>OV838923.1:1408928-2772857 GCA_929442735.1 Watsonalla binaria
AATTAAATGTTAACATGTATTGCCCTCCAAGCCTCAGACCCTCTCCATTGTATACATTGATTGTATAACTAGCTGTGCCCCACTGTTTCACCCGCGTTGATTTAATTTCATTCCCGTGCCGGAACCACAAATGTTTTATTTTTATTAAAGTTACTCCTTGTAACATTAGCTATCTGGTATTGAAAGTTCCGAAACGAACAGACAGACAGACAGACTAACAGAAATTAAAAAAATATATATATCAATGTCAGTACCCAAAATACTTTCATATGCAGTGAAAAGCTGTTATTTTTGAATTACAAACAGTCACTTGAATTCTATTTTCTGTATAGATATAGCGGTATAGATTATATGCATTAACCCTTTCACTATGGGTACTTATAGTTTATTTAACATTAATAATAATTAGTGGAATAATTTGTAATTCACTTATTCACAATTAGAATTTTTTTATTCCATTAACTATATAATAATAAACTTAATAATCTCTTTCATTTATTTATTGTGCTTCATTTGCAAGCAGTATGTAAGCGTAAACAATTATTCATGTTCATTTTCCTGTATAGCCAAATGCATTCACAAACAGTACAGTACTATGTAGTATTGGAAAGTACTATAATATAATAATAATAATAACTATTTAATGTACACAACACAGAGCCAAATATATATATATATGTATGAATGAAAATTATGTAAAGAGTGGAGATTAGGCAGTCTCATTGCTAACACAATCTCTTCCAGACAACCTCTGGTAATTAACATGTGTTGATAAATAGCAGGTCAGGCTTAGGTTGAAAATGATTAGGAATTAGGATGAGAACAACAATGTTATAACACTTTTAGTGTCAATAAGATAAGCAAAGACCTAAGCTTTTTAAGACTGAATTAATGATTCACCAAATATTTTTTCGATTGTTTTTTTGTCAAATCAATATTATTTTAGCACCTATTGTAAACCAGCTTGGTTAAACCCATTATAATTATTATTTATTTATTTATTTACACACATACTAAGCTTACCCCTATCATTACAGGCTTAACACGTTCACTGAACAAGAAGTTGAAATGTTAGCAGTGAATGTGTTAACCCAATGCGGTATGGTAGCTAATAATTATTATGTGCAGTGACATCATGGAAGATAAAATCTGTGAGTACATACAGATGTATGCAAACTTTACAAGGCAAGTAATATGAATCCAGCCATAGGATGATGATAATTTTCATATCCATTAAGGCTCTTGCTTATTAGAGACATAGGCAGTTACCTACAACTGTAACGCTAACAGCAAGGCCATAGCTGTAACTAACAACCTGCTGAGATAGTGTTTTTAATTAACATTCAATAAATTGTCATCTGTTTGAAGTCTTGCTTGAATTTTCATTATGTTTATTATGATTTGTGCCTGGGTGTTTGATGTATTATAATAAATAAGTTACCTTACTAAAACCTCTGTTAAGTTTGGAACCAGATAACAGGACTGTGTCATCATGTCAAAATATTATACTTAATATCAAACATGCAACAACACAAATATAAGTACATAGCAAAATTTTCAATTCTTAATATGTTTTCTTATAAAGTACTTTAAAATTCTCAGAAAGACATAAAAATACAATATATAGGATTATAAATGTTACCATCGGGTTTGGAAGGTTGCTTTTGTTGAGAGGGACCTGGCGTGAAACTCAATAATTACTCTTTTGAACTTGTAGGAAAGTCTTATAATATGCCCATGCAATGCAAACAGTTTCAATTTATTTTAACACAAAGTATCAATTGATCAATGCATTGTCACAAAAGTGGGTGGATAAAGGTCACATGACGAAACATAAACATTGAAAACAACTAGAGAAAATCACATTTAGCTATTACAACACTGGTAATTAGCCAAAACAAAAACTCCGACAGCCATTCAGTGGGGTAATCAACAGTTTTTTACTTCAACAGCTGCATCTAACTTTCACTGTACTGTGAAGTACTTTGTATGCACCCAGTGTATGTGAAACTATTGTAATGTAATAAAATCAACAGGAATGTAATTACCTTGTATTTTAAAACTTTGTACACATCAATAAAGGTGGTATTTTCAAGTAAACTGGCCCTTTGACAAGCTGCAATAGAATCAGCATCTGATCTGGAGGTAATCATGTTAGTCAGGTTTTGTCGCTGTTGTGAACAGATCCAAGCGGCCTGGAGCAATTCCAGGACGCGCTTTTCCACCTCCTCATTGAGCTTCTGCAACAGCTGCCTCTCAGAGTTGATAAATATCTTCTCCCTTCGCAGCTGGCTCGCCAGCTCCGCGATGTCCATACATCCCTCTGACGTCGACTGCATCATGCCAGAATCAAACATCTACCCACAAACACATATCGTTGAAACTATAATGTTTAGCAATTACTATTTTCACGTCATTTATTTTTTCTGAAACAAGTTCCTGGCACTTCTGTTTAGTTGCACAAACACTACGTTTCGTCTTTATATTTTTAACTGTCCCTTTTTTACCATAAGGAGCAACGATAAAAGAGCGTAATTACTTCTTCCCGATTTCTTTACTTATACTTTTTATTTTTATTTGGTAACGCGAAACAGTCAGACAGGAAGAAATGAAATTAAATGTCCATTCAAGATATGAATGAATGAAATTCGCATGAAAAAAATCGTCCGGAAATAAAATGTTACAAAAATGACAAACATTTAATCAGCAAATTAAAAAAATATTGCCATAAAGGAAATATATTTGTTCTAGCTTACATTTGGAATTGAATAAAATATAAGAAATTGTTCAAAGTGTGAAAAGTTATCTGCGTCAAACCCATTTCACTATTAGTACATTAACTTATTTTACAATTTTTTGGGTCATTTTAATTTCTTTTGTAGTGAACATGTCTGTCAAAAAAATGTCTGTGGTCGCGAACGAACGAATAGATGAATGAATAATTTACCCGCAATAAAGATTAAAAACGAACGAATGGAAATGGTTGGCGAAGGAAATTGAAGGAAATCCTTGGATTGCTGCGCTTTTCATTGTAATTTTTGTGTAAATAAAATTAATTAATTTGTTTTGTACTAAGTACCTAAATGTTATCAGTGCACTATTTTAGCTGTTACGATGTCAAATAGTTCAATTGAGGGGAAATTGATAGGCTTACAAGAACGTTTGGAAAATGAAATGCGTATTCGGAGAGAAGGTGGATTCAGTAGCCAAGGAGGGCTTGGAGCCCCCAGGCCGGGCAGCGGCCGTAGTAGACCGAAGCCCCGTAAGTACCTGATATACTATATATCCATTCCAGCATGTGCTACTAACATTTCAGATTGAACCACCAAAAGAGAAGTCTTACTTGTCTTTTATCGAAACATTCTTGTAAATTTATAATCCTTGAATATATTTATTCATATTATGATTAATTTAACATATTTTTTTTATCAATTGAACCATTTTTTGTGTTCAAAAGTCACCATTTAGCTTGGAAATGGTGTCATAAGGTGAATCTCTTAGTGCTGTGTATAAAGGTTATAAATATAGCCAGGACTCTTATAATTATATCAATATTCATACAGGCAGGGTATCAGACAGCTCTCCAGCTATTGTGTGCGTAAGATTAGCATGTATTTTCTTCTAATTAATAAGTACATTCCAAATGGTATGTAACTGTAAAGGCTTGCTTGTGATATTGTTCTTAAGTGTAAATCATTGATCCCAGATTTGGCAAATGTATGGTATTTTGTATTAAATATGCTATTTTATTGTCCTAGTTAAAAATCAAGACGGATAAAATACTAGTTACCAACAAAATGAAAAACAACCTATGGACAAAGTATATGATATACACAATGAACCTACATTGACAATGTCTATAGCTTTATGGGTGTAAAATATAAAACATTATGTAAAAATAATAATAAAAATAAATATGCTCACGCCATCCCAGAAGGGGACCCTTCTGGGATGGCTGGAATGGCAAAGGGGTAAGCAGAGGTGTTGTAACAACACCCACATTTCACCGAATATGATCAAGTGCCAACGTGACAGAGGGTGAGTCCATTGATGTCTCAGGCACTATACATACTTCTCAGACATATGCAGGTTTCCTCACGATGTTTTCCTTCATCGTAAAGCATGTGGTGTGAAATAACTGCTTTATTAGAATAACTCATTAGTAAAGGCCCCGTTGGGATTCGAACTTGCGTCGCTTGCATAGCAGGCATATATTATGTAATTTTAATTTTATCTATACAGATAAATAACATTGAGTGTCTGTTAGTATTTGTTATTCCATATTGAAAGCTTTTCACAATGTTCATAATATACAATTAAAAAAATAATTCCATCACTGTCTGGTTTGTTCCAACTAATCTCTGAAATTGCTGGACTGTTTTAAGGGGACTAACTTCAATTGGCAGATAGCTGATGTTATAACATGGTACATAGGTTACTTCTATTTTTTTATTGTCTTCCCTGAAACAAAGGTACCTGTGAAATTAAGTCTAAGAGGAAATTGGGTGGCAAAGCTGCTTGTATCATAGTATTTTAGTTTACAGAAGTACATACATACATATGCTCACGCCTGTATTCCCCTAAGGGGTAGGCAGAGGTGTTGTAATTACAACACCCCCTTTTCATTGAAGATGGTTAAGTGCCATTGTGACAGATAATGGACTCACCATTGCCGTCTCAGACACTTTACATATGTCATTGAAATACTTCTCAGAAATATGCAGGTTTGATCTCGATGTTTTCTTTCACTGTAAAGCACGTGGTGTGAATTCACTGTACATAAGTTTGTTAGAAAAACTCATTGGTACAGGCCCTGCTGGGATTCGAACTTGCGTCCCTTGCGTAGCAGGCAACTGCTCAAACCTCAAGGCCACCACAGCTCTTTAAGGAAGATTATACACTATAAAACATGCCTTAACATCACCACCTGTATATCTAGAATCTGCCATGCGGTTTCACTCGCATAGACTGTTCTTATCGGTGGCCCATGGAATCCTAATATTTTTATTAATTAATAGTAGCCTAAGTTATTCTTTGTACAAACAGAAAAAGAAAAAAAAAATGGTTTTTTGGTACCTTGTATACTTTTATATGTATCTAGTCAAAAGGTGTAATTTTGGAATAACAAACAAGACACTTAAATTTTATTTATCTCTATAGATATGGATTTCCCCAAACACATCCATTCCGTTGTCAATGATAACATAACAGGTATATAGTCCAATTTAACCATTTCATGGTTTTCAGCGGCTATGTTTGGAAACAGAGAGATACCAGTATTCCCCCCGAGGTCACAACAGGCCAGTGAAACAGAATACAGAATGCGTGAGGTTTATAAGGTATGTAACAGATATATGTATAAATTATATCAAAACTGTTGTTTTACTAGTCACTATAAGCTTCTTTCAAGATAATTCAATAAATTACAAATTTCTATCTAGGTACTATAAGACTAACTGTTAGAAAAATAATGTTTATATCTCATCCATCATCATTATCACCCTGGTGTTATCCCATACATTGTTGGGGTCAGCATTTGATATACCCGATGCAGCTGATCACCTGACTTTTATATGAAGCGACTGCCATCTGCCCTTCGCAACCCTTTTAACAAGGAAAATCTGTGATCTGGGTTAAGCCAGTTGCCAGACTATTTTAGGCCTTCTACTGACCTGTATTGATTGCCAAAGATGATAAATTTTCAACCGAGGCAGATGGCTTAATGTGCTCTCTGAGGCACAGAGGGGAAATGGTCGGTCACCCATCCAATTACTGGATAGGGTTGGGGTTGCTTAACTTTGTTGATGCTCACGAACTCCTCAAGAATATTTGTATCTCATCCAAACTCAAATATTGACTTTCACACCATGAGGAATAAAAGATTGAGGAGTTGGCACCTAACTTCTGATAGAATCTCAATATATGTAGATCATCACTGTATACCAAGGACTCCGGCTATGCCATAAATACAATATGTAACAGCACTACCCCCTCCCCCTGAATGCCTCTATAATAGACACCCCCTTATGTACAGGTGAGTGGTAAACTAAAAGTGGACGGTGTGGAGTACTGGTCACACGTGGATGACCTGCAGCAGCTGGGCGAGCTCGGCAGCGGCACCTGCGGGCATGTCGTCAAAATGATCCACAGACCATCTGCTGCTGTGATTGCTGTTAAAGTTAGTATACAAATATTTTGCATTATATGTGTATTGCCAATGCGATGGTGTCTCTTCTTGTGTTTAGCTAAGCCCCTAGACAGATTTTTTATGTAACTTTTTTATCCCACCAAGGCAAACAATGGTAGTCTGCCTGATGGTAAGCGTCAACTGTAGCCTATGGACAAGGTGTGGGGTCTGTAGCTCAGGTTTAAGAATAAACAAGTGGGCTGTATACTAGGCGTATAATTAGATTAGGCGTTATGTACAAGGTGGGTGACCGATAATAAGAATCACGTGCGCGCGCGCCGAAGGCACGGTGGCAAATGGTGGGCGAAGTGGGAGGCTCGTACGCCCCGCCGGGACTAGGCTCCCCGCAGCGGTTAGGGTCCCCGCCTTGTCGCTCGACTGTTCACTGAGCGTGAACAAAGGAGTGTGTATATTTGTATACATTGTTAGTGATGACAAAAGTCTGATTGATTTTAGCCGCTACTGGAGTCTATGAATTATATCTGTCTATTACCTTTACACGGTTAATCCGTTAAACCAACTAGTCCTAAATATCAAATTTAGGACTAGCAATTAATCTAAACAGATAAATAAAATTTAAGTGTCTGTTTGTAATTCCAAAATTACACTTTTTGACTAAATGTTTATGAAAGTAAGCGCAGTACTGACATAGAAAAACCATTTAAAAAATGTTTTCTGTCTGTCTGTTTGTTCTGCTAATCTCCGAAACGGCTGCACCGATTTTAGCGAGACTTTCACTGTTAGTAAGCTAATGTTACAAGAAGTAGCATAGGCTACTTGTAATTAAAAAAAATATAAGTATGTAATAAAATATAAGGGATAGCATGAATTTGTGGGAGTGGAGGCATTGAGCTAGCTATAGTGGGACTCTTTCATGACATATTATGTTGGTACAGTGATTCCATGCTTTATCATGAAGGCAATGCGTGAGTGACATTGTTGTCAATTATATTCATAGGCTGCTCAAATTCATCCCAGAGGCTATTCATCCCAGAAAGAGAGGTGTTGTAGCCCACATTTCACCGTATATGATTAAGTCCCAACGTGACAGAGGGTGAGTCCATCGCCGTCTCATGCACTATACATACATACATATTTGAATTACTTCTCAGAATTATGCAGGTCAAGCACGTGGTGTGAAATCACTGCACTTAAGTTTTTTAGAAAATCTCATTGGTACAGGCCCGCTGGGATTCGAACTTGCGTCGTTTGCGTAGCAGGCGACTACTCTAACCTCGAGGCCACCGCTGCTCTCACAAAAAAATAATATTATTATGTTATAATGCAGCAAATGCGTCGCTCCGGCAACAATGAAGAGACGAAGCGTATCCTGATGGACTTGGATGTAGTGGTGCGGTCACACGACTGTCCGTACATAGTGCGGTGTCTGGGGTGCTTCGTGACGGACGCGGACGTGTGGATCTGTATGGAGCTCATGGCCTCGTGCTTCGACAAGCTGCTCAAGAGGCTCGGAGCGCCCATACCAGAGGCCATACTTGGGAAAGTCACTGTTGCGGTGAGTTTGATCATTTTAACATGTCAGCTGTTTGAGAATATTTGCTAAGGCGAACGCAACATATGTGTGCGGAAATTATTGAAATGTGAGAGAGCAATATACTTTATGTTATGGAACACATGCTGTGTGTTTTCTGCACTGAAATTTCAAATTTAATTTAGTTACACCAATAATTATATGAAAAAGTATTTGCTGAGTACTTGCTTCCACATGTCATTCTGATGAATTGAAAGTACTTTGTTACATGTCTAATCAAATAAAGAAACGTTGAGATTTCATTAAAAACTTTTTAATATTGGTTAGGTTATTTAATAAATATGGAATTAGAAAAATACATTTTATTAATTTAAATCTTGTTTACATGTGCTTTAAAATTATCAGATAAATCTACAGATGTCTAGGCTTAACACCTGTGTGTGTGTTTTGTGACAGACGGTGAACGCGCTATCGTACCTGAAGGACACGCACGGCGTGATCCACCGCGACGTGAAGCCGTCGAACATATTGCTGGACGAGCGCGGCAATGTTAAGTTGTGTGACTTCGGCATCAGCGGACGGCTCGTCGACTCCAAGGCCAAGACCAGGAGCGCTGGCTGTGCTGCCTATATGGCTGTGAGTTATACTACTACTTATTTTTTTGCTTACCCCTTTGGGGACCCTTCTGGGATGGAGTGAGCATATTTATTTTTTATAAAAAAAAAATATTCTCACGCCATCATACAAGGGTCCCCAATGCGGTAAGCAGAGGTGTGACAACAGCACCCACATTTCATCGAATGTGATTAAGTGCCAACATGACAGAGGGTGAGTCCATCGCCGCCTCAGCCATTATACTTTTGTAGTCTTTGAATTATTTCTCAAGCATATGCAGATTTCCACACGATGTTTTCCTTCATCGTAAATCACGTGGTGTGTAAATCACTTCACAAGAAGATTAAGATCAGAGCCATCTCAGACACTATACATATGTGTTTGAATTATTTCTCCGACATGCATGCAGGTTTTCTCATGATGTTTTCCTTCTATAAACTCACTGCACTTGTTTTTAGTAAAACTCACTGATACCATAGGTGCCGTCACGAACTATGAGCGGCGGCCTTGAATGCGCCATAGTAATTTTTTTGAGTCTGTCTCTGTCTGTATGGCGCGGCGTGAATAAATTACACGCGCAGTTGACGCCGCTATTATCGCGGTAACCTGTACTACCGGTGACTGAGATTTGAACTTGCGTCGCTTGCGTAACAGGCTCACCACTTGGCAATCACGGCTCTTAACTAAAATATTTTGAAATGTATTCCAGCCGGAGCGGATAGACCCGCCTGACCCGACGCGTCCAGACTACGACATCCGCGCAGACGTGTGGTCCTTGGGCATATCCCTCGTGGAGCTCGCCACGGGCGTATTCCCCTATAGAGACTGCCAGAATGACTTCGAGGTCCTCACCAGGGTATGTGCTCTTATTATTAACTAGCCCGCGACTTGCGCGTACGTTATTATTTGCTATCCCCTAACATATGACCTCATTTTGATTTTGTATTTATACACCTACTAGCTGTGCCCGGCAAACGTTGTATTGCCATATATTTTTTTGGGGTGGTCACCCTTATCATTTAGGGGTATGAAAAATAGATGTTGGCCGATTCTCAGACCTACCCGATCTGCACACAACATTTCATACAAATCGGTCCAATCGTTTCGGAGGAGTACGGTAACTAACATTGTGACATGGAAATTGTATATATTAGATTTTATTTTATTGCCTTACCAGGACCTAAGCTGAATAACATACATACATACATATGCTCACGCCTGTATCCCATGGGGGTAGGCAGAGACCACCGTTTGCCACATGCTACGATCCTTACATACTTCTTTCGCTTCATCCACATTCATGCATCTCTGCCATACACTTTCTTCGGTTACGAGTGCTCCGAATTTGACCATTCTGAAAAATACTATTAATAAGTAATAAGTAATTTTCAATGTTACAGGTAATATCAGACGACCCACCGCAATTGCCCAAAGACAGTAATTTCACACCAGAGTTCATTTCATTCGTTTCACAGTGGTAAGACTTTTAAAATTACGGATACCTTTAATAATTACATACAAATGCTCACGCCTGTATTCCCCGAAGGGGTAGACAGAGGTGTTGTTATCACAACACCCACTTTTCACCGACGATGATTAAGTGCCAACGTGTCAGATGGACTCACTATTTGACACTTTACATACGTCACTGAGTTCTCAGAAATATGCAGGTTTCCTCACGATGTTTTCCTTCACCGTAAAGCACGTGGTGTGAAATCACTGCACATAAGTTTTTTAGAAAAACTCATTGGTACAGACCCCGCTGGGATTCGAACTTGCGTCGCTTGCGTAGCAGGCGACTGCTCAAACCTCAAGGCCACCACGGCTCTCTAATACTTATTGCTCTTTAATAATTATTTTTAGATAAAAGTGAAGAAAGATCTAATTAGTTTAATAAGTATCTCATGAACACGGTTGGCTCTGGCACTATTTGAGTACGCTCTTACGAGATGCCGCCCGAAATGATCGCAGTCACTGACATGACTATCTGAGTGACTACTGCGTGTTTTTCATTGAGGTCTTCACAAGTCACCGTTCTCTCTCACAAGTCACGCTATCAGCCCACGGATGGCACGATTATGATTCCATGTAAATCTGCGTTTACGTTTACAAGGTGACTTCTAACGGGGATTTTAAGAAAATTAGCACTACGCCGTTGACACGCATGTGTGTTAACTGACATCAGTATCCCTATCACGAGATTGTACTATTTTCCTAATCTATACTCGCTAGCGTCTCCGCCGAATATTAGTATGAGAAATTGTGCAGCGACTCCCAGCGGTGACGAGAAGAACTAAAATATTTCATACAAATATTGCGAGTGACGCTAGCGAGTATAGATTAAGAAAACGGTGGCAAACCCGTGATAGGGGTACAGAGTAAGAATTTTTCGATCACAGATGCTGTGTCACTGGCACCAAATGTGTTTAAATATACATCATTTATTTCAGCTTAACAAAAAACTATAGGCAGCGTCCAAAGTACCCGAAACTTTTGGAGCACGCGTTCGTAGTGAAGTCGGCTCGCAGTTCAGTATCAGTGGGGGCCTGGTATGCGGCCCTGCCCCCCGTGCCGGGGGCCGCGCCGCCCGCCGCGGCCCCCCGGCACAACGGGGACCCGCCGCGCCATAATGGAGACCCTCCTCGCCATAACGGAGACCCGCCCCGCCATAATGGGGAGCCCCCCAGACATAACGGACAAGAGCCCCCCCCAGTCAGGAACTTCGTCACTACCTCACACCATTGGATGCCTGAGCAGATCACTCCAACGCCTACAAGGTAAGGGCACAGAATAAATGTACATTTTAAAAGCAGTAAGGAATCTTTACCTATTTTTTGAATTAAGAACGTTTGCTCCGTGCAATGTGAGGGTTGTCAATGAAGATTTTATAGTTTACTATTTAACTAGCTGTGTCCCGCGGATTCACCCGCGTAGATTTGGTTTCATGCTTCATTTCATTCTTCAGTCAAAGCCCCTTTTAAATCAGTCCAGCCGATTCAGAGATTAGGCGGACATACAGATATAGAACATTTAAAAAATTGCTTGTGTGGAGTGAAAAGCTGTAATTTTCGTATTTATATTATAACACTTTATTTTATTTATCTGTGTAGATTTACTTTTAAAATAATGTAGAATTGTCGGCGTGATAATTTGAAAAACGTCGGTAAAATACCTATATGACGTATAAATAAGCAAACCATGAAGAAAGTAGTTCTTAAAAATTTATTGATTTTTAGAAAAAAACGTAATACCTGTGTATTATTTTAGAGCATGGTGGGCGACCAGCAGTGCCAACCCTGGCGGCAGTAGTTCGCAGCCGGCCAGTCTCGAGACTGACTTCTCCAACCACTCGCCCTATCCGAGACGGAGGTAATTTACGCCCTATTAAAAAACTAATAAAGCGTACATTCATACAACAAAGGCTATATCGAAACGCTTAAAACTTGAACTTAAAGCTTGATGATGACGATGATGAAACAATGCAAAGTTCTTTGTACCTGTCAGTCACGTCGTAAGCGTTTTAAAATGAAAAATTCTCAGCAAAAGCAACCTTCTAGACCCGGTGGTAACATTTTGATACTGACTAATGTATTTTTTTCTTTGTACTTTGTAAAGTATAATCATATAAAGATATATGCTCACGCCATCCCAGAAGGGTCCCCAAAGGGGTAAGCAGAGGTATAACAGCAACAAAACCCACATTTCTCGGATATGATTAAGTGCCAGCGTGATAGAGACTGAGTCCATCGCCGTCTCAGGCGCTATACATACGTCTTTGAATTCTCAGACATATGCAGGTTTCCTCACGATGTTCTCCTTCACCGTAAAGCACGTAGTGTGAAATCACAGCACATATTTTTTTAGAAAAAAATCATTGGTACAGGCCCCGCTGGATTGCGAACTTGCGTCGCTTACGTAGCAGGCGACTGCTCAAACCCAGAGGCCACCACGGCTCAAATAAAGATATTTTAATAATGCTCCAGGACACTGGGTGCTTCCCCGCCACCAGCGCCGGCGCGCCGAGTATCAGCAGATACGAGATATAGAGCGTCGCCGCAGGTACTAATTACTTTAATAAGTACACACACACACACACACATGCACGCACACACAATCATAAATGCACACACAGTCAATCACACATGCACACAGTTGATTGCAATTTGGTATTGACTCTAAGATACACTTCAAAATATTCAGGATGTCAGCGAAAATAGGGCAGCTGTTAAATTACGTACGGCAGCTGTTAAATTACGTGATAGGTGATAATTTTAGGAAGCAAATAAAATTATTGTGCCCAAAATATCTTCTTTCGTTTTTGAGTAATTGACGTTCAAATTTGACTATGGTCAATATATGATATGTCAAGACCTCATTTTCGAATAAAAATCAGCGGTAACGTAGAGTTATTCACGTGGAATTTAACAATGTTTAAATTTTTCGAAACCAGTAGCCTTCTCCTTAACTTAACATGTTGATCCTGTATATACATGTTAAATATTAAGAGCTGTGGATTTTTTCTATTAAATAAGTAAGTAAGTACTAGAATTATACCAAAGAGTACTAAAATTATACGAATATTTTTGATAGCACACTCTATTCTCGCCGTCATTTGTTACACATAAATGTTTGCTAAATATAAAACGTGAATAAAACTAATCGAAGATATAGATCGTCTAATCCTCTTTATTTGCGTAAAACTTAATTCAAATATCAGCTTTATAATACTTGGGAATAAAGCTATAGAACTCGTGATGTGTATGTATGTTCTCAGAGCTCCGGTAATACTAGTCCGATAGTGCTCCAGCGGTTTTACCACCAGAACCAGCAGCGGAGGTCCAGGGTTGACTTGCACTCCACGCCCAGGCATAGGAGGTGAATTCTTCATACAAATTAGTTAGGCAAAATACATCTATACTAATAATATAAAGAGGAAAGGTTTGTATGTATGTTTGTAACGAATTGGTTCAAAAAGTACTGGACCGATTTTAAAACATATTTCGCTATTAGCATGTTGCATTACCACTGATTAATATGGACTTTATTTTGTCACCATACTCCCACGGGAACGGTAACCACGCAGGTGAAACCACGTGACGTCCGCTAGTATCTTAATAAAATATTGTTGTTTATCTCGTTTGATGTGTTATTATGAAACGATTTTGTAAACTCATTCGCTACTTTTAATGGTTAGATATACCGGTTTTCGTAAAAATCCGATTTTCTTCATTTTACCCGGTAAATACTTGTAATCCAAGGCGAAATCAATTCAGTTTGGGATTGATGATTGAAACCGGTTTTCAAAATTAACCGGTTTCCGACCTCCTCTTATATTTATGGTATATTATTTCCAGTTTGAGCAGAGAGCACAGTACGGGTCGCTCGCCGGAGCCTCCGCCGAGGACCTGTAGACAACACCTCATGCTAGGACATGAAGGTAACCGCTTACCGTAACTCATGTACCCATATACACTCATCATCATCTCCATGGCCTTCCCATACATTGTTGGGGTCGGCAATAGATTCAACCGGATGCGGCTGATCACCTGATTTTTATACGAAGCGACTGCCATCTGACCTTGCAGCGTGATCATATAGTACATGTAAATGAACTATCAAATTTTTTTTTAATTTCAAACTTATTTCTAAGATTAGCGTATATATTTAGTTTCTCACATGAAAGTGTAATTATGTCCAGCCAATGGCAGTACGGAGTTGGAGCCGCCGCCGCTGCACGAGAGACTTCATGCACCCTCGCCCTTGTTACTTAACGATAGGTAAGCACTACCAAATTACCCATCAACAAGCGCATGTTTAAAACTCCATGAAAAAGCCTGCTTGGTTTTCTTCTGGTTGCAAGCGCCACTATAGTCCTGGAGTCGGGCAGTTTTATTGGGATTTCCCAGTAGTAGCCGGGAGTCTGGATAAATGGCCGGTTTAAATGGCAATGTGTTTTGTGCTAGGTTATTAGACGCAACCAGCATGCGCCCGGCTGCAACCAGCTTGGTGCGCAAGCTGGTTGCAGCCGGGCGCATCACGGTTGGGTGGGTATCGGTGCGGGTTGAGGCACTGGAGGCACGGCCTCTACAGTGCTTCCGGTGCCTCGAGATCGGCCACGTGCGTAGCACATGTCCGAGCACCACGGATCGGAGCACCATGTGCTACGCATGTGGAGAGGCGGACCACCGGGCGAGTGAATGCACTCGCCCGCTGAAGTGCCCGCTCTGCGCGGACCTGGGCCGGCCCTCTGGCCACAGGATGGGGGGCAAGAAATGCTCCGCTCCTCGTGGCAAGAGGGGCCGTAAGCCGGGTCCCGCGCAGCCGAGCGGCACGGGTTCGGCTCGGTCGGGTTCTGCCCCGACCGAGGCGGCAAAGAAGGCCCCAGCACGGCCTTAAGGCCCCTAAGAGCCTTGCAGTGCAACCTCAACCACTGTCGCGCGGCGCAGGACCTGTTCCAGCAGTCCGTCGCGCAGTGGTCGGTTGCACTGGCGGTGGTGGCGGAGCCATATCGCGTCGTCCCAAACCATCCTCGCTGGTTTGGTGACGACATGGACTCCGTCGCCATATACTGGGGTGGCGGTAGCGGCGACCCTCCCTGCTCCCTCATTGAGAGGGGGCTGGGATACGTCGCCGTGAGCTGGGGCCGCTTAGTCGTTGTGGGCTGCTATGTCTCCCCCAACTGTACCCTCGCCGTCTACGAGGCGTACCTGGACGGGGTGGCCAACTGCATTCGCAGATGTCTGCCCCGTCCTGTGCTCGTCCTGGGCGACTTCAACGCTCACTCTCGTGAGTGGGGGAGCGCCCGGGATGACCCAAAGGGGGAGACAGTGCTGGAATGGGCGGCGGCGCTGGACCTCCGGTTGCTTAACCGGGGGTCCGTCAGCACCTGCGTGCGCTGGCAGGGGGAGTCGATCGTGGACCTCTCGTGGGCGACTCCCCAGGCAGCGCGCATGGTGACGGGGTGGAGAGTGGCGGAAGAGATGGTCACATTATCCGACCATCGCTACATAGCGATGGATGTGGCCATCCGCCCTCCCCGCCCCGACAGCCGCCGCCGTAGCAGCCCGCCGCGACGATGGTCTCTCAAGCGGCTCGACAGAGATCGTCTCTGCGCCGCAGCCATCGTCGCGGCCTGGCCTGAGCGCCAAGAAGAAGGGATCCTGCCCGATCCTGAAAGGGAAGCCGCCTGGTTCCGGGACACGATGACGTCCATATGTGACGCGTCGATGCCCCGGACCAGACCTGCCAAGCCCCGGGCCGTGTACTGGTGGTCGGATAGCATCGCGGAGCTGCGCGAGATATGCCTCCGCGCCCGACGCCAGTACACGCGTGCCCGGAGAAGAAGGCGAGCCACAGCCGAAGAGTTGGGTGGAGCCTACGTGGCATACCGAGGCGCCACGAAGGCGCTGCAGGCAGCCATTGCCAGCGCCAAGGCTCGGTCGTGGGATGAGCTCATCGGGGGACTGGAGAGGGATCCATGGGGCCGCCCGTACAAGATGGTACTGGGCAAGCTGCGCCCGTGGGTCCCTCCGTTGACGGAAACTCTGGACCCGGCATTCGTGGAGAGGGTAGTTGAAACCCTCTTCCCCAGGGTCCAGAGCAGTCCCGCACCCCCTCCTTCGGAACCGACCATCTGGTCCGAAGAGTTGGGGGTGACGACCGATGAGCTGGACCGAGCCGTGAGGCGCCTCGGAGCCCGAAACACGGCACCAGGCCCCGACGGAATTCCTGGTCGGGCCTGGGTGTTGGCTCTACCCAACGGGCTGGGGGACAGGCTGCGGCGGCTGTTCAACGACTGCCTACGCTGCGGCGTGTTCCCCAGTGGCTGGAAAGTGGCTGGGTTGGTTCTCCTCCATAAGGATGGAAGACCCGCGGACTCTTCCTCCGCGTATCGTCCTCTCTGCCTACTAGATGAGGCGGGTAAGCTGCTCGAAAGAGTGTTGGCTGACCGCCTCAGTGCGCACCTGACGAGCGTCGGGCCGGACCTGTCGGAAGACCAATTTGGCTTACGACGCGCGCGGTCGACAGTGGACGCGATCATACGCGTCCGAACACTGTCGACGCAGGCTGTATCCCGGGGCGGAGTGGCGTTGGCTGTCAGTCTTGACATAGTCAACGCCTTCAACAGCCTGCCCTGGGGTGCAATATGGGGGGCCCTGGTGTACCACCGCGTGCCCCCCTACCTGCAGCGCGTGGTCCGTGCCTACTTGCGCGACAGGTGCGTGCAATATGTGGGCGGAGATGGACGACTCCACCGGAGGGAGGTGTACTGCGGGGTCCCACAGGGATCGGTCCTAGGGCCACTCCTGTGGAACCTCGCGTACGATGCGGTCCTGCGGGTCGACCGCCCCGACGGCGTTAGCGTCGTCTGCTATGCGGACGACACGCTGGTGCTAGCCGTCGGGGCGACATTCGAGGAGAACAACCGGCTCGCCGAGCTTGGCGTGGCATGCGTCGTGGAGAAAATCCACGAGCTGGGCCTTCGGGTAGCGCCGGAGAAGACCGAGGCGCTGTGGTTCCATAAACTCCCGAGGGGAAGGGAACCACCCAGCTCGTCGGTTCGCGTAGGTGACGTGGATGTCCGGGTGGGACGGTACCTCAAGTACCTAGGTCTCACCCTGGACGGTCGCTGGGGCTTCGAGGAGCACTTCAGCCGCATGGTCCCCCGGATCAAGAGGGTAGCGGGTGCATTGCACAGACTACTGCCCAATCTCGGGGGGCCGAGTGAAGGAGTCCGCCGCCTCTATGCGGGGGTCGTGCGATCCGTGGCTCTCTACGGAGCACCCGTCTGGTCTTCCAGACTGGGTGTTAGGCGCTGCAGAACTATGTATAATAGTATGCAGCGTCCTATGGCCATGCGGGTCGCACGGGGGTACCGTACCCTGTCTTTTGAGGCGGCCACTGTCCTGGCGCGGTTTCCGCCCCTGGACATCCTGGCGGAGATGGATGCTCGTATTTACGACCGTCTCCTCCGGGCGGACGGAACCGCGCCTCCTAATGCGGCTGAAGTGCGAAGGCAGGAGCACCGACGTGCGCTCTTGGCGTGGCGTGAGCGGCTTTGTGAGCCGCAGAACGCCCGCCAACGCGCTGTCGGTGCAATTTTGCCGAGCCTCGGGCCCTGGCTAAAGAGGAAGGACCACGTCACCTTCCGGCTGACGCAGGTACTCACCGGACACGGGTGTTTCGGTGAGTACCTGAATCGGATCGGTCGCGAACCGACGGCGCAATGCCACCATTGCGGCTGTGACCGGGATTCCGCACAGCACACGCTGGAGCAGTGCCCAGCGTGGAGCTCGGAGCGTCGAGTCCTGGTCACCAGGATCGGGCAGGACCTCTCTCTGCCACGCGTAGTGACGGCTATGCTGGCAGACAGAGAGGCATGGAGGGCCGTAGTCTCCTTCTGCGAGACGGTAATGTCCCAGAAGGAGACCTCCGAGCGGGATCGGGAGAGAGCCGATCCCTCTCGGAGACGACGGCGACGGCGGGGCGGAGGCAACGCATGCCCTGGTCCGTCCACCCAATAGCCAGGGTCTAAGAATATGGCTATGGTATCCCCTGCCTGTCGTAAGAGGCGACTAAAAGGGGGCCGGAGGGCCTGCTGGCGGTGGTCGGGGTGGGAGCTTTGACCACCGGCGCGGGCCCGGGAAGGTGGCAGCGCGATGTGGCTCGCGCTGCCTTGCACAGCGAGGTCTCCAGGGGCGGCGTCACAGCTGCCCCGGGGATGTGCCCCGGCAAAGTGTGGGGGGACACCGGTTCGTTCTATCAGAGTACCCGGAGTCCCCCCTAAGCACTGAGGATGGCCACCGGGGGGGTTTTAGTGAGGTAAAAATCCCACATACCCCGATCTGCCTCTCCCAGGGCGGTCGGGGACCTCTCGAAGGTTTCCCCCTCGTCAACAAAAAAAAAAAAAAAAAAAAAAAAAAAAAAAAAAAAAAAAAAAAAAAGGTTATTACACTCGTCCCCTATTTCATGTAACTCATAACATACATTATTTGTGAAATGTGGGTGTATGTAAGTAAAAAGATTATTAAGCCTATGTAGGATCCTATCGTCTCTCATTGTGTTGAGTTACAAGTGCTACTGTAATGGTTGTTCATGGACTGCAGTATGCTTACCATCAGACACAATGCAAAACTATTTTTGAAGAAAAAAAATACATATTTTCACGCCTGTATTCCCGGATGGGCTACGCAGCGGTGTTGCAATAACAACACACACTTTTCACCGAAAGCGATTGAGTGCCAATGTGACAGATGGCGAGACTATTACCGTCTCCGGTACTTTACATATGTCTTTGAATTACTTCTCAGATATATCTAGGTTTCCTCACGATGTTTTCCTTCACCGTTAAGCACGTGGTGTGAAATCACTGCACATAAGTTTTATAGAAAAACTCATTGGTACAGGCCCCGCTGGGATTTAAACTTGCGTCGCTTTTGTTTTAAAATTTAAATAATTGTATTAATTAACTGGTACAGATTATCAGAAGGACGTAGTCAGAGTCTAACGCGAGCGGAATTGAGGAATGGGTGTCGCACCGACCTGGTGCACCCGCACCCACACCCGGCACCCAACCACCATCACGATGACCAAGGTAACACGCGCGTCTGGGATAGGGTACACATTTCACAGTCAAGGCGTACAGTAGACGATAACGAAAAACTCTCAGCCGCGTTATTCTGTAAGGAGTCTCAGCGTCGAACTCTACGTCGAACGTCTCAATCATTAGACACAATACATATACGATAAAGTTCAATTTCGTATCTTTGAAACTGACACTCGACGTCGAGTGCGACGCTGAGAAAGCTTGCAGAATAACGGTCCAGGTATGAATAGGCTTTGAGAAGCTGACAATATAGATTACAATATTTTTTTATGCATAATTTAATTTGTAATTTTTTTGTCTCGCTCTGATCAAGTGTGTTGAAATGGGACAACAGCATGATATAATACTAGTTAAATTAATTTACAGCTCATTCATTTAATAACAAATGATAAAAGTTCTGCACAAGATTTGAGTTTTTTTTTTAATAAAAGTCAGTTTATTTTCTTAAAATAAACACACAAACTAAGGTTACTTGAAGTAAATTATCTTAAAATTAACGTAATATTAATATTTATACTTAGATTTAGATTCGATTGTCTCGTATATTAATTAAATACTTTTTGGTATAGATAACATGCATCCCACGTATAGCTGAGGGCGTACGCGTCCGTACGTAAAGTACTTACACACTTTTACTGTTGTGTCTTCTTTACACTTCACTTAAGAACAATTTCCCCCTAATTACAAAACATTACAACACATTTAAGGCTAGCCGCACACTCATACAATAACATTGTCAATATTCAGAATATTATGGAAAAATATACACTTTATTAACAATATTATTGCGTGTGGCTAGCCTAAAGTAAGACTAGATTAAACTCGGACTAAAACTATGTCCATAAGATGAGATGGGACTACTTTTAGTCCAAGGATTATCTTAGGTTAGGCTAGCCGCACACATACAATATGATTAAAAGTATGCACTTTATTGACAATATTATTACGTGTGCGCTAGCCATACGTTTTGCAATAAGGGGGTTTGGGTCTATTGTCCACGGAGTAGTTTCAAAATACGCAGCTTGTCTACATGAGGCTAACGTTCATTTGTCTTATGACTTAATCATATTTAGTAGCCAAATAAAGATTTTTTGCTTGATATAACACGCGGGAGTAGATGGTGCTTGTATCAAGGGTATGAAAAATAAATGTTGTTCGATTTCACACCTACCTTAAATTTCATACAAATCGGTCCAGCCGTTTCGGGGGTACTCCTCCACGACACGTGAAATTTTATATATTAGAAGATATGGTTGCGCTTTGATATTGGCTTAAAGTTCAAAGATTATTTATTGCGTGAAATGCATGTAAAGTATAAAGATGACCGTTTATTTATCAATGCAATCTGCCTGTGTGTCTACAAATAATTATTATTATATATATATTTCACACAATCTTAGGTCAAGCTTACAAGTAAACAATTATACGTAGCTATTAAAGTGCAGAAACGAAAGAATATTAACAGTTTAAATATCATAATATACATAAAACACGTCTATGAATCTTCATACCCGTGGACATTAGACAAAATATTCCAACAGAAAGCAAGCTTATTACAAGCGGGCGCTCTAGTACACTCACACATACGTTCTCACGTCAAAGTACAAAGTATGGCGCGTGAGTACGCTGTGTATGTGTGCGTGTGTCTTTTGTATAAAGCTTGGTCCTTTAGACCCTTCTCTATCGTTGTATGTATGGATGTTTTAAAGTTTAATTACTATCAATGGGTTGTTTTAATACTTATTTATTATTTAATAATATATTTTTGTTTACTCAAGGTTACAAACACACGGGTGACGATATAGAGTTATGAACGTTAGTGTCCTATGTTGTGTTATGATTATGTTTGTGTGAAGGAGGGCAGCCAGCCTATGACAGCTGTAGTGTACTATCAATATATGCTGCGCTTGCTCTCGACTCACATTCAACTCATGCGTGTATACAGTCGAGACGTTTTACACGCACACTGGCACAGAGCATCGGTTGGTGGTACATATATAATAAAATACCTTAGGGGTTATCCATAAATTATGTCACACGAATTTCATGATTTTTTTCCCCTCCCCTGTTCTTGTCACAGCTGGTCACATTTGTGAGACCCCCCCCCCCCTCCCTAGTGTGACGTCACATGTTTTGTAAATTTACATTAAGAATTTATTGAATTTAAACAGCGGTTCCCAGATCATTTTTATTTCCATTAAAATTATTTTTTGACAAAATTATCATCAAATCAAACAATTAACAAAACTAAAAACGATGAATTATATTAATTAATGCATTTGATTTTTAAATGTGATGTTACGAAATTATGAGCCCCTCCCACCCCTTTATCACACTTCGTCGAGCCCATGCCTCCCCCTTAACGCGTAACATAATTTATGGATGGCCCCATGGTATTTCATTAAAATTTGAAGCATTTTATTATACAAAAATAAGCATTGTCACATATAATCCAATAAGCATCGAACCTATAGTAACCTCTAACAACTACACTTTACCACAAAAATAAATAATTGGTTTAGTGGATTTTTAATTGGAGATACGTATACCACCAGCCGAGGCATCGTGCCGAAAATATGCGTGTAAAAAGTCTAGATCCTATATGTGTGACGTGAAATGATTGTATCGTTGGTTTTTCATAGTGTACTTCACAAATGTATGGGTTAAATACTTGCTATATAGCTGATTAAACAAGCCATTTGGTACGTTATTAAAATATATTAGAGGCTTTAAAAATTTTTGGTATAGTGCCTATGACATATATTCCTGCAAATATATTCTACATGTAAGGTAATGTTGTAAAGAAAAAGACCCTGTATAAAAGAACCGGCCGAGTAAGAATCCAGCAAGGCATATTTTTTGTATCGGAGCCCCCTTAAATATGTATTTTATTCTATAAATAAAAAATTTATACGCTAACGCCATCGCCGTCTCAGGCACTATACATACGTCTTTGAATACTTCTCAGTTTCCTCACGATGTTTTCCTTCACCGTTAAGCACGTGCTGTGAAATCACTGCACATACGTTTTTAGAAAAAGTCATTGGTACAGGCCCTGCTGGGATTCGAATTTGCGCTTGCGTAGCAGGCGACTGCTCAAACCACGAGGCTACCACGACTCCTTTTCTAATTTTTAAAATTTGTTGCTATAGCGTAAACTATCCAATTGGTGTAAGGCGGAGTCTTAATCTGGTCCCGTTTTACTCTTTGAGTATGAAACTCTAAAACATGAATGGATGTCATAAAGCACTATGTTTCTTCTATTGCTTTAATAATTTAAATGTTATTTAACTTGTTATATAACTGAAATATACAATAATTTCACGCCACTCAAGTCATAGCCATTATTTACCATATTATGTATATAAAAAAAAACGACATTGAGTGTATCAGACTCAGGGCAAACGCTTAAGACGCAAATATGTGCTTTGCTATTTGCGCTTGCGCAACACGGCGTAAATACGAGCTCTATGGCCATTTATCATGTTGGTACGGGCTTTTTTAAATGTTGGCATAACTGCTGCGATATTCTGCAAGGGTTTTCATCGTCGAACTCGACGTCCAATATTGGTTTCAATCATAGGAAATTGATACATAATACCTAGAGGATAAGGTTCAATTTCGTTTCTTCAAAACCGATACTCGACTACGAGTGCGACGCTGAGAAACCTTAGTGAATAACGCGGGTGTAGTATTGTTGGGGTACTGATGCTATTAATATATATAAGGTAATTGCTAAATTCTCCAGTTTGTTCTCCGTAAAACAAGCAGACAGTACAGTTTGTAGGGATATGCAAATATGTGGGCATATTAAAGACATTGTTCTGAGTTCTGAGAAGTCTGCAACGCTATAAACTAACCTGTCTGCACCAATAATACTTTCATGCAAACATCTTGAGTCGCATTATGTTTGAGAAGAAATTCAACGTGCCTGTGACGAGATTCCCATCAACTCGCTCATTAAACTGGTAATCTTAGATGAAAATTGTTCTTATGCAGTCCAATTAGTTATAGAAAAATATCCCCAGTAAATTATTTGTCACCAATGGTGAATTCTTCGCCATTAATAAGTGTCTTACCAGGACCTAAATAGTGTAAATCATTTTCATTTTCATTTTCAATGTAAAGAAGCTCGTACCAACTTGTAATACAATACTTCTATAAAGTTTAACACAACCTATATAATGTCATTTTCAAATTACTCTCATCATCAGACTGTTTCTACTCGTTCGATATCGATGTATTCTATTGTTCGTTAGTGGAATATTTGAACTAATGTTTGATCAAATAAAAACACACTCGCTCTAGGGTTAAAGCTCAAATTAGCTTGACATTAATAATTGCTCGCACTAAGGAATATAAAACGCAAATAATTTGAACAAACATTTGTCAACAATATTCCGCCAACATTCCTGTGCTTTGCCGCTGTCCTCACGCGCCCCACACATCGCTGCCCGTTTGTTGCTCTGTCACATGCCTCGCTACACTAAACACGACCTTAACACACAGCTAATAAGGGCTATTATCAATCAAGGTTACTGCTTTGGGAAAAAGTTGCCTATATAGACCAACGAATTTAGAGGCTACATTTGAGTACAGACAACCGCAAAATAGCAACAGGGATATATCTTTATGTTTATCTATACAGATAAATAAAATAGAAGCTGATATTTTGAATTACAAACAGACACTTCAATTTTATTTATCTGTATAGATATATAGATGTATCTAGATATAGATATAAGTGGTTGGCTGTACCCAACATTTTGTCACATATATATATATATATATATATATTTGGTCTAGCTTTAAGGACTAAATTGGCCTACAACAAGCTTTTAGTAGCAAGGTGTGTGTTCACCATCACTCCCTTCATTTCGGAGCTTCGCCCGTAACAGCCATCGTGGTGAATGGAAGCTCTTTGGTTCTACCGTAAACTGGACAAAACTGGATCGCTATATAGACACTAATTTTAACATTCCAATTTGGAAGCCGGCAAAGTATTGGTTGAAATATTTACTTTAAAAAAAATATGGGTAATGCATACTTTTCAACGAAGATATAAAGTTGCTATTTTTCTAATCAAAAATCTCTCGCATAGGTACCTAAGTTGTCAAAGTCGGAAAGTATATGGAAGATTAGAGACGTCGAAGCCATTGGTGAATGCCCATTCTGTATTCTAATATGTTATTATTTCCCTTGTTAGAAAATTATTAATATACATACTAGCGGACGTCATGCGGTTTCACCCGCGTAGTTCTCGTTCCCGTAGGAGTATGGGGACCGTATGTGATTCGCTGATGATGTATATCCATTGCTGAAATAATTTTCAAGATCGATCCAATCAATACTTTTTGAGCCAATTCGTTGCAAACATTATTATATACAATATTTCCTCTTTATAATATTAGTATAGATAATACATTATGATCAGGCTCGTATCGCCTGTATCCCACGGGGATAGGCAGAGACCACCGTCTGCCACGTTCCACGATTTTCACATACATCTTTCACTTCCTCTACATTCGAGAACGTGAACTCCATATTTATAGTGATATTATAAAGGGAAGAGTGAGTCTTCACGTTGACACCAGTATAAAAACTTTGGCACAAGTGTCTTCTGTGAAAAGTGTGTCCATGGTGTGTATAACCAAAGAGGTACCATGTGAGGGGGCAGAGCGCAGTAGCGGTGGGGCTGGGGTCGGGGCTGGGGTCGCGGCTGGGGTTGGGGCTAGCGTTGGTCGCGTGTCGCAGGCTGGCTGCACTCGCTCGCGGGGCTGGTGAAGCGCCGCCTCAGCGGGTACGTCAAGTGGCATCACCTTGCAGCGCGCCGACCCACGCATCACCACCATCATCTGCACCACAGGTGATCAACATTTTTATTTTGTTTGCTAATAACCGACATTGAAGATACTATGATACTGATGAATGACATAAGTTCTTGACTTATATTGCATGCGAATTTAGACCTAACGATAACGAACTTTCAGTATCTTTTTGCTTTTATTAAACACAACATTTTGTTCGACAAATAATTTATAAAGTTGTATAAAAACTATTTTCTTGGGGAACAGAACGAATAAGAACCATGGTTGGAACTTTGTGAACCTTCGACAGAAGCTTAGTATTTCGTTGAATAATAGTACGTTTATTCGCTACTATGTCTAGGCATGATCTTTTTTAGCTGAAATTCACTATAAAGCATGTGGTTGTCAAAATGAGTATGGTGATGTTGTTAACACGTTGTCGATATGTTGCAATGGTCGCTTACCTTTTGATGGCTTTTGGCAATTTTAATGCTATCATTAATGCTAGACATATAGAATTAAAACTACAAAAGTGGCTGGTACTTTGAATTAAATATTTTTTTTTCTATGCAAGGTATACAAACATAATTATGTAAATCTATTTTGTATAGATATTTTTTTTTTTAATTATTGATTATTACACTAGCATTCTGATACAATGTCACTACTGATACATGTGAATAATTTATATGAATTTTAGTACAATTCATAATTAATTATGTAATAATATGTACATGATGCCAGCTGAGCTTCTTGCCGATTCTTCTCATTAAGCTAGTTTTCGACCTGTGGTCAGTTCTTAAATAATATATTTTCATAAAACTTTGATCTATATGAGTGAAACTTACCGTGTGTTAGATGGGGGACGAGCGAGAGTTGGAGTGTGCCTTCGTCGCCTCTACCGCCGCGCGCGCCCCCGCCGCGCCCGGCCGACTAGTGCCCCAACTAGTCTACTGACTAGTCCGCCGACTAGTCCACCAACCAGCTCACAAATACACGTGCCACCGGCTCCACGCGCTGACATGTGCTACACTTTTACATACACAACTTAACACTCGTTAACCACTTTGGGTCCAATGGCAGGGAAATAATTGAAAAATCTCAGACATTATACAATATCCTATTAATACATTGAACAGGCATGCTCACATGCGCATTAGAAACAATCTAATAAGCTTCTAATTAGTCTGAGAAAAATACCAATGATATATATGCGTATAGGTTTAAAATGGTGAGTCCATAGCCGTCTCAATGTGTCCTCAATGCACATAATTACTAAAAATCAATCCCTTATTACAAAACATCGCCAATGATAATCTTGACTTCAAGAGGGATGGACGACCAGATCGGGGGGTTGTATGACTGACTATACATAGAACATTGAATTTTCTTTTTGCCATTGGAATACAATAATAGCTCCCATGGTGTAGCACCCCACTCGCTAGATGCAGAATGTTCATACGTTAGTGTTGTAATATATTGTATTTATATTAAAAGTTTGTCGACTGCTTGTTTGTAAATATCACACCGCGCAGTATTAGTGACTGGATTTTCGTATGTTATATTAAGTATAGTAGCTCGTTGAGTGCGTTTTAATGGTACATTATAATTATATATCTAGCTTCTGCCCAGCGACTTTGTTTAATAATGATTAATTTTTCATGCTGAAACTATTCGATGGAGTTAAATAAAATTTGACTTGACTATACATACATCTGGCGTACAACTCGTATTGAATTAATTAATTTATATTCCCTACTCACTTCCCGCTACTCCTAATTGCTATCCAATTTAATGAAATAATATTTTGGTCATATCTTATTACAAGACAAAGTCGCAGACAGAAGTTATAGTTGCAATTTCTCATCTCAAAAGCACAAGATCAGAAATAATTCAAAGGAATTCAAACCTTATGTAAATAATATAAGCTATATTTAATGTAAGCTTTAAATATCTAAGCGTTGTCTTATTCGCATGAAACGTTTGGAGACAATAAGACCGTGGATGCCTTACATACACCTTTAAATATACATAGTCATAGTGTAAGGGCTCAATTAAATATAATAGGATTTATAAGTATATGTATACAAGCAGTAGATAAATATGGTCAAATTGTATTCACAAATTACTATCGTATAGTCTATAGAGTAAGGTACAGTTTTCTCTGTGTGTTTCAACGTTTCATACTAGTAATACAACACCTTATTGCATTGTCATAAAGATGCAAATAGGTTGAATAGTTACAGATTAAATTTAAGTTATATCGACAATGCACGTTAAAGAGATTAAAATACTTGCATATTTAAAGAAATTGTGAATGGAAGTTATTTTTTCGCGTGTAATGTATAAATGTACTTTATGTCTTATTACATAAGGTTTGATTTTCAATAGTCTTTATATCTATACAGATAAATAAAATTAAAGTGTCTGTATGTAATAAAAAAATACACCTTTTGACTAAATGCATATGAAGTACACACGGTACTGACATAGAAAACTATTCTAAAAATATTCTCTAGCTGTTTGTCTGTCATAAAAAAATATAAGAGTTTGTACAGGCAGAGCTTGTAATGAAATATAGAAAATGACTATCTATCTGCCATTGAAAGATGTCGTTAAAATTGGCCCAACCGTTTTGGAGATTGGTAGGAACAAAGAGACAGAGAAGAAATTTGAAAGTTTGTTTTTTAACGCGTTCACTGCTAACGACGCGTATGTGCGTCCAATTATAGAGAATTTACGAAGAAGTTGAAATGTTAGCAGTGAATGTGTTAAGTCAGTACCGTATATACTTTCATATGCATTTAGTGGAAAGCTGTTATTTTGGAAATACAAACAGACACTTCAATTTTATTTATATGTATAGATATGAACCACTCTCGGGCTACTTGGTAAGTACACTATTGTACAGCTTTGACAATATACGTTTACTAAATTGTAAGTCGATTTATAGACGCGTAATTGAATTGTAATTATAGCAATTGACTTTTTGATCGAATTATGGTCATTTGTTGACCGGCTGGTCGCTGGTGTTGGCTATTGTCATTACGTATATACCGTTTTCGACACCATTAACCTTCTCCTTAATTTAAAAAGTTAACTGACCGCGTACTTAATGTAGGTAAACGCGGCCGCGCGTTCATTGAATCGCTTAAGGCCGCGAGCTCTTCGGCCCTTAGCAACCATAGCCTATAACTATGTTGTCGTTGGAGCTAGATATTTCACGACTTCAACATAGTGATATATTCATAAAACCCTACAACTTCCAGAAGACAACTGTTCCTTTTTCTCCGACACCCTGTATAAATGTTTTCGATTTATATCGATTATATTTTCCATGGGTGTCTTCTATCTGACTTACTTTTTGATTGATTTTCCATGTTCCTCCATCATCATGAATTTAAGACTAAGAGAGACTCTTATCGGTGTAACCAACCGATGCAACTCTTTCCATTCGTCTCTGTCCAGTGCCATCTCTTTTCCCTTTTCCCTAACTTGTCTCATGTTCCTTACTCTTTCTTAATTTTTTAACTAGAATTACCCGAAGAACCGTTTTGAACTTATGCGAAACATAGATTCGACAATTAACTTTTATTTATTTATATAGCTGAAGTGTCTTGTAGACGATGTCTAGCTGATCAAGGGCGTGGTTTCCATGTAAGCAGATAAGCAGTGCTTACCATTTGTGAAGACTGATTACACTCGTGTCGTATGTGTGTGTTTATACAAAAACGTATGTACCTACGCCGCGTCACATTGGTATGTAACTAACGTACCTACCTACTTATTCCATATGCTTACCTCTCACAAAGCCAATGCACCCCTGGCTGACATTATAAGGTTATTTTGAAATTAAATAACTTAAAAAGCATAAACAATTACCAAAATACAATACAAAATAGTCTGAATTATTGAAAGGTGTAAACATTCAACGAACCTAAAACAGCAGTTGGATTCGGTATATATACCAATGCTCACGCCTGTATCCCATGGGAGTAGGCAGATGCCACCGTTCGCCACATGCTACGATCCTTGCATACTTATTTCGCTTCATCCACATTCATGCATCTCTTCATATATTTCCTTCGGATACGTATGCTCCGAATTAGACCTTTCTGAAAAATATGGATTCGGTATCTTCTAATGACTCCGTATATACATTGTGTACAGTCAAGTAAACAACAGCAGCGCCACGCGACCGGCAAGTATTCCTATAACTACAATAAACAAATAAATAATAGATCAAAACGTGTAAATATTGTTCATTATACTTAATTATTGTTATAAGCAATCATGAGCGGTACAGTCGGCATCTAAACTGTCTTGTCATTTGCCACAAATGTTTTGAATAATTTTTGTTTTAAAGACTTTATTGCTTCAAGAATAAATTTTTATTTCGATCCACTTTTGATGCCGACTGTAGCCTACATCCGTCAGTATAGTTTTCGTTCAAACTAGTGCAGTGTAGAGTTATACGCTTTTCTGAAGACCTATCAGGGTATCTTATTGCGATTCAATAAGTGTCAATTTCAAATGACACGTTCATTCATACCTCCTGCATCGTAATAGTATACAATCCTAGTGGCATCCCCATTTGGGAAATCGATTAATTTTATTCAAAAACCAACTTTATTGTACATAATAATGTGTATATTTTTCAATGAAACTTATCGACTTCAACAACTCTACATATTTTTAAATTTAGAATGTAATTGTATATTTTTATTTTGTAATTCTTTCGACCAAATGCATAGTTATTAATACGGATAATAATCGCTTTGAATACTGCCTTGTGTCTATGATCGTTAGGTCGATTTTTATTCGTCTTAGTCAAGCAAGTATGTACCGTGTGTTTCAACGCATAGAGTTCACATTTGAACGGGTTGTTCAGACTATGCTCTATACAGTGTAAATCACGACATTTCTGACCAGGGCCTGTAGAAAAAGTAACACTATCCTCACGCTTCGCTAATAGAAACTATAAAAAACTAGCTGACACCCGGCCACGCGTTGCTGTGGCTAAAGATTTTGTTATATAACATTATTAAAGTATGTTGAGATGGTTTGGACATATCGAAAGGATGAGTGAAAGGCGATTAACGAAAGAAATTTATAGAGCGAATGTGACCGGAAGTGTCGGTAGAGGGCGTCCAAGGAACAACTACTATGACCAAATTAATAGTATTTTTCAGAAAGGTCAAATTCGGAGCACTCGTAACCGAAGAAAGTGTATGAAGAGATGCATGAATGTGGATGAAGCGAAAGAAGTATGTAAGGATCGTAGCATGTGGCAAACAGTGGTCTCTGCCTACCCCCATGGGATACAGGCGTGAGCATATGTATGTATGTATTTCATTATAGTAAACAATCTAAGAGCAGCGCCATCTATTGGTTACTTACTGAACCCAGTCGAAAGGTATCGACATCTGTTAGAATCATTTGGAGTTAACAGATAATTGCGACTGTCAAATAATAACAGACAAATTATTAGCAATAAATTAAAATTGCGACTATAATTTGAGATTTAAACTATCCTATCTCTCAAGTTGGATCGAACTGCACATGGTGTGCGAATTTTATTATAATCGGTTAAGTGGTTTAGGAGTCCATTGAGGGCAAACATTGTGACACGAGATTTATGTATATTAAGATATACGGGAGTGACATATGTCACGTGACTGATTTATAATTTTTCATTACCATACGTTTTTTTATCGTTTCTATTAGCGCACGCGCGAGAGAATGTTACTTTGTACATGCCTACTGGAACTAACACGCGCCCTATACTAATTTAGCGTAAAATATGTATGACGTAATTATAGGATAATCTGAAGTCACCTTAGATTAAACATTAAGAAAGTCTGACAACTGGCTTAACCCAGGTAACCGATTTTCCTGAAAGGTTATGAAAGACGGATGGCAGTTACTTTGTGAAAATTCACTTGACCAGCCATATTGGGTTGAATCGAGTGCCATATACCATATCAGGCGCTATACATATGTCTTTGAATTACTTCTCAGATATATGCAGGTTTCCTCACGATGTTTTCCTTCACCGTTAAGCACGTGGTGTGAAATTCTGCACATAAGTTTTTAGAAAAACTTATTGGTACAGGCCCGAACAGATTCGAACCTGCGTCGCAGGCGACTGCTCTATCCCCGAGGCCACCGCGGTTGATTCACATACATACATACATATGCTCACGCCTGTATCCCATGGGGGTAGGCAGAGACCACCGTTTGCCACATGCTACGATCCTTACATACTTCTTTCGCTTCATCCACATTCATGCATCTCTTCATACACTTCCTTCGGTTATTCATGTGACTTATGTAATTTCCAACCATTTAGTAGCACGAGAGAATGTGACTTTATCTAGACCTACAGGAATATGTTAGACTAGACTTTGCCCTACATTAATATGATATTAATATCATATGTGTGTGTTATAGACACAAGGCATGTACATAATGCAAGCACGAGATAGTTTTTGAAGTTTTGGTCGATAGTACACATTTTCACCTGAATGTTATAAGCATCTTATGAAATTATTGTGATAATGTTCAATATTTGAAAACTATCTGTCGCAAGCGGTATAAATAAGCTGTGTTTGTGATTTGAAGCACGCGTGCCCCACATAGGGTGACGTGCGGGATCGACTGCGAACAACTAACTACTCTCGCACAAATGGATGCTGATAAGCAATAATGTGTCAACCCACAAAAAGTCAAATTCAAAGGTTTTGATATATTTTGATAATGCATCACGTATTTAACATTCTAAAAAAGTGTTTCAAGTCATCTGAAACATAAAAGTACGTAAAAAATGGATTTATGTCATAAAACAAATCTTAAATCACGTATACAATCATCTTAAGACGCCATTTTCTCAAAACCAAGTTTATGCGGGTTGACACATTATTGCTTATCTGCATCCAAATGGCATAAGGTGCAATTTAGAGTGCTCGCTTTTACCGTCGGCGGTGGTAATTTAGCTAGCCTGTGACTTTGACGTTATGTCAAAATATAAGTGCAACCACATGCAGCCGCCCGACGCTCGTTTCCAGTGACGAATGTGGTCACGTGAACACATTTTAAATTTCCCGCGACTCTAAAAGGAACTACGTCATGCAGGCGCTCCAATCACGCTACATATTTATCGCTGGAAACGAGCGGCGAGCGGCTTACATCAGATTACACCTTAAAAATTTAAAAAATAACGTTGAATATAGAACTAACCTTAGGTTTGAATACGTTTTAGATATTATTTGGAGGGCCGTGGTGGCCATGAGTTTAAGCCGCCTGCTACGCAAGCGACGCAAGTTCAAATCCCAGCTGGGCTTGTACAAATGAGTTTTTCTAAAAAAACTTATGTACAGTGATTTCACATCACTTGCTTTACGGTGAAGGAAAACATCGTGAGGAAACCTGAATATATCTGAGAAATAATTCAAAGACGCATGTATAGTGCCTGAGACGGCGATAGACTCATTTCGATGTCGACCAAAATTAGAAATTTGTGAAATTGGTTTTGTATATTTGTAAAACATAAAGCTTTGTATACAATGTAACAAGTATGGCCGCGCATAGGCTTTTCGTCCCCCGATTTTTTCTTAACGCGTTCACTGCTAACGACGCGCCTGCGCGTTTATCCGAACTTTCCTATATGCTAACGACGCTTATGTGAGTCCATACAAATTTCTGTGCCTTCACTGTGTGCTAAAGCCGACTCTGCGCGTCTATTGTTTAAATAAGACCAAATTGTAAGGACCCTTACCCACCTTGCTATATAGAGACAGACACAGAATTTGCTTACATGAAATTTAGTGAACAACAAAACCGCAACAGGTAGAGCTTAGGTAGGTAGGATATGTACCGACCCTTTTCCTTTTTGCATGTTTTTATTGCCTGTAGTAAACAAGCGAGTGTTTTATGACCTCCCATAACAATACTAAAACGCGCAGAAGCGCCGAATAGCACTGGGGAATATGTTACGTGGACGCTATGTTGAGGTTTTAGCACAGAGCGAAAGCGTATTTGTACAACGATATGCGTTTGACGCACTGGTGTAAGGTTCGATTGTGTAGCACACGGTAATGACTTTTTATTAGCTCTAGCAGTGAATGCGTTAATCCTTTTAATTTAACATTCACAGTTAAATGAACTGTATTTGCAAACCCTAAGGTATAATGTCCACAAAAATGGGTGCAGTCGATCCCCGCATACGCATCGCCCCCTAGTCCGCACGCCACCTCACGTGCAAGAGCATTAGATTAAGACGAGACTATATTTAAACAAATTATATTTAATAAACAACGATTAACTTGTTTTTATTATTATTGCTATAATTATTATTTTTATGTGTATTTAAATAAATTCGGATCGAGTTTTTATGAAGTTTTTCACTGACTTTCCACTTCTATTGAAATCCTTTGCTATAAGAAGTTTAATTGAAACCACAGGGTAAACTAAAATAGATTTATTTAAAAAAAATAAAAATCTTTGTACAATAATGGTGTAGTTAGAGAATATCTAGTGCATAACATACAAGTGTGAGGCATACATCGTTTTATCTGTCATTTTTCAGTTCATGAAGCGCTGCAAGTCTGATACTATATAACGAGATATCCAGAGTTTTGTAATCTATGCTCGCTAGCGTCACCACACAATTTATACAGATAAATAAATTAACAGCTTTTCACTAAACGAATATGATCGTATATACCAGTATAAAAGTAAGTAAAGGTACCAGTATAAAAAAAACTATTTAAAAACTTTGTCTTACGTCTGTCTGTTTGTTCCAGCTAATCTCCCGAACGACTGGACCGATTTTAACGGGACTTAAACTGGCAGAAAGCTTAAAGCTTAATATTGAATTTATTAAAAAAATGTGTTGCAAGGCATGACATTTAGTATATTTGTATAAGAAAGTGAACAGCGTCTCCAAGCGGTCATATAAAGAGTTAAAAGATAAACGGTGCAGTGACGAGCCGAGTGTAGATTACGAAAGCTGTGGCTCGTATGAAATAGGCACATTTTGTGTTATGACAAACAAAAACATGATTTTGAATTTGCGAAAATCGACTTCACATAAGTAAATATATTAAAACTTGATATATCTATCAATGAGCTATACAATTGTAGAGGATATACTTTAAATATTGTTTGGAATCTATATTTAATTACGTGAATTTTTAACCTCTTATAACAATTGTCAATATTAAAAATTGCTACAATATTTTTTCTATCTAATCCGTACATTTTATAATCACTATATTTTACAGTTACAATCGATGAATAATTTAAATAAATAAAAACAAATAATTATAATTAATATCAAAATATTCTGTTCTTTGGTAAAATTTGTATACAAAAGTCCGTGTCCTTGTGTGGTGTTGTACCTTTAGAAATGTGGGAAAATTCTCTAAGTCCCAATATATTTATTTTTTAAATCTTAACAAAACAAATCACGAATGTTTTATATTGACACACATTTCGCATGGACACGTCACGTGGCATCTAATAATTATCGTAAATATCACAATAGTTTTTTTACAACTTATAGTCTACCCCCGTGCGTGTTATACGCGCAATGTGTGTAGGTAAAAAACGAATTTTAAACTTCGAACATTTCAACTACAGCAAAGATAAAATAACACTACATAGACACTGAATATATTATATAAAACATTTAAAAATTATCAACAATGGCAAGTCTACGAATATTCATAGTCTTCAACATCCTAGATGTTTGTAATCATTTATTTAATTTGATTTCAAAGATCGACTACCTACTTAGAGAGTTTGTGCTGAAGAGGGCAAAAAGGGCAATTCTGGAACCTGCAGAATGCAGTAAAAAAATCGTAAGAGGGTCCGGATAGCAAAGACCTTATTTTTAAACAATCACTATAGTATAAAACAAACAAACTTCAACAGCGTCGATTCAAATAAATCAAGGTTAATGGACTAGTTGGTCTTAATTTTATTATAATTTTATAACCATTACTAAATTCTAGATAATATTTCAAATAAATTATGTGTTTCAATTTAATACTTACTAAAACGCTCAAAAAATAAGTAGGCTCACCTATGAGCGGGCGTTCTAATTAATTCCGATTGACTAGTCATTGTTAGGGACCATAAACAACTATAGCGATATGTGTAGTGTATGTGAGATTTTAAAAAGTGAATATAGAACTACCTTCTTTTAAACTATACGTATACTAAAGGTTAACGCACACTAATCTGTACCCCAAGTATAGATTTGTACATGTGGTTCGAAATGCGTTGATCCACTGAACTTAACCACAATCCGCCTCAGCAAAAGTATCAACTCATTTACAACCACACCAAAATACGCAAATGAAATAATAGTTACTATAAAGTATAGGCTACTCGGGGTGCAGCTCGGTACCGGATCAGAGTCGACGAAACTAGCGATGCGTTAATTATTTGTATGTATAGGAATATTCCTATAAACATCCCCATTGCAACTCACTTTTATTATTTTATCAGCATCGTAATCGAGGTAACGATCCGTTTCCGAGATATGTATGCGATAACCTTATCTCGTGCTATGATACTTATATTATACATTATATTAGATGCAGACATACTCAAAGGGGCGAATAACGCACGGCCGGCTCATTTTGTGTAACATTGGAAAGTTCGTGACTATAGCCACTATCTTAACTTGCATTATTCATCGGCATGCCAAGTCATTAGCCTCAAATACCACCGAATCACACCACTTAGATCCAGCTCTGTGGGTCATCCCCTACCAACCCCCTCAGCCGAAGTACGAGCCCTTAACTATGTTCAAAATATCTTTATTTGATTAAACTTCTTACAAAGTACTCTTAAATGGTCAGAAGCACATAAAAAATACATTAAACAGGATTATAAATGTTACCACCGGGTTTGGAAGGTTGCTTTTGTTGAGAAGACCCCGGTAAGAAACTCTTGAATTACTCTTTTAAAAATAAAATATTTTATAATGTTGCTTAGTTTATAAGTTAAGGTCCGGTTAAACCGTGGAGGTTCTTCTCCCCGACCAACTGCGAGACCTTAAAATACTAATAAATATTGCATTACTCTCAGAACTTATCAAAAGCTTTAGATTGATAAACACAGATATTTGTTACGTTTCCAAATTGAAAATAATTAGCATTTAAAAATTCATCAGACGTTTGCATCAGTCCATTAATGTCAAAGCATTAAACTAATGCGGCGATTACCCTTCGAGGATGTTGCACCTAAGTACATTTAAATCTGTGACAATAAATAAATAAATAATGGTAATCAATGGCGTGGCGGAAGGTGACTAGGCGATTTAGATAGACGAACATCTATTATAAGTATTGGTTATGGTGACCACAAACTACAGAACTATTTGAAAATGTAAGGCTCGGCCACACACCCGCCACGCTACACCGGTGTGCTCCAGCCCTAATATTTGTAATTCTCAGCTTTCGGTTTCTTGTTCCAACTATTTTCTCCAATCAGTTGACATTCCTGAAACGGTATGTGTATTTTGTTACTGTTAATTTTTATACATTTTGATGGCAATGATATTTAGTTCTATGAGAACACAAACACGCCATCATTTTATTAAAAGTGGTATATTATAACAGAAACCTATCTGTATTTTTTCTGTAAACAATTAAATATTTATTGATTATGGCAACATTCCAATGTTACTCTGTAATGTCAATGTCATAAAAACCTTACAAAGAGGGTAGGTCTTAAAACGAATCAACTTATTGTTCAATTGTTTCATTTTGAAAGTCTCTCCAACAGACTCAAAAACGTCCAATGACTAACTTATTTATCATTTTAAAATGATCTCTAACGTACCTAAATTAAGGTTTTAATGTGGTCTGCCACTCTTGCCGCCGCGCTGCGGACTGCCTGGGCCGGAGGAGAGGCCGCTGTACTCGCGTGTGACCAGCCTCTTGTCGCTCATGGTCACGGCGCGCTTCAGGTACTCCGAGATATGCTGCACTATCAGGTCTATGGCCACTGGAACGTAAATACATATCGGAAGGTGAGTGGGGACGCTTTTGTCCTTGTTTCTGAATGAGTTAACAATTTCCCAGTAGCTGTAGGCATGTGGCAGTAGACTCGCCCCTTATTGCATGGGACTTTAAATCTATATCTATACAGATAAATACAATTGAAAGTGTCTGTTTGTAATTCCAAATTGAGCTTCTCACTAAATGCATATGAAAGTATATACGGTACTGACATAAAAATACAATTTTTTCTCCGTCTGTCTGTTTGTTCCGGCTAATTTCCGAAACGGCTGGCCCAATTTTAACGGGACTTTCACTGGAAGATAGCTAATTTTACAAGGAAGAACTTAGCCTTAGGTTTATTTAATAAACTTGAAATTTAATCTGGTTAAGTATAATAGGCGAAACGTGGGTGTCTGATAAGTACACCGCTGTCTAACCCTTTGGGAATATAAGCGTGAGTATTTATGAGTAACATATTTTCGTAATGCATTCTTTTTAGCGTCACTTCACAATACTTATTTGTATAAGTATGTTTTACAGCGACTTTTTACGGTCACGTAAAGAACTAACATTCGTCATACAAAATTGCTTGAGAACAATCAACTAGTCTTCTAACTCTTGTCGCCTTACACGCCAACCAATGATTCGATTCGTAACAAATTTGCGAATAATGAACATTAAAAAATGGGCTAGGGTTAAATAAAAATGCAAAGTCGGTTTGCAAACACTTTATTACATTTAAATAAGTAAAATTAACATAAGAACCTCCTTTTAATAAGACGGTTTAAACAAAACGATCGCCTATTAGGGCGAAAAAGCAGGCAGAGATATAGGTGTATACGAGTATACTTTGAATTTGATTACATTAAATAATAAGATTTGTGCTAGGATAAAATATAAAAGACTTTTTTTTGGCTCCATCTGCAAGGCTGCTCGAAGTTTTGTGCATCAAAATACCACCCTTATTACAAATCATAGTTTAAACCAAGACCATGCTGGGACTAAAAATATATCAATTCCTTTTGAAATCAGTATCACAAAAGGAGATGGGACTACTTTTAAACCAAGAACTATCATAAGCGACGTTTTGTAATAAATGTATAATGTATTTCGTCGGTGACAATGACAGATTCGTACACGTCATGAACATTAAAATGTATGTTACGTAATGTAGCTAATAAAAATAACTAATGGTGTTCCTTGGTCCCGCTGAAACTTAAGAATGGCGTGACTGACTTTAATATATGTTTTGCGTTTGCTTAATCCTTCCCAAGGGAATACTCAAAAATCTATAAATAAATGGGGATTTAATATGTGGGACCAACCATTTGCTCGAGCGCACGTTGGGTTCACTAGTGTTTACATACTTCCTTACTACATCACAGCTACTAGTGGTATTAAACCATAGTGTGGTTAAAATAGAAAAAAAAAAAAAGGTTTTTTAAACACCAATGCAGATGAAGCTCCCACTGACAATAATAAATCTACATATAAAATAACAAATAATGGACAAAACCAACGACACATGTTTTACTGAAGGAGAATGCCCAAAAACACTCATTGACAGGCTGACTTATATATGAACGCGCGGACTGAGCCTCTGATCCTAGAGACGTGAAATTTGGAGGATGTGTTCTTTATGAGATGTAGGTATCCACTATGGAAGGGTTTTCCGAAATTCCACCCCTAAGGGGTTGAATGGGGATTGACAATTTGTATGTGAGATCTCTAGCTATTAGCTTTAGCCCGCACGGGAGGTGCGGGCTAAAGCCCTGAAGAAGCAATCCCTGATTCCAGTTCCTAATTTCGAACGGGAGATCCTGTTCCGGTTCGAATAATGTTCAGTATCTATCACGTGTATTATATTATCAACAGCTTTCGGTTTAAAAGGTTACATTCAGACAAGAGAATGTATGTTATATATACATTCTCGTGTCGCGGTGTTTGTTACCAAACTCCCCCGAACCGGCTGGACCGATTTGTATGAAATTTTGTGTGCATACCGGCAGGTCTGAGAATCTACCAACATCAATTTTTCATACCCCTAAATGATAAGGGTGATCCACGGCAAAAAATATAATATGGCAATACAACGTTTGCCGGGCACAGTTAGTATATTGGTTGGTTTCATTTTATCACATTAACTAAACATTAAAAAAAGGAAAAATAAATGATAAAATCGAACCGGTTAACGACAGACCGGGGTACTCTAGTTTCATTATCGCCCCGTAAGCTAGCAGCCTCACGTCTGAGCTACCATAACTTGACAGATGTCGGCGAAATTTACTGTCGTATTGAAACGATATTTTATTAGTTTTTAAGTCCTAGAAAACATGGTCAAAACGATGTTGAATTAAACCTAGCTAGATCAATTTATTGCCCCCGAAACTCCATACGTACCAAATGTCATGAAAATCGTTGGAGCCGTTTCCGAGATTTAGAAACGGTTTTGAATTAATTAATACAAGAATTGCTCTTTTAAAGGTGTCGTTAACTTGATTTACTGGGATCAAGTCGTTCTCAAGTTATAGCGTGACCAAGAGATATGGGGTTATTTTTTTAGATGGTTGCTGGGATATTTTTTGGGCATTCTCACATAAATATAAATGCTAATTTCAAATGCAAGGAAACATATATAAAATATTATTATAATAGGCAGTTGTGCATCAAAATAATTCAATATATGTATTTACGGATTGGGTATTTGATAACGATTTAGATATTTTAAGATGGCAATCAACTTCGTTTCACAAATATAATTCGAGATAATTAATACACCGCTATGGCATTTCAAAATACATACGTACTTACATGAATACAATTTCACAATATTATAATTTCTATACAATTTTTTTGAATATTTTTTACATTTTCGTAATTGATTTTCATTTTCTCGTCTAATTTTATCACATATATCATTGGAATTTTTGACAATCTGTTTGTTAAATACTAAAATAAGATGAACCAATTTGAATCTAATTAATTATAAACACGGTAAATCTAACTAAGCATTTTTTATCAATTTAGGGTGAAATGCCGTTCTGATCCAAATTTTTGATCCACTGGTGGGTCAATTTTATTTTATAATTATTTTTATGTCGCTCTGATGCGCTATGAATCATATCTAAATGTCAAAATACACAAAGGAATAACCAAAAGTGGATCAAATGAGGGCATCAGACCGGAATAACTCGTCCTATCGGTGTCACGTGTATTACATGAACTTTGTAACATGCTGTTATACTTTTCACCGATAGGAATCACCTATCCCCTCAATTCGATTGCACAAATAAGTGCATCGTTACGAGAACCGCGATCTTATATTCCAAGCATATTATAATGTTTAATAAACAGATGACGTCATATTATTTTTTACATTTTACAAATTCATATCACACCTAAATATCTGCTAAGTTGATATTAATTACATTACAGTTATTGTATACTGTTGAGTCGAGTAAGGTATTATCACCTTTATCTAAGCGTACTGAAGACCTGTTATGCAATGTATACATACATTTACAGATAGTGTATTTAATGAATACAATATATGGTTATTTCATGGTTACTACGTTGGAGGTAGAAAGCCACGCTTCTAGGAAGCAAAATTGCTGCTGTATTTTCGGAGACATGGAATATTTTGATGATGAACTCTTTAGAATGGCCATAATACCTTTTAAAAGGCTGTAAGTTATAGTAAGTTTAAAAAAAACCTAGTGGTGGTGGCCCAGCGGGGCCTGTACCAATGAGTTTTTCTAAAAAACTTATGTACAGTGATTTCACACCACTTGCTTTACGGTGAAGGAAAACATCGTGAGGAAACCTGCATATTTCTGAGAAGTAATTCAATGAAGTATGTAAAGTGTCTGAGACGGCGATGGACTCACCATCTGTCACGTTGGCACTTAATCATCTTCGGTGAAAAGTGTGTGTTGTGATAACAACACCTCGGCCTACCCCTTCGGGGAATACAGGCGTGAGCATATGTATGTAAAAAAACCTTTCATTTTATTAATGCACCAACATATCCTATCTGGATTCCTATATTCATTGCAATATAGGTCTTCAAGATCTGAAATTGAATCAATTAGGAATATTTTTTTCAGTAAATTGATCAGTCTGTATATTGAGTAGGATATATAAAACATTAAATATAATATGTAACGATACCATTACGTTATAATGTAAGAAATTATTAGTAGGTTAGCACAATGCATATTAGCATTTATTGTGCTTTAGACTTGGGGCAGTAATACATATAATTTGACCCTGTTAATTGGGTCGAAATTCGTTCAGAACTAGATCAGAGAAACTTTCTAGGTATAATATTTCAATACTTATATATATTTCAAAATAATATTCAAAGATACGGAGAAATATTAAATTATATATTCTATGTATTTTGATGTCTTGTCATTTAGTAAAATATATAGTTTGCTCGTTTTATTTCTCTGATCAGCATTGTTGGCAATATTCCACTGGGTAAGAATACTTACAAAATGATATGTATCACATACGATACACCAAATTCTGATACATCGTATAATACATGTATACGATAGAGTATTTCATGGAAAAGCGAAGTTACTTCACACTAATTCAGACCTAGGTCTAGACAAAGTAACTTTAAATTTTGTATCTGCAACTGCCTCGTTGGTCTAATGGTTAGTACGTTCGCCTGCCGATCACTAGGTCCCGGGTTCGATTCCCGGGTCGGGTCAAAAATTTATAATGTTTTGTTCTGTCAATAAATTCACAATAAAAATGCCCGGAGTTTGGAAGTTGGCGGTGTTTCCACCCCCGTGCCACAGAAAGCACGTTGCACCGTTGGTCCTACGCCTGATCTCTCTCCGGTCGTGTCGGATTACCGTCCCATCGGACTATGAGAGTGAGGGAATAAAGAGTGCACCTGTGTTTGCGCACACACTTGTGCACTATAATATCACCTGCGTACATGGCTGATCCTCGTTGAGATTAGCCGCCGTAACCGAAATTCGGTAGGAGAGTTCATCACATTTTGTATCGTTTCTATATAGGTGCAACCACATGGAGCCGCTCGACGCTCGTTTCTAGCGACAAATGTGGTCACGTGATATGTGGCGACAAAGCTGAAAATGTTGAGCTTTATCGCTGTGAAGTATCGAGAGTGTAAGTAGTCTGTTAATTGGAATGCCTCGTCACCAACTACCACATGGTAAAGCCATTTCATCAACCGTTGGCGTTTCTGGATCGGGTACACTCATTTCTCTCTACTTGAACTTTTGGCCCATCTTTGAATCACGAAAAATACCACCATCACTAAACGAGCGACGAGCGATTCAAAATGGGGTCGCTCGACCAGATTGTCGCTGAAAACGAGCGAAGAGCGGCTGCATGACGTAGTCCCTTTTTAATTTGCGGAAAATTAAAAATGGAGTCACGTGACCACATTTGTCGCTGGAAACGAGCGTCGAGCGGCTGCATGAGGTTGCAGCCTAAGCGTAACGCGAGGATAATGTTACTTTGTCTACAAGCCCTGAGCTAGAGCCGCTACCTGTAATGCTATGTAGATTATAAATACCGCGCGAGATTTATATAAAGTTCAGGTAAAGTGAAATTTCAAATAACGCTCTGTACCGCAAGTATACGTTTGTAAATGTTCAAAGGTCGTCGCTTGACCTTGCGTTATACCGTGGCTCAAAATCTGTAGATCTTTGTCATTAAACTAGAACCCGCCTCCGAATAAGTATCAACACATTTCGAGCCACGCTAACACGATACTTAAGTAAGAAACGTTTGATGGTGTCAACAACTTGAGGCACTGGTCTGAATAGGCTAATTTATCTATCTATACTACGAATTGGTTCAAAAAGTACTGCCCCGATTTGAAAAATTCTTTTAGCAATGGATAGCTACATTATCAGCGAGAAATATAGGCTATATTTTATTCCCGTACTCTCACGGGAACGGGAACTACGTGAATAAGACCGCGTAGTTCCCATTGTGTTACATATTTGCGTCAAATTGTTGTTATATTTAACAATGATGTTTACCCAGTGGAATATCATATACTAAATAGTCTTATATATTTCAGTGAACACTTAATCTATGTGCTTTGATAAGCATCAGCCTTATAATAAGTATCTATATTGGAACTTAACTAGAGGATAATACAAGTATTGTATAAGGGGACCCAGTGACCAATTACATTGAGCGGCTTCACTAAATTCACTACTATTGTATATATTAAAGTTTGTCAGCATGTGAAGATGTTTGTCACTCTTTCACGTGTATTAGACGCATTTTAATAAAACTGTTGTCATTTATCAAATATGTCAAAATAACAAAAAACAATGTTTATAATAATTTGTCACGATGTTTCCAGGAGAATCATCCAAATATTATAGAAACCCATAAAAATAATCGTTTTTGTACCATAGATATTTCGTCTTTGGTCTGGAACAAAGGAAGACCATGTTAAGAATACCGTTGGCAAAATATTTTCAATAATCTTGGTCACTGAATCGCCCTTAATATTGGAGTTTAATGCACTTTGCGCCTCTGTGACGTCGCTTCATATAATATACTACAGGTGTATACTCGAGAGATTACATTGTAATTTGGACCTGAAAAGGACGCATTATATATATATATATATATATATATATATATAAGTTGTGTTAGTTACTAGTTATAACTCAAGAACGGCTGAACCGATTTGGCTGAAAATTGGTAATATATCTCGAATTATCTATACATACAGATAAATAAAAATGAAGTGACTGTAATTTCAAATTAACAGCTTTTCACTTAATGCATATGAATTAACAAATATATAACATTTTCTCTGTCTTTCTGTCTGTTTGTTCCCGGTAAACTCTGAAACGTCCGGACCGATTTCTACGGGACTTTCACTGACAGGTAGTTGATGTTACAAGGAATAACTTAGGATACTTTTCTGAAGTAAGGGTTCCGTGAAAAAATCCACCCATAAAATTAAGTTTACTCGGGTAAAACCGTGCGGCACAGCTAGTTCCATATACATCTGTAATATATTTATTAAAAGCATGTCACAGGGTGACGCGCGTCATTTTGAGAGACTTCACAACATTTAAGAATTTATGCATGTTGAGGTATTTCTATATACTTATACATACCGTTTGTGTGCTTATGACTTCGGCTTTACATACATACATCCATAACAAAAAATATGCTTATATTATTTCATTCAACATACTATATCATTTTATACTATTGATTAGAGTAGGTATAGAAATATTGTCAATATTTCTAACAAATTTTCAAAAACTATATATTTTGTGTTATTCTATATAAATACTCTTCTAGTCTGTATGTTTCACTGTGCTATTGTTAAATGTATGTATTTTATGGATATATGTACGTATTTCCGAAGTCACAGGTCTATCTAACATACAGCCATTACCGCCCAATCACCCAGAAGGGTTTGTTACAGTTAATACAATATAATATATTGATACCTGTGTTTTATGGAAATTAAATACCACATACACTATATGCTATACATTACTGGTTATGTACTTGGTTGGTAATGTATATGGCAGCAAATTAAGGAATGGCCACAGCACTTTGTAAATGTTAAACGATGCATTGTGTGTGACTCTCCAAGAGGTTCATTGACTTCTTTACCGTGTAAATTATGACTCTTGAAGGCCATTTTATCTCACGGCGTATGACTCTCCAGGAGTGTCACGAACTGAGCACCAAAATCAATTAACTAAAGAAATGTAATATTGGTTTTAAATGAAAAAAAATGGTTGTTTCTTTACGCAGGTATCAAATGATATAGTATTAACTATAACCGATGTATGATCCGATACTATCGGCTCAGCGTGTCCTCGGAGCTGCCTGACAGCCGGCGCCCATTGGTCTCGTCCATCTCGTGGTGTGTCCCGTTCATGCCATTGACCTTGTCAACGGGCGGCGAGGCCCGCTTCTTATACATTATGTCCCAAATATGGTGCACGATCAAATCAATAGCCACTGCAACAACGAAAGCGGACTTTACAACATACGTTGTAAGGTCGAAGGTCGTTTAGCAGCTACATAAGAACATAGCCGCTGCAAGAAGTATCAGGGAAGTGAATGCGACACGGTTGCATGAGTTTCAATCTTGTTGCAGTGGCTATGACCTTGTGCAACTTACCTTCGGGGTTTCGACGACGTAAACACTGAATTTATATGTTTAGATTGGAATGTTTTAAATAAGATATCTATCTATACAGATAAATGAAATTGAAGTGTTTGTAATTCTAAATTAACAATTAAATGCATATTATGATAGTTTATATATCTGCGGTATATCATCTCTGAAGGGCTGGTTTTAACGGAACTTTTCTGGCAGATAGCTGATGTTAGAGGCTTGAAAAAAGTTACGGTTTCGGCAAAAGTCTAGCATTGAAATACAAATTGATAACACGAACATATTATATTCAAGTAATAACTCCGCGCTCAAATAACTCAATCATATTCCTTTACAATTATCTAGAAAAAGTAGTAGGATGCCTTTATTTATAGGTTTCTGTTGGTATTATTTATACGCTCCGGTTATTAGCTAACTACATATATTCTTTCGTAGTTTATCGTACGGTTTTCAAATCTGAATTAAACGCGCAACATCATATATATTTATTGATAGCTTAATATTTATTTAAGGAAATTATAACTTACCTAGGTTGTCAGCGCCTCTGGGTATAATCACGTCAGCAAACTTTTTGGTCTGCAAACGAATATAGTCCTAGATGTAAATACTTTTACGGAACACTTTGCGTAAACTAATGAGCAGTGTGCAAACTGCTCAAACATTCCAACAATTCTATAGACAACTCGCCATTATCAGTTTAATTCATTTTAACTGTATTTTTATATTATGTATGAAGAATTAGTAAATAAGAAAATAATTTACAATACTTATCATAAAAAAATCTCAAAAAACTTTTTGTTCAAAAATAGCTCTGAGGCTGCACTATCATGACCTCTCACTCCCATGATAGTTTGACTCATATTATGAGACCGATGTATATGACGTGTATACATCTGTCACTGTCACACAGCAATAAGGGCTCATGGTTGGGGCTCAGGTACAGCCTAACACTACAGTAGAAATGGTGACTTCCTCTTTTTTTGGACACTAATCAAATAAAAGGAATGTCACTGACCGGCAAGCAGAACTCCTCGAAGGCTGGCTTCACGAAGTTCATGTACTGGTTGAGGACCTGTTCCAGGTCCCTGCCGCGCTCCATTATGTCTCTCGGCACTGGAATTAAACATAATACTCAAATACTAGGCAGAGATGTTGTAATAACAACACCCACATTTTAACGAAGATGTTCACTACCAACTTGACAGATGGTGAGTCTATCGCCCTCTCAGGCACTATACATACGTATTTTTGAATTACTTCTCAGACATGCAGGTTTCCTCACGACGTTTTCCTTAAAGTGAAATCACTGCACATAAGTTTTCACCAAAACTCATTGGATGTACCAATGCCCTGCTGGGATTCGAACTTGCGTCGTTTGCGTAGCAGGCGACTGCTTAAACCCCAAGGACACTAGGGCTCTGAGGAGTAAATAAACAGAGAGAAACTACACCATTCTTCTGTTCTATTCGGAACTGACCTCGTCTGGCCAGCCTGGTGTCTGAGTCGGTGTCCACGAAGAGCTTCATGTGGAACAGCTCCCGGACCTCGGGGAAGTAGAACACGAGGATACCTTCGATCAGCACCACATCAGCTGGGTAGATTGTGTGGGAGCGGTTTGGGCTGATCACATACAATACAACTTATATTTTACTAGTATTGTTTTATGAAATATAAGGATGCTGCCCACTATGGTCTATACCTCACTCAATCTTAGAGAAGATCGCAAATAAAGCTATGGAGGGACGATGAACATGACTGCCCTGAAAATCTCTTCATTTTGTCAGTTTTTATTTCCTACTGGCTTCGCGGTTTCACCCGCATCGGTTCATGCATTATTTTGCGGAACCCTTATATAATTTCCAAATAATACATACAAATAAAAAAGGTCCTAAGTTACTCCTTGAAACATCAGCTATCCGCCAGTCCCGTTAAAATCGGTCCAGCCGTTTCGGAAATTAGCCGTAACAAACAGACAGACAGATATAAGAAATAAAAAAAAAATACACTTCAATTTTGTTTCTCTCTATAGATGTAGATATAGATTTTGTAAAATTTATGATTCTTGACATCAATCTTAAATGCACAAGTGAAGGTGACGTGAACAGCTTATTCACACTATTCTATTAGCACTAACTTCTGCCTATGACTTTGTCTACATAGATAGATACAGAGGCTTTTTCGTCAAGTCTAATGAAACTTCCTTATTATTGATATTATTAAGTAACTAGATAGAAAGAAAGATAAAATATAGCCTATGTTACTGCTTATAATTTAGCTATTAATTGCTGAAAGAATTTTTAAAGCTATCCAGTACTTTTTGAGCCAATTCGTTACAAACATACTTACATACAAATCTTTCCTCTTAATAATCTAATATATAAAATTTCCATGTCACAATGTTAGTTACCGAACTCCTCCGAAACTGCAGGACCGATTTGTATGAAATTTTGTGTGCAGATCAGGTAGGTCTGAGAATCAGCCAACATCTATTTTTCACACCCCTAAATGATAAGGGTGACCACCCCAAAAAAAATATGGCAATACAAAGCTTGCCGGGCACAGCTAGTATTAGTATAGATATAAGAGGTTAATAAAATAATGAGTAAAAAACAATTTTTTTATGACTTTATAAGATAAGTTAAAACAAATATTTTTTGTATAAAACAGTTTGCCACTTGTCTTTGCTCCGAGGAGGAGAGGAATAGGTGTGGAGTTGCTGTGCTAGCACTAGTTGTCATTATATTGGCACAGGGATATCATTCTTCAAGGTAGGTAACAGGAATACATAGGCTGAAGTACCTGCTTACCGTCAGGCAGACTGTGAGCTTGTTTGTCACCTTACATATGCTCACACCTGTATTCCCCGAAGGGGTAGGCAGAGTTATTGTTATCACAACACCCACTTTTCACAGAATTTGATTAAATGCCAACGTCACAGATGGTGAGTCTATCGCCGTCTCAGGCACTATACATATGTCTTTGAATAACTTCTCAGAAATATGCAGGTTTCCTCATGATGTTTTCCTTCACCATAGAGTGCTACATAAGTTTTTTAGAAAATATCATTGATACAGGCCCCACTGGGATTCGAACTTTTCGAACGAAAAAAACTCACCTAATAGAGTTGGTAATATAATCATACTCGGGAACTTCAACCTTCTTGCCAGCGAGGATATCTTTCAATATGGCAAGGAGTTTCTTATCGTCAAAAGCATCAGGGTGGTCAAAGTTGAACTGTCCTCGCTCAGCCCTGAGCCTCTCAGGTGGAGTGAGTGTGCGGTAGAAGGAGTCCTGGCTGATACAGACTACCCGTCTCTCTGTTTGCTCTTTGTGCTGCTGACCCAGCTTCTCCATGATCCGCTTGCATACTGTTGACTGGATATAAAAAAAAATTAATTAAATATTCAGTGTGTATGGTATAGATGAACTAAGGACATTTTTCTGGTGAATAATCAGTATCTAATTCTCATCTATATCTATATAGATAAATAAAATTTAAGTGTCCGTTTGTAAATGCTTAATAACAGGTTTTCACAAAATGCATATGAAAAAATACAGGATAAAATATAAAAAAAAAAAAAAAATTTTTATATCTTCTGATGATATGGAATACAAAATTCATGAAGGAACTAACATAATACCGTGTTAACTAATGACCTATAGAAGCGTAACATTGTAACGAAATCGTTATCATGAAATACTAATAGGAGTTTTATAGCCGGAAGTTTAGTTTAAGTCGCGACTTACAACTAATCGATTGAGGTTATTTTGCATGTTACTATCGATTTAGAAGAATACACAGCGATATTTCAGACCCCAATAGAAGCTCATTGGAAACTCTTAAACCAGAGTCACCCCATCTCTTTTCCCGTTACGTAATAATATTTAACAAAGGGAAAATCAATAAATACAAACAAAACATGAGGTTACGATACCTTTCCACTGGCAGTGCCACCAGCCACTCCGATTAAAAAGGGAGTCTTGCTTTCAAATCCATTCGTAGTGGAGTAATCTGCTAATTTCTCTGCCATTTTGTGTGTATAAATAAATCTAAACCTTGTTCTTACGACTAAAAAAGCACTGCGCGAAACAGCAAGGTTTCGCGAAAGTATCGCTGACATTGACATTTGCAAGTATTGTTGCCATTTCTTACATGCCTGTATATTATTAAATCAATGTTGCCACTTTAAATAATTGTATATTTTTTTCAAAAATAAATTTAAATAAATATTTCTTTGTGGAAAATTCGATAATTTGAGGATTATCGAATTTTCTACCAAATACAATTAGCGTATGACATCCATGGCAGTAAACACAACAAATTCTCATTAATTCTTTAGTCATGGAAAAACTGCATTCAATAAAAAAATAAGAATTAAGAACCTTTGTTCTTCTTTTGAAGTTAGTTAAAAATTGTCGAGATGTAAGAAAGGATAGTTTGATTGCAGCAAGATACTAACAAGTTGAAGCAAGCATTAGTATTGTTATTACAGCTTTAAAAACGCAAGTGGACATTATATTGAGTACTGCATTAACTAATAAATAATCATATTCCAGTATTTATTTTCCACTAGCTTCCGCCTGCAGTTTCACCTGTTTGGCAGGAAGGTTTCATGCATCACCTTAGATGGGATGAAGTGCTGCGATCTTTTCATCTAGGTCTTTTGCTCTACCGCCCGAGTCCGACTAGTAGAGCTCCGCGTTGAAATTAATTTTAATTGGGTTTTGGTACCTAGATTACCTACCTATTTTAATTTAATTGCGTATTAGATAAACAAGGCATTTAAAAAAAATATTTAATGAAAAATAAACTTAATTTTAATAGCGGAATGCTTACTGGTACATAATAATGTGAAGTCCACTAAAGTGCTTTACTAGTTTTTATAGCAATTCCTAATTTATAAATTCTCGTGACTCCGATTTGGAAGCTTATATTTTATGGTCTTCGTTTAGCGCCTCACAGCCATAACGATATTGAATAAGCAAATAATGATACATAATCATCCTATGACAAGTATTAAAGAATTTCGTAGCCGACTCTCAATACAAGAGCTGCTTTAACAATAATAGTTTTCTGTATACAAGAGTAAAATTCAATAGAATACATTCGTATACATACATAGACATATAGATTATTAAATGCTATTTGATATGCATGTTTACATTTTAACTGGTATATAAATACAGAATAAATTCGAGGTATAATTAGGCGCTCCTGAGTTTCTTGTCAGCCTGTCTGAGCGAAGTGGCCATCTCGAGCTGCTTGACTCTAAGCCGTGCCCAGACGAGGTAGTCTTGCAGACCGATGATTTGGGCAGCCATCAAGGCAGCACTGTCTGGGTAGATCACAGTCGCACATCCGAGACCAGACGGCACTGACAGAGATGACCAGATATCCTGGGAAATTAAAGCGTTATTGAAATGCAAAGTGATCCGAACAACGGATAAATAAAAAGCCCATCAATATTTATGATGTGTCAGATCAGTGTTTCAAAGTATCAATATTTTTTTCTACCTACAGAGTTGCCATAACATGATAGACGTAAGCGATAAGGTTGCCAATACGAAAACAAAAATTACCTGAACAAGTTTGTCCGAGGGCGGTGGGCAGTTGATGACTGGATATGAGGTATTCCCTGAAAGCACTGGGCCCAGTCCGTTTGACCGGCCGGCAACTGCGATGAAGACTAGGGCTCCGTGGGTGTCTTCATACTGTTGCATAATGCGTAGTGTCTCTGAGGTTGCTTTGTGTGCGGATGTCACGCGGAGGTCAACGTTGAGACCGAGTTCGCGAGCAGCTGTAAAAATAAAAGGGAAAAATTGTTCATTTTCTCACATTCATCTCAAGCTACGCATTTACTTATAAGTAGATGTAATATTTTTTTACTTATGTTAATTTTTATCGACATTTGTGCATTGGAACTTTGTCCATGAGCTTACGTTTCTTAAATTATTTATTTTGTATTCTTTAAATTGTATAATATTTTTGAAAACAGTAATGACTGAGTTTCTTGGCAGGTTCTTTTTAGTAAAAGACACCTTCCGAACCTGGCGATAGCATGTATAGTCCTGTACATAATTGTGTGATTCTGACGATTTGAAAGTACTTTGTAAAAAGTCTAATCGAATAAAGATATTTTTGACTTTGACTTCGACATTCAAGACAAAATGATTTAAAGAATGCTGGATTTCCCTGAGGTCCTGTATTAAGTATTCAAACTACCTTTAGCGATCTTTTGGCAGTGTTCCTGGTCAGCTGGGGAGCCCATGAAGACGACTACCTTGTGGTGGACGGTGGGTTTCAGATGGTCGAGCTGGTCCTTTACCCATGAGAAGTTACGCTTCACCGTATCCAGGTCTGCAGCTGTCACATTCGTCAGGTTTCTGTACACCTAAGATCATGAGGAAGACTTTAATACACATACAATAGTGTAGGAAAACAATCATTTTTAAAGAGTATAAAGTACAAAGCATAGGCTCAAAGCAACTGGATTTTACCTGTTTGTCGACCATAAGTCTCTTGTCCCCAGAAGGCCACAGCCTCCACGAATCTGAGTCGATGACGTCAGCCAGTAAAATATTACCTGAAACACCACACCTTTGGCTAGAGTCTAGTTGCTACAAAGACAGCTTAGTATTTCGTATAAATATAAAAGGAAATTAATATAATACCATCAGTATCCACGCCAAATTCAATCTTCATGTCTATAAGAGCGCAGTCGCGCAGAGCCCAAGCCTTCTCCAAGATTTCAAATACAAGGATTGTGGCTTGTCTCATGTAGTCCACTTCATCTTGACCTGGAGATTAACATTAAGCCATAAACACATATATGGTGGTCCTTCGAGCCATGTTATGAAGCTCGAAGGACCATTGAGGAGCATTTTAATCATTAAAGTCATTGCCTTAACTATCTTATCTATGAGAGAGGTATATTATTATAGTCTTTGGTTGATATTCATAATATTGTGTTTTCTCAAAGGTCTTACCAATAAGAAGTCCGTTAAACTTGAATTTAGCTGATACGATCTGCTCCTCAGACCACTGAGGGTCGTGGTTAGCGTCATCCTTGAAGAAGGTCTCCTGCTTCGGTGGTGTGAATCTGAAACCCTCAGGTACCCCAGGGTTCCTCTTCAGGAAGGAACCGGTCGCCAGCCGACGAGTTACCCATTCAATTGGGATCATTTCACATTTTTTGGAGATGAATGCTGTTGCTGATGCACTTTTAACATAAGCAGTTTTGATACCTGAAATGGGAACAATTATTCTCTGTATACCTAATCTATATGAGCACAAATAATTATGTGTCCGCGAGTCGCACCGTCGTTCGGTCCTCTCCGCCTGTCTCGCGCACAACCGACAGCCATCCTGAATGGGACTTGTTTTAGGATAACTCAAAGAATATTTATTGTCTGTATGTTTGGAGTTTTGTAAGGAGGCACAAAAATGAAAAGGTTTACACCCCCTTTCATTTTAGTTTAAGTGACTTCAAGACACTATAAAGTAAATAAATAAATGATGAGTCAGATTCCTTCTCTATACTGTCCCAAAAAGCCTCAATCTCGTAAATTTTATTACAAATCGCCTTCGATAATATTTCAATCAATGATCCATCTCGTAGTGTTGGTTTAAGCATTTTTTTTTGTAATTAGGGGTATATCGTAATATTTATTTATTTAAATCTTATCATAAATCCGAACAGGAAAATACAATTCAAATGTCTGTTTTTAATTCCAAATTAACAGCTTTTCACTTAATGCTCTTAAATTATAACAGTATAAAAAAAAATCTGTACGTCTGTTCTCTCTCTGACAACCCTGAAGTTAAGTCTACGTGGGTGAAACCGCGGGGCACATTTAGTTTTTAATAAATATCTCTTACCACCGCAGCCTCAGAGGCGGGAGCAATGACAGATATTACGTTGATGATATAATGATATTTTTATACTTTCGCTGTGTATCTTCAGTGGATGCAATAAGGGTCAAGAAGGATCGCATCGACGTCTTGCATAAGTTTGTTATTAATTAGTAAACTGGGGTAAATATGTTTACAACTATTATTGTTATTCTACATCAATAAAATAGTACTCGACCTTAAGTTATGATGATATTTCACGATTATTAGCTACATTACATTATCTGTTATTGTTTTGTGTAACGGGGTCGGTTGGGTCAACAAAATAACTTATAATAAGTCAATGAAATTATTAAGGTTTCTTTCGTAACCATATTTAATATTAATAAAATATTCTTATATTCTCATTCTTATTCTTATTTTAAAACTTAAGTATGGATGGATGGAAGTTCCTGTTGTGTACAGTTGTAGGGAAAACTTTTCAAAATTTCTTCAAGACTTTCAACAATAATATTTGTTGTTTTATTGACGTTTTTAACATAACTAACGCGCTATTAACATAGACGTAAAAAATATCTAACGTAAATGAATCACATAAATATAGTAAGATTTAACTTATGCCTAATATTGGCTGAATAGCTTTCGTCGCATTAAATAGTAAAAAAAAAGAACAGGTCCATAAACAATAAAGAACGTATTTTTTGTTGATGCTTTGTCGTATAGTCCGATGATGTAATCTTGAAACTTATGTAACACGACTTTTCACACTCCGTTACTATGAAACTTATTTTCATTTATAGTACTTAGTATTTTAGTACTATATTATTGATATTTGTCTCATATTATTTATATATGGCATCTGAAAACGAAAAGTAAAACACGGCAGAGTTTATTTGGCTAGAAAGAGCCATTTTTTCACATTTGTACCTAGAATATTTTGCGCAAAGCTACGTTGAAAATTCCAGTAAAGTTCAACATAAAAACTGAGACACGATATTTATTTGTATCGTCTGGGAGAAGAAAAAGTATACTTTAAAACAATACTTCCTTTCCCCTTTATAGTTTTAAGTAATTGTTTTCTGTTTTTCGATCTCTCATTAAGAGGTAACGGTAATACAACATAGTACATTGACATTTAATCTTAATGTGTGTGGCATGTGTCCTCGTTATTATCGGTTTATTCAAGTGTGAGGGCCAGTTGCATCATCTCGAGTTACATTTCAGATTATAATTAAGAAAAACTAAATTAATAGGTTTGATGAGAACAACCAGTCCTTGTATTGACTTATATCAGACGTAATTACGAAATTTTGCAAGGTACTACTATAAACGAACTAAAAGTTCTTTAGTAGTAAAAGTTTTATAGTTGCGCGTTGTTTTATTGAAGTATAAAAAAGATGTTCCCGATTAACCAAACTTACTTATAAAAAAAAGCTTACCGGCAGCATTTAAGATGTCAAACACCTTAGCATTAGTCTGGTTAGAAATGGCAGCCTTCCCCTCCAAGTCGTGTGCTTTGACGCCATCTCCAGCTGTGATTCTATCCTTGTTGAGGAGCAGGCACTGGCCAGGGTTCTGTGGAAGGTCAAAGACCTGTTTGGTCTTGCCCTCGATTAGGAGTGCACCCAATTTGTACCCGTTAACTGAAAAAAAAAATTATGAACTTGTATTAAACAGTAAGCGTTCATAAAAATAAAACTGTGAAACGAATAAAATGTATACATCTAGTTGTCCCCAGATCGACATAGTTCGTAGCATCTCTGCTAATTGAAGTAGTCAAAGTACAGTGTGCCCCGTATCATTTTTTTCTGAATACCAAACTACTCCAAGTGCAGGGGTAACGTAAAAGTACAATAAGAAATAAATAAAATTAGTTACGAGTTAAATAGAAAATTCATAAAAACATGATAGTGGTGATCATTTGTATATTACTTAATATATATTTGTGGAAAAATTTCCGCATATTAAAACCTTTGTAGATATTATATTTATTATACCATTAGATCCTTTAATAGGTAGTCTGATTTTGGAACTAGCTAGTAGCTAATATACATTTTTTAATACATATTTAGGTAACATATACAATACCTAACTGATTCTCGTAATTTGATAACATTGGGGCTCGCGGGGTTATCGTCAGGATCAAGGAATTTCATTAATAAAATGTTTCACATAATATAGTAGATATAATGCGTAGTAACATAATGTCAATAACTATATAAAAAAGATCAAACATCTAATTTACAACCAAGGCCAAATGAGCTAACTCCGCGCGTTAAAAAAACTTACAATAAGTATAACACGTTTGAATACAAGAAGCATGTCTAAGCACGTTTTATGAATCGGCTGGTTACCGTTAACATTTAGAAGGATTATACAATATGACAGGTGATCAAAAAGTAAATAAAAAAGTTTTACCTTCTTTTGGATTGGACATTTTAGTTGTTTGCAGCGCGAGTATTTCTATTGAAGTAATTTTCTCGTCGAGAATGTTTCTACAGCACAGTGAGCCCTCTTATAAAGTTTCGGCTTCCAAGCACAAGAGAAATATATCTCCACGTGCTCTCGGACGTAAGCACGCCGGGCGACTTTTGATAACAGTTCAATATAGCTGGAACAATGTTCTTGATAGTAATAATAATTTATTGATAAAGATGCCACGGTTTGAGTACTTGCCTCGTCTAAAGCCGTAAGTATTTTCTAAAACCTAAAATGTCTGTTATTCAATGAGCTTGATGATGATGGATTACATTTTGAAGAAACCTGCCTAAATCTGATATGGAATTAAAATGCGGAAGGTGTCTAAGACAGCAATGGATGGACCCGCCATGTTTCACGACGGATGGCATCTAATCATCTTTATAGAGACAGTGCCTACTCCTGGGGATCCATACGGATTACGGGGAGGCGTAAACTTATGTGGTAATTCAAGACAAATTATACTGGTATGAATGCTATTTTTACTTGCACATGCAGGCTAGGAATTAATGAAGAACTTAATCTTAAACATGTATTTTATATCTAAAAAAATATTTTGTATTGAGGCATTCGTTAAAACCACGTATTATTTTAAGTATTTAGAGTAAAAGGTTATGCCTCCAATTTTTAGTTAAATACGTGGTTTGAAGTGCCCAATATAATTGATAAGTCATAAATATCAAGATACCTCAGTCGTAGTATATTGTCGTCTCGCTCACATTATTTTGCTCCTCGCACAGTTAACTAACGTCAACGTCAGTTCAAATTAAAGTACGTCTAGGTACCTATTCATTCAATTTCAATTATTTTCTTGATACACAACTTGTAGCACGACTGTGTACTTCTCGGAATAATACAGTTTTATTACAGTGAATTACAATAATATTTGTTGTTACATTCTTTAAGCTAAAAACAGGTGAGTTATTTTAATAATTTTCGCATGCTTCTCTCGTTCTAAAACTGTCTGTTTTCGTACGTAAAGTTCAGCCGAAATTGTATTATTGTATTAAAGTTTTGACGTATTAAATAATGTACCACATGGTTTCAACTAACACTATAATAACTTAGACGCGTGGCTTTTGACAGGTGCTGTGCTTCTACATAAATGTTTTTTAATTTTTTTTTATTATTTCTTATTTGTAACCAAGCTCTATGTATAGGGTTGTCATGTTATTAAGCCTCCTCTTTATTTACTTCCTTAAGGTTAACTCTGTTCACTGTTGAATAATGTTGGTAAATTATCAATATCACAATACCTTTACCTTTTTAACAATTTTCTTGTAGTTATTTTTTATGATCTGCCTAATTTTTTTTATAGCGGCCAGTAAGATGTTCTGAGTTTTAACCTTATCTGAATAATACATTACTTATGTAAATTATTTATTTATTTAGTATATGTCAGATGCATTAATATATTATGTCATAGATCTGTTGTCATATGTTCTTAGATCTGAGAAATCATTCTCATTTTTTAAGGTCCTATTTTATAGCCTATGTGTCAAATCTATAGCAAATTTCGATTCCATGGTAGCGGTTAATAGGTTCATAAACTGACAGACAGAGATACTTTCACATTTCTAATATTAATAAGTATACATAATAGTTAAGGATTTTTTTTTCTTCTTGACTATAACATGACATAAGATAGAAGAATTTGTTAACACATGACTGACAGACAGTACTTAGTTTTTATGTTTTATGTAAATAACACTGAGTTTTTATGCTTTTATGAAAATAATACTGAATAAATAGTGTATTGAGAGATTTTATTTCTTAGCAAATTAAGCAACTTTTATATAAAATTTGCCACGGCATTGTGATTCATAAAAAAATAATTGCGCCAATAAAATGGCAAACAGGAAAACGGACTTTTGCTACTTAAATGCCCATTACCCAAAGGAGTGACTATAAGTCTGCCTTTGCAATTTGTATTAAAGCATAATGTATTTATTAATTGAATAATTTTAATAATTCATAGATAAAAAATATGTAGATTATTATTAGCTTAAAATATATGATGTAATGCTAACTTAAATATAATTTAATTTTGCAACTATAGCTTTCTGCTAAACAAATTTGCAATCTGGCAAAAACTGCTATTGTTGTTTGTCGCAACTGTCTGGCAACAACAAGCAGATGTTACATCACACTATTTGTGATCTAAATTACGCTGAAATTGACTACTTACAAATAGTTTGATAAAGTTTTGCGGTCGAGTATCAATGGTTAATAACAAGCTCAAATATACATTCCTTCTTCAAATGTATATTTATGTTCGAATATTACGCTCTACCTTCAAAAGTTTTTTTCGACATGTGGTTCGACATGCGTCAATCCGCCGCCATGTTTGTATTAAACGAAAACTCGATTGCAAAAATTCAACACCATTTTGAGCTACACCTATACGCAAATGAAATCGACACGTTAAACGACTGTTCAGAGACCTAGTGCGAGTTTCTCACTGCCGCCGTCACAAGTCACCGCGTCGACGTATACGAAGATTTGTATAGGATCGGAACAGCGCCGTCTGTCGGCCTAAAGATGACACTATTGTGAGCCCATACAAATCTGCGTTTATGCGGGATTTAAAGAAAACTTGCACTAATCACTCAGTGCCCCGAGAATAGGTTTTGTCCCGTCGAACGTTGTCGCTTGACCTTGTTTGAGCTTTTTTGTATTGAAACGTAAAACTTTCTACACTCGCCGCTTGGGGCGCTTTTTAATATACCATATAAAATGTTCATCAATGATCAAGGATGGCGGCCAATAGAGACAGCTCCTAACAATAAAACAACATAACGACCACGATCGCTCTGACAAGAGCGCATCGACTGCGAAGATATAAAATATTTTTTTTTTTATTTAGCTCGTACGTACCATTTTGAGCTTCTTAACATTATTTGTTTTATACCTATAACAGTAATAATCAACCCAAATAGCAACCAAGATAACAGCTGTCTTACTTAAAGTGACTCAAGTACAGGGGCCTTACCATGAGAGCTCTTATTGCCTTGAAGGTTTGGCTCACATTATGAAACAGATGTTTATGACATTTATACATCTGTCATTGTCGCACAGCTGATGGTTGGATTTTAAAAATGTTTCTACGTTGACGAAAACGGCTGCGTATTTTCTTCATTTTGTATGGGAGCGTTATAAAGCGCCTAAAGCAGCAAGTGTAGGAAGTTTTACGATTCCATACGCGCATAAAAAAGCGCAAAACTCAAGGTTAAGTGACGTTGACAGATGTCAAAACCTGTGGCCTTACCCTCATGGTAAGCTTTTATAGTCATGATAGTTTTACTCTTATCTGTCTCACAACTGAATTATCATTGCAATAGGAGCTCATGGTCTGGCCCCTGAACTGCACAGAATAACGAAACATGGACGAGAATTACAATGGAAATTTGAATGCTAGTTTACTTTTCGACCGCGACTGTTCTTTCTGAACAGACTCGTAATTAAGGTACGAAGCCCTCTCCCTTGTTATCTGAAAGTTTAATAACACTAGTGTAAATTGTCAATCGTATACAGGATAAAAATATATTTCAACGTAATGCTTAAGTAATTGCAGTTATCTTTATTATAGTTAACAATGGCTAATGAGTGGAATGTTTGTCCTCATATCCCAGCCGCAAGACAAATGCTCCCAAATCAGATACATAAGGTACCTAGTGATGTTCCATCTGTGCACTGATTGACATTCGTCTGAATGTATATTTTTGCGGCTTGTCGAATTTTGGAAAAAAATCATTAGAGATTTAAGAGTAACATGTCAATTGACAAAAGTTTAACTCGATGAGTGTCCGTTACGATCATAGGAAGTTGATGCATAAATTGCATAATACATGTACTAATTAAAAGAAAGTACTGGGCTGAGGATTTTCTCGCTCAGAGAATCAGCATTACTATTCAACGTGGCAATGCTGCCAGCCTTCTTGGCACGATCCCGAGAGACACCGATTTGGGCCAAGTTTACTACTTATAATTAGTTTTAAGTACTGTTCCTTGTATATATAATTAAGTATTTATTCAATAAGTAACTAGTACACCTAAACTTCACTATAATAAAAAATAACCTTAGAGATGATCGACTGGTTCTTAACGGGACGGTTAATTTATAACACTGGATCCGAATAATACATTTTAAAACTTTTGGAATCTCTATTAACTACCGGATCCGACAGACGTTGTCCTGCAGCGCCATCTGTCGGGCTGATTTGTGAATATAAGCCTTCTAGGGCGCCACCCAAACGCATACAAAAAAATCATTCATATCATTCCCAGCTGTTTAGGAGTTCAGTAACATACACACGTTGAGTAGATATGTATATATACATTCATTCCAGCCAAATCGTTTCAGCGGTTTAGCCTATAAATAGAATCAAATAAGAAATACGTTCAAATAATATTTCCATTGCTTATTTAGAAGAGAATGTATTCGATTCCGTTCATATATTACCGCAGGGCTTTCTGGAGTGTACTGTGTAGGTAGACGTTACTGTCGAAATCGCTGTTACATAATTTCATCGAGTGAGAGTTAGTACGGTATTCTAAGCACGCCACTAATTCAATGCAAAAATAAATCGAATATTGATCGTTGATTCAAAATCATAGGGGTTTCGTATTTGAAATTCGGAGATGCCCGACTGTAAACACTACCTCCACATCACAGATCGCAGTCAAATAATGCTATCTCAGAACTGTGAGTGTTATATGCTTTTGGTGAGTAAGGTCGCCAGTGCTCTATGGAGGGTGACAACACTGGCAACTGTTATGGAAAGCTTTCGTCATTTAATTACGTTGACACAGCTCTTAAGGTGCAACCTGATGTAAGTCGCTCGACGATCGTTTCCAGCGACAAATGTGATCACGTGATTTTCGTCCATTTTAAATTTCTAGCCGCTCCTATCACGTGACCACATTTGTCGCTAGAAACGAGCGTCGAGCAGCTTACATCAGGCTGCACCTTTCTTTATAAGGAAGCTTACGTCCAATCATAATACCCGCTTATCATACGGTACTTTATATGAAGGTACCTTACTACTATCCCAGAGCCGTGGTGGTCGTGGGGTTTGAGTAGTCGCCTGCTACGCGACGCATGATTGAATCCCAGCGTCATGTACCAATTTTTTTTTTATATATGATTTAACACTACACATATATGAGAAGTAATTCAATGATACCATCTGTCACGTTGGGACTTCATCTTCGGAGAAAAGTTAGTGTTGTTATTACAACACCTCTGCTTACCCCTTCTGGGCGCTTCTGGGATGGCGGGAGCATTTATTTTTTCTGAATATTTTTTTTTCTTTACCGAAACGATTGAGCAGACATTTTGTGTAAAACCAAGAAGATCATTAAATTGCGAGGAGCAGGTTGCCTCACGATGTTTTCCTTCATCGCAAAGCTGGTGGTGTGACATGCAAGGAACAGTAGTGTGATAATATAACGTACAACTATCTGAATGTGGAAGCATTATCGTATTAAATGTAATTAATAATGAAATACAAGTACTTAGTTCATTCCTATTATCTTGTTTACCGACCCCCTGTGGAAATATACTCAAGTGTCAGTTGATAAGTGATCCCCCGCGGCTCCAGGCTATGACGAAACTACGTGACTATATTGCCTTGTCTTATAAATGTTTGCGCTGCCAATAATATTTGTGTTTGCGCATCTTTCTTTACGTCACACTTATTTGCCCCAAATTCTTATTTATCGGACCTTTGTTGGGTCGAATGATACGTACATATAAGTCATTATATTGCGTCAGTTGTTTACGCTTTTCAATCACACAGCTTATGTCATATTGATTGGAAGCCTTGCGTGTGAACGAGATATTTATCTAATAGCAACTAACTCACAATCAGTTAACTAGACAGATTCGTGGGTTATGTGCTTAATTAGAACAGATTAGTATCGTGTGGGGATCTATTATCCTTGAGCAGATTTCTAGAGCGATTCCTACCTTCTAGCTTGACGAAATCTTTTGAAAATAAAGGTATATTTTTTGTATTTTTGATCAATGCATGAATTACACTGTTGGGGTCAGAACGGCTTAACTCTCGTCTACTTTCGTAGGATCGGATGCCTTTTGTTTTGTCGAAATCGAACCAGCGCCAACTAGCGTAGGTTAATAAATACTAGACCAACAGTGTCGACGTTAATTATTTTGTTATCAAATCTTTTTTTTTTTCTTTGACGAAGGGGAAACCTTCAAAAGGTCCCCGACCGCCCTGGGAGAGGCAGATCGGGGTATGTGGGATTCTTACCGCACAAAACCCCCCCCCCCCCCCCGTAGGCCATCCTCAGTGCTCAGGGGGGACTCCGGGTACTTTCAAATCTAGACTATGTCGACTTAAAGCTGTTTTATGCGCACTATAAGTACGCACAAAAATATTTCAAATGAACTCTTGTGGTGTCGTCATAAACACTTGTATCCTTACTGCGCCGAAGTACAGTCTACTTCCGTAAATAATGTTGCCAATTGAAATAAAATGATTTTATCGACGTCGCAAAACTACGTTTTGTTATTGACTCGTGCCATATAATTTGATTGCTTTCAATGCAGATTCATTTCTTAGGTTATTGCTTAATGCTTTATTAGCTATAGCGGCTTAATTATTTTAGGACTCATGTTTCTTCTGGAGTTTTGAACGTTTTACCTATAAAGGAGGTAAAAATGGGTTGAAAGGTTTTGTATTATTCGAATAATGCGAAAAACGCGAGTTTCAGGTAAAACCTGCTAGTAGTACATGTGACCGATTTTTAGACCGTTATGTTTGTCATAACAAAGAGAGGGATCCTTTTGGAATTTCAGGACTGTATACTAGGGACTTCACAGATCATCGTAGACAAGTAACGTTGCCATAGTAAAATTAAATTAGAGAGGGGGAGGCGGTGTGGAGTCGCTGTGCTAGCTATAGTTGTCATATGTTGTTGCCACACTGAAATCATTCTTGATAAAGTAGTCAACACGCGAGGATCACTTGGTGTAGCAAGTAACCGACTTCCAACATTAGGCGGCTTCGTTTGTTTTACATTACTGTCTAAGAAAGACATACGTGAGTCTACATTGGGTGTAAGCTTGGAATAATTACGACGATAACATAAGCGTGTTTTATTTGTGTGGTCTCCAACTGTATCTATATACAGGGCTAAGAAGGTAGGCGGTAAATCATCTTATAGCATATCAAATTATAGATTTAGAAGACATTATATATTTTTTTGAAGTTTAACGTGAGTGTAATCAGGTGCATGTAGATTACATCTATTTGAAACTAGCTGTACCCCGCGGTTTTACCCGCGTAGAGTAAACCGAATGTTATTTTTAAATACAATTCTTAACATTAGTAGCTTAAGTTATTCCTTGTAAAATTTGCTATTTGTCAGTGAAAATAGGTATAGCTGTTTGGTAGATTACCCGGAACTAACAGACAGACAAACAGAGAAAATTTATAAAAATTAATTTTTCAGTGTCAGTATTTAGTGAGAAGCTGTTCCCTCCGTGCCTCGGGGAGCACGTTAAGCCGTCGGTCCCTGTTGACAATTTATCATCTTTGGTAATCGTTACAGGTCAGTCGGAGGCCTAAAATAATCTGACAACTGGTTTAACCCAGATCACAGATTTTCCTCGTTAAAGGGGTTGCGAAGGTTAGATGGCAGTCGCTTCGTATAAAAATCAGGTGATCAGGCACATCGGGTTGAATCAAGTGCCGACCCCAATCATTTACGGGATAAGGTCAGGGTGATGATGGTTTAGTGAGAAGCTGTAATTTTGGAATTAAAAACAGGTCAAATTTATTTATATCCATAGATGTATAGATTTTAAGAGGCTAAAATATCTGTTGGAATTTAATTTTAAGGAGACACGATACGTCCAATTTCAATTTCAATTCTTTGGTACCTACTTAAACTATGTGTATTGATGCAAGGACATACACTATCTTATCTAATACCTTTAAACGAGCAATTCTTATATGTATATATATAATCTGAATCTCGGAAACGGCTCCAACAATTTTCATGAAATTTTGTGTGTAGGGCGGGGGTGTCAGGGCCAACAAGTAGATCTAGCTAGGTTACATTTTTGGAAAACATCGTTTCGACAATTTTTTCAGGCACTGAATAATTCATACAATATCATTACTATACAACTGTAAATATCGCCGATATCTGTCAAGTTATGGTAGTAGTAAGGCTTCCAGCTTACGATAACGAAACTAAGAGTATCCCGGCTCGAGACTGACGTGCACCGGTTAAAATTTTATTTTTTTAATTTTTTCAGAAAAATAAACCGTCAACCAGGTTCTTAATATTATTATGCATGCTACTTATTAGTTATTGTGACGTGAAATGCATAGTCCATTTCACGTAACAATCACCAACGGTCATACTACGTTTCGTATGATTCTAGATGTCATTGTAAAATAGACCTTATTCCGTTGCAGTAGAACATGGAGGGTCCCCAAGGACCTTCATGTGGCGAGCAGAGCCCAGCCGGCATGGAGCGTCTGTCAGCCGACTGCAGCTGTGACAAGACTAGTGACGTCAAAATACGGAGCAAGCGACACGGAAGAGGGGCCGTCGAATCAGGTGATCTAACTATTGCGTTACTTCGAACTAATCTTAATAAGAGAGATAGGAGATAACGAGATTTACAGTTTGAAATATGGAGCTGCCCGACTACCTCCACTTAAGGAGCTAAATACAGGCGTAAGCATAAGACATATGCTCACGCCTGTATTCCCCGAAGGGGTAGGCAGAGGTGTTGTAATCACAACACCCACGTTTCACCGGAGATGTTTAAGTGCCAAAGTGACAGATGGTGAGTCTATCGCCGTCTCAGGCGGTATATACGTGTTTGAATTACTACTCAGACATATGCAGGTTTCCTCACGATGTTTTCCTTCACCGTAAACCACGTGGTGGGAAATCAAAGTACAAAAGTTTTTTAGAAAAACTCATTGGTGCAGTCCCCGCTGGAATCTGAACTTGCGTCGCTTGCGTAGCAGGCGACTGCTCTAACCTCAAGGCTACCACGGTCCTTTTTTTAACAGAAGATCGCAGCCAAACAATGCTACCTTTGAGTAGCATTGTGTTCCTGCATTGATTGGACGCACTGTGCTAGATTGGGACTCTTTCATGTCTTGCTATGTTGGCACAGTGATTCCCTTCATTAGGCAATGTGCGAGTGGCACTGTAGTATCCGTGACGTTAATAGGCTGCAGTAGCAACCATCAGAGTGCACACTTTATCGCCACATTAGCTGGAAGTATAAAAAAACCCCGCAAGTGGGGATCTACCATCATCGGAGGTTCTGAGCTTTAACGTTCCATTTTTAATTCAAGCTTCTAAGCTCAGAACTTCTTAATACGTGTTGCTTAAACGATGGCGGTTGGTCCCCCGTTTGGGTATTCAAAAATCTCGTTTCGCGCGTATTATTTCAACAAACCAATGTTATAAGGGTTCTCAGATACCTTTAAAATTGCCCAATATGTATATGTAATGGCCCTAAGACAATGGCCTATGGCCCTACAAATAGGTATGTGTTAATACCAACAATAGACCAACCTTCAAACCCTGATAATGGTATCGTAAGATACGAATGGTCTCGTTAAATTTATCTCCGTTCAGAGATTATCAACCATGATGAAACACCAGCGAGAGGTCAACGCTGCTGGAAACAGCTCGGAAACAATCACGTGATACACGGATAGCACGTGCTTAGTACAATTGATTGTTAATTTATTTATTATCAACGCCACTAGTTATTTGTTCATCTAATTGTGTTTGAACAAAAATATATTACGTCATCCCAGATGGGGTCAATAGAGGTGTCACAATACCCATTTTTACCCGACCACGGCGAGGCAGAAAGGAAGGTTATGGTTTATCTACAGGCACGGGTTATTTGTTCATCAAATCGTGTTTTAACAAAAATATATTTGAGCTCACGTCATCCTAGAAGGGTCAGCAGAGTCACAATACCCATATTTACCCGCCTACTCAAAAAGAGGATTATATATTTTTTTCACACTAATAGAGCCGTGGGGTTTGAGCAGTCGCCTGCTACGCAAGCGACGCAAGTTCGAATCCCAGCGAGGCCTGTACAAATGAGTTTTTCAAAAAACTTATGTACAGTGATTTCACACCACGTGCTTTACGGTGAAGGAAAACATCGTGAGGAAACCTGCATATTTTCTGAGAAGTAATTCAAAGACGTATGTATAGTGTCTGAGACGGCGATATACTCACCATCTGTCACGTTGGCACTTAATCAAATTCGGTGAAAAGTGGGTGTTGTGATTACAACACGTCTGCCTACCCCTTCGGGGAATACAGGCGTGAGCATATGTATGTATGTATGTTTTCACACTAAATATCTATCTCATCGACTTCATCTTCGATGTCTGAACAAATAGCTAATTAATTGTTAAGGAAAATGTGTTCAGACGAATCACGAATGTATTTCCGTGGGTAGAAATTTGTATGGTACATACTTATAATGACGGATGGTTAAGTGGTCGCAAACGCGACACAGAACACGAGGTCCAGGGTTAGATCACCAAAGCGATTTTGGATTTTTCCACCTGTAATTTCCCAGTATATAATATAGGTGTGAGCATTGAATGTTACTATACTCAGGTAAGAAACATATAAAAACATACATTCGAATTGATAAAGTCCTCCTTTTTTGAAGTCGGTTGATAACATTTGACAGCCCTACAATGCTTAAGATGCGTATTATCTGAAGTGCACTTGTAACATTATTCGTGTAAACGGTGATAATTCGAGTAGCGTGGGTACATGTGTCGCTTATCACGAGAAATTTTGGTGAATTTATATCTGCCAAATAATCTATATCTATATGTATACAGTTGAATAAAATTTAAGTGTCTGTTTGTAATTAAAAAATAACAGGTTTTCACCAAATGCATATGAAAGTATATACGGTAACTAGTTACATGAAAAAAACATTTTAATTTAATCTTTTTCTCTGTCTGTCTGTCTATCTGTTTCTTCCGGCTAATCCGAAATTTTGAATTGGCTCCGAAATATCTGGACCGATTACAAAGAGTAAAATAGGCTACTTTTAATTAAAAAAAAACATTTAGGATATCTCGGGAATAAAATTAAACCTACGCAGGTGAAACCACAGGGCACAGCTAGTATTATACATTATACGTGGTAACGTTTTCAAATGCCACTTTGTAAATATTGTATTGAAAAGAGGGCAGTTCGCAAATTACGATATGTCACTTTTTAGATACCTTCACAATTTCGTTGACGGCGATGGACTCACCATCTGTCACGTTGGCACTTTATCATATTCGGTGAAATGTGGGTGTTGTTATTACAACACTTCTGCTTACCCCTTCTGGGATGGCGTGAGCACATTAAATAATTTCCGTGCACCTTTGATAGAATCGAAACAAATTGATATTTAGAAGCTCAATCATCGTCCCTGGCCTAATCCCATACATTGTTGGGGTCGGCACTTGATTCAACCCGATGTGACTGATCACCTGATTTTTATACGAAGCGACCGCCATCTGACCTTCGCAATCCCTTTGACGAGGAAAATCTGTGATCTGGGTTCAACCAGTTGTCAGACTATTTTATGGCCTCTGACTGAGCTGTAACGATTGCCAAAGATGATAAATTGTCAACCGGGACCGACGGCGTAACGTGCGAACCGAGGCACGGAGGGAACTCGGGCGGTCACCCATCTAGTTACTGGCTAGGGTTAGGGTTGCTTAACTTCGCTGACCGAATGATATGCGCAATAGAAACTGTGCCACGAGCTCCTCGTGATATTTCGAAGCTCATATGTGTACGTATTTTGACTTGGTATTTGATGTATTGCAGGTCTGACGCACGAATGTGGCGTGTTCGGCGCTATAGGCTGCGGGGAATGGCCGACACAGGTAGACGTGTCTCAGGTCATATGTCTGGGACTTGTCGCCTTACAACACAGGTACAATATACAACATCAATCTAATATTTTATTTTAAACAATAACAGGAAAAAATATTCATCTGTATACAACATCATGGCACAAGTAACAACTCTTGTCGGTGTAACCAATGCATCTCTTTAACCTCCATATAGGTCATGACAGACATCTTTTCTTTAACTTGTCTCGTATGTCTCTTCCTGTCTTCTCTTCTACCTTGTAGGATTGTAACTGATCATGGAAGCAATATGTTCAAGTTTAAAATATCTTTATTTGATTAGACTTCTTACAAAGCACTTTCAAATCGTCAGAAGGACACAAGAATACATTATACAGGATTATAAATGTTACCACCGGGTTGTGAAGGTTGCTTTTGTTGAGAAGACCTCGGCAAGAAACTCAACAAATACTCTTTTAAAAAAGTATTAGTAGAAGAACTTTTATTTGGGTCTTATCAACAAAATCCCTGTCTTTAGCTTGGTAGGTGTTTCAGAGAAACTTAATTTATGTATGGTAGTTTTATCGCGCAATCAGTACTTCCTTTATGTAGCTATGGTTATGAATTATATTCTGTTTCGGACAAAGAGGCTTTGTGTTGTTTATTTGCTGAGTTTATATACTAACGACAAAGTTGGTTTGCTGCTTGGAATTGAAATGAATTAGCCTGCAATGATATATACCCGTATATTTCGACACGAAAAATTGTGGATATACTGGACATGTTTTTATTCGCCTCGCGCCATATATGTAGACAAAGACAGACTCATAAAATAACTACTGCGCATTCAAAGGTACTCGTTCGCCAATCGTGTAACTAGGTATCTAGGGAAGAGAAACCCTTAAAGGTTTTAAGAGTTCGGAATTCTTCCCCTGAGGGGGTAAAATGGGGGTTGTCAGTTTGTAAGTCAAATTATACTACCGCGCAAATGCAGGCGAAAGCTTGTATAAATGCAAAAGTGTCCCTCCTGTCTGTCTGTTTTCTTTCCTCAGTTTACTGCCCTACCCCAGGGACGGACATAGGGTAGGTAGGTACTTGAAAAAAATATTAGGCAGACAAAATAACGGGTAAAACAAGTTATTGTTATCATTAATCGTTAACGTCACGCGGTTCGATCGCGTAGTTCCCGTTCCCGTGGGGATAAATAGCCTATGTTATTCGCTGATGATGTAGCTATCTATTGCTGAATGAATTTTCAAGATCGGTCCAGTACTTTTGGAACCAATTCGTTAAAAACATACTTACATAGAAATCTTTCCTCTGTATAATATTAGTATAAATTATAGTTACCATTATTTGACTCAGCTTATAACTTTCAGGGGTCAGGAGTCAGCAGGCATAGTGACGTCAGAGGGCAAGAGCGCGCGCACCTTCAACGCACACAAGGGCATGGGGCTCATCAATAATATATTCAACGATGAAGCCATGAAGAAATTAAAAGGAAATCTTGGGATTGGACATACCAGGTAATACTTCCACTGGAAAGACGGCCTTGTGTCGCTGTTATATAGGATTGATTATTCTTTGTTTAGATATCATATCAGATAATTTTAAATATGTAACAGCTGCCATTAATTTAGTTCCTTCTGTATTATAATTCTTTTCAAGAGCAATGACGTGGTGGCCTTGGGGTTTGGGCAGTTCGAAGTTCGAAGCCCAGCAGGGCCTGTACCAATGAGTTTTTCTAAAAACTTATGTGCAGTGATATCACACCAAGTTCTTTACTGTGAAGGAAAAAACCGTGAGGTAACCTGCATATGTCTGATAAGTAATTCAAAGACGTCTGTATAGTGCCTGAGAGGGCGATGGACTCATCCTCTGTCACGTTGATACTTAATCATATTCGTTGAAAAGTGGGTGTCGTTGTTACAACACCTTACTTACTGCTGCTTAACTCTTCGGGACCTTTCTGGAATGGCGAGAGCATATTTATGTGGAAATGCGTTCGTTACGAAGTATGTGTGGGGTCACCATTGTAGATCGTATCAAAAATAGTGTGATAAGAGACAGTTGCACGTTGAAGAATGATGTGGTGACCAGAATTGAAAAAAGTATGTTGAGATGGTTTGGACATATCGAAAGGATGAGTGAAAGGCGATTAACGAAAGAAACTTATAGAGCGAATGTGAACGGAAGTGTCGGTAGAGGGCGTCCAAGGAACAACTACTATGACCAAATTAATAGTATTTTTCAGAAAGGTCAAATTCGGAGCACTCGTAACCGAAGAAAGTGTATGAAGAGATGCATGAATGTGGATGAAGCGAAAGAAGTATGTAAGGATCGTGTGGCAAACGGTGGTCGCTGCCTACCCCCATGGGATACAGGCGTGAGCATATGTATGTATGTTCTAGTGTTCGTATTACAGTGTATGTGTGTTGCAGGTATTCAACGTCAGCGGCGAGCGAGGAGGTGAACTGCCAGCCGTTCGTGGTGCACACGGCGCACGGGGCACTCGCCGTCGCCCACAACGGAGAACTCGTCAACTGCAGCAGTCTTAGGAAAATGGTACACACATCTCTGTCACTATCAAACAACCTCTCATTGTATATTACATCATCATCGCCCTGGCCTTATCCTATACATTGTTGGGGTCGGCACTTGATTCAACCCGATGTGGCTGATCACCTGATTTTTATACGAAGCGACTGCTATCTGACCTTCGCAACCCCTTTAACGAGGAACATCTGTGATCTGGGTTAAACCAGTTGTCAGACTATTTTAGGCTTCCGACTGACCTGTAACGATTGCCAAAGATGCTAAATTGGCAACCGGGACCGACGGCTTAACGTGCTCTCCGAGGCACGGAGGGAACTCGGGCGGTCACCCATCCAATTACTGGCTAGGCTTAGGGTTGCTTAACTTCGCTGATCGAATGATATGCGCAATAGCAACTGTGCCACGAGCTCCTCTCATTGTATATTACATTCGGTTACATTACAATTACTGCACAAGCCAAGTATGTAGGTTTGAGTAGTAGTGTATAACAATGCCGATAGATGGGGCTAATTATATTGTGAATCACGCTATAGAGATTCTCTACGGTATACGTATATACTAAGACTCGCTGTATGTTATTGGTGAACCGTGAAAACCGTTACGTAAACGTTGCAAGTAAGTAGGTTACAATAAAGTTATATTACAATTAAGTTATACTAACATTCATGACATGTTATGTTAACATAACAATCTGTTAACTTCGCAAATATATAACGTTAACGTTGCAATTATGTTACATTACAGTAACATTGCATTTACGTAACATATTATTTTTAATAGCTCCTGAAGACATGTTACAATTTATTTCTAGTACAATAAACTACGAGAAAAAGAAAAAAAAACAGCCGTGGTGGCCTTGAGGTTTGAGCAGTCGCCTGCTACGCAAGCGACGCAAGTTCGAATCCCTGCGGGGCCTGTACTAATGAGTTTTTCTAAAAAAAACTTACGTGGTGTGTAATCACTGTACATATACAGTGATTACACACCACGTGCTTTACGGTGAAGGAAAACATCGTGAGGAAACCTGCATATGTCTGAGAAGTAATTCAAGGACCTATGTATAGTGCCTGAGACGGCGATGGACTCACCCTCTGTCACGTTGGCACTTAATCATCTTCGGTGAAAAGTGGGTGTTGTGATTACAATAGCTCTGCCTACCCCTTCGGGGAATACAGGCGTGAGCATATGTATGTATGTAAAAAGAAAAATATAATATAAATTATAAATAGAGCGCAGAATTTAAATTAGTGTCTGCGGGAATGGTGCCCAGTAAGCTGGCTGCGTTACCTCGCTGGATCGCTAAACTAATCCTCTGACCGAGGTAAGAACCAGCTCAACCCTCACCAGAGACGTCAACCAGGCGTTTTGAAAGATCCTTAAAAAGGACTTTCGCATTATAACTGCGTCACGTTCCTAACATTACGTTAACATAACAATTACATTATAGTATTTGAATGCAATGACATTAATTTACGGTTTCGATGCGTATCTTACTTTAACCCTACGATCATTAACCAAATCAACAACATTGAATGTATAATGTTTTGTCCAGGTGTTAGGTCGGGGCGTCGGTTTGTCTACTCACTCAGATTCGGAGCTGATCACTCAGGCACTGTGCCTTAATCCTCCCGAGGGGGAGACCAATGGCCCTGACTGGCCGGCGAGGATTAACCACCTTATGAGGTATGCTTTCTTTGATGCCGTCACGAGTTATCAGCGATAGCGAAGCAACCTTCCGAACCTGGCGGTAGCATGTATAATCCTGTATAATTATGTCATTCTGACGATTTGAAAGTACTTTGTAAAAAGTCTAATCGAATAAAGATACTTTTGACTTTGACTTTGACTTTGATAATAGTGCGCCGTCTCAGGCAATATACATACGTCTTCTCAGACATATGTAGGTTTCCTCATAATTTTTTCCTTCACCCTTCTGGGACGGCGTGAGCATTTTTTTATATTATCTTTGTCGAGTGATTGAATTAAAAAAGAGTTTTTTTTTGTTTATATCACATATACTTTCATATGCATTCAGTGATGAGCTGTTATTTTGTAGTTTCAAACAGACACTTCAATTTTATTCATCTGTTATATACAGATGAATAAAATTGAAGTGTCTGTTGTATATATATATATGTGATGCAATAGGTGTAATGTTGGTTTATAGGTTGGCCCCCCTGAGCTACTCTTTGGTGATAATGCTGAAGGACAAGATCTACGCCGTGAGGGATCCCTACGGGAACCGACCGCTTTGCCTTGGGAAGATTCTACCTCTCGGGTCATCATGTAAGTTTACAAGCTAACTCTCTAGGAAGAAAATTATAACTAACTAGCTGTGCTTGTAGATTTAATTCTGGCAGTCGTAAGATGACAAAGTTTCATCCCCTATTTTATCCCCTTGGGGGTAGAATTAATCAAAATCCTTTCTTAGCGGATGCCTACGTCATAACATCTACCTGCATGCCAAATTTCAGCCTGATCCGTCCAGTGGTTTGGGCTGTGCGTTGATAGATCACTATGTCAGTCAGTCGCCCGTGAGTTATATATATTTAGACTAGCTGGTGTCCGCGATTTCGTCTGCGCAGGATTTAATTTTGCCTTTATATGTGCTGCTCTAATGTATAAGCTATATTATTGTAAAGTTTCAATAAAAGCCATTATGTAGTTTTTGCGTGAGAGTCAAAAACATTCGTGCAAACTTTCGCGTTTATCATAGTATACAGAGTCGTGACTTTTTAAGGGCACAATTTTAGGCACTAAGCATAGGCATTTAATTTAAAAAAAAACTGTGGCAGTATAGTTTTTAAAATTCAATTTTACAAAAAAATATATTTTTTTTTTCTTATGTCCCACATAAGCATCGAACCTATAGTAGCTTCTAACAATTTTACGACAAAAATAAATAGTATGTAAAATTTAAAAAAGTAAGATTTTTTTGTGCGCTTAGATAATCTAGACTCTATATAAAAAGCTCTATACTTCTCTCACTATACTCACGAGCAAAAATATGTACTCTGGTAGAGCGTACGTACACTGCACTTATGTGTGTGTAGTGGCGGGTCGCTTGTGTGAAGCTTGATCTCTAGTTCAATATGTACTTATTTGTTGTCTCTGTCTACCATGCCTGCCATGTAAAGGACGCATGTAAGTTCATCAATCTAACGGGCTAATAATAAAACAGGGATATATATCACACTTTTGGTGGTAGTGGTGGCAGTGTGGTGAATTGAGGTTTAGGTACCTGGTCCGTTGTACGGTGTCCGGTATGTGATAATAATACACGGCACTGAGTCTACGATTTATTATACAGAAGGTTGGCAGAACAGTAAATACAGCACAAGCACAGTTTATAAGCGACAGAGATAGTAGAAGAGAAGTAGGAAGCACAGAAAGTCTAAAATATAACGCAACGAACGAGTTCGCGTACATGTAAGGCGAGCAGCACAAGCGTGGACAGTGCGTAGCAACAGCTAGATTCCAACTGACTTGGCGGCCGCTCGAGCCGGTGTGCGCGTGCGCCTATTGTCGAAACAATAGGATGCGGTGGAAGGATTGCGCGTCTCCATTGCACATCGTTGTTTTATAATACGATAAATAAATTGTATTATATGTAAATATTATATGTTATTATTATTGGTTTATGTGTGTGCTGTGTATAAATATTTTTTATATAATTAATATATGTAGATAATGATTTTATGTATATTTAATATTTGTAATAAATAATAATGTGAGTAGGCTACATCACTCCCCCCCAGAGACCGTCCTACGGGCGAAAGTAGTTGGGAAAACGAACTATGCGTCCCGAACGAGTTTTTCTAGGGTTATCATCCTGGGTGGCGACCGGATCTGGTAGCGTAATGGGCCTAGGATTTGAATTGAGAGTGGGAGTCGGTGTAGTAGGGGGGTCCGCCTGCATGTAGGCCGGCTTAAGTCGGTCTATCGATACAGTGACACCTTTACCTCTAACTAATATTTTGAAAATTTTGTCGTCCCGATCTAGCACTTTATAGGGACCAGTGTAGGGAGGCTGTAAAGCGCTTCGTAATGCGTCGTCCCTCAAGAAAACGTGACTAGACGAAAACAAATCTTTGTGAATAAAGATTTTATCCTTGCTATGGCGAGAAGCGGGAGATGGTTGTAGCTTCTGCGCAAAGTGGCGTAAGCGGGTGGTGAAATCCGAAATATCGGTGGAGTCAGGTGACGGTGCCTGAAAGAATTCACCCGGCAAGCGAAGAGGCTCGCCATAAACCAACTCCGCTGAAGAAGCTTGTAGGTCCTCTTTGAACGAGCTCCTGATGCCTAGGAGCACCAGAGGAAGCATGTCCACCCAGTTGTTGTCCGCGTGGCACATAATGGCAGCCTTGAGCTGGCGGTGGAAACGCTCCACTAACCCGTTGCAGGCCGGGTGATACGCGGTGGTTCGACGATGTTTAAATCCGATCATTTTTCCAAGGTATTGGAAAAGTGTGGATTCAAACTGTCGACCGCGATCAGTGACTATATCCGATGGACATCCAAACCTGGATATCCACGATAACAATGTCTTCCCGACCGTTTCGGCTGTCATGTCAACCATGGGGGTAACTTCGGGCCAACGCGTGAAGCGGTCCACCGCCGTGAGGCAATAACGAAAGCCTTGTGCAGGTGGTAGCGGGCCAACAATGTCCACATGGACGAACGCGAAACGAGCACGGGGTAAGGTGAACGTGCCTAGTGGTGATGACACGTGTCGGTGTACTTTGGCTCGTTGGCAAGCGAGGCATTTTCGTGCCCACTCTCGGCAGTCCTTCCGAACTCCAGGCCAAACAAATCTCTGCGCGACCAGTTTAGCGGTTGCGTTTGCGCCTGGGTGGCTGAGACTATGAAGGCTGTCGAAGATTTGCCTTCGCAGAGGCTTTGTTGCAAACGGCCTCGGTGGTTCTATGCTCACGTCACAATAAAGCTCCGTTTGGCTGTTAGGTACCCTCAACTTTACTAGTCGGAGTGAGGATTGTCCTTCTAGAAGTTGGGTGAGCTCTTCGTCAGAAGCTTGTGACGTCGCCAGCAGGTCCAGGTCTATTGGCATCTGCAGTTCATCGACGCGCGACAATGTATCGGCAACTACGTTGTCTTTGCCCGATATGTGGCGTATGTCGGTCGTGAACTGCGAGATGTAGTCTAGATGTCTGTACTGGCGAGGCGAACAGTTGGCTTTGCGTTCACTGAAGGCATAGCTAAGGGGCTTGTGGTCAGTGTATACCACGAAGTGCCTGGCCTCCAACATATGCCGGAAGTATTTTATACTTTCGTATATGGCCAATAGCTCGCGGTCATAAGGCGAGTGTTTTTGTTGCGATGAGTTAAACTTCCGCGAAAAGAAAGCGAGGGGTTCCCAAACTCCGTCCTTCAACTGCTGCAATACTGCACCCATTGCCAGGTCTGATGCATCTGTTACCAGAGCTAGTTTGGCCTGACAGTCTGGGTGTGCAAGTAATGCGGCGTTGAAAAGGCTTTCTTTACAGCGCTCGAAAGCTAAGAGCGCGTCACCAGTCAAATTAACAGTTTGTGATGCCTTGACTGAGCCGACAAGCAGGGCATTTAGCGGGGCCTGGGTAAGTGCGGCGTGGGGTAAAAATCGCCGGTAAAAATTTACCATGCCCAAAAATCGCCTAAGTTGTCTGACTGTACGAGGCGCGGGGAAATCCTTTATAGCCTGAACTTTGGACTCTAGCGGCTTCGTCCCAAATGAAGAAATCCGGTAACCTAGAAAAGTAACCTCACTAGCTCCGAAAACGCATTTGGACGTGTTAATGAGGATTCCATATGTCTTCATTCGATCGAAAAGCTGTTGAAGGTGGGCTTCATGGTCGCTTATATTTCGTGAGAATATCAAAAAAACATCAAGGTAGCAATAACAGAAGTCTAGGCCTCGAGTCATTTCGTCGACGAATCTTTGGAATGTTTGGCCAGCATTCCTTAGCCCGAAGGTCATAAAAGGAAATTCATACAGGCCAAACGGTGTAGAAATGGCTGTCTTCTGTATATCGCTCTGAGAAACTGGAATTTGATTATAGGCCTTTACTAGGTCTATTGTACTAAATATTGTACAACCTGAGATGGCATGGGCGAAGTCCTGGATATGCCTAATGGGATACCGGTCTGGGATGGTCCGGGCATTAAGCATCCTGTAGTCGCCACACGGCCTCCAGCCGTTATCTTTTTTCGACGCGAGGTGCAAGGGCGAAGCCCAAGGGCTTTCAGAGGGCCGTGCTGTACCGCTATTCAGCATTAGTTGGAATTCATGCCTGGCTATTTTAAGTTTGTCAGGAGCGAGTCTACGAGGGGTGCAATATATGGGGGGACCTGGTGTCGTTCTAATATGGTGAACCGTGTTGTGCAATGGAGTGATAGGTGTGCCTGAAGGGCGTGTGATCTCGGGGAACTTAGCTAAGATGCTATGATAACGCGAGTCACCAGTTGAAACCTTCACAGAAAATATATCAGATACATTAGCTATAGAGGCAATTGTAGATAATGTAGTCGTGTTATCAATAAGGCGCTGATTGCGTACATCAACAATAAGATTAAAATTACTCAAAAAATCTACGCCAATAATAGCTTTGGTAACATTAGCTACAATAAAGCGCCATGGATAATTACGACGTAAGCCAAAATCTAAATTTAAATCTAAGAAACCGTAAGTTTCGATAAGAGTCCCATTTGCTGCTGTCAACTCGTAGTTGGTCTTGGCTCGTCGCTCGTGAAGCGCTGATCGAGGGAAGACACAGAGGTCGCTTCCGGTGTCCACGAGGAAGGACGTTTTCGATCTGCGGTCGGTAACGAACAGGCGACCAAGTGTTGAAGGCGGGCAATCGTCAGTCGCCATTACCGACTGCCCTGCTCGTTTCCCGACGTCTTGTAGTCGCATGGCTTGACGCAGTGGCTGGCCCTGGACCCAAACTTGGCGTGGTACCAGCATACGGGGTACTTGCGGTAGCTGGAGGTTGATCGCGACCTCTGGTTTGAAGATTGACGACGTTGGCTGGAACGGTTGCTGTGGCGATTACGGGAACGTTCGCGGGAATAACATGACGGGCCGCGAGTATGCTCGTCTAGCTTCAGCGCGAGTTTCTCCACCATCGCCTTCAGCTCCGCTATCTCGTTGGATGGGTAGCTTGAGCGAGCTGAGTTGGACGATGTTGCAGCGACGTTACACGGAGATGACAATTCTTGAATGCGGTCTGCGAGGTCCGCTAGCTGCTCCAGGGACTGCGGAGGTTGCGCAGCCAGTAACGTTTGGAACTGAGTAGGGAGGCGGTTGCACCAGATGGACTTGATGAGGTCCTCGGGTACGGCTGGTCCGGCAAGGTCCCTCAGATGGCGAAGAAATTGCGATGGCTTGCGATCTCCAAGTTCCTCGTGCGTCAACAATTGTTGAACTTTGCGCTCGTGAGACGCTGACAGTCGCTTAATAAGCTCCGACTTTACCTTCCCGTAGCGATCTCTGGGTGGAGGCGTGAGTATGATGTCCTTAACCGCTTTAGCATCCTGCAGTGTTAAGTTGGTAGTAACGCTCATAAATTTGTCTGAGTCCTCTGTGATGTTCAAACTCTCGAACTGAGCTTCCAGGAGAGCGAACCAGATTTCGGGATCATCAGATGAGAAAGGTGGAACTTTTACCTTTTGCTTGTGCACGACGGGTGACGTTGACGTGTCGTCCGGAGCATTGGAAACGCGCACCTTTTTTGTGCGACGTGTGGTAACATGGCCGCCTTTAGATTCTACCGTTCTCGTCGAATCACTAGTACTGCTATTGTCACTCATTCTGACCTTCGTGTCCTTGATGGGGTCACCAGTTTGGTGGTAGTGGTGGCAGTGTGGTGAATTGAGGTTTAGGTACCTGGTCCGTTGTACGGTGTCCGGTATGTGATAATAATACACGGCACTGAGTCTACGATTTATTATACAGAAGGTTGGCAGAACAGTAAATACAGCACAAGCACAGTTTATAAGCGACAGAGATAGTAGAAGAGAAGTAGGAAGCACAGAAAGTCTAAAATATAACGCAACGAACGAGTTCGCGTACATGTAAGGCGAGCAGCACAAGCGTGGACAGTGCGTAGCAACAGCTAGATTCCAACTGACTTGGCGGCCGCTCGAGCCGGTGTGCGCGTGCGCCTATTGTCGAAACAATAGGATGCGGTGGAAGGATTGCGCGTCTCCATTGCACATCGTTGTTTTATAATACGATAAATAAATTGTATTATATGTAAATATTATATGTTATTATTATTGGTTTATGTGTGTGCTGTGTATAAATATTTTTTATATAATTAATATATGTAGATAATGATTTTATGTATATTTAATATTTGTAATAAATAATAATGTGAGTAGGCTACACACTATTCAATTTTTAACCGACTTCGAAAAAGGTTATGAATTCGACAGTATATTTTTTGTACTATTTTTGAATGAATGTGGGTGCTATAATCATGACGAATTTCATTTCCAGATGTCTACAAAAAGTCTTCAGCACAGCATGCCGCCGCCGGTAAAGCATGACCATTTAACTACATTATTTCACTATTCTAATAACAAATAATAAATAAGTAACTAAAAACTAATTACAAGTAGAAAACTTGGCCCAAATCGGTGTCTCTAGGGATCGTGCCAAGAAGGCTGGCAGCATTGCCACGTTGAATAGCAATGCTGATTCTCTGAGCGAGAAAAGCCCCAGCCCGCTTGTCATTATTTCATAAATTTCACACAAATTTGACCACTTTCACAAAGCATGGAATTTGTGTGCATATCAACTGTATCGAAGAGTCCTATAAATTCTCTGTTTGTGTAAATTCTATTGGTGAACGCTGTCGTGCTATTCTCTAAAGTTTCTCAGCGTCGCACTCGACGTCGAGTGTCGATTTGAATGATACGAAATTGAGCTGTATCATAAACAACAGAACCCTAAATGATTTTTTTAAATAAAAAAAGCCTTAGTTACTGCTTGTAAAATTAGCTATCGGCCAGTGAAAGTCCCGATAAAAGCAGTCCAGCCATTTCAGATATTAGCCGGAACAAAAAGACGGACAGACAGATGATTTAAAAAAAAAAAGGTTTTTCTATGTCAATACCGTGCATATGCATTAAGTCAAAAAGTGTAATTTTGGAATTGCAAACAGACGCTTCAATTTTATTTATCTGTATCAATATTCTATGGATGAAACCAACGCTCGTCGTGGAGCTCGACGCTGAGATACCTTACAGAATAATCTCGCTTACCGCTTTGCCAACCCTTTGTATTGCGCATCCTTTATATAGAAATGATTGGGATTTTTTAATAAGTTGTATAATCCACTAATAAATTGTGGCGAAAAATAAATACATATGCTCACGCCTGTATTCCCCGAAGGGGTAGGCAGAGGTGTTGTTATCACAACACCCACTTTTCACAGAATTTGATTAAGTGCCAATGTGACAGATGGTGAGTCTATCGCCGTCTCAGGCACTATACATACGTCTTTGAATTACTTCTCAGAAATATGCAGGTTTCCTCACGATGTTTTCCTTCACCGTAAAGCACGTGGTGTGAAATCACTGTACATAAGTTTTTTTAGAAAATCTCATTGGTACAGGCCCCGCTAAAAATATTTATTCTGTTATATGAATTTTGGGGATAGCCTTAATTTATTCCGGGTTTGGTATTATATAACGTATGGTACTTGCAACTTAAATGGATGAATACATACTTAAAACTGCGAACATTTTTTCAGACATCAATGTTTTATAACCTCCACGGTTTTTGTTTTGGTATACAAATGAATTCCCACAACATCCAACAAAATTAACTGTCGTGGAGATCACGGGAACTAATGCATGAAAGTTATGGGCTGAGGATGTTTGGGAATAAGCCATTTTATGTTTCCATATATACACGCTAGACATTACTGTGTGCATACATTTTATGCAATTCTCACCATTTTCGCACTAACGTCATCTTATTTTCTTTTGGGATAGTATTATCAGCAAACGAGGATTTCGTGGCACAGTTGCTATTGCGCGTATCATTCGATCAGCTAAGTTAAGCAACCCTAACCCCAGCCAGTAATTGGATGGGTGACCGCCCGAGTTCCCTCCGTGCCTCGGAGAGCACGTTAAGCCGTCGGTCCCAGTTGACAAATTATCATCTTTGGCAATCGTTATCGGTCGGAGGCTTCAAAATAGTTTGACGACTGGTTTAACACAGATCACAGATTTTCCTCGTTAAAGGGGTTGCGAAGGTCAGATGGCAGTCGCTTCGTATAAAAATTAGGTGATCAGTCACATCGGGTTGAATCAAGTGCCGACCCCAACAATGTATGGGATAAGGCCAGGGACGATGATGATGAGTATTATCAGCAAACATTTTGTCCTGAATAAACTTGATATAACAACATCAATCAATAACTAATGGTAATTGTTTCCAGTTCTGCAGAACGGTTGTGGCGCTAAGAATGGAATGGATGACAAGTGTGAGGGGTGGGTCGTGTCCTCTGAATCCTGCGGGTTCCTCTCTATTGGTGAGTACCCCTAATTTAAACAGCTTGTCTTGTTGATCAAAATTCAAAATATCTTTATTTGATTAGACTTCTTATAAAGTATTTTCAAATCTTCAGAAGGACACAAAATACATTATACAGGATTAAAAATGTTACCACCGGGTTGGGAAGGTTGCTTTTGTTGAGAAGACCTCGGCAAGAAACTCAACAATAACTCTTTTAAAAATAAATATATCTGGTTTTTGTGCTTCACACAAAAATTAAACAAAATTGTGCCGACATCTGTCAAGTTATGGTAGCTCAAAGGTTGGCTCCCAGCTTACGGGGCGAGAACGAAACTAGAGTACCCCGGGAGAGACTGACGTTCACCGGATTTTTTTCTTTTTTTTTGTGAAGAAGAAACCGAGCACAGCTCGGTCAACCAGATATTTAAATTTAAAATTAGCTACATAGCAAATCGATAATGCAGCCCTGATCTAAATATTAGAATGTTTATGCATGACATGCATGTTATCGTTCTAAATTCTTAAAAATCTTCAGGAAAAATACAAACAATGGGTGCGACTTTTTTGCACGGTATCCAGTGACATTAAATAAGGTCCCAGAAATGTGGTTGATGTATTAGTATTGTATGTTGGTACGTGTGTGTGTAGGCGCCCGGTACATGCGCGAGGTGCTCCCCGGGGAGATCGTGGAGATGTCCCGGCGCGGGGTGCGCACCGTGGCCGTGGTGGAGCGGCCGGCAAGGGACCCCCAGGCATTCTGCATCTTCGAGTACGTCTACTTCGCTCGCGCCGACACCATGTTCGAAGGTATAATATCATTATGATCTCCTATCGAATTTCAACGGGGATTAGCTATCTGCGTAGAGCCTGTAGTAACATTATGCTCTCGCTTCCGAGTGATTCCCATCCTCCAACCTATATCACCCAGGTTGGATATTGGGAACTAACAGTGCCATCTTCCAACCTGCCTCGGGTTGGATCATCACCATCATAATTTTAACAGTTTTAACACTTGTCGGTATAACCGATACAATTTCCTCCATTCATCTCTATCCAGTGTCATCTCCTTGAACTATACGTCATGACAGACACCTTTTCCTTAACCTGTCTCATGTATGTTATCCTGGGTCTCCCTCTTCCTCTCTTTTCTTCTACTTTTCCTTCTAATATGTTTTTAAGGAAACTGTCATGTCAAGTTAATTTTTTTACTTAGATACGGTTAGAGTAGTATATTACAATGCCGATAGATGGGGTTAATTTTATTCTGAATCACGCTATAGAGATTCTCTGTGATATACGTATATACTAAGACTCGCTGCATAAAACAAACTCTTTCCTCTTTGGTATAGTTATTTCATTTCGATCCCAAATTCATATTCGAAGGCCATAGTACTAGAATTTTCACCCATTAAGTGAAAAATGGGTGTTGTTGTTACAACACCTCTGCCTACCACTTCGGGGAATGCAGGCGTGAGGATTGTAGGTATGTGTGTGATAGTAGTGTAGAAGCTCGTGGCACAGTTCCGCATATCATTCGATCAGCGAAGTTAAGCAACCCTAAGCCTAACCAGTAATTAGATGGGTGACCTCCCGAGTTCACTCCGTGCCTCGGAGCACCGTCGGTCCCGGTTGCCAATTTATCATCCTTGGCAATCGTTACAGGTCAGTCAGGGGCCTAAAATAGTCTGACAATTGGTTTAACCCAGATCACAGATTATCCTCGTTCAAGGGGTTACGAAGTCAGATGACAGTCGCTTCCGATAAAAATCTGATGATCAACCACATCGGGTTGAATCAAGTGTCGACCCCAACAATGTATGGGATAAGGCCAGGGAGATGATGTATGATAGAATTGTTAGTAAATATAGTATGTGTATAGGTCAGATGGTGTACTCGGCGCGCATGCAGTGCGGGCGCATGTTGGCGCGCGAGTCGCCCGTGGACGCCGACATCGTGTCCTCCGTGCCCGAGTCCGGCACTGCCGCCGCACACGGCTATGCCCGCCAGGTATACAACACACTATATATACTATAAATATCCACAGTCAATAAAATATTGTTACATTACAAAGTATAAAAAATTATAATTTATGTTGGGGAGCTCAGATGTCTATATTAAAGGCTCTCCGCCTAGTTTAGCCATCTGCGGCAATACCACATTATTCAATATTATTGTAATAATTACCCATTGTAACATTTACTTATCTATGACTATGTGTATTATTATACTTATTGAGACCCGTGACCTTGGGGTTTGAGCAGTCTCTGCCACGCAAGCAACGGAAGTTCGAATCCCAGCAAGGCCCGTGCCAATGAGCTTTCCTAAAAACTTATGTGCAGTGATTTCACACCACATGCTTTACGGTGAAGGAAAACATCATGAGGAACTGCATATGTCTGAGAAGTAATTCAAAGATGTGTATAATGCCTGAGACGGCGATGCACTCACCCTCTGTCACGTTGGCACTTAATCATGGTCGGTGAAAAGTGGGTGTAGTTATTACAACACCTCTGCCTACCCCTTCGGGGAATACAGGTGCTGCTTGTGGGGGCTGGTCATCCCAAGCTACGCATTTAGATATAAGTAGAACTACTAGATTTTTAATTATGTTAATTTTATCGGCATTTGTGCATTGGAACTGTGTCCATGAGCTTATTTTTCTTAAGCAATTTATTGTGTACTCTTAAAATTGTATAACATTTTTTTAAAAAAGAGTAATTACTGATATTCTTGCCACGTTCTTCTCAGTAAAAGCAACCTCCCGAACCTGGCGGTAGCATGTATAATCTTGTAAATTGTGTATTTCGGACGATTTGTAAGTGCTTTGTTAAAAGTCTAATCGAATAAAGATATTTTTGACTTAATATTAATAACTAATTATCTTTAAATATAATAATTGATACATTAAACAATAACAGGAAAAAATATTTATGTGTATATACATAGCTTATTTAAACCTATCACATGGTCTAATCTATATTTTGGTGTAATTCTAACCGGTTTATAGACAAATATTTAATAATGTTTCAACATTATTATTAACGATAAAATTTTTGACTTTGACTTTGAAAATCATTTTAGGTTAGGAAAAAACGCTTTGGGTTCATATAATGTTGGTATTTCCAGTCAGGAATCCCATTCATGGAGGTGTTATGCAAGAACCGGTACGTGGGCCGCACGTTCATCCAGCCGTCGACGCGGCTCCGGCAACTGGGCGTCGCCAAGAAGTTCGGCGCGCTCTCTGAGAACGTCCGCGGGAAGAGGATCGTGCTCATAGACGACTCTATAGTGAGGGGGAACACTATAGGACCTATTATAAAGCTGCTGAGGGACGCTGGGGCTGCTGAGGTAAAAATACATACATACATATGCTCACGCCTGTATCCCATGAGGGTAGGCAGAGACCGTTTGCCACATGCTATCCTTACATACTTCTTTCGCTTCATGCACATTCATGCATCTCTTCATACATTTTCTTCGGTTACGAGTGCTCCGAATTTGACCTTTCTGAAAAATACTATTAATTTGTTCATAGTAGTCGTTCCTTGGACGCCCTCTACCGACACTTCCGGTCACATTCGCTCTATAAATTTCTTTCGTTAATCGCCTTTCACTCATCCTTTCGATATGTCCAAACCATCTCAACATACTTTTTTCAATTAAAAATACTGCTTTATAAGGATTCTGTGCTTACGTCAAATGGTAATAAGGAATGCAAACATTTACAAGATGGCGCTGGAAAAGCCACCCAAGCCAATTTTTTTTTATTTTTGATCTTTTATGTAGAGTTACTTTTAAATTTTTTTCAATTTAAAATGTAATACCGTCTACAAATAATATCTAAATCGTTTCCGAAATGACCGAAATATAGTTATGTATAAAAAAATCCTACAAATATACAATAATTACACGTGTAATTAAGTTGGATATTTCGTTATTAGTTACTACTAGCTGTGCCCTGCGTAGATTAAATTTGATTCCCGCGGAACCCTAAATGGTTTTTTTAATTAAATTAGCCTAAGTTACTCCTTGTAACATTATCTATTTGTCAGTGAAAGTTCTGTTAAAATCGGTCCAGCCGTTTGAAAGATTACCCGGAATAAACAGACAGACATACAGACATGAAAAAATTTGGTTTTTTTTGTCAGTACCTTGCATTTAGTGAAAAGCTATTATATTGTAATTACAAACAGACCCTTAAATTGTATTTATCTGTATAGATTAGTAAACCTCTAGCAGTTGATCAGGGTAAAAATTATCTGGAGCCCAACCATGAGCTCTTATTGCAATGATATTTCAGTTGTGTGACAGTGACAGATGTATACACGTCAAATACACCTGTCTCATAATAAGAGTAAAACTATCATGGCAATAAGAGGTCATGGTAAGGCCCCTGATAGCCACATCGGATTGAATCAAGTGCCGACCCCAACAATGTCCCATACGTCATAAGGCTATAATTCCTACATACATATGCTCACGCCTGTATTCCCCGAAGGGGTAGTCAGAGGTGTTGTAATTACAACACCCACTTTTCACCGAAGATGATTAAGTGTCAACGTGACAGATGGTGAGTCAATCGCCGTCTCAGACACTTTACATTCGTCATTGAATTACTTCTCAGACATATGCAGGTTTCCTCACGATGTTTTCCTTCACCGTAAAGCACGTGGTGTGAAATCACTGTACATAAGTTTTTTAGAAAAACTCATTGGTACAGGCCCCGCTGGGATTCGAACTTGCGTCGCTTGCGTAGCAGGCGACTGCTCTAACCCTGAGGCCACCACGGCTCCTAGCTTACTTGCTTCCTAGCTTGTATTATATATTAAAAGATATTACAGTGGCTCAATTTGTAAATGTATGTGCGTGTGTAGGTGCACATTAGGATAGCGTCTCCGCCGTTGAAGTACCCGTGCTATATGGGCATCAACATCCCAACGCGCGAGGAGCTCATCGCCAACAAGATGGACTCACACAAACTGGCCGCGCACGTCGGTATGTACTGCGCTTATATAATAACTAGTGAAAAATATTTTCAATATCTAAATAACAGGGACTTAGGAGAATGTTTGCCAATTATTATTACTGGAAATGAATGAAAATATATATTTATTAATTAAACTAGATGTGATTTGAGTAGTTAGTAAGTGATTATACTCGTTTAATACTGGCCGCGTACGTCGGTATGTACTATATACACTTATACAATAACTAATTTCTGCCTGCAAATTTGTCCGTGGACAGTTTCTTTGGACTAACGCAAACTATAAACAGCGATTGGTCTCAGTGTGGTGATTTATAGCCTATAGTCTTGTAGGAGGAGCTCGTGGCACAGTTGCTATTGCTCATATCATCAGTAAAGTCAAGCAATCCTAACCCTAGCTAGTAATTGGATGGGTGACCGCCCAAGTTCCCTCCGTGCCTCGTTAAAGGGGCTGCGAAGGTCCGAAGGCAGTCGCTTCGTATAAAAATCAAGTGGTCCGCCACATCGGGTTGAATCAAGTGCCTAAATGAAAGCCATCTATCATTTTGACGATTTCAAAATATTATGTTCTTGTTAAGCTATTTTAGATGTTAGACATACATATGTTCACGCCTGTATTGATAGGCAGAGGTAGACAAAATGGGTAGGCAGAGGTGTGTTATAACAACACTCACTTTTCACCGAAGATGATTAAGTGCCAACGTGACAGATGGTAGTCTCTCGCCGTATCAGGCGCTATACATACGTCTTTGAATCACTTCTCAAACATATGCAGGTTTCCTCACGATGTTTTCCATCACCGTAGAGCACGTGATGTGAAAGTACTGCATATATTATTTATTTGTATGTTCCAGGTGCGGACAGCTTAGAATACTTAAGTGTTGAAGGTTTAGTGTCAGCGGTCCACTATAACATGAAGTCGACCCCCAGCGATGGAGTGGGGGGCCACTGCACGGCGTGCCTCACCGGGGAGTACCCGGGGGGTCTGCCTGAAGACGTCGACTGGTGATTGCCGGGGGGTCCGTGTGGAACGGGTGCTTGCAGCGAACGATTATGGGGGGTCATAGTGTTAACTTTAGGTCAAAACTAGCTGTGCCCGTGGTTTCATCCGCGTGGATTTGAAAATGAAAATTATTTATTTAATTAAGGCATTAGTAAGGCACTTATGAATGTCAAAGAATTGACCACCGGTTCGGAAACTAGCCTTCTGAGAAGAACCAGTAAGAAATTCTTAATATAATTTAATGTGTGGCCTTATTTCGATGAACCCTATTTTTTTAAATAATTTTATGTGTAAGTTACACACACCACTGAAAATCCCGTTACAATAGACCAGGCTGTTTCAGAGATTAGCCGGAATAAATCAGACAGACAGATAGACTGACAGAGTTTTCTTAAATACATTTTTTTAAATGTAACTACCATATATTCTTCCAATATGTATTTAGTGAAAATCTATTTAATTGGAATTACGAACAGACACCATAAATATATATTAAAAAAAATACTAATTAAAAAGTAAGATCTCTCTATGTAGAGCTCAAATTTTTATACCATATTTTCATGTCGTCATCATCATCATGTAGCTTATGTAGTTTCCGAGATATAGAGGCACAGTTCAGAGGTGTGACAGACGGACAGTGCCCAATACACACACATTATCAGTATGTACTCGATTACTATTAAAAGTTATCAAAACAGTTTAATATTATGACCCCCCGTTATCAAGCATGTATTTTCCGCGTGACGCGATAAAGATGACTATTACAATGAACTCAATTGTATTTAGATAAGGTCTATTTTAGAATAACAATTACGGTTTTATTAAATAACGCAATTTGACAATGAGATGTCCACGTAAAGTAAGTAAAAGGAGAGCATTTAAAAATTATATTCTCAACTATACTAATATTATAAAGAGGAAACATTTGTATGTAAGTATGTTTGTAACGAATTGGCTCAAAGTACTGGACCGAATTGAACATTTCTTTCAGCAATGGATAGCTACATTATCAGCGGTGGCCTTGGGGTTAGAGCAGTCGCCTGCTACGCAAGCGACGCAAGTTCGAATCCCAGCGGGGCCTGTACCAATGAGTTTTTCTAAAAAACTTATGTACAGTGATTTCACACCACGTGCTTTACGGTGAAGGAAAACAGCGTGAGGAAACCTGCATATTTCGGAGAAGTAATTCAAAGACGTATGTATAGTGCCTGAGACGGCGATAGACTCACCATCTGTCACGTTGGCACTTAATCAAATTCGGTGAAAAGTGGGTGTTGTGATTACAACACCTCTGTCTACCCCTTCGGGGAATACAGGCGTGAGCATATGTATGCATGTTAATAAGCTCTAAAAATATGACTTTGAACACATATATAGCTTATTGAACTTAGATTAATTTGAACTCATTGTTTAGACACATTACATTATTTCCGAGCTGATAGAATTACCAACGGTTCAGAAACTAGCCTTATGACAAGAACCGGCGTGAAAATCATTTTATTAAAAAAAATATATTGAAAATCATGTCAATACTATTATTCCTAAACCCATGTATGTAAGTAGTTCCTTACACATTCCTTTCAAGTTTAAGTAAGTTAGGAATTAAGTGATTTACAAGTGCCTTCCCCTCGTATTTTGTTAACATAATATACATTATGTTATATAATTATACTTAGCCTTAATAAGGTGTAGTTATAAATTCGTTGTGCTGGTTACGACCTTAGAAAATTGTAATACAGGCTTTACTTAGAAAACAATCATTTTCATGGCCATGGATGAACTATGTTGTTTATATCTAGTTGTGCATTTAAATTGTGTGATTGACCCGCGGAACCCTAATGTATTTTAAGTTACTCCTTGTAACATTAGCTATCTGCTTGTGAAAATTTCGTTAAAATCGCTCCAGCCGTTTCGTAGATTAGCCGGAACAAACAAACAGAGAGATTTTTTTTAAAAATAGATATTGCCATGACAGTATCGTGTATACTTTCATTTGCATTTAGTGAAAAGCTGTTATTTTGGAATTACAAACAGACACTTCCATTTTATTTATATGTATACCTTGATGTTGGTAAGTTGTTCGATATGAATTGGCCGGAATTTCAACTTAACTCCTGTGGGATATATATCTATCAAATGTGATTGTTTTGTAACGTTAAAGCCTGTATATAAATTAAAAAGTTTTGTTGTAAGGTGTAAACATCTCGCATTCTCAACAACCTAGGGCATTTTGTTCGCCGAAGTTTTATAAAAAAAATACAAAAATAATTTTTGTTTTTGTTATTAATTCCAGGAGGACCCACGATGGGGTATGCAGAGGTGTTATATCATCCACTTTCCATCTAAAATAATTGTCATTTGCGTAGTGAGAGAGGGTGAGTCCATCGCCGTCTCTCACTATACATAGCGTCTCTGATTATATTCTATAGGTTACGATGTTTACATCCTCCACAAGATATCTATATTTTTCTAAGCTTTCACTATTAGTTTTAAGTAAATTTTATATTGAATGTGCCTTGGTGTTATATTTTGTGTATAGTTCTTAATTTTAATGTGTAAAAGTTGTTGTAAACGATTGAAGAGAAGTATGGAATTATGTTTTATCCTATTTAGCATATAAGTACGCTTATTCATAGCAACCTAGAATTGTTAGTTATTTTTTAATTTGGTTTAAGAAACAATAAAATAACATACAAAGAAATATCTGGAATACAGGCGGTAGTTATTCCAGAATATAATTTGTGACTATCATCAACTCGATTTATCTGTAAAATCGAAATACATCGTAGATGACATTTATCTATATGTATACATATGAATTTGTAAGAGTCCATCACTCGCACATCAAACAGCACTAGAATGTAGTATGTACATTTATAGGACTATTAATCCTCGAATTTAAGATCTGAGTTAAGTCTAAATAAATTAAAATCAATAAATTTATAATCGTTTTATTTACTCTTATCCTCGCAATAGTCAGCATTTAATTTGCAGTCGAACTCAATTGACTTAGTTTACATTTTTAATGTTAATAATTAAAACCTTTGCCAGTGTTAAAAAAAAACCAGATGTAAAATGTACCAGGCGGGCAGAATACTAGAGGAGGTTATTTAGAGGTAGTCAACAGAGTGTATATTAATTCAAAAAGAATGCTTAATCCATAAATTTTGAAATTCGGGCGTTTGCCAGTGCTGAAAACCGCTATAATTTTTAAGCCTACAAGTCATAGACAAAAAATCTATAACGAAAAAAATGATTTGTATTAATTCAATTTGCTAATTGAAGATACGTCAGTGTTGAAAAGATCGTAAGTAAAAGCGCGGGATAAATAACATAAAATACTTGAATGATAACATGAACATTTATTGATGCGTTTATTGATTTCTATTTACAGATATTATTATTCATATACAAAGGAACAAAAATATTTAATCTATACAACTAACATCACAAAACTATAAGTCGCACGTTATGTGCATCAGGACATCATATAAAAAAAAATGCTTTTGCTTGTATAAAAAGTAATAATTACTTTAAGGGTGCGTTTATTCCTGAGATGAGCAAGGTTGCATATCGAGGGATGGGTTTATGAATAAAGAGCTAATATTTATAAACCCTGATTTAAAAGCTGTGCAGCAACTGAACCTATATCCCCTTATTACCAAACATAGACTAAGATATTCCTTGGTTTAAAAGCAGCTCCATCTCTTTCTGTGATACAGAATTAAGAAAGGGACATAGTTTTAGTTCGAATTTAATCTAGTATGCGTTTAAGCCGTGTTTTGTAATAAGGGGGATATTTATTAATCGACTGACCAATTTATATACAATCCAAGAGACACAATACATGATATTTGCTATTTATTTGGAGGGTGTGTTCTTGTTGAGGTGTAGGTATATATTTAGAAAGGGTTTCCTGAAATTCCAACCTTATGACAGACATTTCAAATTGTTCCATCCCAGAACTTGGCTATTGTAACAGCAATGGGAGCCGAAAGGTTTTTATGAGATCCACGCTGACGAAAATGCGGTCGCAAGTTATTGTGAAAAGTGTCTCCACCTTTCCATTGCTAATCCGCTGAACTGAGTTGATATAAATTTTATATAGGGATAGTTTTGACTCCAGGAAAGGACACGAAGTACTTAAACGTTATTCATGGATAATAAACGTTGATCGGTTCACCAACATTATAATCAGCCTTAGAGATCTACAGTCAAATTTCCACAATATACTTAACCAATATTAGACTCTACGCCAAGGACAAAGGTGTGAGTATCAATCGCCAGCGGTGTGTTTACCGACAACAGCTTCAATATCGTCGACTTCTTTGACACACGAGTGTGTCAGTACTTCGGGCTCGGAGTCAGTCACGAGGACATCGTCTTCGATTCGAATCCCGATCCCTCGGAACTCTGGGGGGACTGTCACATCGTCAGCGCGGATGTAGATGCCTGGAACATAAAAAATATTACAACATATCAATATGACGAGCCTTTGAGGGCAAACTATGATCGTGTAAGCAGCGCGTATTAAGAAATTCTAAAGTTTAATTTTACGGCACAAAAATGAAGATGGCAGGCCCTGTGGTGGTCGTAGGATTTAAGTAGTCGCTTGTTGCGCAAGGAACGCAAGTTAGAATCCCAGCGGCCTGCACCGATGATTTTTTACAAAGTTGGTGCACTGAGTTCACACAACTCAGCTTTACGGTGAAGGAAAAAATTGCTAGAAAACCTGCATATGTCTGACAAGTAACTCAAAGGCGTATGTATAGTGCCTGAGACGGCGATAGACTCACTATCTGTCACGTTGGCACTTGGCCATATTCGATGAAATGAGGGTGTGGTTGTTAAAGCATCTCTGGTACGCCTTCGGGGACCCTTCTGGGACGGCATGAGGATTATTTAGATCTCACCAGGTTCGACGGTGACGACCATGTTGGTGAGGACGGGCTGGCTGCGGCGCACGAGGGCCGCGTCGTGCACGTCGAGCCCGAGGTAGTGCGACACGTGGTGAGGACACAACCGGTAAGCTTGCTGAACACACATACATTATACCATGACGCTTTCCTACATATCAGATACATACATACATATGCTCACGCCTGTATTCCCCGAAGGGGTAGGCAGAGGTGTTGTTATCACAACACCCACTTTATACCGAAGATGATTAAGTGCCAACGTGACAGATGGTGAGTCCATCGCCGTCTCAGACACTTTACATACGTCATTGAATTACTTTTCAGAAACATGCAGGTTTTCTCACGATTTTCCTTCACCGTAAAGCACGTGGTGTGAAATCACTGTACATAAGTTTTTTAGAAAAACTCATTGGTACAGGCCCCGCTGGGATTCGAACTTGCGTAGCTTGCGTACCAGGCGACTGCTCTAACCTCAAGGCCACTGCATATGATTGAGACGAAATCCTAGCTTTTATGCGAGTTTAGAAACAGCTACCAACAGATGGCGCAAGGCGGCCTGAAAACCGCAAAACAAGGGAAGGAAAAAGACACAAGAGGTAGGATCACGAGTAGCTCAGTTGGAAGAGGATTTGCAGAGGTCGTGGGTACGAGTCCCACTTGATTTTATGGTCATAAATATTTAATCGTCTGAAGAAAGAAACTACGCTAAATATGTATCGTAATATTAATCTAATATATAAAATTTCCATGTCACAATGTTAGTTACGATACTCCCCCGAAACGGATGGATCGATTTGTATGAAATTTTGTGTGCAGATCGGGTAGATCTGAGAATCAGCCAACATCTATTTTTCATACCCCTAAATGATAAGGGTGACCAACTAAAAAAAAAAATATGGCAATACAACGTTTGCCGGGCACAGCTTGTATTATATAAAACTAAATCTATGCGGGTGAAACCGTGGGGCACAGCTATGTACATATTTTGATCAGCTACATTACTTACAGCAACCATTTGATGGGTGTCAATATCCCGGGGTAGTATGCCCTCCTGCTGCAGATGTGTCCCCAGCAGGCGGCACATGGTGTCGAACAACTGGTCCAGCGGGGGGCGGTGCTCCCCGAGCAGTTGGATTAGACGTTTCTGGATTTAAAAAAAATTAAAATGCTTTATGCAGTTTAGGTCCTGGTAAGGCACTTATGAATGTCGAAGAATTTGCTACCGGTTCGGAAACTACCCTTCTGAGAAGAACAGAGAGATTTTTTTTTATATCTGTTGTCTGTATCGCGTATACTTTCATATGAATTTAGTGAAAAGCTGTTATTTTGGAATTACAGACTGGATAATAAACTTGAAATAGTTTATTTATCTACATACATATGCTCACGCCTGTATTCCCCGAAGGGGTAGGCAGCGGTGTTGTAATCACAACACCCACTTTTCACCGAAGATGATTAAGTGCCAACGTGACAGATGGTGAGTCACTGTACATACGTCATTGAATTACTTCTCAGAAATATGCAGGTTTCCTCACGATGTTTTCCTTCACCGTAAAACACGTGGTGTGACATCACTGTACATAAGTTTTTTAAAAACTCATTAGTACAGGCCCCGCTGGGATTCGAACTTGCGACTGCTCAAGGCCACCATGGCTCTTTATTTATCTGTATAGATATAAAAATTTCATTCATTATTTCTTGCTACAGTTTCCTAGGTAATATAAAGCGACCATAGGCTGCGATAATCACGTACCACCAGGAGGGCAAGCTTGAATTGAAACGAATATGGCGCCCAACGTGGGTCTCTAAATCCTACGAGCATAATCTTAATATATATAAATTTCGTGTCACAATGTTTGTCCTCAATGGACTCCTAAACCACTTAACCGATTATAATAAAATTCGCACACCATGTGCAGTTCGATCCAACTTGAGAGATAGGATAGTTTAAATCTCAAATTATAGTCGCAAAGACTATATTTTATCCCATTACTCCCACAGGAACGGGAACTACGCAGGTGAAACCGCGGGACGTCCGCTAGTGTATAGTATATATACATAGAGATGAAGGTACCTGCACAGAGAGCACCAGTTCGTACAGTATCCGCTGGTGCTTGGTGAAGTTGCCGGACACAGGCCACGTGCGGGATATGTCCGAGTTATACAAGCCTCGTTGGCACCCTGCAATACATCTTATATCTTTAAACGAGCAATTCTTTGTATATATAGAATCTGAAGCTCGGAAACGGCTCCAAATTCAAAAAGATTTTCATGAAATTTTGCATGTAGGGGGTTTCAGGGTCAAAAAAATGGGTCTAGCTAGGTTTAATTTATGGAAAACATCGTTTTGACCATGTTTTCAGGCACTGAAAAACTCATAAAATATCATTACAATACGACAGCAAATTTCGCCGACATCCGTCAAGTTATTGTAGCTCAAAGGTGAGGCTTCCAGCTTACGGGGCGATAACGAAACTAGAGTAACCCGGTTCGAGACTGACGTTCACCGGATTTTTTTCTTTTAATTTTTTTTTTGTGTGAAGAAGAAACCGGACCAGATATTTTTTTTTAATTGTATAATTATTTTGAAAAGAAAAATTACTGAGTTTCTTGCCAGGTTCTTCTCAGTAAAAGCAACCTTCCGAACCTGGCGGTAGCATGTATAATCCTGCATAATTATGCCATTCTGACGATTTGAAAGGGTTTTGCAAAAAGTCTAATCAAATAAAGATAATTTGAATCTGAATGCATTTTGTAAAAAGCTGTTAATTTGTAATAAGAAGTAAACATTTCAGTTGTGTACACAAAAAAATATATGGCAATACAATGTTGTATTGCCATATATTTTTTTGGGGTGGTCACCCTTATCACTTATCATCGTCCCTGGCCTTATCCTATACATTGTTGGGGTCGGCGCTTGATTCAACCCGATGTGGCTGATCACTTGATTTTTATACACTCTCAGCACTTAGGGGTATGGAAAATAGATAGTAGCCAATCTCAGACCTACCGAGTACGCATATAAAATTCGGAAAAGCCGTTTCGGAGTAGTACGGTAACTAACATTGTGTCATGGAAATTGTATATATTAGATAGATAATGTAGTGTGGTTGTGTTACCAGAGTCGACGAGCAGCATGTCCCCGGGTGCGAGGAGCTGGTTGTTGTAGACGTAGTGTATGTGCGTGGCGCGCGGTCCGCCGGCCACCACCGCCGGGAACGACGCCTGCTCCGCGCCCGACGAGCGCCCGCTGAACTCCAGCACCGAGCTGATCGTGTGCTCCGACACACCTACAACACGCCACCTGCCTGGCCTTATCCCATACACTGTTGGGGTCGCCACTTGATACAACCCCATGTGACTGATCACCTGAAGCGACTGCCATCAGACCTTCGCAACCCCTTTAACGAGGAAAATCTGTGATCTGGGTTAAACCAGTTGTCAGACTATTTTAGGCCTACGACCAACCTAACCTGTAACGATTGCAAAAGATGATAAGTTGGAAACCGGGACCGACCGCTTAACGAGCTCTCCGAGGCACGGAGGGAGCTCGGGCGGTCACCCATCCAATTACTGGCTAGGGTTGCTTAACTTGGCTGATCGAATGATATGCGCAATAGCAACTGCGCCACGAGCTCCTAGAGTACTAGCTCTGCAGTATTTTTTTAAATACCGTCACGCCATCCCGGAACGGTCTCCAAAGACCTTACCCGTCAACTTGACAGAGGGCGAGTCCATCGCCGCCTCAGCCACTATAAATACGTCTTTGAATTACATCTCAGACATATGCAGGTTTCCTCACGATGTTTTCCTTCAACGTGGTGTGAAAATATTGCACATAAGTATTTTGAAACCTCATTGGTGCTGACCGCTCAGAGTGCCAAGTGCGAGTTTTCTTAAAATCACCGTCACAAGTCATCGCGTCAATGTAAACGCAGATTTGTATGGGCTCACAATAGTGTCATCTTTAGGCCGACAGATGGCGCTGTTTCGATCCTATACAAATCTTCGTTTACGTCGACGCGATGACTTGTGACGGCGGCAATGAGTCTCGCACTAGGTTCAAAACTGTCGAAGCAAAACATCGTGAAGAAACCTACATATGTATGAGAAGTAATTCAAAGACGTATGTTTAGTGCCTCAGACCTCGATAGACTTGCCATCTGTCACGTTGGCACTTAATGACCTTCGGTGAAAAGTGGGTGCTGTTGTTACAACACTTCTACCTACCCCTTCGGGGAATACATGATCATAAGTATATAAAGTAAGTAAAAAGATCCCTCACCAGGTTTAGTACAAGCTATGGCCATGTTGACAGACTGCGAGCCAATATAGCAGACGTCCCTCATGAGCTGCACCTCAGCGGGGGACTTGACTACCCTCATGTGGTGGAGGACTCTCTGAGGGTCCTCCAGAGCTGTGCCGTCGCGGAGCACTGACCGGATGGACGAGTGGAGGTCAGGGTTGGCTGGCGAGTCGTTGTTGTACCATAGGATTGAGGGTTTCGATGAGAACGCTGTTCTGAAAGAAAAAAAAATGTTCGATCTGAATCATTGCATGTTTCCCAGCGGCCTGTATTAATGAGTTTTTCTAAAAAATATGATCAATGATATCATAACGCCAGCTTTATGGTGAAGGAAAACATCATCTCCCTGGCCTTATCCCATACACTGTTGGGGTCGGCACTTGATTCTACCCGATGTGGCTGAGCGCTTGATTTCTATACGAAGCGACTGCCATCTGACTTTCGCAACCTCTTTAACGAGGAAAATCTGTGATCTGGGTTAAACCAGTTGTCAGACTATTTTAGGCCACCGACTGACCTGCAACGATTGCCAAAGATGATAAATTGGCAATCGGGACCGACGGCTTAACGTGCTCTCCGAGGCACGGAGGGAACTCGGGCGGTCACCCATCCAATTACTGGCTAGGGCTAGGGTTGCTTAACTTCGCTGATCGAATGATATGCGCAATAGCAACGTGTGCCACGAGCTATATGGTGAAGGAAAACACGGTAACTTGCATATGTCGGAGAAGTGAATCAGATGTATTTATAGACAGTGCCTGCAATGTGTCACGTTGATAATCATTCTCATATTCATATTCATATATTTATTGCCAGTTAGTATCATATTACACACAATATTAATATAGTTATAGTGGTAATAACATATAGCTAACAACCCTGTTAGGGCACAGCAATTTGAGAGGCACTTCTTAATTAATATATATACAATTTATCTTATATTTATTACTAATCAATAGGAAACATTTATATACTTATGTGTAAGGTTGGTATTGTTACACCTTTGGTAACCCCTTCGGAGATCCTTCTGGGATGGCTTTAGAATAACAAAAATAAAAAGTACATACTTTTGTAGAAATGTGGTGAAATTTTCAATAGGTCGTGCCTCGTCCACTGTGAAGAGAGCGGCGGCGGCCGCGCACCCTGTACGAGGGCCCTCCCACATCTCTGCGTGGCTGTCCTTCTCGTGCACGAACATATAGCTCTGGGAGGAGAGAGACGACCATATTGTGAGTAGGCCTTATGAATGCAGCGTGCAATGTTATTGCGCATTCGATCAGCGAAATAAAACAACCCTAACCCTAGCCAGTAATTGGATGGGTGACCGCCCGAGTTCTCTCCGTGCCGTGAGAGCACGTTAAGCCGTCGGTCGGTCCCGGTTGCCAATTTATCATCTTTGGCAATCGTTACAGGTCAGTCGGAGGCCTAAAATAGTCTGACAACTGGTTGTACCCAGATCACAGATTTTCCTCGTTAAAGGGGTTGCGAAGGTCAGATGGCAGTCGCTTCGTATAAAAATCAGGTGATCAGCCACATCGGGTTGAATCAAGTTCTGACCGCAACAATGTATGGTATAAGGTCAGAGAGATGATGATAAAAGAATATCACATTTCATAGGCTTTGACCGTTATTGAGATGCTTGAGGAAGGAATCATTTCTTCATAGAGCTGTAACAACATATTATTTTAAAAGTAGAGTAAATATACATAAATACATATGCTCACATCTGTATTCCTCTATGGGGTAGGCAGAGGTGTTGTAATTACAACAACCTCTTTTCACCAAACATGAGTAAGTGCCAATGTGACAGAGGATGAGTCTACCTCCATCTCAGGCATAGTGCCTTAGCTTGATTCGAACTTGCATCCCAGGCGACTGCTCAAACCCCAAGGCTGCCACAAAACATCCAAGACAATATACCAAGGTAAGTTTACCTTATAATTCTCAGTCTGCATGGGCTTGACCAACACCAGTACAGCTGAAGGCTCCAGACACCCTGTTAAGTAGTAGAAATCAGAGTTCTGCCTGAAGACATATGGTATTTTGTCTGACATGTACTGCTTGCATGCTGCTGGGATCACTATCTGGAACAAAATTTATTGAATGTATAACACAAGGAGTATATTCAAGTCAGGGTTTATTAGCAACTGGATAAATTTCACCTTGACATCATTATACATATAGAAAAGTTTATATAGCTATTTCAATACATAGTTGTGGTGGCCATGAGGTTTGAGCAGTCGCCTGCTACGCAAGCAATGCAAGTTGAAATCCCAGCGGGGCCTGTGAAAACAGTGATTTCACACCACATGGTTTACAGTGAAGGAAAACATCGTGAGGAAACCTGCATATTTCTGAGAAGTAATTCTATGACGTATGTAAAGTGTCTGAGACAGCGATTGACTCACCATCTGTCACATAGGCAATTAATAATCTTTTGTGAAATGTGGGTGTTGTGACTACAGCACCTCTGCCTACCCCTTCGGGGAATACAGGCGTGAGCATAAGTATGTTCAATACATAGTTTAATCCTGTTTTCAAATATTTCTTATACATTTCATCCACATTTTTTATTTACCCATATGTTTAGGGGTCAACATTATCCCTATAACAAATTTCAGCTAAATTTTAGTGTGGCTCTGATGTGAACAATACCCCAAGCATAGGGGCTGAAATGTTTCAATGTTGTTGAAATTCAATTGCATATTTGGTGTTGCTTAAGAAAGTATCTAGACATTTGAAGCCACTCCTCTATGGAAACAGAATTTTCTGCATTAAGCAGGTTAGCAATGCTTGCTTTTTGTGCTGATACACCTGTGTTGTGTGTGTGGTGTGTGTGTGTCTATACCAAAACATATGTACCTATCCAGTGCAATCTCCTTGACCTCCTTATGTGTATGCTTACCCCATTGAAAATCCAATGCACACCCCTGGTGCTAAGACATTTTAAACCACAGGTAACAGACACTTTCCCATCAGAGCCATCCATTTTAGAACAGTGGGGATGGAATGACCATCTGCTATATCGGCATTTAATTATCTTCGGTGAAAAGTACTGTAGACCCTTCGGGTAAGCAGTGGTGTTGTAATGACCACACCCACTTTTCACTAAAGAAAATTAAGTGCCAAACCAATCTAACTATTAAATACATACCTACTTATTTATTTATAAATATGTTATAACTTACAATATGATTTTTGTACTTATGACTGTCCACATCACTGACAAGTTTATTGACGAGGACATCTCTACGCTCCTTGTACTCCAACTGTGTGATGCCATATGTCAAGTGATCTTTCTGGATCAGGTGTGGGTGAGTATGGCATGTTGGTTGGCCTAATATACCTGCGGACGAAATCTAATTGTTGCATACAAACTGTGCCTCAGTTTTAAATCTAAGTGACTGTTTGCAATTCCAAATTAACAGCTTATCACTAAATAAGAGCATAATCTTATATAAAAAAATATTTTAAAAAGTTTTTGGTAGCCGCCATTAAATAAATAAAGAATTGAAATTTAAAGTAATAATATCTTTGTTGCAAATTATTTTTAAAATACTTTTTTGCAACCCAATAATATATTCATAGTCATATAAATAGGGGAATTATAGAAAAAATATTAGTAAAAAATTATAATTTAGTTACCTTTGGGTATTGTTATTTCTGTTTTGGTTTTCACTCCTGGCGGGTTTTCTATCGTGCACATACATCTTGATAATTTATGTAACGACGGTTGTCTTATTACTTTCCTGTGGCACTTAGATCCTGAAAAAAAAAATTTTTTTTAAATATCCTAAAAAATATCGAACACAAAACCTAACCTCAAACTTACCGAAGCTTGATATCAACTTTTTTAAATGCTGCATTGTGCTTTAGTTTACAGAAATATTGTTTAGCTTTATTATTTAATTATTACAGAATCAATTAAATACAAATGGGTCAAGGCAAAAGAAAACAGATAAATTTTGGCAAGACATTTGCCTGACTGATTGACATTTGACAGCAGGCCAGATGCTCGGGTTTGCAATTCTTGCCATGTAGATTTATTTTTCTATATCCATGTCTATGGGTAATCAAATCACTCACTCACCCACAGAGTAAAACAATGCAGTAACATTTTACCTTTTTCAATGTAGTAAATTGTTTGCTTGACTGGGTGACGGTCCCAAAAAGAAACTACTAGGTACTCTGACAGTTAGTTTATGACATCTAATAACTTTTTTAGAAGAAACAAAGACTCGAGGAATAAAATGGGTTCCTCCACATATTTTTAACAATTTACAAGATATTTTTTTCAAAAAACCACTTGACAGTGGCGGAATAACTGTACTCAAGCTCGTTGCAATTAAATACATAAAAGGAAGACTTTTATTAGAGCTGCCAAAAATTTGTGCCGAACTTATTTTTTATCTACTCAAAATTTAAACTCCTTTTAAATACTGTACACATCAGAATAAAATTAAGAAAGTAGAATTGTGCAAAATTTTATTGAATCTATGAAAAGAACAATAGGTATGATGTTCTCTATTAATCGATTAAAATATGAACTGAATGTTGGTTTGCTTTTACATTTCACTAGAAATGATGAATAGGTTTCGTCTGCTGAAATTTACTTCATTAAGTACTTCTAATCTTCGACTATAGAAATAATATTACGTCACTTAATTCCCGACTTTGAATTAGTGTCCAGAACTACAGCAAACGTTATGAGGCCTGCGTTCAAAATTATTCGGCTGAACGTCTTTAAAAAGGCTTATTAAAGAACGCGTTACTTAGATTTAATTAGTAAAGTTATATAATCTAAATGTGTAGAGTTGTCATTAAACTCTGCAACCATAATGTTAACACTGAAATTCAGGCTAATTCGAACACAGTGCTGGTTCAGTATTCGCACCCCAAATATGCTCTTTAGGAATTCGAGGTTGGACTAAATGGATAAAAATACCGTGTGCAGCAGCAAGATATGCGGATAATATTTATAAATTGAAATGGTCCTTCGAGTGAAGGTTAAATATAATGAGTACTTTTCTCTGCTCGAAGGACCAAAATAAAAAATAATAGGTAATATGTTTTTGCACACATAATTTATTAAATAGCGAAAAAGGACGGCTTACCTACCTATCTAGTTCTACAACATACAGCCTCGCCTTTTCCTTAAATGTTTATTAAAATTAAGATCTTCGACCGGATATTTAATTACTGATTTAGGATTACCGTCAGCCTAAGAGGGCTGATCCTTTTTGGACAAGACTCGAAATGGAAAAGAGGTTCTATCGCAAGTCTTGTGGGCAGGAAGGTCACACGACGTTCACCGCTCGCCAGTAGTCCGCGCGGAACGGCCGCAAGCGCATGTCGCCGCAACATCGGCGCAAACGCACGTGAAATCCCAGAATTTGTGTCGTAAACACACTTACGTGTAGTGTTTCATAACAGTTCAGTGTGTATATTTTTCATTTGACTTGGACGTTCCGCTACCACCAACGACTCTACATAGAGGTTTGTTTACTTAACTATTTAATATCGATACGCGTTCTCTAGCCGATACTCGATAAATGGTTGGACCTTTGCGGTACTATTTGCAGGCTTTGTAAGCCATTCATTAATTGTTCGCTCTGATGCAAGAATTACCTAACAGAACTTTTTACAACTTGGGTCATTAATTCCTTTAATAATACATGTAAGCATTATTATCTTCTCTTTACTGCGCAAGTAAGGTTTTCTGCTGTGACTTTGACATGGTCCCTTGAATTTGCACTTGTTTTGTCTACGAATGAAGTAAATGGTGGTAAATTGGAGCGCGTCTTTCTCTTATAAAAGAAACATGTTTAGAACTCTATCTGCGTACTTTAGTTGATTGGAGTGTATATATTTTCTGTTCCGTCTGGACTCTAGAGTGATGTTTTATTTAGCTAATTATGTCCTTAATACTTTCCTTAGGTTTCTGTATTAGAATTTTTAATTAATATCTACTACCTAAAACGATTTAACTAGTTACCTACCCTTTGTACATAGTTCGCACTTCAAGAAGCAGAGGCGATAATGTTAAATTAAAATTAATTTAGCGAAAATGAAACAAAAAAGTGATCTATGGTGAAAAAACTTTTTGTTTATTTTTGTTTTATATTCTACCTTCTATTAATATATCTGTGGTTTAATTAAGAAACTGCAGATCTACAATAAGTAATAGAGTTGGGGCAGGCCCAAATGAATAAAGCATACAGTCTTGTTGAGCCATTTAAATACAGCAATAATGTTAAATACAATGGGCGCTGCTTCAAATAAAACGTGCATAAATAATGGTCTCCCAGTGAAACATGTTTAGAGATATAACGAACTATGGATACAAGTTTTATGCTCACAACTTTGTGTGTAATAAGGAGGTGGTTACATCGCCTATCAAAGCGTTCAACTGTAACCTTGCAGTAAAAAGGCAATAGACAAACAAACTCTGTGGATATGCGGGCTGTAACCTCAGCTTGTTCCAAAGAGTTAGAATACCTTACCTAAAAGGTCACATTGCAATTTTCGCGGTGAAGGAAAACATCGTGAAGAAACTCCTTCTTTCCGCAGAAAGCGAAGGCATAATTTCTGTAATGTTGGTAAAAAGTGAGTAGGCAGGTACTATATTGTTCACAGCTAAATGACAGCATCGCTTTCTGCATTGTTACATCGGGTATTCTTCTAGCGGACGTCACGCGGTTTCACCCGCGTAGATCTAGTTCCTGTGGGAGTACGGGGATAAGATGTAGCCTATGTTACTCGCTGATAATGTAGCTATCCATTGCTGAAAGAATTTTTCTAATCGGTCCAGTAGTTTCGGAGCCTATTCAATACAAACATAATTACATACAAATCTTTCCTTTTAATAATATTAGTATAGATAACACCTTATTCCTCTTATAACAAAACATAGCCTAAGATAGTCCATGATTTAAAAGTAGCTCCATCTCTTTCTGTGATACGGATTGAAAAAGCAGTGCACATAGTCAGCACGAGAATAGTCTAGTCTTTGTTTAAACCATGTTTTAGGTAATAAGGTGGTATTTGTTTGACTCTCAAAGTGGTCCCAAGTAGGAATATTCATTGGGCCCAAAGTCTTTATACGTTGGGCCACTGATTCTATTTAACTGATATATATATATATATTTTTATATTTACATATTTTTTTTAGATAATAGAAGGTCAAAAGACCCAACTACCTATTTAGCTAAATTAATTGTCTTTACGGACTTTTAATAGATAAAAAATCGATTACAGTGCTGTAGTGATGCTGAAATGAGTGTTAATGTACAGAATGGAAGACATTATGGCTGTGGATGCGCTAATGGCTTCCCTAGCCATTCAGATGTTCTAAGTACGTCATGTGAAGCATTCACAGGCCAACGGAATGCGCTTATTACTTGAGTTCCGCCTTTCGGATGCGCCCGCGCCGGCGTTAGTTACGTAGATGCCGGGAACCATAGTGGGTGGTTTGAGTTATGGGAAATTGCGACGAATCGATACGTCGTATTGATGAATTTTAATCATAATAAAAGTTTACTTCATAAATGTAGAAAATTCAGTTCGTGTTGGTAGAAATGCATCAGCCGAATGCAACAGGTTAGCATTTTTGCAAATGAAAATAATTCTGCACCTTTTAGATTGTGCTGTAAGGTGATGTATTTAATAATAAAGCTAACTGTCTATGTAAGCTTCGGGGTTTGAGCAGTCGCCTGCTACGCATGCTCGAATCCCAGCGGGGCTTGTACTTGCTCGGTGAAAAGTGGGTGTTGTTATTACAACACCTCTGCTTACCCCTTCGGGGAATACAAGCGTGAATACATGTATGTATGTCTAAGTAATAAGACCCGATTTATTAATTCTATAAATCCGCGATAAGTCCGTACCTTACGTCGCATCTTAGAAAACCATAAAATCTCTACTCTTCCAAACTAATTCGAAGGAGTGAGCCGTTAACGCAGCGGCGTAATGAGATTTTCGATCCTCCTTTTTTTAAAGCGGTGTGCACATCAAAAGCAAAAACTTAGATGCAACCACAAACAGCAAACTTTTGTTCAGTGATTGCTTGTTGTACACATTATTATGATACATTAAAAACGCTGTCCATAAACCATAATTTATATTGATCTATCCGCGGTTATTTCTTGTAGAACTCTTAAAAATGTTTATCGATAATCTAAAGTATGTCTCAATAGACAAGCGATTTTTTTCTTTATCTATGGAATAGACTATACATGTGTCATCACAATAAGTTACGAGCGCTCGGGGAAAACGGTGGGGGCAAATGTATTTTTCTCGCCTCGCGACTTATACACAGACGGAATCAGTTTACTAAAATGACTACTGAATAGGTATGATTCAAGGTCAGTACTCATAACTCGTGACGGCATTTGTATTTAGGTATATCTTGAATGCCCATTTAACCATAATAGTTAACGAACCCATACAAATTTTAAGGAATTTAAGTATACCTTAAAGTTTCGTTAAAGATACTTTTTCCAATGCAAGTCGCGGACAGGTACTAGTTAATATAACAAGTTGGCCACCCGCCTTACACGAGCGCACAACAGTAGCTTACGTTTTTATGACCTCCTTCGTAGTACTCTTTTTTTCTTATTTTCATGACGATTCGGGTTATTTTAATCTGACCGATCTTTATTATCGTGGTAAGTCACAAAATGAAGTTACATATTTTTAATTTTTTTTAATTTCTCTGTATGTACAATTTATTTCATTAAAATATATACAAGGAACAGTTCTTAAAACTAATTACAAGTAGAAAACTTGGCCCAAATCGGTGTCTCTAGGGATCGTACCAAGAAGGCTGGCAGCATTGCCACGTTGAATAGTAACTTCTCTGAGCGAGATAAGCCCCAGCCCGCTTGTCACGAGAGGCTTCTACCAGACGACGTGCAACTTCTTTGAAAAGTTGGTGAGCCTCCGGACCCCAAGGCCCCAGAGTTTCAACCGCAATATATTTTTTATTAAGTTTAAATCTTAGTTAACGCATCAGTATTCTGACGAGATACGCGTGGCTAAATTAAGGCTATGTAAATAATGTGTGTCCTACTTTATAATATTGGGCAATGTTGGCTTAACTGGCAGGGGCAGACAGACAAAATACTACTATAAGTTTTTTTATACACAATTGCTACTTACCATGTGGTCCTGAAATGTTAAAAATCCTGACCAAAATACTAAATACGGGACTCTTCGCATAATAACTCAATTAACGTAAAGATATTATAAAATTGTGGCACAATTTGGTGATAATCATCGCCATTTAAAATGTAAAAATAATAAAGCGTGTTATTTAAAATTGATCTCAAAATCGTATCAAACATCGCAATATTAACATTCTTCTGTCTGTTTATAAATCTTTGTATTGTACCTAGACTTAATACCTAGGATAAAATTAAAACACAGCGCCACAAAAACAGCTTTATTATCCTAGCGCTTATGTTACTTGATGCATCATTAGGTACTTAACAGAGATTGAGGCGCCGCGCTGAGCTAAACCTAATCCATTTTTTATCTGTGTTTGTTTTTTTTGCGACTTTCAGTTCTTACTAACTTTTTTTTATTAAAACGTCATTTAAGTTACGTCACATGTTTTGACAGTGAAAATGGCGGAGATTTTTACGAAATTTTCGTTCTTTATAAGTATTGCTATATTGAGCAACCAGCACATGCATCTAGAAATTTTATGAAAATCAAGTAAAATATTATATTATTATATCCGTGGTGAATGATTTTTTTTGCCTACGTATGTCTAATAATGTACCTATGTGCGTTTGTCTGGGTGGAATCTTGCAACTGAATTTTAAACCAGATATCAGTAAAGACGCTATTCTAATTTCCAATATGGCGTATCGTCCAAGATCACAGAATTGGTATGAAATTTGAACAAGAAAAATTTTGTTTTTCTTTTTCATAAAAGCTTGTTATAGCAAAAAAAGTCATTTTCGATTCATCATTGAAAGGTGCAGAACGCTCATACAGTCCGCATTATTTAAAATAACGATTTCGGCAACACGCTTCAGTGCGCACCCTATCGTTCAAAATGCAGGAAGGCAAAAACTGGCCACTTTGTTGGAATTTAATGACGGACTAAACTTGTGGCAGGAAGAGTCTAGGCTGTTAGGTCTGGATATGTGAGATATCCGCTAACTGATCGATATGTTATGCAATTCATGAAAATACTTACTGTACCGACGGCGGTAGTTAACGGATGCGATGCTCATGTTTGAACAGGTATTTAAAAAAAAAATTGTGAATGACAGTGATTAATTCACAGACAATCAACCTTATTTTGTAAATAAGCAAGACCTGCATCGTGGGCATAGTACGTCCTACCAAGAGCTGTAGATTTTTATTTATTATTAGAGCTGTTTTTTTGGTAAATGTAGATTTGGTAGATATATTTACATTAATTTTCTATCCCCAAATAAGTACTCGCATAATTTTTGCACCTTCATCTATTTATTACGTATCATTATGTCATTCTGTGATACTAATACAACAGCCTGCATAACAGGAAATCCAATTTAAGTTCAAGATATGATATTGCAGCGTATTATAACTGAATGCAGATTAGACGCCCTGCTTAGCCCGAAGGAGTCATGGCGGAGCAGACATGGCGGCCATAACCCAAGGCAGTTCATTCTTATTGCCTGCCTTAAGACCACTTAGTTAAATAACATCGTGTGAGGTAATTATAGGGGCACAGGGATTTGTACTTTCCCCGTAGCCTTTGAAGATCTTCGTTTTAGTTAGAAGAGATTTTATGTCCTCTTTGAAGAATTCTCGGAGCTTGGATACGTTAAATGTTAATCGAACATTTAAGTTTTTTTAGTGCGGGTGTAAAGCGTTTGATTGGAACACGAAAATTCGCCGTAGCGGCCTTGAGGTTCGAGCAGTCGCCTGCTACGCAAGCGACGCAAGTTCGAATCCGAGCGGGGCCTGTACCAATTATGTACAGTGATTTCACACCACGTGCTTTACGTGAGGAAACCTGCATATTTCTGAGAAGTAATTCAATGACGTATGTAAAGTGTCTGAAACGGCGATGGACTCACCATCTGTCACGTTGGCACTTAATCATCTTCGGTGAAAAGTGGGTGTTGTGATTACAACACCTTTGCCTACCCCTTCGGGGAATACAGGCGTGAGCATATGTATGTACGATAATTCGCCGACATTTGCGCCAGTCAGGCTATGCCTCGGGCCCTAGTTTATTTAATTAGTTGTATGCAGTATTAATTGTGTTTTTATCTTTTTAGCGCCTGGGTAGCCGCCAGGAAAATGGAATACGCTTTTCATCTTGTATGATAAATTAATTAGTTTTGGTTTATGATGCCTATCTGCAACTGTCAAGTTTTGTATTCGGAACACAGTCTCAACCGGATGTATATTCCGCCAGGGTACCAACCTGTACAGAAATAGATTTCATTATAAGTTCTAAAAATTCCATGTCACCAAAATTTACACCACAATGAGTTTTGACGACAAGTTTTTTTAGAATGCGAACAAATGAGACCAACTCATAACGCTCCGTGTACCAAATTAGGCAATATCCGCGCCACTTGTGTACACAACATAGCGAAACATGGAACTCGTCTTTACGGTAAGGTCTGGACCGTAATAATAAAATAATGTATTTTCACCAAACGGCTAGAGTGCGATGACCGAACAGACGATTAGCCGCACAGCTTTTTATGGCGAAGTCGCAGCGCAGGATGTTGGTACGTGACTTATTTGTTAGGTTAGCCTCTTTATAATATATCAACCTTTTCCCACTAAGATTCAGAAGCTATAAACGTGTCTATGGTAAACGCCAAACAAGCAAACCTACTAAGAATGTCTATGGTCACGACTAGCAAGGAGCGCGTTTGCCTACCCTGGATTTCATGGATAAATATTTTAAATTTCTAAATTTCATACATGCACCGACATACGCGTCCACAGGACATCAGCATATTCCTACAGGCTATATAACAAATAAATATAACGTCTTTATCATCACCCCACCCCTCCCACAAAATTACACTAGTAAACACATTAGATAGCTCACTCATGTTTATAATTTCTTGGTGTCTCAAGATACAGGCCTCGCCTAATTTGAGAACCCCTGGTAATACTTTGTTATTCCCCTTCAACTTCACTACCACACTCTACACACACCTCTTTAAATGTTAGGAATAAGTAAACTACTGTTATTTTTTTATTAAGCTTACTAGTAAACATCTTTATTCCATCATTATTATCCAACAAATGCTGTCGGGTCCCATGGGTTACGAAATGAAATCTAAACCAAAATTAAGGCAAATTAGGTATAATATATAATATTAACGTACTTCTAGATAAGGTTTAAATTGCATTTATTCGGATTGTCTCGGGAAAACAATAATCTTGATTGAGATACTTTGATAATTCAGCCTGCATTTATTTGACAAGTTTAACGCAGCTGTTCCTAGATATTGATTATTTATGCAAATGCTAGAGAAAACAGAACGCAAAATAGTTTATACGAGCAGCTGTTGCGCTCACTTACGCAATCAGTGGTAGTCAAACGAACGACGATAGTCTCGAATTCATATTAACCTACCTAACTACTGTTGGTTAACATTAACATAATACCTCTAACAGATGTGAGATACCGACCGAATTTCACCATTAGACGTGGTGACTGCGTGGCATAAAGTTAGAGAATTATGTTTGTTAAAAAAAAGTTATGCTTATCATTTTCCCATGTAAAGAAAGAGTGTTTTGGTTAGGACTTCAATTTGAAATTCGAAGGTAACGAAACAAAACTTTTAAAAGTTTACGGCTCTATGGCAAGGTTTCGCGCGCAGTGGGCGCGCACCCACACAGCGCAGCCAACCTCCGCAAATAAATTTATTCCAATATTGGCGGGAATTGATATTATACTCCGCGGCAAAATTCCACTTCGGGAAATTATCGTCCCGTTTCGTTTTACGGTCGATGTAAGCAGTAACATAGAGGTTTTATTGTATTTCACGCCACGGAATGGAGTTGTCGTTCACGCTCGTAAAGTTCGCTGTTCCGTTTACATCTTTCAAAATAAAACATATTTCGTTGAGTTCTATTTTATTACTGCGGCTTCGGTTTCTATTGACTGATAATTTTATTGCTTTACACTGTTTGTGGTTTTAAGGAATACTAACTTAACGGTACTTCAGGACTCGCAGTGCTAATATTGAGAACCGCTACTTTGGTTCTAGGTAATAAAGTAGAAGTAATCATACGATGAGAAAATGTTTTTACAGCTGGTTTAAAAATAAATAATTTATTCATCTTCACAACAACACAGGCAATATTTCTAAGTTACACGTTTAAATATTATAATGATGAGAGTAGGTATGACAGACCTCGCTATGACCTTTTCACCTGTATTTTATCATTAGCATCCCCTGTACTATTCACTACGAGATATTGGTTGATGTGTCACTGTCTATATTTATTTGCACCACTAACGAGTCACCTCTCAACTATTTGTCAACCATGTATCAACAAATAACCTTGGAAAAACTCACAAAATAACATATTCACGACTGTAGGCTGGTTTGATATAAGCTGGTTGGTTAGCGTGTCTCAAGTTATGGACTCGGCGTGCAACTTGCCTAGTTGTCGCAAGGCCTTGCCTAGCCGGTTGGCATTTGCGGTGACGTCATTGTGACTCAAGAATTCTACTCTTGCTCACAAATTATAATATATCATTGTGTCAATTAAATAATATCTAAGTTTAAATGCGAAAGTGTGATTTTGTCCTTCATTATCACAGCAAAAGAGCAATGCAGTGATGTTTTTATTGCAGGGGTTAGACCAAGGATCGATGAGCTATAGCTCAAATTGGGAAAATACTATTATTTCGCGGTATCATTAATCAAAGTGTGTGAAAACGTGGAAACTGTTATTTGGAGATATTAAAGATGAGAAATATATAGTTTTAATTTTACCAAATTTATTAATAGTATATATGCTCACGACTATATTCCCCAAAGGGGTAGGAAGTATTGTAATAAGAATGTGTTGTAATAACAACATCCACTTTTAACCGAAGATGATTAACGTAACAGATGGTGAGTCCACCGCCGTCTTAGATTATTTATGTCTCAGACATATGCAGGTTTTCTCACGATGTTTTCCTTCACCGTAAACCAAGTGGTGCAAATCTGGAAGGTGCAGACGCTGGGATTCGAACTTGCATCGCTTGCCTAGCAGGCGACTGCCCAAACCCCAATGCCACCACGGCTCCTTCATTAAAGGAATTTCATGCAATCTACTAATAAGGTACAATATTTTAAACTCTTCCTCCGAATTATCTAGTGCTATCTTACCTATAGTTCTGTTTACCTTATAAAAGTGTTCAGTGGAAATCATGATAATTTAAAACAAACATGATAACTTGGCCTATAACTCGTTCAATAGCTCGATGACTATAAAAGTCAACGAGGAAGAATACTTGATTCATTGTGTACGTTTGTTTGTCACATTAAATCGCATTCAAATGCATTGACGTAATTAATTGGCATACAACTTGAGTTTATATTTATTATTCTTTAGAATAGAAGAAACTACATAATGTATCTGTCTGATTGTTGCTAAATTAAACCGGAGGTAACCAGTTACGTCACATATCGCCAACATAGAAAAACAAACAATAAAGTCGAGTGTTGTCTGTGGCCGAGTACTTACTTCCCGCCAAAGACCTTCATTCACTCACATTGAACCGTGGCACAGATAGCAAGTCATTCAGCCCGACAAAAAAAAATGATATCAATATTATCTGTGATCAATTTATAATTACTCCTGCCCGCAGTATCAGATAAGTGAATTTCGAATAGATGAGATGACCATGCAAGTTCTTTTCATGATTTTCAAGCCTATTCTAAGCTGTGAGATTGTTTAATGTGATAAATAATGGTAGCAAGAAGTGGTGAGTACCAAATATCGCCGTGAGAGAGGTCTTATTTATAGGGTAGCGCGAAAGCCTTTAAAACTACGTGATTTTACGAAAAAACTATTTCATTGAAAAGTGTACTATATGGCAATACCAATTATACTCAAATTAAAAGGTAGGGAATCTCCAGTATGAACATTTCAATGTATAGGTTCATTCTTTAAACTTTCAAAATTACATCATTCAGGCAGAACTCTAATAAATGTTACCCCCGAGACCGAAAATCCGGCATTGAACTCAGCAATTAAGAACTCTTTTCGAAAAATTATGTGTTTATAATTTTGATAAAAAATTACGTACTAACGAAGAAAAATATATAGGGTTGCTTTAAATCCTTTACAGGGGCATCGATCCAGCTCAATACGACAAGCATTTTATAAATAGTTACAAATTCATTCTACAACCTGTATTTATCAAACTGGAATACTCACTTTAGCACTATCTTCGCCGGACGCTTAAAAATAAATCTTTATTTTATCGAAGATATCTCGTAATTAGGGCCACGACATACAAACTATTTGGGCATAATTTAGATCTTTCCAACTTTTCCAATTTTGCAGCGGCAATATATATTTCGCTTACGCGCTTTTGGAATTCAAAATATTTTCACCTAAACCTTGACTTACATCGTATTTGAAACACGATACGCTCGCACGCAACCTTATAGTCATTTGCACGTCATATCAATTTGTGATACACTATCAAAACTGATGAAACAAAGACAAAGAAATGCATCTTCTGGTCTATGGTATCGGACCTATGTCCGATACGTATGTACATTCTTCTTTCGCTCTTTTATAGGCACTCTAGTGCCAAAAATGTGCCCTGTTTATGTACTGCGTGTTTAATTAATTGGCGGAAAGGATACATTATTATACTATAGAGATTGAAGGACTATAATATTCTAGAATCGTCGTTTGTTGACAAGACTCTTGGAGAACAAGAGAAAAAACGTCATATCCGAAAAAAGTTGCCATAGGCAACAAAATTTAAAAATGTATTCAGTGATACCATGTCAACCAATTCTTAATATATAAAGCTCAAGAGTTTGTCTGTTTATTGGGTTTGAACGCGCTAGCCTCATCCGTGTTAGATAGCACCGACGAAGGCTATAATAGGCTATAAATCATCACGCTAAGACCAATCGCTGAAGTGAGCGTTAGCCCAAAGTAGCTATTCCATGCGGTCGAAGTCGCGAGCAAAAGCAAGTATGTAATAATATTACGCATATTATGATTTTATGGGTTTGGGTGATCTTCTTCTTCTTGTAGTGCCTCTCCAGCTATTGAAGGTTGACTGTCAGTTCGGTAAACTTCTGCCTATTCTTCCCGAGGTGTAAGAGTGCAGCAGCACTGTTGATGCCAGTCCACTCGCGGATATTGCGCAGCCTTCTACTACATTTTTAAGAATCTACCAGTTTAAGTGATGAATTGAACAAATTAACGAATGCGAGTATGAATGATGAAGAGCTACGTTTAAATCAGCTTGATAGACGAGTTGGTAAGTAAATCTGATCTTAGTCAAAGGATCATCGTCCGTCTATGCACCGCCTTATGGACCTGTTTCACGCTCAGTTAGCGATCACTTTGCTATTTATATTTATTAAAGCAATACTTTATTATGCTCTCATTTACGCGTCATATAAATTAGCTCAGCGGCAGTAAAAGGTAAGCTTTAAGCTTTGATTTAATATCCATACACTGTAGTTGCTATTTATTGCTTGTGGCAATACCATCTCGGCATATCTACTTGTGCCGTGTAACGGGAGTTAACAGTTTTGATGTATGGAGTAATTTTATTATGTTCACACTAAGAAGTGTTATTTATTAAAATATCTCATTTTTAGTATCTGATTTTGTTATAGAATCTGTATCGAATTATTTGATTTATTTATGGATCTCCAACAAAAGATATACGTAAATCTACAGACACAGTCTTAAGGTTCTAAGTAAGCGTGTCCCTTCAATTACAGGTGACCACAGCATGCATTAAAATATAAAGTATGTATAGCAACAAGCACGAAACAGAATGCAGTTATGTATCAGAAAAATAAAAATCTTGAAGATATTTGAATACATATCAACATCACAAATAAGGAAAATTACGAGAGTTAACAAAGATCAAAGAGCCTAACGATATAGGACATCTGTTAGTTTAGACTTGAACTTAGGGAATCGGTCGCAAATATCAAGCTCATGTAACTTAAATTATGATTCAATTCAATTCAATTCAATTCAAAATATCTTTATTTGATTAGACTTCTTACAAAGTACTTTCAAATCGTCAGAAGGACACAAAATACATTATACATGATTATAAATGTTATAGGGTTCGGAAGGTGGTAGCTTTTGTTGAGAAGAACCCGGCAAGAAACTCAACAATTACTCTTTTAAAAAAAATATATATTATACAATGTTTTTGGTTACAGTATTTATATCTCATGAATATAATTCTTCTTCTCAATCGTTACACTCTTGGCAGAGCGGTCGTGGTCGTAATGTCAGAATTGGTGGCTTGCTGAACAAAACGGCGCCATTTATTTCGGACTGCTGCTTTACGGGAGCATTCGTTGATAGTAGGAACACCCATCACAGCCTTAATCTGGTCCGTCCATCTCATTGGTTGGTGATCTGCCTCGCGCCCTAGTACCCTCGAATTTATCCTGCACCACCAGACGCTCTATGGATGCGTCTTCACGTCGCGACACATGTCCAAATAAGTTGAGAATGCGAAATTGAACTGTGATAGATGCTACAAAAACATTTGCATAGAAACTTTTAAAGTAAGTAAGTACTTCCTTACTCTACTTCATAATAAAGGCTCATGCCATCCCAGAATGGTCTTCAAAGGGGTAAACAGAAGACAAGTGTTGTAACAGAAGCCCGACCCACTTTTCACTGAATATAATTAAGTGCCAACGTGACAGATGGTAAGTCCGTCTTAGGCACTACATAAATATATTACTAGCGGATGTCACGCGGCTTCACCTGCGTAGTTCCCTTTCCTGGAGTACGGGGATAAAATATAGCCTATGTTACTCGCTGATGATGTAGCTATCCATTGCTGAAGAATTTTCAAGATCTGTCCAGTATTTTTTTAGCCAATTCGTTACAAACATACCTACTCACATACAAATCTTTCCTCTTTATAATATTAGTGTAGAAGTATAGATGCCTATAAATTACTTCTCAAACATAATATGCAGGTTACCTCCCGATATTTTCCATTACCGTAAATCTCGTGGTCTGAAATCACTGTACCCAAATTTTTAGAAAAACTCATTGGTACTGACCGCTGGGATTTGAACTTGCGTCGCTTGTGTAGCAGACGGACTACTTAAGCCCCAAGGCCTCCACGGCATCTAATATATCAGTACTGTCTGAACATTATTTATTAATTTCTCCTTCGAATGTCATTCGCAGTTATAAAGTATGAAATAATATTATTGTACAATTCTCCAGCGTGAAATGCGTGATATTATAAATTACACCTCCGCCCATGGGCGATGCCGATACCTGTCTCAAAAAAGGCACAAGCAAAACATTTGTGACAATGCAAAAGAGTATGAAAAAAAGTAATGCAGCGTAGGGCGGTTACTATTGTAATAATACCATAAACCATTGCTAAAAACAGAATAAAAGTTAACCGCGTGGAGCGCAACACACGGTGCATACAGACGGACTACAACGAAAATAAAGTTTATTTTTGTTAAGATGTTCAGGTGGTATCCCACAATTTATATGCGATTGTAGATCGTATGAAAAATAGTGTGATAAGAGACAGTTGCAAGTTGAAGAATGATGTGGTGACCAGAATTGAAAAAAGTATGTTGAGATGGTTTGGACATATCGAAAGGATGAGTGAAAGGCGATTAACGAAAGAAATTTATAGAGCGAATGTGACCGGAAGTGTCGGTAGAGGGCGTCCAAGGAAGGCCTACTATGACCAAATTAATAGTATTTTTCAGAAAGGTCAAATTCGGAGCACTCGTAACCGAAGAAAGTGTATGAAGAGATGCATGAATGTGGATGAAGCGAAAGAAATATGTAAGGATCGTAGCATGTGGCAAACAGTGGTCTCTGCCTACCCCCATGGGATACAGGCGTGAGCATATGTATGTATGTTATATGCGATTACAAATTGTTTTGCGCTTTCAACGAATCGTGAGAGATTAATAATATTTTTGGAATCGTTTATTTTATGAAAATGAAAATGAAAAATATTTCTTCAGTTTAGGCCCTGGTAAAGCACTTGTGAATATCGAGAATTTACTACCGGTTCGGAAACTAGCCTTCTGAGAAGAACCGGTAAGAAACTCAGCCAGTACTCAAACAATATAAATCAGAAGTAAGCACAATAATTGTTTTTAAGTAAGCTCCTAGACATTTAGGTACTTAAGAGTTTCGTCCAAAAACTTGAATCAAATGTTTCCGGCACCCAGGGTCAAAATACTTATTACATGAGCTATAAAAGCCAAGTGCCTACACAATAAATTAACGTGGAAATGCTATTGTTTGAACGTGCGGGCGCGCGCATTCTTCGGCCATTTTAAATAACTGTCACTGAGAGGTGGCGCTAGTTGACGCGCCAAGAGGGTATATTCGCTCAATAACTTAGCTCGTACGTTTCACCGCACGCAGAATTAATTTTGTCGCAATATTAATGCTCAAGAGATAGTCTTTGTTACGGTGAAAGCAGGAAGTTATTATGCAAGTATCATTGCCGGCGTAATTACGTTTATGTATATGCTTTTGTTTTACGACCTTATGGCTCCTAAAGTAGATAATTTTGTTAAATTAAATTAAATGTTCTGTAACACGTCTACGTTACGGACTCGTTCAAATTAAATTAATAAAGAACTTTAGGTGCTTTTATGAAAACTATGGTGTCCCCAAATGTAACCAGCAGTAACCGCTTACCATCAGGCGTTTCTTCTACTTAAATGCTTCCTATACTTTGAGTGACCAAGCTTTATAAAATAGGGTAGGTAGTACGGTACATTAAAGTACCTACCTATGTGAGTATTCAGCTGCATTCCAAAATAAATAAAACATATTGACGAAACCTTTTTTAATCAACGCAAGCTTGTCTGCTGTCTGCTTAATAAACTGCCTACGTATTCCTAGCATAATGTTTGTTTCTTTTTGAATGCGTATGGTTATTTTATTCATATACGCAGCCATTGAGGCTCATAATTAGGTCCTTGTTTGGGCCCGATTATAACGATTGGGCCCAACGAGCGGGAAAATAAATGAACATCCTTTCGCAGCACTATTCATTATTTCGTAATACTAAGATTGCAAGCATTCATAACGCAAAACCACTATCGATCATTTCGCAATCTTGATCACGTTTGCGTACGTTTTTGTATATCTTTTTAGCGAAAGATGAAGATGTGTTGCAAAAGTTCAACCTATCGAGTTAATGGAGGCCCAATGATCTTTGTATTGGCTAGGGCTGTGAACTAAAAAATATGACTCCTTGTGTTTTTTATTCCTTTTAATGGGTAAAAAAAACTAGATAGGGAGTTTCGTAATGGCGTCTTTTTTGTGATTACTCATCCATTGGTTGAGCGCCTGTTTTTGGTAGTCATAACAAAATTTTAAAAACTCGTCTTTTGCGTAATATGGGTAATCCACCACAGACAGTGATAGCTTCGCTTGATACAAGCAAAGGTCAAATTGAAACAGATTTCCATTCCTTTCCACATAGCACTGTCTACGCGCCACATTGTGGTATGTAACACGTCTAACACATAGTTGAAATCCGTGTAGGAAGAAGATTATTAATCATCATTAATATACTTGCCATTTTTGTCACTGATTTTATATAAATGAGTTTTTCTATACAAAAGTATAATTATAATATTTATTAATTTCATAAAATGTATGTTAATGCTTATTTACGTTGTGCAGAACGGAACGCAGGAAAATTACGTCTGTCAAACTCAATAACAGCTGGGTAGATAAACGTCAAAGCTTTGCGGCGGGCGAGTGCGAAACAAACACGTCAGTGATTTCAAGATTTACCTCTATAATAATTAATGAAGTAGCTTAATCCCTATCAGTTGAATTGTATTGGCAGGACCAAGTGAATAATTAATGTGCTAATTTACATCGGCGACTAGGTGCGAGAATAATTGGAAATCGATAATTCGTACAAAAACCGGTCCGTCATTTTTGAACACTTGCCGAATTTTATTCTTTTTATTACAAATTCTCAGCCAATAACATTTGAATTTGGAATTTTTCGAATTGCTGCAAAATGGGCGAGGCGAAAAGTTATTTAAATCTGCTCCTCGTGTTCTGTATAATACCAGCCAGCATGTGCAACATACCATCGGGAGTGAATCCTGGCGTGTTTACGCAGTCGAAGACACTTGGAGATTGTCAGGCTTGTAATAAATTCATACAATCCTTTAATAAAGGCTTGGAGCGCACCGCCAGGGGTAAATACGAAGGAGGTGATGCTGCATGGGAGGAAGAGAAGTTAAAAAAGTCCTATAAGCGAAGTGAAATGCGACTTGTTGATATCCAAGATGGTTTATGCAAAGAGGAGAGTAAACACTCCGTCCAGTGTCACCATATGGCTGAGAAGGCGGAGGAATACATTGAGGAGTGGTGGGCGCAAGACGCTGATGAGTCTGGAGATTTGTACACACACATATGTATAGAGAAACTTAAGGTATGTTGCCCACCACATCACTATGGCAAAGACTGCTTACCTTGCCCTGGAGACCATGACAATCTTTGTAGTGGTAATGGGAAATGTAGGGGCGATGGGACGAGGAAAGGCAATGGTACATGCTTGTGTGACCCGGGCTATTCAGGGGTCAACTGTGAACAGTGCGCCACAGGCTACTATCTATCTTATCAAGATGATAATAAGATCCTTTGTTCTCCGTGCCATAAGTCCTGTATGGGTGGGTGCCGACATGGATCTCAAAAGGACTGCGTAGCGTGCAAGCCTGGCTTTAAATTTGACTCGGATGAAGGTTGTCTGGATATAAATGAGTGCGATAATGAAAAACAATGCACTAAAGACCAGTTTTGCTTGAACTCCATCGGTTCCTATGCTTGTATGGCATGTGATAAGTCATGTAATGGTTGCATTGGGGACGGGCCAGATCTGTGCAGAAAATGTGCCAAAGATTACTCAAAGAAAGGAGAGTTTTGTGTAGCTGATAGAGAGGATGAAGATCCATCGGACAAGCTGACTACAACAAGGTATGTTTTTGTTTGGCACTTAATTTTGTTTTTCTAACATTTTGAAACATTCTGATCATAAGGTTCTCTAGGATATTGTACCTTAAAAGCTGGTAAAAGTTTAGTTTAGTATTACAAGGTGTGTAGATGACCTTAACGATGCCTACACACAAATTTTGACTCTAAAAATGGCAGTCAAGGCTTCTATTCATTCAATTGTTGCTTAGTTTACATAAGCTAAGCCTTGCAAGTACAAAAGTTTTTTTTTAAATCATGTTCTTATTTTGAAAATATATTTTCTTCACTTCATTTTAATTTTCTTACAGAAGCGAAGAGTTATAGGCCTGAAAAAGAGTCTTTGGTAATTTTCTTTTTTTTATTTGGTGATGGGTTATTATTTACTGCACATTATTTATATTGATTATTTTAGGAAATAATATATATTTTATTTATTTTAGTATTTAATGGGATTTTTTTTTATTTCACACATTATTTATTACTGCAATAATCCTTGTCTGTAACCATGTAATAGGCAGACATGTCTGTTGAATATTTTTGTCTTTAGAAAAAAATTAAGATGCTCATAATGTTGTTCTGCCTGAAAGAACCTATCATCTGCTACATCGCCTCCTGGTGTAAGCTGGGTGTTGTTACACCCATGCTCTTCAGCAAATCTTGAATGAAAGTATTTCCTACTTATATTTTTTGCTGCATATACATCACTACTTTTAAAATGTATTTATTTATTATAAGGCAACTAAAATATTTATTTATATATCTTGCTTGTGGGTAGATTTATATATTTTATTTTTAAAATAATAACTAACACTTGTATTTTTGAAGGTACATGACATACGGCGGTTTACTCATCGCAACGGGTATACTTCTCCCCAAGTCGACGTATCTAGGGGGTATTGTAGGGGGACTCGTGGTCGCCTACATTATGGGTGCCGAGTATTACTGCATGATTAACGGACATATGGGCTTAGTTGATTTGAAGAACTACGATTTAATGCAGTTCTTTCGTACGTAAGGTTATCAGACCAAACGATTAATAGAGTTAGACAAAGTGACGTTCTCTCGCGCTTACGCTAAAGGTGCAACCACATGCAGCCGCCCGACGCTCGTTTCCAGCGACAAATGTGGTCACGCGACCCCATTTAAAATTTCCCGCGACTCAAAAAGCAACTACGCCATGCAGCCGCTCCAATCACGTATCGCTCGATACAAAATGTATGGAGATGACATAAATAAGAACGAGAATGACACATGTCACGTGACTGACGTGTGTCATACCCGTTTATTTTGAATCGTTTCTATTAGCGAAGCGTGAGGATAATGTTACTTTGTCCACAGTACCCCTATCATGGGTTTGGGTTTTCGTTCTTCACGTCACCGCTGGGAGTCGCTGCACAATTTCTCATACTAATATTCGACGGAGACGCTAGCGAGTTTAGATTACGAAAACGGTGACAAACCCGTGATAGGGGTACAGGCCCTGTGTCATATAACTGTTCGATAAAGGAATTATCTACGTATATAAATGGACATGTATATTTATTGTATGTTATAATAACGCTAACTCACGTTTAGTAAGAAATTGAAATAAATTTCGATAATCAAACACACTTTTTTAAAATTTACCAGTGTTTTTAAAACTATTCGCATAAGTATATAGAACAGGGTATTTCAAAGTGCGAACTATTGCAAATACCACAGTTTGAAAACCTCTGATACGTTATACACCTACCGTAAGCAATTTATTATGTATGTAGACTATTCGAAGCTAGTGTGTGTGTAAAAAATAAGTACTTTAAGATTTTTTTAAGCTCAAAGTTATGTTATGTAAGTAATTTATTATGTTTCAGATTTCATGGCAAGCTTAAGTTAGTCGATTAGTTTAATAGAAACAGAATTCAACTTAATATTGTATTTTTGCTTATGTTACCTTATATACGTTCTCTAGCTGTGCCCCGCGGTTTCAGCAGCGTAAATTTAGTTTTATACAATATATGGGTTTAAAATTTACAAAGTTTCATACAAACTTTCATCCCCTATTTTATCTCCTTGGGGGTAGAATTAATCAAAATCCTTTCGTAGCCTACGTCAAAACATCTACCTGCATGCCAAATTTCAACCCGATCTGTCCAGTGGTTTGGGCTGTGCGTTTATAGATTACTGTCAGTCAGTTAGTCAGTCAGTCACCTTTGAGTTATATATTTAGATATGCATTTAGTGTAAGTCGCTTCGTATAAAAATCAGGTGATCAGCCACATCGGGTTGAATCAAGTGCCGACCCCAAAAATGTATGGGATAAGGCCAGGGCGATGATGATGACTCAGGCATTTAGTGTAAAGCTGTTAATTAGGGTTTACGAACAGACACTCCATCAATTATTTATCTGTATAGATATATGCCTGTGCGAAAGTGAAAAGATCATTCAGCGTACATCACTTCATTACGTTTCGTTCTCGACGTTGATGAATGGCGGTAATATGTTTAATTGAGTGCTAAAGCTGACAAGATGGCTATTACGAACATTTCTCTATTACGCAACGGATTGAGGTACTATGACCCGTCGCAGTGCTTATGTTGTGATCAATGCGGAATGTATGATAGGCTGTAGTTTTGAGGATTATCTTTGCACAGTTGCTATTGCACATATCATTCGATCAGCGAAGTTAAGTAACCCTACCCCCAGCCAGTAATTGGAGTGACCGCCCGAGTTCCCTCCGGGCCTCGGAGAGCACGTTAAGTTGCCAATTTATCATCTTTGGCAATCGTCACAGGTCAGTCGGAGGCCTAAAATAGTCTGACTGGTTTAACCCAGATCACAGATTTTCCTCGTTACAGAAGGCTCAAAGTGAAAAACTGGGGCCTTACCATGACCTCTTATTGCCATGATAGTTTTACTTATTATGAGACAGATGTATATGACGGGTATACATTTGTCACTGTCACACAGCTGAAATATCATTGCAATAAGAGCTAATAGCTCATGGGTCCCTTTTTTAACCCTTAGTACGGAAAATCTAAAAAGGAACCCATGATCTATATATCACGTTATCTGTATGTCAGTCAATACTCAGTCAGTCCCTTATTGTCAGCGTGGAGGTATCAAGATGAAAATATCAATGACTAAGTTCTAATATTTTCACAATCCTTTGGAGGCTTCTCGTCCCACCACACGAGTGTGATGACGAACATTTTCTCATATACATTGGTACTGTTTTTCTTACCTTGATTACCTCTTCGGACATCATTGGAAACAAATTTTCCGTTACACTCTTAATCTGAATCTTAGAACAATTCCCCTTTAATTTACGATTTGAGTGAACAACCAGACGAATTTTGCTCGGCGCCATAATACTGTCATAATAGTCCGCCATTAGCATAAAGGCGCGCCTGTCAATACACGATTATGTGTCGACCGTGACACGGTTACGTCCGCGTACTCGCTTATTGTAGTAGGTTATGTGACAAGAGTCAGCGAGTTATCCAAACTTTTTCGTGCTAGGTATTTTTTCAATAAGGATATAAATTAAACACATGTAAACATAGAACCTCTTTTTTAACAGCAGGTTTTAAACCTTTTTTTTAAAACAACTAGTTTTTTGATGATTTAAAACTAAGAGTATAGATATCTCTTTTTATGAGATTGTATTAGAAAGATACCCAGGTTTTATGCCTTAAGCTTTTTTCGGCTTATATCTAAATCAACAAGCAAACTCTTCTGTTATATTTCTAAGACCAAAGAGGTTTTATTTAATCCATCAATTGCATTGTTTGCTCTTGACATATCAAGTAACCTAGCATTTCAATAATGTAAGGAAATTAATTATTCATTGCCGACTTTAACACCATATTGTTTCTACTTTCAAATGTTTTATTCAGCATGTTATAGAAAACATAAAGGAGCTTACTTTTAAATCATAATAAAATCGCTCCCACTTTCAACTTGTTGGTCCCACGTCAATCACAGCCCACATCGGTGATGTAACAGCTTAGGATTCGTATGGAAAGTGGAACTAATCAACTCTACTAACACTTGCCATTAGTATGCTTTGTCTTCCATCTTACAATCACCTGTCTACCGCTAGTAGGTAACTTTTGATAAATTTGGCAGGGTCGCCAACTATGTAAGTATCTAAACTACCCACCGCAAGTGTACCCCATAGCTACACTGTGTTGATTTTTCAACCACAAATAGCCTGTGAAAAAGTATCAACGCATTTCCAGCAACTTTTTCAACGTTGAAACATGTCAAAACCTCGGGGCATAGACAAGAATGCATAGACGGGTTTCTAAACGAGATTAGCAAATCTTTAACTATACGACGTGGCATAGATCAGTGCAGACAAGTTCTGTGATTGGCGAAATAGATATTCTGGGAATGTAACGATATCGTCATGCTTGACCGGCAATATACGCGTGTTGCAGCGGAAAGTCTGTGTTCCGAGAAAGTACGTTGCAAGCAAAAATTTTGAGCGGAAAGTCTGTGTTCCGAGAAAGTACGTTGCAAGCAAAAATTTTGAATATAGTGTTAATTAGTTAACGCAGCACGCTTGCTATAAAGATAATATTGTTTTTATGAGATATTTACTCTAAAAAATTTCAATCCTCTTTAGAATCGAAGTCTTAAGATAATCGGTTAATCAGCTCGCACGGGAGAAGTAGTTGACAAGTAGACAAGTATTGTTTTTATGTATAGTAAAAAAATTCTGTAAACTGATTTACCATAAAAATGTATTTGTACTGTGAAAAGACCCGAATGATAGATATAATGAGCGGCCATAATAAAAACAAACATACATACAGTCGAATTGATAACGTCCTCCGTTTTTGAAGTCGGTTATAAAGTAGCAATGAATTATTATTATGAGGCAATTTTACGATAGAATTCTGTCGTTATCGTATGCCATACCGTGATATAGTTTAAATAGTGGTATTGTAATTGAGTTGTTTCGTTTCGTTGTGATGATATTTTTACAATTGTTTTAGTAATTGCGATTGTCATTTGTTTTCATTTGACTGCATAAAGCTCTACATAATGTATGTTTAAGTTAAGTATTAATACTAATGTAGATTTGAGAATAAAAAGTTTCACATTGAAGTTAAGAAACTGGTGTGTTTTGTAACGATTTGGAATGCTGTAAGGATACTGTATGTACTTATGTATATCTTCCGAGGGTATGTTTATTAAATTATGTTGTGTAATAACCGTTTTTTATTTAAGCCCTTATCACCCACCCATCAGAAGAGACGTCATCCTTAGGCATTGGTGCACCAGCCCGCCAATCGCCGATTTGACCTGTCCACCTCATGGGGGATCCAGCGTGCTCTGGTGCCTTCCACTTTACCCTGCACAAGTAGGCGTTCTATAGAGGTGTTATTCCTCCGATACATAATGTAATCATCCTAGTCTTATCCCAATTTATTTGAGTCATTCCCTTGTCGCCGATTCCCTTTACGCCGATTCCCTTTACGCCGATTCCCGCTACGTCGAGTCTCGCTATGTCGAGCCAAAAACAAATGCCGGCTACTTCATGTCGAGGGAGTGCGTACAGATGTGAGGACAATTGTTAATTGTGTTCACATCACTCGTACAAAAATAGTTAGTCAAAAAAAAGACTTTTTACATAGTACTTTCAAAACGTCAGAATGACATAATTATACAGGATTATACATGCTACCGCCAGGTTCGGAAGGTTGCTTTTACTGAGAAGAACCTGGCAAGAAACTCAGTAATTACTTTTCTCAGTAGTTAAAACCAACAAACGCTATAAAGGAAGGAAGGTACGAGTACCTACATATGCGTGCGCGCAGTACTGGGGCCTTACCATAACCTCTTATTGCCATAATAGTGTTACTCTTATTATGAGAAAGATGTATATGACGTGCATAAGTCTGTCACTGTTGCACAGCTAAACTTTGCAATAAGAGCTCATGGTCGGGCCCCTGTTCGTCGCCTAGCTAGCGGTTCTACTGGTTATGTTTCCGCTCAAAGGTATGTATGCGGCGATCAGACAAAGACACTTAAGCACTTGATGTTAGAACTTAACTTGCTTAGCGTACCACTTACTTAGGGACCTACTTACATTTCCACCATCTCGTTTCCCTTCGCGAGGTAGAGTTTGTTTAAATATGACCAAGGCCTGTAGACAAAGTAACCTTATCCTTACGTTTCGCTAGTAGAAACGATACAAAATGTACGGGAATGACATATGTCACATGACAGATGTTTATGTCATTATGTCATTTCAAAAATATTTTTAATGTTTCCAATAGCGCAAGCGCGAGAGAATGTTACTTTGACAAACAGGGGCCCAACGACTAGGGTGATCGATTTTATGGTAGGTACCAAAATGAAACGAGCAGAGCTTAGAACATCTCAATACAAGTGTTTCCCCGGGGCCAAACTATTTCACCAAATTGATTTATTTGGCTACAATAGATTCCATTGTCTTGTGCCCACACTCACGATGTTTAAAGTACAATCACAAACAAAAGATTTACCTACAAATACTTTAGATATTTAAGTAATTGCGCGTTGTTTAATGGCTGTTTTCAATATTCTATGCGTCTGTCATTAGATTACTATAAACAAACAAATCAATTATTTTGTCCCATTATAATAACATATCGCTAATTAACATTATTGTGAAACTGAACGTAGGTATGGATGGATCGAATCCGATAGATAACTGAGGATAGAAATATAATCTTTAAGCTTTGATAGGTTATTGAAAATTGTCGTTAAACGATAATAGTTGGACCTGGATCACAGGTAATAAATAATAACTCTTATAATCTTGGATGACCAGAGAACTGGCTACTAGAATAACAAGTTTAACTAGGTTTACTTCCGCGAACTTCCCAAAGGGACGAACACGCACAAATCGCATGCAACTTCATAGAGATTCCGACAAGATTGGTTTTATTAAGTAAGTAATTACTTGGTTTTCATATTTAGCTTTTATAAATTTATCAGTGGGATTAAGGGATAAGTAGGTAATAGGAGTCATGGAGGTCACCTCAATCAAATCAAATCAAAGGAAAAACCATACGCGAGATATTGTTATAAACCTACTAAGTACCTACTAACTATAATTTTAGCTAGCTCATTGTCATGATTGCGTAACTTATTCATCTTCACCTATATCACATTTTGTTTATATTTTTCTCTTTGCCATCCGCCATCTCCTGTTCATACATACATGCATGCACAACACCCACTTGTCATCCAAGATGATTGCTTAATCATGACAGATGGTGAGTCCATCGCCGTCTCAGGCACTATACATACGTCTTAGAATTAGTTCTCAGATATATGCTGTCATCTCCTGTACCCCTACCACGGGTTTGCCACCGTTTTCGTTATCTATACTCGCTACCTCTCTATAATATTAGTATGAGAAATTATGTAGCGATACCTGTCGATAACGTGAAGAACAAAAATATCTCATACAAATATTGCGAGTGACGCTAGCGAGTATAGATTACGAAAACGATGGCAAACCCGTGATAGGGGTCCTGTATTTATCCCTTTCCAAATTTCTAGCCGCATAGTCTTTTAGATATGTTCACACGAGAGACAAATGTACATGACGTGTATAAATCTGTCCCTGTCACAAAGCTGAACTATCAAGGCAAATGGCAATAAGAAAGAACACGCAGTACACCTGTCACAATGCAAAATCTTCTTTTTATAAAAAAAGAGAGCTGCAACCATCTTTCACATCGGTAGCGTCTACAAAAACAGACAATACATCGAAACCGTAGAAAGTAGCCGTTGCGAGCAATGTTTCATGGGAAAATGAAATAAAATTATGAGTATGCGGTTTTTTTCTTTCATTTCAATACAATTAGATGCATTACGTGTGTTGCGCATGCACACGAGTGCCGGTGAAGATTTGTATTACCAACACGCTCAATTTGCATTAAAAACCCCATAATGGTAGCCGAATTATAAAACATAAAAATATTTTTCAGATCTCGTCTTTTTTATTTTCAATACTTTAAACAAGATTTAGTATTATATAGTAAATTTTATAAATATATATATTTATATAGTAAATTATAAAGATTTAAACGAGGTATTTTGTAAGGATTATTCCCAGACATACATGATTTTATAACCATCACCTCCACGGCTCTTGGTTTGGTTTGGGCTGTGGAAGTCTGACAATAAGCCTTTTGTAAATAGCGGTACAGGTGCAAAAAATATTTTTGTCGTCGTCAAATTAATATTTCGCTAAAATTAGGGAAGATGCACAAATTTGAGTAAGACATTTTTTTATGGGCGAATAAATACATTCAACAAGCATTCGTAATCATAGAAAGTGTAATGCAGAGATTCATGAATGTGGATGAAACGAAAGAAGTATGTAAGGATCGCAGCATGTGGCAAACGATGCTCTCTGCCTACCCCCATGGTATACGAGAGCATATGTATGTAAAAACATGCGCAGATACCCACTAACTTCGCTGAGCGGTCAAAACTCGTGACGACATCTGTATTTAGATTGTTTCTAAGTGTGTAAGTTAACTAAAGGATAAGAATCCAGGCGTAAGCATCACTAATTAAGAGAAACCCTTTCATTAGCCAATACTATTCCCTCATCTGCATAGGAAAGCTAGTACTTATAAAATGTATGGTCCCACACTAGTGTTGTATCTGTGGTGTACCGTTGGTCGCAGTTACCGCTAAACGACGGTTATACAACACGACTCGACTAAAAAGTCGCAAGTTTATCGCTCATAAAATTATGGTTTCATATAAGACTCCTTGTACGGAGTTCTTGGTAGGAGTGTGAGGCTCGAGCCCATTTTGTTTCGTTGAGAAAAATAAATGCAGCGTTGTTCACTAAGGTTTTAAGGTTCAGCGTGGCACTCGTCTTCGAGTGTTGGTCTTGAAGAAATGAAATTGTAGCTTATCCTCTGTGTATTATGTATCAATTTCCTATGGCTGAAACTAACGTTTGTCGTCAAGTTCGACGCTGAGAAACTTTAGTGAATAACGCGGTTGTACTTCAAGTTTTGGTTTTTGGTAAAATTGGTGCGACTCGAAATGAGTTCATCTTTGGAGTTCAACCAAAACCTACGAAAAAGTGAATCATTTAATAACGCAAGGTCATTCGTTGATGTTTCAAAACGCTCTCGGAGATCTATGTATGTTAGTCCTTGAGATAGGTAAATCATAACGGAATTTCCGTTCGATATTCGTAGCTGACTAGGGACCGTATTCTAGTTGATCGAAAAATCGCTCTGGCAGAAGTCCCAAAATCTGACTGTGTATAGCAAGGATTTTTTTGTTTTGACAAATCTCCGAAACGGCTGGACCGATTTTAACGGGGCTTTCACTGGCAATAACTAATGATAAAAGGAGTAACTTTTTAACTTCACTTTACGCGGGTTATACCGCAGGGCAGAGCTAGTTCTTTAATAATAATGATTCATAGATAAGATGATGTCACCTTTGGATACCGCTTCGAGTGCCATGTTTTGCATATTTACATAAACGGACATAATAATTATAATGTATTCAGTGAACTTCTATTAAAACCGGTATATTGGGCGTGCTAACTGATATTATTATGACATAGGTAGACTTTTAGTTCGGTCTTTGGGTTCGATATGGTGGGCAAATTATTATAGATTTGATTCCACTTAAATACGTTTGGCTTGCGAGTATTTGATAAACATGATGGGTACAAAAATCTTAACCCTACCAATAGACAAGTAAAATTTAAAAAAAAAATCACATTTCTAAGCTCACTTGTTCCCAGTAGGGTTCCCCAATGGTATTATAATATAACACACAGTTTCCACCGACGATTATTAATTAGGTGCCAACGTGACAGATTTTGAGTTCATCACAGTCTCACTAATCGTACGTAAGGCATGCGTAAAAAACATAATTACCTAATTGCATACCTTTTAACAATAACCTCATACATAAAACGGTTTACCAATCGGCCGAAAACACAACAAAAAAATCGTTTATTTAATTCTTTGAACATCTATACTAATAAATAAAACTGAAGTGTCTGTTTGTTTGCTTGAACGCGCTAATCTCAGAAACTACCTACGATAGTTTGCTTACTTTTACACGCTTATTTTTCCTTAATATTTCGAGGTCCTGCCTAACGCTATATAGTGGAAGGTACCTCAGTTGACGAGTATGTTTGTCTATCAACCAAAAGTTAAACACTCAATAATTTTAACCACTTGAGAGTGAAATATATTCCATACAGAGTCCATACACGATAATGTCAACAAAAAACAAAGCCTGCTACTCAAGGCCGCAGCATACTTTCCATTTTAAAGGTGGTGAATTTGCATAGCCTTTCAATATCTTCTGCTTTATTATGTAAGTAATAAAGTCGAATATTCCTTGGCTGTTGGCTTGTTTGTTCTGTGGAAGAACCGGCTGCGTGTCAAAGGAGTCACATTGTGTATAGTCCTTGGTTTGACTCCCGGGCGGGGCTGAAGTCGCCATACTTTAATATTACGCTGGAATTTCATTTGGTGGAAAGCGAAAGTGTTTTTGAGAAATGCGGTTGTTATAAATACATGTAAGACTGATTTGATTTTAATTTAATGTGGATATAATCTTCGTGTTACTTGAGAGCTGAATTTAAAAATTCAGCATCTTATTCATTGTTATATAAAAATATTTTAAGTATATATATTTGAAAAACTGATATAATAAAAGTATTCTCTAAAAATTGTGAATAAATTAAGAGAACATTGTCCGAGAAAAAGCATTACGTCATGTTCATAAAATAAGTAGCTACATAAAAAAATACCTACTAATTTGATAAAGTTGCCATACTCTACTTAAACCCCAAAAACATTTGTTAGCTTGATTTTGAAAATGTCAAATTAGTCATATTTAGCGCTTATTAACCCTATGTACTTATTTTATTATGTATCACTATATAATATTATATCGATTTATCTCCACTTACCATAAAAACGTAGAAATATATAATTGCACTTGAAAGAAAACTAATATTTTAATTGCCTGCCATTTTTTTATAATGTACACACCATTGATTGACAGGTACTTATTATTTTTTTTCTTAAATTACAGATAACGAACGGTACGCCTTCGATGCCGCCTTTAATAAAGGCTCGTCGCAGAGAAGACGCCAAATAATCGAGGTATTATAATATTTTACACTTATTTTTTAAACGAAATATAGTTTGTAGATTGTAAGTTAACGAGCCTAGATATCCTTACGGTATCAAAAACAACAGTTTACTCTATGATCAACAAAATGGCGGGATACTAAATGTGGACAGACGAAAATAAAGAATAAAAAGTGCATGTCGGTCTCGTGCTCAGTAAATATTTAGATGCTTATTTGAAACTAGCTGTGCCTTGCGGTTTACCCGCGTAGATTTAATTTATCTCCCGCGGTACCGTCATTTTTTTTAAATAAAAGTAGCCTTAGATAATCTATGTAACATTAGCTATATGCTAGTAACAGTCCCGTTTAAATCGGTCCAGCCGTTTCAGAGATTATCCGAAACAAACACACAGACAGGCAGAGAAACATGTTGAAAATTTGTTTTTTTAAGCCAGTAGCGTGTATAATTTCACATGCGTTTAGTGAAAAGCTGTTATTTGGAATTACAAACAGACACTGCAATTTTATTTATCTGTATAGATATAGAAGTGTACTTAAAATACAGTGAAATACTTTACGGTTATCATAGCAAAATACTGCCGTTCTACCTACAATATTTTAGTTTAACTTCGTAGTTAAATTGTTTTGTTCATCGTTGATCGTACTGACACAACACATAAGTAAAAAAATGAAGATAAAGTATAGAAAACATTGGTATTTTATTTTATAAAATCGTTTTACTGTTCACCCGGACAAACAAGACATGGCAGCCATGTTGGCTGTCTATGGTTACAGATTTATGGCGCGAGAACATCTGTAATTCTGCGATGTTCTTTTATTTGAGCTTCTTCAGCTATTTGTGCTCGTTAGTATCTTCGAAAGGTATTATAAGGTTATTTTTCGCAGACTTACTAAACTAGTTTTAGGACTGTCTTCAGGATAAGTAAGATATAGTACGTCATTAAATACATTTTGTTACAGTGTATCTCAGAGATAGTATAATTTAAAATGATAGAATTTTGAAATTGTTGTTATTCTGCGTACCTCCCTCAACGTCTATATAATACGCTCACATTGTGTAAATATCCAGCAAGAAAACATGAATTTTTATAATAAGAGCAAAGCATTATCTTAATATCAAAACAAAACAAAACAATTCGCTTTAAAATGCAGGGGTAAAATTATAAAGCCTTTTCGTGCGCGCGCGTCACTTTTTGTGTCGCATGCGGCTGCCGCGGGCGACCGCTAGCCAACCGGGCGTGTTGCCACTTAAGAAAATTATTCTAATAGCTCTTCTATCTTTTTAAAAGCCATATTTATGTGTTTTAAAACATTTTGCAACTCCTGCTGCCTGTGGTCCGAATGTGGCGTTCGTCAAAGTTTTTTAAATTTTACTGTTAATAGTCGTAAGTAAATATCTAAGTATCTATCTAAGTATTTCTTAAGCTTTCGCGACTTAAATACAAATTTAAAGTTATCACGATAATATTTTGATGCCAGCTCGCGTCCACGATTGGTGTAACCCAATCGAAGGGTCGAGGTATGTTCAAAATATTACCGTGATAAGTCCCGAATAACTTTAAATACGAGTAGTAAATATTATTTTGAACCATCAGGATAAGAAAAAAAATTAATTAATATGTTTTATATATACGTACACAGTGTTTTTTGAATACGGTAAACTCTTCTGTTGTCGGGTTTAAAAACATATTTTGGTATTTATGGCCAGATACATGGGAATTACTTTGAGATGCCACCATTTATGAGGTGACGAAGGATAAGAAGGTAATAGGGTTTATAATCTTTGCAATTGTTGTTGAAAAAATTGTCGCTTGTACTTGGTCGCACTATAATTTTAGCACTAAAGCGCAGTTAACGTTTTTCTGGGCACGTGAGTTTTTGTAACTCCGACATAAGGTGGTTATTTTAAAATGAAATTTTCGCTTTGTGCAATCTTTTGCTTATGTTTATTTTAAACATATTTCAGACAAGTGGAGATTTTTTACGAAGAATTTGTTTATTTTGGGTTGTTCCAATAATCCCCATTGAAAAACTCCATCAATGGGGAATAGTGGAAAAAAAGTCCAGAAATCACCATTGCGATCGAAAGTAGCTTGGAATGGGGATTTTTGGACAAATTTTCCACAAATCCCCATTAGGTTTAAAATTAAATATAAAGTAGCCTAAGTTACTCCTTGTAACATTAGCTATCTGCCAGTGAACGTCCCGATAAAATCAGTCCAGCCGTTTCGTATTTGCCGGAACAAACTGTGTATATTTTCATATACATTTAGTGAAAAGGTGTTTTTTTGTAATTACAAACAGACACTTCAATTTTATTTATCTGTATGTATGTATAGATAAACACAACACAGTAATGTCGATAACATTATCCTTACGTGAACCAGTTTCGTGCTCATGTCAGTGTAAATTCGATAATTTGACGTGAGTTGTGACGTATAGATGTAATACATTAATAATGCCACATTATAATAATAATGTATAATAATAACAGGCCGCGGTGTAACACAGGCGGTGTGATACACGAATACTTTTGACGGCAACCCGAGAAATGTATCATTTTGTAATGATTGCTTTTCAGATACAATTAGGGTTGGCAGCTTGGCATCAAAGTTAAATAATATACATAAATCTCGTGTCACAATGTTTGTCCTCAATGGACTCCTAAACCACTTAACCGATTATAATAAAATTCGCACACCATGTGCAGTTCGATCCAACTTGAGAGATAGGATAGTTTAAATCTCAAATTATAGTCGCAATTTTAATTTATTGCTAATTATTTGTCTGTTATTATTTGACAGTCGCAATTATCTGTTAACTCCAAATGATCCTAACACATGTCGATACCTTTCGACTGGGTTCAGTAAGTAATCAATAGATGGCGCTGCTCTTAGATTGTTTACTATAATGTTATATAACAAAAACTTTAGCCACAGCAACGCGTGGCCGGGTCAGCTAGTATAATATAATAATAAATATGGTTAACGTAAGTCAAGTATTACGTAAGCACATTTCTCTCACATTTTTCACAAATATAAAAAAAACTGGTGTTGAATCTATACATCTATAATTAAATTGAAGTGTCTGCACTGGCAGATAGCTAATGTTATATAGGCTAAATTATATTTAAAAAAAACATTTAGGGTTCTGCGGGAATGAAATTCAATCTACGCAAGAGGCACGCAGGCCACAGCTAGTAAATAAATAAAGTGCATAAAGCGCTTTTCATGGGTGTAATTTGGGGAATGTAATTTATTTTATATTATTATTAATGAAAAAATTGTATTAATGAAAAAAACTTATGTACAGTAATTTCACACCACGTGCTTTACGGTGAAGGAAAACATCGTGAGGAAACCTGCATATTTCTGAGAAGTAGTTCAATGGCGTATGTAAAGTGTCTGAGACGGCGATGGACTCACCATCTGTCACGTTGGCACTTAATCATCTTCGGTGAAAAGTGGGTGTTGTTATTACAACACCTCTGCCTACAACTTCGGGGAATACAGGCGTGAGCATATGTATGTAAAAACCATAAAATGATAATCTTATGACTAAAATATATTATTAAACTGATAGCTTCTATAAATAAACATAAGTTTTTCTGTTTCACTAAGGTATTGTTTATTCTTGTTAAATATTTGGAATATAATGTATAATTTACATATTCGTGATAGCCCTACAAATAACAGTCACGACTGCTCTGATTGAAGTCAATGGGAATGTGAGATATTTAATGATTCCCATTCGTGTCCATCGATTCGATTCATGTCTTTCGTCATCACCAGGTCACTGTAACCTACGCAAAACTGAGTAGTCTGAGAAGAAATTCAATAGTACACAAGTACGCTGGCTGTGGTGGCCTTGGTGTTAGAGCAGTCGCAAGCGACGCAAGTTCGAATTCCAGCAAGGCCTGTATCAATGAGTTTTTCTAAAAACCTAATATGCAGTTATTTCACACCACGTGCTTTACGGTGAAGGAAAACAAAATAACAGCTTTTCACTAAAGGTATATGTTTCAATTCAATTCAATTCAAAATATCTTTATTTGATTAGACTTGTTACAAAGTACTTTCAAATCGTCAGAAGGACGCAAAATACATTATACATGATTATAAATGTTTATATGGCAAGACTAATCCTATGTCTGAGGTAGCTGCCAGTTCTTCGGTCTCCTGGGTCGACTAACCTTTGTTATTTCTTTAAAAAGCTTTATAGCGCTAGGTCCCCACGGACCAAGGGTCTTTATACATACATACCGGTAAAAATGATAGCCCTCTTTTTTATAGTCGGGTAAAAATGCGATGTTATCACTAAATCTTTGAAACAAGTTGTAACCATTGATATAGTGTCCTATCTAATCGGTGTTCCATCGGTATTCTATAGGTCCAATAACAGTACTGGCTTAAGTCAACACCGCCAGAGTTTGTTGCACCTATTAGCATAGGTTCAGGGTTCAGTGCACCCATTGGTAATCGATACTCTGTGATTCGTCAGCGGAATTGTTTTCTTTAAATATTCATCATATAACTAGTTGAACCTTCCCTGAACTTTCATAAATATATTAAAATTACCCAAATCGGTGCAGTCTTAAGTTTTAGCGAGACTAACGAACAGGAACAATTTTTTATATATATTCACTAGCCGTGCCCTGCGTAGACTTGTCATTCGTGGCCGCGGAGCCCCTTTCTAATAAAATTAGCATGAGTTGTAACATAAGCTATATACTAGTAAAATCCGGCCAATCCATTTCGGAGATTAGCCGGAACAAACAGACAGACATACAGAGGAAAATTTTAAAATTGGTCGCCATTATACATGGGAAAGTGTATAATTGCCTATCTTCTCAGTAAAAGCAACCTTCCGAACCTGGCGGTAGCATGTATAATCCTGTATAATTACGTCATTCTGACGATTTGACAGTTCTTTGTTAAAAGTCTAATCGAATATATATATTTTAAGTTTGAGTTTCTCCCTTTAGATTTTCTGCCTTGTGGCAGCAAAACCGATTATCAAAATTATGCCTTAAGGTGATATGGTAGTTGTCAAAAATGTTATTAGCTGTCAAACTCATGCAATTTGCCCAGGGCGTTCGTTCCGCTTTGAAATTTTCATTGAAAATTCAGAAAGGCTTGGTTTTTAAATCAGAAAATCTATCGAGTAAATTTTATCCAATCGTGATTCTGTCAGGTAGGAACCTAGATAAGGAATTCAAGTTATTTGTGTAAATAAATGGAAGCTGTGGCTAGTTCGCAAGTATCATATTTTTCTCTCAGAAACTGACCAATTTTGAACCTATAACGCCTTAAACTCCAACGACATATGGCACTTAAAAATCACAACGTGATATCGCAGGTGTTCTATTGAAGGCTGCGGAACCCCACTCTGAGAGTAATTCGATCTTGACGAACTAAATGTTTAACTTAAATATTTACAAACGATCTGTAGTGTAGATGCGAGAATGTAAAAAAATCTTAGTTCGGTCAGACCGCCGATAGGTCGATAATGGGCTGCGCGCACGCATGTGGACCCGTTGATGTCTTTAATATGGGACGCGAGATAACTTTACACTTGTTGAATTTTACAGCGGCGAAGATCGGGTTATTTTCAATGGGGAGGTTAGATTTGAATTTATAAATGTTAATTAAGTAGCCTCATTTCAATTAAATTAACGAGAGTAATTGGCAGAGCCAAGATTTTAATGCAAACTTTCTTACAATTTTTGGATATTCAAAATATCTTGAGAGACTTTGACAAAGAATTTTCAAATCTTCAGAACGACACGATTACACAGGGTTATGCTACCAGTACCCCTATCACGGGTTTGCAACCGTTTTCGTAATCTATACTCGCTAGCGTCTCCGCCGAATTGATCGAGGAATTGTGCAGCGACTCCCAGCGGTGACGTGAAGAACTAAAATATCTCATACAAATATTGCGAGTGACGCTAGCGAGTATAGATTGCTAAAACGGTGCAAAACTTGTAATGAGGGTTTGGTTCGGAAGGTTGCTTTTACTGGGAAGAACCTTGCAAGAATGTCGGTAATTACACTTTTCAAAAAAAAAAGTTCGTGTCAGCAAAAATAATAAAAAAAATCCACCTATGAAATTAAGTCTACGCGGGTGAAAAGGCGGGGCATGGCTAGTTAGTTATTAAATTAGTTGCTAATTATAAGCTTCTACAGATAGGAATTAATAAGGGTCGGAATTGCATTGGTCAAGGATACATATTTTCTGCGTTTGCGGTTGAAACTCTGGGGCCTTGGGGTCCAGATGCTCATCAACTTTTCAAAGAGGTTGCACGTCGTCTGGTAGAAGCTTCTCCTGACAAGCGGGCTGGGTCTTTTCTCGCTCAGAGAATCAGCATTGCTATTCAACGTGGCAATGCTGCCAGCCTTCTTGGCACGATCCCTAGAGACACCGATTTGGGCCAAGTTTTCTACTTGTAATTAGTTTTTAGTTACTTATTAGTTTAAAAATAAAAAATATCTATAAGGGGATATATTTTTATCCAACGGCAAAGTTTTCAGTATAATTTTGTAAGGAATTCTCGGTACGTAAGGCAGAGTCAAAATAAAACCGCCTTTGGTATTTCACAGCGACGCGCGCTTGACCCGAAGGTTAAGCAAAGCGAAGGCCGTCACATTGTGCGCACCCAGGCTTGACATATTAATGATACCTTCATTACATACATTGTCGGTAATTCTATTATTGTTGTTACGAACGTGTTGCCAGATTAAATAATACTTAATCTAAGTATAAATATACATTTATACATAGGAATAGAATTGAAGTGTCTGTTTGTAAAACCAATTTAATGACTTGTCTCAAAATGCATATGAAATTGTATAGAAGCAATTATTAAAAATTGTCTCTGCCTGCCTGTCTGTTTGTTCCGCTAATCTCTACCTATATACCTAAATATACCTTATTTATATTATATTACACTTTCCGTCACTTCAGACACTTCAATTTTATTTATCTGTATAGAAATAGACATGTATAAATAAAGAAAAACTTGGTATCACCGAGTGCCACATTATAACTATCCATTAAGGCAAATAATTATCCAGAACTAAAGTTTCCAAGAATGGCACAAACGAAGTGTTCTTGTGTGTTTCTTGTCGTCATGGCGTCATCGACGTGACTCAGTTTCCGGCGGCGGATGGCTGTGGATTCGAACCTTTGACCTTGGTTGAAAATGATTTACTTAACTAAAATATTACTTATATTTTAATCTTGAAGAAAAGTTTTGTAAAAGCCTTTGAGGGAATATTTCTTGCAATTGGGATGCGAATACAAGTACTTGGCATAAAAAAATGTAATAAACATTAATAACGTAATGCTAATCAACACTAATATTATAAAGAGGAAAGATTTTATTGTATTTTTGCATTGAATAGGCTCCGAAACTACTTGACCGATTCGAAAAACTCTTTCAGCAATGGATAGCTACATCATCAGCGAGTAACATAGGCTATATTTTATCCCTGTAGTCCAAAGAAAACGGGAACTACGCGGGCGAAACCGCGTGATGTCCGCTAGTAAGAAATAGCGTGCCGTGGTGACCTTAGAGTTTGAGCAGTCGCCTGATACGCAAGCGACGCAAGTTCGGACTTCGAATTCTCTTCAAATACTTAATCAAGAAGGTAAAGAAACTTACAGCAAATACTTTCTTTGACTCTCAACCCACATCAAATATTTGTTAAATTCAAAATTTAATTCTGTTCCTGTAATTTTGATATAGTTAATATTAGTTAGATGCTACTTTAAAAGTTCGAATAACTGTATCATTGACTGCATTGTATCTTCACTTTCTATCTGCGGAAACTGAAGGCTTGTAAGTTTCAAATCATGTAACGTTTAGTTTTTTTATATAAAAGCTGTTTGTTTTTAAAATAAACAAGGCAGTAGGCACAGTTGTTTACGTGCCAAGTGCCGCTTTTGTTTGCAAGTGCCGGCAATGCCGCCAGCATGCCAATCAGCTTAGCTAATGGCAAATGCAGGCTGGTCTAGTATTTATGTTTGTTGAACATGAAACTACGAGTTAAAACTTAATATATTTCTTAAATAATATATAAGGAAGAGTACTAAAAACTAATTACAATTAGAAAACATGGCCCAAATCGGTGTCTCTCGGGATCGTGCCAAGAAGGCTGGCAGCATTGCCACGTTGAATAGCAATGATGATTCTCTGAGCGAGAAAAGCCCCAGCCCGCTTGTCACATATTGTCATATATTTCTATTGTATATTCCATGTTCTTTATAACAAAACACAGATTTAGATAGACTTGGTTTAAATGTAGCTCCACCTCTTTCCGTGATACGAAATTTAATGAAAATAAAAATGAGTTAGGTATTCAACTTAGGTCCTAATAAGGCTTAAACGTCGAAGAATTGAACTGAGGTTGAGCCGCAAAAAGATAACAGACAAATACAGACAGAGAGACGGACAGATATACTTTCCCATTTATAATATTAATGTGGTGTATGCTATAATACATCGTCAGAAAGAAAAAACAATTGTTTCGATTTTGTACAAAAAAAAAAAACCGCAGATTTTTAGAGTTCTGTGGCAAAAAAAATCGTGTGTTTTGCAATTTGCAATGCGGAATGCTCCGTGATATATGTATCTGCGGTAATAAAATGAAACCTATTAACTCCAGCTATTCTAAACCAATCTGTCCCTTTTACCCTTCAATCACCTACTAATTAGCCATAATTGCCAGCGCAAAAAGTAAACTCCGCTAGATTCACTAGTATTATAAAACCATATAATGCATTGGGTATAAATGCGTCGACTGGCACATGTCATCACGTAATTCCACGTCTGTAATTCCACGAAGAGTTGGATGGAAATTCGTGGAACTTTATCGTTTGTACACCGCATTGCCTTTATAGTTACGAAAAATATCAATTACAAGTGTTTTTTTTTCTGGGAACCGTAATTTAAAAAAAAAAGTTGCCTATTTACTCTTTGTAACTTGTCAGTGAAAATCCCGTTAAAATCGGTCCAGCCGCTTCAGAGATTGCTCGCAACAAACAGACGGACAGACAAAGAAAACGTTTATAAATTGTTTTCTTTATGTCATTACTTTCATATGAATTTAGTGAAAGGGTGATAAATTGGAATTACAAACGGACACATTAATTTTATTTATCTGTATGTATAGACGTCTGCGTACTTATACAATAATTAGCTATGCCCTGCGGTTTCATCCGCGTAAACTTCAATTCTTGGGCGGCAGTATTTTTTTTTTAAACTGAATCGTAGCCTAAGTAACTCCTTGTAATATTAGTTATCTGCCAATGAAAGTCGCGTTAAAACCGTTCGGAGATTAGCCGGAACAAACAGACGGAGAGATAATTTTTTTTAACATTGTATTTTCTATGTCTTTGTATAAGTACTTTCCTATGGATTTAGTGAATAGATGTAATTTTGGAATTACAAACAGACACTTCAATTTTATGTATCTGTATGGTGTATAGATGGTATATTCCCTTGGAGTGGACAGTTATACCACACAGGTGGACGTTATGCTAATATGCCGTGCTGCAGCGGTCATAACCCATGGGTTTATGGGATACGTGATCTTGAATCCAAATGAAACGAATACGTGGATAGTACTTCGTTGAGCGAGCGTTGGTGAGGTTTTTGCTATGAGGTTTACGTTGAGGAATGCTCACGCCTGTATTCCCCAAAGCGGTAGGCAGAGGTGTTGTAATAACAACATACACTTTTCATCGAAGATGTCTGTCTATCTATCTATCTACGATGTGAGTCTATCGCCGTCTCAGGGCACTATAACGTTTGAATTACTTCTCAGAAATATGCAAGTTTCCTCACGATGTTTTCCTTCAACGTAAAGCACGTGGTGTGAAATCACTGTACTTAAGTTTTTAGAAAAACTTTTTAATTGGCATTTAAAACAGGTGCATACAAAGATAATACTCATGTATTACATTTATACTAGTTAGTAAGAACTTTGGTACGTGGAGACTGGAATATGTGTCCGATGACGAATGCTATGGGGCGTGATGGAAATATTTATAAGGAGTTGTGACTGACAAGGATGCTTCCAAGTGACTGCTGTGATCCAACAAACAATACCTTTACGTGGCCAATATTCGACATAATAATACTTACTATAATGGACTGTTATTGATATTAAAAACATAACAGTATTTTTTAAATTCAATTCTATTTTAGAATGATATCTGAACATGTCACATGTGACAACTAGAACAAAAAAAAAATATCGACAGAAATAAAAATTTAGTATTGTTGCTTCCTCAAAAGCCCAGTAGGCGTAGTTTAAAAAAAAACAATAGATGCCATAGTGAGCCTGTCAACACATCTGCATACAAAGGGTTGCCGATCCATCGATAGATAGGACTTATTGTTAGATAAACGGTAAACTATTCTTGTTTTGAACTAATAAGGTGGTTAACAAGGGAACAGGCCAATGATATTGTAATACTACATATGTTATGCTCTTAGTAATTGACATTCCAAATATATTTCCAGAAATTAACAGTTTAAAGTAATTTAAAATAATTTATAGAATCTGGCAGTTGTAGAACCTGGCATTTAAAGAATCTGGCAGTTGTAGAACCTGGCATTTAAAGAATCTGACAGTTGTAGAACCTGGCATTTATAGAATCTGGCAGTTGTAGAACCTGGCATTTATAGAATCTGGCATTTGTAGAATTAGGCGTTTACAGAATCTGGCTTTAATAGAATATTAATGAACAAATATAGGTAGAATTAAACACGTCTGGCATTTATAGAATCTGATATTTATCGTCTAAACCGTCCATACATTCGCAATCTCGGGTGACACATCAGTGAATGAGTCAAAGCTGCGATCATTGTAATTCCAATACACGTCGGACAATAGGTATCAAACACCTAACTAACGCATCCTGTTACCTGTCATATCGACGTGTGTCTTATATATTATGCCGAATAAGTTATACAACTACTAAAAATCCATTTCAATTTATTTTATCAGTTACTACCTGTGCCTCGCGACTTCACCCGCGTAGACTTTATTGTGTTCTACTACGTTTTACGTCACGGTACATAAGAACCGGATAAATACTAAGCTACTTTCCTACCAATTTTTGGCCAAATCGGTTCAGCCGTTCATGAGTTATAAATAGTGTTTAACTAACACGTCTTTCTTATATATATATATAGTTTATAGTATATAGTTTAAAATAGTATATATATAATTACAATGGATTAAAATACATTATATATTACTCGTGAAAAATAAATGATCGATTAAATTACATTTAAAGTTGCCGTAGTTTCCCACAAGGATTTAGAAAATGATCGATCCACGATTCAACGCGTTTAGGTTCGGTATCAAAGTTTACAGTAAATATTTTATCTTTCTAAGGTATCTGTTTGTTGCAGTAACAAGCCGACAATGTGACGACGTCAACACACGGGGACTAGATTGTGCGCCATCTTGATTGTACCATAGACAAGTTCACCAAGTAAGTAACGGTGTATTTATGGTTTTTAATGTGAAGCTTGTGTATTAAAAAGCGCCGTGAAACGGGATCAGATATTCCCAGATATTTTTTAGTAGGTAAATTTTCTTTAAACGGCAGTAAACGCTGAACCGATTTTACGGAACTTTGTAATAGATGCCTTTAACCCAGATTAAAGGCAAAGGTGACTTTAAAAATCATATGTGGACTAATATTATGAAAGCATGTTTTTTATCACATACGCTATTCAAGTATACATCTCTCGGTATAGAAGGCGACATTCAGGACACCTCTCAAACACTTATAAGCAAAGTTCATAGGTGCCAATAGCATGCTTAGGTACTAGACCGTACTGTTTACGAGCTCTGAGACTGTACTATCTCTCTTTATTTATGGAGACCATAGAGAAGAGAACACTCTTCCTAAAGATAGTGACGATCAATTTGCTAACAATGTAAAACGCTAGTACCTACTTAACCCTGCTAAAGTTGAGTTCTAATCGAAAAGTGCGTGCGTTCGTTTCCCAACCTTTTACAACTATAAAGGATTTTGAACCGTATTCAAACGCAATAAGGCGTACATATCGCTGCTTCTTTTGTCACAATTTGCTAAAGAATTTTGAGCTGTATTCCAATGTAATAAGATCGCACCATTAATACAAAGGTTAGTGCTTTAACAAGCTCTAGGACTAGATTATCAGCCACTCGTTACGGACACTTCAATGGTGAGACTGTTCGATCGGATCTGAATTTAAAACCAAACGAGTGTAATGGCTTGAGTTGCACAGAGTATAAAATAACGAGAAAATATCTGGAAAAAATACCTACATTATGGTCATTCCATTCGGTAGGTGAAAAGAATATTCGACTTTTTTAGTTATAATATTGAGTTTTAAACCTAATAAGAGGAGAAAATAAAAGTGAATTCAAATGAAGTATGGCTTTTTTTTTCTTCTTAACTTAAATGATGTTTAAAAAATAATTTTGTTTCGATGTGATTGATTGGTGTAATGAAACCTGTTGAAAATTTGATTTAAAGCCTGTCTAAAGAACGTATTAACAGCGTTTGTGCTCCGTGATGCAAAAAGTTTTTTATTTAACGAGGACTTTATGGTGAAATACATGTGTGCAGATGTAAAACTTGCAAAGAGGTTTTTCACTGTTTTTTTCGGTGAACCATAGATAAAATATGTACTATTGATAAATAGTTTTTTTTGTATATAAGTGATATAAACGGACAATAAATTATGGTTATCATGCACCAAAAATACTCACTAAATAGGTAACTATTCAAAGAGAAAACCAGATTGTAATTGATGCATTCATTTGGGAGCTATGTTGCCCCAAATATACGCACAGGTAACTTATATTTCCATCTTTTTCAGGGATTAAAAAAAAGAATTAATGACAGCCGAAATAATCTACCTGATTCCCGCCTTAAGTAACCTAAAATGTCATTAGCGAATACAAGCTGTCAAAACAAAGTCATTTTACCTCCCAAAAACAATTCTCTATGTATCATCGTAGTTTTTATAGTGCAAACAAAAAAATATAATTGAAGCAAAGCAACATTATGGTCTAGTTTTTGCGATAATTAAAATGAACACACTCGTTGCAGTTATGGTACCTTTGAAGGAACCAGTTAGCTGAACCTGTTCTTCGTCATGGAGTCGAGATGATAAGCTTGTTAGATCTTGAACTCGTTTTTGTGTAATTTTGCTTTAAAAAATAAAACCATAAATTTGGCAGTCTTATGCGCGTTTTTTTTGGAGAAATTCGTATTCCGAACGAAGCTCTTATAATTTTTTATTTTTATTTTTTTTATGGCTTGCTGTACTAAGACCTTTTTTTATGTTATCAATAAAAAAATCTTACCTATAGTGACTTCACACCACGTGCTTTATGGCGAAGGAAAACATCGTGTGGAAACCTGCATATGTTTCAGAAATAATTCAAAGACGTATGTATAGCGCCTGTGACGGCGATGGACTCACCATCTGTCACGTTGGCACTTAATCATCTTCGGTGAAAAGTGGGTGTTGTGCCTACCCCTTCGGGGAATACAGGCGTGAGAATATGTATATATTTATGTAGGAATTAAAAAAAAGATAGATGATTTACCAAGTGTACGTACATGTATGAATATAGACACAAGAGTATGATAGGGTAAGATGAAATAAATTATCTCTCATCTTAATTGAAATAATATTCAAATTGAGTTAAAAAGGAAAAAAACATGAATGTTAAGTTCTTCAAGTAATTTATTTACGAGCCTCGAAAATTGATAAGACCAGTCTGAATTTAGCCTTATATTATCATTTTGAGTGAGGCGAATGACGTCATAATGGCCTGGGCCAAGAGACCGACTCTTAAAAAAAAACCAATGGCTGCATTTATAATTTGAGATCGTTGATAAATAATAATGTCTCTCCGTCTGTTACCTTTTTACGGCCAAGCCGCTGAACTGTTAGGAATGTCGTACATAGGTCATCATCATCATCTCCCTGGCCTTATCCCATACACTGTTGGGGTCGGCACTTGATTCGACCCGATGTGGCTGATCACCTGATTTTTAACGAGGAAAATCTGTGATCTGGGTAAAACCAGTTGTCAGACTATTTTAGGCCTCCGACTGACCTGTAACGATTGCCAAAGATGATAAATTGGCAACCGGGACCGACGGCTTAACGTGCTCTCCGAGGCACGGAGGGAACTCGGAATGTCGTATATAGGTAAATATAAATAATTGATTGTGTATGTATTAAAATCCAATTGAGGAGCTCGTGGCTCAGTTGCTATTGCGCATATCACACGACTGGATTGGATGGGTGACCGCCCTAGTTCCCTCCATGCCTAAGAGAGCACGTTAAGCCGTCGGTCCCGGTTGCCAATTTAACATCTTTGGCAATCGTAACAGGTCAGTCGGAGGCCTAAGAAAGTCTGTCAACTGGTGTAATCGAGATTTCCGATTTTTCTCGTTAAAGGGGTTTCGAAGGTCCACAAATGATCAAATGACACCAGTAAACTAAATACCGTTATGGCCGCAATTAAAATGGGCGTTAGTTGTCAAAAACAGTTGTTATGACAGCTATAATACTGGCACAACTGATCGGTATTGACATTTGAAAAAATACTGCGCGTTTCCTTAATTTTGGAAGAAATAACAAATATATTCCATGATTGGTCCGCGTCCAACATACAGGTGCCTTTACCTAGTCAATCTGATGTATTTGTGTTCTTTTTGTTGGTAGCCTTTAAAATAAATATATTACAATACCTTTGCCTACCCCACAATTAATTCGTGTAATTAAGAGCTTCATGAGTAAACTCAACAGCTTTTACTGCATCCACAATTAGCGTAGAAGTGTTTGCACACTTCTACGCTAATTATGGTCAGAATTTATATCATAATCTTGATTGTAACAGGTTTTCCGTCAGTTCTATCATTACATCTAGAAACTATTATTTGTGGTGTTGCAATTTTGCGGCCTTCATAACGTACTCATTAAATACATTAATTATAAATAACTAGCTGTGACTCGCGGTTATTTCGCGGAACCCATTTTTTTTTATGAAAAAAGCCTATAATGTTCGTATCCATTGCTGAAACAATTGTTCTAATCGGTCCAGTAGTTTCGGAGCCGTCGGTCCCAGTTGCCAATTTAACATCTTTGGCAATCGTTATAGGTCAGTGGGAGGCCTAAGGGAGTCTGGCAACTGGTTTAACCCAGATTACTGATTTTCCTAGGTTACGCTTCGTATAAAAATCAGGTGATCAGCCGAATCGGGTTGAACCAAGCGCTGACCCCAACAATGTATGGGATAAGGCCAGGGACGATGATGATGTTCTTATATCACCCAAAAGGTAGTTCGCAAATAAATCAGGGGCCCTACCAAGCCCTTATTGTCATGATAGTTTGACTCCTCATGAGACGAGTATATGACGTCTATACATCTGTCACTGTCACTGTCACACAGCTGAACTATCATTGCATCATTTGCAATAAGGTCTCATGGATGCCATCTGTCGAATGTCCTTGTGCTCTGTCCTACTTTGCAACAATGGCCGAATATCCGCTATTCGCCTTTGTATGTACAATACATAATATTACTTCATCATTTTGTATCGGTTACGTTACTGTTGCGTAATTAGGTTGCTTTATAAGTATTTCCTTCCGGAAATAAGGCCTTTAAGAATCACATGTTCAACACAAATTGGAATCTCTATCTTTTTATAATATTCCTAAGGTCCATACTAATTATGCTAAGAATGTATTTGTATTCCGCTCGTGTTCAATGTACAACAAACATTTCCAAAGTATTGATGTCCTCAATGTTTCAATAAGTAACTTTATAAAGGGGGTTAGATACTCTTTGTTGGCTTTAAATATAGATATTATATAAACTTAGTTTACCTTACATATACTTAAAAACATCACATTGTCAACAGATGTGATCGCAGTCATAGAAATGTTCATTTATTGCAAGCGTCCTCTGAATATGTTTAATTTATCAGTAGAAACTTCACTGGTATATGTATATTTTTTATTTACTAATATGTAAGGTCCTATAATAATGTTTGTTTCTCTAAAATAAATAAATAAATAAATGGTTTAAGTCAAATGACTTTTCCAAAAAACTCAAGTGCAGTGATATCACACTAAGAGCTGTACGGTGAAGGAAAACATTGTGAGTAAACCTGCATAGGGCTGAGATGAAATTGAGAGTATGTTTAGTTTCTGAGACGGTGATGGACTCACCATTAGTCACTTGGACACCTTGCCATTTTCGGTGACAAGTAGCTGTTGTTGCCTTTTGGGAGTCCTTCAACCTCTGGGAGCACTGTCTGGAGAAGCCTCATTAGTTTGCCCACGTAAATACAACCTAATGGGCATTGCTAATAGCGTTTTCAATGTCTTGTACCGAGTTATCAATACATCAATATGTTACTTACACTTGCAAAAAGTGAAAGTCGTTTTAACCAAATAAGAATGGATGAGGTCGTCCAGATTACATCAACGCCTACCACGTTATGTTTGCAGTCAATTTGAACTTTATTACTACTGTATAAGGGTGGAATTGGGTTGTATTTTTAAATGCTAAGTATTGAATGATATTTGCAACTTGAAGAATTCATGTCAGTGCACTGCCTACCTGTTTTAATGGCAAGGTTTGGTCTCTATATGGTGTTGAGGTGCTCGTCTCGATTTTGTTATTTTGACGATTTTGATTGGAGGTAATTTTTGTTACATTCTTAGAATATTAGTGTTAATATTAGACCAAAATGGTGAGCGGAAGTGTCGGTAGAAGGCGTCCAAGGAAGAATTACTATGACCAAATTAATAGTACTTTTCAGAAAGGTAAAATTCGGTGTACCCGTAACCGAAGGAAGTGTATGTAAGACGCGCATGAATGTGGATGAAGCGAAAGATGTATAAAAGTATCGTAGCTTGTGGCGAACAGCGGTCCCATGGGGGGCAGGCGTGAGCATTATGTATGTAGTACGTATATATCGCACCATCGGAACAGAGGCTCGATTAAAAAAAATGCGAATTCATAAGACAGATCTCAATATGTATTTCGACGCGTTGTTTGAAAAAACATTAAGATAGATTTTGGTTTAACACTTATCGACAATGGTTAATCTAAACTATACTTAAATAATATATAATACATTGTATTCAAAACTGGTAAAATAATTACTGCCTAAGTTAAATATTTTTTAATTGAGCTAATATTGTTCTGAGGGTGCTATATGTATGTAAAGAGATACACGTATATATAATGAAATTTACTTTCATGATATATTTAGCGACACCCTAATATGTTTTCTAAATAAAAGTAGCTTAAGTTACTCCTTAAAAGATCATCTATCTGTCTAATTCGGTCCAGCCGTTGAAGAGATTAGATAGAAAAAACGGACAGAGAGACAGAGAATTTTATTTTTATATTCGATTCCCTATTTGCTTACTTTCATATTCATTAAGTGAAAAGCTGTTAATTTCGAATTACAAACAGACACTTACATTTTATTGATCTGTATAGACTTTTGTGTTTCGTATTTGACACTATCACTCAAGGTCACTGACCTAAAATAAAAGGTCCGTCACCCCTGAATCAAAACAGAACTATGAAATCCAATTAAAATGACTATTGTAGGAAGCAATTGGTTGTCGTGGTTCCATAAATTCATAACATAAATCAGGCGAAGACATCTAATATAAGAACCCGAGTATGGTTTGTTTATGGTCAAGAGGGATTACGTCAGAAGCATTAGAAAACCAAGGAAAAGTAACTTTATAGTCAAGTGTTAAGACATAAAATCCTGCAATTCACGATCATCAAGTCGATGAGGTAAGCAACTAATTCCGATTCCAAGTTGGAAATGTAAGCTTTCTCAAGGTACCTCTATTTTTCTTGGAAACCAGTTCCTCCCAAAATTGACGATCTGTTTTTGGCAAGGTATGTTTTGTAAGTGGATTTTAAGATGCGCTGTTTATGGAATTAGGAAACCTGCTCTGTCCGGTTCGGCGAGGTAATAAGTAGGTGTTTTTGGTTGCAACAGAATTCATCTTAGTCGGCCTGTAAATTGTTAAATGATGTGATTTTAAAAGCTAGCTTAATTATAGGATATCATTAGAATGTCTCTGTCATCAATCACTTAAGCTAATCTATATCTATACAGATAATTTGACATGTCTGTTTAATTCCAAAAACGGTCCTCAAATAAAAAAACTATTTAAAAAAGTCTCTGTTAGTCTATAGTTTGTTATGGCTAATTTTCGAAACGGGACTAAAGGCGGTGGAGCTTTACCATATCTTATTGCCATGACAGTTTAACTCTTATCATGAGACAGATGTATATGACGTGTATACATCTGTCACTGTCACACAGTGGAATTGTTTGTCATTGTGGTGAAATTGACCAGTCGTTGCCCAGGGTGCGACTCAGTACTCACATCGTTTGGGGAGGCACCCCATAGTGTAACTATGATGGTAATGAGAGCTTATGGTAAGGCCGTATTTATCTAATACGTAGGTAGCAAAGTTCAATATGCAAATGCATAACTAAGCAAAGCGATATTGTAATGTTGAAGGCAAATATTTAAATACAGTGGTTCTATAAAATGTATATTTAGCATGCATTAGCTCGGAACAATGCGCGTAGGAGCCACCGACCCACGAGTTATAAAGTAGTGTGCAATTGTACAACGCCAGGAATCTTAGATTAACTAATAGTCACCTAATAGCGGTGGTTTTCTTAAAAAATATAAAATGTAGAATAATTTATTAAAAAAAAATGTTGAATTTATAAACGTGAAAATGAAAAGATAAAAGATTAAACCTCAATACCTTATCTCTCTTATCTCATATTCACTTATGAACGTCGATAAAATTACCACCAGAAAAACGCGGTGACTTGCGACAGCGATTTTGACAACTTGCACTAGGCACTGCCATCTTTAGGCCGACAGATGGCGCTGTTTCGATATACAAATCTGCGTTTACATCAACGCGGTGACATGTGACGGCGGCAGTGAAAAACTCGCATTAGCTCCTCTATGCGAAACTAGCCTTCTAACAAGAACTGGGAGCTATGATCATTTGAGCAGTGCTTATTAAGAACTTCCTAACTTTGACATTTAATTTTACGGTACCAAAATGAAACGTCAAAGCGTTCAGAGCGTTCTTAATACGCTTTGCGTAAATCGATGATGGTAAGAACTCCGCTGCAGACATCTTGCATCGTAAGGAAGAACTGTATTACTACTAGCTGTAGCCGGCGGTTCCACCCGCGTCGATTAAATTTCAAGTAGTCTATGTTCCAATTAAAATCAGTCCAGCTGTTTCAGGAATAGTCTGAACAAACAGACAGACAGACGTACATAGAAATGTTTTCGACGCGATGACTTGTGAGGGCGATTTTAAGGAAACCCGCCCTAGGCACTCTGTACCCCTATCACGGGTAGCATAGACAGACATTACCTAAGTCTTTTAAGTTGCACTGTCGTCTTTATAAAGCCTAATTAAATTAACATACATAGCGCCATGGCACTGCGGCGTGCAGGTGCGTTTTATTTGATTCACACTTGCGATATACCTGTTATGTACTTCGTAGATCTATACAGATAATACAATTGAAGTGTCTGTTTGTAATTCCAAATTAACAGCTCTTCACTAAATACATACGAAAGACTATACAGTACCCCTATCACGGGCTTGCCACCGTTTTCGTAATCATAATCGTAATCATAAATAAGTTATAGGAGCAACTACATGACGTAGTTCATTTTTGAGTCGCGGGAAATTTAAAATTTGGTCACGTGACCACATTTGTCGCTGGAAACGAGCGTCGGGCGGCTGCATGTGCACCTTTATGGATACACCAACCGCCGCGGGGGCAGCGGAAGGGTTGTACTATACTTCACGATGTTCCTCTTGGTCGCTAAGAGGGAGGTGTACGGGGTGTACGTGATATGTTTTCACATGCTTCGCCGTGACCCCCTCCCCGGCCACCTAACGCGCGATACAAAGATGAACCGCGTTGAATCTCAGAATGTGGTATTTATGAGACGGCTTTTTGTGCATAAAAATATCCAGATTATAATTTATTCCATATCGAAACATGGTTTTAAGCAAGCAGATATTTTTAAAACTAAAAACCAGTCCTCTGTTCAACGTAACATGACAAATTACTGTTTTATACATAATACCAACATTTTGTTATGTATGTAGGTACTTGATTAAAGACTTAATTATATATACAAGGAACAGTACTTAAAACTAATTATAAGTAGAAATCTTGGCCGAAATCGGTGCCTCTTGGCATCATGCCAAGCTGCTGAAGGCTTGCCACGTTGAATAGCAATGCTGCCAGCCTTCTTGGCATGATTGACTTCATTAATTTGTGATACTAATATCTAATTTCCTCGTATTTTTGAGAACAAATTATAAGTACCAAGTTGTGGACGAAAAATAGTAAATAATAGGCGAAATATACCAGGTACCTCCACATTTCGCCAGTAAATATTAAGTCCAATGTTATACGGGGAGAACCTATTGCCAATAGCCGGGCACTACTCCATGGACTCAGAAATTACAGATGGCAACTTAACATTACTGGATATTAATTAAAAAAATATTGCTCAATGAAATTAAAGGATACAGACACCCTGAAATACATACATACATACACATATACTCACGCCTGTATTCCTCGAAGGGATAGACAGAGGTGTTGTAATCACAACACCCACTTTTCACCGAAGATGATTAAGTGCCAACGTGACAGATGGTGAGTCTATCGCCATCTCAGGCATTGTATACAGGTATTCTTTACGATTTTTTCCTTCACCGTAAAGCACATGGTGTGAAAATCACTGTACATAAGTTTTTAGAAAAACTCATTGCAGGTACAGGCCCCAAGGGTATCACGGCTCTTCAATACATGATTTCAAAAAATCAATAAGTAAATGCAAAATCCGAATCATGAGTCGCATTTTACACCGCGCCCAGAGGGCGTCATCGTGATATATGGCTACACTATAAAGGCGTACACACATGAAGATATTGTAGCGTCCGATGAATATCAGTAGACTACTTTGCGTGCATGGCAGTCAGATTTCACATACAACCCAACCCCAAGCCCTAAGGGGATATCCTTAGTGGTGGAATTTCGGAAAACCATTACTTAGTGTACTAACCTCACCAAGAACACACTCTCTTAATTTCATGTCACTCCTTATTAGGCTGACGTAGATATAATGATCACCTACTGAATCTCAACGAGGATCGTCTCCCATCGGACTATGATAGTGAGGGAATAAAGAGTGCACCTGTGTTGGCGCACATACTTCTCCTGCGCAGATGGCGAATCCCCGTTGAGAATAGCCGTCGTGGCCAAAATTCCGTAGGAGATCATTATTATCTTATCTTATATCTTTAAACGAGCATTTCGTGTATATATATATAATTGGAATCTCGGAAACGGCTCCATCGATTTTCATGAAATTTTGCATGTAGGGACAAATAGATCTAGCTAGGTTTCATTTATGGAAAACATCGTTTTGATCATGTTTTCAGGCACTAAAAATCTCATACAATATCATTACAATACGACAGCAAATTTCGCCGACATCTGTCAAGTTATGGTAGCTCAAAGGAGAGGATTCCAGCTTACGAGGCGATAACGAAACTAGAGTACCCCGGGAGAGACTGTAGTTTACCGGTTTTTTTTTCTTTTTTTCCTCATTTTTGTGTCGAGAAGAAACCGAGCACAGCTCGGTCAACCAGATATTGAGTATTATTAAATGGCTTAGATTGCAACTTGTAAAACGTTGTTAACGTTTCTTACCTGTGTGAGCTTTCTGAGACCACTCGGTCAATAATTTGACTGCCATATATCGATAACAAGCGCACAACCTTGCTCGGTGAAAGGCTGTGTCCGACCACTAGCTATCCTTGGTCGTGAGGAATAGTTTAAATAGCTGATATCATACTGGTAATTATGCATTTGGCTATCTCAGTTTTAAGTTTTTGAAACTATCACCATTATATGATAGCTTCGCATTTAATGGAAACTCAGTATTTATCAAAATTATGCTGATCAACCAAATTATAAGATGTCGCTCCATTTAAATTTAAAATATCTTTATTTGATAAGACTTCTTACACAGTACTTATAAATCGTCAGAAAGACGCAGTATTTAAAAAAGGATTAGGTATAAATGTTACCACCGGGTTAGAAGGTTGCCTTTGCTGAGAAGTACCCGGCAAGAAACTCAACAATTACTCTTTATGAAAAAAATATATAACTAAAACCAGGCAACGGAAAAACGCTCTTAAAATTATGAAACAAGAGTGGTGAGAACATCACTCTCAAATGACGATAAGAAGTTCTGCAGTTCTGAGGGAATAGATAACCATAAATATATATACATACGTGCATGCCGGACAAAATTACAATCCTCTTTTTGCTTCGCCTTAGTCGGGATAAAAAGAAATGCGATTAGCACTTATATCGATTGAGCTTGCTTTAAGAGAAATACATACTACTTGCGGGAAAACGCTTTCCGAAGAAGTCGGCCCACTTTCTTTAATAGATTTTCTCTAATACACATTAGAAAGTGTTTTACCAAGCGATCATCTTACGGTTTTATCGACATTTTATTTACTGTATTTTCTTACGTTTATGGTCGCAATCTATATAAAATGCATGAAGTGCTAAATTCAAGAGAGGCAACTTTAAGAAAACATCTATACTATACTATTAATTGATATTATATAATAAAAAAACATTTGTATGTTTGTATTGAATTGGCTTAAAAAGTACTGGACCGATTTCAAAAATTATTCCACTATTTGAATGCAACATTATCACTGATTAACACGGCATATTTTATCCCCGTACTCCCACGGGAACAAGAACTACGCGGGTGAAACCGCGTAGCGTCCGCTAGTCGTTTATATTTTTTTGTCAGGACAAGGTTTTATAAAAATGTAAGAAAAATCGTGCAGAAAAGAGAAATTTTCGGCTTAAAAATGTCTAAACAAAATGAATTACGTACTACTGAACCCATTAAGGGTTAATAAATGAAGTTCCGAAATACCTAAATAATATTAAAACTGAGAAAATTATTCTAATATCGGAAAGGAAATAATTGAACCACTAACCTTTTTTAGTCCAACCAACAAGGGTTGGACGTAGCGAAGCCTAGCTCAGCACAGTTGTTCTAGATCTTCGGGATGAGGACCCTTCTCCTGTTTGTACAAAATAGTTAAGTTAGTATACATTTATATTTCCAAATTAGCGGATCCGTATTTTGATACTCATATATTCTTTATCATCTTGTTTCAGTTTCAAAATGTCGGTGCTCTGGTGTGTGTTGGTGTGCGCGCTGACAGCGGCGCGTGCGCAGTCCAACTATGACTCCCAGGCCAACAACATTGAGTACCAGGGCGAGGGGCTGCCCGAGCAGACAGTGCTCGATGGGAAGGTAATGAATATTTTATTTATAACTAGCTGTGCCCTGCGGTTTCATTCCCGCGAAACCCTAATATTTTAATTTAAAAAATAGTAGCCTACTCCTTGTAACATCACCTATCCGTCAGTGAAAGTCCCGTTCAATTCGGTCTAGCCATTTCGGAGATTAACAGGAACAAACAGACAGAGTAAAAATTAGTTTTTCTATGTCAGTACCATGTCATACTTTCAATGTATTTAGTCAAAAGGTGCAATTTTGGAATTACAAACAGACACTTAAATTTTATTTATCTGTATAGATATAGATACAGATGTATAGACTAGCTGCGCTGTGTTCATTTTATCCGTGAATTTTTTGGAAGTCGGTTAAAAAGTAGTCTTAAGTTACCCCTTTTAATATCAACTATGTGCCATTGAAGTTAGTCCACAAACAGACAGACTTTAGACCTTTTAAAAATTCACAGCTTGTTTTTAAAAAATTGTTCAAAGGTGCAGATACACAGCCCAAAGGATGGTAAGCAGGCTATTGTTTTGTTAATAAGTAATTGTACTTTTCTCTGTACTCTATAATTTGTACGAATGTAGGTCTGACCACAATGATCCGTTGACAACATTCAGTTTCTCGGTACTTATAATAAAAATTTATTAAAACCGCAAAAGATATTTTTTTTATTTTTGTAATGACTTACATTTATTGTTAATATTAGTAATTCGGTTTTTACGGTGATTTAAGATGGACAGAGATTATGTAGATAACCAAAAACTGATCGGTATTTGTTTCAAAGATAAGGAAAGCTGATGCAGAGTGTATACCGTTCAGAAATACAAAAAAAAACTTTTTATCTGTAGACAAAGTTTATGGAATGACGTAAATCAATCACGTGACATATGTCATTCCCGTACATTTTGTTTCGTTTCTATTAGCGAAAGCGTGGGAGAATGTCACTTTGTCAAGTCCTGCAGATTTGCTGTTGGTGTAAATAGCCCAAGTGAGTGCGAATCGTATTCGCGTACCGAGATTTCCGAAAACAATGTTGACTTGTAGTTCAAAAGTATGATTTTCAGAGAATTCTATTATAATTTACGCGGGGGACAACTAGTTTTTAATGAGATATGTCATAAAAACCTCAAACTCTTTAACCAAGCACACATAACACGGATACGACAAATCAATTTGGTTATTATATTTTTTTGCTGCATCATGATAGTGTTTTGTGCATTAGACACACAGTAGCTCAGTTTTTATCCAATCATTTCTGGACCACTTTATGACAGTCATATCGATAAAAACGTTACATTAATGATGAATTCTTAGAATTCTAAGAAAGTGGTTTGACTAACCCCTAGCGAGAGAATCCAGAACTAAATTTGACGTTTATTAGTTCCAAGAACAATCGCTACATTTTTGCCATAGACAACAGCGCCAAAATGTCAGGAGTCAAATAGGCACAATGAGTCGAAGTATAATATATGTAAAATCTATGGAGTAGGTACATTGAACCATAGCTAAATATGCTCACGCCATCCCGAAAGCGTCCCTGGAGGGGTAACCAGACGTGTTGTAACAACAACACCCGTATTTCACCGATTATGATTAAGTACTAACGTGACGGAGGGTGAGTCCATCGCTGTCTCAGGCACTTTACATATGTCTTTGAATTACTTCTCAGACATATGCAGATTTCCTCACGTTGTTTTCCTTCACCGTAAAGCAACGTTGTATGAAATTAATGCACTTAAATTTTTTGAAAAACCCATTGGTGCAGGCCGTTGAGATTCGAACTTGCGTCGCTTGCGTAGCAGACGACTGCCCAAACCCCAAATCCCCAACGAGTCTTCTATTGAATCATACATATTTGCTTATTTCCCTATAGAAAGGTTGTAAAGGTCAAAAGATTGAGCAACAATGTATGGGAATGCTGGATGAGTTTACGTTCAAGATAAATTACGCGCGGGGAGTGGCGCGCGCGCAGAATAAAGTATATAAGTAACTGACAGTTTGATGGCCCGACTATTACTATTATCAACAGATGGCCTACGGGTGGCGGTGTCCATTGACCGCACGTCGAGTCAGAATGAGACTTCATTCAACATTAATAGACTTTAGGCATTATTAATCTATATTGATGCAATGAGGTTCTGTCGCGTTTACGGCTGCAGGCGAACTTGTCAATATGTTGCACGATTATAAGCCCCGTCAAAATTTTTTGCCTGGAAAACTTTATTCAAGTACAATAATTTTCGTGTAATTTATTTAACCTATCTTCATTAGCACATTCAAATCTGAGCCATAACTTATTTCCAGTCAGAGAGTCATGCTCTTCTTAGTTCGTTTATTCCCAGTAGTAATTAGACCTTAATTTTACTTTCGATATATTACACAACTAGCGGACGTCACGCGGTTTCACCCACTTAGTTCCCGTTCCCTTGGGAGTACGTGGATAAAATATAGCCTATGTTATACGCTGATGATGTAGCTATCCATTGCTGAAAGAATTTTTCAAATCGGTCAAGTAGTTACGGGGCCTATTCAATGTAAACTTTTTTTGTTTAAAAAACAATGAAATGTTTCCTCTTTAGATGACAATATTTTGATATTTGCTCGCAATTCGAGCTGCAACTTCTAGTTTCAAGACACCGGGCCCTCCACCTCCCATGGCCTTTTCGACATCTAGGTCATTTAGGCCGAATCGCGGCGCAGGCGGTACTTGCTATGACGCTCTTTCCCGTCCAGCGCTTCTTGATTCCCAACAAATTATTTTTACCTCGTCCCTTCCAATCTACTTTTGTTGATCCCTTCCCCCGAGGGGGACGCGATACCACACGTACGGCTCGCACGCTCCTGCAGCTCCTCACACATTGCGCCGTCTCCGCTTCGCTCCAGCTCCGCTCTTTTCTTAAGCCGGATCTTGGCAAATTTCTTTAGCCGCCCAAAGTGATCCCCCGAGCTGACGAGGTCCGGGTAATACACCGGTTGCAAGACAGTTGGGATTCACCTGGTGAACCGTAAGCAAATACATCGTATAAGTACCGATATTGCAATGGAAACGCACACAAGATAGTGTAGCCCAAGGCGATAATTAGCAGTATAGATTTAAGACAGCGTTCGACATGCAACTACTCTATATATAGAATTAAGTACGCGTTAGGTATTTTGAGTTTATTTTAATGCCACCCTGATTGGGACCGGTAATTGTAGATTCGATATACTTTCAACAATCACTAAGTTAGAATGTACTAAAAACTTATTTGCATTAATTTAACACCACGTGCTTTACGATGAAGGAAAATATCGTGAGAAAACCTGCATATGTCTGAGAAGTAATTCAAAGACTTTTATGTATAGTGCCTGATATGGTGGTAGACTCAGTTCTACTAACTTATGAAACGGCAAAGTAGTGCCGATGTGCCACCGTGTCGGTCTGACCGTTATATATATTTGAAATGGAATGGCAGTGTATAGAAATACTAGACTCGGGATCCAGAGGAGAGAGACTCGACATGCCGTCATAATATCTGCTTTATTTTAATACCAAACTGTATTATTTTCAGGTGACGAAACTCGACGACCTAAGTCCTGTAATATTCCTGAACCGAACAAGGGCTGCGCTCAACTGCGCCGCGGGATCTATGCAGGTAAATTATCCACAAATATAAAATTCAAAGACATGACTGACAGAAATCAACGCACAGCCTAAACCGCTGGTACTAGGTTAAGCAGTTCGGAGGATGTGATTTTGGTGAGGTGTAGGTATAAACTAAGGCAGGGGTTTTCCGATATGTGAAATGGGGGCAGAATGCTTGGATGTAAAATCTTACAGCCACCCAGGGGTGGCTGCGGATGCTGGCAAGGTTAAGATAGTTAAAACCGAAGAAAGAAAATTTATTTCATAACAGCATGTCCACACACGCATCTAATTAAACATTATATTGAGCTGTGGAAACACATGATGTTCCGTTTGCTTGGACCGGATTATGACGTCAGAACAATAATGTAATGTTTTATGGTACTAAGGCAAATACGCATACAGTCTTTCTGACGATTATAGGTGACATACACCAATGTGATGCAGAATTGACCTTACACGGTACATAGTACATACATTCTAAGTTCTAAATCAAAATGATAAGGTCATAATGATTGAACGCCTGAGAAGAGAAGATCCCGGATCTTCTCGGTCGTTCTTTCGCCAATCAATACTTGAACGAAAACAAAATAAGACTAGAGTTCACATCGAAAGGTTCGTTATATTTTTTCCGATATGATCTCTCGTAGTTGGTAGGGGGGAGTTACCTCCACTGCTTAACCGGTCTAAAGGGCGAGACCCAAGGGCCTCTAGCCGAGCTTAAACTTAAAAACTAAGCAACACAGCTAAGGGCACCCCGGTGCGGGGCTCGGACCTCGGCTTAGGGCGTTGCTGGGGGATGAGCTAGGGAGCTGGATCTGAGTGGTATTATTTAGGGACATGTTTAAGGCTAGTGGCTCGGCGCGCGCGGCCCTAGCAAAGGACGGGGGGGACGATGACGTAGAGCTCGCGACGAGCCTCGCCGGCGAGGACGGAACAATGGTCGGTTTGGTGTGTGCTTTTCAGACATTGCTTGCTGAAGCAATGTGATATCGTCGTCAGGGTCAATAAGGACGTGCCTCAGACGGCGTCGGGAGGAGATGATTCATTATAATATTACGTCTAGAATACGTAGTAATGCGATTCAACTTTCAATGGCGCGATCTATTTTACTTCGCACGCCATCTACTTATAATGAATGAAATTAATACATAGTCATGTTCGGACGGAAGTAAAGACGGAGGGCGGAAGGTTGCTTTTACCGAGTAAAATATTGTATTATTTGTTTAAAATCCCGTCCTTTTATTGTTTTCAGATCGAGTTGAAGTTCAACGAGAAGTTCTTCGGGATAGCTTATGCTGATTTCGATAGGAATTCAGCTTGCCAAGTGAGAGGCAAGGGGGCGCTCTCTTACAAACTGGAGCTACCCTTGAAGGGATGTGGCACTAAACAGGTGTGTATAATCGAGTAACCCTTAATCCGTATTTAATTAATGGTATTATAAATGCTAAAAGTCTTGTCAGTCGTCGGATGAGGATAGCATTTGCAGATTAATGAAACCGTTAATGTGCGATCGACGCGGAGGTATTATGAGTGTGATTTATTTATCTATGTATAAAATTTTCAGTGTGTGAAGAGATTTTTAATAGGGGCAACGTGCATCTGATGCCCTGGTATTAAATCAATGTCTATGGGCTGCGGTAATCACATAACATCAGTGCTTTGAGTACAGTTTTGGACACGTTCAAACGTCGTCGCTTGACCTTGCGTGGCCCAAAATATGTTGGTACTTTTTCGGTGACGAGTCGTGCTTGATTGGCAAAGTATCAACACATATCGAGCCACCTTGAAACGACAACGTTTGAACTACCGCCGTCACAAGTCACCGCGTTGACGTAAACGCATTTTTTTATTCCCAATACATGAAATCCATCCCATCCTAAAAATCAAAATAGTGCCATTTGTGAGCCGACAGATGGCTCATGAGATATAAAATGTTTGTCCCCTAGGACCCTCTCCGCGTGTTTACCAACAACATCGTGGTGAGATTCCACCCAGGGCTGGAGATGGACGGGGACGAGGTGATCACCATCGTGTGCCGGTATCCCCCGCCAGTAGTACCCAAGCCGGTGTTCAACCCACTTGTATTCACGTAAGTTATCAAAGTTTGTGTCAAGTTTTACTTTATTTCACTTCAGAACCTTTTTATCCTGACAGACTAATCCTTCTCCATAATCCAGGTACCCAGGTATGCATGAAAATATTCATAAATATGGATGGTGCGATTTAAATCGATACCACTTCATAATCGTTAAGACAATTATTTATATTACAGTCCAGAAAAGGGTCCTCCAGCGGCGGCCCCGCTCGCCGGCACCCACATCCTGATGATCATTTGCGCCATCATGTTCCTGACGCTGCTCCTCCTGGGGTTGGGAGTGTCCTACCTCTGTTTGAGGAGACGAGCGCTGCCTGCCCCGAGGAGGCTCATTGACGACTCTTCTGCTTCCATCGTCAGCAGGGAAAGTATTCAGGGTAAGATATTTGGGGTGTATGAGCTAAGGGTGTTATACAATTTTGAAGTAGGTATATTTACAAAGACCCGTGGTGACCTCGGGGTTTGTGCAGTCGCCTGCTACGCAAGCGATGCAAGTTCGAATCCCAGCGGGGCCTGTACCAATGAGTTTTTCTAAAAAACTTATGTACAGTGATTTCACACCATGTGCTTTACGGTGAAGGAAAACATGGTGAGGAAACCTGCATATTTCTGAGAAGTAATTCAAACACGTATGTATAGTGCCTGAGACGGGTATAGACTCACCATCTGTCACGTTGGCACTTAATCAAATTCGGTGAAAAGTGGGTGTTGCGATAACGACAACTCTGCCTACCCCTTCGGGGAATACAGGCGTGAGCATATGTATGTATGTATATTTACAGGTCCCGTCACGAGTTAGGAGCGCGTACCTTGATTGCGCAGTAGTAATTTTATGAGTCTGTCTCTGTCTATATGTATGGTGCGAGGCGAATAAAAACATGTCACGAGTGAGATACAAGTTGAAGCCTTAGTGTTATTAAAGTATGTTATTAATAAAATTCCAGAAGTAAAGATCCCCCGAGCTCACCCCGTGTACCCGGTGGCAGCCGAGAGCGTCAGCGTGGCCTCTGACACCATCCCCTCGGACTACCCCTCGGAGACCCCCAGTGAGGGCGAGCATGCTCACGCCAACCACGCCTTCATGATGGATGAGTCTTATCATAGCGAAGGTATGCTACTTTCATGGTCAGTCAACCATAGATAAAAAAGTACATAATTTTTTTTTATTCGAATTCAAATTCGAACTTTTTATTGAGTTAAAAAAATATTTTTTACAACTATAGACATATTTTTATAGAGAGGAGAAAAGAGTACTCTTAAGTCTATGGTTTTGTGTGGAATATGAAATTGGGTTGGACTTTTTGGGGCGATTTCAAATAATACTTAGTGATTTATGTAAATCAGGGTTTTGATGATCACCTGTAGCTTTAATAGTCCTACTTACCTAATTATTTTTATATTTAAATGTAATCGAATCATAATAATATCCACCGCTTTTAAAACTATCCATATCCTAATATTTTTTTTAGTTAATCAGGTACCTACTTTAATAATAACTTTTCATTTAACTCGAGTACCTAAGTAATATAAACTAATTGTTAGGTATTATTAAAACATCGCCCGCAAATCCGATTAAAAAAAAAACACCAAAATGCTGAATGAATTCTCACCTTATGGAAGGAAACATTATTATTTACCTATTTAAAATTGCTCACTCAACATAATCTCATAGTTTTATGTACTCAAAACGCAAAAATTAAACCCTACTCATCATCGTCCCTGGCCTTATCCCATACATTGTTGGGGTCGGCACTTGATTCAACCCGATGTGGCTGATCACCTGATTTTTATACGAAGCGACTGCCATCTGACCTTCCTAACCCCTTCAACGAGGAAAATCTGGCTTAAACCAGTTGTCAGATTATTTTAGGCCCTCGACTGCCTGTAACGATTGCCAAAGATGATAAATTGGCAAAAATTATACCCTACTAACAGAAGCTAACCCAATATAACCAGGTTACGGCGAGACGCACGAAGCGAGTGCCGCTAACAGCCGAATGGTCGCAGGCGCGATGGTGGCGCCGCCGGCCTTCGACGTGCGAGTGCGGGTACAACGCCCGCCCGCGCCACCATCTCCAATCTCCACCGTCACACTGACTGAGACTGATGGAGGAAGTATGAGGTAATACATTTCAGGATCAATCTACACATACATTATAAAGCGGAAAGATTTTTTGTTTGTTTGCATTGAACAGGCTCCGAAACTACTGGACCGATTAGCGAAATTCTTGCAATGGATAGCTACATTATCAGCAAGTAACATAGGTTATATTTTATTCCCTTACTCCCACGGACGAGAACTACGCGGGTAAAACCGCGTGACGTCCGCTATTGTTAAGAAAAAAGAAGAAAAAGCGTTTATTTACTTAATTGTATAATGTCTGAAAATAAACTCAAATACGTATTTACAGACGGCTACAGACTCAACCTACGTCACGTTGGCACTTAATCATCTTCGGTGAAAAGTGGGTGTTGTTATTACAACACTTCTGCTTATCTATATATATACTAGCTGTGCCCGGCAAACGTTGTATTGCCATATATTTTTTTGGGGTGGACTACCCCTAACATTTAGGGGGATGAAAAATAGATGTTGGCTGATTCTCATAGATACCGGATAAGCACAAAAAAATTCATCAAAATCGGTCAAGCCGTTTCGGAGGAGTATGGCAACGAAAACTGTGACACGAGAATTTTATATATTAGATATTATTATATTGCTCTTATTATTTTTTTTAAAAGAGTAATTACTGAGTTTCTTGCCAGGTTATTCTCAGTAAAAGCAACCTTCCGAACCTGGCGGTAGCATGTATAATCTTGTATAATTATGTCATTCTGACGATTTGAAAGTGCTTTGTAAAAAGTCTAATCGAATAAAGATATTTTTGAATTTGAATTTGAATATCCCTCCGAGGACTCTTTTGGGACGGAGTGAAATTTATTTTAATATTATCACAAACCAACTCCAACTCACTGCTGTATTGGCCACTTAACCAGCGCTGGTCTTCCGTTGACATCAAAGGTGTGACACCCACTTTCCACCGAAAATTATGAAGCGACGTCAGATGATGACTCCATCACTGCCTCAGGCATTAAAGGCTTTTTGAATTTTCTCCTCAAACATAATTGTATTGAGTCATTAAATCCATTTTCTTCACGAAGTTTTCCTTCACTGTACAGTTGTGTGTGGAAATGTTGAACTGTTCTAAATAAACGTCAAATTTAGTTCCAAACTTTTCCCCAGTTCAACGAATTCGCAAGTATAGTAGAGGTCAGTGGTGCAATAAATAATGTCTGTCACCAGGCACACGGCCTTGATAGAGGAGCACGAGCGCCAAGAGTCTGTGCGGACGGTGTCCCCCATCGCGTTGCCGTTGCCAGCGAGGGCTTCACAGTTGCCACCTCCGGAGCGACCCCCGCGACCCCCCGCGGTATACTCACAAGTATCTAGGGAAAGACAGGTGAGATTTTGACGAAACGAATTGAGTATAAAAACCAAATCGTTTTCTTTTTTAATATATCTGTCCATTTCATGAAAAAACATTTTGAACGAATTAATATTTCATGCACTTGTCTCATATTTAACTGGTAAAAATAATAATCATTTCATTCACTGCCAGTTTAAATTATGATATATAATTAATCCTCTAAAAAAAAATCAACAAAACAAAAACACCATTCAAAACTATTGCAAAAGTGACTGAACAGATTTGGTTGAAATTTGGTGCTCTTATAAATTTGTTTCCATTAACATTACGAACACTCTTTGTTTAAAGCGGTAGCATTATTTTAGCTAACATGCCGTCTGGAGATTTGAGTGATCAGCGCAAAGTGGGCATTACTGCCTTTTTTGTTCACACTCGCGCAATACGAGATCCTAAAAGTTACCACTGCGCATTTGAAGCCAAAGCTCTTGACGGTACCTGCTTCGTTATTCCGTAAGATATTTCGACGGCGAGATGTCTAGCATCGAAAAAAATACTTAATACATCTGTCTAAACATATATAACTCAAAGGTGACCGACTGACTGACATAGTGATCTATCAACGCACAGCCCAAACCACTAGACGGATCGGGCTGAAATTTGGCATGCAGGTAGATGTTATGACGTAGGCATCCACTAAGAAAGGAATTTCAGCAATTCTACCCTCGAAGGAACAAAATAGGGGACGAAAATTTGTATGAAACTTTGTAAATTTTAAACCGATATATTATATAAAACGGGACATGTTATGCGGAGGGATGCGGATAATGTTGCCAAAAAAGTTTTTTTAATGAATTTGGATGGTTACAAGGGGAGAGGAAGACCTATAAAACGATGGATGGATTGTGAATGATGATATGGATAGAATAGGAGTGACTACAGATATGACGGTTGATAGAGAGAAATGGAAGAGAAGAACACATTGCGCCGACTACAAATGGGAAAAGGGCAGGAGGATGATGATATTATATAAAACTAAATCTACGCGGGTGAAACCGCGAGGTACCGCTAGTACAAGATAAAGTTCAATTTCCTATTTTGGAAATCTACAACGAGTCGTCGAAATATCTTACAGAATATCTCAGCTGTACTAAACCCGTGTGTTGTTGTTCGTAACCCTAACATTCATCCCACCACTGTCACAACTAACCAGGAATGGTCCAGACGTCCTCGCTCCATCGTCTCCCTCAACACTGAAATGACAGACACTAACTCTGTCACCGAAATCACTGACAGATCTCATGCACGGATGTTCCACATCAAGGTAACTTATAACATTACTTTACTAATTCATTGTGTGTTCTGATATGGTTAAAATCTCTTTTTATTTTTTGCTGTGCCGGAGCCGTGGTGGCCTTGAGGTTTGAGCAGTCGCCTGCTACGCAAGCGACGCAAGTTCGAATCCCAGCGGGGCCTGTACCAATGAGTTTTTCTAAAAAAACTTATATACAGTGATTTCACACCACGTGCTTTACGGTTAAAGAAAACATCGTGAGGAGGCACTTAATTATCTTCGGTGAAAAGTGGGTGTTGTGATTACAATACCTCTGCCTACCTCTTCGGGGAATACAGGCGTGAGCATATGTATATTGTGTGAATTGGCCAAAATATAAAGATAAGACAAATCTTGCGCAGATGGCGTCGCGGGCACCAGTTAGTGTATAAATAAATCTTGAATATAGTAGTTAGTTAATGAATTTAACAAGATGTGATGTATAAGGCTATTGTTAATGTAGAAACCTCCCCCGCCACCGCCTGTGATGCGCGAGCGTCTGCAGACTGAGGAACAGGAGGTGCTGATGGAGAGCCTCGAGTCATTGCCAGAGACACCCATCATGCCAGCCAGGTACATTTAATAAACGGTTACCATATTGACTGTAACACATGAAACTTCGTTGAAATTTTCGAATTTACTCTATTGACCCTAGGACATGAAACATCGTAGAAATGTATGAATTGACTATTGATCGTAGGACATGAAACTTCGAGGAATGTTTGGATTGCCTCTATTCACCGTAGTACATGAAACTCCGTAGAATTTACAGATTGACGCTATTGACCTCATGACATGAAACTTCATAGAAATGTGCGAATGGACTCTATTGACCGCAGTACATGAAATATTGTAGAAATTTACTCTCCTGTTAAGCGTACGAAGTAGCGACTCCGCATATCATTCAAGCAAACCAGGTCAGTAGTTGGATGGATGATCCGAGACTCCTCTAGTAGCCGATCCTGAATGCGTACTTTTAAATTTCCATCTACTACTTGCGTACTTTTTCAAACTAAATTTCCATCTTTGTAGGAAACCAGAGATTACCTCTCACGTGGTAGACGACGTGTTCCTGCGCACGATCACAGAGAAGAAGACCATAGAGGACATAGAACGTCACAAGCGACTAGTGACTGAATACAAGCAAGTCCCACCCCCGCCACCCCAGTTCGACGTCACAATCAGGAACCACACGATGCCTGACGCCCAGTGGGAGAACTTCTCTGACATCAGCAGCGCGTCAGGAATGACCTTGACGCCCAAGATGGAAAGAGTGCCCCTTTCTTTGCCGCCACAGAAGTATATTGGTAAGCGGCTTATTCTAACCAATACCCCATATAAATATCCCCCATACAAATACCCCAATAAACCCCATAATTCAGCGAATTGCATTATGTCGTAAAAAAAAACAATTTAAATTATATTCTTTCAAAATGAAGGGATTTGTCCCAATGTAAACTTCACAGGAAGCGAATACGCCTTCATGGCACTGAATGGGTTTGGAACTTTAGTTCATATTTATTAAGTATTAGCCCTGATTTTAAGTAAAATGTCGCATAAACAATTTAACCTTCCGAACCCGATGGTAACATTTATAATCTTGTTACCATCATAATGAACATTATCCTCCTATTCTTATCTCATGTTATTTGTGGTCGCTTCCCTTCCATTCCTCTATCAGTCGTCATGTCTGTATTCACTATCAATCTAGCCATATCGTCTTTCCCACAATCCATTATTCATAAAACAATTTCAACCTCGTGCGTTAGAAGTATAGGCAAATAAAGAAATTATTGAATTTGATATTGAGCACCTTAACTTTATCAGGTAAAGGTGGCCCAGACCTGTTCTCTCCATCGCTGATCAAGCAGACTGGCCCCATGCCATCATCCGGGGAGCTGCCCTTGCTCCCTGAGCTGCCTCCGGCCCGCAACCCTCTGTACCGGGAGGAAGATGACGAGGACATCCCCGAGCCGATACCAGCGCCGCCCGTGCCAGTCAACTGGACTGTCCTCACCAGGGTGTTGAAGACTGAAGCCATGGATGAGGTGAGGGTATAGATAATGATATAGAGATAAGAAGGGTGCCAAATAAGCGTGCAGTTCGCTTGATGATAAGCGCTTATGACGGAGACTAAAACGAGAGTGTTACTTGCGCATGGCATGAAAATACAATGAATGTGCCAACATAATACGAGGCGACGAAATGGTATCACTATAGCTAGGCACTCACAACCTCACTCGCCAGTAGCTAGTTACAGTTATGTTAGCCATATAGGCGTTCAATCCTCTAGACTAAACCAGAAAAAAAAACGAAGTGAATCCTTTGGAATTATAAGTTAAATATAAACTTACACTTTAAATTTAGTGCTGGAGACGCTCGCCAGTGGCACTTCAAATTGACACATATTGCAGCTGTCACTTTATAATAGTGCGACGTCAGTGGCCTTGAATGATAAAGGTGCAACTTCACGCAGCCTCTCGTCGCGTTTTCAGCGACAATCCGGTCGAGCGACCCCAATTTTTAATTTCCCACGACTCATAAAGTTACTGCCTCATGCAGTCGCTCGTCGCTCGTTTGGTGATGGTGGTATTTTTCTTGATTCAAAGATGCGCCAAAAGTTCAAGTAGAGAGAAATGAGTGTACCCGATCCAGAAAAGCTAACGGTAGATGGAATGGCTTTACCATATGTGCTAGTTGGTGACGAGGCATTACAATTAACAGACTACTTACACTCTCGATACTTCACAGCGATAAAGCTCAACATTTTTCAGCTTTGTCGCTATATCACGTGACCACATTTGTCGCTGCAAACGAGCGACGAGCGACTCCAGCGACGATGCTCAACATTTCCTGCGACCACATTTGTCGCTGGAAACGAGCGTCGGGCGGCTGCATGAGGGCCCACCTAATAATATATTACATACGATTGTGTTCAGGTATTATCAGAGACGGAGCGCGCCTACCGTTTAACACGCGAGGAACGTCTTCGTTGGCGCGAGCTGATCACCCACGAGAGCACCCTGCGTAGGGAGCTGGCAAGATCTTCGACACGCGAGGAGTTCTACAGAGTGGCTCACGACCACCGCTTTGCACCGCTGTACGCGCCTCCTAAGTGGGAGGTCATTATACGCATCCTGGCACCACCTCCAGATAAACCCAAGGTATTTATCTATATAGATAAATAAAATGTAAGTGTCTGTTTGACTTGTTATTCTAAAATAACAGCTGTTCACTAAATGTATATGAAAGTATGCACGGTACCTACTGATATTGGGAAACCAAGTTTCTAAATTTTTCTCTGTCTGTCTTTTAGTTCCGGGTAATCTCTAATACGCCTGGGCCGATTTTAACCGGATTTTCACTGATAGATAGCTAATGTTACAAGGAGTAACTTAAGCTACTTTATTTTTTTTAAAAACATTAAGGGGTTCCGCGGGAATCAAATTAATTCTGAGCGGGTGATACCCGTAGTATTTCTGCACAAGGAATCTGCTAAAGAGCCTATTTGCTATTGGATAATTCACTTGAATCACATATACTTTAAGAGTTATATTCCGTGTAAATAGTAATCATGTCATATTTAGGTTCGCCGTAAATTCCTGCACAAAACGTAAAATGCGTACGCGTATTCTACCCTTAATAATTAAGTGGCAAATACATACGTATGCTCACGCCTGTATTCCCCGAAGGGGTAGGCGGAGGTGTTGTAATCACAACACCCACTTTTCACCGAAGATGATTGCCAACGTGACAGATGGTGAGTCCATCGCCGTCTCAGACACTTCACATAATTCATTGAATTACTTCTCAGAAATATGCAGGTTTCCTCACGATGTTTTCCTTTACCGTAAAGCACGTGGAGTGAAATAACTGTACATAAGTTTTTTTAGAAAAACTCATTGGTACAGGCCCCGCTGGGATTCGAACTTGCGTCGCTTGCGTAGCAGGTGACTGCTCTAACCTCAAGGCCACCAGGGTTGTCTCACTAAGTGCCAAACGCAAAAAATATACATTGTCATTGATGTAAAAAAAATTACAGTCTATCTATTCCACTTATATAGGACCTCTGAAATCACACACACTATTTACATTTCCAAGATTTACTTAGTTTGGGATAAGATGACGCTGTGTGATGATATCCGAATATTATTAATTTATATGATATTTGTGACCAGAACCGTTACCGCAAGAAGACGGAGTGGGACTCGAGGTCTCGCCGCAGTTCCCTGCCGACTCTGTACGAGTACGACAGCGACGCGACTTCGTTACGCGACCCGCTGCGCTCGCGCCGATCCTCGTACCGAAGTGACCACGTCGATATGCGGTAACTCTTCAATCTATCTATCTATGTCTGTATTATGTCAAAATAGGTATTGATTTTTTCCGTCAAAAAATTCACAATAAATGCCCGGAGTTTGGAAGTTGGCGGTGTTTCCACCCCCGTGCCTCGGAAAGCACGTCAAGCCGTTGGTCCTACGCCTGATCTCTCTCCGGTCGTGAGTGAGGGAATAAAGAGTGCAATACACTTGTGCACTATGATATCTGTCTGTCTGTCCCTGCCTCGGTTGCTATTGGACAGATTCCCGCCTTGTATTCGTATTTTTCCATACCGTGTCACTGACGTGATTGACGTGATCACGTCACTTATGTGATTTGCGCTAAAAGAAACGTTACAAAATGTATGAACAATTTGTAACGTTTAGCGCAAACACGAGAGATTGTTACTTTGTCTAGATCTACAGTTTGTTTAATGTTTTTTTGACCCCCAAATTTGCTTATAACACCCCTTATGTCCAGGTCAATGTCAGAGATGATGGTGGACTACGCGCGGGAGCAAGCGGACACCCATTCGGAGGTGTCAGCCGGCACTCAGCTGGGACGGTACTATGATGATGACAGCGACTCCGAACATCCTTACCATCAGAACCAGTAAGTTAAAGGACTGGTACCATTCCAGAAGTGTCCTGTGGATCAGAAAATGCTGTAACACGAGACATTTGTCATAAAATATGAATGGGTGTTAAGAGGAGCTCGTGGCACAGTTGCTATTGCGCATATCATTCGATCAGCGAAGTTAAGCAACCCTAACCCTGGCCAATAATTGGATGGGTGACCGCCCGAGTTTCACCGTGCCTCGGAGAGCACGTTAAGCCGTCGGTCCCGGTTGCCAATTTATGAATTTTGGCAATCGTTACAAGTCAGTCGGAGGACAAAATTAATCAGACAACTGGTTTAGCCCAGATCACAGATTTTCCTCGTCAAAGGGGTTGCGAAGATCAGATGGCAGTTGCTTCGTATAGAAATCAGGTGATCAGTCACATCGGGTTGAATCAAGTGCTGACCCCAACAATATATGGGATATGGCCAGGGAGATGATGAAGCCGTGGTGGCCTAGGGTGGAACAGTCGTCTGCTACGTAATCGAGGGAGAATTTTAGAAGAATCTGTGATCTGGGTTAAACTAGTTGTTAGACTATTTTAGGTACGATTTTGCGAGATTTATTCACGCTCTTTTCAAACTAAATAAAATTTTTTAATGTACCGTAGCGGAAGTGTCGGTAGAAGGCGTCCAATGAAAAACTACTATGACCAAATTAATAGTATTTTTCAGAAAGGTCAAAATCGGAGTACTCGTAACCGAAGGAAGTGTGTGAATGTGGATGAAGCGAAAGAAGTATGTAAGGATCGTAGCATGTAACGAAGGGTGGTCACTGCTTACCCCCCTGGGATACAAGCGTCAGCATATATGTATGTATATTTACTTTAGGTTGTGATTATTATATGAATGATAATGGCAGTGTTTCTCCTCTATTGTAATGGAATGGAAGTGTTTGAAAATACCAGATTTGAGGCCAAAAGGGGGCCAACTATGATCGCTTAAGCTGCGCGTATTAAAAACTTTTTCGCTAAAGCTCAGGTGCTCTTACGCTCTTCTTAAGGCGATGATGGTAGCCCCAAGTTCCTTTAAATTTGCAAGCATTACCATCATTGTTCAAGATGTAAAGGATTAATGATATATTGCAGGCCTTGGTCCCAGCACTCTCTGCACCGGTCTGTGAGCCAGCCGTCGTTGGCACGTTCAGCCACCGAGGTGGTGGAGCAGTGGACGGCTCCGGACGGTGACGTCACACCCACGCCTGGACGAAGGATCAGAGGTAAGGAAAAGAGAGGTCGGGAAGAGGAACCTGCACTGCTTACCCGTGCGAGACCCGATGACCTCCAGCCCAGCTTAGGGAAGGGGAATGAGTTGGGGGGATCTGGGTCGTGTATTAGGGTAATGGCTCGGCACGGGACGGGACGGGGGGGACGGGGGGGACGGGGGGGACGGGGGAAGATAACGTAGAGTTCGTGACGAACCTCGCTAACGAGGATGGAACAACGGTCAGTTTGGTGTATGCTTCTTTTTATAAATAAGTAGATCGCAAACTATTTCTTGATAAAAGTGCCGTCACGAGTTTTAAGCGCTTAGGAAAATTAATGGGTCAACCAAACCCGAAGAATAACAAGGCGCCTATTTCTTTGTCTTCAAATAATATTCGGGTGCCCATTCTATATGTTTTTGTTTACTAATTTATCATACTTTCCTCAGGACCCCAAGGTTTGTCAACATTCTCTAGCTCGGAAGTGCGTACATTCCAAGCAAGTCGGCAATGGCGCGAATAAACGGTGAAAGGGGAGAGTTGCCACTAGATGGCGCTACAGAGCAATACCAGTTGTTTTTTAATCATCGAATTAAACAAAATAAGTCATGGTACCGGTAATTAATAAAATAAGAACAAACGATGAATATTTTTTGACAGTTCTTTTGATAAAATCTTTTTGGAACTTCATTTTGGATCTCTTTATTCATAAACCATAGATAAATAGATAAATGAGTTCTAAAATTGAATTTTAAAAGTACCTACTGATCTAAATAGATTCTCTTAAACTTGAATTCCGAATTAATTAAATTTTATAGTGTTCTAAAGGTTATGCTCAAAATGATTTTTTAGTGATAATATCACTGCCGTTTTCGTAAGAATAATTTTACTATTATCATGCATTCATGTTTATTCGATTTTTAATGATTAAATGTTGTAACCAGATTTAATCTGATTATTTTTATAATATTCCAAATATTTTTTTTTTTCAATTACAGGATGTAACTCGGATTTTGGTCTGATACATAAAATTACTTTATATCGTATTTCGAATACGCATACTGCATCCCTCTTCGAATATCATTAAAAGGGATGATAAAAAACACAAAATATTGTTTCGATGATTGAAACTGATTACACATTTACGTAATACCGTCCATGATGTAACTAACAGTACTTATAATAGTGACATATTAATTAATAAGAAATTATATATTTTTTAATTATTAGATATTTTCAGCGATATTTTCATAAAATTATTAAATAAGCGGCGAGAAAATGGCATTATTTTTTCTTCCATTTTTAAAATTGCTTTCATAGTGCGCAATTATTTTATACTAGCGGACGTCACGCGGTTTTACCCGCGTAGTTGTCGTTCCCGTAGGAGTACGGAAATAAAATATAGCCTATATTACTCAGGGTGAATGTAGCTTTCCAATGGTGAAATAATTTTTGAAATCGGCTCAGTAGTTTGTGAGTTTATTCATTACAAACATACACACAAAATACAAATCTTTCCTCTTTATAATAGTAGTGTAGATTTTCATCAATATGTAATGAATAGGTGTTTGACATGGGAAAAATTGTTATTATATTGACAAACATTAAATATTAAATGCTAAATATTTCTAACAATATTATTATGATGTATACTAACAACGTGCCAAAACACACATTAATTAATGTAAATTTAAAAAAGTTTTTTTTACAGTGCGCTTGTAAGCTTTTTAATATTTTCGCTGCCAGATTACTTCTAATATTTTTATTTGTATAAACGTGATTTTTAAGTCAATAGAATGATTTTGATACCTAGCAGTCAAGGCAAGACTGGCACTAGTAAGTTTTAAATTTAGAACAACGTGATTGGTACGTATCCCTAACTGCGCCAACTGTCACTGTGACAGTTTGAAAATGTCAATTGTCTTATGTCACATATGAATGACACTTGAGGGAAAGATGGAATTGATGGAAAGTTTTTTGAATATTTTTTTGCCCACTTTTGCCTTTTTATTCTTGCCTTGATTGCTATGTGAGTGTGGGAATATAGGGCGATGGGTTAGTGCAAATCGTGCTCAACATAACGGTTGTATCGTATTGTTATAAGATTTTTTTTAACTGGACAAATGAGTAGTATAAGGTACCAAAATGGTTTTTGAATACCATAGCTTTTTACGGCTTATATTGATTAAATTAAGCTATTATTATACAATTCAGAACATCAATGCACTATTCGGATATATGGACCGACATTCTCTAAATCCATTGAGAATTAATATGATAAATTTGGACATTCAGCCTTAAAAACGAGTGCTAAAAATATGATGTAGCTTCAAATGCAATTTCAGTATGAACGAAGACGTGATCGAAGAGACAAGGAAATTTCTTCCCACTTAAAAAAGCCTTGTGCGATATTTGAGGCCTACTATACTTTAAAAAAAAATTACATATACAACAGTGAATATGTACTGTAATTTTAATACAACAATATACCATTATCTGAAGTAAATCTCGAATCCAGTGTAAGATGCAAAAAATGTCTATAGTGAATATTATCGATGGTGCTAAGAATTTGTATAAATACAAAATGCAACTAAAATTTGTATTATTGTAAACAATTGACGATGTAATTGAAAACAATCAATATACTTACGTGATTTAACAATAAAAATTATGTGCGTTTTATTCCATTACGTCACCACACTCATTTATCACACTGTTAAAACGAATTGATTTGTGAAATAAAAGGGGGGCATATTCATACATACATACACATGCTCACGCCTGTATCCCATGGGGGTAGGCAGAGACCACTGTTTGCCACTTGTTACGATCCTTACATACTTCTTTCGCTTCATCCACATTCATACATCATGGGGCATATTTATTTTGATATTTTCCCGAACATCAAGATCCTGAAGAAGGTTTAAAATACGCTTTATATTTTCCAAGTTACATGAGGGATGTGCTTATTTCTTTGTATATTAATAGTTGAACATTGAAAAAGAAAGCGGTGCATATACTGCTAGAGGCATATCATAGCCCTGGCCTTATCCCATATATTGTTGGGGTCGGCACATGATTCAACCCGATGTGGCTGATCACCTGATTTTTATACGAAGCGACTGCCATCTGACATTCGCAACCCCTTTAACGAAGAAAATCTGTGATCTGGGTTAAACCAGTTGTCAGACTATTTTAGGCCTCCGACTTACCTGTAATGATTGCCAACGATAATAAATTGGCAACCGGGACCGACGGCTTAACGTGCTCTCCGAGGCACGGAGGGAACTCGGAGAGCACGTTAAGGGGCAGGGTTGTTTAACTTCGCTTATCGAAAGATATGCGCAATAGCAACTGTGCCACGAGCTTCTCACAGTAAATTCCTTTTCGTGTAAAATAAAATTTAAATAATGTAAATTACTTTAAAAAGGGGCTGTGCTGGGCAAACGTACATGTATATGTTTCGTGAGCCACGAGTTAGCACGAGTAATTTTTTTGTACATTATGGTATTATTATACTTATTAATATGAATAAAATTCAGGAAAACTAAATATGTTTTAACATATTATCCACACTGACCACGAATGCATTTATATGTTTTTTAACACAAAGATTTAAGTTATATTATTGTTATTTCAACTAGGTGACATTAAACTGTAAATACATTTTTTATATTATTCGAGTGTTTGAAATTTTGGTAGCTTTCGAACCGCCATTAACACGGATACTGAAGCATTAATATTTGTCTACCCTCATCCGTGTACATTAACTATAGGAACGGACTCAAATGTTGTCACTTGGTTTAACACATTCACTGCTAACATTTCAACTTTTTCGTAAATTCTCTAACAGCTGGACGCACATACGCGTCGTTAGCAGTGAACGCGTTAAAGTTTAACGCATCTGTCACTTTGTGAATCACAAGACTTGTAAGAAATAATTTAGGGTTAAGACATACATACACATGCAGAGGTGTTGTAATCACAACACCCACTTTACACTGAAGATGATTAAGTGCCAACGTAACAGATGGTGAGTCCATCGCCGTCTCAGGCACTATACATACGTTTTTGAATTATTTCTTAGAAATATGCAGGTTTCCTCACGATGTTTTCCCTCACCGTAAAGCACGTGGTGTGAAATAACTGTACATAAGATTTTTAGAAAAACCCATTGGTACAGGCCTTCTGGGATTCGAACTTGCGTCGCTTGATTAGCAGGCGACTGCTCAAATCTCAAGGCCACCTTGACTCTTTAGGGTTAAAGGTTGATTTTCTTACGGCCGAGCTGTCAGAAGAAAATGCTTAGAACATAATATCTCTAAAAATAGTCACGCATTGGACTTTTCATTTGCAGGTAGGTCGATCAACATTTAAATGCAAATTCGATTCAAAAAGTACACAAATTGATTCAAATCTTTATTCTCCACTTTTATAATCAAGTTAACTAAAGCACGTTAAACTTTACATGAAGGCAATGGCATTACGAATTTAATTTAAATTAATAAATTCGAACCTTATTCGTAGGTACATTTCTAAATTTACATAATTACTAGCTGAGCCCTGCAGTTTCACCCGCGATTTTATTTGATTCCTTGTAACATTAGCTATCTGCCAGTGAAAGTCCCGTTAAAATCGGTCCAGCCGTTTCAGAGATAACTTCATAGAAAAATTATCAAAATTGGTTTATGTCAGTATTGTATATTATTTATGCATTTAGTGAAAAGCTGTTATTTTGGAATTAAAAAACAGACACTTCAATTTTATTTATCTGTATAGATTTTCAAACTCACAACATAATAAAGCTAGATGGTTGCTTGGGTATTATTGTTAAAATGTTTTCTAACACTCGTGCTATCTAACTACACATGAAATAAGCGTTTATTTAGGAAATAATTGTAAACACATTGATATTTTAAAACTGAAAAATACATATAAGTAAAGAATATAATATTAAACTTATTTATCACAAAACAAAGTCCAGGTAGGACATGGTTTAAAAGTAGTTCCATCTCTTTCCGTAATATGGATTACAAAAGGGATGGACATAACTTTGTCCATCCATGTAGAGTCCGGCTTTGGTATTTTGTAATATTTCTATTAAATGTGTTAACATGAATGTTCTTAAATGACTATGGCAGTTTTTATTAAAAATAAATTGTTTGATTTAAATAACTTATCTTGCTTCATAAAGATGATACAGTAAAATAAACAAATCATTTGGTTGCTTCCTAAAGTGAAAATGACCGATATACAGCCTATTTAAATAAGTAATTAAATACTAAATTAACAGTTCACAACAATGATCTATCTAAGTATATATATACCTATTATACAGTATCTAACAAGCTCGCTCAAAACAAATATATTACATTACAAACTGTACAATCGTATTCAGAAACTTTAGACCGTTTGCTTATTTACAATTCACAGCTCTCTATTAAAATGCATATATTCATCTAACTACGATATGAAGTAAGTCAAGGTCCCGTTCATTTTATTTGGCATTAACTCTGGCATCTTTTGGCAAACCAACTCTTATGTCCATCTCAATAGAGTCCACATTGAACCATTTCAACTAAATGTAGAATACAATGAACACTTAATCATCGCTTACATCGAAGTCCTCATATCTGACTGATAGAGCCTAATGACTGCCGTCTTCTGCTCACCTGTTTCCAAAATCTCTTGTCCAGTTGCTTCTCCTGTAAGAATTATTATTAACATTACTAGATTTAGCCTCGTGACAACTAATCTAAGTCTTTGTGTAAACGGTGGCTTCAAAGAGATTGCAAATGTTGTAGCTACATATAAAATCGCAGCAAAATCAATAGATAAATAAATGAATACTGCGACAGACAATGCATAATTTACAGCATTGGAAAGTAAAACAAAGGGTCGTAAGGAGACAAGTAAAGCAGGAATGACGAATGAAAAGCTCAATGGTGTTTTAATAAAAATATATTTCCGAGAACACTCGTCAATCAAAATGGACAGATCGGTAACAAACAACGAAAACAAGGTATAGCATTCGTCAAAAGCTGGATTTAAACTTTAAATACTAGAGTTTTAAAATTGACATGAGCTCGTAGTGCAAGACAGTCACAATAACAATCGAAAATGTACTTATGAAATAAGCAAAGATCAAAACATGGAATAATTTACTAAGATATTTTTACAACTAGTAGGTTAATAACAATTTAAGATAATTACTAATTTTGAAAGGCATCCAATATTGGCCAATACGCTAACTTTAATAGTGTTCATTAACCACACACCGAATCTAGGATAAATTTCAACACTCAATCGACAAATCTACTCGTTTCTTGGCAATTAACGATCACACATACAAAACATCTTTCCGTCTTCATTAACATTGTTACAATTATTATCAATAATCGAATTCTAATATTTCAAGAACAATTCCCTGAGAATTTGGAAAAAGTTTATGATCGATCAGTTTATAAATTTATTATATAGGTTCCAATAGGTTCAGAACTTTGTTATTGTTCAATTCCTTTAGTTTCTAAGATATTGGATGGTTTGATGATAGTCGCTATGTCTGTCTATTGCAGTAAAGTAGATCTAGTATTAATTTTGCAGTTGTGTACGAGTGTGTTTTTAGTGACTCGTGTTTCATATTCTCATGGAAGTTTCTTCATGTTTGTTTTATTTTTCACAACCATAGTCATATTTTCATTTATACTTTACAAATTATTATAAACCAAAACATTTCAGTTTCGGTATTGTAAAGTAGACGTGTTGTCAAAAATTCACACGAGTCGCTTTCAAAATAATTGACGATCCACAACAAGTATCCGATAGAATATATTGTGAATTTAGATAATAATGAAAAAACTTCCGAAATATATTTAAATCCAGCTGTGAGTGCGTTGCGTGCGTCACACATAACCATTGACAAAGCAAATCTTGTAATAGCCGTTGTTGCTCACGGTCGTGCGTCGAGGGGAGAACGGCCGGGAGTTCAACAGGAGAGGCTCGCGGCGGGGGCTATCGGAAGAGGCGCGACGCCGGAGGAAACCCATTCTGTGAACACAGTCAACTCTTGAACTGTTCAAAGTACTTACTGATCACAATGCAATTTCATCGTTACAGCTCACTGTTGAACATAATGAAGCAGGCACATACATTTTCTAAAAGACGGATTCTTGCCGGCGTCCAGTGCAATTTCACACAAACGAAATATTCGTGTGTAGATTCAACCAAAACTTGAGCTAACCAATGGATAGATATCGCTAATGATACTACCAAGGTTGTGTCAGCTCTAATAATATCTTCTTTTTTCAGAGTTATGGCTTAATTGATAATCATGTAACCTGAAGTGACATGATTCAACACATTTAAAAACAACTTACATCTTCCCGTTCTGGCATAGAGAGCGCGTCCGCGAACGCATCGTCTGAACTTCCGCTCGTGCCAGTTGCTCCATCTCCATAAGTTTCGTTTCGTTTTCTGGAACTGTTGTAACTTCATTAGGGTACCCATATATCATTATGATATTAGTCTACTAAATAATACTTAACCGATTGATTATTGAAGCCTGATGAAGGACATGTTGAGATACGTGTTCAAGCGGATCCGTGAATATAGACCAAAAATTGATTGATGATTGATGATATAGAAACGTTTTATATAGGCTTAGAAGTGTATACTCACGCTTCCAGGCATATACAGAATTGCGCGAAGTAGTATGCGGGGCGGTGCGGCGCGCCTGCGCGCGGCACAGCGTCACCGCGTCCGCGCTCGCCACGCGTCGGAGCAGCGAGCGCTGGCACGCCGCGCGAAACGACCAGGGGTCGGACCCGCCACCCTGACGCATATCATACATACATTCTATACACACTAATTAATATCGCCTTCTTATAATACCTGAAAGGATTTACGGAGGGAGAGAACGGCACCGAGTCCAACTCCAAGGCTTGAGTAGTCACTTACTACGCAAGCCCCCCTTCGTGAGCAGTATATAATTTATTTTATTTGAAGATTTAATGAACTTGACAATACACTCGGTACAATTTTTTTATTCTCTAATATGCCTTCAGAACATTTTTACTGGCAAAATATTAAGCGTGATCTCACCAGTCACTATAAGAAGCATCTGTAGTATCATATGATGGTTATAAAATATTAATAAGTTCTAAATATGACATATCGCAGTCATTCCACGGAATGGAAGTTCAATCAATTGTGTGTGGCTCACCCAAGACACCTCCTGGTCTGCCAGCATATCCTTGCCCTGATCCAGTGCCAGCCTCATCTCCGCTCGAGGACTGAGTCGCTCCGGTGTCGGAGGTCTCTGTTCCTCCTGTTGTGTACATTCCTCCACTCGTGCTGGCTCGGAGGCTAGAAAACATATTCTTTCATATAATGGAACTGCGAAATAAGCTCACTCTATAGATACTCAGGTAGGTTCACGGATTCTAATGCTAAGCCGTAATCCCCGTTGCTGTACATCTTTGACACTGGATCAAGCCTAAAGAAAGGCTGACTACAGCATTAAAACAGATCATCTATTACCGCTAAACAGAATGCAAAGAGGACAGTCTTTACAGTAAAAACCTGTTGACTAGTCACATGGGTTGGATCGTATGCCAATTTCAACTACCTATTAAAAGAGTAATCGTTGAGTTTCTGGCCGTGTTCTTCTCAACAATAAAGGTGTCCTTCTGACGATTTGAAATTACTATGGTTTAATCAAACAAAGATATTTTGAATTATGAATGAGATAGGGTAGAGACAATGATTCTGTGATGTACCTGACGAGTGCGGTGGGTTGTGTATGGGGTTGTGTATGGTGGTGCGCTCGAGTGTGGAGGGCGTGCTGGCCGAGCTGGCTGAGCCCCGACGACCGCCGCCAGCACCGGCACGCACCTCCGCATACTCTTTTGAAACTAAACAAAACCATAATTCACTTAATTGAACTATTTAATAAAACATTCTGCTGTTTGCATTTCTTTGATGATTTGTTAGTTATTAGCTCCTTTGCTTTACCTGGATCATTGGAGCAATCATTCTGCCGGGGCAAAGTCGTAACACGTCTTGCTATCTGTCTATCGTCTTCTCTATGACTTTCTCAAACATTTTGTGGATTAAGCCGATCAGCAATTTTTCTCGTAGCGAACTTATTTTTTTTACCTGTTAGATCGGTAGATGTCATAGTTCGATATTCGTTTTAATATGAATATCACAATTACCATATTGTAAGGGCATCGATGGTACTTCGTTGGTTGGCGTCCGGTCGGGGCTCAGTTCGCATGTGGCGCCACCATCGGCTTCCTCTCCAGCAACTTGTGCGGCGGCCGCACCCACGTCCTCTGCTTCTGCAGAATTATAAACCTTCATTAAAATGCAATAGAATCCAATTTTGTGATCAGTTAGTACTTGCTTTAGTCTTCTATGTATCACGTACGTGACAAAATATTATGTGATTAGTTGTTTTTTAGTAAAATTATTCGTGTTATTCAAATTAATATGGAAAAGATGAATAAGGTCAAAATCTAATAAAAATCGTGCAGAAGTAGAATATGTAGGATGTTAACAAAGGAAATTTAATAATTAATAATAAGCCATATTAAATACTCGTCCTCAAAGACAAAGATTAAAATATGACTTTCAAAGTTAGGTTATAAATTATTGCTTTGTGTGATAGTATGCATTTGTATTTTGTATATCAAATATGTTTGTAAGACGTGCATGCACCGTGCATAACATAGAACATTATTATAATAATGATGTTGTATAGTGACTCCGAACGTGATTTGTCTAACATCTCACCTTCCATTAGTCATGCAGCATTTTTGTCTGTTAAAATGTATCCACTGTTAGTATTAATGTGTTTTATGCTTGATTGGACTTTGGTGTTTCTCAATAAGAATCCTGTCAACTGTTTTCAGTTGTCAAGTTAATGTATCTTAAAGCTGTATCTACTATAAACTTATAATTACTTTCTATTCTTTCTATTCGACGATTGTCTTAAAAAAATATTTTTAGTATTTATTTTATGTAATTTTTGTATAATTGATACTTTTTATTATAATACTTTATATGATTATACTCATAGTGTTAACTTTTCTGTGAAGTATGGAAATGAAAATAGTATATGCGCCGAATCATGATATCGTCTAGGTAGACTCACCGGATTCTGAAGCAGAGGGCGGCTGGGGCGCGCCGCAACAGTCGTCAGCATCTGGGCCACGCGCGCTGCCCTGCGCCAACCGCCGCACCAGCGGACCAGTCACAATGTGAGATTTAACCTAACTACGATCTACATTGGGATTTGCCAATAGCCCGCCTAAACATCGATTGTACAAATTTTGAGGAAATGGTCTAGAAATATTTTGGGATTGGGATTCCTTTAGAATATTCAAAGAACTATCAACAATACTTATAACGTGTTGTCATGCATCAGGCGTGCTTTGTCACAGGTTAACATGCTGAGGTTGTACATAAGATCCTACAGTTTTATCAACTTACGCTACATGTACAATCTCTACATTATTTTTGTCGGGAAGATCAATAATATCGTCGTTTAGTAAATACATATTAATTTACTTATATACTTTTACCACATATATCATAAATAAGGGGTCGCTAGTATCAAGCACGTCTATGGTATTCACCTGGTCATCAGAATTGGTGGGAGTTGGTTTGTTATCCTCGCTGCCGCTGTCTGAACAGTCTTCTTCAAGGAGTGGTTCCAGTCTTCTCCTGAAAACATCCCTACGTTACATTTTATATATTAGTAAATATGTAATAGTTTTGCATAGTGTAATAATAAAGTGTAAATGTGATTTATTTAATATTATTCAATAGTTAAAACTATACTCAAGAATATACTAAGGAGTTTATGATACTGTAATAATTATAATAATATATATCTATCTAATATATAGTGCTAGCTGTTCTTCGCTTTTTTACCCGTATTATAAAAATAAAAATATAAAATAAAAATTATAAAAAAGTAAAAATCAAATAAAATATATGTTACTCAGTGATAATATATCAGTGATAAATTCCACGTTTTGTAACATTTTCCATTGATGATTCGCTCTTATTGGTCGAAGCGTAAAGTCTTAAAGCCTAAACCCTTCCTTTCAAAACATCATCGTTTCATTTCAAACCAGTAGTTCCTGAGATTAGCGCGTTCAAACAAACTAACAAACTGTTTAGCTTTATAATATTATGTATAGATAGTCAATAAATATTGCTAAAAATACTGCAACAAAACATTGTTATATTTACCTAGGTAAGAGAGGCCTTAGTGTAGTGGGTCCGGTGATAGTTGGGGCCATGAGAAGTTCATCCATCATCAGTTCCGTGTCATCGTCACCAGCGTATGATGACGACGACTTTGTTGGGGACTGAAACAATGACAGAATCTCCATTCAAACGGCATAAACATCGTCTAAGTGCATATAGTAAATTAGTGATATATCAGTACCTAAAGCAGCTTCTATATACATAGAAGAGTGCCACATATTTGGCGTCTGGAGTGCTCAGTGAAAATAGTGAGGGTGTTGCGTATGTGGGTAAGTTTTATTTTAATTCTGTCGCGTTATATGGACAGACACATGTGCGATATTAACTATAATGATAGAGTAATCACCGATAAAGTTCCATGATCTGAATCAGCAAGATTATCTGACAAGTCTCCTGACGAAGGTGTTCCCCATGCTTCTTCGCCACTTGCTCCACTGCCTTCACCGGTCTCTCCAGTTCCGTCTTCAGTTCCGAGGGTTGTCTTCCAATCACTAACTCCAAGACATCTGACAGAACATACACATCTTACTTCTAAATATTTATTTTAAAATAGCGGATATCTAGAAATAACTAAAATGAAAATCTATGATATACGTTTAGCTACGAAAAGGTAACTAGCTGATACTAAGAGTTCTGTATAATTAATTATTTTTTAACTACGTTTTTCTAGCTTTGACAATCTTATGGTCCTATAGATAAATCTTAAGTATCTAAGATAATATTTCAGATATATCTGAAAATAGCATATAAAATCTACGTTACAAGTAATTTCTAATTTTATCTATGTTTATATGTTATCAAACTGCTGAATTTCAAAAACAAATATAATATGTATGTAAGTAAACTTTTGTTACAGAATATATATCTTTCTAGTTGAACAAATATGAATAATAATATTTAGAACACATCTAGAACCTAAGTGTTATTTGTATGAAATACATTTGCTAACCATAAGTGCTACAATCCACGTATTATAAGTCGTTCTAAGAGCAATTATTAATTATAACAACAATATAACTCAAACAGCTGTAAAACCTGACATACGTCATCATCCTGTAACACTGCGTCGAGACGTATTCCACCTATAATATTATATTACATGTAAAGGCCAGTTTATCATATACTCATACTTACACATAACAATAATATATCTTCACAAGTTTCTAGAAAGGTGTGGGAAAAGGACGATTACAAGGAATTCACACAGATTTCACCGACAGTAAGTAAATGCCAACGTCTGACTGATGGGGAGTCCATCGCTGTCTCAGGCATTATACATCTTTTAATTTATTCTCAGATACATGCAAGTTTCCTCAAGATGTTTTCCTTCACCTTCACTTAGGTTGATACCTAAGGGGGTGAAATGGCTAGCTTCTGTCTTGTTTTTAAATTTCTTGACAATATGTATATTGGTTTCCTGACGACGTTGTCCTTGACGGCTAATCGAATACCCTCTTATAAAAAACATCGGTTAAGAATATCCTCGGTTAAAAATAGGTTTCAAAACTGAACTATATAGTTTTATTGCGAGATTGGTGTCGTCAAGTTTTGCGATAGGGAGATAAGTTGCAATACTCAGTCAAATTTATTGTAAGTAGTCTTCGGGAAATATTAATCAGCAATTTTCGGTTCGTTAAAGCGACGGATGATGATTCGCGGAAACGGCTATCAAAATGTGGCATAAGTAGGGTTAAACAGAGACATCGTTACGAAGCCAGAATTAGCCGATTGTGTAGCTTCTGGGGTCGATGTGCAATATATATCGCCGGGTACTGCACATCAACGCAGAGATTGAAATCCGAAAATAATAGACCAAGAGCCTGAATAATTCTGAAATTCACTAACCTTTCTAAGAACGACGGTTGTTTATGTGCTATTGACGTATTAGGCACACTCTCTGTATAGCTGAATATGTTCATTTTCTCTACAACGAATGACCCTGCTCTTGCAGTCCACCCCATTATACCACCGGCAGCTCCAGTTACTGTATTAATTAGATTAAAAAAGGTTAATGTTTCGTCTAGTTCAACAGTTACATTTAATTTACTTTTAAACTAACCTGGATTATACGCCTTGGACGTTTCTGGCTCCTGAGTCAGTCTTACGTTACCATCGTCAGTCTCATCGGACGGTAGCCTTTCCAGGCTAGACATCGTACCATATCTGGAACATAGCAGTTTGAAATATTCATCTCGAAAAATTTTGCGTTTGGCATTGATTTCCACGTTTAGGGGCACATACCTTTTAAGTGATACATAAGGCAGGTCTTCGGGAGCATCTGGGGAATCAGGAGAATCATCTACAAGGTGATCCTGTGAATTGAAATGAACAGCTTTAATTTTATATTCTGCAAGTAAAAAAGAATAATATGTAATTTGGAAATACCTACAGTCTTATTAGTAGTACTATAATCTGGTGTCGGTGGCACAACAGCTATATTAGGAACAGGAGACTCAGACTGAGCAGAAACAAGAGTTCCAGGTCTCGAACTAATGTTATTCGAATTCGTAACTGAAGATCTCTTGAACGGTTCTACTCTCATTAAATGAGCTGCTGGATTTATAGCTGATAATCCCATTAACATCAAAGGGCCTAACTCTATGTCTTCATCTGAACCTATTTCGGGATTAATATTGGCATTCATATCTTCAGATTTCTCAGTCTTCTTATTAACGTCTCCGTTCATTATGCTAACAGCAGCTATACCCATTCTGGGAGATCTTCTAAGACCTCGTTCTATTTTCAAATCATTATCATCTTCGTGTATTGAATCGTCTTCCAAGAAAACTGAAGAAGTTTTAAGACAGGTTCCAATGTTTTCTCTCTTAGCTATAATATTCATGCCTAACACCTTATTGAGTACGTGTTCAGCCTTTTGTCTTGTTATATGTTCTTTTCTAGCAGATGCTGGTGATGGATAGTTCTGTAAGCTTTTATTTTGCTTCGACACTGTTATACTTTCGGCGCATCTCACTTCATTCAAGTATTTCTCTTGAGCAATGACACATTGTACTTGATTAGCAATATTCGAGTTGGACATTCTAAGGTCGTTGGAACTGGAGTTAAATACCATAGAACTACAAGTAGTGTGACTTGTAGATAGAGGACTGTTGTTTCTACTACTAGACGATGGGCTGGGTGATCGTATTGAATTGTTTCTCAATTCTAATTGACTCTTTGTGTGATTTCTCGAATTAATGTTTCGGTTTAAAATCGGTGAATCTGTTTTGAGTTCGTACGACGTCGATTTCAGCATTCTTTGGCTTTGCTCTATTGAGTCGATAACCTTCATTGCTGCCTTAGGTCCATCTTCAGGTCGTAGTCTTATAGCACCTTTACGTTCTAAATGACAGAAACTCTTAGGCTTACGATTACTGCAGTTAGCACTGCAAGTACTATTTGAACTTTTGTTTGAATTTGAGTTCTGTGGTGAGGCATCAACTTTAGGTTTTACTGGAATAACAGGCGGTTCCTTTTGTGAAACTAGAGGACTGTTTGGTTTCGATAAACATTTTTTATGGCACTGTCTACAGACTGGTATTGTATCCACTACCACGGGACTGGTTCTTACTGTTATCTGAAAGACAAATGGACCAATGAAATAAATCTATAGATAAGTATTTAGATTTTGTAGTGAAGTGCGTTTTGGATTCTTAAAGGCGTCTTACCTGGCTACCAGAATTACTACTCTTAGATGGACTTCTGTCATTATCCTTCTTATCACCAGGTGACGAACCTTTAGCTTCAATACTCGATATAAGATCAGCTACTTCTATAAGATTTAGTTCTCTTGATCTTTTTCTTAGTTCTTCTACACTCCACATCTACAAGACCAAGGGGGTCATTATCAGCTTTGGCTTCAGTAATAAAGACTGATTGTATTATACCTATCAACGGTCACTAAATTAATCTATACTAATATTATAAAGAGGAAATATTTGCTGTTTTGTTATAATGGGCTCCGAAACTACTGGACCGATTTTAAACATATTATCACTAATATGATGCTACATTAATGCTGAATATCATATACGGCACAGGATATCGCTAGATACCTACTTAGGAGGTGCGTATCTAAAAAGAAATTTAAAATAAAATCCTTTATTATATTAAATCAAATCAAATCAAATCAAAAAGTTTTATTCAATATAAGGGACACTTGGAACACTTATTGAACGTCATTTTTCTTACGTTAACTTAAGTTAATTTACTACCGATTCCAAAAGTAAGCCTGTCAGGAGAAGAAACGGCGAAACAAACTCCCCGGTTTTTTTTTTTTTACATGTGTCCCTTCTATATACATAGGGTTTAAGTACATTTCAATGGAAGAGTGAGCAACTCATTGCCCTGTTTGGCTATCATCAATATACTCAGTTACACTATAATATGCTTTTTCACAAAGTTTCTGTTTGATGCTTGCCTTAAAACTTAAAAATGGTAGTTCACACATTTTTAATGGTAGTTTATTGAAAAGGCGTATACTTTGCCCCACAAAAGAGTTACTAGTTTTGTGCAGTCTAGTCACAGGGACACGGAGTTTATCCCTCTTGCGTGTATTTATATTGTGCATATCACTATTTTTCTTAAAACTATCTATATTCTTTCTTACATATATCAAATTTTCAAATATGTATTGACATGCCACAGTCATTATCCCTATTTCTTTAAACTTCTCTCTGAGAGAATCTCTAGATTTGAGTTTATAGATTGCACGAACAGCCCGTTTCTGCAGCACTGTTACTGTGTTAAAGTTTTCGTTGTTAAACTTCGTATTTACTTTTGAGTACACTATGTAGTTTTTTTTATATATTGTTATTGTTACGTACCACTGATTCTCTATGCCAAAATGTTTGCTCAAAAAGTGTAGATCCTATAATGATCTTTACTTTGACTGGCTGGAATTTGCCATGCTCACAAATATTTGTAATATTTTAGTTATTATATTTGACAATTGAGCATTTGAACTGTGTCTATGGGCTTATATTCATGAGATATAAATACTGTAACCAAAAACATTGTATAATAAATATATTTTTTAAAAGAGTAATTGTTGAGTTTCTTGCCGGGTTCTTCTTAACAAAAGCTACCTTCCGAACCCGGTGGTAACATTTATAATAATGTATAATGTATTGTGTGTCCTTCTGACGATTTGAAAGTACTTTGTAAGAAGTCTAATCAAATAAAGATATTTAGAATTTTTAATGTTTAAATATATTTCGAACTCATAAATACCTCCATATCAGGTTCATCAATCGGGTCCATCTCTTCAGTTTCAGGCAGCTGGGTCATCCATCTCTGAAGATGAAGGGTGGATCCTTTGCTCTTGATACTCCTTGCACCTTCAGTGGCACTACCTCCAGCTCCCGTTTGAGTTTCAGCTGAACTCCTTCGGGTCTACAGTTTTCAATACGTTATTGTTTGATTGCATCAATATTTGTGTATTCAGGGGGCCTATTCGCGTTCTCCGAAAAACGAATTCGACCAAATGAATGATGATGAAATGAATGACCATAGAACTTTATTTGACGTTTATGCAATCTATGCTTACTTTCGTTAAATTATTTAACGTACGAAAATTTTCTTGATTTTGGTTCTCTTGCGAAGTTTCGTGTTCGGAGAAAGAGAGCAGACCCGCAGGTCATGTGGATATTCTTAGATTTATATTTAATTTGTACTTACCGGTTATGTCATTACATTTCAAAATCACTTGACAGTTATTGTACACTTTTATATCATGTATTTGTCACCGAATAGTGTTACAAAGAAAAATGGTAGGTATCTCAATACTCGTTAGCGTCGCAAAATTTACCCTCGAAAATCAAAATAAAAATATTTCTCCATTGACAAATTCACTTTATTTATGGATAATTAGAAATATTTTGCTCAGATCTAAACATAGACATCCAAATTCATAAAAGTATTTAGTCCATTATTTTATTATTTCACAAAAAGTTCGAAATTACTACGTAAAGGTTTTCTCAAAATTATCATTTTCTGTGTTTTCCCCCGCACTATAATAATTATGCTATATTAAAATTTACACACAGCCAAAGACATAGAAAATAATTCTTTCTAACTACAAAAATGTCTGTAAAAGGATATTCATACAAACCTCGAAGGTAAGGCGATGTGAACATTTTGCGATGCTAGCGGTACAATGTATACTATATCGTTCATATCTTAACTATTACTTGACCATAGCTACTGAATGATCAACTATGTGTTAATTACTAACAAACAAATAAAGCTACTAAGAAATTATTACATTTTTTATTTATTACCATTTTTCTTTGTAAATACATCAATTATGGCGACAAAGTGTGAGAAGCATTCAATTATTCTAAGCTTTGTAATGCTCTCTACATGATTCGCGAAGCTGATCGCTAAATATCCACATTACCTGCACAATATGGCCATAATACAGAAATACCAACCAGCCCTCAAGTCACTAAGGGTTACAATTTTCAGGAGTATTACAAAACGTCGAGTTTTCACTAATATTTTTAAAATATAAACCCATCGGAGTTCAACTCCTTCGTGTTAGTAACAGCCGTGTCAAGATCTGTGACGTTATTTAGAAGAACCGACAATTTTTGTATGGAAATGCCGACTTCAGATTATACTATTTAGAAAAGCAGACTTTCCTCACATCATCTAAAAACACGATAGTTGCCATGTTTCTAAAACCCATGTCATGACATTTATTAAAACGACAACACTGAAGAAAGGGACAAAGTAAGAAGCTGGTTCATAAGAAAAGGACGGAAGACTTACAAAGCGAACTTGTCCAAAAAGTATTAGGTATGTATTCAATTGTACATGTATTTTCCTACAGTTTGGTACCCTATAGTTACACTATTGACACAGAATTTAACTATTTCTAAGATATTGGCATACACATTGTTAAAATTATGCTAAGCGACTTTGTATAATTAATACCCCATTTTGAGAATTCAGTCCTGTATATCCAGAGGGCTATTTTACATCCTGCATTGATTTTGAAGTTATGTATCTCATTATTTCTTCTATACCTTAAAAACGGACATCAGACTTAGTCGAACATTAAGATTTTTATTCATGTTTAATCAAAATACTGAGATCTTTTTAATACTGCTAATTTTCGAAAATATGTCTCTCAAAAATTTGTTACCACAACCTTAATCTCAACTATAAGCGAATTTTATAACAAACCAACAAATCGCTTGCGCCGGACTCCGGCCAGTCTACACGACGAAAGCTTTGCCGTTCTGACGACGATAAACAACCTCATCTAAACATTCAGCTACGATCAGGGTCACTAGAACACCATTGGGGCTTTGGGGCTTTATTGGGGCTCTGTCTCTATCTCCAGTTATCACGGTTCCGGGGGAAACAAGAATTTCCCAATTCCGGATCTGACTCCGCGGATCAAAGTTCTAAATACGCTGGCGGAGTTGGCCGCTCCGGTAATGCCATTTTAGGCAAAAGAGGATCATCTGGCAGAAATATACGCTCCTCAACGGCGTGCTTATATGAGGGATCTACGTCCAAATCTGCCAGAGCTAAATCTGCTTCGAACGATTCCCACCTACAAGGGGACATTTCGGAATAGTCCTCACCGCCATCTGGGGTCAATTGAGCACTAGGTGAAGTGGGACGTTCATCATTTCTTTCAATGCTTGATGATGAAACAAAATGCGAGGAAAATGTTTGAGAATCGGCTGGGGAGAGGTTAGCCGATGGAGTTTCAGGAGTGGGAGCCGTTCTCCAGACAGAGCTGAGCGGGCCTCTACACGGCTGCGGCGTGGGGGATTCAGAACTCGGTCTGACATCGAAGCTGACGCGTACTTCCTTCTCAGGTCGTTCCTCGACTAGCATGTTGAGATGGGAGCGGTAAGAGCTGGCGGGGAGGAGAGCCAGACTCGAGTGGCGCTGGATGCTGGAGGCGGATACCTGGCGTTGTTGGGAGTCCAGCGTCGCTAGCGAGAACGTAAGCTGAGGGTCTGGCGAGTCGAGGGGTGATCCCAGCGGAGTGCCTGACATTGTGTGTGCTCGGTATCTGAAATTAATGGGTCAATTTTATGTTTTGCTACTTATTTGAAAGAGATTTTCTTTACTTTTGTTGTGATGTAACCTAAAATATGCTTGGTGGATTATTTTTGGAAATCCGATCGGAAATAGCTTTCGTAGTTAGTGAATTGTCATTGAAAACTAGGAGAATATTTAGGATATTAATGCAACAGACTTTTCAGGAACTTACATCTGCCTTTGTAAAAGACTCTGCCACACAGCCTTTAAATCAATAGAAGGCGCTCGCAGAACAATTGTTCGTGTCCGTCCTGGCGTGCGCGGAGCACACGATACTAGCGGTGACTCGCCACCTGCCCTGCCGAGGATCAGGCGAAACTCTGTAGCTGTAGAAAAACAAAATCATATTATCTAAAATGAAAATGCATATAACACGTCTTATGTTTATTGGTTGGAAAAGAATGGCCGTGGGGTTTGAGCAGTCATCTGCTACGCAAGAGACGCAAGTTCAGATCCTAGCGGGGCCTGTACCGATGAGTTTTTTTAAAAACTTATAATCAGTGATTTCTTACCACATGCTTTACGGTTTACGGGAAGGAAAACATCGTGAGGAAACCTCCATATGTCTGAGAAGTAAGTAATTCAAAGACGTATGTAAAGTGTCTGAGATGGCGATGGACTCACTATCTGTCACGTTGGCATTCAATCATTTTCGATGAAAAGTGGCTGTTTACAGTACCTACCCCTTGGAGGCATACAGGCGTTAGCATGTGTATATATGTTTATTGGTTTATACTTACACAAGGCATTCAACGATATTAGAAGATACCTTACAACCTAATTTTGTTTCTTGTCCAGCCCTTACCTTTTTTCCGAACATTGAACTGAGCTTCAGAGACCGTCGCCAGTGCCACTGGTTCCTCAGTGACGAACAGTACCCTGTCTCTGGATACAGTGGCAAATAGGAGTAAGTCGCTGAAGAGTAACGCCCAGTAGGGCCTGACAGCTCTCCCCTCCACCCTCGACAGTTCCCCTCCAAATATCCATTGGCGACCGGCTGTGCTTAAAACGAAGGGCTGAAATGAAAAGGAGAATTCAAATCGTTGTTGAACAAGAGGACAAAGTAAACTTGCAAAATTTGAATAGTGTTATAAATGACTTTCATGTGGCTCCTCAAGAAGCAAAAACAATGGATGATGAAGGACCATAGTTCCTGCAGAATTTCAGGGAGGTCATGCTTTTGAATCCTTATTTTATGAAAACGTTTTATGATTTTAAATAGTCTTATTTAAACTTATTAGGAATCCCGCTCAGAGAATGCTATTCACCGTGACAACACTGCCAGCCTCGGCACGATCCCTAGATCATGTTTTTTTTATTAGGATTTTGTGATACTAAGTACTGATTCAGCACTCACCTTACACCTAGTGAACACGAGTCGACTCTCAAGGTCGGCTACTGACAACAACGGCTTCCCATCACCAGCCAGACCCATCAATCCTGAGCCCGCTGTTACATCTTGGTATCCATGCTGTAATATCATTACAATTAGAAATAAATCCTTATGATAATCTTCTTTCCCTACGCAAAATGGCAAGAATATATGGTAAAATATGGGGGTTTATTACGTCATCTAAGTCTACTTAATATGATATGGATGATGAAGGTCATTATAGAAATTGTAACTGTGTAGGTATTCAGCACAACATGTTTTTCTACCCCATTTCTCCCTATCAGCCGTCATATCTGTATTCACCCCCATTCTAGTCTTATTATATTTCACACAATCGATCCGTTGTTTCTAAGACCAAGAATAATGTTGGTACTTATTTACTTAGCGCGCTATTTCAATCTAATCATATTTGGGACATCAGACTTCCAAGTCTATTTAAAAAGTTTAAAGTCTTCAATAATTTGACAAAGGTAGACTTATATTAAAAATACCTGCAACTGCTCAACAATAACTTGCAGCTGCTGCTTCTCCAGCTGGTCGTAAGGCCCGGCTCCTTTAGCGGCGGCGGCCGCTCTCATCAGCCTCAGCAGCTCACGGAACTGCTCCAACGGCTTGTGAACTAAAGACGTTATGTCTGGCCGTCTCCGCGGAATTGGAGGACTCGTGCAGAATCGGGAAAAAGCACCACTTGGGTCTTTGGACTTTTTTACCTGGTGAAAGCGGTTAGTTTAGAAAAGACACAATACTCCTTGCGTCAGATTGCGAACAAGTCGTAAAATTAAATAACTGAATATTTTATCTTTAAATGTCAATATCTTGAAATGTCGCCATTTGAGATATAGTTACCCCTCATCATTCGAGTGTTTTTTTAGATATGATTGAAGTATTGCAATTTTAGAAAAATATACCTAATCTGATGAGCTCATGGCACAGTTGCTATTGCGCATATCTTTCAATCGGCGAAGTTAAGCAACCCTAACCCTAGTCAGTAATTGGATGGGTGCCCGCCCGAGTTTCTTCCGTGTCTCGGAGAGCAGGTTAAGCCGTCGGTCCCAGTTGCCAATTTATCATAGTATCTATTTACAATAGTATGTCAACTGGTTTCACCCAGATCACAGATTTTCGTCGTTAAAGGGGTTGCGAAGGTCAGATGGCAGTACGCTTCGTATAAAATCGGGTGATCAGCCACATCGGGTTGAATCAAGTGCCGACCCCAACAAAGTATGGGATAAGGCCAGGGAGATGATGATACCTAATCTGATGAATTATTAATCTGTTATAGTGCAGTGTTGCACTTCAAAAAAGAAATAACTTTTTACGAGAGGTCAATAAGTAGATTAACTTACCAGCACACAGTCAGCTCGTTTCAATCCTAGGCAATATTTCTTATAAAGGCTAAGGAACACAGACGTCTTCTGGAGGTAGACCGCAACCACAGTCGAGGTCTGGATCTCCCCGTCATCTTGCACGATTTGGTCTAGGATATCTTCAGATAGCCTGAAGATCTGGAAGATAGTTACGACTATATACGTCATATACAGCTGTCTTAAGAGTTGAACTAGAAGTAAGAGGTGGGGTAGGGCCCCAGGAGGCATTTTGGTATCGACTTCATTTGCACGTGAAGTTTTAAGGGAAAGTCGATCATCTGTATATGAAATAAGCATAATAGATTCAGCAACACTTGAATTTGCATCAATAAAATAATTGTGTAGAAACACATTTGTTTTAAAATAACATTGATTTAAATCTAGTTAGTGGAGGTGGCTCCATCATTCAAGCTCTTCTAAGTTATGGATAGTGGATCGGAAAAGTAAAACATACCAATGCAGGGGGTGACTCAATAATTTAATTAAGTACATGGCAGTTTGCATGTTAAAGAAGTGTGCTTAATTATTGTAAATAATAATAACGATCCTCTAAACCTACCTCTTCAATATTTTGGAACAGGAGCTGATGATCACTTGGTGCTATGAGGTCTGCCCTCTCTGCGAGGGGGGAGACGAATCTCACCAGCCCGAATTGGAGGCAAGTGGCACAGTGCTGTTCTCTGGCAACCACGGCTAGGAGAGCACGCTTCCTTCCGTCATTCGATAGGCCTGGCGTCTAAGCATATACCTTTGTCTTAAAAAATTGTCACAAAGCGCTTGCGTGTGCATGCGGAGAATTTTATTGGCTTCTCGCACGAGTAACTCAATTAATATGATAAATAAAGAACTACAGTGACCAGATTAATAATCTAGATAGGTCAAATTCGGAACACGTATATGAATTAAGTGTATGAAAAGATGCATGAATGGAGGCGAAGCGAAATAAGTATGTAACGATCGTAACATGTGGCGAACGGTGGTCTCTGCATACCCCCATGGGATACAGGCGTGAGCTGATGTATATGTACATACATATGCTCACGCCTGTATTCCCCGAAGGGGTAGGCAGAGGTGTTGTTATCACAACACCGACTTTTCACCGAATTTGATTAAGTGCCAACGTGACAGATAGTGAGTCTATCGCCGTCTCAGGCACTATACGTCTTTGAATTACTTCTCAGAAATATGCAGGTTTCCACTCTTAAAAAAAAGTGTATATGTATGTTACGCAATACACAATCAAATAAGTAGACTAATAACTAAGAATTTAGACAAGATGGGATGGGATGAAAAATTAAATGAAAGCAAGAAAAAATAAAAGCAATAAATTTATTTGCACTTACATTAATTAAAAGAACATAATATTAAAAACAAAATAAAAACAACAGGAACCATTTTTAAAATCAAGACAAGAATAAACTAAAAACTAAAAAATACACGTCATAAAAGTATGTGATGTAAAAAGTAAAGAAAATGTATGTACAAAAACGCTATTGGCTTATCCAAAATTATGAATCTATGAAATTACACTCACAATTATAAGAAAAATAAAAAAAATGGAAAGTAAAATAAAAAAGAAAAATATAACAAAATAAATAATAACAAAACGTGGTGCTTAAACGTAACGCTTCCCCAAATAAATCAACCTGATTACTTACGACTATTCACGAAAATCGTAGATCTATATAATGCTAGTGATAGAACTTTATACATACAACTTATTCAATAGTGGAATGTTTTATGAAATCTATACAAAATAATAAATAACGAAGCCAAATACTCATACAAAAGAACAAAATACTCTCATCTTATCTACAATTTGATATTCTAAGGCAAGAAACGTATGAAAATGTAAGAGGATACCACAAGGTGTCAAACTAGCACCACTTATTTACATTAAATATCGTCCCAAAAATTGATCTTACATCAACATCTATTTCACAAAAAAAACCGAAAAAGAAAAAAATCGCAGCCAATAATAATTACAATAAATTCGAATTTTCCTACAGATGACTAGTACGTTTAGATAAATGAGTTGCAAATCAAACTATGATACCGTTACCGACCTCTTTGGAGAATGTAACTTGTGGTAGATGTAGTTTGCGTCTGTCTAAAGACTGACTGGTTGAGGAGCAGGCTGTGGGTGGTCTCGCTACAGTGGCTGGTGAAGCTAGAGCTGCTGTCCTGGGAGATCTCGGTACTGGAGGCGGAGTGGACTCAGCCGTCGGTATGGTCACCTGCGAGAGCTTCGAACGTATCCCTACCCCGTTGTGAGGCACTCTTCTGAATGTTTCTATGGTCAACATTTGGCCTGCAGCTCTGGAATGAAGAAGACTCTTTTGAATTATGTGGGACATCATTATAAACTGGCAAGAGTATGGCTCACTATTGAGGAAATTAAAATTCTCGCGGAGCCTGTACCAATGAGTATTTCTAAAAAACTTATGTACAGTGATTTCACACCACGTGCTTTACGGTGAAGGAAAACATCGTGAGGAAACCTGCATATTTCTGAGAAGTAATTCAATGATGTATGTAAAGTATCTGAGACGGCGATGGACTCACCATCTGTCACGTTTGCACTTGATCATCTTCGGTGTAAAGTGGGTGTTGTGATTACAACACCTCTGCCTACCCCTTCGGGGAATACAGGCGTGAGTATATGTATGTATCATAATCATCTACATTCAGTAGAAGCCCGTCTTTATACGGATAGCTGTGGTCACCGTGGTGTTTGAGTAGTCACCTGCTACGCAAACTGACGCAAGTTTGAATCTTTATGGTGAAGTAAAACTTCTTGAGGAAATCTGGCAAGAAATTCAAAGACGTATGTATAGTGCCTAAGACGGCGATGGACTCACCACCTTCGGTAAAAAGTGAGTGAGAATTACAATGCCTCTGCTTACCCCTTGTGAGATGGCGTGAGCTTAGCGTTTTGTTTTAAGATACCTTAATTTAGAAAAATCTACTTACTTGACAAGATTCCTGACTTCTTCCTCAGAGGAGGTGACAACGTTCTTTGTCCCAACGAACACGATGTAGTCCCCCGCTCGCAAGCCGGCTTTCTCAGCTGAGCCCCCGGCAGCGACCCTTTCAACTCTGGGAGGTCGTGTCCACACTACTGTGAACCCAAAACCACCAGTGGCTCCGCGGACTAATCTGTAAATAAAAGGTTCGGGTTCAACTACGAACGTAAGTTATAAAAAGCAAGTCTGCATCTATATTGAAGGCATAATAATAATAATATATTTTAAGTATTTTAGTGTTGAAATTAACTGCATAATGAAAACAACGTTAATATTTGTGTGTTGTGGATATTACGGCTTGGAATTCGTAATGCTATGAGGTTTTTTTATGTAAAGTTAGCGGACCGCACGCGGTTTCACCCACGTGGATCCCGTTCCCTTGATAATACGGATAAAATATAGCCTATATAAATAATAATAATAATAATAATAATAATATATGACAAATGAGGCCTGGGAGCCAGGATCAGTCGGAGCAGACCTTGGTTGGTTGAGTGAAACACCGTAACTTGGGCAATCCTGGTATTTATTGATTCCACAACTGTATTGACTTGTTCTCTTGACGACAATTTATATATTAAATCAGTGATAATGTAGCATTTGTAGAGCCATGGTGGCCTTGAGGTTTGAGCAGTCGCCTGCTACGCAAGCGACGTAAGTTCGAATCCCAGCGGGGCCTGTACCAATGAGTTTTTCTAAAAAAAAACTTGTGTACAGTGATTTCACACCACGTGCTTTACGGTGAAGGAAAACATCGTGGGGAAACCTGCATATGTCGTGAGTAATTCAATGACGTATGTAAAGTGTCTGAGACGGCGATGGACTCACCATCTGTCACGTTGGCACTTAATCATCTTCGGTGAAAAGTGGTTGTTGTGATTACAACACCTCTGCCTACCCCTTCGGGGAATACAGGCGTGAGCATATGTATGTATGTATGTATAATGTAGCATTCTAATGGTGAAAGATTTTAAAATCGGTTCAGTACTTTTTGAACCAATTCGTTGCAAACATACATACAAACCTTTTCTGTTTATAATATTAGTATAGACAAATGCTGCATTACAATGCTGCAGTCATATTTCTTTCTATTAAAAAAGGCTTTTGCTACGTACACAGAATACACGCGAGGTAAATTGTTCGTTAGTAAAATAAGAATCCACTCACTTTCTAGTAGTAGTAAAAGGCGTTTTGCCATTCCTTGGGGGTCTTTTTGGCGCGTTAGGATCCTCAGGTGGGTCTAGCTCCAAATACCTCAGGAACAGGTGCTCATCAGCTTCCCTTTGAAGGGCTGCGGATACCGACTGGGCCTGGTTAGCTGTGGTAGATGAGGGCCCGTTTGCTGCCACACCTGGAAGGTCAAATGATTCTAAGAGGTAGGGTATAACCGGATTTCCTGTTTCAAATGTTGCAGCTGCCGAATATCGCAGCTAAATAACGCTAGAATAGTGTCATACCCCCTTATCGCGAAACATAGGCTAAGATAGGCCTTGGTTTTAAGGTATCTCTTTCTGTGGTGCGGTTTTACAAAGGGATGGACATTGTTTTATTCCGAGCTCAGTCTAGTCTTCGTTTAATTAATATTTAGTAACACAGGGATAGAGCAGAGGTAGAGTGAATCCACAGTGCTGACTAAATAAGCTTTTCATCTTTCAATTTGATAATTTATTTCTTATCTATGTATGTAGGCTACATTCCCTTTCCCTATAGGTTTTAACCACGCCGTCGTTTCATAAACGCCAAACTATAGATTTTTCTGGAACATCGATTTCTTTGTCTAACCCGCTCATTGTAATGTCATTGTTATTCACACGCAATATCTCCTGTTTCGGGGTGCGTGGGGGAAATTCGTATGAATAAGTTACTGTGTCATGTGCCTTAATGGCCATTTATTCGTCTTATGCCCAAATAACGAAAGTAATATAACATATAAAAGAACGAAACGAAACGAACGAAAGAAATATAATATATAATAACGATATAATCTCCGTACACTATTTTATTATTCAAGGCACTGGTAATATATAATATAGAGTCGAGAGTTTTAAAGCAGAGCATGGGTCCTACATATAAAATTATAAATAATAATAAATAAATTTGTTTATTTGGCATACATTATGGTACATTTTAACTATCGATGTCATCCGCAGAAGTTATAAACTGTGTCGCGGATGGCAACGCCCACCTACGGAGTAGTTTACAACAATGTATTACAAAAGAACTCAGTTGCAATATTGAGTAACAACAATTATTTTTATTTAATTAAAGTAAATTGATTATTATGTTAGTATGTGTGTGCGCGTGCGTGTGTGTGTGTGTGTGTGTGTGTTCGTGCGTGCGTTCGTGTGTGTGTGTGTGTGCGCGTTGTGTGTGTGTAAGTTGTTATGTGATTGTGCTTACGTTATGTGTAGGTTTAAAAGGTCTTCAGTATCTTGATATGTTAAGGACATAAGCCATTTGCTACATTTTTCTTTACATTTGTAAGATGTAAGTGGAAATTAAAATTAAAATAAAATTAAATCGTATCTATTTATTTTTGTGATAAAGTCCAACTACACTTTAGCTTCTAGAGGTTACTAAGGGATGGCCTATTGGATGACAATGCTTATTTTTAATATAAAATGTAATACTTAAAATATCTCAAAAAAATATAAAATAAACGATAAATAATAAAAAATTCAGATAAGGGGTTTTTATTTTCAAATTCTACTATCAGCCTTGTAACAAAAAAAGTTCACTTCAAAAGTCTAGCTCCTATATATAGAGTAGAAGACTATATAGGATAATTTGAATTTTCTTTATTAAGGCATACTATACTGAATTCTCCTTTATTATATTACTTATCGATTACTAGCAAGGCATAAGGGGTTACCTTTATCATTATTGTTGTCCTTAGTACCATCGTTTGTAGATTCAACGTTGTCAGTGGCCATTTTGCGCGTGTCTTCAGTCAGGCCTCTTGCGCACCTGTCTGGCGGCGCTTGCGCACGGCCGCTCTGCAAGAAGTATGTGCCGGTGATGTCCGTGTTAATTGCATCTTTCAGCGGGAACGAGACGCATCCTAGAAACTCGCTCCGGCTGTAACAACAGAGAATGGTGCTCGTGATACAACTATAAGTAATGTTTTCAATGCTTAAGGCTAATAAAGATAATAATATACGTGAATTTGAAATTTACAGAGCTGGTGTAAACAGTTTGACAGATAGCAAGGAGAGGAAAACGATTATTAAATATCAAATATAGACACATACTTGAATACAATAAATTAAATACAACATTCGTTACATCTAAAGCATTTGATAAAGTCATCGATATATATTTGTTGACTGTAGGGACACCTAGGACTACAATAGAAATAGCTGTTTCTCAAGGGTTAAGGGACTCTTCTGATACAGATAATAAGGCATTAATCTACAGTAAAGTACATTATCTCCCTGTTCTTATCCCATACATTGTTGAGGTCGGCACTGGATTCAGTTCGATGTGGCAGATTTTTATACAAAGCGGCTGTCATCTGACCTTTTTAATACTTTTTTAACGAGGAGAATTGGTATTCTGGTTTAAACAAGCTTTCGGACTCTCTCAGGCCTCCAACTAACCTGTAACGATTGCCGAAGATGTTGAAGATGTTAAATTGGCAATCGGGACTGATGGCTTAACGTGCTCTCCTTGGCACGGAGGAAACTAGGGCGTTCACCCACCCAACCACGGGATTGTATTAGGGTTGTAACCGTGCCACAAGCTCCTCGAATAAACATATACATATAAATACAGTAAATTAGTACAACATCAATTAATTGATTCGTCAATTGAAAGCCACCTCCTAGAAGGTACACAGTTACATACAAGCTACATATTTAAGTTAGTTAACACGAATTCAATCAACGACACACCAAAACGTACACGAATATAGAAACATACAATACAAACAGAGCACTATAGATTGAAATGCAAACAGAGCATACATAGATTCGTGGAACCATGACTCATCATGACCTTAATATGACATGACTGGTTACTTTTTGACCCTCATACTTAATGTATTTGGGCTTATTTGTTTACTCATGAATACTGGTCTCAGCCAAAGACAGTCAACGTACTAGATATCTTCGGATTCTTGAGTTGCGTCCGTTATTTCAATACAGAACCTTTCAAACAGCACATATTTGTAAAATATTTTGAATAAATGTCATCTTCAAAGCACTTCTGACCAGACCAGAATCTCGTTTGATTATTCCCGTGTATTGAAAAGTCTCAACCACCCTTCCATTCGGAACGCTTTTCTAAATGTTTATTTTCGATCGGAATACGATCTGCCACTTTAACAAGACAAAGAAGTTCTTTCAAATATCATATCTGATCATCAAGCAATTCTGAAACGATTTTTAACTATCGACGTTCATAAGGCCTTAGGGTAAAACTGAATAAATAATTTTAATTAAAATTTTCATTAATTCTCATTTTTATTCAATTCCTCTATTATAATCAGGCATGGCATAGTTTAGTGTATGGATATCTCCATGACATATTTTTGGCCCAACTCTTTACATTTCTCAACGTACATTGCCATTGTTAAATCCACCAGCTCTATTTTCATCTTTTAACTATCTTTCTACTATTCCTTTTACTTTATCGAGCGTCACGTGTAGAGCTTAAGGTTCATGTTATAGTTTGCATGCATTCCGTGTAAAATGAAAATAGCTTCGCGTGTTCGTGGCCTATTGAAGGGGAAAGTCCGTCCTTGTTCCAGAGGTTAAGCCACTAATAGCCATGTTCCTGCCAAGTTGTCTACGCCTGCACAATCTAGGTCATGTTAATGGGCTTTGGAATCGTTTCATTTTGTACTAGCTAAAGATTTGCGATTTTGTCTGCATGGATTTCCAGTACCTCTATACTTATAAATTAAAAATACCTTTATTTGATTAGACTCCTTATAAAATTAACAGTCCTCTGACTGAAATATATATCAACGCATAGCCTAAACCGCTGATCTTAGCGACATGACATGTGGAGTTTCTGTTCTCGGTGTACACCAAAAAAGATTTTTTCGAAATTCTTTCTGAAGGAAATGGTGAAACGGGGTTTGAAAGTATGCGAAATTTTACTGCCAGTCAGGCAAAGCTGCTGCCGCAAGCTAGTGTAATTATACCACATATTTAGCGATTTTATCATGAATTACGGTAATGTCATTGAAGAGGCTGAAAATAATCGGTCGGTTTAATTTTCTGTACTTTTTTCGCCGTATTTCCCGAAATAAATTTATTTTAATTGCTATCTTAATTAGGCAGGCAACACATAAAAAGCCTTAACATTATCCTAAGGTTGTATATGTGTAGTAAAACATAAAATATCATAGATAATTTAATTCACACGGGCTGTCGAATCAGCAACCGGCGACATAATTGCTATTTCCTCACTAAAATTAGAAGGATGTGTAGCTGATTGCCTTTGGATTAGATTACTAGCAATTTGGTATCAGTCTGCGATCCGAGAGGCGTTCGATGTTATCAAGGAAACAATTAACTCCATCATCAATGAGAGACGTTAGTAACTATTCATTAGCTTTGTCAATTCCGAATCTATTTGTGGGATAAAATGATTAGTAATGTTCCCAGACCACTCATCGGTGATTTTCATTTTCATCTCGAAGTTTATGCTCACAGCATCAGGGATGTCGCGAACCCTGTAAAAACCTTTCCTCAACTTCTTTGAAGAACTGGCTGGAGCTTGGAGGAGGTTCTTCTGAAACATTTAGCCCGTGCTCAATCTTTCTCCATCAGCATCTTGGTCAAGACAAACATCGATACAGTGAACACACATCTATTAGGGTTCGTGCTCCAGTGTCACATAAGCTTCTAAGCATGCAAGGGGCTGTCCCGTGAGCCTGTCCGGGTAAGTGCAGGTCCGTTCATGCGCTAGTGGCTGGGGGTGGGCACTTACGGGGATGGTTGTCACTCCGTGGGGCTTGGTCTATCGATATCGGCGGGCAGGCTATTTTTTCTGGCCCTCTCGGGTGGGTCCCATTCTGGGTGACTATTTTTCCTAGCCAGTTGGAACCGGTTGGTGTGGCGGTGGGAGCAATGCTGCCGCGGCGGCTGCTCTTCACGCCGACTTTGGCTGAGCCCCGCCACCGTTTGGGAGACGAACGACATTCTTCGGCTGGTGATTGTAATTTGTCAGGATTAAGAATGCTCTTATTTAAATCAATTAAGTAAAGGAACTTATTGTTGGAGTTTCACAGGTCTGTCAAAGCTAAATAGCTCCTCTTGATGATATTTCTACACCTTCCTATCTTCTCTCTTAATTCTTTATAAATATCCTCAAGTAATCATCGATATATAAAACCGTTTAAAAAGGCTGATGTCGATGGCGTTACAGCTATAAAAAATCATGTTTCTATGTCCTTTTTTTTTGTAATTATCATTGATTACTATGTATTGAATGCCAGCCATGATGCCAGCTAAGTTTCTTGCCGGTTCTTCTGAGAAGGCTAGTTTCCGAACCGGTGGTAAATTCTTCGACATTCATAAGTGCCTTACCAGAGCCTAAACTGAATAAATCGTTTTCATTTTCATGTTTTATAATGTACATGTTCAATTTCAAAGTAGGTCTATAGGGATAAATAATGACCGTGGTATTACTAGCTACTAGGACATTTCCAGTTACGCCACGTGCTAACCCCAAAATTATGCGGTTTTAACCCGAGTGAAACAATAGCAAGGGGAGTGTAATTTATTTAGAATGCCAATTTATTACACCGGTCGCGTGTTAGTCGATAATTTGTATCGCAGAGGCTAGTTTTCAGCTTTCACTTTTCAGGGGATGCAGAGGGTGAGTTATTAACATTATCTACTGTATTTCACGCTGTGACTTTACTTACTTATGTAAACATATATCTATACAGTACCCCTATCACGGGTTTGCCACCGTTTTCGTTATCTATACTCGCAAGCGTCACTCGCAATATTTGTAACAGATATTTTAGTTCTTCACGTCACCGCTGGGAGTCGCTGCACAATTTCTCATACTAATATTCGGCGGAGACGCTAGCGAGTATAGATTCAAAAACGGTGGCAAACCCGTGATAGGGGTACAGATAAATAAAATTGAAGTATGTCCTTATAATTGCAAATAAACAGCTGCTTACTAAATGCATATGCAATTATATATGCCTGCCTGTCTGTCTGTTTGTTTCGGGTAATATCTGAAACCGCTGGATCGACTTGAACGGGTCTTACACTGACAGATAAGCTGCTCTTACAAGTAGTTACGCTACTTATTTTAAATAATGGTTCCGTGACAAAAGTCACCCATCGAATGAAGTCAAACCCCGAGGCCACCATATTCTTAGTAACCATCTAAAAATACTACGTTGTGTATGAAAAATGTTAATTAGAAAGGATTATGGATGTATTAAGTGTATAATTAATATGTATGAAAAGGATATTTTTTAAATGTACAATACTTCAAAGAGAAGTTTGTGTTTCTTTGAACTCCAAAGAAACACGAACATAGCTGACCGAAATGGAAAGTAGTGAAACTTAATTTACATTTTACTAGTTAGCAGTAGATGTGCCTCGCGACTTCACCTGCTTAGACTAAATTCCATGTGTCATACTTTATAGAAACCCTCCCTAATTATGATCATCTCAAGCACACATTTAGATATAAGTAGAAATACTAGACTTTTACTTGGTAGTCTAGGGTATAATTCTTTGCAGGTCAGGAGAAAACATGCGCAAATGATAACTGGTCTTAAGACAATACGTGGTCACATTGATGCTCCTTCTCTTCATGAAGAGTTGTGCCGCTTCTACGTGCCAAATAATTACTTGCGCGGCAGGAAGCACAAGTTATTCTGTGTGCCCACGAGTCGCACAGTCGCTCGGGCCCGTTCGCCTGTCCCGCGCACTCTCCGTATTCAACGCTTTCCTGGATAATCACCCTGAATGTGATTTGTTTGCGGATGAATGGAAGAATATTTTGTGTGTATGTTTGGAGTTTTGTGAGGAGACTGCATGAAAGTGCTCCTTTTTTCCTCTTTAGTTTAAGTGGCTTCAAGCCGTTCTATGAGGTTAAATAAATAAATAAATAAATTTATGTTAATTTTTATCGACATATTTTGTGCTTTGGAACTGTGTCCACGGGCTTACATTTCTTAAGTGATTTATTTTATTTTGTATTTTAAAATTGTATAATGTTTTTGAAAATAATACTTGCTGGGTTTTTTGCGAGGTTCTTCTCAGTAAAAGCAACCTTCCAAATCTGGCGGTAACATGTATAATTTGAAAGTACTTTGCTAAAAGTCTAATCGAATAAAGATATTTTTGACTTTGACTTTGTTTTCCTATAGCTATTTCCAAGGGTACAGAAAGTAACCTTCTAAAAAGAACCGGCGAGAAACTCAGCCAGGCATTTATCATCAAAAATAGCTTTTAGGGATCGTTGTACCAAAAATGGCACGGATACTATAGTATGCATATCGGATTAATTTCGAGTTTCTTCCTGTTCCTGCCTAATTATTTGCGAAAATAATTTCTGCAAAAACGTCCTTCGTTATATTTAAAGGATCTATAACAGAGGAATCATCACACCGAAATCGGCCGAGCTGCTTAGACGTAGACAGCTCCGAAATTTTCACGTAGTTGTGTGGACGGTGGTAGTCGTAAGCAAAAAGTAGGGAGGAGTATTTATTATTCCCCGAGACATATCTGTTTATATCCGGGAAGATGTATTACCCAAGTTTTTCCGGGTGGAAATAAAAGAATCGAGAAAGTGGGATTAAGCCGAAGGACACATCGTTTGGACAGTAGCCAAATTGCGTGAGTCTTGTATATGTACCTTAATGCAATAAAATATTTCTTAATCATATATTTTATTGATATAAGGACAATGTTTGTGATTATTGTAGGGGAGGGAATACAGGGAGGGCCGTTTAACATGGAAAAGGGATAGCCTTTTTTGTTTCTTTTCCTGCCTTGTCTGTCTGTTTGTCAAGATCGGATTGCTCAGGAACGAGTGGTCTACTGCCCCTTGGAGCTGTGAAACATCCCCACTTCTAAGCCAAGGCAATTAAAAAACAGCCGTTTATGCTGCAAATTTCGATACATACTAAATCTAAACCTTTAGGGTACTTCCCGTAAGCTCAGAATCTTGTAGTCTGCTACAAAGCAACGTCATAAAATTATGAACAGCAGAATTTCTTTACATACGTCGTACAATAAAAATGTTTTTGCTATCTATACTCGCTAGAGTCACCGTACAATTTTTTTTGAGAGAGACACAGCGCCGTTTAGTGCTCACGTAAAGAACAAAAATTTGTAAATAAGCTGTCTGTTTGCATATTAATTTTTCACAGCTGATCGAGTGTGATAAAATGTGAGAGAGACATAGATTTTACCCAAAAAATAAGCACTGGGTATTTAAAAAACTTTACAAGGACGTGTGTGCTGGTAGATTATTTATAAGCGTTAATAAACAGCGGTAACCACTTACCATCAAGTGATCGATATGCGTGTTTGCCACCTTTCTCGTGTACAAAACGACCAAACAAATGTAAATACTCAGAAAACAACAATTCTTAACTAGCCCCTGAAACTTTTATAGTCACCCCATTATTGTCACAAAATGTACCATCGGTAAACACCCCACCCTTAATAATGATTTGCCACTAGCCCCGGCGTTACCTTAAAGAGGTAATGAGTTACCTTCACTTGGGCGTTAAATATGGCAGGAAAGGGCGCCGCCCGCCCTACGTTGCATAACACTTGAAAAGTTCATCGACTTTGCTACTGAAATGAACTGGGTACTCTGGCTTATAATACAACTTTTGAAATTGTAAAGTATATATTATTCACCCAACGCGGGTAAAATTACGAAGCACAGCAAGTTGGGGATACAATTATTATTTTGAAAACTAACGCATGTATTAAGTAACATGATTTATTTTATGTCAAATGTATGACAATTTACACAAGCTTATATTTTTGTTGCTAGTTCTCCGATTTGTAGCCTAACCATGAGCTCTTACTGCAATGATAGTTCAGCTGTGTGACATTGACAGATGTATACACGTCAAATACACCTGTCTTATAATATTAATCAAACTATTATGGCAATAGGAGCTCGCGGTGGAAAATTTCTCAACGTTCATAATGTGCTTTATTTACGTGAACGTGAACGGAATGACTTTCATTTTATTTTGATAAGGTTTTATTTAATGAACCGGCGAGGCCCTGTACCATCTACTGTGTTGTCTATGGTATATTAAATAATAATAAATATAATATGCTCACGCCATCCCAGAAGGATCCCCGAAGGGGTAAGCAGAGGTGTTGTAACAACACCCACATTTCACCGAATATGATCAAATGCCAACGTGACAGAGTGTGAGTCCATCGCCGTCTCAGGTACTATACATACGTCTTTGAATTACTTCTCAGAAATATGCAGGATTCCTCACGATGTATTCCTTCACCGTAAATCACGTGGTGTGAAGTCTCTGTACATAAGTTTTTTAGAAAAACTCATTGGTACAGGCCCCGCTGGGATTCGAACTTGCGTCGCTTGCGTAGCAAGCGACTGCTCTAACCCCAAGGCCACCACGGCTTGGTATATATTAAGTATTTAATATTATTATTTACTAAGTGTTAAGAAACACGGTAGCAAGATACATGTGCCATTGTCTAAGCACAAAGAGGAACTATAAAAATAATTTGAAATGGAAAGAACTGTTCGGGAAATAAAACCGATCGCTTCCCCGGCTGCTAGTGGTTAGTGCCAGGGTTGTCACTTGCAGTAATTAATATTTTGCTACCTTTCGTAATTATTTAGTGACCAATTGAATTATTTCTATTCACAACTCATCGACATATGCTCTAAATACAGGTTTTTGAAACGTTAGAACGTCGCCACGTCGTCCCTGGACATTGCGTTTTATGCTTGGGGCGTTTTTTAACGTTCCCATACAAAACAAGGAAAATACGCACGCGATATCGTCAACCGAGTCGAGAAGCCGTGGTGGCCTTAGGGTTAGATCAGTCACCTGCTACGCAAGCGACGCAAGTTCGAATCCCAGCGGGGCCTGTACCAATGAGTTTTTCTAAAAATTTCACACCACGTGCTTTACGGTCAAGGAAAACATCGTGAGGAAACCTGCATATTTCTGAGAAGTAATTCAAAGACGTATGTATAGTGCCTGAGACGGCGATGGACTCACCCTCTGTCACGTTGGTACTTGATCATATTCGGTGAAATGTGGGTGTTGTTAAAACACCTTTGCTTACCCCTTCGGGGACCCTTCTGGGAGCACGCCGTCAACATATCTTACAGAGGATCGCAGTAGAGGTGTCAACCCTGCCGTCGGAAACATTATCCGTAACGAGTGAGCGTTCGTTAAAAACTTCGGTCGAAGTGTTATGAAATATATCTTACTATTTTGTTACCAATGTGATTTACTGTATCGGGTGCGTTGTGACATAACCAGCTCCTATTATGGTACTGTGTTTAGGTTACTGAGTCACTATATAGAAACGCAGCTGCAGTACGACTTCCTTTGTCGAAATCTATATACTAACATGTGAGGAAAATATGTTGTATGTGAAAATTATAGGCCATGTGTGAACGACGGATGACGGAAGATTGCTTTATTATTTCATAAAAAATAAAGCAAATTCTGCATTTAATTTATTAATATCGCAATGAGTAAAAAATATTTATCTGTATATACGTAGCTTATTTAACCCTATAAAGGAAAAAGAAAATATAATAAAAATAAAAATTATAAATAAAACACGGAATTTAAATTAGTGTCGGCGGGAATTTCATTAAAATAAGTTCCAGAAGACGAAAAAAAACAGATTATAAACTACACTTATCTATACATTTATACATATAATTGAAGTATCTGTTTGTTATTCCAAAATAATAGCTTTTCACTAAATGCACATGAAAGTATATACAGTACTGACTTAAAAATAAAAAATCTCGGTCTGTCTGTTCCGGCTTATCTCCGAAACGAATAGACCGATTTTTACGGGATTCTCGCTGGCAGGTAGATACTATTATAAGGTTATCGGTTACTGTTATTTTAAAAAGAACATTAGGTTTCCGCGAGCCATCAATGAAATAAGTCTATGCGGGTAAAACCGTATCATCATCATCCCTTATCCCATGTTATTTGTGGTCGGCGCAATGTGTTCTTCTCTTCCATTTCTCTCTATCAGCCGTCATATCTGTATTCACTCCCATTCTAGCCATCTTTCACACAATCCATCCATCGTTTCTTAGGTCTTCCTTTCCCCTTGTAACATTCATAAACAAAGCTTTTTTGACAACATTATCCTCATCCCTCCGCATAACATGTCCACCGTGAGCACAGTATATAATAAAATTTTGCTACTTAGCATTAATCAATAAATACTAGTGTTATCTATCCTTAAAGTACCTAAACTAATGTACACGTAGGCTATGTCGTAATAGGTAGTCTAAGCACATAATTCATTTAACGACACTATAGGTTTTCGCTTTCATCAAACATCGTCGAATTTAATGTGTTTGCCTGCTACACGTATCAACAAACAGGCTTATGACACAATACATATGCAAGCAGTACCTTAAGATAAGCCTCCAAAGATACATACATACTGCTCACGCCTGTCTTCCCCCAAGGGGTTAGGCTGAGGTGTTGTAATAACAACACCCACTTGCCATCGATGACGATTAAGTGCCAACGCGACAGATGTTGAGTCTATCACCGTATGAGGCACTATACATACGTCATGTAATTAATTCACAAATGCAGGTTTCCTCACGATGTTTTTCTTCACCGAAAGCATGTGGTGTGAAATCACTGCACATAAGTTTTATAGAAAAACTCATTGGCATTGGCCCCGCTGGGATTCGAACTTGCGTAGCAGGCGACTGCTCCAACCGCAAGTAAACGAGGGCGAAATCTGTCACGTTGGCACTAATCATTTTGGGTGTAAAGCTTCGGGGAATACAAGCGTGAGCATATGCATGAAACCTACATGCCTGAGAGTAAATTCAAAGACGCATGTATACTGCATGATGTGACACGCTCTGTCACAGGCACTTAAACATCTATGGTGAAAAATGGGGGTTTAATATTTACTGGACCATCAACACTGTATGTAATGAAGTTACTATACTGTTATGGTACTGTTTTAATCATGCATTGTGTCACAATTCCCTTGGACTCCGGTTTGTGGTTGTTTTACGACCGTCTCGTTTCGTGAAATTGTCCGCGCCTCTGTGAGAGCAAATAAAAGGTTGATGGTACCCCTGGCAGCTTTATAGCGGCTGTATAGCGTCGTTTTAAGACTATTTATAAGCCTGCTTCTGGACATTGGTTAAGGACGTGGAAATTACGACGCAGAGGAAGCCTTTTGTAGGGAAAAAACAGAAGAATATGAAATCTTTCTATGATACGGATTTAAAAAGGAGTTGACATAGTTTTAGTCTCAGTTTGGTATTCATTTAAACCATGTTAAGTAATAAGGCGGGTTAATTTTTTAATTACTTTCCTAGTCTAGACGCAAAAACGTAGCGTAAAGATCTAACCTTTAAGGTCAAACTTAGGTTGTTACGCGAAGATTTAATTCCCGCGGAACCCAAAATGTTTTCTTTTTTAATAGAAGTAACCTAAGTTTCTCCTTGTGCCATTAACTATCTGCTTGTGAAAGTCCTTTTAAAATCGGTCTAGCCGTTTCAGAGATTACCCGGAACAAACAGATAGACAGACAGATATACAGAGATTTTTTTTAAAATTTGTTTTTTTTAATTCGCTAAAGTATATCTTTCATATGCGTTTAGTGAAAAGCTGTTATTTTGGAATTACGAACAGACACTTCTTATTTATTTAGCTGTATGTATAGACATAGACGTTTTTGATTATTTATCCGTATATATATATAGATGTATAGATGTAAATACGAATGTTATTACTAAATAGGGTTCTAATGGCTCAATGCTGAAATGTATCTCGCATTTAAAGGCCACCTTAACTATTTAAATGTACTTGTATGTACAAGATGCCAGTTTCTTGCCGGTTCCTCTAAGAAGGCTAGTTTCCGAACTGGTCGTAATTTTTTCGACGCACAGACATTGCCTTACGAGGTCTAAATTCTTAATATAATAATTTCACCTCTAACGTTAACTATTCATACTGTCCTTGTCATTCACCCGGATCGACCTGCCGCAGTCCATAACTGGATAAAGGCCAAGTAACTATTATAATTTCAGGTCACACACACAATATGAGAACGATATAGGTACCTCCTTCGTAATGTGTCCATTATTTATTAATGCGTTCGTATTATTAGTCTAATGGTATTGATCCAGAGAGATTAGGTACGATCATAGCACAATTTATGTTCTGTGGATGACGATGGATTGAAAATGAAAATGAACTCAAAGAATTTACCACCGGTTCGGAAACTAGCCTTCTGAGAAGAACCTGCAAGAAACTCAGCTGGCATCGTGTATATTTCATCAATACTATATATAACAAATATTTCGTACCCTGCGGAGATTTAATTAGAGTCTTATTTTGTCTGTGAAAAATTTTTGGTATGCGACCATAGATAACGAAACTTTTTTTTGGAATCTTTATCATTGTGCGGTACTAACTGGTGTGAGGCCCACATACATAGAATTGATAAGAAATAGAGAGAGCAACAGTGTCTTTGCTCAAGAGTTAATGTATGTCTGTGACGTTATAATCTTACTGAAAATAACCATATATTTAGTACTTCATCTGATTTCAATTAAGGCTGCGTCGCATTATTGTTTTAGGATATTTTTTTTTCTTTTCATTCTTTCAATAGCAAAATATCTCATACCTTTAATCGAGCAATTCTTGTATATACCTAGAATCTGAATCTAGGAAACGGCTCCAACGATTTTCATGAAATTTAGTATGTAGGGGTTTCGGTGATAATAAATAGATCTAGCTAGGTTAAATTTATGGAAAACATCGTTTTGACCATGTTTTCAGGCACTGAAAAACTCATAAAATATAATTACAGTAAATTTTGACGACATCGGTCTAGATATGATCGGACGTGAGGCTGCCAGCTTACGAGGCTATAACGAAACTATAGTGACCCTGGTTCGAGACTGACGTTAACCGGTTCGATTTTTCCCTTTTGTTTAATGAGAAAACGTCAAATTATTTTCTTATGTCAACCAGGGACTTATTACCTACGTAAATAAAAGCAGGTCATTAACAAAACAGCTTAAAAATCCTGGAATATTCAATTCTATTATCGTCAAGTTGGTCTTGAAATAAACCTCGACATTACTTATTAAGGTATCATACCTTTTGGGAAATCAACCCTCATCTAACCGAGTTAGAGTTGGACCAAGGAGTTTGTATAATAATGGGACCATTTTTCTTTCTTGGGTGTGGTTGGTCGCAAACATCTTGCAAATTGTATTCCTTGAGGAATCCCTCGGGAAGCATAATAGACGTTGTACAATAGCTATGTGTTTGTTATGTTTTTATGCATAAACTAGCCCTGCGGTTTCATCTGCGAAGATTTAATTTGATTTCGGCGGAACCCTAAATGTTTTTTTAAATAACCTGCCAGAAAATCCCGTTAAAAACGGTCCAGCTGTTGAGAATAGCCGGAACAGTCAGACAGACAGACAAAAATTAAAAAAAAATGATTTTTTTATGTCTGTACCGTATAAACTTTCATATTATGCATTCAGTGAAAAGCTGTTACTTTGGAATTACGAACAGACACTTATTATTTATTTAGCTGTATGTATAGACATAGATGTTTTTGAGCCTGAAATTTGACCACCACGCGTAGATACTTAAGCCTCATGGTAAGCGACTCTGTAGTGTATAAACGCTAGATACATCCATACTGTGTTTCACGATGACAAACATTGCTAGCACAGTGACTCCACTCTTATGACTCCCCACAATGGAGAAGTGGCAACCTTACTCGCCGTAAGACAAAATAAGGTAGGGTCTATTATCTTCTATACCATGGTTACCTACAGTCCCCAGTCACTTTGAATTTACATCCAGATCGTAATTACAAACGTTATACAATATTCGTTACGTCCTATCAACCTCTTTTAAGTAAATGGCCGAATGAAATATTGTATATGTAGTTCCAAATCTGAGCTTTTGACAGATCTAATCATTTAGAATATATTTTCAAATTTTGACAGATCGCCATCTTTTTTTATTTAATTACTACTATTTGATTTTCTGAACACGTCCTTAGTAAAAGTGACTTTCAAGAAAATACATTTTTTTTCACATTCAGACATATCAAGTTAAATAGATTGCATAATTTATTAACTTATTTTGCCTCCTACTATGTATGTATATGACGCAATTATAATTGCTTAATAAACTTGAAAGCACTGTTATACAGTAATTATGGAATTGTCAGCCATAATGACCTAAGGGTTATAATATTAAAGACGTAGAACTTCCCTAACTGGGTGGAGTTTGACGAGATATTTTTGAGGTATGAAACTCAACTATAGCGTTAACACTTAGTTTATTCCTTTGAAACAATTTTCAATCGTTCGTAAATCATATTAATGTCAATACATTAATATGATTTACGAACGATTAAAAGAAAATATTGCTAAGCCGACCTTATTTGTGGGACATTAAAAAAAATGTTTTTTTTTTCATCAAGAAACAAGCTGCCGTGAAAAATTTAAGAGACCCAAGAAAAAAGCTTTCAGCCAAAATCGCACCACAAAAATCTTACCTAAATCGTTCCTTAAACGCGCGAACAATACTTTATAAAAACGCACCCACTACACAGCACTGCACTCACAATAAAAAAAAATTTATGCGTATTTCAAGGGGACGTAGGGAAAATTTGGGCATGTATTAGTCTTAGAGTTCCAACGCAACTGGCCGGGTCTGCGCCGCGAGGTAATCGATGGCTGTGCGCATGCCCACTCCACCCCGATATCTTATGTATGAGCACGGAGAAAAGTGAAAAATGCCCGACATACGCGGGCTACGATCATATGTCACGTCATGCACGAGCTAGCCTTACTTAATCCATAATCAAATTACAATTGGGAAAGTGTCCTAAACCAAAAGCCTTTGACCCATTTTTGCAAAATATAAGAGTCTGGTTTAAAAGTAGCTCCACCCAGAAAGGGATGGATTTGGACGTTTAATAATTTTGTAATAAGGAGGTGAAGGTTTAAGTAAAAGTAAGCATTATGCTGCCTAACTGACGTGTGGCTCCATCTTGTGGGAAAAAAAGTTGTCTGTTTTCGGCTGAATCGATTTTGCTGTAATTTAGTGCATACAACATTAACCCATAGAGGCCAACCATCATCGGTCTAAGCAGAGCGTATTACGAACTTCTGAGCTTTGACGTTTCATTTTTGTACCGAAAACTTAAACGTCAAAGCTAAGAAGTTTTTAATACGTGCTGCTTAAGCGATTTTAGTTGGGCCCCTGGACGGATCCGCGGAAAAAGAACTCCATTTTATTGCCACTTGTGTACACGATGGAAGCATCTACGTCACAAGACTTCTTGAATTACGACTTCTTAGACTTGGTTTGAGTGACGCAAGTTCCAAACTAGCCGGTGTGTAACAGCACCTCGCTACTAAATGCCTGAGTCATCATCATCTCCCTGGCCTTATCTTATACATTGTTGGGGTCGGCACTTGATTCAACCCAATGTGGCTAATCACCTGATTTTTATACGAAGCGTCTGCCATCTGACCTTCGCAACCCCTTTAACGAGGAAAATCTGTGATCTGGGTTAAACCAGTCGTCAGACTATTTTAGGCTTCCGAATGACCTGTAACGATTGCCAAAGATGATAAATTGGCAACCGGGACCGACGGCTTAACGTGCTCTCCGAGGCACGGCGGGAGCTCGGGCGGTCACACATCCAATTACTGGCTAGGCTAAGGGTTGCTTAACTTCGCTGATCGAATGATATGCGCAATAGCAACTGTGCCCCGAGCTCCTACTAAATCCCTGAGTATAGGTTTGTAAATGTTCAAACGTCGTCTCTTGAACTTGCGAACTGTCGTTCTAAATCTGTTGATCCGCCATCTTTGATATTCAATCACAATCTGGCTCCAAAAAAGAATCAATATTTTTGAGAAACGTTTGGATATCTCAAAACTTATGCTTGGGGCACTGTACCAATGCTTTCACAGCACGAAATTAACGGTGAAGGAAAACATCGTAAGACAATCTACGCCTATATGTCTGAGGATAAATTAAAAGACAAATCTGTCACGATCACACCTAAGATAAAAAGCAAAGTGCTGCGGCACTTTTGCTTACTTCATTTCAACTTTCGCTATGAAAGCAATTGCGCTAAAAAAATATTCAGCTAAAATAAGGCACTCAGGTTGTGGAATTATCTATAACTCATATGATAGTACCATCCACTATCAAGTACTACTTTACTTAACAAAATCTCACATAGAAGGAACTTTATAAAAAATACTTTACAAATAGCTTCACAAACACAGTTCCTTAAAACATTGAAATCCCAACCTAGGAAAATGAACATAAATAATTTACGACAACTTCCAATCTTCTCTCTCCGAGTACGCTGTAACAGTACAGCACTCGTGCAATTTGCATAAAAGACCATTAGGTGCGCATAATAAAACTTTAAATTCAATACGACGTAGGCACTGTTTTGTATTAATGAAATTGTTTGCAGCCCAAACTCGATTACGTAAGCGTTAGAGACTCTGCTAGTTGGGTAGAGGGTAGCAAAAAGGTATTTCGCGACATTGTTTTCACGAATTTATGCTAATGGGCCTGTAAAAAGTCAGGGGAATTTACGACCTCGTTGTCATGGAGAAGTGATAATTTCCTTGAAGCGTCAGGGTTCGATGAAGCGTGTTTGTGTGCTGCGTTTATTATTGGTGCCTCTCGTGAGAAGAGGACTTTTCTCACCCAAAGAATCAGCAAAACCTAGTCAGCGTAGCAATCTTGGCACGATCCCGAGGGACACCTAATTGGGAACTTAAACGTGATAAACTAAACGTAAAAAGAATTAAATGCTGAGAATGGCATTTGGTCTCAGAAGCAGCATCAGACCCACACGGCACACACAAATTTCAGCCACAAGTCGTCTTCATGGTGAGGCAGAAAGGCACCTCAAATTTTGCTGCTACATAAATGATAAAGCTAATAAAAACTTACCGATACGTCTTATCCCTGTGCCAAACAGATATATGAATCAATTGGTGCTCGTAGACAGCTACTGGTAGAGGCAGTTTCAAGTGTCGTTGGAACTCCGGCTCTCTCTTTCCATAGAGGACCGACGTCCGCTGGAATATTGACCTCTGAGACGGCAAGGACTGACTCTCCGTAACGCCACTTATAACAACCTGTAGAACAAGGAACAGAGTTAATGGAAAATCAGGAGTGAAGACCCTCATGGGTATGTTAAACTCTTGTCTTTAGTGTACATTTTATGGTAATTACTAGCAGTACCACTCAATACGGTAGTCAGAAGAAGTGAATATTTAATAATTCAAGAAGCAAAGCGGGCTGGGGCTTTTATCGCTCAGAGAATCAGCATTGCTATTCAACGTGGCAATGCTGCCAGACTTCTTGGCACGATCCCGAGAGACACCGATTTGGGCCAAGTTTTCTACTTGTAAATAGTTTTAGAAGCAAAGAAATCTAATTCATGATGCGATCTAACTGACCCGTTGCGATTCTTGCGGGTATATATTATTTTTTTATCTTGTGCTTTACAGAAGGACCCTTGTTTTAAAGAACGTGGATTCTATAGAGTAGTACATTCGGTTTGGTACCTACAGTTCGAAGCCCTGCTTACCTTAGCGTATGCATTGATGTCATCCACTTTCCCTGTAGGTCTTTGAAGGTCGCGACATCGGATCACTGGAAACATTTTATTGATTAGTATCATGAATAGATTTAAGATATAATAAGAAGGTAAAAAGAAGAGGTCGATAGTCACCACTCACCGTGAACGTCTATGACGTCATTCCTTGTTATGATCTCCAAGTCAATGGTCCCTTTTAGGGCTTGAAACCGATCAGAACTGCGTTCTAAGCGATTACTGGCAACGCTGCTTCTTTTCTCCTCGCTACTATTAATACTCTCTTCAGGAGAAAACGTCAAACATCTTCTCGTAGACTTATGTTCAATAACTGGAGTGAAAGCATCAGAAAACATATCCTCCTCCAATTTACTCGTTTTGTGTGCTCTTTCTTCGCTTAGGACTTTACCTGGTCTTTTCAGATTTGGACCAGGTGTTATAGGACTAGGGATCCCGTTTTCAAGAGTCAATCCGAACAGATCTCGGGATCTTTTATCCTGAACGTATTCACTTGGCATTAGACTACTGTGCGAGACATTTGTTGATATATTCTTTGACAGTTCAATGGCTTCATAAACGTCTTCTTTGTCGATAGGTGATTTCAAAGGTTCATGTTGGTCTCGGCAAAGTGATACGTTCGCTAATTCTATTGCAGGGCTTGGAATACCTACATCAAGAGTCAGTATTGAATTCTTAGCTTCTAAGTATTTTGGCTTCCATTCACTATCATTACTTAAAGTAGATTTTTTTCTCCGAATACATCTTTGCCTTTTCAGTCTAAGACTTGCTCGTTCATGTGCCGCAGCATATAAGTCAGGAGTAGATTCAGATGATGCGAGGCCCAGGCTATCCCTTTCAATGGATGCGCTCATTGAATTTGATCTGTTTAAAGTTCTGTATGAAATTTGTTTAGGTTTTCTAGTATCTTCTTTACAGCTATCTGGTGTTCTGACCTCCCGCTCGTTGTAACCATCTCCATCGTCTAACATAAAACAACCTATAGGAAGGTTTTTAAGTAGTTTTTCATTTACTCTCACTACAGGCAACATTTTCTTAGTAGGTGTAGCTTTCGGAGACACTGAGTTTTCCCTTGATAAATTGATGTATTTAGCTTCCTTTATCAAGTTAGCTTTGTTTTCAGCTTGGGGATTTACGAATAACTCTTTGACTGTTTCGAGAGAAGGAATTTCATCTTCTAATGGTTCCAAGTCTTGAACTTTATTTAAGATCCGTCTTTTAGTTTTAACAATTTTTGTGCTTTTGATAATATCTTCAATCATTCTTTCGAGAGTGACATCTCCCATTTGTGTAGTGGACACAGTGGAACCAGTCTCATTTGATATGGAGTCCTTACCCAGAATGAATTTATTTTCCATTTCAGTAGAAGTTTCTTCATCACGAAGTGGAATTATAAAAGGATTTTCTATTTTAGGAAAATAGTCCGTTACATCGTTTGTGAAAGCAACTCTTTGTGATTTACTATGCGTACTCATCGTGCTAAATCTCAAAGCAGCTAACTTCCCAGATAGAGGAGTTATAGAAACAGGTGAACAAGCATCTCTGACTAAAGAATGAGCGTCTTTTTTATCTATGGAAGGAGATTTAAATGAACTTTCAAACTCATTCGATTTCTTCCTCGTTCGTTTAAATGCCCTTATATTCGTTGACGCTACATCAGTTTTATTAAAATATAAAGGGTTGTTCATAAAAATGTGGTGACCGAAGATGGGTAAAGTGGTTTTTTCTAAACTAGATTTTGATACAGAGACAGGCTTCTCTATACAATTGAGAACTAGATCGTTATCATATTCAATTTCTACTAACCCTTCACAATTTGTTTTGGTAGTGCTTACTGTTTGAGTAGCTGGTTTACTTAGAACAAACGAATGTCGATTGCTATGAGGACTCTCGCTTAGTCTATCTGAGAGATCATTCAAAGATGGTTCAGACGTACTATGACTTAATTTAGAAGAGCTTAGCGAATCTCTGTCGATAGGTTTTATCCTTCTTTCAGATTTGTAAACGCTACTGTCTCTGCTAAAAAATTCGTTGTTGCTAACGCTTGACATCTCTAATTTTCTTTTCTTAGCTTCTCTCACTCTCCTGCTATACGTTGGAGGAGTTGGAGGAAGATTATCCTTTGAGTGGTTGAGTTGGTATAGTTTCTTATCAAAGCTTTTGACTGGTGTAGCCGTTGGTGTAATGTTGCTGACATCTTTCAAAGCAAGTCCTTCGGATTTTTTGAAACCTTCTCTGTAATAATTTGGAGTACTACCAATATAATGTAGATTTTCCTTATCAACGGTTTTAAGATGTTTCCTCGCATTTGAGCCTAGGGATCTTCTTTGGTACCTGCTAGGTTTTTTACTTTTCTTAACCGTCTGAGCGTCTAATGATCTCCTCACATTGGTATTGTAAGGGCCATTGGAGTATTGGTCGCAGTTCTCAGTCTCCACGTCACTATTAAGCCTGACTTCCTGATTCTTCTTGCCGTAAACTGCCCATTTCAGCATGTTTATATCTGAAAATTTATTGTGAGTGTCAGTAATCTGTATGTTTTTGAAATCCCTACTACGGGCTTTTTAGTTCTAAATTACTTACTAATAGTTTATTTATCTTTTATCTTATATGATAGTGAAGGTACTTCTATACACAATACACAGGGGCATGGCAATGATGACTGCATCGCTGGTCTAGTGATGTCTGTGGTCTGGAGTACGAGGTAGGGGCGTTATTAGGTTTTTCTATCAGTAATTTCCCAAAAACGATGTAATCCTGTTGTGGAAAAAATGTGTCGGTGTCGGTGACAAAATGTGGGTATGCAAAGGTTCATCATTGCCTACCCCTTCGGGGAAAAGGTGAGCTAAAAAGTACAGGTGCAATCGAATACAATAAATGGCAATGAATAACATATTTTATTGCGATGAGAAGTACGAGCTAATAGAAAATACTGAACAAATAATTGTACGTATTGCCAAATGATGGTCATTTGTCAATGAATGACTGATGATTTCGCCAGCTGCTCATTCTCACGTCTTCATTGTATGTTATTGCGTATTTGCACAGACTAACACTAGGATGGATTTGACGACGAGATTTTGATTGAGTATGTTGAGAGAAATGGCCCATAGTGGTCAGGAGCCGCGATTTTGTGAGCATACGAGTATTTTTATGTCGATTTTGTATGCTCAATGTATGTATCTTGATCTTGGATCTACTAAGTATTAATTAAACAAATACGGTGATGTATAAGAAACAGTGTTATATGTATTATACTAATGTCATAAAGAGGATAGATTTGTAAGTACGTGTGTAACGAATTGGCTTTTAAAATTGTTACAAAATATTTAATAATTTTATAACTTAAATACTGTACCACCTACTTAGTTTGCCTACAGTCGCTATAAGAAGTTAACTATGAAGTATTTACAACTACCTCGTGGTTAGTAAGTTCGCCTACCGATCACGAGGTACCGGGTTCGATTCTCAGGTCGTGTCAAAAATTTATATTGGATTCTTCTGTCAATAAATTCATAATAAATGTCCGGAGTTTGGAAGTTGGCGGTGTTTCCAGACTCCACCGCGCCTCGGAAAGCACGTCAAGCCGTTGGTCCTACGCCTGATCACTCTCCGGTCGTGTCGGATTGCCTCCCATCGGACTATGAGAGTGAAGGAATAAAGAGTGTAGGTACCTGTGTTTGCACACACTTGTGCACTATAATATCTCGTGCGCAGATGGGTAGCCCCGTTGATACTAGCCGCCGTAATCGAACTTGTAGAAACGGTAGATCGAAGTTCAGTACTTACATACATTGCGTCAATAATCCAACAGTAATACAGTACTAGCGTTCGTGTATAGGTACACGAACTACTTACTAACACGAATGCATGGAAGTCTATAATAACGGTAGCATTAATTCGTGAGCACGATTCGATTCGCGACACGCCTGTTACAATCTGATAACATGGATGTTATTGCATTAGATCTAGTCTAGTTCTACACAAACGGTACGTATTGCAATCATTGCAATAGGAAATGTCATTTTATCATAAAAAAAAGAAGATTATTTATTCAGTTTGGGCCCTTCCGAACGTCGAAAAATTTATCATGGGTTCGGAAACTAGTATTTTGAGAAGAACCGGCAAGGAACTCAGCCAGGCATCATGTACATTTCATCTATACAATACAACCAAAAAGAAATCAATGTGGATATCTTACGGAGAGTTGGTCAAGATGCAAACTTATGCAGATCATCAAGTAGAGAAAGGTTGCTTATATCGGAGACGTCTTTCGTCACGAGATATACGAGTCCCAACTCATCATGATGGGCAAAATAGCCGACAGACGAGGAGTTGGCCGCAGAAAGTCCTGGCCGAGGAACATTCGCGAGTGGAACGGCATCAATACCACTGCGTTGTTCCAACTCGCAAGGGATGGCAGAAAATATTCAGAGCTGGTTGCCAACCTTCATTAATTGGAGAGGCACTTGAAGAAGAAGATTATTGTGACTCGAAATGTTTTGATACTTTTTCGGAGGCTGGTTGTAGTAACAAGGTGAATCAGGACTGATTAGGTACACCAAATATACAATCGAATTTAGACAACGTCGAAACACATACATTAAATATACTTGTCTACTAATACCTAGTCATGGTTTCATTTAGTAATCACAAAGTTGACGTCGCACATAAACAGAATATTTAAACAAAATATAAGCTCTTGACAATTAAGTTACCTTGAAAACTATTAGAATTTCATTATTCAGATATCTAACTGTGTATAATTATTAGGGGCCATTAAACGCTAATTTGGCTAGTATAATGAAATAATGGTATTATAATGTTAAATCGCTAATAAAATGCTTTGTCAAAAATTAAAAATGGCCGATTTCATCTTGGTTACGGTATGGGCAATAACTCATATTTCCCGCTTTGCCGACCAAATTGAGTGTGTAATTAGAATCTTGGCGCGCATTCATACCCAGCGTAGTTTGACAGCACCACGCTGCGTTCAGAAACCAGTGTGTACACAAAGAAATTCGCGAACTAAATACAACACCGCAAAAACAGGGCGTTCTTGTATTATCCTCTCCCTACGAATTCAACTGTAAATTACTATTGAATTTAAGATTTCTTCTCGAGCATTTTTTAATGCAGAATTCACGTCTCGACTCGCGAAATATGGGGTCAATAACAAAAAAGATTTCTTTCAATGACCTGGGTTTGTTGCCGTTCGATTTATTTTTGAATTTCGAAAGTGGGAAGGAATAAGGCTTAGATTTATGTGTCGCGTGCGTTCCGAAGCGTACAGTGCGTGCTAGATGTCAACGATTCCGTTTCGTTTTGAATAGCCATGGAACACGTTTTTGCGGATTTTGAATTTGTTTTTGGAATACTCCGAACGGTTGCATGTCAATGAGATACATTTTAAATATTATCTAGATCTCAGAATAAAAGATTTGATAAGCTATTATCCACTCGGCGCGGGGATGTGACAAAGGTACAATAATGTATGGCTCAATAGTTCCAAGATACGTAAGATAAGATATAAAGAATTATTATTATTATTATTATTATTATTAGCCTGTCGTGTCCCACTGCTGGGCAAAGGCCTCCCTTCCACTTTTCCAACTTTCTCTGTCCTCAGCAGTCCTCTCCCAATCGCTTCTGAAAGCATCAAGCTCATCCCGCCATCTCCTACGAGGCCTGCCGCGTAGTCGTTTCCTGCCATTTGGTGTCCATTTTGTAATGGTTTTCGCCCAAAGCTCATCCGACATGCGGCAGAGATATAAAGAATACTAAGGTAAAATATCAGACGCAGGCTCGACGGAGGCTGCCATTTGCCTGCTAGTAATCTATACAGATAAATAAAATTGAAGTGTCTGTTTGTAATTCAAAAACAGCTTTTTACTAAATGTATATGAATGTATGAAGGTACTATAATGAAATTTTTTTTATTGTTTTCTCTATCTGTTTGATCCGGCTAATCTCCAAAACGGTAGGACCGATTTCGACGGGACTTTCACTGGCAGATAGCTAATGTTACAAGGAGTCACTTAAGCAACCTTTATTAATAAACATATTATGGTTCAGCGGGTCACCCATGAAATTAAGTCTGATGAAATCGCGGGTATAATAGAAATAATACTTGCCTTGATAGTTCACTTTTCTGTATTATCCTTTCCTTTCCTTTCCTTTCCTTTATTTATTTAATGGCGATGAGCTTAAGTAAAACTATTCCGCCAATGTCAAGTGATTGTTGAGAAAAATATCTCGTAAATTGTTTAAAATATGCAAAGGAACCCATTGGATTCCTCGCTGTCAATAGAAATATTTGTTTCATATCCTGTATTGTCCTATAATATTTTTAACCTTAACCAAATAATGTCACATTCAAAAAAGATTTTTAAATTCAGATATTTTAATTAAATAAAAAAAAATGTTTATAGTTTTTTAATTTAACGGCAATGATAAGAAAATCGAATAGTGAAAAAAATAAAATTGTCTTTTTGTATATTCCTACACTAACTTCAAATTTAAGTTTGGAACCCATGAATGAAAGTCGAACATGTTGCGTCATTGGCATTTTCAACTATGGATGCAGATAACCAATAATGTGTCAACCCGCATAAACTTGGTTTTGAGAAAATGGCGTCTTAAGATGATTGTATACGTGATTTAAGATTTGTTTTATGACATAAATCCATTTTTTACGTACTTTTATGTTTCAGATGACTTGAAACACTTTTTTAGAATGTTAAATACGTGATGCATTATCAAAATATATCAAAACCTTTGAATTTGACTTTTTGTGGGTTGACACATTATTGCTTATCAGCATCCCTATATATTAGCATGTAATTTATGGCAGCAAATGTTAGTTGGTCGGTTACGTCAGTACACGGGGCAGGTGGGTTGGTACATGAATAATTCAGGCTGTACGTATTCACCCCAGACTTATGGTAAAATAATGGAATACCAATTGGGGACAATTTATGAATGATTTGTGTCTAATTAATGCAATATACATACACTTACCGGTGTGTTTGAGTCACGTTGCTAAGAGGTTATTCGGTTGTACAGTTGCTATTGCGCATATCATTCGATCAGCGAAGTTAAACAACCCTAACCATAGCCAGTAATTGGATTGGTGACCACCCGAGTTCCCTCCGTGCCTCGGAAAGCATGCTAAGCCGCCGGTCTCGTTTGCTAAATTATCATCTTTGGCAATCGTTACAAGTCAATCGGAGGCCTAAAATAGTCTGACAACGTTATGCGCAAGTTATACGTTATATGCAACAATACAAATATTTCCTCTTTTAACCGACTTCAAAACAGAAGGAGGTTTATCAATTCGATCGTAGATAATAGTGTTTTTAATAAAAGTGTGGAAAATCGGACACATATGGTAGATACTTCCCTTTGATGGGGATTATTGGAACAACCCACGCGATAAACTCGGGCTTGAAACCCAGCTCATTTATACATCTATATCGATATCTATACATACAGATACAGATGATAAATAAAATTTCAGTGTCTGTTTGTTATTCCAAAATCATTAAACAGCTTTTCATTAAATGCATATGAAAGTATATAATGTATTGATATGGAAAAACAATTTTTTAAATTTTTCTCTGTCTGTCCGTCTATCTGTTTGTTCCGGCTAATCTTAGAAACTGCTGAACATATTTTAAAGGGACTTTCACTGGCAGATTGCTAATTTAACAAGGACTAACTAAGGCTATTTTTATTTAAAAAAACATTAGTGTTCTGCGCGAAACCGCGGAACGCAGCTAGTTAAAGCATAATTATATTAAACTAGTGATTACTAGTGTTGAATGCTACCAATATTTGTATTAATAACTAAAACAATGTAACTAAGACACCGATAGCAGTATCGGCCCCTCCCCACTTGCAGCTGCCACCCTCCCACAGGACAGGCGCCTCGATAACTGTTCCTGATTACTACATTGTTCCTGCTAATTGTAGCACTCATAGCCACTTCACTCTACAATTTTAACTTTTTTATGCTGCAATTTTACGTAGTTTTTGAATTTTTGAGTGATTCTTTTTTCCATAATTTCCATTAATATTAAATATAAATTTAGAAAAATATTTTTTTTTTCTTATATGTTCGCAAAATTAGTATCCGAATTTTTTTTTTTTTAAATTTCTTTCCACGGTAAATTTGAAATTTGTTTTAATTATTTACGTAAATGTAAATTTCAGTTCACTTTTTAAACTAACAAACTTATTTTTACAATATTTATTATAATATAAATTAATTATTTTATTGCATTAATAAAAAAACAAAATGAAAGGAGGTTAACAACCTTTTTAGCGTTTATTTAACGTCATAACAATATGTCGCGATGTTATTGTCTATGAATATTATCTATGATCTAACGCCATATGGCGAACCTTTTTCGTAGCTAAGTACCACAACCCGAAGTGGCCCATGAATGGATTTGAAACTACATTATGATTCCATTTGTGTGTCTATGTTCTACAGTAATTTAATATCTGTGATAAGTTTATGGATTCATTCTATAAAGTAAAAAAATATTACATATAATTAAAAAAAATATATTTTTTAAGTAAAATTATATTTAATGCATAACTAAGTACCGCTTTTTTAAACTAACGTAATGTTTATGATATTTATTTTTATACCTTTTCTTTAAGAGAACACAAACTGCCGAAAAATCAGCCAATCATAACAATAATAGGGGTATAATAACACCCCTAAGACATATTTACAAAGAAAATCATTCGGCGGAAAATGATTACTTGTGTTTCTTCTAATTAAAAACGTCAATAGAATTAAGCTATCGTGGGAATAAATTCCTTAGTGATCAATCCAATGTGATAATAATTATATCTTTGCAAAAAAAATTTCATTAACCCCATACAAAATATCGTCTAAGATAAGATAACACTGGTCTATGGTGGTTTTGTTGAAGATATGAAAATAATTTTGGGACCATTTATGCACAGAATTCACGAAACTATCAATGATTTTGTAAGATTTGCTCAATTTTTTTTTCCATCATGACTTGGCAAATTAAATTTTATTCTTAACAAGCCGATAATTGTTAAAAATATAAGATATGCAATAATCATGAAATACGAGCACATTGAGAACTTTCATGACTATATTCGTAAAAAAATTATGATATCCAGAGCAAAAAAAAAAAAATTTTTTTGTTGAGCTGTGCAATTCTTGGTTTAAATGTTCCAACTCTTTCTGTGATACGGATTTCAAAAGGGATGGACATAGATTTAGTCCGAGTTTGGTCAAGTTTTGATTTAAACCATGTTTTTTAATAAGAAGGTTATTCTGTTTGAAATGGTTTAAAAACAATATTTTACCTATAATTATAAACTTTTATTATGAACGTATAATTACGGTGTCATTTGTTTATGAATGTGGATTACAAGGAGAAAGGAAGACCTAAGAAACGATGGATGGATTGTGTGAAAGATGATATGGCTAAAATAGGAGTGAATACAGACATGACGGCTGATAGAGGGAAATGGAAGAGAAGAACACATTGCGCCGACCACAAATAACATTGGATAAGGGCAGGAGGATGATGATGATGATGAATTACGTTGTCCTATAAAACATCATTAAAACACAATGCTATATCGACCAATAACTTAAACATCACATGATTAAATGGTAATTCAAAAATACGTTGGTAAGAGTCGAATTTTTCTCAGCACAGCAAATTTTCCAACACAAATGCATTGAGAAAATTGAAAACTGATATGTTAGAGATGCTATGCTATGAGATACCAAGAGAAAGTTTATTCATATTAAGCATGCCTTTACCAAATACATATTTTATCTACATATTGTTGGTTTATTGGTAAACCACAGACTTCATCTGTGGTTAATTAAGTATGTAAACACATACTGTCAACTGACAGTGTGAGTGACAGCTGTCAGTGTTTAGGGCATTGACGTTTGTAGTGTCAAACTTGTATCGCCCCTTTTTTACTTTTCTCGCCCTGTGGGCAACATCGAAATAAACTGATCTAAAATTATCGTCATTACGATAATTTTAGATCAGTTTATTTTGATGAGATCAGAATCTTTTATTTTATTACTCATAATCGATCACATATCTTATACATTTAAACGAGCAATTCATGTATACTATGAATCTCGGAAACGGTTCCAAAGATTTTAATGAATTTTTGTATATGTAATGGGGCGATACTAAGCTAAAACTAACGGTAATTAAAAACGTAAAAATAAAATAAATATACTCACGCCATCCCAGAAAGGTTCCTCGAGGGGTAAGCAGAGGTGTTGTATCAACAACACCCACATTTCACCGAATATGATTAAGTGCCAACGTGACACTATACATACGTCTTTGAATTACTCCTCAGATATATGCAGGTTTCCTCACGTTGTTTTTCTTCACCGTAAAGCAAAAGTGTGAAATCACTGCACATAAGCTTTTAGAAAAACTCATTGGTATAAGCTCCGCTGGGATTCAAACCCCAAGGCCACCGCGACTCTAAATAATGTAAAATTTAATATAAATGAAATTAAAAAGAGCCGTGGTGGCCTCGGGGTTTGAGCAGTCGCCTGCTACGCAAGCGACGCAAGTTCGAATCCCAGCGGGGTCTTGACCAATGAGTTTTTCTAAAAAACTTATGTACAGTGATTTCACACCACGTGCTTTACGGTGAAGGAAAACATCGTGAGGAAACCTGCATATTTCTGAGAAGTAATTCAAGGACGTATGTATAGTGCCTGAGACGGCGATAGACTCACCATCTGTCACGTTGGCACTTAATCAAATTCGGTGAAAAGTGGGTGTTGTGATTACAACACCACTGCCTACCCCTTCGGGGAATACAGGCGTGAGCGTATGTAAATGAAATTAACCGTTTGAGCATACTGCCGGGAAAGGACGAATAGAAAAAGCATAGCTGATCTAAATAATAATAAAATAATCAAGATGCCTGTTAAGTCTAAAAACCAGACAGATGTCAAAAGAACCCTTAGGTCTAAATTGGGACCATTGTTAACCTTACAATTGCGTACCTTCAGACCTTCTGAAATTGGAGTAATAATAGTTTTAATTGTCATACAATCTGGAGCAGAGAAACTGATTTCGGAGCCGACATCCCATTGTTAACGTAGCTAAGAAGACTTTTGTTATATCAAGGAAGTGTGCGAATCGGTGCAGATGCTCCCTTACGGTTCGTAAGGTCATAATTGTGCAAACTTCTATATAACATTGTCAAACTGCATTATCGACCATCCTGCTTTGAACATAGAGTTGGCGCTTATGGCAAAGTGGTTTTGTTAAAGACGTTCGTTCCGATCTACTTTTTTTTAAATGTAAATGCCGTGATTTATTCGTAACAAAGTCTTTCAGTCGACTTGTGGGAAATTTACGACTGTTAAGGGCGGGCTCGTTATTAGTATTTGATTAAACTATTGAGAAATTATTACACGTAAAATGTATACCATAGAGCAGATGCTTCCTTTTAAAAAGTAATGACGAATGTTGCCGTGTCATGAAATAAAATATAGGGATTTTTTTTCTATTTATCAAAAACAGTTACAAAATAAAACTGTATCTTGGACAGATTTTAAAGGATACAAGAATAATAGTAATTTTATAAATTATGAGACAATATATATCAAACATGGAAAAATATTTTTTTTGAATACGTGAATGATGTTTTACTGAAAGTTTCTTAAGCCTAAGAATCATCTAAGTCCCTTAGAAATCAAGCTGAAAGCCTAGTGTCTATTTAACGGTATGCGACAATAATCATAATGATCTCTTACCGAATTTCGGTTAAGGCGGCTAATCTCAACGAGGATCAGCCATGTGCACAGGAGATATTATAGTGCACAAGTGTGTGCAAACACAGGTACCTACACTCTTTATTCCCTCACTCCCATAGTCCGATGGGAGGCAATCCGACACGACCGGAGAGAGATCAGGCGTAGGACCAACGGCTTAGCGTGCTTTCCGAGGCACGGGGGTGGAAACACCGCCAACTTCCAAACTCCGGGCATTTTATTGTGAATTTCTTGACAGAAAAACCCAATATACATTTTAGAGCCGACCCGGGAATCGAACCCGGGACCTCGTGATCGGCAGGCGAACATACTAACCACTAGACCAACGAGGCAGTTGCGACAATACCCAGTTACCAACATGTATGTGCACTTTTAATGGAAAATGAAATCGCTGTACCGACATTATGAAACCATCTTTCGCTGTATAAAATTACTAGCGGACGTCACACGGTTTCACCCGCGTAGTTCCCGTTCCCGTGGGAGTACAGGAATAAAATATAGCCTATATTTCTCGCTCCATTCATTGCTGAAAGAATTTTTCAAATCGGTCTAGTACTTTTGAACCAATAAAATTAGTTACATACATACTTACATACAAATTTTTCATCTTTATAATTTTAGTATAGATACTTTCTTCGAAGCAAATTGATTGTAAAATTGTATTTATAATCTTGCCTCGTAAACAAGAAGACGTCATAAAGATCATTTGAACAATTGTATAAGTACCATTATTTCTTAACTACACGCACGTTCGCTCCATAAAATATTATGGAGCTATAATCCACAGAGTAATCCCAACTTAATAATTTGATCGTAAACGGCTGTTACTTCACATTTTGGCAGTAAAATCTTGACTATATTAACTATTGGATCTTTGTTATATTATTTACCTAACCTCCCCTTCGATAAGCGATACCGCCTTTGTTAACTTGGTAGAAACCCTTGGCTCCAAGACAGTTTATTATTTCGCAAAAAAAAAGTAGTTCGAACCCATTTCGAATCTATTGTCAACGTGTTCGAACGGCGTTTTGAAATAGGAACACGTTTCTATGTAGTAATTTTTATCTAGTTGGATAACCAGTTCAAATGTTACCAGTATTGTAAGTTGAACATATGACTGGAGAATTATAATTAAAAACTTGAATATAATATAAATTTGCTGTTAATGCAGAATTACTACATAATGTAATCTACACTACTATTATAAAGAGGAAAGATTTGTATTCTTGTGTGTATGTTTCTAATGAATAAACTCAAAAACTACAGTGCGGATTTCAAAAACTCTTTCACAATTGGAAAGCTACATCATCAGCGAGTAGCATAGGCTTTATTTTATCCCCGTACTCCCACGGGAACGGGAACTACGCGGGTGAGTATGTTATAAAGACTCAGTTGAAATAACCGATCGATGTAAATTTCAATAGGTTCGTGGAATATCTGTCACATAAAATTTTCAGGAATTACAAACATTTTCCAAAAAAAACACATTTGTAATTACTCAAAAAATTGCAAAAAAACATCTATTTTTTATCAGTCCAGGTGTCCAAGTCCAAATAAATCAACCCTGCTTGGCCTTTCACCTTTGGGTTCCGTGGATTAGGGACCGCTCGTTCCCAGGACATTACGACCCAGCCACGATGAGTTATTGGTTCGGGGAGGGTTAAATTAGTTTGTATTAAGTTATTCATGTCATCGATAGGTATTTTTGAACATTTTTAGAAACTGGTTAGGTTAGCAGGCGTGCCTATCATAGACATTAAATTCTTCAACGATTTTTTAATGAAAAAAATGCCTTAATATATTTCGAGATTTACCATATTTACTGTTTAAATTTAAGCCTTATGCATACCCTTAAATTACTAAGAATATGTCGTAACCGTTTTTTAAACTTTTAACACAAACCATACAAAACAAAATTGAATATTTTTTACAAGTGTTTATTAGTTAAGAGTAATCTATACAGGTAAATAAAATTGAAGTGTCTGTTTGTAATTCCAAAATAACGGCTTTCCACTAAATGCATATGAAAGTATATACGGTACTGCGTAAAAAAAATATGTTTTTAAATTTTCTCTTTCTGTGTGTCGGTTCGTTCCGGGGACTCTCTAAAATGGCTGGACCGATTTTAACGGGACTTTCACTGGCAGGTAGGTAATGCTACAAGGAGTAACTTAGGCCTGACAGGAGAAGAAACATCGAACTCATTTTTTTAGCATTTGTATTCCCTTTTATCCCTTTCAATTTGAAAAACTTTGAATATAATCCGTTGGTACTCGTGTACTATTCAACTTCTAAGAATTCCAACTCATACGGAAGCACTTGTGATGGCAATAATTTTGATCTATATCGCTTAATTTCAGTTCCTGTGTCTCACCCCTGCGTATCTCGGGGATGTGTTCATTGGCATTGTAGTTACGTTCACTTGCCCTTTTTAGGTTCCGTGAGAACATTATATTGGAAAAAAAAGTCGTTGGTGAAAGAAATATTCCTTACCTGTTAATGGGTTGAGTAAAGTTTTTGGGAATTCTGTTTGTTTTTTAACTGCTTTTTAAAAGGAAAGGAGTCAATTTAAGTCAAGCCTACATATTTTAAAGATTTTTTTATAAAACCCGAATATTTTCGAGACAAAAATATTGAAGTCTGATGGCTATAAGTTCAGGTGCGCAATAAAAATCAATAAATGAAATTGCCCATTTTTTTATAAAATGACTTTAAGATAAAAAAACGAAATTTTTCATAATTTTTCTCTGTCTATCTGTAGGTTTATTCGTTCTGGATAATCTCTGAAACCGCTGGACCGATTTTAACGGGACTTTCACAGCAGATATTTAATGTTACAAGGAGTAACTTACGCTACTTTTCATTAAAAAAACATTTTGGATTCCGAGGGAATGTTGCTACCAAGGCATTCAAATGCGCATTGCTAACTTTAAAATAATACATACATACATACATATGCTCACGCCTGTATTTCCCGAAGGGGTAGGCAGAGGTGTTATCACAACACCCACTTTTCACCGAAGATGATTAAGTGCCAACGTGACAGATGGTGAGTCTATCGCCGTCTCAGGCACTATACATACGTCTTTGAATTACTTCTCATCTGTTTTCCTTCACCGTAAAGCACGTGGTGTGAAATCACTGTACATAAGTTTTTTAGAAATACTCATTGGTACAGGCCCCGCTGGGATTCGAACTTGCGTCGCTTGCTCAAGCGAATGCTCAAACCCCGAGGCCACCACGGCTCTCGGATAAATAATGTTGTTACCACAATATAAAACTTCAAAGTAACAACCCTTAATACTCGTAATTATATGCATACTTCTAGCTTGTAACTAAACAAATATATTTCAATAACAATAAACATTGAATTAATACGTGACTATCCACGCTGTAAGATAGAAAAAGATGGCATTCAATGTATCCCTTCAACATTGGTAAATGCATAAGGAAGTGCAAGTGACGGCGGGTGCCGGAACTAGTTTTATCAATTGTCTTCTAAGCCTCAAGGATTTGTTTAATGTTTTTTATTAAAAGATTTAAGATAGTTGCCGTTTTTATTGCTTAGGGGTTGTTCTTGTGAAGAGATTATTCAAATATTTGATTGTTGTGTGACTTTTTGATGAATTCACAATTGTTTATAATTCTTTTGAATGTTGAATATAAATCTATACAGATAAATAAAATTTAAGTGTCTGTTTGTAATTACAAAACAACAGCTTTTCTGTAAATACATATGGAAGTATTACGGTAATGACTTAAAAATGAAAATTTTCAAATGTTTTCTCTGTCTGTTTGTTCCGGCTAACCTTCAAAACGGCTGGCCCAATTTTTACGGGACTTTCACTGGCAGATAATTAATGTTAGAAGGTATAACTCAGGCAGAAAAAATCATAAATTTAAAATTAAATCTCGCGTGTGAAACCGCAGGGCACCGCCAATAGGAAGTATTTTTTATCAAAAAACATTTTTGACATATTGAATTACTTGTAAATTTACAAAACACATTTTAATTAATAATAAATAAGTAACTAAAAACTAATTACAAGTAGAAAACTTGGCCCAAATCGGTGTCTCTCGGGATCGTGCCAAGAAGGCTGGCAGCATTGCCACGTTGAATAGCAATGCTGATTCTCTGAGCGAGAAAAGCCCCAGCCCGCTTGTCACGAGAAGCTTGTAAATTAAATTTGACCCGAAAATGTTTGCTATCCCTTGCGGCCGGTAAGTTTCTTATCATAAAATTTAAAAACACTACCAACCTATTAAAACGAATGATTAAATAATAAAAGCCGAGTTCTCACACACATTATATTTTGAAAAAGCACGATATAGTGCAAAAAATTCGCGCACGGTCCGCTGAGTCGAAAAGGCGCGTTATTATAATCAATTGAATCGGACTTCTCCCTTCCGCGTCGTATGTAATGTATATCTGTCTTTTTCCACCGCTTATTAAGGGCATAGCTGACCCTTGAAGGTGAGTTGATATCGTGAAGTGCTCTGGTTATAATCTTTATTTCTTTGTTTTATTGATGCACGGTGGAGATTGTATAAGGGCCCTTATAAGTGTGCTCCACTTGGTAACTGCATTTGGCTTTTCGAGTGTAGAGTTAGCAACGAAACATATTTGACACTAAGTTTGTATAATTCACACCACGTACTTAACGGTGAAGGAAAACATCGTGAGTAAACCTGCATATGTCGTAGAAGTAATTCAATGACGTATAGTGATGTAAAGTGTCTGAGACGCCGATGGACTCACCATCTGTCACGTTAGCACTTATCTTCGGTAAAAAGTGGGTGTTGTGATTACAACACCTCTGCCTACCCTTCGGGGAATACAGGCGTGAGCATATGTATGTATGTTTGTATAATTGTTGAATGATGTCATAATGGCAGTGATATAACTTAATCCACAGTAACATTATAAAGGGGAAAGATTTGATTAATTTTTTGTTTGAATAGAGGCTAAGAAACTAATGGACCGATTTGAAAAATTCTTTCAGCAATGGATAGCTAGATCGTCAACGAGTAACATAGGCTATATTTAATCCCCGTACTCCCACGGGAACGAGAACGTCCGCTGTCTTTAAAATGCTGAGTTTTATTTCGACATAAAAAGCTATGTCTATTAAGAACATTGCAACCTCTAACAAATTTCGTTTCATTGGTAAAATAACTAACTATTTTTATTTTTTTATTTTCCACCTATGTCAATACAAACAACCTTTTGGAATGCGTTGTATATGTTCTTTAAAATATACGTATCATTCTCCAATAATTTATCAAATACTATGTTTATGCTGCCACTACGCAGTGTGCGTACATATTACAAGACCCAGTGTAGAGTATAATATACTTAATGCTATTCAAAATTCGATATACTTATAAATATACGTAAATGTGGTTTGTATCGAATCAAATAGCGATCGGTTAAAATTAACATGTCATTCAACGCACGCGGATAAATATGTATGATCAATATTTATGTATGTTAATTTGTATGGGAAAATCATACATGTTCACGGGGATATGTAGATATATTTATAAATTGCATTCGTTTTTAGTATGACTTTGCATTATATTAACAATCTAGCTAGAAATTGAAAAAAATTAAACACCATGTTTGAGTTATACAGTGTAACTAACACGACTTTATTATATATTGCGGTTTTGCGCGCATTTTGACTTTCATGAGAGACTTGCGGAAATATATTGTTTTTTTTTTAAAGTGTTACATTTTCCTTGTAACATTTACTATCTGTCATTTAAAGTCCCGTTTAAATCGGTCATGCCGTTTCCGAGATTAGCCGGAACAAACAGACAGACATACAGAGAAGACAATTCTAATTGGCTTTTTCATGTCAATATCGTATATTCATACATTTGCTCACGCCTGTATTCCCCGAAGGGGCAGGCAGAGGTATTGTAATCACACCCACTTTTCACCGAATTTGATTAAGTGCCAACGTGACAGATGGTGAGTCTATCGCCATCTCAGGCACTATACATACGTCTTTGAATTACTTCTCAGAAATATGCAGGTTTCCTCACGATGTTTTCCTTCACCGTAAAGCACGTGGTGTGAAATCACTGTACATAAGTTTTATAGAAAAACTCATTGGTACAGGCCCCGCTGGGGTTCGAACTTGCATCGGTTGCGTAGCAGGCGACTGCTCAAACCCCGAGGCCACCACGGCTCGTATATACTTTCATAATATGCATTTAGTGAAAAGCTGTTAATTTGGAATTACAAACAGACGCTTCAATTTTATTAATCTGTATGTATAGATTTCAGAAAATTTAGTTTAGCCAAGAAAAGGTAACAGGCAGATGGCTTATATACCCACAAGATGGCGCCACTGGAAATATTGCACAACGATAACATTTCCTATAAATGCTTTCCGCATATTACACAGACAGGATAATATTCCCTATTTATAATCTATCTATATATACAGATAAATTACTAAGTAATTTGCGATCAAACTTCTAAGTTAAACTTAGGTCGTATACGTATTAACAACACCCATGTTTCACCGAAGATGATTAAGTGCTAACGTGACAGAGGGTGAGTCCATCGCCGTCGCAGGCACTATACATACGTCATTGAATTACTTCTCAGACATATACAGCTTTCGTCACGATTCCTTCACTGTAAAGCACGTGGGTGTTTTTGCAACACCTCTGCTTACCCCTTCGGGGACCCTTTAGGGATAGGATGAGCATTTTTATTTTCTGCTACCGATGTGTATCCTTTTTTTATTTTTGTTAATGCAATATTTTTATAAAAGACTAGCTGTGCCCGGCATACGTTGTATTGCCATTTTTTTTTTTGGGGTGGACTACCCCTAACATTTAGGGGGATGAAAAATTCTCAGACCTACCCGATCTGCACACAACATTTCATACAAATCGGTCCAGCCGTTTCGGAGGAGTATGGCAACGAAAACTGTGACACGAGAATTTTATATATAAGATTTTGTAACAGAAAATCTCCATCCAGAAAAGTTTTGAAAGAAGACTTTGTGAACCCGAGTGAATGCACGGGTCTAAGCTTGTATTATACATATATAAAGACTTAACTGTCGTTGTGTATAGAAGTTCCTTAATATAAAAAGTTGCACTCTGCGTTTGATATTGAATAGCGACCCGACTCACCCAAAGTTGCGCTCCCTTAAGAATGAGTATCCGAAGACACAATGCCCCTTTCATCCACACATTCCAACTGTCATATATTTAATTTATATCACTCACAATTTTACAAAAATTACAAAAATCCTCCGGAATATGTATCAAAAACACTTTTAGAAGAATTCACAATATTTTTTTTATACATTTGTAAATTACGAACAAATAACGCCGGTATGCGCCCGCGCATGTAACGTGCTCTCCCGCGAAACGCTCGCGACGGAATAAACTATGTATTGTGTCTTACCTGGGGTTCGTGTGACATTTGCACTTTTGTATTAATCTTCCTTCTCACTCCTATGAAGTTTCCTTTTAATAGTAAGAGATAGAAGAGTTGTATAGATGTCGGATCGGTAAAAGATGTTTCAGGGTATTTATTTTCTTCCGTTGCATTGTTTCGTAGTGCTATCTTCGCGGTCGCTAGATAACTGTCCATTGATAAGGACGATTGATAAAAACGCATTTCAGTATTATTATTGTATATAAGTGTTTAGTGTTAAAAAAATACACATAAGACTCATGACATTTAGGTAATATAAATAATTAATTTCGAAATAAATAAAATAAAAAAATTTGAATAGATATACGAGCCTTATTTATAAATGCATGATTTTTTTTTTTAGTAAAAAATATTATTTTTTAGTCCTAATTAGAACTACTATGACCAAATTAATAGTATTTTTGAGAAAGGTCAAATTCGGAGCTCTCGTAATCGAAGAAAGTGTATGAAGAGATGCAAGAATGTGGATGAAGCGAAAGAAGTATGTAAGGATCGTAGCATGTGGCAAACGGTGGTCTCTGCCTACCCCCGTGGGCTACATATGTGTGTATGTATGTCCTATGTTATTTCTAAATATACCTCCTAGAATATGTGAAGTTATAAGTTTCATAACGATCGGTAAAGTAGTTATTGCGTGAAAGCTTAACAAACAAACTTACATTCTAATTTATAATATTAGTAGGATATAGATTCATACAATACACTAATTATCTAGGCTTCATTTCATGGGGACCCACGTACCCTTGTTATTTTAAATAAAAGTTACTACTCGTAAAATTAGCTATCTACCAGTAAAAATCCCGTTTAAATCAGTCCAGCCGTTTCTCAGATTAGCCGGAACAAACAGACAGACGTACAGAGAAAAACATTAAAAACTGTTTTTTTTCATGTAAATAAATAAATATATATATATATATGTTAACGTCATCCCAGACGGGTCCCCTTCCTTGTGTTGAATATGATCAAGTGCCATTTTTCACTTTAGTTCCTTACATAGGTACTTACACTATCATATACATTTAGTGAAATGCTGTTATTTTGGAATTATAAATAGTCACTTCAATTTTATTTATCTATATGTATTAATAGTGTCAACGACCAAGTCGCTACGACATCGAGCTTTCATTACCTACGTGAATTGGTCTACTGTCCATTTGCGATCGCCAAGAAAACGGAAAATGGACATTGTAACCAATGTATTGTAGGCTAAGCGGTCACCCATCCATTCACCACGGTCAAACTAGGTAACAAGACTGTGGTAAACGATGACCGTTAGTTCGATGCTTGTATAGCGGCACCGACCCGTAGGGCTAAAAAGGCCCCTTTGAGAGAATCATAATGTGATCCGAATATGATTCATCATCGAAATGACAAAATGGTCACTTAGGTGCAATTCATATTATGATTCAAGTGGTGATATGATTACAATAATTGTAGATGTTAGTCCCTAACTAACTGTTTATGATGCTATTTGTCACAAAAGCAATTTATATTTTGTAGACCATGTTAGGAATATTCATAGGAAAGTGTGAAACAGGTGAATTGCGAAATATTAATCATTATATGAATTGCACCTAAGTGACAATTTTGTCATTTTGATCATGAATCATATTCGGATCACAGTATGATTCTCTCAAAGTGGCCTTGTTAGCCGTACCGGTCAGTGAGGTAATTAAACAATTAAGGTTTATCGTCTAGTTTCCGAGTTTAGAGCGAGTGCGTTACTTTGGCGGTTTGTTCATACCTTAGTACCGGATTAAACTTAGCAGCAGGCAACTGCTCAAACCACAAGGCCACCACGGCCCATGTTCGAATCCCAGCAAGGCCTGTAACAAGGAGCTTTTCTAAAAACTTATGAAGTGAAGGAAAACTTCGTGAGGAAACCTGCATCTGTTTGATAAGAATTCACGGTACGGGAATAAATTATAGCAAATATTCATCGCTGATAATGTAGCTATCCATACATATGCTCACGCCTGTATCCCATAGGGGTAGGCAGAGACCACCGTTTGCCACATGCTACGATCCTTACATACTTCTTTCGCTTCATCCACATTCATAATCCATCGCTGTCCATTGCTCAAAGAATTTTTCAAATCGGTCCAGTAGTTTATGAGTCAATTCGTATACAAACATACTTACATACAAATATTTTCTCTTCATAATATTAGTATAGATAACTAGCGGAATGTATGTGTACAATAGGGTTCACAACTGCCTTCCCCTTTGGGAAATACAGGCTTGAGTACAGGCATATATAGTAAGTAAGAACTATTTCTGTGTTAATAATAAAGTATCTGGTTGACTGAGCTGTGGGAAAAAATTCCGGTGAACGTCAGTCTCGAACCGGGGTACTCTAGTTTCGTTATCGCCCCGTAAGCTGGAAGCCTCACCTTTGAGCTACTATAACTTGATAGATGTCAGCGAAATTTACTGTCGCATTGCAATAATATTTTGTGAGTTTTTCAGTGCCTGAAAACATGGTCAAAACATTGTTTTCCATAAATGAATTTCCATAGCTAGATGTATTTTTTCCCCCTGAGACCCCCTACATGCAAAATTTCATGAAAATCGCTGGAGCCATTTCCGAGAATCATATTAAGAATTGCTCGTACATAAACATATAAGATTTCCACGCGTAAGTAGAGATATATGTGCATATTTCTACCACCTTAAGGTCTCATATAACTTAGCTAGCTACAAGAACATCGTGATAGGAACAAGGTGACGTCACCATGGGGCCTACCGTCTTCGGCTTAAGCAGAGCGTATTAAGATACTTCTGATATTTGACATTTCATTTTGTTACTGTAAAATTAAACGTCAAAGCTAAAAAGTTCGTCTCCATAGTCGGCCTCCAGGAGGGGCAGTACGATTTGATAATTAAAAAAAAGTTCTAATAGAGTATTTTTTTACTTTTTTGAACACAGACAATGTGCTCACATATCACATCTCAACAAACATGTATATCTACGAGTATATTTATAAATCATTGTCAGATAAATGCTAATGGAACGAATCAATAACACTTCAATTTCCCCCGTGACGCAGTTTACTCAACTTTAAAAATATTATGTTTGTTAAAAAATGCAATAAATTTTGTTTCAATTGTATAACAATACAAATCTTCGGTTTTTCAAATATTATTAAAATTAAAAAAAAAGAACATAAAGTACCCGTAGAACATTTGATTATGGGTGTTTTAAAACGAATTTGAAAAAAATCCTTTTGATTTATCCATACTTACATTCTACAAATAAATAAAAAAATGCGATATAGCATAGCGAATTTTTATTTTAAATAATTTCAACGAGTATGTGTATGTATGTATCCATAATGTGGGAAGTGAGAGAGTGAGAGTTTTCAAATTAAGAGATAATTTACAGATTTTGCATAGCGTACTCTAATTGATACGTGGCGCCATCTTGTGGGTAAATTAATTAGCTATTTGTCTCATCACGGCTCGAGTACTCAACCGCTTTTGCTGAAATTCGAAATAGTTTTAACCTCAAGGAAGGATCTAGAAATTATAAAATCGTCTCTCTTGTAAAGTCCGTTGTATAAATTCATATTTTTCTTTTTTGCCGACACCTTTTTTTTGAAGAGCCGTAGTGGCCTTGGGGTTTGAGCAGTCGCCTGTTACGTAAGCGACGCAAGTTCAAATCCCAGCGGGCTTGTACCAATGAGCTTTTAAAAAAAATATATGAGCAGTATTTTCACACCTGCATGTCTGAGAAATAATTCAAAGACTTATGTATAGTGCCTGAGACGGCGATGAACTCACCCTCTGTCACGTTGGTACTTAATCATCTTCGGTGAAAAGTGGGTGTTGTTGTTACAACACCTCTTATATTTACTTATTTATTTTAGTTTTTTTTTGGAACTTCACAGTGTCACTCAAAACAGACAGTAACATACGAGTGTATACTCTTATTATATACACTTTTTAACAAAATACAAAATGAGTTTGTTTGAAAGTTAATGACCGGGCTGTCTCACACCTGCCTCAATAACAATGGGATTCTCAAAGTTCGCTTCACCAACAACGGGGAAAAATTTCCACGCTTAAATTATTTTGATGTGTTTCAGTATTTGTCATTTTCACTTTCTATATATAAGTATATGCTCACCCCATCCCAGAAGGGTCCCCGAAGGGGTAAGAAGAGGTGATGTAACACCCACTTTCTATTGCACATACATTTTTGACAAGCTGCGGCCCGCGTACTCTTAATTTAATTTTCAGTAACCTAATTTTATTTTTTTAAATAAAAGTAAGCTAAGCGTAATTTACTCCTTGTAATAAGCTAAAAGAAAATCGGTCCAGCAGTCACCCGAAACCACCAGATAGACAGACGGAGAAAAAAATATTGGTATTTTACGTGATTACATTCATATGCATTTAATGAAAAGCTATTAATTTGAAATTACAAATAGACCCTTCAATATATCTGCATGGACTAGACGTATACGTCGTGTGCAGACGTAATACGCTAAGAAAATGACAAATGAATCCAAAACATTGAGAATCCTTGACCTTTTTTGGTTGTATTAAATATTTACACATACGGAAACATTTTTACGAACTTGTAATTATGTCTTAGTAGTACAGGTGTGAAATAACAACGTTATAGTGAATTTCACTGTATGCTGAATATTCTTGATGCCAAAGAGTCTGTCTGTCCGTCTGCTTCGTTATTTAGCTAAGCCTTAGGGCCCTACCATCATCCTTCCCTTATCCCATGTTATTAGTGATCAGCGCAATGTGTTCTTCTCTTCCATTTCTCTCTATCAACCGTCATATCTGTATTCAACTCCCATTCTATCCATATCATCATTCACAATCCATCCATCGTTTCTTAGGTCTTCCTTTCCCCTTGTAGCCATCCATATTCATAAACAAAACTTTTTTGGCCACTTTATCCTCATCCATAACATGTCCATACCATGACAAATGTTTATTCTTCAACTTGTCAGTCAGTGGTGCTACTTTAAGACATACATACATACATATGCTCACGCCTGTATTCCCCGAAGGGGTACGCAGAGGTGTTGTAAAAACAACACCCACTTTTCACCGAAGATGATTAAGTGCCAACGTGACACATGGTGAGTCTATCGCCGTCTCAGGCACTATACATATGTCTTTGAATTACTTCTCAGAAATATGCAGGTTTCCTCACGATGTTTTCCTTCACCGTAAAGCACGTGGTGTGAAATCACTGTACAAAAGTTTTTTTAGAAAAACTCTTTGGTTTAGGCTCCGCTGGGATTCGAACTTGTGTCGCTTGCGTAGCAGGCGACTGCTCAAACCCCGAGGCCACCACGGCTCGTTTATTATTATTGTTAATCATTAATTTTACCCCTAGTGTGACCAGTTAATTAAATCACTTAGTCGGTAAATTACGTTAAACGCCATATTGCACGGCAGGTGTATTGGTGTTCCCAACAGAACTCAATCAAAATGGGTCGATCTTATCTCTTAATTAAATTCTGTTGGAATATCTGATGAGTGTCCCGATAATTTTAAACCGACTTATTTACTTAAATGGTTTGGAAAAATCCATATTCTACTGATATTTCAACGCGGTTTGTAAGTTTGTATGTAATCTTAGGAATTAATTAGCTATGCCACGCGGCTTCACTCGCGTAGTAATGTTTTTTAAATAAAAATAACCCAAGTTACTCCTTGTAACATTAGCTATCTGCCAGTGAAAGTCCCGTTAAAATCGGTCCAGCCGGTTCGAAGATTACCCGGAACAAACAGACAGACAGACAAACAGAGAAAATTTAATAACAAAGTTTTTTTGGGTTATCACCGCATATACTTTCATACGCATTAATAAAAGGCTGTAAATTTTGGATTTACAAACAGACAATCCAATTTTATTTATCTGTATAGATATAGATTTTTTAATACCGATAGTATTCGAAAAAATCCTTTCTCCAGTATTTAGATTTACAGAACATTTTCGATATAAGTAGATCCAACTGTATACGCTAACGTAATAAAAAAATATTTATAAATATAACGTAAAGAAACACGCCTTAGAGCTGCTGAAATTATGAAATTACGTGAGTTTAGAGTGAAAAAAGCAAAACATGTATTCTCTCCGGCGGGGAATCGAACCCCGGTCTCCCGCGTGACAGGCGGGGATACTTACCACTATACTACCGAAGACTTATTAATAAAGGGCGAAATTATGCAATAGTATAATCTATAGTTGATGTGTTCACGCAAACCTACCAGAGTAATAAAATTATCAGATAATGTTCAACACGAACAGTAATTACGAGCGATGGGCAAGTAAAGAAGTTGAATGAAAATTACTTCAATATGATTTATCTTATACCTTAAAACGAGCTTTTTTATTCTAATATATAGAATCAGAATTTCGGAAACGGCTCCAACGATTTTAATGAAGTTTAGTGTCTAGGGGGCAAAAAAATCATCTAACTAGGTTTCATCTTCAGAAAACGTCGTTTTGACCATGTTTTCAGGCACTGAAAAACTCATAAAATATCCTTTCCTTTACTTCATTTATTTAATGGCGATGAGCTTAAGTAAAACTATTCCGCCAATGTCAAGTGATTGTTGAGAAAAATATCTTGTAAATTGTTAAAAATATGTGGAGGAACCCATTGGATTCCTCGCTGTCAAAATGGGTCCTCATAAAATATCATTACAATACGACAGCAAATCTCGCTGACATCTGTCAAATAGTATCTGATATTTCAGACTTCGGAGACTTTCGGAGACTTTCGGACAGCTTACGGGGCGAAAACGAAACTAGAGTACCCTCGTTCGGGACTGACGTTCACCGAATCAGTTTATTTTCACTATACATATATAAGAAATCGAGCACAGCTCGGTCAACCAGGATCAGTTTAAGCTCTGTAAAGGCACTTATTAATATCGAAGAATTTACGGATTCGGAACTTCTACATGCGGCATGTGAAGCGGCTGAAAAAGCCAAAGCTTGCAAATTCCAGGCTCCGAATATGATTTTATCCCATACGGTGTCGAGACCCTTGGTCCGTGGGGTCCTAGCCTAATAGCGAGGCTTTTTAAAGAAATAACTAAAAGGTTAGTCGACATCACAGACCGAAGAGCTGGCAGCTACCTCGGTCAAAAAATTTGTCTTGCCATTCAAAGGGGGAATGCTGCCAGCATCTTCGGAACCTTGCCTACAGGGACTCTTTTAATAATATATGAATAAAATAAAACTAGCTGTGCCCCGCGGTTTCACACGCGTTAGCATACCCTAAGTTTTTTATTAAAAGTAGCCTAAACTTTCATCCCCTATTTTATCCCCTGGGGGGTAGAATTAATCAAAATCCTTTCTTAGCGGATGCCTACGCCATAACACCTACCTGCATGCCAAATGTCAGCCCGATGCGTCCAGTGGTTTGGGCTGTGCGTTGATAGATCACTATGTCAGTCAGTCAGTCAGTCACTTTTGAGTTATATAGATTCGAAACATTGTGTACTATAAAAAAGTAAGTTTCTATGTACATGTGTGTGTAAGTACTTACACTTCGTCACATACCCATTAAGCCTAAATTGGAGTATTTCTCACGTGTTGTCAGTTAAATTAGATAGCGCACCTGCGCTCGCGCACCGTGACGTCATTACACAGGGTCAAGTGCGGAATAAATGAGAGCTTTTTCTATTCCGTATAATTTTCGCGAATGATTATAATTTTAAACGAGTGTATCCTTTTTCTATTAATTCATAAGGAATTTGTGAAGATATTAAAAAAAATAAAAATAGAGTTAAAAAATTAAAAAGAGGGGAAACCTACCAATAATTCAATTCTCACTCAAAATATTTTTGTCTTTGTAAATCTAGTAAGTAAACGTTATTTATAACTTACATATGCTCACGCCAGCATTCTTCGAAGGGGTAGGAAGAGGTTTTGAAATAACAACACCCACTTTTCTGTGTAAAACAACGGCATATAATTTTGAAAAACTCATTGATAGAGGCCGCTGGGGTTCGAACTTGCGTCGCTTGCGTAACAGGATACTTTTTAAAACCCACAGCAAACCATTCGTGTCATTTGAAACTTAATACATATACCGAAGGGGTAGGCAGAGGTGTTGTAATAACAACACCGACTTTACACCGAAGATGATTAAGTGCCAACGTGACAGATGGTGAGTCCATCGCCGTCTCAGACACTTTACATACGTCATTGAATTACTTCTCAGATATATGCAGGTTTCCTCATGATGTTTTCCTTCACCGTAAAGCACGTGGTGTGAAATCACTGTACATAAGTTTTTTTTAGAAAAACTCATTGGTACAGGCCCCGCTGGGATTCTAACTTGCGTCGCTTGCGTAGCAGGCGACTGCTCAAACCCCGAGGCCACCACGGCTCTTTAACACAGTTCAAAAGACATTGAATCTTCTGCAGGATATGCATAGAAAAAAGAACAGTAAAAGCTGTTTGAGTATATTACGAACATAACACATAGTTTTAAAGTGACAGAAGATAATGAAAACAATTTTGAAAAAAACCGTTTATCATAAGACTAGCTCCGCTCGCGGTTTCAGTCGCATGTAAGTATGTCCACCTTGAGAATTCGAATCTAATACTCTAAAATTTGATATAATAAAGCATTTTATTGAAAGATTTTTTGCAAGACCAATGCAAAATGCTCTTTAAACTATTAGTAAGGACCGTATGTCCCGTACCGTTCCTGTTCCCGTGGGAGTACGGGGATAAAATATAGCCTATATTAATCTGTGATAATGTAGCATTCAAATAGCGAAAGAATTTTTCAAATCGGTTCAGTACTTTTTGAGCCAATTCGATACAAACATACGAATCTTTCCTCTATATAAAATTAGTATAGATATAGATTTTAATCTTCGTTTTATATTAGAACAAATATATTATTTCCGTGGATTGTCTGATTCTACTATGAGTTGCAGTAAATAGGTACAACATTGCTAATAGATTCATAATTATCTATTACTTTATTAAACGAAATGATTTGTCATTTTAAATTATATAACACTGCTTCACTTCCATATTGGACCTTATTTAAACTGCATTAGAGTGTAAAGTAACTATAAATAGTGGTTTTAGTGAAGTTATAGCCTCCAGAGTGCATTGTACATTTAATCAATCATTTAGCTTCGCATAAAAATGCAATGTAATTGATCTGTACAAAATCATGGTACATTCTGCAAGCATGCCACAGTAGAAAACTGCAAGCAGTACCTAAAACCTAAATGAATAAAATTTTTGTGTATGTTGTAGTGCACTTGTAACAAAGAATTTCTTCTTCTCAGTCGGACTTGTTTAATGAGTTCATAGTTAGAACCAATCTTTTTAGAGTAAGTGAATACAGTCCACTATACATTTATATTAAAAATATGAGCTGTCAAAAAAATGAGTCGTGAATTATTGAGAAAAATTGCATGGATTATTTTCTATTCTATTAATTTAGTAAAAGCAACATTACAACTCATTCCGGATTGGTCGTGGTTATATTTAGGTCTATACTATCTAGTGGCAGCTCGTGGCTCATTCGATCAGCGAAGTTAAGCAACCCTAACCCTAGACAGTAATTAGATGGGTGACCGCCCGAGTTCCCTCCGTGCCTCGGAGAGCACGTTAAGCCGTCGGTCCCGGTTGCCAATTTATCATCTTTGGCAATCGTTACAGGTCAGTCGGAGGCCTAAAATAGTCTGACAACTGGTATAACCCAGATCACAGACATTCCTCGTTAAAGGGGTTGCGAAAGTCAGATGAGCAGTCGCTTCGTATAAAAATCAGGTGATCAGCCACATCGGGTTGAATCAAGTGCCGACCCCAACAATGTATGGGATAAGGCCAGGGAGATGATGACTATCGAGTGGCAGCTTCAGCAATACACCAATTACTTCGTTTCGAGAGCTTTCCATCATGGTGGAGTGTGTGGTGGACGTTATGAGGTCTGACCACCTGGTCGGGGATCGTCCACAAGGTCTCTTGCCATCCACTCTGCCCTGCACTATCAAACATTCCATCGAGTAATATTTGAGGGTAAGGAACTTTAGGGTTCGCATCTGAACAGTCGACGACAATCTCTCTTCTATTTTGAGTTCTCCTAGAATCGATACGTTGGTGCGGTAAGCGTTCCATGAGTCTACCCACTGTCGTAAAGTTTAACATAGACAATTTTTCTAACTTTTACTGCTGGAAAGAGAGCGATGAAAAGAAATCATGAAATTAGTCATCTGAGTGGTAACTTGCTATCCGACCTGCCTTGCACTATAAGACGCTCTATTGAGGAATCTTTGCGGATAAGGTGGCAAATAAGCTATGGTACCTAAGTGGTTACCGCAGCCTATGGTCCCTTGCAATACCAGGACCATCACGCGCGCATTGTCGCCTTGTAAACATGTCTTCGCAGCCTTCTTGAAGAATTTTAGGGACCGCATTGGGGAGTTCATTCCACAAACTGAGCGCCCTTAACCTTCCCTATATCTTAAGTACTTCAAAAACCTACACGATGGTGCGGTTAGTCGAATTCTTTGGTTTCTAAAGTATGTTTACTACTGCAAGTCGTTATGTATTGTGTCCATGTTCCATTTCACGCATGTTTGCAAGTTCAGTTTGTCGAGTCATCCCGATACTGTTTGTCAATGTGCTATGATCATTGATTGTTGAGAGGCAATTACACATTGGTTTGAGGGGTGGTATTGGTTCACCATTACAACGTCTTTCTGGTACAATAGTGAATGATGACTATTACTAAGCGACCTCAAACATAAAGAAAACCTACTCATATAGCGCAACCATACTCACCACAGCTGAGTTATTGAGCCACGTTACTCTGTGAGGTTTCTCAGGACGTCGAGGGACGCTTTCCAAGATACGAAATTGAACTTAATCATCTATGTATATCATCATGGCCCAGGCCTTATCCCACACATTGTTGGGGTCGGCACTTGATTCAACCCGATGTGGCTGATCACTTGATTTCTACACGAAGCGACTGCCATCTGACCTTCGCAACCCCTTTAACGAGGAAAATCTGTGATCTGGGTTAAACCAGTTGTCAGACTATTTTAGGCCTCCGACTGACCTGTAACGATTGCCAAAGATGATAAATTGGCAACCGGGACCGACGGCTTAACGTGCTGTCCGATTACTGGCTAGGCTTAACCTTAACTTCGCTGATCGAATGATATGCGCAATAGCAACTGTGCCACGAGCTCCTCTATGTATATCAATTTTGTATTATTGAATCAGATGCTTGACAGAAAAACCTAACAGAAAAACGCAGCTTAGTCACAGCAATGAACGATGAAAAAGTTTTGAATTTTAGAATAAAGTCGTACATGTAAATGTATGTGTCAAAAACGTAAATGTCATTTTGACCTGTGTTTTTTTATTTTCCTTGCTGCTTATAAAGGTTTTATTTACACTGTGATAGAGGTGTTATTGGATTGCTAAGACACAGGATAAAATGCATAAGATGATGGTAGAGGTGTCGTCAGTCAAGCGGCTCCGAACGATAAAGCCCGTTACATACATATGCTCACGCCTGTATTCCCCGAAGGGGTAGGCAGAGGTGTTGTTATAACAACACCCACTTATCACCGAATTTGATTAAGTGCCAACGTGACAGATGGTGAGTCTATCGCCGTCTCATGCACTATACATACGTCTTTGAATTACTTCTCAGAAATATGCAGGTTTCCTCACGATGTTTTCCTTCACCTTAAAGCACGTGGTGTGAAATTACTGTACATAAGTTTTTTAGAAAAACTCATTGGTACGGGCCCGCTGGGATTCGGACTTGCGTCGCTTGCGTAGCAGGCGACTGCTCTAACCCCGAGGCCACCACGGCTCTTTCTCTTTAATAAATATAGCTTTCTTTTAATAAATATAGCTGATATTACTCCCTATTACATTAGCTATCTGCCAGTGAAAGTCCCGTTAAAGTCAGTCCAGCCGTTTCAGAGATTACCCAAACAGACAGACAGAGATTTTTTTTATAAGTCGTCTGTCGTATATGCTTTCATATGCATTCAGTAAAAAGCTGTTATTTTGGAATTACAAACAGACACTTCAATTTTATTTATCTGTATATGTAGATGTTTTCTAAAAACTGGGCCCATTTAAATTTAAAGCCTTTTTTTCTCTCAATAAACTTCCGCATTGGGCGAGGGTAGGCAGTAATTTTATTAGTTTACGAGCGATTTGTTCAAATTAGATTATCTCACAACAGATGGTCGCATAACAGTTGTGTTTGAGTTTTGATACCAGCACAATTTATCGATCATTGTAAACATTCCAAGGAGTTTTATTTGATTTTAAACGTCTTTACTTCCTAAAGTGCCATACATATGCTCACGCCTGTATTCCCCGAAGGGGTAGGCAGAGGTGTTGTTATCTCAACACCCACTTTTCACCGAATTTAATTAAGTGCCAACGTGACAGATGGTGAAACCGGAATATGACTGTGAAGTAATTCAAAGACCTATGTATAGTGACTGAGACGGCGATAGGCTCACCATCTGCCACGCTGGCACTTAATCATCTTCGGTGAAAAGTGGGTGTTCTTATTACAAAACCTCTGGCTACTACTTCGGGGAATACAGGCGTGAGCATATGTATGTATGTTTGTTTGTTATGTTAAGTGCATAACGTATCTAACGTTATGAAGGAGTGCATAACGTTAGATACGTTATAAAAAGTAAAGAAAGCGTAAAAAATTGTTCCGTACGTAGTTTGTCACTTGTCAAATACTTAATGTGGTAAATAGTGGAGAATTCAGGCAACTGGAACCGCGTTCCCAGTTGCCTGATTCGTTTTTATTTATTTTTATTTTCAGGCGAGTGGAACCACTCGTTATTTTATAAGCCTCGTAGCCTCTTCGATCACATACAATCCTGAGTAATACATTGATGCTAATTAGGTATGTGGTTCCAGTCGACCGATTCAAAAATGCTATCAGGCGACTGGGACCGCGGTTCCAGTTCTTAGTGGCTCCAGTTGTCTGTATCCTCAAATAGTGTCAATAAGCTAGAATTCTGACAACTAGAACGACAATTTATCTCTACGACTCGGAACTTTGAGTCCATAACAATTATTGTTTCATGACGTCCAACCCCAGTCACGCTCGCCCGATCAATTTGCGCCCCGAGGGCTATATTTGCGCCCCGGGCGAGAAAACACGCACAATGTAGGAACGCGTGGCGCAACTTTAACAAAATATCACACCGTGTGCTCATTACACGTCGATTCATTTGCCCCATTGTCCGCGACTGTGGACATTTTAGTAAGCGGGACAGAAAAAAATATATAAGACATGATTTTGTGAAATTACGTATGTCAATTACTCAGAGGAGCTCGTGGCACAGTTGCTATAGCTGTCATTCGACCAGTGAAGTTAAGCAACGCTAGCCCTAGCCAGTAATTAGATGGGTGATTGCCCGAGTTTCTTCCGTGCCTCGGAGAGCACGTTAAGCCGTCGGTCCCGGTTGCCAATTTATCATCTTTGGCAATCGTTACAGGTCAGTCGGAGACCTAAAATAGTCTGACAACTGTTTAACCCAGATCACAGATTTTCCTCGTTAAAGGGGTTGCGAAGGTCAGATGGCAGTCGCTTCGTATAAAAATCAGGTGATCAGCCACGTCGGGTTGAATTAAGTGCCGACCCCAACAATGTATGGGATAAGGCCAGGGCGATGATGACGTATGTAAGTTACTTAGTCAAGATATAATGTAGAATACATAATATCTTGACTTAACTTAACTAACATAACATAATAACTTACACACACAGCATTGCTATGGGTATCAAGACATGTTTGGTCTATTGAATATTTTTTTTATATAATTATTATTTTTATATTCTCACTACCTGTGCTCTGCGGTTTTACCCACGTAGGATTAATAAAAAAATGTTTCTCTAAAATAAAAGTAGCTTCAGTTACTCCTTGTAATATCAGCTATCTGCTAGTGTAAGTACCGTTGGTCTACTGGTTGCAGAGATTAGCCGGAACAAGCAGTAATTTTGAAAATAGATTTTTATGTCAGTACCTTTCTTAATAACTCTCACATATTATATTTAGTAAAAAGCTGTTTTGGAATTACAAACAGACATTACAATTTTATGTATTTAGGCTTAATTACAAGGATTAACTTTAGCTAGGAGAGTTAGAGGAGATTTTTATTTAAAAAACCGAGTAAAACCGCGGGCACAGCGAGTTACGCAATACAATAAATAGGTTGAACCGCTTAAACTTTCGTCTATGATTATAAAATTCTTTAATTTATGCACCATCATTAGACCCAGCCACTCATAAGGTCAGCTATTTATTTAGTTTCGCCAAATCATTTAAATTTCTTTGTTATACTTCTAAACTAAAAACGATACAAAATCCATTTATAATTTTTCAAACCACTTGAAAATTCATGAATCATCACGTTTCTTTATCATGCTTTGTCTATGGTCATATAAAAATCGATTATAGAGTTGATATTTCAAAAGAATGACTAGTAAAAAAAATATCTAGGGACTGCCATAGTTAATCATAATTTTTTTGTGCAGTATCAAAATCCATTTTACACTTTAAAATGTTTTGATTTTTGGAGTGGTGTAAACATGTTGGGAAGTATTATTTTCGCAGTTCTATCGTTTTTCATGTAGCCCGCTGGGCGCGACGGGGCGCAGCCACCCCCGTGCGCGGACAAAGGGTTGACGAAATTGAATGAAATACTGGCTGAATGGACACGTTCGTTAGTGCAGAGTAATGAGTTAATACGTAGGTGAGGTAATGATTTTGGATTTGGAATCCCTATTGTTCTGCTGGACGGAATATATTAAAACAAATTCTTTTTGATTTTTTTTTTTAACGTTTTTTTGTCAACAGCCAGCGCCAAACTTATATTATATATAAACAAATTGTAGGTTAATAATAGCTGTTTCACAGATATATACGCATATTTTGATCATCAAAGATATTCTACATTTATTTTAGGATACATATTTTCTGCGTTTGCCGTTGAAACTCTGGGGTCCAGATGTTCATCAACTTTTGAAAGAGGTTGCACGTCGTTTGGTAAAAGCTTCTCGTGACAAGCGGGCTGGGGCTTTTCTCGCTCAGAGCATCAGCATTGCTATCCAACGTGGCAATGCTGCCAGCCTTCTTGGCACGATCCCGAGAGACACCGATTTGGGCCAAGTTTTCTACTTGTATTTAGTTAAATTATTTAAAAAATATTTTAGGAATAGTTTCTAGATATTTATTTTATTATATACATACAAATAAATATGTTCACGCCTGTATCCCATGCTACGATCCTAACATACTTCCTTCGCTTCATCCACATTCATGCATCTCTTCATACTCTTCCTTCGGTACGAGTGCTCCGAATTTGACCTTTCTGAAAAATATTATTATTTATAAGTACTTAATTGTTTGACGAAAATGTGCAACATTCTTGTATGTCAATTTATCTGCGTTCAAAAGTTCCTTTCCAGGGCCTAACTACATTATTAAAAATCGTCTTTTTTAAAGGAACTTTTTTTTTACTAACTAGCTGTGCCCCGTGGTTTCACCCGCGTTGACTTAATTTAATGGGTGGATTTTTTTCACGGAACCCTAACTCATAGAAGTATCCTAAGTTACATCAACTACATGTTATAAATCAACTATATGTATTGAAAGTACCTTAGAAATCGGTCCAGACGCTTTAGAGTTTACCCTGAACAAATAGACGGACAGACAGAGAACATGTTAAAAAATAGTTTTTATTTGTATGTACCTTATATACTTCCATACGCATTAAGTGAAAAGCTGATAATTACAAACAGACGTTTTTATCAACCTGCATGTATAGATTTTTCGGGATATAGTATCCTATGTCCTCTTCCTGCTTTTAAGCTAACCTCCCCACCAATTTTCAGCCAAATCGGTTCCGCCGTTCTTGAGCTATAAATGGTGTAACTAACACGACTTTCCTTTATATATATAGATATCTACAATATTCCCTATAAGTAACTGTTTGTAAATTACATTGAGTATGCGAAGCAATCCAATAAATTCTTCTACACCTTACTATCCCCCACCTTGCTATGAAGGTAATGAATTACAAACCATGAGCTGAGGCAAAAACAAAGGTCACAAATGGAATGTAACGTCTCCGACCTTTGCTGGTTCCACTTGGTTTGCTGCACGAATACGTAAACACTTACTTCTACACGCGAATTCACTTAATAAAACATAGTTTATCTAACATAGGGGTAGATTAGCTTTCAACAGGTTAAATATATTCAAATGCAAACAAAAATATCTTTATTTGATTAGACTTTGAATGTACAAGATGCCAGCTGAGTTTCTTGCCGGTTCTCAGAAGGCTAGTTTCCGAAACGGTAGTAAATTCCTCGACATTCATAAGTGCCTTACCAGGGCCTAAACTGAACCAAACATTCTAATTTTCAGACTTCACAGAAGAAATAGGGATACAGGATTAATAAATGTTACCACTAGGCTCCGACGGTTGCTTCCCAAAATTTAATATAAATTTCAAATCAAATCGTCAGTATGACATAATTATACATGCTACCGCCAGGTTCGGAAGGTTGCTTTTACTGAGAAGAACCTGGCAAGAAACTCAGTAATTACTCTTTTCAAAAACATGGAAACCTGCATATTTCTGAGAAGTAATTCAAAGACGTATGTATAGTGCCTGAAACGGCGATAGACTCACCATCTGTTACGTTGGCACTTAATCAAAGTCGGTGTAAAGTGGGTGTTGTGATTACAACACCTCTGCCTACCCCTTCGGGGAATACAGGCGTAAGCATATGTATGTAAAAACATTTTTTTTTAATTTTGATCAAGTAGCACATTCTAAATTCGAGCTCCGATGTTATTAATAATCTCGTTGTCTCTCCCATTTTCTGGAATTACCAGACTGTATTTTATTTTACGTTAAACATCGTATTTCTTGTTCAAAGGCAGAACATTAAATTAAAAATAGTGACGTTATGCTTTTTACGAGTGTCAAATAAAAACCAAGGACAGAAGATTTTTTCATTGCAATTTTTTTTTCTTCTTATGTACCCTAACCTTTTTCTATCTTACCCACGTTTTTATTCATGAATTAAAAAAATAACATTAAAAATAGGGGTGATATTCTTACGTTATTTTATTGAAATAATCTACGACTATCTACTTAGGGCAATCTTTTGTTATCGCGTCTTAAAAAACGCCCTACCAATAAAAAAAACTAAAAAAGAAATCTTTACCGTTTTATTAATGCCATCACTATCTTCAAAGATAAGCGATTATCAGTCTTATTACGTTGAAAATAAGTGTCACCTGTAGAGAACCAGCATGTTAGTTTTGGTAATCACTTTGCTTTTCATATTAGCATCTTAAAAGTTACTTTCGCCATAGATAAAGGGTGATAATCAGTTTTATGTCACAATAATTTGTATAAACCATTTAAATAAGCAACCGGGTGAACTAAATTCGGTCAAGTGCGAGCCGTACTTGCTTAGGGACGGTATTTTATCATTTTTACTTTATATTTTCCGACTGAGCGATGTCACATATCCATCCTTTTAAAATTTATTTATTCATTAATAATATACAAGGAACAGTACTTAAAACTAATTACAAATAGTAAACTTGTCCCAAAACGGTGTCGGTGTCAATAGACAAAATAGTTACATGACAAATGACAACTCAATGTCAGATACAAACGGCAATGCCATAGAAAACAACAGTATGATAAAGTCAAAAGTCAAAAGTATCTTTATTCGATTAGACTTTTACAAAGCACTTTCAAATCGTCAGAATGACACAATTATACAGGATTATACATGCTACCGCCGGGTTCGGAAGGTTGCTTTTACTGAGAAGAACCTGGCAAGAAACTCAGTAATTAATCTTTTCAAAAATATTATACAATTTAAAGAATACAAAATAAATAATTTAAAACACGTGAGCTCATGGACAATGTTCCAATGCACAAATGTCGATAAAAATTAACATAACTAAAAATCTAGTACATCTACTTATAATTATAATAAAATTAGGAAATATGATTCAAATTAATTACATAGAAATGAGTATAAGTTAACTTTAGTTTAGGATATTAATTAAATTAAATTATGTTGAGAGCACTTGTTCAATGCTGGCCCTGAACCTGCCCATACGATTTGAGAAGCCATCAATTTCGTGATGTCCTACCAACCCGTCCGCATCATCATTATTTCCGGCTTTTGGAATACTGCAGTTATGAAGGGCATTGTAAGAGCTTACAATCTTATTCAAAGGAGAATGATGACCCAAGTTCGTACGAGCAGTTTTACTAACAAATGGTGCAAACCTTTGTCTTCTAGGAATAGATATATTTATTTGTGATAAAAGATTAGGAGCATCAGTGAGATTATTTAAAATAAAATGATGGATGAGACCAAAGTTCAAGAAACCTACAGAACGTAATTTATTACTAGCTAACTGTTCCCCGTGGTTGCGTAGACACGCGGAACCCTAACTTTTTCTTTATAAAAAAGTTGCCTAAGTTACATTAACTATCAGCCAGTGAAAGTCCCGTCAAAATCAGTCCAGCCGTTTCAGAGATTACTCGGAACAAACCGACAGACATACAGAGAAAATAAAATTAAAAAAATGGTTTTTTACGTAAGAATGAACCGTATATATTATATACCATACGCATTTAGTGAAAAGCTGATATTTTGGAATTACAAACGGACACTTCACTTTTATTTATCTGTATAGTTATAGCCGTGGTGGCCTTGAGGTGTGACCAGTCGCCTGCTACGCAAGCGACGCAAGTTCGAATCCCAGCGGGGCCTGTACCAGTGAGTTTTTCTAAAACTTATGTACAGTGATTTTACACCACGTGTTTTACGGTGAAGGAAAACATCGTGAGGAAACCTGCATATTTCTGAGAAGTAATTCAATGACATATGTAAAGTGTCTGAGACGGCGATGGACTCACCATCTGTCACGTTGGCACTTAATCATCTTGTGTGAAAAGTGGGTGTTGTTATTACAACACCTGTCTACCACTTCGGGGAATACAGGCGTGAGCATATGTATGCAGATAGTTATAGATAGATTAAACTCTTTGACATTTAAAGGTAGTAATAACATTGTTAATTATAAATAGCTTATAACCGTTTATTAATTATATATATATCTATCTCTTGACATTTAGCAAAGGTCACCTTTGACGCGTGCCTAGAACATCTGCTAACGTTTGGAAAATTACTTACTTATAACCTTTTAAAGGATAGGTGCGGGTTTGATGCTTATATCATACTGTGAGCTATTTATAAACGACAAGTTTCTTTCGAATAGAGCCTTTAGCCAAGTGGTTTGAGCAGTCGCCTGCGACGCAAATGAGTTAAGTTACAATCTTACAGCATCGTCTGTACTCAAATCTGTTTTTCTATGAATATGTGATAATTAAGTACGGTGTAGAATTATTAAGTCCTACTTTATTTACAACCAGATAAGACACAAAAATCTTTTTTCCAAATCGTTCTAATATTTATATATATTAAAATTTTACAATATTTATAAATAAAAAACATTATAGGAAGAGAGGAGCTCGTGGCACAGTTGCTATTGCGCATATCATTCGATCAGCAAAGTTAAGCAACCCTAACACTAGCCAGTAATTGGATGGGTGACCGCCCGAGTTCCCTCCGTGCCTCATCTTTGGCAATCGTTACAGGTCAGTCGGAGGCCTAAAGTAGTCTGACAACTGGTTTAACCCAGATCACAGATTTTCCTCGTTAAAGGGGTTGCGAAGGTCAGATTCGTATAAAAATCAGGTGATCAGCCACATCGGGTTGAATCAAGTGCCGACCCCAACAATGTATGGGATAAGGCCAGGACGATGATGATGATATAGGAAAAGAGGTTCACTACCGCTACAAATATAATACTGGCACAACTGATCGGTATCGACATTTGAAAAAAAATACTGCTCGTTTCCTTAATTTCGGAAGAAAAAACATAGTCCATGATTGGTCCGTGTCCAACATAGGTGCCGTCACCTTATGAGCATAATAACCCACACAAAATTAAAAAAAAAATCCTGAAAAGTTACCGTTACGTTCTCTATTCAAAAATTGCATTTTGAAATAAGAACGCGCAATCTCTTGCGATCAGCTGCGCCGCAGACAATAGTTGCTCTCGTTTGGACCACCCTATTGTCAGTCTGTGTATTGTTACACTATTGTTATCTTAAAATGCTCATTCCTTATTCTTAATTCAAACAGGAACTTCCGTGTGCGAAAGCGAGCGATTTAACAATACTACCCACCCTTGTGTCCGCGAAACTTGTTTTTTTTTTTCATGTAAATGTTGATTTATTTTAGTCAACAATGCATGGGAATGGTAGTACTTGAGAAGTTGTTACCAAGGGCGTAATGTAAGTCATGTAACTTTATATAGGGTTGGCACTATTTTGGCACATAGCATTAGATGGTTTTACATATAAGTTTAAAAATAATACGAAAATCCCATATTTTTTATTTTATTTTGTTTATAGTTGGTATCTCTGCCTAGTCGTTCCCTCATGACTGAGGATCGAGGTCATCAACGAGAGGTCCACACTTGGACAAATAGTTCACATTTGTTTCCATCGTCTTCTGTCCATCGCGGCCCTGACGATGGAGCTAAACCTCGGGGACCTGGAGTCTTTCATTTGGTCGGTCCATCTAGTATGAGACCGGCCTCGGGCTCGTTTGTCATAGTTGGTATAACGACGAACAAAAAAAAAAGCTTAAGGTTTTTTTATTTTATTTTAGAACTAGCTTCGCCCTGCGGAATCCTAATAAAAGTAGCCTAAGTTACTCTTTGTAACATTAACTATCTGCCAGTAAAAGTCCCGTTAAAATCCGTCCAGCCGTTTCAGATATTACCCGGAACAAACAGACAGACAGAGAAATTGAAAATTTGTTTTATTATGTCAGTACCTGGGTATTGGGAATTACAAAATCGTCTGAGTAAAAGCAACCTTCTGAACCTGGCGGTATCATGTATAATCCTGTATAATTATGTCATTCTGACGATTTGAAAGTACTTTGTAAAAAGTCTAATCGAATAAAGAAACTTTTGACTTTGACTTTGACTTTGAAACAGACACTTTAATTTTATTTATCTGCATACATATAGATGTATAGATTAATATGTTCCACCGCCCGATGCTTTCTGCCAAAATTTTATATGTAATTATGTAATTTTTGAAAAAATAAAAAAATATATATGTAAATATAATGTATGGGAGACCCTGTATAATGTAACCCGACTGTGAACACTACTTTAAGGTGTTTTGATAACGAACAATGTTCGAAAGGCAAACTTGATTTTGTCCTACAGGGCATTTCTGGAATAGTAATTGTGTTTTCGCTTATCAAAGTACGGGTCACGGGTTGCAAAAAAATGTTTTCTAAAAGGGTGTTTAGTTTATGATTAGAATTTGCAGCGTATTCTACAATAGCATACGAACAAGTTCATCACCTGCTGTGAGAAAATTTCTACCATATAGCTACTACTAATAGTAAAATAAATATAAATATTTGAAGCAAATGCATTTTAATATTATTGTGAGAGCGTGATTTTTCACTCGATTAATAACTAAAACATAGTTATTGACTCAGTTACCGTTCCATATCGCAGCTTCTGAACTATAGGGGCTCAACTCGGAAAACAAAGTAAGATCATCATAGACACTCCTAAAACTATACGTTCGACCCCAAGTTCTTTAAAAAAATCTGATTTTTTTTTTACTGACAAAACACTAGACTTAACTATAAAAATATATAAAAAGTCTTACTTGCCAGCCGATCTAGATTGCGATTTCCAAAAACATTTCATTCCTGAATTGAGCCCTATCGTTCTAAGGGTGCGATATGTCCATATTCATTAATCATACATATGCTCACGCCTGTATCCCATGGGGGTAGGCAGAGACCACAGTTTGCCACATGCTACGATCCTTACATACTTCTTTCGCTTCATCCACATTCATGCATCTCTTCATACACTTCCTTCGGTTACGAGTGCTCCGAATATGACCTTTCATTAATCAAGGAACTAAATTTGAAGTACACCCAATTCAATGAAACAGAACCTGGTTGACCGAGCTGTGCTCGATGCTGTAATGCTTTCTCATAAAAATGCAAGTTGAAAAAGAAGGAAAAATACCAAACCGGTGTTATTTGGACTCGAATCGGGGTATAGCCTTATTTCGTTATCACTCGATAGGCTGGTAGCCTCCCGTCTGAGCTATCGTAACTTGACAGATGTCGGCGAAATTTACCTCCGTATTGTAATGATATTGTAGCAATTTTTCGATGGTTAACATGGTTAAAACGATGTTTTCTGAAGATAAAACTTGGGTAGATCAATTTTTTCAAATTCAAATTCAAAATATCTCTATTTGATTAGACTTCTTACAAAGTACTTTCAAATCGACAGAAGGACACGAAATACATTATACATGCTTATAAATGTTACCACCGGGTTCGGAAAGTTGCTTTTGTTGAAAAGAACCCGGCAAGAGACTCAAGAATTACTCATTTAAAAAAATATATATTTTGCCCCTGAAACCTCCCACACACAAAATCTCATATACAAGAATTGCTCATTTTGAGTCGTGGCGGCCTTGAGGTCTGAACAGTCGCCTGCCAAGCAAGCAAGCGACGCAAGTTCGAATCCCAGCGGGGCTTGTACCAATGAGTTTTTCTAAAAAAAAGTTATGTACAGTGATTTCACACCACGTGCTTTACGGTGAAGGAAAACATCTGCATATTTCTGAGAAGTAATTCGAAGTAGTACCTATGTATGACCTGAGACGGCGATAGACTTACCATCTGTCACGTTGGCACTTCGTCTTCACAATCTTCGGCGAAAAGTGGATGTTGTTATTACAACACATAGACAGAGGTAAGGAGGTTCGCCTTCGGGGAATACAGGCGTGATCATATGCTATCTTTAAAAAAGATGTTGGCAGATTGGTAAAGAGCCTCAGTCGTTTTTTCGTCGATTAAAAAACATGTAATGTATGAGGTATTTTTAAGTAACGTGTTCGGTAAACTCTACAGGCCAGCGTCCATAATAAAATACTTTTTCACCCACCTGACAATACACAATTACCTATAAATCCACCTTAACAGTTACAGGCACTCGAAACAGGATTTAACTAGCTGAAATAAATAAAAATAAAAATTTAAGTGTCATCGTAGGGTCGTTAACGTCGTGAGACCTTCGGGATATAATCCCCTAAAGTCTTAGGTCAAGCAAAGGTGATTTATTTGTGTGACACCCCTAGTAAGACTGGTTTTTTTTTTCCTTCGATTAGTTTGTGGCCAGCGTTTTTCGTTCCGATAAACGTTTACAAAGGTTTGCAATTAATGACGGTATGTTTATAACGAATAATTCGTTGGGAATTAACTTTTTTAAGGGCTTTTAAATAATTAATTAAGGAGTTTACATTTAGATTATCATAATTTTTTTTAATATTTTAAGGAGAACACAAAAGTTACTAATGAGTATGTATTTATCTATACAGATACATACAATTGAAGTGTCTGTTTGTAATTCCAAAATAACAGCTTTTCACTAAATCCATATGAAAGTATATATTATGGTACTGATTTAGGAAAAAAAATCTCTTTGTCTGTTTGTTCCGTGGAATCTCTGAAACGGCTGGACGGATTTTAACGGGACTTTCACTGGCGTTTAGCTAATATTACAAGGAGTAACTTAGGCTTCAAAATAACATTTAAGATTCCGCAGGAATTAAATTAAAACTACGCGGGTGAAACCGCGGGGCACAGCTAGAAGTAAACATAAAAAAAATGTATAAAAAGACTTGATTGCATACAAAATTAAATGTATTTCAAAACACAGGTTAGGTTAGCAAAAAAATTATCTTCCCGACTCGGGTACATAATTTATTTTTGTGTTTAACATATTTTGTACTTACAAAATTATTTGTATTAAAGTACAACATTAAAAAATCACACCCTCGTCGTTCGCGTAGCTAATTTAAAAAGCCAGGTGTCAACAACCGCCTGTGGGAGTGACAGTTCAGATGGGACTCGCCAAATGCATTGATTGACACCAATTAACATGCCCACCCTACGCTACAGTTTATATTAACGGAAGTGTTATGCATTTGTCAAAATTAGAAATGATAGGATAGTAATAAAATTGCCGTGAAAAGCCGTGGTGGCCTCAGGGTTTGAGCAGCCGCCTGCTAAGCGTCGCTTGCAAGTTCGAATACCAGCGAGGCACTTATGAACAGTGATTTCACACCACGTACAAAACATCGTGAGGAAACCTGTATGTCTGAGAAGTAATTCAAAGATGTGTGTATAGTGATTGAGTCAAAGTCAAAAGTATCTTTATTCGATTAGACTTTTTACAAAGTACTTTCAAATCGTCAGAATGATATAATTATACAGGATTATACATGCTACCACCAGGTTCGGAAGGTTGCTTTTACTGAGAAGAACCTGGCAACCTTGAGACGGCGATAGACTCACCATCTGTCACGTTGGCACTTAATCATCTTCGGTGAAAAGTGGGTGTTGTTATTACAACACCTCTGCCTACCCCTTCGGGGAATACAGGCTTGAGCATATACATGCATCAGTAATAAAAGTGAGTTGGTGCCCGATACTTCCATACATTGCTAAAAATCCGACAGTTGGAACCAACATCAAAACTGGTGGCTTCCCATAACCTCTTATTGCCATCACTGTGTGACAGTGACAGACTTATACACGTCACATACATCTGTCTCATGATAAGAGTTATACTAATTACAATAAAAATGCAGATGTAATGTATTAAAAAGATTTTTGTTCGAGAGGAATCCAATGGGTTCCTCCACAATCATTTCACCATTTTTTTTTTTTTTAACGTGGAGATTCCGTTATGGATACACCAACCGCCGCGGGGGCAGCAGGAGGGTTATGTCGGACTCACACCGACTAAACTCCACGGTATTCCTCCAAGTCGCTAAGTGGGGGGTGCACGTGATACGTCTTCACATGCTTCGCCGTGACCCCACCAGAGGTCATGATAGGACCCTAGAATTTAAACATAATTTAAAAAAAATATATTGGTTTGTTTAAGACTATTTTTTTAACACGTATTTTTTTAATATATGTAGTCCTTATCGCAGATAACCTAGCAAATAAATCATAACGTTACTCCTTAAAATCAATAGGTAATTGATAGCAAACGGCCAGCATTGAGGCAAGGCAAATACCAGCAAAAAGTTGCTCTGGCTGTATCACGATGCGATCACGGGTCCCAACTTTGCTCAGGTGTACAAATATGTTAACATTACATACTATTTATTTATTTGAAATATACATTTTGAACGGCCAATCAATTACACAAAACGTAGCAATATTATACAATCTATTTACAGTACACATTACATTGAATTATATACACAGTTTATTATAAAAATACAAACACAGTCAAACATTCGCCTCGCAATACTCCAGACATTATCGTCTGCCATTCATCCGCAAACAAACTCAGAGTTGAACTCCAAAAGAGCATTGAGCGCAGAGAGAGTGCGAGGGAAAATACTATAATATACATACATACGTACATATTCTCACGCCTGTATTCCCCGAAGGGGTAGGCAGAGATGTTGTAATCACAACACCCACTTTTCACCGAAGATGATTAAGTGCCAACGTGACAAATGGTGATTCTATCGCCGTCTCAGGCACTATACATACGTTTGAATTACTTCTCAGAAATATGCAGGTTTCCTCACGATGTTTTCCTTCACCGTAAAGCACGTGGTGTAAAACCACTGTACATAAGTTTTTTTTTAGAAAAAACTCATTGGTACAGGCCCCGCTGGGATTCGAACCTGCGTCGCTTGCGTAGCAGGCGACTGCTCAAACCTCAAGGCCACCACGGCTATATATATCATGATAATTATTTACTCTGTGCTGTACCGCACTTTGCTAAATGCGAATTTTCCCAAAATAGCCGTCACAAGTGATCGCGTTGACGTAAATGCAGATTTGTATGGGATCAAAATAGTTCCCTCTAAGGACCGACAGGTGGCGCTGTATTTTTTTTTTTTTTTAATTTATTGTTCAAAAAGACACAAACAGTCAATGAGAAACAAAGTAAGATATCTAAGTAGTTAATTATATGACAAACAGTGTCCAAAGATAATAACAAATTTACAAGATACAATCTATATTAGTCATAGGTGCAACAATATAACTAAAAGCATTCTAAATATTTCAACAATACTAATTAAGTGTATAAATTAAGGATATGAGACTTAAATTTATTGAGTGAGGTGTGAAATATATCTGCATCAACAAAATATTTGTTATAAGTGCTACAGGCACGTGGTATAAAACTATTCTTACCATAATTGGTGTTAAATGTAGGTACATGGAATAAGTTTCTGTGGCGAGAACCATCTCTAGGACAGCGTAAGGTTAATTTTCCCGTATCGATCTTATACGGATCCACGTTTATGTCAACGCGGTGAAAAACTCACACTAGGCCCTCTGACCTCCACTTATCTATCTGCGCCCCAAGTATGTATAAAAAGAGTTAAAAAAGTTAAAAAAAAGTATACTCTCCGGCGGGGAATCGAACCCCGGTCTCCCGCGTGACAGGCGGGGATACTTACCACTATACTACCGAAGACTTGTGAACATGTGACGAAATTATGCAATAGAATAATCTATAGACGATTTCTTTTCACATATACTTGACGTAGAATACTAAAATAGTACTTAAGTAATAAAATATCAGATAATATACAGCACGAACAGTAACTATAAGCCGATGGACAAACCGCGAACGTTAGTACCGCGATTTCTATGCTATCAGAAATAATATTCAAATAAGACTATCTCACAAAGCAAAGAACGAGGTTTTACTTCAAATGTTAGATTATTTCAATGGACTTACAATTTAGGTACCTATACTTATAAAAGAGGAAAGATTTTTATGTAAGTATGTTTGTATTTAATAGGCTCCGAAACTACTGGACCGATTAGAAAAAATATTTCATGAACGGATAGCTACATTATCAGCGAGTAACATAGGCTATACTATAAAGAGTACTATAAATACTAGGTGGCAAGTGGTTACTGCAGCCACTGATAATAATAATTGTAAATCTTACCTACAATGCTAAATAATACCATATGAAATAAAGAAATAATAAAATAGTTAGGTATATCAACGTATGTGCAGTGATTCCACACCACGTGCTTTACAGTGAAGGAAAACATTGTTAGGAAACCGATGTCTGAGAAGTAATTCAAAGATGTTTGTATAGTGCCTGAGACGGCGATGGAGTCACCGTCTGTCACGTTGGTACCTATTTAATCATATTCGGTGAAATGTGGGTGTTGTTGATACAACACCTCTGCTTACCCCTTCGGGGATCCTTCTGGGATGGTGTGAGCATATTAATTTATTTTTATAAATTTTATCAACAAAGTATAATGTCTTATATATAATATTAAATCTGATTATTGATTTTGGTCTATGAATCGAGAGGTATATAACTTCTCTCATTCCCGAAATTCCTGTCAGGCACTCGACATGTTAATTCCGATTGCGTTTTCTTATTCGAATAGTAATTTTATTCCAACTCAAAGTTCTGCATAAAAAATGTTCCTTTCCTTTCCTTTATTTATTTAATGGCGATGAGCTTTAGTAAAAATATTCCGCCAATGTCAAGTGATTGTTGAGCAAAAAAATTTCTTGTAAATTGTTAAAAATATGTGGAGAGACGCATTGGATTCCTCGCTGTCCCTTCCTGTTTCGTTGTTGTAAACTTTCAAAATCATAAAAAATGTTTTTTATTTAAAAAAAATCAAAGCGGCATTCTGTCAGCAGCTGTCAGTGTCATGTCAACATGACATCTCGTCATTGCGCATGCGTGAACAAATACTGGAAGCTAACAGTTTGGAAAATCATCCGTATGCATGCGCATAACAATATGTTTAGTAGCGGAACTATAAAATATTTAATACTTTCTTTCTGGATTGTATCTAAATGATTCCCTATTTTCGCCACGCCATCACGCATGAACCGCTGGACCGATTTCGCTAATTCTGTGTCTGTGGTCATTATTACAGTCAGGAGAGGATCTTATAAAAGACAAAAATAAGAAAATTTCTTGGAAAATTAAATAATTCTCAACACCATATACAATTACTTTTTGAACTACCATAGTATCATGCTTTGGACATTATAAACCTTTTTAATGTAACCTTATGATGTTTGACATAGATTTGACGGAATGCATTTTTTCAGGACCGGACTACGTCAGCTAGTTTGGAATTTTTTTGTAAGGATTATAATTTTTTATTTCAGTACATATTAATTTTGTTTTTCTATAAGCCGCGAGGCAGATCGCGGTTAAACTCCATATTCAACGGTTTTTCTAAAATAAAATTAGCTTTGCAAAAGTCCTTTTTAAGGATCTATCAAAACGCCTGGTTGACGTCTCTGGTGACCGTCGAGCTGGTTCTTACCTCGGTCAGAGGATTAGCTTAGCGATCCAGCGAGGTAACGCAGCCAGCTTACTGGGCACCATTCCCGCAGACACTAATTTAAATTCCGTGTTTTATTTATAATTTTTATATTTATTATATTTTTCTTTTTCATTGTTTCAGCAATTGTAATTAATTAATATAGAAATTAAATTGTATAATGAGCTTAAGGTATAATGTGTGAGATCATATAAATAAATATCATAACCAATTTTATAAAGCCCCTTTTAGAACCGTTTCAAATATAAGAAGGTATTTTTAAGTTAATTACGACTCTCAATGCACTTAACCCTAAATTTGATTAACACCATCATTTAAGAAAGGAATTAGCTGTCAGCATAACCAAAAACCACCCACTTCTGGACGTTTTTCTTTTAATACCATAGACATTTACACTATTTGTAATGCTATACAATAATGGTGGAACAAAACACCCCCTAAGTAATACTTAAGTAAAGTCAAGTAATTTGAGTAATTTCAATGAGTACGCGCGTATTCATTTAGGTTTTTTTTACAAACTTAAGTATTAAATTAACATAGTTCTTAAGTTTCAAGCTTTAAGGCTTAATATTGCACGACGCGGTTGTATGAATGATGTATGAAACAAGTACAAAAACCAAATCAGCTGCCGTTCTCGTATTGTTTAAATCAAATAAATATGTCTTGAAGTCTTTTGTGAACGAATTCGCGAGACGCAACGCGGTCGAATGGTTGTTAGAATTAGAGATGGGATTATGTCGTGTCGATTTATCGATAAATGTCGAGTTGACGATTAAATCGCCCGAAATCAAGTTGTGAAATTAACTGTTCAAAGTGGTTTTCCTAAACGAGTAGGTACTGCATGGGGTTCCTCAAAAAGGATGTGAAGAGATATTTACAGGGTCGGCTCGCGTTGCAAGCGTTCGTAGGCTGCGGTAACCACTTACCATCACGTGAACCACATTGGTTGCCACAGTTAAGGAAAAAAAACACTGTGCGGTATGTCAGCAAGCACATAGCGGACATTGCATCGGCTGCTACTGCAACAGCTGCTCAATCTTGGAATTGAGGAGCTAAGAATGTTGTGCCCCTAAGCTCGCTACTGATCCATGGAGGGGAGGAGTCGAATCGCTGACCTAATCTAGCCCAGCTAATGCTGGGATTTGAACTTGCGTCGATTTACTAAGCAGGTGACAAATCAAAGTCCGTAGCGGCACTACTTCGATTCTTTTTGTGATGTTGTCTAAAAATATTTGTCTAGAGTTGATGACGGGAGGAAGGAATTCTGTCTTAATGCCCAAACACTTTTTTGATTTTATTTATATCTCGATCTATTTCCAGTAGCTCTTAAGTCTCATCGATTTATATTCACTTCCATTTATCGATAGCTTCTACAGCCCTACTGGCCAGGTGCGGCACGTGCTAGCATCGTCCTCCGGCGGAGTGCAAAAAAATATAAAAAAAACTTAGATTACTAATGTCAAAAAACGTACCTATTTAAGTACATAGGTTTTCTTATCTGGCTCCAAGGTGAAGAATGAAAAATAAATATTATGACCATACCCGAACTCTCGTATCCTTGCCCAAGACGAAACGACATTAAAAAAAATATTGAATATTTTTTTTTAATAAGTTGCACCATAGTATAAAAATGGTAACACTTACAGTAACTAAATAACTCAAAGGGCAAATTTTTTTTGACGTTTCTCATTATAAATTAAAAAAAAACGTCGTGTTTTACGTCTTTTGTGCAATTTGTCGTCTTTACGGAATTCAAAGTTGAAATGGCCATTATAAGTTCCTACCTGACAAAAGTTTTGGACTTATTGATATTGATTTAAGAGATACAAACTTACACTTTGTAACCATTCTCACTCTTATATCAATCAAGATACGTTTCAAAATAGCATGTATCAATAGCAATGATAACTGAAATGTCAATATGAAATAGAACTTGGCAAACCATAGAGCTTGCAGTATTTTGCCGCTGATTTTACACGTAAGTTGTGATTTCAACTGCAAAGAAAAAAAAAGATTTTGATAGAATTATATTTGAATTTGAATGGAATTTTGCGAAAGGGCGGGCGTTTTGATAAAAGGAATTTGAAAAATGGAGCACATTGTATGAATGGCACGTGGGTCGTGGCACAGCTGATTTTTTTTAAATATGTTTTAAATCTTGACGCAAATCCTTAAGACGTTCATGCAACCGTCCTTTTTAATTGTTATTGGAGTTTTTTTAATGTTACCAGATTTTATATCTGCTAGGTAAGTATTAAGAGCAACTATATAATATAAATACACGCAAGAGAGATCTCTGTCCCTGTAACTAGACTGCATAATACTGGTAACTCTTTTGTGGGTCAAAGTATACGCTTTTTCTATATAAATAAAAAATAAAAAAAAGCCGTGGTGGCCTTGGGGTTAGAGCAGTCATGCAAGCGACGCAAGTTCGAATCCCAACGGGGCCTGTACCAATAAGTTTTCTAAAAAACTTATGTACGTTGATTTCACATCACGTGCTTTACGGTGAAGGAAAACATCGCCAGGAAACCTGCATATGTCTGAGAAGTAATTCAATGACGTATGTTGTGTCTGAGACGGAGATGGACTCACCATCTGTCACGTTGGCACTTGATCATATTCGGTGAAATGTGGGATGTTACTACACCTCTGCTTACCCCTTCGGGGACCCTTCTGGATGGCGTGAGCATATTTATTTATTTCAATAGAAATGAGTGACCTACCATTTTTAAGTTTTAAGGCAAATCAAACAGAAACTTTGTGATAAGGCATAGTATAGCGTAACTGAGTATATTGATGATAGCCAAGTACTAAAAACCCCCCTATGTATAAATAAGGGACACATATAGAAAAAAGCAGGGAGTTTGTATCGCCGTTTCTTCTCCTGACAGTCTTACATTTGTAAACGGTAGTAAATTAACATAAGCTACCGTAAGAGGAATGACGTTCAATGAGTCTTCAAAGAGTCCCTTTAGTTGAATAAAAAAAATTATTCAAAAAAATAATACCGAATGTTTTTAAGAAATTATCCGGAACTTTTTAAATTCCCATATCGAATAAATTCTTGATCCTGTTAACTTAACACTTTGGATATTAATTTAATTAGTTCTTTTCATTGTTTCCCTACCATCGAATAATTTATGGTAATTTAAACTCATTTTTATCGTAACTAAAGTTACAATCACTATAAACGTTATTCAGGCAACCTGTCATTTATTTTTTTAAGGCTGTCGACATGTGGATTAAGGGGAAACGGTGTTTAAGTCCATCTATGGTTTTATTTTAAACTTTATGGTAGTAACTATAAGGTTTGGGTAGACAAGGTTTTATTTTGACAATAAAATTGTGTTGTTTATTTAATTTGTAAATCGAACGCGATAAGAAATCGACATTTGCCTATAAGTTTCGCCGTAACAGGAAAAAAAATGGAGCGAAGCATTCGAAGTGAATATTCATAGAGAAGGGTAAGTTTTATTTGTAATATTATGCTTGTAAATTTGTCTTGCGTCAATTGGTACCGTATTTATTTGTTTAATCATAAATATTTGATAATTTGAATCATGCAAATCAAATAAGTACCTAATAATAATGCATTAAATTTGACATGTTATCCAGTGTTGCCAACTCAGATTTAAAAATAAGCGTAGACGGGATTTGACAAATACATATTTTTTTTTAAATAGCTTATGAAACGTCAGTAGATCTACGTGCTTTCATCAAGCTGCAATTTTTAGCTAAGGTCTCATCAGATTGGTCGCAAACTACCTCGCATTTATTTTCTTGTTTTATGACAAGGCGAATTGAGTGTGCGTTAGTTATGAAACGGAACGTTAATTAACTTTTTTGCGCGAAGGTACAAATACGTAATGGTAATTATGAGATAATTTTTGCAATGAGAACATTTTTGCAAATTTGTTAAAAAATACGTAGATGCAGATAATATTTTTTTTCTTGCATTCTGAAATCGAACGTAAAACATTTAAAAAAAAAACTTTTTGTTCATTTCTGATTCGTCATCATCTCCATCCGAAATATTTGAATTGAGTACATGTGTTTCTAATTCCGAAATCAAAATCTACCGTGACCTAGAAGCTTCTCGTGACAAGCGGGCTGGGACTTTTCTCGCTCAGAGAATCAGCATTGCTATTCAACGTGGCAATACTGCCAGCCTTCTTGGCACGATCCCGAGAGACACCGATTTGGGCCAAGTTTTCTACTTGTAATAATTTTTTAGTACTGTTTAAAACGATTAATATTTAAAAAAATCTACAGTTGTATAATGTTGTGTTTAGACGTAAACATTATTCCGTATCAGTACGAAGCCCTTGCCGCATCTGCCGCCCCTATCTGCATCGCTGTAATTACGTTACGCACATCAATAGAGAGAGGTAACTGCTGACTATTTCGACTGTCCTACAGGGCATGTGGGTGCCGGCATTTTTTACCTATGACACAGTAAATATATTCTTGCAGTATCGTAAAATAGATGTAAACAAAAGGCGCTCAAACTCAAAAATATCCTTGTTTGATTAGACTTTTAATAAAGTAGGTAAAGGCTTCTTCGATAAATAGACTATCCAACACATAAATCATTTTTGAAATCGGACCAGTCGTTCCTGTGATTACCGCGTTAAAACAAACTCACTCTGCAGCATTATAATATTAGTATATTTTTTATTATATTTGGAGTACTGCATGGATTATTTATTGTGTGTAAGCTGTGTCGACGGTTGCTGTTAACAAAAATACTTGATAATTGCCCTGTTTTATTGTGTGTTCAACAATGTGTTAGATTAAGTAACTTAGTTTTTACCTTTGTGAGGAGCTCGTGGCACAGTTGCTATTGCGCATATCATTCGATCAGCGAAGTTTAGCAACCCTAAGCCTAGCCAGTAATTGGATGGGTGACCGCCCGAGTTCTCTCCGTGCCTCGGAGAGCACGTTAAGCCGTCGGTCCCGGTTGCCAATTTATCATCTTTGGCAATCGTTACAGGTCAGTCGGAGGCCAGATCCCAGATTTTCCTCGTTAAAGCGGTTGCGAAGGTCAGATGGCACTCGCTTCGTATATAAATCAGGTGATCAGCCACATCCGGTTGAATCAAGTGCCGACCCCAACAATGTATGGGATAAGGCCAGGGAGATGATGATGTGAGAAAATTGAGCAAAATTTCATTGATTCTCATTATTACCTATCTAACCGGAATATTTATGGCATTATATTAATACACAATGTTTTAAATATAAATGGCAAACACATACTTAACCCACCGGTGGTAAGCGGCTACTACTAGATAATGCATTCACACCAATATTTTTTATGCTATACATCTATACAGATAAATAAAATCTAATATATAAAATTTCCATGTCACAATGTTAGTTACCGTACTCCTTCGAAACGGCTTGACCGATTTGTATGAAATTTTGTGTGCAGATCGGGTAGGTCTCAGAATCGGCCAACGTCTACTTTTCATACCCCTAAATGATCAGGGTGACCACCCCACAAAATATATGGCAATACAACGTTTGTCGGGCACAGCTAGTTGAAGTTTAAAATTGAACTTCAACTTGATGTATCTGTATGTATGTATATGTATAAATAATACTTCAACGACATTCAGCTTCGGTTATAAATTGAATCGAAAGTATGTCGAATCGATTTTATCTTCTATATATATAAAAATGAATTGCTGTTCGTTAGTCTCGCTAAAACTTGAAAATGGCTGGACTGATTCGGGTGATTTTGGTATTGATACATTTGTTGAAGTTCAGGGAAGGTTTAAACGGTGGGAAATATGATGTGACTGACTGACAGACATAGTGATCTATCAACGCACAGCCCAAACCACTGGACGAATCGGGCTGAAATTTGGCATGCAGGTAGATGTTATGACGTAGGCATCCGCTAAGAAAGGATTTTGATTAATTCTACTCCCAAGGGGATAAAATAGGGGATGGAATTTTGTATGAAACTATGTCAATTTTAAACCGATATATTATATAAAACGAAATTTACGCGGGTGAAACCGCGGGGCACAGCTAGTAATTTATAAAATGTGCTACAGTCAGATTACAATGAATTGATTTATTGATTGTACTATTGGTACAGGTGTTCGGTAACATGTGTATAATTAAATTTGAATGAAGGAGGAAACGGATTCTTATACTAGGTATCTATCGATCATACAATTAATTATCATCCAATATTATAGACATAAAACATTTTTGAGAGCCGTGGTGGCCTCGGGGTTAGAGCAGTCGCCTGCTACGCAAGCGACGCAAGTTCGAATCCCAGCGGGGCCTGTGCCAATGAGTTTTTCTAGAAAAACTTATGTACAGTGATTTCACACCACGTGCTTTACGGTGAAGGAAAACATCGTGAGGAAACCTGCATATTTCTGAGAAGTAATTCAATGACGTATGTAAAGTGTCTGAGACGGCGATGGACTCACCATCTGTCACGTTGGTACTTAATCATCTTCGGTGAAAAGCGGGTGTTGTGATAACAACACCTCTGCCTACCCCTTCGGGGAATACAGGCGTGAGCATATGTATGTGTAAAACATTTTTGTATTTTCGTTAGTAATGTAGGTATAATTACAAAAACCAAGTTACCTTCTCTGCAAAATTACACGCACAGTATTATTTAAGAACCTGCCTTGCTAAGGCTTGTATGTATACTGGCTGTGCCTCGCAGTTTTACCCGCGTAGACTTAATTTCATGACAAAAGAGCCGTGGTGGACTTGAGGATTGAGCAGTCGCGTCCTACGCAAGCGACGCAAGTTCGAATCCAAGCAGGGCCTGTACCAGAGTTTTCTAAAAAACTTATGTACAGTTATTTCACACCACGTGCTGAAGGAACACATCGCGAGGAAACCTGCATATGTCTGAGAAGTAATTCGAAGACGTATGCGATCGACTCACCATCTGTCACGTTGGCACTAATCAAATTCGGTGTAAAGTGGGTGTTGTTGTTACATCACCTCTGCTTACCCTTAGGGGACCCTACTGGGATGGCGTGAGTATATATATTAGGTATATATTTAATATAACGTATACATAGCGGGCTGGGGCTTTTCTCGCTCAGAGAATCAGCATTGCTATTCAACGTGGCAATGCTGCCAGCCTTCTTGGCACGATCCCGAGAGACACCGATTTGGGACAAGTTTTCTAATTGTAATTAGTTTTTAGTTACTTATTTATTATTTTAAAGTTAATAAAAACGTATACATCACATTATGTTATGAGTATTTCTTTGTATTACTAGTATTTTTTGTGCAGGATGATTTTTGAGTAATATGTGCATTAAACATTATTTATTTTATGTAATTAAGCCCACTGTCGCACCTAACCATTACCTTCATGTCTTCTTATCCTCCTATCTTCTTCTCCAGTACCCAAAGATTTTCTGGAAGAGATCGCTTTGTCTACACTCATGAAAAATTTTTTTTTCAGACATATATACTACTAAAACCAAATTAATAGTATTTTTCAGAAAGGCTAATTCGGAGCACTCGTAACCGAAGAAAGTGTATTAAGAGATGCATGAATGTGGATGAAGTGAAAGAAGAACGTAGCACGTGGCAAACGGTGGTCTCTGCCTACCCCGTGGGATACAGGCGTGACCATATGTATGTATACAGATAAACAGACGGAAGGTCATATATAACACAGACGGACTGAAAATACATTAAAATTGAGTTTTTTATATGCATTTAGTGAAAAGCTGTTAATTTGTTATTACAAACAGACACTTCAATATTATTTATCTGTATTCATATTGATGTCACTAAAAGTTCTATTTGTCAGGCTTCACTAAATAAATCCTATTTATTCATAAGTTATTCGAACTATGGGGGCCAAATGCGAAGGTCCTTTTTAAGGATCTTTCAAAACGCCTGGTTGACGTCCCTGGTGAGGTCGAGCTGGTTCTTACCTCGGTCAGAGGATTAGCTTAGCGATCCAGCGAGGTAACGCAGCCAGCTTACTGGGCACCATTCCCGCAGACACTAATTTAAATTCCGTGTTTTATTTATAATTTTTATTTTTATTATATTTTTCTTTTTCATTGTATCAGCATGCATGTGTATAAAAAATAAAAAAAAAAAACAATTTTGTTCGAACTACGTAATTAAATTAGATTCCAAGCCCTACATACACTTTCAATACCTAATACATACAGAGTCGTGGTCGAGTGGTTAAGGTGGCGGTTACACAAGCGCTAGTTCAAATCTCACTTTTGACACCAATGAGCTTTCTTTCATGTATACATCTATACAGATAAATATAATTGAAGTGTCTATACTAACACAAAAATAACAATTTTGTAAATTTTTCTGACTGGCATTCACGTCATACTTGTGAACAGGTGCTGCTTGTGGGGGCTGGTCATCTCAAGCTACGCATTTAGTTATAAGTAGATGTACTAGATTTTAATTATGTTAATTTTATCGACATTTGTGCATTGGAACTGTGTCCATGGGCTTATGTTTCTTAAGCGATTTATTTAATCGAAATATTTTTTTTCAAGAGTAATTACCAAGTTTCTTGCCAGGTTCTTCTCAGTAAAAGCAACCTTCCGAACCTGGCGGTAGCATGTATAATCTTGTAAATTGTGTCATTCTGACGATTTGAAAGTGCTTTGTAAAAAGTCTAATCGAATAAAGATATTTTTGACTTTGACTTTGACTTTAAGTCGACAAACTTTTTCAAGTCAATTAAAAAAATGTAGTAGTATTTTTATGCGATATTATTTAGATAATAAATAAAATAAATATGCTCACGTCATCTCAGAAGGGTGCCCGAAGGGGTAAGCAGAGGTGTTGTAATAACAACACCCACATTTCTCCGAATATGATTAAGTGCCAACGTGACAGATGGTGAGTCCGTCGCCATCTCAGGCACTATACATACGTCTTTGAATTACTTCTCAGACATATGCACCTCCTCACGATGTTTTCCTTCACCGTAAAAACTCACAGGTACAGGCCCCGCTGGGATTTGAACTTGCGTCTTTTGCGTAGCAGGCGACAGTTTATACCCCAAAGGTCACTTTAGTTATTATTTTTAAATTATATTTATTATTTAGAGATTTCATATATTATATTTTGATAAATAAATAAATTGTTGACTGTATTCAAAAATGTGCAAATCCTTATCTAAGATCTGGCACGCGCGAATAATATGCGCAGGCGCTGCAATCAGTCGTGGTTTGTGTTCCCCCAAAGATTTGTTGTCATAGCAACTAGATATCAAATAAAAAATGATTTATGACGTTCGAAATATCACTGTTTGCCTAAAATTAAATTTTTGATACTGAAGTGGCAAATAGTTCTAGTAACTCATTATCTATACATGTATACATCTATATCTATACACATATATACATACAGATAAATAACATTAAAGTGTCGGTTTTTTTAGGCAAAGTGTGGGGGGACACCGGTGCGATCTATCAGAGTACCCGGAGTCCCCCCTGAGCACTGAGGATGGCCACCGGGGGGGTTTTAGTGCGGTAAAAATCCCTCATACATGTCTCTCCCAGGGCGGTCGGGGACCTTTTCAAGGTTTCCACCTCGTAAATAAAAAAATAAAAAAGTGCCGACCCCAACAATTAATGGGACAAGTACAGTGAGATGATGATTAGCTGAGACAGCCGTGGTGGCCTCGGGGTCCCTTCTTACACTATTCCTTGACATAATGCGATGATATGATATCGAAAAGGGGTGACTTATGAGGGGGGGTTAAAGGGGTGTATAAGTACATTAATAACAAAAACACCCTTTGTTTCAAAACCACGTAACCAATGCAATTACATTGAAAATTAAATTTAATTCGGCCATCTGTCGGACAAATGAAATAATTAAGAAGACATGTGTAATCGTTTAAAATGTCATCAGTGGCGCGTGCGCAGCCCAATAAGCCACATGGTCACTATGTTTGCTGTAACACATTTTTATTTTTATTTATTGAAACTCAAATACACAATTTACTTTTCGTATAATCCAAAAAACAGTAGAGGCTGCTCTGTTTTTAACCTGATGTCAATTACCGGGTATTCTAATTCAAAAATAAAATAATTTTTATATGTTTAATACATATGTTCTGCGTTTGCGGTTTAAACTCTGGGGCCTTGAGGTCCGGATGCTCATCAACTTTTCAAAGAGGTTGCTCGTCTAGTAGAAGCTTCTCGTGACAAGCGGGCTGGGGCTTTTCTCGCTCAGAGAATCAGCATTGCTATTCAACGTGGCAATGCTGCCAGCCTTCTTGGCACGATCCCGAGAGACACCGATTTGGGCCAAGTTTTCTACTTGTAAATAGATTTAAGGCTATATTCATACATAAATACATACATATGCTCACGCCTGTATTCCCCTAAGGGGTAACCAGAGGTCCTCTTACAACAACACCTACATTTCACTAAATATGATTAAGTGCCAATGTGACAGATGAGTCTATCGTAGTCTCAGGCACTATACATACGTCTTTGAATTACTTCTCAGATATATGCAGGTTTCTTCACGATGTTTTCCTTCACCGTAAAGCACGTGGTGTGATATCACTGTACATACGTTTTTTAGTATACTCATAATATAGTATAGTAATACTCATTGGTACAGGCCCCGTTCATTTTTCTGTGACTGAATTAGATTTTATTTTATTGTAGAAACCAGGTTAGTAGCATTTTCCTATGAGAGTCTCATCCAAAAATTCTTTCTTTCTGCTTTTACGATTACTTGGTATGATTGTGGAATTAATAGTGATGACGTGGTATAGTTCCTTTCAAAACAAAAGGCCTTAGCAAATTGGATCATGAATTAATAAACGTATTGTGTGCTGAACAACTGAATAATTGAGAACTTCCTACAATTGATATACATTCTCGGAAAGCAGTATATACATTATTAATGTAATACCTGGGGCCGAAGCATGACCTCTTATAGCAATGCTAGTTCAGCTGTGCGACAGTGACAGACATATACACGTCATATACATCCGTCTCATAATAAGAGTAAAACTATCATGGCAATAAGAGGTTATGGTAAGGCCCTGGTTCGGTACAATACCACTGAATTTTTTAATGGTCAAATTGATCGCTACCTCCAGTACCCATGCGTAGTAGATAGATATGTTACAAGGATCGGAATTATATCTCAGCTAACCCTAGGGACCGTGGGGTTTGAGTAGTCGCTTGCTACGCTATCGACGCAAATTCGAATCCCAGCGGAGCCTGTGCCAATGAACATTTTAAAAACGTTCTTTACGGTGTAGGAAAACATCATGAGGAAACCGACATATGTCCGAGTAGTCATTCAAAGACGTATGTTTAGTGTCTGTGACGAGACGAGAATCATCTGCGTTGAAAAGTGTGTGTTGTTATTAAAATACTATATAAGGCTGCCTGTTCATTGAGGCTGAGCGAGGTGGCGATGGCGGACCGGAGCGGCGAGCGAGGTAAATATCTCCGACCAGGAAAATCTATTGGATATATTGGATTTTTACCTCGCTAACCACTCCGGCACTTGGCTCCGCTCCCGTGAGCCGGCAGTCTTGTCATGTAATTCTGATGTTATAAGTCTATTAATGATATTACCAGATGAGTTGACTCAAACACGAGTAGGACTCGGAGGGTTCCACAAAACGGGGCGGTTGCATCACTGACGTCAAGAGACAGAAATATTTAGGTCATGGGTCGCGGTCACAACTATGGTTGCACCTCAATGATTATTTTATCGAAAATTTACACATAATATAGTAAGCTCACGTCTATAACTCCCGGACGGCAGGCAAAGGTGTACTTATAGTTCACTCACATTTCGCCAGTTATATTTTATTTACTTGTAAAAGGGGACGAACCTTCTGCCATCAGTTTAGGTTCTTCTACTGGGAAATTACAGGTAAAAAAAAGGACCAAGGGTTCAGTAGCGAGTTTGTATCTCATTCGATATAAAAATTTCTTTTAATGAAAGTCGATACAGGCTATATATTTTGGGCAGGCAAATAGAACGAATCAGTAGCAACCCTAACTAAAGTGTCCTCAAGTTTAACCCCCCGCTGCTGGTTTGGGACATTTAAGTTCCATTACAAGACGATCGTTACATTTCCCACGATTTAATAGGACGAGACATTACAGAGCAGTGAGGTGGTTAATTAGTTGAGGGTGTTTGACATGCGTTTCGTTTCAAGATGCTTGCGTGTATATGTCAGTATAGATTAAAACACGCTACTATTTGTGCACTGTATCCGCTCACTGTAACGATCGCTCAAAAATGCCTTTTTTAAACGCCTCGTTTAAACTACTGATTGTGATTTTAATGGTTTGGAATTGTTTTGGAATTAATAAAAGTGAAAATATATGTAATATGATATAAACTATATATAGGTATATGCTCATGCCATCTCAGAAAGGTTCCAGCTAAGCAGAGTGTTATAACAACAAGACCTACATTTCACCGAATATGATTTCAACGTGACAGAGGGTGAGTTTCAAGCCATCCCAGAAGGGTTCCCGAAGGGGTAAGCAGAGGTGTTGTAACAACACCCACATTTCACCGAATATGATCAAGTGCCAACGTGACAGAGGGTGAGTCCATCACCGTCTCAGGCACTATACATACGTCTTTGAATTACTTCTCAGACATATGCAGGTTTCCTCACGATGTTTTCCTTCAACGAAAAGCACGTGGTGTGAAATAAATGTACATAAGTTTTTTTTTTTAGCAAAAGTCATTGGTACAGGCCCCGCTGGGATTCGTACTTGCGTCGCTTGCGTAGCAGGCGACTGCTTTAATACCAAGGCCCCCACGGCTAAATGTAGGTAAATACTTTGTCTATTACCATAAACATGGACTTTCTCAAAGCAAATGCTTCTATTCAATATAATTAATGAAATTAATTAACTATGTCACTAATAGAAACTTTGATTAGACTTTATTGTTAGTAGAGAAACAAATGGAATTCCTATAGTATTATATCTACACGCGAGCAAGCTGGTCTATTAAACCATTATAAATACCCTCAAAATAACAACATAGCTCCTTACGTATCGAACAATTGTGTCGCCCCATCAATTGGTGTTATGATGAAAAGGCAGTAATCATTATTGTTGTGCGTGCGCGCATCCCTTAGTCCAAGTGACGAGAGAAGTGCAATGGAGAGGTACAATACGGCGTAGAATTCAGTTCTAAACAAATATAATAATGGCCTTCATACACGGATAGCTCGAGCTGTTGAGTACAGTACCCCAAATATAAGTTTCGACACGATCAAAAGTACGGTGAAGGAAAACATCGTGAGGAAACCTGCATATTTCTGAGAAGTAATTCAATGACGTATGTAAAGTGTCTGAGACGGCGATGGTCTCACCATCTGTCACGTTGGCACTTAATCATCTTCGGTGAAAAGTGGTTGTTGTGATTACAACACCTCTGATGGGCATATGTATGTACGTTCAAAAGTAATCGCTTAACCTTGCGTTTTGCGTCTTTTAATGGAGATGTATAACTTCCAACACTCGCTCGCCACGTTGGGCTCTTTCTAAAGCTCCCATACAAAATGAGAAAAATACACAGGCGATATCGTCATCGTAAAAAAATTTAAAAAACTATAGTTGTGGCACAGAAACTGATAGACACATTCCCGAATTCGCTACTTTTGTTAATTCCCTAATACTACACTGTCTAATTCGGCACGTGTCTTACTTACCTCCTTATTTTGATAATTTGACAAAAAAATTGTTAAAAAAATACATATTGGCAAACTTGATTACATCTAGTATGTCATACTAGTTGTGCGGTTAAAATGGCTAGGGATTAATTTTACAAAAAAATTATTAGAGCTCCTACACTGAGCATGTACTTATTTACCATAAAGACAGAGAGAAACTCATAAAATTACTGCGCATTCAAGGTCAGTGCTCAAAACTCGAGGCGGCATCTGAGTCCTACAAATAAAATAATCGTACCACTAAAAATTCTGAAGCCAGCAATGTACTCCGTTTAGCTCAAAGGTATCGTTGCAAAGTGATGTGTTTCGTTACATACACCTATTCATTATAATGTATTTATTGAGTGTATCGAGTGCTTCTATTATTTAAACGTTGTTGAGCGGTTAGTTCTGTTTGTCGCGTTATGCGGGCGGCAGATGTACTAAGTATTTTGTAATTTTTCTAACAATTACTGTTATTCTGTGGTTCGCGTTAAATGTAAAAAATAATAAAAATATTGCTGAAAAGTAAAATAACTGTTGCAGTAAGAAATCATTCCATTTTTAATCTAAGATAAAGTTTCTCTAACTGCATTTAATAAACACTTGTTTTTAATCATCACAAAAAGGAGGCGGTTTTACTTTTTATGTAAAAAAAACTTTTTGCAATAAACAATCCAGTGTAACAGCGGAATAAAAAGAGACATATAGACATCCTTTATAGCATAAATTATATATTTTGTGATATCACTGCAATTATTATATATATATTTATAAAAACTCATTGGTACAGACTAGCTCTCTATGCGTTTCAAGCGACTGCAACGATCCAATAATATACGTATATTTTTAAGCTATTTTAGAATAACAAACACACTTCATATTATATTAGATGACGCTCATGTAACGCAGATGCAAATCTAACCCTCCCAAAAACCACCGGTCATTTTGTCCCAATCACATATTTCGGACGCGTGCCTTTTGTTAATCGTTTAAATTATTTATCGCGGCAACAATGCTCGTTGTTGAATACCGTTTGACCATTATTACGTACAAGTATTAAGAGCAACCTAATTATTTTGTTAAAATAATGATATATGTTGTGTTAACCAACAATGGTGTACGTGGTTATGTAACCATTGGGGTCATTATGACCGTGCATTGTGGTTTTTTATACATCGATTCGATAGCCAAAGGGTTAGATGCTGATGGATAACGATGTTGCATTATAATTTTCTGATTGCAATAGTGTGATGTTTTTAATCTAGATATTAACAAATGCATCTGCAGTGAGTATTTTTTTAATACAAAGAAATCTCGCATAGTTAGTGGATATTGAAAAGTTTATAAGTAAGTTAAATATATATTTTTTTGTTAATAGTAAAGAAACATCAAAATCAAATGGGAGTTATGTCAGTTGTCATTTCCCATCGTCAGTTTTATCGACTTCATAAATTTTAAGGTAGCAATGAAAAATTGATTTTTTTTTTAGAACTTTGAATTTCCCACGAATTTTGAATTTATTGAATACATACATACATATGCTCACGCCTGTATTCCCCGAAGAGGTAGGCAGAGGTGTTGTAATCACAACACACACTTTTCTCCGAAGATGATTAAGTGCAAACGTGACAGATGGTGAGTCCATCGCCGTCTCAGACACTTTACATACGTCATTGAATTACTTCTCAGAAATATGCAGGTTTCCTCACGATGTTTTCCTTCACCGTGAAGCACGTGGTGTGAAATCACTGTACATAATTTTTTTTAGTAAAACTCATTGGTACAGGCCCCGCTGGGTTTCGAACTTGCCACCACGGCTTTTGTTTTATTGAATACTTTTAATAAATTACGAGTAGAATACTTGGTCCAAATCGGTGTCTTTCGAGATCGTTATTTTAATCTTAGCATGAGGTGCAAGGGTTACAGCAAATTAAATTTATTCGTTATGGTTATGTTCATTACGCTTTCGTTACTACATACTTTACTTTCGAAAATATTTAAATATCCTTTAATTTTTGTACAATTTACGAGTATATTATAATAATATTTTTAAGATTAAACATACCTCCATTTTTTACATAAGATTAAAGACATTATAATATAAAGAATAAATAATAAACAAATTTCAAACAAGCCACGTAATAAAATGTATAAGTACCAAAAAACCATAAAACTAAAAAGTCACTAAAACGATAATATAATAATAATTGTAAAGGACTTTTGTCGTAAATATCAGAATGAATTCGATACTCGAGCATTATTCGGTAGCGTAATGCATAATGTATTCCCGGGTGATAAACAAAACATAAAGTGAAATTAATCGACCATTCAGAAACCGCGATATACGCGTGACACACAGACGGACGCACGTACGCACATAAAACGATAATTTTGTATGCAAATTCACTGTAATCTTAAGTGTGATCGAAATACCCACCGCGCGCGTTTTAGGGTTAGGTATAAGTGGTTGGAAAAGTGATTTAAATTTAGTTTTCAAAGTTTATATTTATTTTCAAGACCCTACCAAGTACCTACTTATGCTTAATATAAATATTATGTTTCAAGATCATACTAAAATAAAATTAAGTACCTGATATTGGCTATTTAATCAAATTCTGGTTAACGTATATATAATATATTACTTAACTAGATAAGTACATAACTTTGCTATTTAGTGTAGGATCTAAGTAGTAGTGAAAATATTTATAAATACATTTATTTAATGTACAAAAGTCTAATTATCTATGTTAATCTATACACGTAAATAAAATTTTAGTGTCTGTAATTCCTAATTAACTTTTCGCTAAATGCATATGAAATTATATACGTTACTAAAATAAAAAAAATCTATTTAGAATATTTTTCAACGTTTGTTCTACTATTAAAAAAAATCATTCATTTAGTGAAAAGCATTAATTTTGGAATAACAAACAGATACTTTAATTTATTTATATGTATAGATGTATAACTTGTATAAGTACAGTTATTACACAAAATTTTACCGAAAAAGAGCTGAATACTTTTTAAAACGTGACGTTATATAACATAGATAACGTAATTTTGTAGCCTTTATCACTGTGCGATACTAACTGGGGCGACGTCCAATTAATAACCAACAGAGAGAGCAAGTGTCTTTGTTCAAGAGTTAATGTATGTCTGTGACGTTATAATGTTACTTAAAAATAACCATATATTTAGTACCTTATCTAATTTTAATTAATGCTACATCGCAATTTTTTTATGAAAAAAAAGTTTTTCTATAATATATATCACATTTGTTCCCAACTGTACCCGAACAGATGCAAGAGGTACCAGCTAATTATAATGCAGGCAAGGGGTTAGCGCATGCGTAGCGTCACGCTAGACGTTTCGCTCGCTGTATTGACATATCGACGGTGGCCATTGAAATTTAGAAAACGAGTTCTTTTTTCAAAAAGATTTGAATGGAGAATGGGTGGTACCTACAATTTTTTTTTTCTAGATATATCCCTTCTAACGAACAATTTTTGACATACATGCTAACCAACCATATCTGTAAAATGGAACGCGTTTATACATTTTTGTACTATCTATACAAAAGATGAAATACAATTGTTAGTAAGTCGAAAATTTTCAAAATTTTTCAATGTCTATCTGTTTGTTCCGGGTAAGCTCAGAAACGGCTGGACCGATATTAACGCGACTTTCACTGGCAGATAGCTAATGTTACAGGGAATAACTTAGGCTACTTTTATTTAAAAAAAACATGAATGGTTTCGCGGTAATGAAATTAAATCTACGCAGGTGAAAACTCAGGCTAGTATTTATTTCTATTCGTCGTCGAGTTCGACGCTGAGAAACCTTAGTGAATAACGCAGTTGAATATTCACTCTATATTAATTATAATCCTTTTTTTTAAATAATCTGGGGCCTATCATGACCATAAGAGGTCATTCATAGTCATTATAGTTTAACTCTTCTTATGAGACGAGATATGACGTGTATAAGTCTGTCACTGTCACACTGTGGAACTATGATGGCAATAAGAGCTCATGGTTGAGCCCGTGGAGCAGCAGGAGGTTCCTTTGAGCCTCTTCAATACAACACAAGGGGTAGGCAGAGGTGTTGTAATCACAACACCCACTTTTCACTGAAGATGATTAAGTGCCAACGTGACAGATGGTGAGTCTATCGCCGTCTCAGGCACTATACGTATGTCTTTGAATTACTTCTCGGAAATATGCAGGTTTCCTCACGATGTTTTCCTTCACCGTAAAGCACGTGGTGGGAAATCACTGTACATAAGTTTTTTAGAAAAACTCATTGGTACAGGCCCCGCTGGGATTGGAACTTGCGTCGCTTGCGTAGCAGGCGACTGCTCTAACCCCGAGGCCACCATGGCTCTTCAATATATGTACAATGTACATTCGACCATATGTTATTCACGCATCATTTGACGCGGGCGACTGTCCACGGTTCAATGTACCCACATACATTCTGTATTATGCATCCCTCGACAAGTTTGGGGTGGTGAATGTTTGTTTATAGATTTATTAGACAAATGCTATATATATAGATAGATTATAAATAGAGAATATTACCCTGCCCTACCCTAAAGCATTTATAGGAAACGTTACCATTGTGCAATATTTCCAGTGGCGCCATCTTGTGGATATATAAGCCATCGGCCTGTTAGCTTTGCTTAGCTTTGATATTGCTGAAATCTATACCGGTAAATAAAATTGAAGTGTGTGTTTATAATTCCCAAATAACAGCTTTACACTAAATGTATATACGTTACTGACTTAAAAACTAATTTATAAAAAATCCTCTGTCTGTCTGTCTGTCTGTTTGTTCCGGGTAATATCTGATATTATATCTGATATTTAGGATTCCGCGGGAACGAAATTAAATTAATTAATTTTCATAAAAAAATAAAATTATGACTTATCCAATTTACAATTACAATTTCACTCCTTATAGTTACTCCTTATAACATCAGCTATCTACCAGTGAATATTCCGTTAAAATCGTGCCAGTCCTTTCAAAAATTTGCCGGGACAAAGAAGGACAGAAAAAAAAATTGTTTTTTCGTAAGTATATTCATATATTTTCATATGCATTAGAGAAGCTTAATTTGGAAATACAAACAGACACTTCAATTTTATCTGTCTGTATAGAATTCAGTCTCGACAGCTCTAGCCCCTTCTATTACTTCACCCCATCTTATCATTAATATTAGCCCTTGCATCTAAGACAATACGTTATCTAACATCTACATAATTTGATTAATTACTGTTTGGAGCCATATGGGTGACCACAAGTATTCAAGAAAGAGTTCTCAGTCTCGTCCCACCGGTCTATTCTGAATAAGGTTTTCTTAAAATCACCGTCACAAGTCATCGCGTCGACGTACATACATACATATGCTCACGCCTGTATTCCCCGAAGGGGTAGGCATAGGTGTTGTAATCACAACACCCACTTTTCATCGAAGATGATTATGAGACAGATGGTGAGTCCATCGCCGTCTCAGACACTTTACATACGTCATTGAATTTAATTCTCAGAAATATGTAGGTTTTCTCACGATGTCTTCCTTCACCGTAAAGCACGTGGTGTGAAATCACTGTACATAAGTTTTTTAGAAAAACTCATTGGTACATGCCCCGCTGGGATTCGAACTCGCGTCGCTTGCGTAGCAGGCGACTGCTCAAACCTCAAGGCCACCACGGCTCTTTGCGTCAACACGATGGTTTATTCCCAGATATCTGGGTATGATTGTATAACCATCCCCTCCACGGCATTTGTTTTGGTATACAAATGAATTCTCACGACAACAACAAATTCAAATTCAAAAATATCTTTATTCGATTAGACTTTTTACAAAGTACTTTCAAATCGTCAGAACGACTTAATTATACAGGATTATACATGCTACCGCCAGGTTCGGCAGTTTGCTTTTACTGAGAAGAACCTGGCAAGAAAATCAGTAATTACTCTTTAAAAAAATAATTACAGCTTTGAGTAATACAATATAAATCATAAAAAATATATATAAGCCCATGGACACAGTTCCAGTGCACAAAAGTCGATATAAAAAAAAATTTATACAAAAATAAATTGAATTGGCATGGAGGTCGCGGGAAATAATGTATTAAAGTTTATTTTTCAAAATCTATGGTCTGTGGATGTATGCATAAGCCAAAGCGATGACCTGTGACGGGGATTTTAAGAAATCTCTCTCTAGGCACTTAGGTGTCGTCACGAGCAACACTAGACCCAAAAAATCACAGTGCATTCAGGCCAGCGTTCATTACTCGCGATGCCACTGTGATTAATGAAATGTGGGTGTTGTGACAACCCTTCGGGGACCCGGGTAATTCTCAAATTCGTTGCATACAAAGATGACTTTAAGGCTGCTATTACAACGTCAGATTCTTTTTCATATATATCTTATTGAAATATAAAGATTCCACATATTGACATGAGTGACACTTGACGCTTCACGAAAACAGTGCAGACTTGTCATTCCATATATTGTTCTCTTTCTCACATTATCGCAACAAAGGTTTGCATGTGTGCAGGCTCGATACCTAAATTCGAGCTGTCAAAATGACATAGCGTCCTTAACGTGTAAAGGCAATTCTTATTTCTTGTTCGCCTAAATAATTAGTGTGTGCAACCGCTGTGTAAAACGCTATTGAAACCCACCCTTTATAATATTAGCTGTAAGATATTCTGCTATCATTTACACTGCTTCGATATGCTTCGTGGCTTCACAAGGGTGTTTCTGGTCAATCTACCTTTAAAACATATCATTATTACGTTTAAGTTATTGTGGGTGACGCTAACCGAGTAATATCAATGTAACTTGGCTGATAGTAAGTTTAGTACTCAAGCACCCAAATACTGCTGCTACTCAATAATTATCATCATTACATAGTACATACATACATAAATATGCTCACGCCTGTTTTCCCACTGGTTAGGAAAAGATCACCGTCTGCCACATGCTCTAACTCAAAGATATCTTTATTTGATAAGAATTTTAACAGAGTACTTTCAAATCGTCAGAACGACAAGATTACACAGTATTATACATGCTACCGCCGGGCTCGGAAGGTTGCTTTTACTGAGAAGAACCTGGCAAGAAACTCAGTTATAACTGTTTTCAAAAAAATATATTTTACAATTTTGAGTCATACAATATAATCATAAAAAAATATAAGCCCATGGACACGGTTCCAGTGTGCTAAAGTCGATAAAAAAATATAAAAATGAAAAGTACTACATATACTTAATTGTATAGCTGGAGATGACCAGCCTCCACAAGCATCTATTCACAAGTATGACGAGAATGCCAGCCATCGTGCTTCTCAACCATTAAGAGAGAAGAGAGCGAGTGACCCGTCATCTTGACGCCGCTGCAAGCAAAGGCATCTTCATACACTTCCTACGGTTACGAGGGCTCCGAAGATGATCTTTGTGAAAAATAATATTACTTCTATTCTTGGTTGGACTCACTCATAAAGGCCATGATTGCGGCCTCTACAACATTCATCGTATTTCGGAATTCTTAATAAAGCCGTACTGGCAAGTCCATTACATTCCAATGTGCTAATATTATACGAAAGTTTATGGTATGGCTCGTACAATTTCGGCACATATTGGTTTCTTAAAGGTATGAATAAACCTTCTAATTCTAGTAAAGGTGTCTTCACGAGGTATGAGCGCTGACCTTGAATGTGCAGTCGTCATTTTATGAGTCCGTCTCTGTCTATATATAGCGCAAGGCGAATAAAAACATGCACAGTATCCCTACTATTTTCGCTGCCCGCTTATAATTATTGACGGGACTTGGGGTCCCACCATCATCGGTTTAAGCAGAAGAACTTCTAAACTTTGACGTTTCATTTCAAATTAAACGTCAAAGCTAAGAAGCTAGTAAGACGTTACTGCAATGATACAAAAAAAAACATATTGCTCAGTCAATTATAAGAAGCAGTTTCAAACCTGGATATAACAGTTGTCGACTGATATACTTGGGATCTGTTGATACCTAACTATCAATCACAATACCAAAATGAACTGTTAATCTTTACATTCAACACATCCACAGCCTGGGGGCATCTAAACAAAGTATTATACTAAATAAAAGTAAAACCAGTGTCCTGCAATATTTGACAATAAATCCTCTAATGGTTTGAACTAATGCTGAATCACGCAAAGGGTTACACCGGGCCACAGTACTCGAACACCTCAGTAGCACAACTACAAAGCTAACTTGTAACACAAACATTGCTCACGTCTGATAGGCAGAGGTGTTCTCATAATACACCCACAAATTTGGTTAGTTATATGTTTACACTGCGGCCTGATCGTTCGATTTTCAACGAAAATGAAAAACATTGAATTAAGTCCACAGTGTAAATGGGACTTACTTTTCGGGACACAACGTAATATACTCATTAAAGCCTCATGTAATAGAGGGCGAGCTTATTGCCATCAGCGTTGCCAACTCTACGTCTTTTCACGTACATCTACGCCTTTCCTGCAAAGCTACTTACTTCAGTTCCAGAATCGTATTTCTTGACAAATTTGCAAAATAGTTCTCATTAGGCTAAATGGGCATAATTTCCAGTACCTATACGATATCTACGCGAAAAAAGATTAATTAACGTTCGCCTTGTCACACAATAAGAAAGTAAGTATAGACTAACTTCGACTTTTTTTAGATATTACCTATGAAATAGGTACCCAACCAACAGGAGGTGTTTTGCGACCAGTCTGATGAAACTTAAACTGAAAATAGCAGCTTGATGAAAGTACGTAGATCTACTAACTTTTCGTAACCCTTTTTTTGGAAATTCTACGTATTTGTCAAACCCTACTACGCTTTTTTAAATCTGAATTGTCAACACTGATTGCCATTAATCGTGAACGAAAATACTCCGGGCTGTTTATGGTGATTTACAGATGGGAGAACTAAATAACAAACAACAGGGGATCGAACCCAGGAGTTCGTGTTCTGCAGTATCGCTTGCGACCGACTAGACTAACAAGTATGTAAATATGTACAGATAAATAAAAGTGTCTGTTTGTGGTTGCAAATTAACAGGTTTTCACTAAATGCATAGAAAAGTATATAGTATTCAGTTTGTCTGTTTGTTCCGGTTCTGTTTCGACCGATTTTAACGGGTCTATCACGGGTAAGTTGAAGTACTGTTTGTGTTTATGTATTGGGGACATGACCTCAGGCATAACTGGCCTATTGTCCCCCAAATCCCCATAGACTACGTATTAGGGGCGGAAAAAAGTTAAGAGGTATTGAATGAGCCATGCTTGTATTACATGCGCTGGGGGAAACATGGGTTCAGTATGAAGTCTGTAGCTTTTCGGTGCTTTTGGGGGTCTGAGGTTACGTAGGTGTGGTCCATAAAAATGTACAGTTACTTATTTATAAATATTTTTTATATATTATTATTTTTTTTTAATACAAAAAAATTACAACAGTTATCGATTCTTCCCAGGCGGCTTGTTTTCAAGCCAAAGTAAATTTTCTTCCCATGAAAGCTGATCAAGTTTTCCTTGAACTGTTATTTTCAAAGCACATATTTTAGCTTTCGATATTGTGATTATTGAAATCCGATATAGATATATGCGCAAATACTTACTTTTTAAATAACGGTAGTGACGAGATCCCCATTTGAAATTTAAAAATTCCCGGCTAATCACGTAGGAACTGTAGTCATCAGTACCCCTATCACGGGTTTGCCACCGTTTTCGTAATCTATACTCGCTAGCGTCTCCGCCGAATGTTTGTATGAGAAATTGTGCAGCGACACCCAGCGGTGACGTGAAGAATTAAAATATCTCATACAAATATTGCTAGTGACGCTATTGAATATTAAGAAATTGGTGGCAAACCCGTGATAAGGGCAAAGAAGCTATGACCGCTTAGCGAAAATAATAAGGATTTATTTATTCGCGCTCGCGCCACGACACCGAGCACACTGCTTATAACTCGTGGCGGTTACTGTACCTATCACATACCAAGCATAGATTTTAATATCGCCTGAGTAGCTTCCTCATTTTGTTTGGGAACGTTAAAAAGCGCCCCAAGCGGCGAGTGTGGGAAGTTCTACGCCTCTATACAAAAAAACGAAAGGTAAGGGAAGCGACGACGTTCGAACGTGTCAAAATCTATATTTGGGGTACTGACTAAGAGGTTATTTATAGAAAAGGTTCATGTTATCAATAACAAAGCACGTTTCATCCCCATCCATGATGCCAATTGCCCCGTGGACCGTGATCCCTGATCGTATCTGACAGACGATATCATCAATGACGTCAGCTTTGTTACCCCGACTCTTGAATCAGCGAGGCCTTTGTGAACCTTTTATTACGTCACGGATTTGCATACGGCTATTGTTACAGAAATAATGATCGCCGAAGGGGTGCTTGGTACTTATAGTACCTACATGTTATAGCGGGAGAGCCTATTACATGGGACATATAAGTAATCTAGACACCGGGCTAGTGGACAACTCGACCGGCCTATCGAGGCATTCCACCAGTATTTTTTTTAGTCAGCCTGATGGTAAGCGGTTACCACGGCCTATACACGCGTCAACACCATGAAACATTTCGCCATCATCATCATCCTCCTGCCCTTTTCCCATGTTATTTGTGGTCGGTGCAATGTGTTCTTCTCTTCCATTTCTCTCTATCAGCCGTCATATCTGTATTCACTCCTATTTTAGCCATATCATCTTTCACACATGATATGGCTAAAATAGGAGTGAATACAGAAACTTTTCGCCAATACTACAGTTATATTGCTAGGATGAAGTTAGTTGCGTATCAGTAAGATTTGACAACCAAACTTCCAACCCCCATTTAACCCCCCTAGGGGTGGAATTTCGGAAAACCCTTTCTTATTGTATACCTACACCTCACCAAGAACACACCCTCCAAATTTAATGTGTCTAGGACCAGTGACTTGGTATATGTTTAAGTCAGAACTTTGAAGTTCATATGTATAGATACGTTTCGCTAAATTTAACATCTTTGGCAACCGTTACAGGTCAGTCGGGAGCCTAAGAGATTTAACCCAGATTACCAATTTCCCTAGTAAAAGGAGTTACGAAGGTCAGATGGCAGTCGCTTTGTAAAAATTCAGGTGATTAACCGCATAGGGTTGAATCAAGTGCCGCCCCAACAATGTATGGGATAAGGGCTTTTAATCTTTGCAAGTATTTTTTTTTTAATAAATGCAATCATATTATTTATGATATTACTAAAACGTGCTGAGACTATGCCGGTATTTCAACCCTACGTTACTTTTTTAATCTGCCCTTTAACAGTAATGTCAATAAACAAAGATTATAATAGTTTTGTTAATTGTTCCGAATGATGGGTAACTAACTACTTCACCTATTGATATGTAAGGATTAAATATAATCCCGTGCAGTCAAAAGCTTTGCAAATTCATAAATAACTCGATATTAGGGTTGCATCCTACCACTATTATAAATGCAAAAGTTTGCAGGGTTATTTGTTAACGACTCTTTCATGCAAATACTACTACGTCACATGTCACCGTGTCGACACGCAGATTTGTATAGGATCGAAACAGCGACATCTGTCGGCCTAAGGATGGCACTATTGTGAGCCCAGCGTTTACGTCGACGCGATGACTTGTGACGGCGATTTTAAGAAAACTCGCACTAGGAACTCTGTACCCCAATCGCGGGTTTGTAATCTATACTCGCTAGCGTCACTCGCAATACTTGTATGAGATATTTTAGTTCTTCACGTCACCGCTGGGAGTCGCTGCACAATTTCTCATACTAATATTCAGCGGAGACGCTAGCGAGTATAGATTACGAAAACGGTGGCAAACTCGTGATAGGGGTACTGATTAGATTTTAATTAAAGTCTACAATAATTATTAAAAATATTGGTTTCATTTGATTAGAGTTTACTTATCTCGAAAAGAAAGTAAAGAAAAATCAAAGAATAACATTACTTTCGTAAACAGCTGACAACAAGAATAACCACAGGACAATATAGTATCGAATCTATGCAGATCAATATATGCTTAAAAAAAATATTTACTTACCTATTTCTGATTCAGTAAGCAATTTTGTATAGATTATGACTGACTTCTATAAAAAGAGGTTCTTAATTCGACTGTATGATTTTTGTTTCAATTCAGTTTTCGAAACAGAGACATCTGTTGAGATTCACCACAACTTATTAAATCCTAATTTTCAGTTAGCCTCATTTAAGTTCTATTAATTTCCAAAGATGTCGCTATCTTACAACTTTGCTTTGTTCAGCTGTGCATCGGTCGTAGTTCATAAATAATCCGGTAGATGGCATAGCAGTATATGTTTTTTTTCAACTTATATTTTTTATGTATGGTTGAAATATAAACATTTGTCTTTGAACCAGTAACCGGTTTTCAATTTATTTAACCAGAAAATGTAATTATGCTTATGTTGATATTTTCAGTTATCATAATGTAAGTACTTCAATCAATATAAGCCTTAATTACGAAACCGCGCCGTTGTAATTACAGTCGGTAAACATTTCCGAGAGTAATGTCTGTAATTAGGCTAACAAATGATTGTTGAACTCAACAAATGTCACGCGACGCTCTTTAATACATCAAACCGAGATGACTGACGTGGTGATACCAAACACTGATGATAGAGTGACGCACTCAAAATGGATGTGGCAGTTTTCTTTACTTATCGCCATCTCCTTTTTAACCAGCTTCATAAAAGAAGCATTGTTTTCCATGTGACTCCCTAATTTTAGTTAATTAATCAGCAGTGAAAAGTGAAAAAAAAAGCAAGCAGACAGAAAATATTACCCACAAGATGGCGCCACACGTAATTTAAACCGCAGAATGATATTTTTTTTGGCATACACTCGCACTAGAAAAGATCTACACAGGGCTTATAGTCGGTCCTGTTTTGGCATAGGGCATCTTTATTAATATTATAAAGAGGAAATAATTGTTTGTTACTCCAACACTACAAGACCGATCTCGAGAAACTCTTCCAGCAATGGATAGCTACATATGTTTTATCCACGTGCTACCACGGGAACGGGAACAGGGGTGGCGATTCTTTACAAAAAAGATCGATTTTTGAATCGATTCTTATCGTAACCTAATAAATCGATTCACAAAAAAATTTTGGCCCAAAAGATCGATTCCTTAAAAATCTATTTTTAACCGACTTTTAAAAAGGAGGCTATCAATTCGACTGTACGGTTTTTTTTCCATGTTTGTTACCTCAGTACCTTTGTTTGGGAGAGCCGATTTCGATGATTCTTCATTTTTTAAGGGTGAAAACCGCGTGACGTCTGCTATATTTAATAAATCCTTTTAAATTTTTAATTAAAGTAATAACTACGTAGTGTGCTCAAAAATAGATAGCACCTAAATATAGCGACGAGAACATTAAAAAATGTGAAAGGTCTTATATTTAATAAGGGTAAGTAAATTTACCCACCAACCAACCGATAATCCGTACCAAAAGTATTCGTCTAAAAATTCTAAATCCTTATATATTTTTGCTAGTGCAGTCTTCTGACATGTGACGCCATCTTGTCTTAATGTTATCTGTCAGCGTGCACCATTTCACATATTTAATTAATATTTTTGTTTTTTTTTTACTTACTGTTTACGCCGATAAATAATCCCGAACGCACCCGTTCAAATCTCGTTCACTCCGTTCGGTCCAGCAAGCTACGGCGGAAGTGAACGATCTTTCATTCTTAAAGAGAGAATCGCCAAGACAACACGTGCAGTCTTCATCGTTGAGCCTAATATTCAAATTAACGCCTATAACTGTACGTGACTAACAAAGTATTCAAAAATTGATTTATGTACGCCTGTACATTTACTGTTAAAGGTGTAGCATAGACTCATTCGAGTTTTACCGTAAGCCAGTGTCGTTGACATTTTAATAATAATAATGTATTTTTTTTTATAATAATATAACTGTTATGTAGTTAGAATGAGAAGGTGATAGGTAAGCAAATTATTATTGACATTCACAGGCTAAGTCCGATTTGAAGAATAATATATAATAGGGCTCCATATCCATAATTTTACACATCGCAGTAAAGCGAGATGCGTACGCGCAGACCTTTGAGTATGCGCAGACAGATAATCACGACTGCGACTTAAGGTACCCGTGGGAACTTATCCACTAAGTTAGCAACAACATAACTTACGACAATTCCACAAAGATTAACTTACTGATTAATGTGTATGTAACATACCTAATTAATAGCGTTTCACTGAATACACTCACATCAAAATTTTCTCAGTCAGTCCGTCTACATACATACATATGCTCACGCCTGTATTCCCCGAAGGGGTAGGCAGAGGTGTTGTTATCACAACACCCACTTTTCACCGAATTTGATTAAGTACCAACGTGAAAGATGGTAAGTCTATCGCCGTCTCAGGCACTATACACAATCTTTGAATTACTTCTCAGAAATATGCAGGTTTCCTTCACCGTAAAGCACGTGGTGTAAAATCACTGTACATAAGTTTTTTAGAAAAAATCGTTGGTACAGGCCCCGCTGGTATTCGAACTTGCGTCGCTTGCGTAGCAGGCGACTGCTCAAACCCCAAGGCCACCACTACGACTCTGAACCGGCTAGAGCGCATGCTGATGTTACTTCTTATAACATCAGCTTCATGTTGCAAGAAGTGCCTTAGGTTGTCTACGAGGGTGAAACCGCGGGGCAGAGTTATATTTTATTTATCTATATATATATATAACTCAAAGGTGTCTGACTGACATAGTGATCTATCAACGCACAGCCCAAACCACTGGACGGATCGGGCTGAAATTTGGCATGCAGGTAGATGTTATGACGTGGGCATCCACTAAGAAAGGATTTTGATTAATTCTACCCCCAAGGGGATAAAATAGGGGATGAAAGTTTGTCCGAAACTGTCAATTTTAAACCGGGCTGAGACAAGTCTACGCGGGTGACGGCGAAAAGCTATTTAATCCAATTATATTAATTAAGAGTAACCAACAACAGAGTTGGCGCGGCATGTGAAGTGGCTATGACTTTGTCCCATTCGGAGTCGAGACCCTTGGTCCGTGGGGTCCTAGCGCTATTAGGCTTTTTAAAGAAATAACTAAAAGGTTAGTCGACATCACAGGAGACCGAAGAGCTGGCAGCTATCGCGGTCAAAGAATTAGTCTTGCCATTCAAAGGGAAAATGCTACCAGTATCTTCGGAACCTTGCCTACAGGGACTCCTTTTAATAATATATTTTTGTTATAAGATTATATTTTTTAAGGTTTTTACTTATGTTACTGATTCTATGACTCGATGTTATTATATTAAATTATTAAAATTAATATATACAAAAACATATTCATTCGTTCCCCTCACAATACTCCAGGCATGCTCACATTATCATCTGTCATTCGCGGATGAATGATAAAATAACACGTCACAATCAGAGTCTCCAGGGGACTCCAAGAGAGCGTTGAGAGGGGAGAGAGTGCGGGGGATTAGGGAGTGAGAGATAGTACAATAAATGCCCTGCTGGGGCTACCGCTCTTTGACCAAACCTACAGCCCCAAGAAGTTTGTAGTGACTCGAAATCAGTCAAAACTCCTCTTGGGATAATGCCTTCAATATATCATTGTGCCAACTGTAATCGCTCTATTAATACCTTTCACAAAATTTGTGAATTCATAAATTGGATACATTAGTCGTAAGTGTCAGTAAACTATTGTAGAATCGAAAGTTATGTGTAGAGAAAGCTGAAAAATCTTCACACTTGTAAATTACCTTTCTAGTATTCTGTGGTTTGATTAGCAAAACAAAAAGTATCATTTTCTAAGATATACGTACATACATTTGCTCATGCCTGTATTCCCCGAAGGGGTAGGCAGTGTTGTAATAACAACACCCACTTTTCACCGAAGATGTGTATCGCCGTTTCAGGCACTTTTCATACGTTTTTGAAATACTTCTCAGACATATGCAGGTTTCCTTCACCGTAAAGTACGTGGCCTGAAATCACTGCACATAAATAAAAATAAAACTCATTGGTATAGACTCTGGTGAGATTCGAACTTGCGTCGCTTGAGTAGCAGGCGACCGCTCAAACCCCACGACCACCACGGCTCAAACTAAAATAGAATGTGTAAAAATTATGATTTATTTCACCACTGTAATCCGTATAGAATGCATTTAATAGAGGCAGAACACAAGATAATGATCATTACGCAGCTTCTATGATTACACGTGAAAATGAATCATTAAACCATTCCAAACATTCCATTATAAAGTGGAATCACAATGAAGGCAATTTTTATAATGGCTAGCAAGATCATAGGAGCCGGAACGCGCCGGAATATTGAGGAACACACAACTAGTGCCAAAGATGAGTTAGACGTGTAGAGGAGACAGAAAGATTGGCCACTGCACTTATGTTGCGAGTCTACGATATAATATATTTTAAAAATATAAGAAAACTAGCTGAGCCCGGCAAACGTTGTATTGCCATATATTTTTTGGGGTGGTCACTGTTATCATTTAGGGGTATGAAAAATAGATGTTGGGTGATTCTCAGACTTAAATGATAAGTCCCGAATAACTTTTAAATATGAATTTAAATCGCGAATGCTTAAGAAATATTACTAAAAATTGGATATTTCAACACCTTTGCCCAGCGAACCCTTCTAATAATAATCCTGTAATTATAAATTTACCTAGAAAATATCGACAGTGATATAATTCTTAGAAATATAAAAATGTCTTTGGTTAAGTGCGCGTGCGCATTAAGTAGGTACAACAGATAATACATGTATCTAGATGTCGTGTCGTATCTGCGGTAAGCTAATCTCTACCCAGAATAGTGCATTACGAGAATTCACTGAGATTTTTTGTTGAAATTACAACGCAGCCAAATAAACCATTAGGTGTGATTCCTGGGGGTGCGATGGCGGCAACCTCCACGTGGTGCATCCTGGGCACCGGCCGTTGTCGACCGGTGGCGAATAGCTAGCCAAGGGGGGGGGGTACACTATACAGGGCGATTACATACACACATACACACTTCACACATACATAATTTTATACACAGCACACAACGTATACACAAGCTCATGCAAATAACACACACACAAGCAGAAACACAATACATATCCCTATCCCTTTCTTTTTCCCATCCTCATCCCATTTCCTTTCCAAAATTCCGCTGCGGTGTGCCGGGGTTAGGCATCGCGGTCCTGCCATCATAGTGAATATAGACGGTGGGAGGGGGGACTAACCTCCCGCGTGTTCGTGCCGTGCGCGGGGACCCGTAATGGGGGGCAAAGGAGTCCTGGTGGTTGAGTCTACGGTGGGCCGGGTAAGATGTCCGCCGTCGACAACACGCCGCTTTGGTCCAGAGCTCCTCTAACACGGGAGGCCGGTATGTAGCCGCATACCGGTCAATCGGCTGCAATTCTGTCCTTAAGACGGGAGGCTAGAGTCCTGGGGTGAAGAGGTCCGCAGCCGGCGGTGTAAGCGGTCACCAAAGTGGTGGTGGCAGCGAGCGTCGTCCGTCTCGTGGGCAGCTAGCCTCGGGGCTCTATATCCTGGCGGTAGCCCTGGTGCCAATATGGCATCCCCAAATGTGCGGGCTCCAAGGAGGGTGGGGAGCCGTCTGGATGAATTGATGAGTTTTGGGCATATGGAACCTAAATCAAAACCCAAGAGAAGAGTAGGTGTAGATGAAGGGAGGGAGTTGCGCGCGGTTACAGTGTGCACTCCACTGATTGAGGAGGGAAGAGAAGAGGAGCTGGAGGCCATAGGCCGTTTCTGGGCTCCAGTTAGAAAACGTGGTCACTCGGCGAGTCCTTCTTCTGATGAAGAGATGCCACCACCGATATCGGGGCCAGCGGGAGCGGTGCGAAGCCGTAGGGCAACTCAAGTTCTGGCTCAGGCCCAGGAGAAACCGGCCCGAAGCACGTACTGTCGGACAAGCCAGATCACAGAGGCGATGAGCGATAGTGACTGTTCGCAATCTGCCGCACCATCTGGGCGAGTAGGAAACAGAATGGGGAAAAAGAAAAAGGGAAGCCAAAAGGTACTGAACACAGACCTTACCGCTGAAGAACCTCGTAGAAGCCTCGACATCGAGGAAGCGGCAATGTTGCGGGTCCCAACAGAGGCGGCCCTGTATCAAAAGATAGAGGAGGAGGCCACTCTCGTAATGGAATTGGCCGGGAAAACGAGGAATTTGAAGGGCACATGCCAGCAGAAGGCTCTTAAAGAGTGTGCTTCTTCCATTCGCGATACGGCGACGGTACTGCGAGAGACTGCTGCCACAGAAATAAAGAAGCTTCAGGCTGACAACGACCGCCTGAATGCTGAAATGGTGGCAATGAAGGAAGAGATTGCAGCGTTGCGGGCTGAGCTAGCGAGGTCCAAACCGCAACGGCAGCAGATCTTTAGTCAGGCAGTAGCGATGTCATCGGCTAAGGAAGCGTCTTCCCACGGAAGAAGGCGGGCAAACTACTCTGGACAAACCAGGGAAGTTCCGGGTCCAAAACAGGCAGAGGCCGTTTCTGCGCAGAACGACAGTGGGCGTAGGAGGACTCGACAGAGGCGACCTGATCCAGTGCTTGAAGTGCCGGCCGTGTCGAGTGCTGGTCCTGATGTGGCGATGGCACCGGCTACGACTACGTGGGCAAGAGTTGTGGGCCGTAAACACAACGCCCCTAGTAAAGAGAAGGCTCTGCAGTCCAAACCTGCCAAGAAACCTGACGAAACCCGTAGCGTAACAAAGAAGGAGAAGAAGAAACCCAATGACGCACAGTCAAGTCAAGTTAGATTGCGCACCCCCCGTACCGCAGCAGTGGTGCTTACCCTCCAACCCGATGCTAAAAAAAGAGGGGTGACGTACGCCACGATCATCGCTGAAGCCAAAGCGAAGTTCAACCCCCTGGAATTGGGCATCTCAGGGGTCCGCATCAAAGAAGCGGCTACAGGGGCTCGAATAATGGAGGTTCCAGGGGAGGGCAGCGCGGAGAAGGCCGAGGCCTTTGCTGAAAAGCTGAGGCAGTCTCTGAATGCAGATGATGTGCGAGTGTCCAGACCCGTGAGATGTGCTGAACTGCGAGTTTCCGGGCTGGACGACTCAGTTACTGCCACAGAGGTCGCCGCGGCAATAGCCCAAGTGACTGGCTGCCCGGAGAGCGCCATCCAGGTAAGCGAAGTGCGTCCTGGCCCCATGGGCGTAAGAGCGGCGTGGGTACGTTGTCCGGTGGCGGGCGCTAAGACGCTGGTGGACGCGGGGCGCGTGCTGGTAGGTTGGGTAAGTGCACAGGTGAAGCTCCTGCAGCGCAAACCCGCCCGCTGCTTTCGTTGCCTAAGGGTTGGTCACATAGCACCTCAGTGCGCCTCAGCCGTGGACCGAAGCGCTCTCTGTTACCGATGCTGCCAAAGCGGCCACAAGGCACGTGACTGTTTGGGAGCGCCGCATTGCGCCCTGTGTGCAGAGGCCAAGAAGCCGGCCAACCACGTTGCAGGCAACAAAGCGTGCAAAGCGTCGCCAGTCAAACCGGCAAAGAAGAAACCAGCGCTCACAGGAAGGAATTCCCCTGCCGCTGAAGAGCTAGCTTTGATAGCTAGCCAGGTGGAAACGGTGTCCGACAATGAATAGTCGCCCTGCCAAGGTCCTGCAGGCAAATCTAAACCACTGCGCACGGGCTCAGGATCTTTTCCTGCAGTCCCTGCTGGAGTGGTCTATAGATATTGCGGTGGCTTCGGAGCCCTACTTCATCCCGAACAGGTCAAACTGGGCGGGTGATGTATTGGGCACCGTGGCCATAGCCGCAGCCGGGGACCTGGCCGTGAAGGAAAGGGGTCAGGGTTTCGTCGTAGTAGCCTGGGGTGAGGCCGTCCTTATTGGGGTGTACTTCTCTCCCAACAGGACACGTGTCGAGTTTGAGGCCTTCTTGGACGAGGTTGGGGCGGCGGTGAGACGAGCATCACCGCTGCCAGTATTCGTTCTGGGAGACTTCAACGCAAAATCGACGGCGTGGGGTTGTCCTGCTACCAATGCTCGTGGCGAAACCCTGGAGGAATGGGCGACATTGACCGGAGTCTCCATCTTAAATCGGGGGTCCGTCAGCACCTGCGTGCGGTGGCAGGGAGAGTCTATCGTGGACATTTCTTTCGCATCTCCTGCTGTCGCATCGCGAGTACAGGGCTGGCGGGTCCTTGAAGGGGTTGAGACACTGTCGGATCACCGGTATATCCGGTTCGACGTCTCCCCCATGATGGGGACGCGGAGTAGTAGAAGAGGTCAGTCGCGTCGGACACCGTTTGTCAGGTGGGCGCTGGGCAAAATGGACAATGACTTACTTGAGGAGGCGGCCTTGGTGCGGTCTTGGTTCTCACAGCTTCCGTCGCGCATAGACGTTGATGGAGAGGCGGCGTGGTTCCAGGAGTCGATGACGGAGGTGTGCGATGCGTCTATGCCGCGTGCACAACGCCGACCACCGAAGAGAGCGGTATATTGGTGGACGGCGGAGATCGCAAACCTCCGTTGGAACTGCGTCGCCGCGCGTCGAGCCCTTCAGCGGGCACGCCGGAGGCAAATGCGCGACGAGGCAAGTGAGGGTCAGCTGTACGATGCTTACAAATTGAGTAAGAAGACTCTGCAGCTGGCCATCACACAGGCCAAGACCAGAGGCCGAGAGGAGATGCTGGATGAACTCAGTCGAAATCCGTGGGGCCGCCCATACCGGTATGCGCGCAAACAACTGCGTGGACAGGCCGCCCCATTAACTGAGACCCTCCAGCCCCGCCTCCTCAGGGAAGTCGTGGCGGTGCTGTTCCCCGCAAGGACTGACTTGCAGACGCCGGCAATGGCACCGCCAAATACCGGATGTGACACTGACGCCGCCCCCATACCCCCTATAACAGATGGTGAAATGGGAGCGGCGATCTTACGGCTCCGCGCCAAGAAGACCGCCCCAGGGCCCGATGGAGTTCCAGGCCGGGTGTTGGTCTTGGCCCTGGGAGCGCTTGAGGCCCGTTTCAGGGGACTGCTCGACGCGTGCCTAGCACAAGGGCGGTTCCCCTCGATTTGGAAGCAGGGTTTACTCGTCTTGCTCAGGAAGGAAGGTCGTCCTCATGACTCGTCGTCAGGACTTCGGCCCATTGTGCTGCTGGATGAGGCGGGCAAGCTCTTTGAGCGCATAATCGCTGCCCGCATCAAAGATCACTTGCGCACAGTGGGCCCGGATCTGGCCACCAGCCAATACGGCTTCCGGGAGGGACGTTCCACGGTGGACGCAATTTTACACGTAAAGTCCCTCTCCGAAGCAGCCGTCGCGGGGGGTGGGGTGGTATTGGCAGTCTCGTTGGACATCTCCAACGCCTTTAACACCCTCCCCTTCAGCTGTGTGGCTGAGGCGCTCCGGTACCATTGTGTGCCGGTGTACCTCCGACGGGTTCTGGAGGACTACCTGCTGGACAGGAGTGTCGTCTGCGTCGATGGGGATGGAGAGTTGTTCCGCCGGCGAGTCGAGTGCGGTGTTCCACAGGGGTCGGTACTAGGGCCCCTCCTGTGGAACATCGGATTCGATTGGGTGCTGCGCGGTGCTCTCCCTCCCGGAGTTGACGTCGTTTGCTACGCGGACGACACTCTTGTCACAGCGAGGGCGGCGAACTTCGCCGAAGCGGTCGCACTGTCGGAGTCTGGAGTGGCAGTAGTCATCGACCGGATCCGACGGTTGGGCCTTCAGGTGGCCCTCAGCAAGACGAAAGCCCTGTGTTTCCACGGGCCTCGTAGGAAGCCACCAGTGGGAGCGCAGTTGGACGTGGGGGGTGTAGCAGTCGAGATAGGGGCCGAAATGAAGTACCTCGGCCTCGTACTTGACGGCAGGTGGAAGTTCCACGCACACTTTAAGTGCCTCGCCCCCAAACTCGTTGCTGCCGCTGGTGCGCTTAGCCGGCTCCTGCCCAATACGGGGGGACCCAGTGCGTGCTGCCGTCGCCTGTACACCGGGGTGGTGAGGTCGATGGCCTTGTACGGCGCGCCGGTGTGGGCGGAATCCCTGGGCGCCCGTAATAAGGCCCTGCTGCGGAGACCGCAGCGGGTCATGGCGAACAGGGTGATCCGCGGATACCGCACCATATCACACGGCGCAGCGTGCGTATTGGCGGGGACCCCACCCTGGGACCTCGAGGCTGAGGTGCTCGCGGCCGTTTATCGTCGGAGCGCTGAGGCCCGACAAGGCGGCGGTGCTGTCGCGCCCGAAGAACTGAGGCGCGAGCGGCAGCAAGCACACGAGCAAGCACTGGGAAAGTGGCAGGAACGGCTCGCGGAGCCGGAGGCCGGGCGTCTGACTATAGAGGCCATTCGCCCGGTCCTCAAGGAATGGATGAGCCGCCGGCACGGGGCGCTAACCTATCGCCTCGTGCAGGTACTGTCCGGACACGGTTGTTTCGGGAAGTACCTGCATGGGGTGGCACAGAGGGAAGCGACCCCAAGGTGCCACGAGTGCGGCTGCGACGTGGACTCCGCCCAGCACACGCTGGAGCGATGTCCAGCTTGGACTGTGCAACGCGGTGTCCTCGTCGCCCAAACCGGAGGGGACATTTCGCTGCCGACGCTGGTTCGGGCCATGGTCGGCAGCCCCCAGGCATGGGATGCGGTCGTGTCCTTCTGTGACGATGTAATGTCGTCCAAAGAAACGGCGGAGCGGGTCCGAGAGGCAGACCCTCTGTCTGACCCAATCCGCCGTAGAAGGACCGGCCGACGGAGGCGGGCCGAAGAGCGGCTGATGCCTCCGTAATGAGGGCCGCGGGCGCCGGGACGGGGGTCTTGGCGCCGACGCTTGGCCCTCGCGGTTGAAGGGCGCGTTCGTGTTCTGACGCGCCCTCTCATAGTGTAAAAGCCGGGTTCAGCCTGGTAACGTAAGGAGGGGTCTGACAGGCCAGTCGCTGGGGGGGTCACGGCGAAGCATGTGAAGACGTATCACGTGCACCCCCCCACTTAGCGACTTGGAGGAACACCGTGGAGTTTAGTCGGTGTGAGTCCGACATAACCCTTCCGCTGCCCCCGCGGCGGTTGGTGTATCCATAACGGATTCTCCACGATAAAAAAAAAAAAAAAAAAAAAAAGGTGTGATTCCTGCATTTTGTAGCTGTAACTAAGATGGGCGGGAATTTGTGAAGCCGATTAGATTTGTAGCGTGAAATAATTTATTATCTTCAGGATATTTTTGACTGACACCTGAGGCCCTACCATGGCCTCATATTGCCATGATAGTTTAACTCTTATTTATTTTTATTTTATACATGTATTAATTAGAACGGCTAAAAGCCAATTACACTAAGTAAGAGTAATATTCATTCATTCGTTCCCTTAAAATACTCCAGGCATACTGACATTATCGTCTGCCATTCATCCGCGAACACATCACAATCAGGGTTGGCGAACAAGAGAGCGTTGAGAGCGGAGAGAGTGCGGGGGACTGGGGAGTGAGCGCGCGCCACTGTGCGACTTGTACCCACTGCAAATAATTTGTGTCTCCGGCCGCGTATGTAGTTGTTAGGAACAAATATCCTAGACAACTCTTCATGCAGCTCCGGAGCATCTGATTTTCCATGTAGGACCTTGCACATGGTTTTAAGTTGGTCAAAGTTCCTCCTAACCTCAAGGGAATTATAACCCAAAGAGCCTAGAAGAAACCTAGTAGGATACATAAACGGATAATAACCATTGACACGTTTATAGAGGTACCGCAAAAAAAATTACTATGAGACAGATGTATATGAAGAGTATAAGTCTGTCACTGTCACACAGTGGACCTATGATGGCTAAGGTTATAGGAAGGTCCCTGACGTTTTTCTTCTTTGTTTTTAATTATTAACTCCGTGTCCTTTTGCTTAAAATTCCGCATTCCAACAAATTAATGTCAAAATAATATTTTAAAGGTAATATTGAAACCTCATAATGTTGGCTAGGATTAAAATCGTAAATAATTTTTTTTATTGCAGTGTTATTAATCTATACTAATAATTAAAAAAAATTGTTTGTACGTTTTCAAAATTATTTCACAAAAAACTCAAGCTATACTATATTGTTATTTGAGTTATCCAAAAAGTATAATTATAATGATTGATAATAATAGCTGACGGCACGCGGTTTCACCAGCGTAGTTCTCGTTCCCGTGGGATTACCTAGAAAAAATATAGCTTTTATTAATCACTGATAATGTAACAAACAAATGGTATATTTTTTTTTAAATAGGTCCAGAACTTTTGGGCCTATTCGTTACAAACATACATACAAACCGTTCCTCTTTATATTTAGTATAGATAACGAATAACCTGCAGAACATCGCCAGCGCCCAAAAACCTCAGTTTCAAGTATTGTAGACTAAATAAAAAAAAAGTCAGTTGGTGAGTATACTTTTTTGTAGAATATTTAATTTTTCAATTCACCTGTTTCACACTTTCATATGAAGATTCCTAAAATGGTTCACAAAATATGAATTGCTTTTGTGACAAATAGCTTCATAAAAAGTTAGTTAGGGACTACATTTATAATTAAATAAATTAATAAATGTTACATAACTAAAAACCTTAAAAATATAATCTAATAACTAAAAACCTATGTGAAAAAGAAAAATATAATAACAATAAAAATACTATACTAGTATACTTCGTATTCGCTCATTTCGATTCACATGTTCTAACCTCAAAAGAAAGGTAACCGGTAGAGGCTTCACTGCAATAAGCGTTTACAAATGAAACCATTATAATCTTGACACGTCATGTCGAGTACGCTTATTAATTTCATCTCTTGTAAGTCAACGTCGGCTTCTTATGCAAACAAACATTCATGGCTATGATTTATCTTATCCATGCTGAGTGTTGACTTTGTTTAATTAACGGGCAACATTGTGATGAGGTGGGCTTTTGTGGAGAGATATTAGTGCCGCCGTTGTTGAGAGCATTTTGATATTACTTAAGCATACCGACGTAATTTTTTTACCGGTTTAATGATTAGATTCAAAATATGGCTTTTGCTCGCGAGTTTGTTCACTTCTTGTAGCTTAAAATTCCTAATGTCATTAAGGGCGCTGGGTACTGTTTAACCGACTTCAAAAAGAGGAAGTTCTCAAGTCGACTGTATGTTTTTTTTTGAACCAATTTTTAAAAAGTGCCTAGTTAAGTCCGGCTCGTGTTTACAAACACATAAATAATTTATATACATATTAGTTTAAATTCAACACCCCCTTAGGAATTTATTTCTATCCAAGAGAAGGTGAAGGAAAACATCGTGAGGAAACTTGCATATGTCTGGATTCAAAGACGTATGTATGTATAGTGCCTGAGACAGCGATAGACTTACCATCTGTCAGGTTGGCACTTAATCATCTTCTTTGAAAAGTCGGTGGTGTTATTACAGCTGTGTCTACCACCTCCTCGAACAATGCCCACAATACACTATACAGAGAAATAACCATGAACAAACATGCATATATCACCAAGTAAATCCATACAACATCACTGATCTACTCACTCGACCTTCCGCATTGAAATCCTTCATCCACTACATACAACAAATCATCAGCACAATTAAACAATTCAACAGCACATAATGAAAATGTACCATCCCCAATAATGTACCATACTTAATATAAATATTCATCCATTTTAATTATTATGTATTCCACATATTCTGTATCAAATAGCAGAAATAAATTCCCCCAGAAGGTGGGTAACCTTTTGGGGACAAAATAAAATAAATAACCCCTTCGGGAATACAGGCGTGAGTATATTTAAGTATTTTAATCTAAAATAGTTATAGACATTACTGTGTTTAATTTAATGTAAAATTGCAAAATTACAGCTTTTCACTAAACGCATATGAAAGTCTAACACGGGATGCTGAATTAAAAAAATCTATTTTAATTTTTTATTCTCTGTATGTCCGTCTGATCTCCGAAACGGCTGGGCCGATTTTAAAGGGACTTTCACTAATCACAGACGCAATACTACGTCAGCAAAAACAATACAAGTACAGTATCAAAAGTTATACCTGTAATAAGTACGATCATAAGTGTTCACCGTGGGAACTTTCAAAGATCAAATCACCTATCTCTTTCCCTCTGACAGTAATTTGTGTAATGCGTCTCACTCGTGCTCTAAATTCGTGACAGCCCTATAAGATGGAGTAATTCATTAATGGTTTGTCAAGTAAAGGTTACTATGGTACTGTCATACATACATATGCTCACGCCTGTATTCCCCGAAGGGGTAGGCAGAGGTGTTGTAATCACAAAACCCACTTTTCACCGAAGATGATTAAGTGCCAACGTGATAGATGGCGAGTCCATCGCCGTCTCAAACACTTACATACGTCATTGAATAACTTCTCAGAAATATGCAGGTTTCCTCACGATGTTTGCCTTCACCGTAAAGAACGTGGTGTGAAATCACTGTACATAAGTTTTTTAGAACAAATCATTGGTACAGGCCCCGCTGGGATTCGAACTTGCGTCGCTTGCGTAGCAGGCGACTGCTCAAACCTCAAGGCCACCACGGCTCTCACTGTCATGGTACTGCCGCCAAAGTGTTATTCAATATTTTGTTTCTATAAAATCTATAAAAGCCGTGGTGGGCTCGGGGTTTGAGCAGTCGACTGCTACTTAATCGCCAATGAGTTTTTCCAAAATCTTATGTGCAGTTATTTCACACCACGTGCTTTACGGTGAAGGAAAACATCGTGAGGAAACCTGCATATTTCTATCACGTTGGCATCCTCTGCCTACCCCTTCGGGGAATTCAGGCGTGCTGTATGTACGTAGGTATTTATAAATCACCCAGACGTTATGTCTCAAATTTCACACTTATCAACAAATTAATGTAGAACAATATAAATATAACACGTGTTACGTTGAAGGTATTTTATCAGCTAATTGGTATTAAATTGCTTCATGACGATGTTGGTTAGACCGGCCTATTTCATAAGGTCGTATGTTGCAATCACTTCTCAATAATCATGTTAGCACCTTGTTCATATATTTAGTGACTATTAACTGGGTTTCAAACCATGAGCTCTTGTAGCAATGATAGTTCATCTGTGTGACATATCATGGCAATAACAGCGCCTGAGTGTCTCTGCGAGTATTCTTAAAACCGCCGTCACAAGTCAGATTTGTATGGGCTCACAATAGTGTCATCTTTAGGCCGACAGACAGCGCTCTTTCGATCCTATACAAATCTGCGTTTACGTCGACGCGATGACTTGTGACGGCGGCAGTGAGAAACTCGCACTAGGTCCTCTAGGGCCCAACCATGAGCTCTTATTGCAATGATATTTCAGCTGTGTCACAGTAACAGATGTTTACACGTCATATACATCTGTCTCATGATAACAGTAAAACTATCATGGCAATAAGAGATCATGGTAAGCCTGGTGCCCCAAGCATAAGTTTTTAAACGATCAAACGTCGTCCCTTGACCTTGAGTTTTACTGTAACTCAAAACTGATACTTTTTTAGAGGTATAGACGATAGCTGGTAATTGAATTAAATTAGTGCGAGAGCAATGAAAAAACAGCTGACAAGACGAATATTTTACTGACAACAACTGTAACTTTTGACATATAAAAAGATTAATAAAAACCATAAATAATTACATTTAATACATCAATGTAAGTAGCTTTCAACAAGAGGGTTGTGTTGAAGTCTATAGACAGCTCAATACATCTTATAAATGGTAACATGTCAACTATACTACTATTATAGAGTGGAAATATTTGTATGTAAGTAAGTTTGTATTGAAGGCTCCGAAACTATTGGACCGATTAGAAAAATTCTTTCGGCAATGGATAGCTACATTATCAGCGAGTAACATAGGCTATATTTTATCCCCGTACTCCCACGGGAACGAGAACTACGCAGGTGAAACCGCGTGACGTCCGCCACTTGGTCACCATCATTATGGTATCATTGCACCCGTAATCCTAGACAAAACTACAAACATGTTTTCATGTTTATCCCATCTCCCCGGCACTGCTGTGGCGGCCGGTGCTGCTGCTGCTCAGCAGGAGTGCCTCAAGCGCCGGAAATATGCTTGCATTGGTCAAGGATACATATTTTCTGTTGCGGTTGAAACTCTGGGACCTTGTGGTCCAGATGCTCATCAACTTTTCATAGAGGTTGCACGTCGTCTGGTAGAAGCTTCTCGTGACAAGCGGGCTGGGGCTTTTCTCGCTCAGAGAATCAGCATTGCTATTCAACGTGGCAATGCTGCCAGCCTTCTTGGCACGATCCCGAGAGACACCGATTTGGGCCAAGTTTTCTACTTGTAATTAGTTTTTAGTTACTTATTAAATAGACAAAATTACATAAATCGGTTCTACTAGCGCAACGTGCGGATAATGTTACCTTGTCTACAGAGCCTGTACTTTACCGGTATTTAGGGCAGTAACCAATCGTTAACCGTACGCTACCGATGGATATTAGTGTTCAATTAGGAATGGTAAGGGGGTCGATCCGTGACCCAGAACCGTAACTAAGCCACGGTAAAAATAACCCATGTATGTATAGAACCTAAACAGATAATACTTACGGCAACCCATATTCATATTTATAAAGTTTATAAGTTTGTATGTAGCTAATCTCCTTCATTGCTCATTCGACGTATAAAATTATGAATTTTTGCATGGACTTTGAATGGATTTTCAGTTGCAGGTTGGAAATATGTATAGTATACTAGCGGCTCGGTACGTGCTTCGCTACGTATAAGGCATAGTAATAAAAAAAATATTATTAAGTTCATTTATTCAAATAAATTATTTTTTACTAGGGCACATTAGAATATAACAATTTTTTTTGCCTTCCCAAAATCTCTTCACTAATACCTACTTGAACTTTACAGTATGGTATTAAGGTTCAAATTGGCTATTAAGTATTAGTACAAATTGTTTGTAGATGGGAGTATAGAAAAATGTTGATTTTACATTTTTTCAAGACTTTTTTTAAATTTTCTCTACGTACAAACCTTCCCTGGACTTCCAGGAATAATTCAAGACCAAAATTAGCCAAATCGGTAAAGGCGTTGTTGAGTTATAACATTACAACGAAAAGTGGCATTGATTTTTATATATATAGATGAACATACTAACGTGAGCGCTACTAGTACAATATAAGCAACAGAGAGAGCAACAGCATCTTTGCTCAAGAGTTAATGTATGTTTGTGACGTTATAATGTAGGTACCTACTTAAAAGTACCCGGAGTCCCCCCTGAGCACTGAGGATGGCCACCGGGGGTTTTAGTGCGGTAAGAATCCCACATACCCCATCGGCCCCCCCAGGGCGGTCGGGGACCTTTTGAAGGATTCCCCAAAAAAAAAAAATGGTACATACTTAAAATGGACGGGTTCATTTAGTACCTTAGGCAGGTTTATTTATTAAAAATACATTTTCCTTCCAACTTCTTCAATATTACCAATTTGTAACTAATTAATTATCTTAGAAATAGCGAAAGGAACCATACATATGCTCACGCCTGTATCCCATGGGGGTAGGCAGACCCTACCGTTTGCCACATGCTACGATCCTTACATACTTCTTTCGCTTCATCCACATTCATGCATCTCTTCATACACTTTCTTCGGTTACGAGTGCTCCGAATTTGACCTTTCTGAAAAATACTATTAATTTTGTAATAGTAATTGTTCCTTGGACGCCCTCTACCGACACTTCCGCTCACATTCGCTCTATAAATTTGTTTCGTTAATCGCCTTTCACTCATCCTTTCGATATGTCCAAACCATCTCAACATACTTTATTCAATTCTGGTCACCACATCATTCTTCAACTTGCAACTGTCTCTTATCACACTATTTTTGATACGATCTACAATGGAAATGCGGTAGGAACCGGCATGAAATTCCAGCATACTATCTCTTCCTGGTAACACATATATATGTTCTGCCAATATTATGTGAGTATAGCTAAAGTATTCAGTAAATATTTTGCGTGTTTCAATAACAAAGCAGTTTTGCTCAAAAAAGGATATTATACTGTAAGTGATTATATTTGTGAAAATTATTGTAAATAATCCCATTGGCACTGTACTTTTGCTACAATTAATTAATCTTAGTTTGATCTTTGCTTTGACTGGCTGGAATTTGCCATGCTCACAAATATTTGTAATATTTTAGTTATTATATTTGACAATTGAGCATTTGAACTGTGTCCATGGGCTTATATTCATGAAATATAATACTGTAACCAAAAACATTGTATTATAAATAAATATTATTTTTAAAAGAGTAATTGTTGAGTTTCTTGCCGGGTTTTTCTCATCAAAAGCTACCTTCCGAAGCCGGTGGTAACATTTATAATCATGTATAATGTATTTTGTGTCCTTCTGACGATATGAAAGTACTTTGTAAGAAGTCTAATCAAATAAAGATATTTTGAACTCTGAGTAGATGCATGGTCACACTACACACACACCCACAAACAAGTGGGGCCGAAATTCGATCCGGTTCTAAGAGCTGACAATGGACTACGAAATATTGTTATTATTGAACAATAAACAACCTAAAGAAATTCAATTTCCATTCAAATAGAACGTGATTTACTTTTCGTTACAAGGTAGTAAGAATTTCGTAAATCTAAATTTTGGTCCAGATTTATTTCGTTCTAGGTTCGTTTCGTAAATGTATTCTTTGCAGATAAAGATTAGTAATTATGATTTATGCTTTAACAATGGATTTATAACCAGCGGCGCCTCGCGGTTTCACCCGATTAGACTTAGTTTCAATGTCGCCGAACCCTTTTTTAATTACTCCTTGAAGCATCAGCTATCTGCTAGTTCCATTAAAATCTGTCCAGCCGTTTAAGAGATCCAAAACCAATACAAACAGACAGATAACTAAAATAAAAGATTTACCTACATACTTTCATGTGCATTTAATGAAAAACGGTTGAATTTATTTATCTGCATAGATTTACCGGTTTTCGCAAAACCGACATAAAGATGACCGGTTTTTTAAAACAGAAGTAACTAAGATTTTTTTTTAAATCATAACACAAAAATGCGACGCAGCATTAAGTTATTGAATTTAGATAAGGACTAAATAGATGGATAATTTACGTACATTATATCGTCACAGACATACACTACATAACTCTTGAACAGAGACAATGTTAATCTCTTTTATTGCTTATAAATTGTATGTCTGTGGACCTAACTACAGTTAAAAAAGCATTGGGACATCCCTCCCTAGTCTTTTCCGATCGTTAAGAAGAGTGCCGCATCTAATATCATCGGATGACACGATTCCAGCTCTTTCCGGGACAATCACGGAAGGAATCTGGAAGGAATTCACGACGTTGTCTACCTACCTATATAAAATGCGCGCAATCATTATTTTGTTTTGTTCGAATTGTTTCCCACCCGCGCGCCTGTTGACGCAGTGTTGCCAGCTCAGATTTTTAAAAATGCGTAGAATTAGTAAAAATTGCTTGATGAAAAATCAAGCTGCAATTTTTAGTTCAAGTTTCATCAGATTGGTCGTATAAACCTCTTGTTGATTGGGTACCTATAGGAAATAATAGAAAAAAAACAAATTCGCAGGTAGTATTTACTATCTTATTAGGCGAACGGAGTTTGTTATGAAACGAGACGTTAATAAATTTTTTGCGCGAAGGTATAGATGTACGTAAATACTGGTAAGGTACGCTTATTCATCCTAATGAATGAAAATACGTAGATTCTGTACCCCTATCACAAGTTTGCCACCGTTTTCGTAAACTATACTCGCTACCGTCACTCGCAATATTTGTATGAGATCGTCACCGCTGGGAGTCACTGCACAATTTCTCATACTAATATTCGGTGGAGACGCTAGCGAGTATAGATTACGAAAACGGTGGTAAACCCGTGATAGGGGTACTGGAACTGCAGGAAAGGCCTAAAATACGTAGAACTACTTAAAAATAAGGAGAGTTGGCAACGCTGTGTTGGCGCCAAAAGCGGATAGTGGGCAGTTGTCCGTCGTTTGGCTCGCAGTGCGCATGCGTGACCGCGTATTCCCGCTGTCATGGTAACGAGCATAGACAATTAAAAATACTTTAATAAACAATCATAATTCCAATTTTGAAACAGTTTAGTGAAGTGAATTGATTTATAAACGGTTTGTGGTGTATATGATTTTGTGATATTTTTCTTATTATGGTAAGTGGATATTTTATTTCATTTTAATTTACCGAACTAGGTAAGTACTGAGTATGGTAACTTTTATTTAAAAAAAAACATTTACGGATATGTCGTGGTATAAATGTTGCGTTATGATACGTACATATAGTCTATAACATTGAATCTTCCTCTTTATACTCCTGGCGCCCTAGTACTTTAGATAGATCCAGGGGACGAGTGGAAACCTCAAAAATTTAAGGGAATGAGGCATTAGTAGGGTAGCCAACTATACTGTTTTCAAAAGTATTATACATTTTTTCACAAAATTATACTTTTTACTGCTGAACAAAATACTGTTATTTAAAACAATAAATGAATAAAATACTGTTCAATATGTCTTCACAGACCTGAATATACTATATCTCTTGTAAAAAAAATTGGCAGCCCTAGGCACAAGGTACTCATTTCAAGGGACGAGTGGGTCCTGACCCTATATTAGTATCTATAGATGAATAGCTTCATCCATACATGATACAATTTATGTACATATGCTCACGTCTGTATCCCATGGGGGTAGGCAGAGACCACAGTTCGCCACATGCTACGAAATAGATATAGAAATAATATTTATTCACATGAAATATGGTACAGATAGATCTTATTAAGGTCACAAGAATCACATATTTCACCCAATTTTAAGGGAACGTAAATATTATCTATATAAATATATAAAACTCAAAGGTGACTGACTGACATAGTGATCTATCAACGCACAGCCCAAACCACTGGACGGATCGGGTTGAAATTTGGCATGCAGATAGATGTTATGACGTAGGCATCCGCTAAGAAAGGATTTTGAGTAATTCTACCCCAAGGGGATAAAATAGGGTATGAAAGATTGTATAAAGCTTTGTCATCTTACGACTGCCGGAATTAAATCTACGCGGATAAAACCGCAGGGCACAGCTAGTCCTTCCATAATTCTTTCGCCTCATACACATTCATGCATCTCTTCATACAATGTATGTTTTGTTACCGAATGTAGAACGTAACGATGGATATTTTTACCGTTATCCAACAAGTAACATGTTGTGACTTATAGTGGGTGTAGTTTAAGTGGTCCCGGCACGAGTTATGAGCGCTGACCTTGAATGTAGTCATTTTATAAGACTGTCTCTTTCTTCTGTCAAAATACATAAATTTAAATTGTTTGAGCAGTCGCCTGCTACGCAAGCGAAGCAAGTTCGAATCCCAGCGGGGCCTGTACCAATGAGTTTTTCTAAAAAACTTATGTACAGTGATTTCACACCACGTGCTTTACGGTGAAGGAAAACATCGTGAGGAAACCTGCATATTTCTGAAAAGTAATTCAATGACGTATGTATAGTGTCTGGACCGGCGCTGGACTCACCATCTGTCACTTAATCAACTTCGATGAAAAGTGGGTGTTGTGATAACAACACCTCTGCCTACCCCTTCGGGGAATACAGGCGTGAGCATATGTATGTATGTATGTTTTTTTTAATAATTATCTAGGGCATCTTTTGAGCTACATATTGTTTTTAATTAATGGGTTTTAATTATATTTTGATACATGATAAAACTATAAAGATAAATGAAATTTAATTGTCTGATTGTAATTCCAAAATTACACCTTTTGACTAAATGCGTATAAAGTTATACACGGTTCTAACGAAGAAAAAACAATTTTTAAAATTAATTGCTAATTTTGCAAGGAGTAATTAAGGTTACTTATATTTTAAAAAACCCATTAAATTAAGTCTACGCGGGTGAAACCGCGGGGCTCAGCTAGTTTTACATAAAACAGTATTCGCCCTACAAAAGTCAATATTATTACAGTTGCAAATATTTATTTGTACATGTGTGTGGCTATGGACGTGTGGAATGTTTAACATAATTTCGACCAGCCATGTATAGTCCCTGTGGCGCAGAGGATAGCGCGTTGGACTTCTAATCCAAAGGTCGTGGGTTCGATCCCCACCAGGGATGGTGTCAAGCATATCGTTTTTTTGCTTTTTTGTGTGAAGATGTGAAATTTAAATCAAATTAACCGACTTGTTATTTAAAAAATAAGATAACGTTTTATATTGAAAACCAAACTAAGAAGTAGAGAATATTTTTTTAAGATACTATCGAAATGATAATGCTTTTTAAAAAAAAAAAAATTTTTCTTATCTCTTAATAATTTATTATTGTATTTGTTAAAACAATACACTTTTTTTGATTCGATTTTAATTTTTTATTGTTCTCTTTATAAAGCGTGATTTAGTTTTTTTTTTATTATTAATTACATTGTTATTTTAAGTCAAATTGTAATCATTCATCAGTCCTCGATAAATCTACAAAGTTTATATTACATCTGACCATTAAAAGTGGGTCAAAAGCGCCCAAAGGAGTCAGTTACAAAAAAACATACAGACACACAAACATACAAGCGTGTAAAGATATAAAGAATTTGCAAAATTAAAAAAATACATATTTTTCCCCTAAAAAACCTTTCCCGCGTGTTCTTGATATGTTTTTTTTTAAATCAAGTTTAATCATAGACACGGCCGGTTTGTTTCCATCCGTTCGGTCAGTCGGTCAATCTTCGAGTTGTTTGTCGGTCGATCGATAAAAATACCGGTAAAATACCGGCTCCACTACGAACACGGGTTGAAATGGTCCAGTTTTTTAATAAAAGCCGGGATGGCCGAGTGGTTTAGGTCAAGCTTAATACGCAAACAATGCAGGTTCCAATCTCATCTATAATGCCAACGAAGTTTTCATAAAAAAATAAAACTTACCTACGTGTAGTAATTTCACACCACGTGCTTTATGGTGAAGGAAAACATCGTGAGGAAACCTGCATATATCTGAGAAGTAATTCAAAGACGTATGTATAATGCCTGAGACGGCGATAGACTCACCATCTGTCACGTTGGCACTTGATCATATTCGGTGAAATGTGGGTGTTGTTACAACACCTCTGCTTACTGCTTACCCTTCGGGAATGGCATGAGCATATTTTATTTTGTTAAAATTATGTTTTTTAGAACGGAAATTCATTATAGAATACATATGTGCTTTTTAATCCATACAGTTTAAGCAAATATCTTCAAAGTAGCGACATAGGCAACAATAAAAACTTCATCATCAGAATTTTATTTATCCCGAACTTTTAACCTGAAGTATTACGCGGGACAAACGGGCCGGACCAAAAAAAAATATATGTAGAAAATAATATACATAAAATCCGCAACAGATAATGTTTATTCAATGTAAATTACAAATGCTCATTAACCAAGCGAGTTGAGCTAACCGAAAACGAATATTTGTAATCGATTGAAATAAAAATATAAATAATATTTATTCACATGAAATATGGTACAAAATAGGTGTTATTAAGGTCACAATAATCACATATTACACCCAATTATAGGGCATGTAAATATTAATGTTATCTACTAAATATTTATTAATAACTAGCTGTGCCCCGCAGTTTCACCCGCGTTAATTTTCGTTTTATATAATATATCGGTTTGTAATTGACAAAGTTTCATAAAAAATTTCATCCCCTATTTTATCCCCTTGGGGGTAGAATTAATCAAAATCCGTTTTTTAGCGGATGCCTACGTCATAACATCTACCTGCATGCCAAATGTCAGCCCGATTCGTCCAGTGGTTTGGGCTTTGCGTTGATAGATCACTATGTCAGTCAGTCAGTCACATCATATTTCCCACCGTTTAAACCTTCCCTGAACTTCAACAAATTTATCAATACCAAAATCACCCGAATCAGTCCAGCCATTCTCAAGTTTTAGCGAGACTAACGAACAGCAATTCATTTTTATATTAATAATAAATAAGTAACTAAAAACTAATTACAAGTAGAAAACTTGGCCCAAATCGGTGTCTCTCGGGATCATATTAATATATATGAACAATAACATTATATACATTGAACCCATATTCGTTCACCTCTCATACAAATTCGACCTCGACTAAACCATGTTTGTGTTTAAGTTCGAATCGCGGTTCAAGGTAACGCGCAATAGACAAAACAAACCATAGACAAATAAGGTGCGTAGCTTGGCGAATACCAGTACCCCTATCACGAGTTTGAAACCGTTTTCGTAAACTATACTCGCTAGCGTCACTCACAATATTTCAAATTCAAAATATCTTTATTCGATTAGACTTTTTACAAAGTACTTTCAAATCGTCAGAAAGACACGATTACATAGGATTATACATGATACCGCCAGGTTCGGAAGGTTGCTTTTACTGAGAAGAACCTGGCAAGAAACTTATTAATTACTCTTTAAAAAAAGTAATTTTACAGTAATACAATATAAATCATAAAAAATATATATAAGCCCATGGACACAGTTCCAGTGCACAAAAGTCGATATAAAAATATTTAAAAACTAAAAATAAGAACTACGAATAATTGTGTAGCTTGAGATGACCAGCCCCCACTAGCAGCACCTGTTCACAAATATGAAGAGAATGCCAGCCATCGCCCTCCTCAACCATTATAGAGGGAAGCGATATAGATATAAGTGATTTGTATGAGATATTATAGTACTTGACGTCACCGCTAGGTGTCGCTGCACAATTACTCATACTAAAATCCGGCGGAGACGCTAGCGAGTATAGATTACGAAAACGGTGGTAAATCCGTGATAGGGGTTCTGTAGGAGTGGAGTCGCGTGTACGAGTAGTTATTGGCGGCACACTGATTACATTCATAGGTCATAGCCGTGGTGACCTTGAAGCTTGAGCAGTCGCCTGCTACACACGTACATCGTGAGGAAACCTGCATATGTCTGAGAAGTAATTCAAAGACGTATGTATAGTGTCTGAGACGGCGATAGGCTCACCCTCTGTCACGCTGGCACTTAATCATATTCGGAGAAAAGTGGATGTTATTAATGCTATTATTACAACAGCTCTGCCTACCCTTTACAGGGGAATACAGGCGTGAGCATATGTATTTTCATAGGGTACCTAACCAAACTAACCTAAAAAAAAAAATAACAATTACGGTAAGCAGCTATAGTATACCTACGTATACTATAGCTGCTTACCGTAATTGTTATTTTTTATAACAGTAGGTAATTCTTTTATACATAGTAACCTTAAACAGGTATCGTCGTTTTATTACTGCGCAGTGCGTAGCTGTTCAAACTTGATCAATAATTTCATCATATTCTTACAAGTCTTCGGTAGTATAGTGGTAAGTATCCCCGCCTGTCACGCGGGAGACCGGGGTTCGATTCCCCGCCGGAGAGAAAACTTTTTTTATTTTATTTTTACACATAAATAAAAATGAATAAATATTTAATAAATCTCTTCACAAAATTGTTAACAAAACAATTTATTTAGCAATTGGTAATACGTGCATTAGTTCATTTTGTAAATTGAAATGCATACTTACATATACATTACAGATGACCCTATTTCACGTTTCAGGGAATAATTAAAAATATTAATTAAAAAACACGGCAGCCCTTTATTTTTTTTCGGGTTCCGCTAAAAGGGAAGAGATATCCGATGTCAGTGCCTCGTGGTTTTGACACGATCGAACGTTTTGCGCTTTTTTTTTATTGAGACTTAAATCTTCACTCGCCGCTAGGGGCGCTTTTTATCGGACGCATATGAAATGAGGAAAACACGCAAGCGATATAATTACTTATTTACGAGCTAGATGGCGCTAGACTACTTTTCTAGCGACATCTAGCGAGCATCTACACTAATATTATAAAGAGGAAAACGTTGTTTGTTTGGTTGTAATGAATAGGCTCGAAAATGACTGGACAGATTTCAAAAATTCTTACACCATTGGATAGCTACATTATCAGCGAGTAACATAGGCTATATTTTATCCCCGTTCTCCCACGGGAACGAGAACTACGCGGGTGACACCGCGTGACGTCCGTATAGTATATTTCGACATCACAGGATGCGCTGAATTGACCTTGTGCATGATCTAGAAATACTTGCGACTCCTTGATTTCACTTCGATGGAAACCCGTTTGACGTGCGACGCAAATATACGCTTTTTTTACTAGAGCACTACCATGACCTCTTATTGCCAGAGTTTGACTCGTATTATGAGACAGATGTATATGACGTATATATATCTGTCACTGTCGCACAACTGAACTATCATTGCATTATGAGCTCATAGTTGAGCCTATATTCGTACCATATTATGATTCTCCCAAAGTGGCCTTTTTAGATCTACAATAGTTCCTACAATTCAGCGCGTAAGCAAACAAACTACTCAGTTTTGTACATACATACATACATATGCTCACGCCTGTATTCCCCGAAGGGGTAGGCAGAGGTGTTGTAATCACAACACCCACTTTTCACCGAATTTTATTAAGGATGGTGAGTCTATCGCCGTCTCAGGCACTATACATACGTCTTTGAATTACTTCTCAGACATATGCAAGTTTCCTGACGATGTTTTCCTTCATCGTAAAGCACGTGGTGTGATATCACTGTACTGGAGTTTAGTCGGTGTGAGTCCGACATAACCCTTCCGCTGCCCCCGCGGCGGTTGGTGTATCCATAACGGATTCTCCACGTTAAAAAAAAAAAAGGGCTGCCAGCAATATACTTACTAAGTACCTACTTATTTTTGCGATAAAGTGTAGTTTTTATAGGTTACTTAAGGTTCGATGTTTATTGGATGATATGTGGAACATAAGCAAATGCTTAGTTTAGTTTAAAACTACATTCTGAATATAGCCTCAAAAATTTTTAAAATATTTTTTTTTTTTTTAAAAACGTGATTTTTATAATATATTTTTATATTGTCTCTGTGACAAATATGTTCGTCGAAAACGTCTAGAACCTGTATATATGACGTATAATAGTACATAAAATTTAAAAATTACATACATACATATTCTCACGCCTGTATTCCCCGAAGGGGTAGGCAGAGGTGTTGTAATCACAAGACCCACTTTTCACCGAAGATGATTAAGTGCCAACGTGACAGATGGTGAGTCCATCGCCGTCTCAGACACTTTACATACGTCATTGAATTACTTCTCTGAAATATGCAGGTTTCCTCACGATGTTTTCCTTCACCGTAAAGCACGTGGTGTGAAATCACTGTACATAAGTTTTTTTTTAGAAAAACTCATTGGTACAGGCCCCGCTGGGATTCGAACTTGCATCGCTTGCGTAGCAGGCGACTGCTCAAACCTCAAGACCACCACGGCTCACCAAAAAATTACCTACACAAAAAAAATTAAGGCACTGAATTACCAAAGCTGGCAACCCTACCTCACCCTATATTCATTGATACGCACGTAATGTACTTACCACGTACAAACCTACTTTCCCTACATGCCCTATAGCGAATGACGATTAAAAAATAGAACACTCGCGTGCAATCGATATAATTTCGCGTATCGATAGTAAATAGTGTCGATACGTTATCAATGTGTGTTATCGATAGAATTCTTGAGTTTCAATTCACAAGCATCCAAATATCGTACAAAGAAACGAAGTAAAATAATGTAGTTATTATTTGACCGTGGTCGCGAGTGGTTGTGTAGTCGATATTATTTAATATTTTGTAACTTATTACGTTTGAGTTAAGTTGAAAGTTGTGTGGCAATTATGTGAATAGTGTTGCTTTTTGGATTATCTCCATTGTTTTAAGTTCAAGGTGAGTTATTCGATTCGAATCTATGTGTTTATATTTGGTTCACACAAACGTAATCAGCTGTATTGTTCTAGTAGGATCTATGTTCAAATTCTTAGCATTTATTTATGTACGGTGAAGGAAAACATCGTGAGGAAACCTGCATATTTCTGAGAAGTAATTCAAAGACGTATGTATAGTGCCTGAGACGGCGATAGACTCACCATCTGTCACGTTGACACTTAATAAAATTCGGTGAAAAGTGGGTGTTGTGATAACAACACCTCTGCCTACCCTTTCGGGGAATACAGGTGTGAGCATATGTATGTTATTTATGTACTAGCTAGCTATGTATCGCGGTTTTACCCGCGTAATATGTTAGTAAGTAAGTCAGTGATATTTTTTGGTCTCACGTTAAAATCCAGCAGGAACATATAGAAAAAAAAAACTTACCGGTTTCCGGTGCCACCGTTTTTGGAATTACGAATTACACTTCAATTTTGTTTAAGTAGGTATGTGTATAGATTGATGTAAGGTCATACATATAAAATTGTATGGACTGTGTGGAAAGACTGTATGAAGATGGAGTGCCGGATACGGGGATTGTATGACACATGGAGTGATTAAGGGTGATAAAGGAAATACCAGTCTAGATTACATTCCAATAATTTGCTTGTAAATTTTAAATGTTAAAATTAAATTTACACATTCACACTTAATTAAATTCACTTTAATTTTATTTATCTGTATAGAATATAGATTTAGAAAATCTATTTCAGATATCTATCTATTCAGTTCTTGAATTTAATAATATTATATTAGCCTATATTATGTGTATTAACAAGAATTAATTTTATTTATTTAATTGTGCCAGTGTGACCGTGCTGTGACGTCTCGACTTGGTCCTAACGGAAGATCAGTGATGGTTGTCATCACCGTGACACCCAGATTATGCTGAGTTGGGTCCAATTCATAACAACTATAATCTATTGTTACGACAAACCTTTTCGCTCCTTTATGTATTTTGTTATGAATAAATTTATTATCTTTCTTTCTTTCTTTCTTTCTAATTTGAATTATAATATTTGCATTTTGTTGTTAACTTGCTTCGATGCTCAGTTTCATTCGCGTGGGGAAATAAAACGTTTTTAAAGTATTTCAGATAAGTAATATTGAAGATTCTTTTTGTATTTCCAGAATAATATAGCTTTTGATTAAATTCACAACATGAAAGTATAATATAATATACGCACCCTTAGAACGATAGAGGTTCAACTCAAAAAATTGCGAAAATGTTAACATAGGCCTCAAAATGTATTTTTTATTAACACTTATCCAAAATACACATCCTAAACTATAGTTTAAAAATATAAAATACATTGTATTTAAAAACTGGTAAAATAATTATTGTCTAAGCTATAAATTAAATATTCGGATTACGATTTAAAAAACAAAATTTTTTTTTAATTGAGCCTCCATCGTTTTTAGGATGCAATGTGTATACGGTACTGAATAAAAATAACAAATTTTTCGAAAAAAAAATCTGTCCGTTTGTTCCGGCTAATTTCTGAAGCACCTAGATCGATTTAAACGAGACTTTCACTGGCAGGTAGCTAATGTTTCAAGGAGTATCAAATGCCTGTTTATATTTAGAAAACGTATTAGGGTTAAACTAAATCTACGCGAGTGCAACCGGCATAGGTAGAAATTTAAGCCCATGGACACAGTTCCAATGCACAATTTATTACATATACGTACCTGTGTATTATATAAGTTATATTAGGCGCGACTCAACATGATATGATTCGCAGAACACTTCGACTATCTCTTTACTATATCTTTCCATTCAGCAGCGGAAAGAATTTCTAGAAAGTTGTCGTCATGAGAAGGTATGATTTTGTCACAGAACCCGGAGATACGTAGTGTAAAAAATATAGATATATATTTATTATTATGTGTTTACGTTGACGATAACGTGTGCCGTGCCTCAAGCAGCGAGTGTAGGAGAATTACGTCTCCGTGCAAAAAGCGCAAAACGCAAGGTCAAAGTCAAGGTCATTCGAACGTCAACATACTACTTGGGCCATGAAACACGGAGAAAATCTTATTGGTACAGACAGGCCGCTGGGATTCAAACTTGCGTCACTTGCGTAGCAGGCAACCTATTCAAACAACCCATCAGTGACGTAAAACTTCCTACACTCGTCGCTCGGGGCACGTTTACGTTCATACAAATCGAGAAAAATACGTAATCGATATCGTTAGGAAAATATCGATAACATGTGGGCACAACTCTCTTTATTTATTTCCAATAGGGACATTTTCGTAGTTTTAATCGTTACAGGTCAGTCGGCGCCCTAAGTGTCTGACAACTGGTTTAACCCAGATAAGGTCAGATGTCTTTCGCTTCGTATAAAAATCTGATGATCAGCCACATCGGGTTGAATCAAGTGCCGATCACAACTATGTATGGGATAAGGCCAGGGACGATGATGGAGGATATTTTCACAGTGTAGACAGTAACGGTGTGATAGTAGGTATAATTACGCTGGTTAATTGTGAAGCCCCATACGGTCCGTCAATTCCGTCATGGTCGCTACATCCGCACAATAGCGGTTTGCAGGCTGCACAACACATCGGTAACAGGTTTACAATGTCCCTCTCTCTTATATCTCATCTTGTTTGTGGCATTATTGGGTCCGGTTGCCCGGAAGCACGCCGACCCTTGGGATCTTTTGTGCCGCCCTTGCCCTTTTGCTCTACGTACCTGACTCCTCAAATACTCCCTGAACAAGCCGGCAGATGGGGAAGAGCTTGTAGTCCTCTGGTTTCGGATACGCCTTACCCAGTAGCTCCATTCGCCATCTGGTCAGTGCGTCGCAATTGCATATTAGGTAACTCATGGTTTCGGCTTCTGACTGACAGTACCTACACACCCCATCGTTAGATAAGTTCATCTTATGACGATGTTCTTTTGTCCCATAATGACCTGTTAGTACTATTAAAGATATTACAGTTGAATAGTCAACTGTAATAGCTTTCTGCTTTGACTCTCACCCCAAATGCCTATGAACTGTTTACAATGTCTCAGTTCATTATTGGCCCCCATATGTCCCTCTCTCACTTGACTGTTACTATATAATATAGACTAGCTGTAACCTAGGTTTCACCCGCAGATTTAATTAGATTCCCGTGTAATTCATTTTTTTTAGTAGTAGTAAAAAAAATGAATATGAAGTAGTTTAAATGACTCCTTGTATCATTAACCCTGTATTACCTGCCAGCGAAAGTCCCACTAAAATCGGTCCAGTCGTTTCAGAGATTACCCTGAACAAACAAACAAACAGACAGACAGAGAGATTTTTTTTAAATTTATTGTTTTTATAAAATGTAAGTAGCGCTATATAATATACTTTCATATGCACTTAGTGAAAAGCTGCTACTTAATTTGGAGTTTCAAAAATACATTTCAATTGTATTGTCCGATTGTAATATCTTGCCGGATTCTTTACAACAAAAGCGACCCGGTGGTAACATTTATAAATCATGTATAATGTTTTTTTTGAGTCCTTTTGACGATATGAAAGTTATTTATCTAATAAAATGATATATTTTGAATTTGAATTAGAATATGTATGGCGTCAGGCGAATAAAAACATGCGTTACCCACGCCATTATCGGTGAGCGTTCATACCTCTTGGCGGCACCTATTACGATACCCTGAAATAATTCGATGTGATTTCCTCGCGATGTTTTCATCCAAGTTTGTGGTGCGGCAGAAATTCTACCAGATTATCCACGGGACATGGATTTTAAGAATTACATTCATGGATGTTATCGGTAAAAAGTGCGTGCAAAATGTGTTTGTACGGTTGGAACGGTACTTTAGTAGGCAAACTTGTAATCACGTGGTGAATTAACCTACATTTTAATGACGAAAATATGTACGGTCGAATTGAGAAACCTCCTCCTTCTTTGAAGTTGGTTAAAAGTATCTATACAGCTTTCAAAATCAATCCATTTACAATTCTGTAAAATATCTGAAATAATTCGTTTTTATGCCTGTTATTTTGGAATTACAAGCATTACACTTCAATTTTATTTATCTGTATATTTATAACGGTGGTCTCTGCCTACCCCTATGGGATACAGGCGCGAGTATATCAATATGTATGTATTAATTAATTACCTCGCGTGCTAATAGATGGCGCTATGCTGAATATTAAACATCCATGTTCATAGAGAGTGTGATTACTATCTTTAGATGGTAAATCAATTGAAATTCAACCTTACATTGGTCAATAATACTGTAGTACTTATTAGATAACATATAATCATAGAATAAGTAACATAACTAAAAACCTTTAACATATAATAATAATGATCTCCTACCGAATTTCGGTTCCGGCGGCTAATCTCAACGAGGACTAGCCATGTGCGCAGGAGATATTATAGTGCATAAGTGTGTGCGCAAACACAGGTGCACTCTTTATTCCCTCACGGCAATCCGACACGACAGGAGAGAGATCAGGCGTAGGACCAACGGCTTAGCTTGCTTTCCGAGGCACGGGGGTGGAAACACCGCCAACTTCCAAACTCCGGGCATTATATTGTGAATTTCTTGACAGAAAAACCCAATATACATTTTTGACCCGGGACCTCGTGATCGGCAGGCGAACGTACTAATCACTAGACCAACGAGGCAGTTAAAATATAATCTTATAACTAAAATATATTATTAAAAGGAGTCCCTGTAGGCAAGGTTCCGAAGATACTGGCAGCATTCCCCCTTTGGATGGCAAGACTAATTCTTTGACCGAGGTAGCTGCCAGCTCTTCGGTCTCCTGTGGTAATTATAACAAGGACAGGAAAAATACATGCAAACATGTCACGCACAAATTTGCCTTTGAACTCAATGAGGTAATTCCTAGGTCGCGTAAGAGTACCTATTTGCGTGTTTTTCTAACATTTACATCAATTGGAAATTTGTTATCATACTTTTGTAGATTTTGCAACCTTTAGAACTCGGAAATTTTAAGTCTGTTTAAAATTATTGTCATTAAAAAAGTCACTTCATGCCAAATAAAAAGAGAACAATCGTATGAATAGGGAATCAGTTAAATAAAAAAAATATAAATATAATAAATAAAATATTTCAGATAAGTGGGTTAAGGATCTATCAAAACGCCTGGTTGTCGTCTCTGGTGAGGGTCGAGCTAGTTATTACCTCGGTCAGAGTATTAGCTTAGCGATCCAGCGAGGTAACGCAGCCAGCTTACTGGGCACCATTCCCGCAGACACTAATTTAAATTCCGTGTTTTATTTATAATTTTTATTATATTTTTCTTTTTCATTGTTTCAGCAATTGTAATTAATTAATATAGAAAACAAAGCTATCCTTTATAAAATAAACTACTTTCTTCTCGACTTCGCGCGTAATGATTTAGTGGGTTATAAAATAAAGAGGAGCTCGTGGCACAGTCGTTATTGCGCATATCATTCGATCAGCGAAGTTAAGCAACCCTAACCCTAGCCAGTAATTGGATGGGTGACCGCCCGAGTTCCCTCCGTGCCTCGGAGAGCACGTTAAGCCGTCGGTCCCGGTTGCCAATTTATCATCTTTGGCAGTCGTTACAGGTCAGTCGGAGGCCTTAAATAGTCTGACAACTGGTTTTACCCAGATCACAGATTTTCCTCGTTAAAGGGGTTGCGAAGGTCAGATGGCAGTCGCTTCGTATAAAAATCAGGTGATCAGTCACATCGGGTTGAATCAAGTGCCGACCCCAATAATGTATGGGTTAAGGCCAGGGACGATGATGAAGTGGGTTATAAAATATTTTGTACTAGCTGTGCCCCGCGGTTTCACCCGCGTAGACTTCATTTTATGGGTAGCCTGCGGACCCTTATATTTTTTTTAATGAACAGTAGCCTAAGTTATCCCAAGTTAAATCGGTGATCTGAACAAACAAACAGACAGATAATTGTTTTAATAATTGGTTTTTCTATGTCCGTACCGTGTATACTTTTATATATATTCAATTATCTGTATAGGTAATAACGATATCATTCCGACGAAATGAAAGTACCTAAAGGGCTTGGTACTACTTCGTAGTCTTATTAAATACTTTGAATTTGAATTTGAATAATGTTCCAAAATTTTCCTTTTTAAATGATATTCCACGAATATTGCATTGGTCAAGGATACATATTTTCTGCGTTTGCGGTTGAAACTCTGGGACCTTGGGGTCCAGATGCTCATCAACTTTTCAAAGAGGTTGCACGTCGTCTGGTAGAAGCTTCTCGTGACAAGCGGGCTGGGGCTTTTCTCGCTCAGAGAATCAGCATTGCTATTCAACGTGGCAATGCTGCCAGCCTTCTTGGCACGATCCCGAGAGACACCGATTTGGGCCAAGTTTTCTACTTGTAATCAGTTTTTAGTTACTTATTTAATGCAATAATAATTATATTAAAAATTCAGAATTCCACGAATATCGCGTGATCTATGTCAGCGACTCCAGCGTAGGTAATGCACAGATAAAGAAAAATATAGCTTACAAGAAGGTCACAGACCATAGAGAAGTTGGATGCGGCATGCGCTGGTCTATCTACCTATCTCCTATCTCCGGTCACGATCTCTCGTACATTTTTTGTTGTTGCTTCGACTTGCCTTTGCGCAACAACGCGGGCAAGATTTATAGGTTAGGTTGTTAATGGTATGGTTTTGAGTTGAAAATACAACCGAGTCTGGATTAGGCCCCAATAATGGCAATGGGCTAGCCTCTTCTATACATAAAAAACTAGGACCACGATATGAAGAGAGAGACCTACTTTTTATATATATAATTAGAAATAATATTTATTCACCGATAAAGAGCCGTGGTGGCCTCGGGGTTTAGGCAGTCGCCTGGTACGCAAGCGACGCAAGTTCGAATCCCAGCGGGGCCTGTACCAATGAGTTTTTCTAAATAAAACTTATGTATATGATTTCACACCACGTGCTTTACGGTGAAGGAAAACATTGTGAGGAAACCTGCATATTTCTGAGAAGTATTTCAAAGACGTATGTATAGTGCCTGAGACAGCGATAGACTCACCATCTGTCACGTTGGCACTTAATCAAATTCGGTGAAAAGTGGGTGTTGTGTTAACAACACCTCTGCCTACCCCTTCGGGGAATACAGGCGTGAGCATATGTATGTAATATTTATTCACATGAAATATGGTACAAATAGGTGTTATTAAGGTCATAAGAATCACATATTTCACCCAATTTCAGGGCATGTAAATATTAACTTTGTTATCTAACTAAGTACTGCAGTTACATTTTAACCACGTATTAATATTAAACAAACCGGTAAAATTATAATTATATATGAACAATAACATATTTTATATTTGAAACGAATAAGTACGGTTAATCGATGGTCGATCTCTTACTTTTAAATTTTTCTTCTATAATCTATATCTTAATAAGTTTTAAAATGGCCACCTGGGCTAAAGCTTATGTATTTTTAAAATCACTTATTGAATGATCTCAATATTTACGTAGATTAAACAAACGAAGCAAGTAGGTACTTACCACCTTGCCACTCGATATTTGCTTCGGTTGCAAAGTCAAAGTCAAATACATCTATTCAGGTCATAGATTTCGGTAGGTTTTAGTCTAAATCATGGGCTCTCTCTTTTTAATCACAAAAATACACTTAAGAATACACAGAGCAGTGAACATTGTATTAAAAAAAATTGTATTGTCCTTGAATTATTAAATTGCTAGCGGACGTCACGCGGCTTTAACCTGCGTAGTTCCCGTTCCCGTGAGAGTACGGGAATAAAATATAGCCTATAACCTTCCTCGATAAATGAACTATTCTACACTGAAAGTTTTTTTGAAATCTAACCAGTAGTTCCTGAGATTAGCGCGTTCAAACAAACAAACTCTGTTTGTATAATATTAGTAAGTTAAATAAAAGTAAAATTATTTATTAGTAGGTAATACGAGTAAATCGCGTCACGGGAGGATAGACACGTATATACTGCAAATTTTTGTGGGTAATTGTACCACCAACGAGACCTTCCTGAAAACATACTCTATGCTGTTCCAGTAAAGTCTGCATCACAGTGATGCTGTAACGAGACTTTTACTTTTCAATTACGTTGATGAGTCAAATACAGACAATACGATTCTCACAACACATGCAACTTTCATTATAAGTGCACGAAGCATTGCATAATCGAATCGATTCTCGGCCTCGTATCGAATTTGTATCGAAAGTAACGTTACGTGAACTCGATGGTAATTAAATTACGACGAAAATTTCCTTATTGATTGTTATAATTTACTTTTAATTGGGGAAAGTTATGAAATAAGCGAGGCCAGTGTTGAATAATTCACTTTGGACATAATTTCGAAGAGCTGAATAGATCTACTAACCTATTTGGAGCAGATAATAATTATATAAAAAAATATATTATTGCTTACTCACTAATTCTTCACCAGGCAGTATGCTTTTTGATCCTAGCTCTCTGTAAGCGGAAATAAGAACATGACTTTTTTATATTTCCGAATACTTGTTTTGCTTGTTTATTTGGCAATTTTCGTAAAATATGATAAACGTAACGTCTCGTTTTTGAATTTATAGTATTAAAGAATTAAAATAAGGTGTGAAATTATCAACTATTTTGAGGAAGCAACGCTTTCCGCGGATTCCGCTCCGCGCCAAAACCGCACCCGTTCAGTCAATATGTCAACTTCACCATCGAGTTGTTTTCTGGATAGATTAAATTACTTTTTAATATCTTTGATTTTGTCAAATTACTTAATTATAATTTATTATTGATTCCGGATATTTATATTATAGTTACCATGCCTTGTATTTTCGTAAACCATGGCTCACCAAGTACCTATAGGTTTGGTCAAGTTTCAACGTTGACGAAAATTTGTGTGGCTCCAAATGTGTCATTCACCGCCATCTTCAGAATTTAACCGCCTCCTGCAACACCAAGTTTCCAGCCAGAGTAATATGCAAACGAAATCATCAATCTATACAGATAAATGAAATTGAAGTGTCTGTTTTAATTCCAAAATAACAGCATTTCATTAAATGCATATGTATACTTATTATGCAGTAGGTTATGTACTGACATATAAAAAAAAACTGTGTCTGTTTGCTCCGGCTAATCTCGCAAACAGCTGGACCGATTTTAACGAGATTTTCACTGGCAGATAGTACATTTTTCAAGGAGTAACTTAGGCGCTACTTTTATTTAAAAATCATAAGGGTTTCGCTGGTCACCCATAAAATTAACCCTACGCGGGTAAAACCGCGCGGCACACCTAGTTAAAACCTGAATCTCTATTTAAATTCCTATCAGTCGATCAAATTGAACGCAACGCCGATCGCCGTGAGAACACCAAAGACTACCCGACCGTAACAGAACTAACCCACGAATTATAACGATAACCATTACTATTGTTTTTACACGTCGAACAAGGCCATTACCATAACTCCATAACCATTTTTCATAGACATGATCTGATAGACCTGTTACGCAAGCGACGCAAGTTCGAATCCCAGCGGGGCCAGTACCAATGATTTTTTCTAAAAACATATGTACAGTGATTATAGACACCACGAGCTTTACGGTGAAGGAAAACATTGTGAGGAAACCTGCAATGTCTGAGAAGTAATTCAAAGACGTATGTATAGTGCCTGAGACGGCGATGGACTCACCCTCTATCACGTTGGCACTTGAAAGTGGGTGTTGTTAACACATCACCTCTGCCTACCCCTTCGGAGAACACAGGCGTATAATGTAGTATCTAGGAAGTCTGCCTACCTGCCCCCCACCACAACATCTCGTGACTGCAAAGTATTTTTCCTATCTCTGTAATTAATCACTATAAGATAATGTAATCTTATCGCAACTACTGTATCTGTGGTATCTTATTTAACCTTTTTTGCTGCAGCCGTGAAGTCGTCCCTACCTCCTGTCGGTCCCAATTTGCCAGTGACGTCACAGGATGGGCCGGGAGCTGCTGTTCATGGCCTTGCTAGGCCTCGCTTTGGGACAAGGAGCTGAGAAACGTAAGTTTCTTTTAATCTAATTATGCCCTGCGGAGGCTTCATTTCGCAGAACCCTATTTTTTTCAGTATAAGTTGGCCGAGCTAATGCTGGTAACATCTGCCAGTGTGAACCCCGTTAAAATCAGTCCAACCGTTTCGGTTAGTGTGAACAAACGGACAGATAGAGATTTTTTTATATTACTTTTTTATATAAGGCATACGATTGTACATAATATGAGGAGCTCGTGGCACAGTTCCTATTGCGCATATCATTCGATCAGCGAATTTAACCCTAGCCAGTAATTGAATGGGTGACCGCCCGAGTTCCCTCCGTGCCTCGGAGAGCACGCTAAGCCGTCGGTCCCGGTTACCAATTTATCATCTTTAGCAGTCGTTACAGGTCGGTCGGAGGCCTAAAATAGTCTGACAGCTAGTTTAACCCAGATCACAGATTTTCCTCGTTAAAGGGGTTGCGAAGGTCAGATGGCAGTTGCTGCGTATAAAAATCAGGTGATCAAATGCCGACCCCAACAATGTATGGGATAAGGCCAGGGAGATGATGATGATTGTACATAATACATCAAGTGTTCACATAAATTTTTATTATCTATATAAGTATTGATGAATAGATTTTCACGATTAGAAATATTAGTTCTTCACCGGCTCTTCTCAGAAGCGCTTTCCATTTTATGACAATTACCATGATCTAAATCTGTATTTAATATGGAGCGAGATTCGGATCCTAGGGTTGAGCAAATATCTATCGGGCATTCTTTATCAACGTGATTTTCTCCGTATATTGACTTACCTACCCTTACCTATTTTATTCGAGATCTCCAGTTTGAATTCGAAGATTTCTGACTGAGGATTAGTGGAAAACCTTGTAGAAGATCCACATCAGATTTATGTTTCTGTGGTGAGCTTTGTAGACTGGAGGAACAACCACCATCATTAAAATTACTCTCATTCAGCTTTATTCGGCTGCGAACTTCTGTAAGGCGGAGTTAAAATCCCCAGTCGGGCAGCTCCAAATTTCGGGCAGGAGATCCTGTTATCTAAACTTCTATACTAATATTATAATGAGGAAAGATTTGTATGTAAGTATGTGCTAGACTGATCTTGAAAATTCTTTCAGCAATGGATAGCTACATCATCATAACATAGGCTATATTTATCCCCGAACTCCCACGGAAATAGAAGCTACGCAGAAACCGCGTGACGTCCGTTAGTGCCTTATAACTTTGTCTATAATACATACATACATATGCTCACGCCTGTATTCCCCGAAAGGGTAGGCAGAGGTGTTGTAATAATAGCACCCACTTTTCACCAAAGATGATTAAGTGCCAACGTGACAGATGGTGAGTCCATCGCCGTCTCAGACACTATACATACGTCATTGAATTACGTCTCAGACACAGACGATGTTTTCCTTCACCGTAAAGCACGTGGTGTGAAATCACTGTACATAACTTTTTTAGAAAATCTCATTGGTACAGGCCCCGCTGGGATTCGAATTTGCGTCGCCTCGAGGCCACCACGGCTCTTTTTTTGTCTATAATCTATCAAATTAACTATTAATAGTTCTTTAACCAGGTTGTTCTGTTGTTCTCTCACGATAGTCATTCGATATCATTCATCAACTGCCCATTTCCTGTACGTTATTGCCATTTATTATTATGTTTATGTGCGTGAGAGCAACTATTTGTATTGTCTAATATAGCCTTCCATGCGTGGCTTTATCTACGGAACTGTATATTTTTCTTTCTGCTCTCGACTGATTCCACGTGGGCTGCTTTGGGCTAACGCTAACATTAACCTGCAATTTTCAAGAGAGAAATCAGTATCTGATGCTCGTTCTGAATACGTATAGTAATTCTATATGTATTTTTTCATGGAATTGTCCAATACGTGAGTCATATCGACCGAACATCGCGTCGATTGCCTCAGAGTCAGCTTGGAGACGCGTTCTTCTCGGGCCTTTATTTTTAATTACTAGAAATTATGTTTTATCGACTGCTTAAAAACTTCCTTCTTTCATCCTACCATAATGTACACAGACCAACAGAAAAACTATAATAACAGGGACACAGTCCTTTTTATATTTACGCGGGGGAACCTTCAAAAAGTGTCCGACCGGCCTGGGTACGGTCGGGGTATATGGGATTTTTACCGCACTTAAAACCCCCGGTGGTCACGGGTCCCCGACCACCGTCCCCCCTTTAGTCTCCTCTTTAGACAGGGGATACCTTATCCAAATTCTTATGGCCCTGGCTATTGGGCGAGGAGTCCTACTCTATGCTAGCATTATTTAGCTTAACTTCAGTAAGGTGTTACTCTATCAGACGAATTAATGCAAAGGTAAAAACTGCCGACCTCACATGTCGACCTACATACACACTTACGGAGATACTTCACGTGTATTAGTTTGTTAACAGTTTTACGTAAAACTTGTGCGATACCTTATCGGATGTTGCCTACATACATAGGACGAGCCCTGTCTGGCTAAATGGTATGTTTTAAAGGCTTTGGGATTGAGCAATCGTTACATCTTTGGCTTAAAAAGAATTAGGTTTATGGTGTTGTCTACGATTAGTTGCCATGGTTTACATAGACTAGTACTTACCAAACAGTCACTCTCAAGACTGTATTCCTCGAAGAGGTAGACAGAGGTTAACTTATAATATCTAATATATAAAGTGTCACAGTTTTCGTTGCCATACTCCTCCGAAACGGCTTGACCGATTTTGATGAATTTTTTTGTGCTTATCCGGTATCTATGAGAATCGGCCAACATCTATTTTTCATCTCCCTAAATGTTAGGGGTAGTTCACCCCAAAAAAATATATGGCAACACAACGTTTGCCGGGCACAGCTAGTATAATATAAAATATATACTCACTATGATGTTTTTTTTATTAAAGCAGCGTATGGTACTCCTTTAACATTAGCTGTCTATCAGTGAAAGTCCCGTTAAAATCAGTCCAGCCGTTTCAGTGATTATCCAGAACAAACAGACAGACTGACAGACAGACAGACAAAATTATTTAAAAAAAATTTTTAAAGTACTACCGTATCTATATGCTTTTATATGCATTTAGTGAAAAGCTGTTATTTTGGAATTACAAACAGACACTTCAATTTTATTTATCAAGGAGTAAATTAAACTACTTTTATTTAAAAAATGATATTAGGGTTCCTCGGGAATTAAACTAAATCTACACGGGTGAAATCAAGGAAGTTGGAACGTTATCTCAATCACTTATGTTCGCAAAATTTCAGTTTCTCTTAACCGGCGATCAGTTACGTTCATTAATCGAATAAGAAACGCTTCGAACGCAATATCATTTAGCAATCACTGTTTTGTAAACAATTTCAAACAATATTTCTTTAAATCCGAGGAAAATCGAAACATCGTCAAATCAATAAGCAGTGTTGATCATAACAGTACTATTTCGCAACAATTCGTGTTATACCGACTACAGTTTCGGCATAAAAAATACACGTACAGAAGGACGGCTGCCATAGCTGCCAATAACGTTAGCTAGCGTGTACTCTGTGTTAATTACTTGCATATAGTTCTAGCTTGTATGTTTAGTTGATAATTTTAAATTTTGAACAACTCTATATTTTGAACATTAATAGTGATGGTTGACTTTCAAAGATGGCGGATCAATACATTTCCAGTCTCACGGCTCTCATGGCATTAGATATTTTTTGTGATTTATTTTGTATTACTCTAAATTGTTAAAATATTTTTGATTTGAGCAATTACAGAGTTTCTTGCCGGGTTCTTTTCTTCTCAGTAAAGCAACCTTCTGAACTCGGAGGTAGCGTGAATAATCTTGTATAATAATGTCGTTCTGACTATTTAAAAGTACTTTGTGAAAAATCTAACCAAATAAACATATTTTTGAATCTGAATTGCGTTTACACCAAATACGCAATCGCATGTCGAAAACGTTATTCTGGTTCTCCGGTGCTCGGGAAAAAAACTCACTCGTGACAAGTGCGTATTAAGCATTTGCACTTGGTAGAAAATAGAATACATGCGACTCTACTAATGTGGAAGCCTTCTTTCCGAGCTGTTTCCCTTCTGTGGTTGGGACGTTTTCGAAGTCATGACATAGTTGGCTGGTCATCGTTTGTGGTAAACCGTATCTCTGATGTGATTTGATGACAATAATAGCGGAAAATTCGTTATACTTACCGTCCCAATGGCAAGCGCCATTGCAAACTGTTCTTTAAGCGTGAAATGAATTAGCAAAGACATTATGGTTAATTGATTATTAATAATTAATTAGCTTCGTTTTATTTTTTAAGAGTAACTAACTTCAAAAAGAAATATCGTAAGCTTAGAAACTCAAAAAGCTTACCAAAATAAACCGTGTGCATTAAATTCGCCATGCTCATAGTTACTTTCAAATTCTTTAGCAGATTGGATTTCTTACAACTGAGATTTGCCCAACTAACATAGGCTTCCCCCAAGGGTTGAACTAACCCCCCAACAGCTGGTTAAATTACGAGTATTTACGTCTGAAAGCTTAATAAAAAATCAAATAGCCCGGGGCTATTCGAACTTCGACGAAAACAGACTACCCTTCCAATAGCCCGGTGATAATCACGGTCTTACAAATTCATTGTTTTGTAAAATATTGAAAGGTTGAATGAATCAAAATGATTTGTTCAGTTTAGGCCCTGTTAAGGCACTTATTGATGTCGAAGAATTGACCACTGGTTCAGATACTAGCCTTCTGAGAAGAACCGGCAAGAAACTCGTTTCTCTTGATTAACGTACATACATATGCTCACGTCTGTAGGTACGCCCCAAAGGGCTAGGCAGAGGTAATTATAACACCTACATTTCGCCAGTCATATTTAAGTCCCATGTCAAAGGAGGCAAGCGTATTGCCAGTATCAAACGGCGCCAGAATTTAAAGGAGAAAAATTACCCCCATTTACATGGTATCCCTTTTTTCGTGGAGAATCCGTTATGGATACACCAATCGCCGCGAGGGCAGCGGAAGGGTTGTACTAAACTCACGGCGTTCCTGGTCGCTAAGTGGGGGTGCACGTGATGTTTTCATATGCTTGGCCGTGCCCCCCCCAGCGACTGGCCAGTCAGGTCACTTACGGTACCAGGCCACTTACGGTACCAGGCTGAACCCGGCTTTTACACGACTCCCGCGACCAATAAATATAGACAGACAGTCATCATTACTCTATGTTATTTGACTAGAATCTTCGAAGTATTATTGCATCTGTGATCTAATTCTGCCTATGACTAGCTCGTATTGTTCTTTGTCATCTAATTGTCTTTTAATCTATTGTACATTTAATTTATTGCCGTTTTCCAGTAAAGTAACGTACAATGCGGATTTATCACGGTTCCGAAGAATAGATTAAGTAGGTACTTACAAGTAACTATCTCTGCCTCGCGGTTTCACCCGCGTTAGCATACTCTTAAGATTTTTATTAAAAGTAGCCTAAACTTTCATCCCCCTTTTTATCCCCTAGGGGGTAGAATTAATCAAAATCCTTAGCGGATGCCTTCGTCATAACATCTGCCTGTATGCCAAATTTCAGCCCGATCCGTCCTGTGGTTATGGCTGTGCGTTGATAGATCACTGTGTCAGTCACCTTTGAGTTATATATGTTTAGATACAGTCACGAACAATTTGTTGGGGCCTCGAGGCTTGATAGCCTATGGGACTGTCTGTTTGTCCGTCTGTTTCTCTGTCTGTCTGTAATTTTTTTTGTAAAAGGGCTGGAAAGATTTTAACGGAACTTTCACTGGCAGATAACAAATGTTACAAGGAGTAACTATAACTACTTTCATTTCTAAAGAAACGTTAGGGTTCCGCGGGCCACGACATTAAGTGTACGCGGGTGAAACTGTGGAACACAGCTAGTTTTTTAAATTTAATCGATATGAAAATGATATAGAACATTCGTTTGTGTCTAATAAAGACGTTGCATTATGTCTTGGAAAAAAATTCAATTCCTCTGTCATTATTTTTGACCAAAGTAATTCCTTGAGCCTTAAAGATACCTATTTAAATACACAAAATCTTATCTTAACACCTTTATGTAAGCGCCAATCACGTTAGCAAACCTTTTTAAACATACAATAACAGGCCTTGAGTTGGCCTTAAAATATTCTACGTGAATAGAGCGAGTAATTTAAGTGAACGCGAGTAGAACCACTTAATTGTAAGATAACAGAAGGTCAGAATCTTCGTGAGATTTTTTCGAGTTCAAATACATGAGATAAGGCCAGGGAGATGATCTATTTTTTGCCCCTACACACAAAATTTCATGAGAATCGTTGGAGCCGTTTCCGAGATTATATATATACAGTCGACCTTCTGTAGCGTCTATTTTGTGTTAGAAATGTGTACACTTGTGGCCATAAACAAGTGAATAGATAATGTTTGTTTAACATTAATTACACTAGATTACACACACGTCTGTGCCGAGCTACGTGGTGATACTCCGTTAAACATAGTGTTTTAACTATCTGATAGTAGACAACATACTGAATGATAGATTATACTTTATTTGCATGAATATGGTAGGAATATATATCTTTCAGAAATGCTCAACCCTTTATTTATTGATCTGTGCTGAAAATTTAAGAACAATTGGGTACAAAATATGTGTATGGATAAATAAAATTGACATGTGATCAAAAATATTAGTTCTTTTTTTATATTTTCCTTTCTACATCTACATCTACACTACTATTATAAAGAGGAAAAATTGGTATTGTTATGTGTATGTTTGTAATTAATAAACTCAAAAACTACTGAGCCGATTTCGAAAATTCTTTCCCCATTGGAAAGCTACATCATCAGCGAGTAACATAGGCTTTGTTTTATCCCCGTTTTCCTACGGGAACGGGAACTACGCGGGTGGAACCGCGTGACGTCCGCTAGTGTTTAATATTTATGTCTTCCACCGTTTAAACCTTCCCTGAACTTCACAATTATATCAAAATCTGTAGTATTCAAATCGGTCCAGCCACTCTCAAGTTTTAGCGAGACTAATGAACAAAAATTTATTTTTATATACTAAATTCCAAAAATAATCAGTTATTCAGGATACCTAAACTGGGGCCCTACCATGACCTCTTATTGCCATGATAGTTTTACTCTTATTATGAGACAGATGTATTTGACATGTATACATCTGTCACTGTCACACAGCGGAACTATCATTGCAATAAGAGCTCATGGTCAGGCCCCTGAACATTTGTAAAATAGCACGATCAGTCAATTAGATTATCAATACTAACAAATCTAGCATCTCGAATCGCAAAAATTCGTTCCAATCAATCTCTTTGAGGAATTCCGCCGAATGATTGATCGCCTGTATTAGCTATCCTATTGTTCTCACGCTGAACAAAACCCGCAAATCTAATGCATCATTGTCTCTGCTTATCGTTTTCTTATCTATAGCACGAAATAAATTGTATATAATTTGTAATTTTGACAATTTGAGTGACGTCATACATATGTAGTGAGATAAGATGGAAGTTATTTATGTAAATACATACATACATATGATCACGCCTGTATTCCCGAAGGGGTAGGCAGAGGAGGTAGAAGTAAGAGCAAAGTTGTAAAGTAGTACCTGTTGAAAAGAGTAATTACTGAGTTTCTTGCCAGGTTCTTCTCAGTAAGAGCAACCTTCCGAACCTGGCGGTAGCATGTATAATCTTGTAAATTATGTCATTCTGACGATTTGAAAGTGCTAAGTTGTAAAAAGTCTAATCGAATAAAGATATTTTTGACTTTGACTTTGAGTATATGTATGAACTTCCCAGACGTATTGTATATAGCACGTAATTCCCTTTTATCCCGTTCCAGGTCGCACAGGCAATGTATGCAGCACGGATATGGAGTGTCCAGACAACGCCTTCTGTAGGTACAGCGCTTACTGCGTGTGCAAAGATGGCTTCGTTTACGCCGCCGTTAACAGCACTAGCAAAGGATGCCTGAAAGGTACTTTATCTATGGTTATGCAAACAACTCGATACAAGAACACCGCGGACACGCGGACACGCGTATGTTACGCGTGTCCGCGAGAAGTCTTTGTAGACTTCTGCAAAAGAGTTGCGGCGAGAGTCGCAACATTAAGTAAATAAAATGGTTTCTGAAACCAATAAGTAGAAATATTGCATATTAAAAAAGCTGAAAAAAAAAAATTTTTTTTTAAAACTGGCTTCTACATATTTGAACTAAATCACTGTCTTTAAAATTGATACTTATAAAACTGTTCAAAACATTAGAAATAGATTTTAAATAAAACCTCAAAACACCATTACCTATAAATGGCAATTCCAAATAAAATAGCACAAAGAAATGGCAATTAAACCTCTAATAACGTTTAAGAATAAGCGGTAAAGCAAAAATGGCCCATTTAAAAAAAAAACACGCGTGTCCAGTCATCTGGACACAACAAGATTTTCCAGTAAGTTCTATTCTTGGTGCTAACATGTGTATTTGGTAAATATTCGACATTCATAAGTACCAGGGCCCAAACTGAATAAATATTATGTGCTAAAATTTACAATCGAGAGATCGATGAACGAGGTGATTATTAATATTTCTATGCCTGATTTAGTTTATGAAAAAAAACGGTCTTCAAAAAAAGAATAACAATTATATGAAATGAATTTAGTACTTACTTACTTTTCGAATTGGTTTTTGATACAGCCTTCTTTGCACGATCCCGAGAGACACAGATTTGGGCCACTTTTTCTACTTGTAATTAGTTTTTAAGGCACTCTATATTTATAAATTATATTGGATAAAAAAAAATACAGAGTTTGATGTTAGATTTATCACTAACTTCAAGAGTAACCAACTCAAAGTAGCATCTGCAATAGTAGCAATAGCAAGCAGTCACCGAAGCCTATGGACCTTGGCTTTAAGCCCTGCAATTAACCTGGAATATCTTTGCTCCTTCGAAAAGCTGGAAAAGCATTTAACTACTTGGATAAGTCCCGTCACGAAATATGAATACTGACTTTAAATGCGCAGTACTCTATTAGAGTCTATCTCTATTTATGTCTGTATATTGCTCGACACCAATAAAATATGTGTGCATAGATAGTTACCCCCACTATTTTAGCAGTGCTCTCATATCTGGTGACGACACCTGTATAATATTGTGGGGAGGGCGAGTGATCCATGTTCATGCCGAGCAAAGGGCTCCAACTGTTCTATTTTTTTTTTTTTTTGGGATATGGTCTCTCGCAGTTGGTAGGGGGGAGTTACCTCCACTGCTTAACCGGACTAAAGGGCGAGACCCAAGGGCCTCCAGCCGAGCTAATACTTAAAAACTAAGCAACACAGCTAAGGGCACCCCGGTGCGGGGCTCGGACCTCGGCTTAGGGCGTTGCTGGGGGATGAGCTGGGGAGCTGGATCTGAGTGGTGTTATTTAGGGACATGTTTAAGGCTAGTGGCTCGGCGCGGCCCTAGCAGAGGACGGGGAGGACGATGACGTAGAGTTCGCGACGAGCCTCGCCGGCGAGGACGGAACAATGGTCGGTTTGGTGTGTGCTTTTGAGACATTGCCTGCTGAAGCAATGTGATATCGTCGTCAGGGTCAATAAGGATGTGCCTCGGACGGCGTCGGGTGGAGATTTGAGAGGGGGTATATCGGGCGGCCGATACTATAAGTGGGTTCTAACTGTTCTAGTTGGAAACTTCTATATAAATAAGGCGCTTAAAAACTCTTATTGCGCGATTTATGTTCTCGTGTATTTGTACTCTTAACTTCGCATTTGTTAGCGAGTAGCGCCATCTATGTAGCGTGCGGAGAAACGCTGGTTCACTATTGTATTTTCCCCTCTAGAGGCTAAGAACGGTGAGGAGTGCGTCCAGCACATACAGTGTCACTCCACGATGGGTGTGCACTCCGAGTGCAACAACGGTGTATGCGCGTGCGCACCCTCCGCGCACTTGGACGAGGACCGCTGCTACGAGACTGCGGGTAAGGGATTCTACCTACACCAATCTTATATCTACTAATATTATAAAGAGGCAAGATTTGTAAGTATGTTTGTAACGAATTGTCTCAAAAAGTACCGGACAGATTTCAAAAATTCTTTCACCATTCGAATGGTACATGATCACTGATTAATAAAGACTATATTTTATCCCCATATTCGCACGGAAACGGGAACTACGCGGGTGACGTCCGCTAGTACAAGATAAACAAATTATTAAATGAAACATTCGATATTTCAGCTATAGAACTCATAATTTTTATTTCGTCTATTATTTAAGCAATCTTTTAAATTTTAACATATATTTTTGACTAGGCTAGGCAGCGTAATCCGCCTTAATCGAAAATCCTGCCCTTAGTCGACGGTTATAGGTTCAGCGTAGTTGTATGAAGATCCCTCCAAGAATCCATAGCGATAAGCATTCTTTTCTAGTGATCGGTGACCGGTGTGTGGTGGATATGAACTGCTACCTGGGAGAGACTGGTCCTGAGAGACAGTCGTACTGCGTCCGAGGGTACTGCGTTTGCCAGCTGCAGTTCAGTCCCAGGGATAATGGAACTAGGTATGGCACGTATTTTACTAGGAGTAAGTAGTAAGTAGGTGTGCTTAATTATCAAGTTAATTTAGTAGGTAAATTATAGTTATTCAAAGAAGGTAGGTCCAAAAAAATATCATTCCATGGTCACTTCACTCATTTTATCTCCCTGGCCTTATCCCATACATTGTTGGGGTCGGCACTTGATTCAATCCGATGTGGCTGATCACCTGATTTTTATACGAAGCGACTGCCATCTGACCATCGCAACCCCTTTTACGAGGAAAATCGGTTATCTGAGTTAAACCAGTTGTCGGACTCTAAGGCGGACTGACCTGATCCTGTAGATAAATTAACATTATCCTCACGCTTCGCTAGTAGAAACGATACAAAATATACGGGAATGACATATGTCACGTGACAGATTTATGACATTTCTATAATTTTTTTATAGCTTCTACTAGTGCAAGCGCTAGAGAATGTTACTTTGTCTAGGCCTTCTGTAATGACTGCCAAAGATACTAACTTGGCAACAGAGCATCTAAACGTGCTCTCCGACGCATGGATGGAACTCAAGTGGTCATCCATACAACCACTGATTGTGGTTAGGGCTTAACTTTGCCACAAGCTCCTCTGCATGCATCATTTTATGTATTATTATCAGGTGCGTCCGCGACGCAGCCCTGGGCGAGGTTTGTGAGGACGAGCTGCAGTGCGCCGGCCCTGGGCTGCAGTGCAAGGGGACCTGCCGCTGTCGAGACAACTGGGTTGCCCACAACGAGTCCAACTCCTGTGTTGAATGTGAGACATTTCTTAAATATACTTTGCAAGGGGACCAAAGACGGTGACGGTGCAACGGACAAGCTATTTATCAGCGTAATTGATGGCTCGTTCGAGCCAAGCCTAAGTTCTAATTCGTACAAATTGTAGACGGAAATAGCGACATCTTACTATTTCTTGTTGCGTTATCCGAGTAGTGTTACGTTAACGCCATCTTTTGGTAACATGAAAACTTTCTTCGCATCACCTTGTGCTTTGCATGGAAAAATATACAGCGCCTATAACAGCCTCGTCACGAAAAGAACTTAGCTCGAACTCATTTTCGTGGGGTAAAGCGTAGATTGAAATCAAATAATGCATTTATACTTCATTTTTATTATTGCATGTCATGTCAATTTCATAAAATAGTAACAGAATTAATTTCAGCGCCATCTATTGTCATCGGTTAAACCAATATTTACTATGTGCGTCAACGTAGCACAACCACAAGTTTTCATTATATGTCTGTGCTGCGATGAGGCATATTATTCAGTAATTTATCTTGTCAAAGTGTATTTTTCACGTACTTACATGGTTATCCTTAAAAAGTAGATATTTATAATAAATAAACACGTCCATTATGGCTCATTTTACGGAACAGTTTTGTTTGTACAATATAATCACATAGCTTCAAATCTGTATGCCCTAATTTTTCAGCCGCCAAAGCCTTGGACGACCCGTGTGACTTCGACGTCCAGTGCGACAGTCTCTCCGGGGTCGCTGGAGCGAGGTCCCCGGGAGCTACACTATGCTTGGGCGGCGTCTGCGCCTGCGGGTACAACGCGCGTGCTGTGGGGACTCCGCTGCGCTGCTGGCACCGCCGCCGACCTGGCCAGGAATGTTCGAGAGATGAGGTGAGTAGACTCTTTAAGAGCATGTGGAATCCCTGCTCTGTGGGTAGAGGGGATAGGAGCTCTTATACTCTCTACCCACTATTGAAAAGGTGGGCATTTACATGAGGCAATAATCAGAGTACAGAGGGCTCTCACCAAGGACGGAGTGAACGTGAAAGCGAAGGTGAAAGAGACTCCGTGGGGTGAGAGGGGACCCACGGGGCGAGATGGGACCCGCGTGGAATGAGGATCCAGTACAGAACCGGCGCGTAGATCGGCAACCTACTATACTAATATCTGAAGTTCCGCTACCAACTCAGTCACTATAGATCAGGGCAAAACTCTTCCCTGCCTTAGACGGTTGCATAGCGAAAGATATCAGCAGACTGGATAGCCGATTCCTCCGAAAATGGTGGCAGCAGCGTTCGGTAGGGCAGACATCGGACGAGCGCTGATGCCGCCGTCTGAGAAGGTCGGCTCTCTCCAGTCCGCCCATATCTTCGATGCCGAAAGCGCAGCGAGGGGTAAAAGGACGTACCCAAGCTGACACGTACGGTCCGTTTCAGGAATGTGTATCTGAAGAAGATGAGCCAGGGTACTGCCTCTCTGGTCGCTGTACATGCAAAACATGTTCCCCGGACGCCAGAGACTTCGCTGCCGCCAGCACGATGTCTCGCCCGCCTCTCATCGCCACAGCCGCCATCTTGTGTGTCGCGGCCATCTTGAGGCACTAGCCTTGACACCTGTCAAAATTACAAAATGTCAATTAATTAACATAATTTTATTATAAAACTGTGCATAATATGTTGATGTTTCTGCTTACCAAATGCAATATTCCAATTTCACTGTGGATCAAGATCCCGTCAAAAATCGGAGGATTTAAAGCAACCTCAAAGAAATATACTGCATTCCAAAACTGCATTCAATATAACATAGAACCCTTAGGTATTTAAGGATAATATATAATTATTTTACAAAGATCTTTAAAAGAAATATTGAGCTATTTTGGAATACTAACATTTTGAGGCACAATTTAGGAGTTAAGTTGTTGGTAGCTTCATAGTTAAAACTAAGATGTATATATTTAAGAGAATCACTGTTGTTGTTTGTTAAAAATGTATAAATTTTAATTGTAGTTTGTTACTGATAATTTTATTCTAAACCTTTCCACTTTATGATGCAAACAGTATTTTGTGAGTGCAATTTTATAATTGTAATTTATTATATTTATGTTTCTGTTAAAACGAATGGGTAGTGTTTATGCCAAAGAAGTGTACACAAAGTAATTATTGTGTAAATAAAGGTTATTTATTTTAAACTATGTTCTCGTATTATTTCTTTACCGAACCTATGTAGGACGCATTCTAACAGTCAATCCAATGTCAGGTTTTTATTATGAAAATGTATTGAACACATATAAAGACAGGCACAACAATATTTTATAGCGTATGAAAAAACTATTAGCGAATACTAATATAATAAATATGATGAGTAACTTCAAAGATCGCCTCCTACATAAAAACTTACTTAACAATATTAATATAGATGGTCACTAACCTTCAGACTCTCGCAGAGTGTCCAGTTTTTGTAGAGGTGAGTGCGCGACGTACGCTTGGAGAAGCAGCCGCGTACACGAGAGGATTGAGCGCAGAGTTGCCGTACCCCAGCCAGGTGCACCACCACCAAATACGGTCCTTTGCGCACTCGCACAGGGAATCTGGAAAATTATAATATATTCGGTTTTAAGTAGGTACCGAAAACTTTATAATATTGACGAATGATGTACTTCTAAAAATAAAACATATATGCGTCTGCCTTCAGCAAAACCAGTTTATATACATAATAAATTATAAAAATATTAAAAGCCTTGAGGTTTGAGCAGTCGCTTGCTACGCAAGCGACGCAAGTTCGAGTCCCTGCGAGGCCTGTACCAATGAGATTTTCTAAAGAACTTATTTACAGTGACTTCACACCACGTGCTTTGCGGTGAAGGAAAACATCGTGAGGAAACTGCATATTTCTGAGAAGTAATTCAATGACGTATGTAAAGTGTCTGAGACGGCGATGGACTCACCATCTGTCACGTTGGCACTTAATCATCTTCGGTGAAAAGTGGGTGTTGTGATTACACCTGCCTACCCCTTCGGGGAAAACAGGCGTGAACATATGTATGTATGTATGTATGGTTCTGCTATCCTAACGTACATTCCAGTTTCGTTCCAAGTCTACACGCTAACTTCGTGGCCACGTAGTTCCACAATTTACCAATAGATGGCGTTATACAATTAATGTAATACGGTAATTATTTACATTATAATTATTGTTTATTGAATTATTATAAATAACTTACCAATAGGAAGCATGATAAAGAAAGGAGTCCAGCAGAGAAGGAAGAGTGACATCAACATGACGATAGTGCGAGTGGCGCGATGTTGCTTCGACAAGACACCTTTACTGGAAGTTTATGACAGGTATCAAAAGTTTATCTCAACAGTTGTAGCCGATAAAGTACTTTTTCATTTCATTATAATTTTTTTATTATTGTTACCGAGCACCCAAGTAAAATATAATGCATAATAGTAGAGGTTTCAGTAGCGCGATAATATCCAAATTAAATTAAAAAAGCTATACACAGACAGACTTACGTATGATGTGAAGAACTTCTATTCGAAGTGGAATTAGTTTGGGCTTCGTTGAGATGACACCCTTTTGGTGATAAGAAGCTGAAAAATAAACGCAGGGCTATGAATTCGTAGTTCAAAGTTAAATTTATCTAAATTCAAGTAAATTATTGACATTGAAATTGGGAAAATGGTTGTGGTCCTTCTCGCTCTATTAACAGAATTATAAAAGTTAACTTAATAATCCATAAAAAAATACTTACACCACATTTTTCAACGATTTCACAGAGACTTGGGCAGGACTGGCCCTTTTGGGTTCAGAGTTTTTCTGAAATCAACGGTTATTCTTTACATTGAGCTATCTGTAAATAGTTATGTTGCATTGATTAATAAATATTACAGTTACCATTAAAACAATATAAACGCCTAGGAAAAATATATAGCAATTAGTCTTAACTTAAACATAGTCATGAGTGTTCTAACAGGCACTCATTAAATATTTTGTCTTACATTTTTGGATGGCGTACATCCTCTATGCGAACGTATTGCTGGCAGGGCAGCAAGAGCCAGCAAGATGCGAGCATACAGGGTCACCATCGCGATGGCAGGCAGGTAGAACGATAGGGATGCACTGAAGAATACGTACCTGGGGGTGAAGGGTGAGATATGTTGTTCATTCTAGAATTAAAGGTTATTTTACTATATTTTTGTCCCTTGACGGCAGCCTGACGTGTTGCAGCACCTATACATCTAACCCAAAGTTATTATAGGTAGGTACGTAGATATTAGTTTTGAAAAATAAGCTGTATGCAAGTATAGAAGGTAGGTTTTAGCGAAATAGTTCGGCCACGAGGAAACATCCAAGAATACAGTTGCAGAAAAAAATAATGCTGTACGAATTAATGTGTGTGACTTTATTACACAGAGCTATTTCCAAAGTTTACAAGTAAGTAGTTCTTGCTCTTTTTGTGATACAGATTTAAAAAAAGATGGACATACATTTAGTCTTAGTCTCTGTTCAAATCATGCTTTGAAAAAGGGCGACTATGTAAAGCATATTGTTGTAAAATGGGTAAGACTGGTAATAATGGTATTTTAGTACTGAAAAAATTCATACTCACCCAACGTTAGTGTTAACAGTGCAAGCCATAGTCAAGATGTCCTTGTCGTGTCGCTGGGAAGGCACGAGCACGGTAGGCAGTGCCACGGCGGCAGCGACGGGCCACACTAGCGCCGCGTACAGGCGCGCCCTATGCAGCCTGCGCGCGCGCAACAACGGCGCCGTGATGCCGCTATACCGTTCCCAGCCGAGCACGCACAGGGATAGGATGGAAGCCGTGCAGCACAGGACGTCCAGCGTACTCCAGCAGGAACAGATTGCCCAATCTAGAGTTACACAAGACCGATATAATGATGATATAAAAAGGTGGTACGCAGGACCTTCTTGATTTCTCCTATCTCTCACTAGTGTCGTTACTTTACAAATTCACCGGAGGCATAGTAGATTTAGAAGGTGGCTTTATTCAAGTTTAAAGTAGGTATGCTATGTTACTCGTTGTAGCATTAGCTATCTGCCAGTGAAAGCCCGGTTAAAATCGATCCATTCGTTTTAGAAATTATCCGGAACCAACAGTTTTTTTAAAGCGTGTTTTTAAGACAGTTGGTACCCTATATACATTCATACGCACTTAGTGAAAAGCCAATTTAGAATTACAAACCCTACAATTTTACTTATCCGTGTAAATTTACTTACAAAAGCAACTCACTTAATCGAAACACAAACAGTTCCCGGGCAGCAGCGACGGGCAACACAAACATGCCGAGGAGCAGGTCGGCCACGGCCAGGCTGGCGAGGGGGTAGTGCGAGGGGGCGCGCCGAAGGCGGCTGAGGGCGGCCACTACTGCGCCATTGCCGAGGATTGTCATCATCGTGATCAGTGCCATTGAGGCCAGGCTGGCGCACCACGTGGCTGACAGACTGCCGCGCACGTGGAGAGTTAACTGAAACATAATTAAGAATTTGGCTATGGTATCCCCTGCCTGTCGTAAGAGGCGACTAAAAGGGTCTGTGGGCGGTGGTCGGGGTGGAAGCCTTGACCACCGAGCCGCGGGCCCGGGAATGTGGCAGCGCGATGTGCGACGCGCTGCTAGGTAGGCGCGACAAGTGCGGAGGGGACACCGGTGTGATCTGTCAGAGTACCTACCTACCCGGAGTCCCCTGTAAGCATGTAGGGGCCACCGGGGGGTTTTAGTGCGGTAAGAATCCCACGTACCTCGACCTACCTCTCCCAGGGATATTGTTAATTTGAAAATTGCAAACAGACACTTCAATATAATATTATATGTATCTACTTTACAGACAAAATTTCATTTTCATATCTGCAATAATATTTGCTATTAAAATATATTAAGGCGTTTTATTCAACCATTACAGCATGATGCTGACGATAAACGTTGAGTGTATTATTCGATAGGATCCTATCCTTCAATAGTTCTGAAAAAATCATTTAAATATATCATAAAAGAAACTAAATTAAAAATTATGTTGGCCACCAGATGAGTTGATTGTAATTAAAAATTTCGTTCTATGTTCTCAAGTCTTCGGTAGTATAGTGGTAAGTATCCCCGCCTGTCACGCGGGAGACCGGGGTTCGATTCCCCGCCGGAGAGAATACTTTTTTGTTTTTTTTTTAAACATTTTCTGTTAATATATAAAAAAATAATGTAGTTAACTTACATTTTGTGTCATGTAGGTATCCTCTCAAAAATATAGAGGCATTATCGTTTTGGCGCGTGAGGAACTGGCAGACGGTTTATACCTGGATAAACATAAATTTAATTGAATATGTATATTCTATTCAATGTGCCGTCACGAGTAACGAGCGCTCAGCGAGGATAGTGGGGGTAACTACTCCAGAATGATTATCTGCTAGGGGCATAGGAGGCAGAGGAACGAAAAAAATTACAGCTGATATATTTACAACACTGATAATTTCATTTATTATTGTGTAATGTGATGGAATCTCAAATATTCAAGAGTACAGTCTAAATCCGCCCTTGGTTGGGTAACTGCTTATGTTTTATATTATTATTTATTCGTGAAGCACAGACGGACAGAGACAGACTCACAAAACAACTGCAGTAGGTCTAAAAAGGCCAGTTTGGACGAATCATAATGTGTTCCGAATATGATTCATCATCGAAATGACAAAATGGTCATTTCATATTATGATTCACGAATTATTACAATAATTGTAGATGTTAGTTCCTAACTAACTTTTTATGATGCTATTTGTCACAAAAGCAATTCATATTTTGTGGATCATTTTAGGAATCTTCATAGGAAAGTGTGAAACAGGTAATTTGCGAAATATTAATCATTCGTGACCATTTTGTCATTTCGATGATGAATCATATTCGGATCGCATTATGATTCTCCCAAAGTGGCCTTTTTAGACCTACAGCGCATTCAAGGTCAGTGTACTTTTTTATTTATTTAATGGCGACAAGCTTGAGTACAGTTATTCTGCCAATATTAAGTGATTGTTGATAAAAAACTCATGTTAAAAATATGACGAAGGAACACTTTGAATCCTCCATTATCTCAAGGTCAGTTCATAATTTAGTGACGGCCCCGATACGTACTCCATTGATATTGTAAATGTGAATGTAAGTTTGCTTGTAACGTTTCACGTGAATACTACTTAACCGATCGTCATGAAACTTTGTACACATATTGTTGGAGGTATTAGGAGTAACATCAGAAAAAGCTAGTAATGAAACCCCCACTTTTCACTGAAGATGATTAAGTGCCAACGTGACAGTTGGTGAGTCTATCGCCGTCTCAGGCACTATACATACGTCTTTGAATTTCTTCTCAGACATATGCAGGTTACCTCACGATGTTTTTCTTCACCGTAAAGCACGTGTTGTGAAATCGATCTGGTACTTACCAATCCATGCATTTCGAAACACACAAAATCATTATTTGCACAACTGTAACTCAACACTGCACACACTTTAAAGACTTGATTTTATTATTTATAATTAAGTAATTATGACACCAATTCAGCAAAATATAGTTATGAAGAACGACCTCACCGAGAAAAAGTAATAACTAAATGATTTTTATATGATTTGATTTGAAAACACGGCGCGGCGGTATAAAATTTAAATGTGGGTAGCATTAAAAAGTTGACGCGTAGTTGTCTTAAAAATCTAACCATAACGTCAAAATCAGTCTTTTCACTTTAAATACGTATTTAAAATTTTATTATTTCTCTTTTCATTAGTAAGTAGGTAACATTCGGATACTTTATTAATCAATTTATAATACCTTGGGGTCCAGATGCTCATCAACTTTTCAAAGAGGTTGCACGTCGTCTGGTAGAAGCCTCTCGTGACAAGCGGGCTGGGGCTTTTCTCGGTCAGAGAATCAGCATTGCTATTCAACGTGGCAATGCTGCCAGCCTTCTTGGCACGATCCCGAGAGACACCGATTTGGGACAAGTTTTCTACTTGTAATTAGTTTTTAGTTACTTAGTTATATAATTAATTAATAAAATTATATTTATAATATGAAAATTAATTTTATTTAAAAAAATATATATAATGTTATTGTTTATTCATCTAGGTATTAATTAAAACAGTGGTCGAAAATCAAGAAATGACTGGGATTAATTTAAAAAGAAAAACAGTTTAATTTTATTCTTTTATTGTCAGTTACAGGGAAAATATTTAAAATTTCATTCTCCTCAAAAATGGGATCTTACAAAGAAATGCATTTCATAAAAATAATGATAAAATGTATTTACAATCTTACGGGCTACAGTTTACGTCCTAATATCTAACTACAGTAGTTTTAAATTACAATGTGTCCCTATCACTTACAACTAACTCTGAAGGCACGCAAAAGATATTTTTTTAATACGATATGTGCCTGTTTTTATTTTAATTAAAAAAAAACTTATTAATTTAATTCTTTTAAGTAATTATGTTATAGTTTAACATTTTCATCATAATACAAATTAAATATATAATTTGACATTAAAAACTCAAAATCATTTTTGTATTTTTATTGACATTTAATTTTTTAAAGAATGTTATCATTTTGTACTTTTTCAAATGTGTTTGGTAGGTACTCAAGCTAACTTTTTAATTAATATAATAGTGTAGGGAAGCACGCGTTTCGCTTATACGTACCTTATTACTAACTTGTGTGGAAAATTGAGTCAAAACAATGTGTATAAAATAAAATATGCATTATTTTTGCATTTTAATGGTAATCTTTTTCTGTGATTTTTTTCATATGTTATTGAAAAGTTAAAGAAAAGGTTAAAAAGGGCATATCTAAATTATCTCAAAAACAAGTTTTATTTAATCCACACTTCTAACAACTAGTAATACACAATGAATCATCACTAAAATCCATTTTTGTTAGCAAAATAAATACGAAATGATAAAGACAGAATTACGGAAACTGCACATTTGCTCATTGGCACTTAGAAACGACACAGAAAAACTACTTAATAAAACAATTTAAAACTAAAAATTATTCTACATAGATCATTGCTTGCTAGCATTTAAATATTACAATTAAAATGAGTTTTAAGGGCACGTTTCTCTGCGGCGTCATTATAAAACGTTAATCTATTACAGTTTTCTGTTGAAGATCTTTACTAAGCTTCTCTTTACATACAAGGGTCAAGAAACTACACTGTTCTACGTTTTTTAAGGACGCTATAGGGAAATGTGACCTTAAAATAATATTTACAATCGTGTAGGCGTTTCGACGACATCGGCAAAAGTTTTTCAAACTTGAGTAAAATAGTTTTAACTACATAAAAATATATATATAATACAAAATAGTACTGTTGTTTAACATACAAAATTGAGCACTTTGCTGGTACCAAGGCTAGATAACAATACAATAGTTAAATTTAAAGCAATGTAATGGAATGATGAGATCTTCATATCTTTAAGGGAACTGTACCATCGTAGCAGATGTGGCGATACATAGGGAAGGGAAAGTAAATGTAGCAGATTGATAGTTTTTTTTTCGTCAAAAGAGTGTAAATTTTGCTGTTTTCAGCTTTGCATTGAGTTAATAAAGTACTTTTAAAGCAGCTTAAAACCACATCTGCAAAGGAATGGTATAAGTCATGGAATGGCGTTATAAAAGCGGAAGATATGTAAAATATCATTAACTTAACATTATTGTAACACTGCGATTGGTGCCTGTCAATGTAATTAAGAAAAAAATTTTTTTTTTGCTCAGGCATCAATCTCAGTGATAATCCATAATTTAAAAGTGTATTTAAACTAATTACTTGCTCGAAAAGTCGCGATAAATTGTTTTGATACAAATAAATATTACTATAAGCCTTTCTTTACTGCTAAAATAGGGCAGCATTAGAGATTCAAGATATTTTTATGCAAAATATTCATTATTTGTTTAATAAAGCATTCATTACCTACATTTTATCTCGACTTCAGAGCAACAAAAGTGTATCTACAGATAACTTATGAAAACATAGGTGCTACGGAATCACACATAAATAATTTCTGTTCACTAATGGGCAGTTTGTAAGCAATGCTGTCATGCCAAAAAAAAAAACCAGCCAGCCAAAAAAAAAACTATTTTGATACCATATTAGATTTGTTGTTGGACAAAAGCCAAATTCGACAGTTACAAGGTATTTCTGTAACAATGTGTATTTCAGAGCTACTTTACGTTTTTTAAATTATTTATTTTGTATTCTTTAAATTGTATAGTATTTTTGAAAAAATTAATTACTGAGTTTCTTGCCAGGTTCTTCTCAGTAAAAGCAACCTTCCGAATCTGGCGGTAGCATGTATAATCCTGTATAATTGTGTGATTCTGACGATTTGAAAGTACTTTGTAAAAAGTCTAATCGAATAAAGATACTTTTGACTTTGACTTTGACTTACTAAGGTTAAAATTGGCACGACAGCTGTCCCTTGCACCTAACAATCTCAAAACATACAGTTATTTGATCAAAAACATTGACATATAAACAAGTACATAAAAAACAACAATTCAACAATTTTATGTATACGACATGTCTCTGGTATTCGGTGTATTAACATTATTTTATGTAAATGGAATTAATGTCAAAATGTATAATTTGACATTTTTGTAAATTGGAATGTGTTTAAAAACGTAATCTTTTATTTTAAATAATTTTCAGCCAGTATAGTCTTACGGAATACACCGAAAATGTCATAAAATCGTGAGATTTTTCAGAGTCAATGCATTCTTATTTTAAAATTACTATACATCTAGTCATGGCTGTACATAAATCAGTCTATACCTACTTGTTTAGCACCCGAGATTTCTATTCGAGAGCGAAACATAACCAATACATTCACAAGGTGCTTTTTTAAATCATATTACGTATATTCTGTACACGCGAAGCCTTGTCTTTCAAAAGTCTGCTGCTATCACAAGTTAACAATAAAAATCACCGATTTAAAATCAAGCTATAATTAACCTTTAGCAGTTTAAAATACCTTTACATACTGTCAAATTTATAGACCAAAACATCTAAATTTGACATTTGATTAATTCATGCATGTTCTTAATTTGACATTTCATTAATTGGTACATGTTCTAAATTTGACAGTTGCCAAGTTAAATTGAACTTTACACGTGTGCGATAGTGTTTTAAATGTAAATGGCTTCAGTGGCACCCTTGTTAGTTTGTTGCATGTCAGTGGGCGACAAGGCGGCGCGGTCCGACCAGTCGGAGTGGGGGGACTGCGTCAGCGGCGTCTGGGGCGACGGCGTCGACCAGTGGTCGGGGGACTCTGGGGACGGGGTCGGGAATGTATCTCCTAGACCCCAACTGCCGTAGAGACCTGAACAATGGACATATAAAATATTAGAAAAAAATACAGAGGCGTGATGCCCGATTTTACTGAGTTAAGGCCGTGGTAAGTTTTCTTATGAGCGTCGAAGAAAAGAACAATAAGATAGGTTTTTTTAAGTGTGGAGGGTTTGGTTTTGTTGTGATAACAAAAATAGTGTTTATGTGTGGTGGTGATGAGTACAGACCGGACATGATGTTGGTGATGGCGGGATGCTGCGCGCCGGTGGCCTGTCCGAGGGCGGCGGCGTGCGTCATGACCGCCTGCAGCCCCGCGCTGTGCTGCCCGCTCGCGTCTGATACAATTATATATATCATTCAATTAACTTCTAATCACTTCTAAACCGCGTCTGCTAGTTTCTATATAACAATTTTTACTCTATTACGCATGAGGGTTGGTCTTTTATTTACTATCAAAATAATGTAGATTAGGAAATGATAATCAAAACATTATACATTTTAAATCTTATTTTTACATCTCATACAGATATCAAACTTATTCAACATAATGTAACTAGAAACCAAACTGCAAGCATATATTTCACCCTTTATCTCATGGGGTAGGTATTTATACAGATTAATAAAATTGAAGTGTCTGTGGATTTTTCATTTCATCTTATTTTTCTCTGCCTGTCTCTCTGTTTGTGGATCCAGAAACGGCTGTACCGAATTAATCTGGCCCTCATTGGCAGATTTCTCATATCAAAAGGTTACCCCTTTTGATATCAGAAATCTGCCAAGGCAGCGATTATTCAAAAACATTACAGAATTCTGCGAAATAAAGTCTACGAGGGTAAAAACCTGTATGACAATTGGATGCAGATAAGCAATAATGTGTCAACCCGCATAAACTTGGTTTTGAGAAAATGGCGTCTTAAGATGATTGTATACGTGATTTAAGATTTGTTTTATGACATAAATCCATTTTTTACGTACTTTTATGTTTCAGATGACTTGAAACACTTTTTTAGAATGTTAAATACGTGATGCATTATCAAAATATATCAAAACCTTTGAATTTGACTTTTTGTGGGTTGACACATTATTGCTTATCAGCATCCAATTTAGGCCTGGGAGCCAGGATCAGTCAGCAGGCCTTGGTTGGTTGAATTAAACACCGTAACTTGGGCAGTCTTGGTATTTAATGATTCGACACTATACTGATTGGTTCCCTTGACGATCATTTTAAGACCACACTATTGATGTTTGACACCGAAATATATACACAACTAAAAGAGAATCTTACCATCGAGATATAAAACAATACAGCGCCATCTTGTGATAAGATGGCTAACTACTACGAATAAACTACGTTCAACAAAACCGTTGGGCACAGTTAGTTATTAAAATCAAAAATATCTTTATTCGATTAGACTTTTTAGAAAGTACTTTCAAATCGTCAGAAAGACACGATTACATAGGATTATAAATGCTACCGCCATTAATAAAGGTACTCACTAAGATGCGCAATGTAGGCAGCAGCGTCTAATTGGTGCTGATGCGAGTGCCGTAACGCAGCCATGTGCGCCGGTGACGTCGGCAACGACGGCCGAGACTTGCCCGGGGATGGAGAGCCTGCCAATACATATTACACTTTTACATCTATATCTATACATATAAATAAAATTTACTATAAATGTGTCCGTTTTTAATTCATAAATTACACCTTTTAACTAAATGCATATGAAAATATACACGGTACAGACGTAGAAAAAGAATTTTTGAAGTCTGTCAGTCTGTTTGTCAACCGATGTCAACGAGGCTTTCACTGGTATGTAATATGCATTACAATCTTTTTTAAAAACTTCATTCGCCTCACCACAATTATAACTGAAATTAAAATAAATTTGTCGCTGGAAACGAGCGTCGGGCGGTTGCACCTTAATGTGTTTGCATGCTGAAACAGTGTTTGTATACTGTATTTTTGTTCAACTGTATACAATATAATTTAGTGAAAAACAGTATAATACTGTTGAAAACAGTATAGTTGGCAACCCTACATATGTAGTCAATTTTCCGAAGGTTCTCGCGCATTGTGGACGTGTGAGCATACCGTTCTTAAGTGAAATCAAATAGTGTAGTGTGTAGGGTCCATACCGATGTAGGCGTGCGGCGAGGTGGTGTGGTTGCTGTGCGTGGGCGAGTGGTTGGAGTGGTTGGAGTGGTTGGAGTAGGGCGGCGACAGCGAGGCTGGCAGGGCGCCGCCGCCGTACGGCTGTTGGAGCGTCTGACCCGTCTGGAACACAAAACAACATCGTTACCGCATCATGCCGTGGTGGCCTCTGCATACACTCTACTTGTTCTTCCAACTGAGCTACTCGTTTTTTTTTTTACGATATGGTCTCTCGCAGTTGGTAAGGGGGAGTTACCTCCACTGCTTCACCGGACTAAAGGGCGAGACCCAAGGGCCTCCAGCCGAGCTTAACTTAAAAACTAAGCAACACAGCTAAGGGCACCCCGGTGCGGGGCTCGGACCTCGGCTTAGGGCGTTGCTGGGGGATGAGCTAGGGAGCTGGATCTGAGTGGTATTATTCAGGGACATGTTTAAGGCTAGTGGCTCGGCGCGCGCCGGCCCTAGCAGAGGACGGGGGGTGAGCTACTCGTGATCCTAAGTGAGTTTTTATACCAACCAACAGATAAAGCGAGGGAAGGAAATATTTGACACATGAGGTAGGTATTTGACACATGTAGCTCAGTTAGTAGACCAAACTGAAATAGTCAACTTAAATTCGAAATATAAATAGTTGTATGACACATATAAAACGGCAAATGAAATCACTAACTGAAACCCCCCAGAGACGGTAAAAAAAATTATAAATATAGAATACAATAGTGTTCAAACGGTAAGACATTGCCTGTTCTCAGCAATTCTCTGTCTAAGCTTTGCCCCAGTCAGGAGGCTGTTGGTATCTATGATATAATACATGTTTAAAAATAAGTGGTTACCTTGACGCAGTCCTCATAGCTGGGCGGTTGTTTGTGGTGCAGCAAATGCTCCATGCCCGCGAACTGCGCCATCGCGTTCGAGTACAACGACGTCGCGTCGTACGGCGACGGCAAGTCCTGAAACATCAGCATTACGTTACATCCTACTTCTACTTAACGAGGAGAATCGGTTATCGGGGTTGAATAAGTTTTCAGTCACCGACAGATCTGAACCGATATCCTAAATAGTTAAATTGATAACCAGGACCGACGGCTCAACGTGGTCTCCGAGGCACGGCGGGAACTTTGGGAGGTGACGCAACTATTGACTTGCCTGAACTCCTGAAGAGGTTTTAAGGGAGCATCTCTCATTCGATCTTTGGGAATAGTAGTGCTGTGTTCCTGTGTTCGTAAGGTACTACATGGAGGGTAGGTGTGAAATGAAATTTCTGTGCTATTGTTGTCATTATGTTAAATAGCACTGGGATTTTATTCTTTTTAAGGTAGACAACGAGCGAGTGATTTTAAATAATTTAACCGATGAGTTGAAATTAGGTATACACACTTATTTGGATGACAATGCATGCTTAGCTGTGACGTCGTTGTAATATCCAATATGGCGGATCATCCAAGATGGTGGACTAGTATTTTTGATGATAATGTACCTGTAAATTTTGGAGCGGAGATTCGACTGGACTGAGACTGGAGCCGAGGCTCTCAACGCTCTGTGGGACCTCCTGCGCCACCTTCTTGTTGTTCTTTTTTACACTTGGCTTCCTGTTTACGAATAAATATCCACAATTAAAAAAAATACTAAATTGCATTTATATCTTCTTCCTTTTTTTTAAAATAATAAATGGTTCTAAAAACTAATTACAAGTAGAAAACTTGGCCCAAATCGGTGTCTCTCGGGATCGTGCCAAGAAGGCTGGCAGCATTGCCACGTTGAATAGCAATGCTGATTCTCTGAGCGAGAAAAGCCCCAAATTATTTTTTTAAACTCGCAAAACTTTGTAGCAAGAATTGGTTTTCGTTCAATTCATAGTAGCGTCCACTATCGGCAACTCGGAAACTCGAATTAGGTACTTAATTATTTGCAGACCGTGTAAATTTTAATTTCAGCGATAATACTGGGGTAGCCGAGCATGTATTTTGTTTGCGTCGCGTCATACAGACAGATACTTATTATGAATTTTCAAGGTCAGCGCTGATGACTCACATACATAAAATGTAGTAAATAAGGTACCGTCTTATCTGTGAATGTTGCAAGTTGTTGTTGTCGTATCCATGTTCCTGAGGGCTGTCGGGGCCGGGCTTGGCGCGAGGCTTCTTGGGCTTGCCCTTGCCCGCGCCCGCGATCACCGTGGGCTGGCTCAGCAGCTGTGGGTGCGGGTTCGGGGATGCTGCACAAACATACAACAATTATTACATAAATCATTCCTGTCTGAAAATTAAAGTCAAAAATATATATTGAGTTTGGGCCCTGGCATTTATGAATGTCGAAAACGTATTCTCGGAAACTAGTCTTCTGAGAAGAACCGACAAGTAACTCAGGCAGGCATCAATGCAATAAAAATTACAAATAAGGTGTTGGTACAAACTAGATGCAAGTAGGTACATGATACAAAAAAATCTATATTTTACATTTAAAACATGGGTGGGCTAATCATTACGTCATCTGACCCTTTTAAAAGATCCTTACTTGCTTAGCAGAATTTTTTTTTTTCAAATTAGGTCAGTTGATACAACACAAGCATATTGTATAATTCTTAGCCAAGAGCTAAGTGTCTCCTCACATTCCAATGAATTTGAATAGAAAGAGAATTTATTGCCTTTTTGCCGGCTATAGCCAGTCCAGCGTACTTAGTACAGACTAGCTGTGCGCAATTTCTTTTAAATAAAAGTAGCCTTAGTTACTCCTTGTAACACTAGCTATCGGGCAGTGAAAATACCGTTGAAATCGGTCCAACCATTTCAGAGAAAATTTTTGAAAATAATTTTTTTTTAATATTTTTATAAACGAATAAAATGTAAAGCTGTTATTTTGGAATTACAAACAGACACTTCAATTTTATTTATCTGTATCGATATAGATGTAAACTTACACATAAGGTGATGATGTTGTGGCGGTGGTCGCGGACAGTGTTCGTCCAGCAGCCGGACGATGTCGTCGTGCATCCTCTCCTGAGCGACGTCCCTCGGCAGACGGTCCATGTGGTCGGTGATCTCCCTATTCGCCATCGCGTCTAACAACGCTCGACACGCGCCGTAAGAACCCTCGCGGGCCCCGAGGAATAGTGGGGTCTCGTCCTGTATACATAAGGTGCATATAAAATACTTGGGTCTAATTATTGAGTGTTCAAATGACCAATGAATTTAGAAACTTTATTCTGGACTGCCTCGTTGGTCCAGTGGTCGTAGTCAATACCGTAGAAAACGAGATCCTGGGTTCGATCCTGGGTTGGCAAAGTTTTATTGGGTTTCAGTACCCAATAGCAGCCCGGAATCAGAATTAGTGCCTGATAACAGACTGTAACAGACTCGTCCCATATTACATAGGACTTAAACATAGCTGGCAAAATGTAGGTGTACTATAATAATTACACTTCTGCCTACCCTTCGGGGAATATAGGAGTGAGCATAAAATTTGAAAGTGTGAGGGAATGGTACTCCACGAAGCCGAAATTAACCTAGTGACTCTTTCCAGAGGTAGTTTTCTTTACCTTATCATCCTGAGCGTCTCTATTAGCTCCGTGTACTAATAGTACGTTGACAGCATCCACGTTGTTAACGGCTGCGGCCCAATGCAGGGCAGTCTTGCCGCTGTTGTCCGCTGCGTTTATATCCGCGTCTGCGTTTATCAGGTCTTCCACCATACCTTCGATTGCCAACCTGAAGATAAAGAAATATTAAAAATCAAATAATTCAAAGGAAAAAGCCGTGATGTCCATAGGGTTTGAGCAATCGCTTGCTACTCAAAGGATGCAAGTTCGAATCCCAACGGGGTAAATACCAATGAGTTTTTCAAAAAACTTATGTGCAGTGATTTCACACCACATGTTTGAGAAGTAGTTCACGTTGGCCATCAATCATCCTCTGCTTACCGTATGTATGTAATAATGATCATGTTAAATACAAATGTAACTCCACATGATTGAAGACTGACTTACCTAGCAGCCAGGATCAAAGGCGTGGTGCCATCATGCATCCTCGCATTAAGGTTGGTAGCTCTATTCCTCAGCAGTATTTGGAAGACGCCCATAGCGTCCGCGGCTACCGCGGCGTGTAATGGCGTCCGACCGGTGTTGTCTTGTGAATTGGCGTCCGCACCTGCGTCTAGAAGACGCTTCGCTGCGTCCGCACGGGCGTATCTGAAGAAGAAAAGTATGTGTTCGTTTATGAGTGTTTAACGGGCAAGGTATATCAGCAACATGTTTAAATTTCAAAACTACCATAATGGGGTCTCGGATGAGTTTGTTGGCGGTTTTTCTCAGACGCACACTTTCCGAACGGTAGTAATTTTACTGTCGTTAATTAGTGCCTGAACGGAATAGTGATGTAACGAATGTCATTTTGTAAACATTCGCGAATGCGAATATTTGTTACATCAGTATATATAACATTAAAACTTGATGAAAAATTCATAGAAGAATTTGTTTTTGCTTGTTTACATTATATTATAATACATACTTTTTCTCTTATAAGTTTTGATGAAAAATTAATTATTAAGCTTCATAGCTCAAAGTTATATAATGAATAAATAATACCCAATGATGGAGTGATGACTGTTAATGTGCTTATGAGGTTAAGTTCCTCTTTATCTTTCTTCTTTTTATCTTCGAATTGTTTTTTTTCTGATATTCATATACACAAAACATTCGCAGACATTTTGCGAATGCGAATGCAAATACGAATATCCAAAAATATGCGAATATCCGCGAATGCAAATGCGAATGCGAATATTCGTTACATCACTAGAACGGAATAAATCATTTTCATTTATTTCCATTTTACAGAAGATTAAAACTCAATAAGTGACCTTTACAGAAGTAAAGTTAATAGTGAACTAAAGGGAAAAGTAGGAGTGGATTCGCTGTGCTAGCAATAGTCGTTCGTTATTAATAGCACAGTGATTTCATCTATATCTACTTATACTAATATTATAGCGAGGAAAGATTTCTATATAAGTATGTTTGTATTGAATAGGTTCCGAAACTACTGGACCGATTAGAAAAAGTCTTGCAGCAATGGATTGGACATTATCAGCGAGTAACATAGGCTATATTTTATCCTTGAACTCCCACGGGAACGACAACTACGCGAGTGAAACCCCGCTAGTTAATTATAAGGTGGACTTTAAGGTATCTCGATTCCAAACAAATAAATTCATAGGTTTTGCCAAGATGGTAATAGACATAGATAATTTCCCATTTATGATATAAGTATTGAAGAATAGATTAGAAACCCACCTCGCAGCCAAATGCAGACTGGTCTCGCCAGTTTTATCCATAGCAGCGTTGAGCTGAGCCCCCTGTGCCACCAGCTCGGATATGATGTGTGCTGTCTGTTCATCCTCGGCGTCGGAGCCGGTGTCCAGTCCTCCGCCGCGCACGGCGGCCACCATCAGCGGCGTCATGCCGAGGGGACCTCTCGCGTCTACGTCGACATGGCCGTCATGCTGGAAAAGTGTGATACGTTAAATTCTGAGATTCTACCGCTCGTTCAAAAGTGCAATTTTTTCATCACCGCCGTCACAAATCATCGAGTTGACGTAGATTTGAATGGGATCGAAACAACGCCATCTGTCGGCCCACATATTACATCTTTTGATCTCATACAAATCTGCGTTTACCTACGACGACGCGATAATTTGTGAACGCGATTTAACGAAGGCGTATTTTTAAAAAAAGGAATTAATTTAGGTATAAGCCCATCGGGATGGTAGTGCTTCAATGAAGAACTTAACTCCCGTAAAAACCGTATCAAGTTCCGTAAAATAGTTAAGAAGAATGATGTGTTTAAACAGACCTAATAGTGTTGTATGCAGAAATAGCGACTACTAAATATTTATGTATTTAAAATAGCTTAACCCAAATACAAAATTGTACTTACGATAGCTGGAGGTGTCATCATGCTGGGCGGTACTCTAATATCAGCTGCATCCAAGTGTGACTGCGACCAGACCCTCGAGTCGTGAGCAGCTTCCTCGTAATCAGTTATCGCCGTGTGATCTGATGCGTAACCCCCAGGAGCGCCATTCGCATCCCCAGGGCCTCGTGCCCTCTTCGCTCTAGGCGGAGCACTTCCGTCATCATCGTCATCGGACCAATGAGGGGGTCCCATATGTCCCCCGTTGATATCCACGTCGATACAGCCCATAGACCCTTGCTTCAGATTCCTCATCTCCTGACCATCAGGACCCCGGCGTCTGGACCTCCGGCGTGTCGAGGAGTTGTTCCTCATGAACCCTTCTGGGAACCATGTTATTCCAGCTGCGCGCTTCCTCTGCGCGGTCACCAGCACGCCAATCAATAATCCAGCCAAAAGGACGAGGATCACTCCGATAAAGACGTATTTAGAGTTGGTTGGCACGTCATCGCTGATAGGAGGATTGACTCCTTTAACCTCGAATATGGGGAAGTCAGGTGACAAGGAATGCCTTGACGCTGTCGCTGCTAAGAACTCAGCCGCTTCACGAGCCGTGAAGAAGCATTCGGAACTGATCATCGTGTTGCATTTCCTATTATCAATTTCTAAGTAGACCCTAACACCAGACTGTCCTCTCTCCGTGTAAACAATATGGTGTTTCTTGCCAAACTCTGTGTCTTGAAGTCCGACGTCAGCCGACCCGTTCCACGGGTAAACCATATCGTTACCCAAATGATCTTTCTTTATGAGCACAGTAGTTCGCAGCTGATGTCCTAAGTCTCTGAGGAAGGCTATAGAGTTCTCCTTGAACGTTCTCATGTCCATGAGAAGAATAACCGACATGACTCCCTCGGCTAAGTTAGGGGGTTCATTTTCACAATCAAGCCCGTCCCAGTTACACTCAGCGTTGTTGCATCCATAGTCGCAGTGGCCGTTAGCGTAATGTTTCTGGCAATAAGCGTCGTATATAGGGTTACACCTTTGCAAAGATTTCTGGCAATCGCGACCGTCGAACAAGCAAGCTTGCGTATTGCAAACTTCGTTACACTCGCCATCCATGAACACTTCCCAGCAATTAATCGGCGCAGTACAGTTGGCCCAAGGGTTTGTGATACCCAGAGAGCAATCGTTACCGTCGAATTCACACGCGTATGTGTTGCATTCCTCGTCGCAATGACGATTGCCTTGCTTCTCCTTACAGCCCATCTTCACACACTGTTCCCTCTGCAAAGCTAGGTCAAGTTCTTGGAAGCTCAAAGCGGGATTCTTGCCACTAAAGCCGTTTATTGAGCTACCGTAACCGCCTCTTGAGTGCGGATCGTGGATGTCGCAGCTCTTGCCGGTCCATTGTCTCGGACAGTAACAAAGATAGTCGCCAGGTTTATCTATACATCGAGCTTCTGGATGCTTGCAAGGGTTACTGAGACACTCGTTCATGGAGTCAATTTCGCAGTTTATTCCTGATAAGCCAGACGGACAGTCGCATACATAGCCTCCAATTTCAGAAGTCCTGCAGTATCCAGCGTTATGGCACGGGTTGGAATCGCAAGCGTAGCCGGAATATTCGCAGTTCTTGCCGTAGAAGCCGTCGTTGCAGAGACACTCGTGTCCGCCTTGGATCGCGGTGCAAACCCCTCCGCTTTGGCAGGGAGAGTTCGCGCAGAAGTTCACTTTAGCATCACAATGTCGGCCCATGAAGCCAGGTTTACAGTTACAATGGTAGTCGTTGACTAATTGCACGCAGTCTTGGGTGCCTGGAGTGGAGCAAGGATTTGATAGACATTCGTTGATATCTCCTTCGCATCTCGGTCCTACGAATCCTGGCGGGCACTTGCACTCGAAACCTCCAACTTTATCGATGCAAGTGCCGTTATTGTGGCACGAGTCTTGCGTGCAATCATTGACGTTAATCTCACAGATTTTGCCGAGGGTGCCGAAGGGGCAGGAGCACGAGAAGTTGTTAATCAAATCGTGGCAGGTGCCGCCGTTCTGGCACGGGTTGGGTAGGCAGTCGTTGACGTTGAGTTCGCAGTTCTGGCCTTGGAACCCTTTGGCGCAGTGGCATTGGTAGGTTCCCACTAAGTCCTTGCACACGGCTCCGTTCTGGCAGGGCGCGGATTCGCATTCATTGATTTCCTTCTGGCAGTAGGAGCCGGTGTAGCCGTCGAGGCAGTGGCAGCGATGGGAGTTGCCGATGTCCTCGCAGGATCCATTGTTGCACAGCTGTTTTAGCTTGACTCCTAGGGAATAGATTAATAAATATTAAGAGTGGTAGGGCATTACGGGATCACCCGTTTAAATTTCTAGGAGGGTAATGGGTGGAGTTGCTGTGCAAGCATCAGTCATCATAATGTTGGCAGAAGATAGTCAACGTCCACTGCACTTGGTACTGGGTGACACTTGCATATAGCGCTTATATACTGCAGTAGCCACATTTCATCAAACAGAAGGTATATTTGGTACCTTTTTAGAATAAAAAGAAGTGTCATGATGAATATACCAAAACAATTATATACTTAATACGTTCATAATGTCAAGCGAAAGATCATCATGAACATGGCAATATAATGGAGTTAAAATTTACTTTTAATTATGCTTAATTCAGTTTAGACCACCGGGACGGAAATTGGCTTTCACATTACCACTGAATCGAACAAATTTATAACTTATTCAGCAAACAATATGGTTTAGTTTACAAACCTTTCCTGATAGCAGCATCCATGCAAGACACCATCTCGACGTCACAGAGCTTGCCGGACCAACCAGGGGCACAGGTGCAAGTGTATTGGGGCCCCTTTTGGGAGCATGTGGCTCCATTCTCACATGGGTTGCCTTCACACCTAGGAAATAACATTACTTGTGTTATACACATAACACTGCAAAGCCAAGGGTATCTCATTATTCTTCCAGGGAAACAAAAGAGACATCTTTTCTTTTGAAATCAAAGATATTATAACATTGCATGCTTCAATTCACTTTGATATCATCCTAAAGTTTCCCCGATTCGTAATCTCACTGACATAAATAATAGTTGAAGATAGGCAGAAGTGTTTTAATAACAACACCCACTTTTCACCGAAGGTGATTAAGTGTCAACATGACAGATGGTGAGCCAATCGCCGTCTCAGACACTTTACTTAAAAAAAAAAAATTTAATATAGAAATCAAGACAAAATAAGATTATAATACACAAAGATAGTATTAAAAATTCTTATTTTAGTTACAAATTAGCTAATAATGTAACAATTACTATATATTACCTACTAGAAAACTTAAAATTCTTTTTAACATTTAATTACGCCTCTATTTTTCCTCTCTGCTCCCTTCCTATCTGAGACACTATAATAAGATAAAAACATACCAGTTAACATAACCCTCGCAGTGTTTCCCATTGTACCCGTAGGGGCAGTGGCAGGTGTAGTAGGTCACGTGGTCGTGGCAGGTGGCGCCGTTGTCGCACGGGGAACTGTCGCACATGTTGATACGGAACTGACAGTTCGAGCCAGTGTACCTGTCAAAACAGCAGGACTAGGAATAGATTCTTTGATACTACCAAAAAGGCAGATAAATAATTATACTATAAACAGTAGTATTATATGCTTGCAATATGAGCACGTTGACGAATATGTCATTATAAATAAATAAATAAATATGATCACGCTATCCCAGAAGTGTCCCCGAAGGGGTTAGCAGAGGTGTTGTATCAACAACACCCACATTTTATGAAATGTGATTAAGTGCCAACGTGACAGAGGGTGAGTCTATCGCTGTCTCAGACACTATACTCTCTTTGAATTAATTCTCAAACATATGCAGGTTTCCTCACGATGATACCCTTCACCGTGAAGCACGTGGTGTGTAACAAAAGTTACAGTGTATCTAAGTGATAAACATAATACAATCCACAACAAATTCAGAGGTGATCCAAGCGGAAAACCAATCCACCTAGCATAGAATGTTCAAGAAACCAGTCTTAATATTCCCTAAAAAGAAGATAAGATAGAGTTCTCACCCTGGTGGACAGGAGCAGTTGTAAGAGTTGATGCCATCGATACACGAGCCACCGTTCATACAGCTGGACTCGGTGCAGTCTTCGTCATTCGTCTGACAGTTGATGCCGGAGAAACCCAGGGGGCAAGTACATGTGTACGAGGCGACATACTGTTGGATACATAAAAATAAATAAATAATAAATATGCTCACGACATCCCAGAAAGGTTCCTTGAGGGGTAATCAGAGGTGTTGTAACAGACACATTTCACCGAATATGATTAAGTGCCAACGTGACAGAGGGTGAGTTCATCGCCGTCTCATACGTCTTTTAATTACTTCTCAGATATATTCACTTCCGCGCTATGCTTTCCTTCACCTACTCATGAATATAAGTAAAAATGAACACAGTTACAATGCTCAATTGTCAAAAATACATACATACATACATATGCTAACGAACTGTAATCCACGAAGGGGTAGGCAGAGGTGTTGTAATCACAACACCCACTTTTCACCGAACATGATTAATTGCCAACGTGAGAGATGGTGAGTCCATCGCCGTCTCAGACACTTTACATAACGTCTTTGAATTATTTCTCAGGAATATGCAGGTTTCCTCACGATGTTTTCCTTCACCGTAAAGTACGTGGTGTGAAATACGTACATAAGTTTTTGGGAAAACTCATTGGTACAGGCCCCGCTGGGATTCGAACTTGCGTCGCTTGCGTAGCAGGCTCAAACATCAAGGGTGCCACGGCTCTACACTAAGCTTATCATAATAACTAAAATATTTGTGAGCATTCTCTCGCTTACCTGGTTACAAGTAGCTCCATTCATACAAGGTCTGGACTGACATTCGTCTATGTCAACCTCGCAGTGTTTGCCCGCGAACCCACTTGCGCATACACAGTTGTAGTCACCGATGCTGTCCAGGCATGTTGCGCCGTTTTGACATGGGACTGTATGTGAGAAGAATTATTTGTATCATTGATTATCATCTCACAGAAGTATTATAAGATTAACAACGGTCATAAATAAATATGCTCACATTTCCCCAAATATGTTCGAGTGCCAACGTGACAGAGAGTCCATTGCCGTCTCAGGCACTATACATACTTTGAATTACTTGTCAGACATATCCAGGTTTCTGTACGATGATTTCCTTCACCGTATAGCTCGTGGGATGAAATCACATTAATTTAGAAGGTAGTAAAACGATTCTAGCCTAGTATTGAACAACGTTCAATGATTGTCCCAAGTGTTCATTTTGATGTATAATTTGATTTGGATTGTATAAGTCAAACCAATTTCAACCTTAAACCGTACAAAATAAAAACTACTTACACGAAGCGCAATCATCGGTGTTAATAGCGCAGTCCTTTCCTTCATAACCTCGTGCGCAGAGACAAGCGTAAGACCCCTCAGTGTTGATACAAGTAGCCTCGTTATGACAAGGCGCGGTGACCGCGCACTCGTCTACGTCTCGTTCGCACAGTGCTCCCGTCCATCCCACGGGACATTGGCAGGTGAACTCTGCGTACGACGCTTCCGCCATACATCTGCCTCCGTGGCGACATCTGTCGGAAATTGGTGGTATTAAGATGTGTTTTTGAGGAGATACAGAAAAAGTATAGTCGTTGATTTTGTTCGGGTGAAGGATTCTTATGTAATCACAAATTATCAATTAGTTTATTGGCTTACTACATTGTTTCCTAAAGTATTGAATCTCCCTGTACGGGTTCTCGATGGGGTCAAATTACAGTTTTCATCGGAATGTTATCGCCAATTGCTAAAAGTTAATTCAAAAACTAACAACTGCCTACTGAAAAATCCCACTATAAAAATATGAAACAAAACAATATTTTCATCTTAGCATAGGTATATATTGTGGATGTTATGAGTGAATAGATTGACACAGGCACTCCAAGTTTCTAACTTAATTGCCAATTTTCCTTCTTTGGCAATCGTTACAGGTCAGTCGGAGGCCTAAAATAGTCTGACAACTGGTTTAACCCAGATCACAGATTTTCCTCGTAAAAGTTGCGAAGGTCAGATGGCAGTCGCTTCGTATCAGGTGATCAGCCACATCGGGTTGAATCAAGTGCCGAGCCCAACAATGGATGGGAAAAGGGCAGGGAGATGATGACTTCAGTTTCTCACTATTAGACACTTTATTTCTTACAGTATTATTTATTAAATAATAACCCCCCTTAGTACGCCCAAGTTGGGTAAAAAAAACTGATGACTTACTGGTTAGGCGAGCACGGATCCAGGGTATTCTCGCAGTTCCGTCCGGAGTGCGGAGGTGCGCACACGCAGCGGTACCCGTTGACGAGGTCGATGCACGAGCCGCCGTGCAGGCAGGGGTTGCCGGCGCAGTCGTCGATGTTGGTCTCACAGTTCACTCCTGGGGGAAAAATTATTGTACGAATTCTTAAAAATGGAAGCCGTCTTCAAGGGAAGGACAATTCGACACATGAGATGGGATTGCAGCATTGGGTTCGAGTCCTGCCTCGTGTATTTTTCCTCACCATAAAAAAGAACAATCTGTAAAGATTTTGATGTTTCAGTGTAAAGACGTACGAGTTCTCTTATTTTGGAGCTGAAGGAGAACCATAGTAGGATTGTACTTCCACCTTAAAGATACATATGGTCACGCCTGTATTCCCCGAAGGAGTAGGCAAAGGAGTTGTAATAACAACACCCTTTTTTCAGTGCTAATCCATCACCGTCTCAAACACTATACAAATACTTTGAATTACTTCTCAGACATATGCATTATTCTTCACAATGTTTTCGTTCACTGTAAAGCACGTGGTGTGAAATCACTGCACATAAGTTTTTAGGAAAACTCATTGGTACAGGCCCCGCTGGGATTCGAACATGTGTCGCTAGCGTAGCAGGCGTATAAGTCTATCACCGTTCACAATACATGGTAATAAGAGTTGATGATAAGGCCCCTGTGTGCCTGGTGCGAGTTCTTCTTTATCGCCGTCACAAGTCACCGCGTCGACGTAAACGCAGATTTGTATAGGATCCAAACAGCGCCATCTGACGATCCACGGTGGCACTATTGTGATCCCATACAAATCTGCGTTCCAGTCAACGCAATGAATTGTGACGGTGATTTTAATAAAACTCAAACTAGACACTTATGCTTGCACTGTATGCTTGCTCTGTATTTGGTAGTGATGGGTACTGACCAGTGAATCCGAGTACACAGTCGCATTTGTAAGCATTCAGTCTGTCGTGGCAGGTGCCGCCGTGTTGGCACGGATTCGAACTGCACTCGTCGATGTCGCGCTCACAACGCTGGCCTGGAAGTTAAAGGAGAATATAGTAATCAAACAATTTAAAAATATAAAAGTCTCATAGTCTAAATAAAATCGAAGTGTCAGTAAGCATTTTACTCCCCCCATTCCTTTCCTTTTTGTAAGTTATACAATAAAACAGATGCAGTACCTCCATAGCCGGGTAGGCAGTGGCAGATGAACTGGTTGACACCGTCCTCGCACGACCCGCCGTTGATGCAGGGGTTCGAAGCACACTCGTTCACGTCTGATAAGCATCTAGAAGAATCAATCAATAGTAAGTATTAATATTTGCTTTTTAAAACATCGTTAATTTTGAAATTTAAAAAAAAAAACAATATTACTACTAATTCTTATTTCAAAAATTATTAAATTATCACCATTGTTGAATCTTGCTTAACATATTTTCTAGGTACCAAGAAGTTCTCCATTTGTTTTTTAGTTCTGTCAAATATCATTATAAACAGTCCACTATTAAATATCTCAAATCGGTTCATAAATGTTTTAGTTCTGAGTCAAATAGAGAATCATATTTTTCTTTACCCTTTTTAAGAATTTAAACATGTATGTCATAAATGAAAGCTAATATTTAAATCAGAGTTGCGTCATCGATTTGATATGTATCTAAATGTAGCTTTAGACGAATCAGTTGAGTTTGGACACACCGACCAACAGATGGCGCAAGACGGCCCCTATACCGCAAAGACAAGGGAAGGAAAAATTCGACGCATGAGGTATCACGAGTAGCTCAGTCGGAAGAACAACTGCACGGTTTGCAGAGGTCGTGGGTTCTAATCCCGCCTCGTGCTCGTATTTTGCTACACCCCTTTTAAGAATTTAAGAAATAGAGAATCTTTATAAACTTTTCAAATTTGTTACTAAATGTCCAAAACCACACGTCTGATCACCCGTCCCCACTTCTCGGTAGCATACCTTGCATCATAGTACCCTCGGGGACATTCGCATCTGAACCCATTGATGCGATCGATGCACTTGCCCCCATTGGCACAGGGGTTGGACAGGCACTCGTTGATGTTCGTCTCACAATGCTGGCCAGTGAACCCGGGGATGCATTCACAGGTGTACCTGTTTGGGGGACATACGGTCAGATTTGTGGACATTCCATCAGAACCCGTAATTTATGATTCAGCAGTTATTAGCATATATATGGTATATAGTGTACATATATATGGTACTTAGTAAAATCGGCCGAAAAAGTCCTTTAATTATTTTAAAGATCACATGGTCTATTTTAGTTTAGACAATCAATGTGATAATGGTTGATATTGCATTAAACAATAACATTCCAGTGCATTCGGCTTTGAACCGTAGCGATATGTTGTTTTTTACTAGTAGTATTTACTAAAACACTACTTTCTAGACCAACCTTACATGATTATAATTGTAGTGGAGTATTTTTTTCTGTATCTAGTCATATTCAGCCAAAGCAGCAATTAAGAACCACAAAACAAAAAAATAAATCGTGCATAAAATGAAAAACTTACTCAAAGTAATTGCTGCGTGTGAAAAAGAGAAAAGATAGATTAGAGAGAGAAGGATAAATATATACAGGGTGTCGGAGAAAAAGGAACAGTTGTCTTGTAGAAGTTGTAGGGTTTTATGAATATATCACTATGTTGAAGTCGTAAAATATCTAGCTCCAACGACAACATAGTTATAGGCTATGGTTGCTAAGGGCCGAAGAGCTCGCGGCCTTAAGCGATTGAATGAACGTGCATGTAGGTGAACGGCCGCGTTTACCTACGTACACGGGACTAAATTGTGTTAAATTAACGGTGTTAAATTAACAAGAAGGTTACTGGTTTCGAAAAATGGTTTGAAAAGATTTCAAGTGAATAACTACGTTACTGGTGATTTGATTTCTATGCGAAAATTAGGTCTTGATATGGCCAAATTTGAACGTCAACTACTCTAAATCGGAAGAAGATATTTTTGTCATAATCATTATATTTACTTCCTAAAATTATACCCTATCACATATTTTAACAGCTGTCCTATTTTTCCCGACACCTGTATAACCAGCCACATACAGTGAGATTTGTTTTGGCGGTCGTAAATCAATTTAAAAATAAAATAACAAACTCTATAAGTTAAAAATTAATAAGCAATAAGAAGTTAAAAGTTCTGAAAGCGCACAGAAGCTTTAGTAGGAGTTTATCACCGTTTTAGTAATACACTCGCCTCACACCCACAATATTTGTATGAGACATTTTAGTTATTAACGTCACAGATATGAGGCGCAATACAATTTCTCATACAAATATTCTTGTGTGAAACTTGTGATAGGGGTACTCTGAGAGCCTAGTGCGAGTTTTTCACTGCCGCCTTCACACGTCACCGCAATGACGTAAACGCTATTTGTATGCGACAATAGTGCCACCTGAGGGTCGACAGATGGCGCTGTTTCGACCCTATAACAATTTGCGCGATGACGTGGGACGGCGATTTTAAGAAAACTCGCACTAAACACTGTAATCAGCGGTCACACTTGGTAAGGAAAATAGAAGCTTACCTGTTGATACCATCGATACAAGTGGCTCCATTCCTGCAAGGATTCGAGTAGCATTCGTTGACATTGATCTCGCAGTTTCGGCCCGACGTCCCGGGCTTGCAGCGGCACTGATAACCACCTATTAGATCTTCGCAATGTCCTGGGGAATAAGAACAACATTAAAAATACACTAATATATTAATTACGATGGTATGTCTTGAATACGGCTAGATCACAAACAACGAATTGATTCCAGAGTAAACCCAAGTCCAAAAATTAAGGAACTTCAAAGTACCGATAAATGTTTTTAAGACTCCTTACAGATTATAGCAAAGAAGATACCAAATAATACTATTCTATTCTCATAAGGCTAAGGTAATCTTTCCTAGGTCGCTTACCATCAGTCGGACTGAACTCTGCGATAACCACTTAACATGCAAGTTAGGTTTGCCACCTCAGTGGTAAGAAAAATATGTAGAGTTAGTGCACAACCACGAGAACTCACCTCCAAACTGACAGGGGTTCGACTCGCACTCGTTGATCTGAGTCTGACAGACCCGGCCTGTGTACCCGGGGTGACAGTTGCACGTAAAGCTATTGTCACCGTCGATGCACTCGCCGCGGTGACAGGGCGCTGACAGACAATCGTTAATGTTCGTTTCACATGACATACCTGCAAGTTAATCATCAATGTTTGAATAAATAATTTTCAAAAATGTTCATACATTTTACAAAAATATTCAATAGTTCTCCTCCACAAGCCTTCAATTGTATACTCATACTATGTGGTACTGCAGAAAAAATTACTAGTCCGCCATCTTGGATGATCCGCCATATTGGAGTTGAAATGACGTCTTGTCGCTGTGTCATGCAAATTAACCAACTTTCCGCTCATTCGGTAAGATAAAGATATGATGATTTAAAATTAATTTATAAAGCCTAAATACATACATTGCAAGCTACTCGTAATAAAATACTTGTAAAAAAATTGGGGATGATGTAGTCTGGTTACAGATAATCTTAACCAAATAACACTGCTTGAATGTCATGAGTTTCTGTTGAAGTATTCACGAATTTAATCGTTCACTGCTCATAGCTTATGACGGCACCTATAAATGGTATTCACACTCACCGGTATATCCAGGTTGGCACTCGCAGGTGTATCCAGCTATGCTGTCGTGACACGTGCCTCCGTTCCTGCAGGGACTCGACGCGCAGTCGTCTATGTTCACCTGACAACGGGCGCCGGTGAACCTGCAATATTACACCTTATTACTACTACACAAACGTTTTATAATAGCTTGGGAATTAAGGATGCGCTCAAATTCAATTGTTAAAATATTACAAGATTTTTTATGTTTTGCGAATCTACTTCTGCAACACCAACCCAAGCCAGTAGTGGAATGGGTGGACGCCCGAGTTCCGTCGTTATACACTAAATATTGTAGTGAGTGAGGTGATGCGAAATTTACACTTGTACCTTATTACAAAACAATGTCCATCGCTTTTTAAATCCGTATTGTAGAAAGAGACATCGATACTTTTAAACCAAAGGCTATCTTAGTCTATGTTTAGTAATAACGGGGTAAGTAACAAAACACTTAGCAATGATTCTAACTCACCCAATAACGCAGGTACATCGAAAGGCGTTGATCATATCGTGACAGACGCCTCCGTTCAGGCAGGGGTTGTTTGCACACTCGTCGATCTCCACTTCGCATTGAGTTCCCGTGAAACCTGGGGATAAAAATAATTGTTTGAAAAGAAAGAAATAAAGAAATCCTTAAATTATAAAACATACATTCCCATACATTTGTAGTTTGGCGTATTTTCCCAAACAATAATAAAAGTATAATAAGCGTTTCAATATCTTTACTTCGTCTTTTAGTCTTCTTTACAACACAATAAAATAAAAATAAAATACCACTCCTGTTTTTCGTCGTTCACGTCTTCCCTCGTCTTTCTTATCTGTCATTCTCATTTCTTTTTAATTTTCAACTTCCATTTTTAACTTTTTAAACATTGTCTTTAATTAATAATAATAATAATAATAAAGCCTCTTTATTTTCTATCCCCTAATCATTACATATATTTCAACTTATAACTATAACGCTATTTTACAAGTTACATTACATTATTGAGATATAATAAAGAAGTTTAGATAGGAACCCCTATTTGGGTAAAGGCCTCCTCCAGTGCGCTCCAGCTTTCCCTATCTTTAGCTCGCTCAGTCCACTTTTTCCCGCTATGGCTATAATTTCGTCACTCCATCGTTTCATAGGTCTTCCCTTCCGGCTTTTCCCACTAGGTCCATTCCATTTCGTTGCTTCTTCTGTCCATCGCTTGTCGCTGTATCGTGCTACGTGCCCAGCCCATCGCCATTTCGCCCGTAGACTGTCCTGTAGGACATCGATTAGCCTGGTCTTCAATTATCTTTAATTGTCTTTAATTATCGCATCCAAAGTCATTTCATCAATTCCACACATTTTGTATCGTTTCTACTAGCGAAGCGTGAGGATAATGTTACTTTGTCTACCGGCCCAGACATTTTATGACAGACAGGTATAAAAATCTCGAACGTTGTCACAGTTACCGCTCAAGATATTAAAAAGCTTCGTAAACCAACGTCATAAAGCTATGGAAATTATGCACACTACAATGTTTACTTCAGGGTCAAGTTAAGTTGTAAATCTAAGCACACAATATCTTGAAGTACAAAATAAAACTTAGCATCTCAAAGAACTGGATGACGATAAGTTTAAAGTAACTTAAGGACGGCGTTAAGTTAATTGTCAAGACACTGGTCGGAGTGCATTCATATTTTATTTGTTTGTAAATGTGGCCTGCCTCCTATGGTCTAGTGGTGCATGAGGTCCTGAGATCTATCCCCGGGCCGGACAAAGTGTTATTAGATTCTGGATAGTGCCCGGTTAATCGCAGTGGGCTCACCCCTTATTAGATGAGAGTTGAACAAAACTGACGATATTCAAACAGACAGACTGACAGAGAAAAAAAATAAATAAATTGGTTCTTTATGTGAACCGTATAATTTAATATTATACGTTTAATGAAAAGCTGTTTTGAAATTACATTATATATCTGTTTAACTATAGATATGTACACAATTGCCTACGCCTTCGGGGACCACAGTCGTGAGCTTAAATCAGTATACTATTTTTAGAAAGTAAGTACACGAGACCTTTTAGAATTTGTGGCATAAGGTATTGTCCATTTTAAAGTGGACAAGCAGATCACCATTCTAGATAGCGGTAATTAGCGTACACCAGGATTCGGTATAAATGCTCAAGTACCTAGTGCTTGTTGAGAAAATTATAGACCTGTTTACAAGTCCCGACACCTGCTGTGAGCGCTCAGCGAAAAGACAGACAGAGATTGACCCAAAAAATAATTACTGTGAATCAAGGTCAGAGCTCGTAGCTATTAAATGGATATTCATTTCGTAAGCTGTTAAGTTTTTTAATATATTAAATGACTAGCTTGCGCCCGCAGCTTCGACTTCCAACCGCTATTTAAACGCCTTATGGGTGTATTTTATGAAAACAATATCTTAAGGTATACCTATCTCCAGTTCACAAAGAACTTACTCTCCAAGTATCTTGTCTCTAGGGCCAGCGGATAGGCTGCGCGTTCATATCAGGGGCCCGACCATGAGCTCTGTGATATTTCAGTTGTGCGACGGTGACAGATGTATACACGTTATATACGTCTGTCTCATAATATGAGTTAATATCTAGCAATAAGAGTTCATAGTAGGGCCTCAGGGCTTTGAAATGTATATGTATAGATATTTAAATCGGTCACTAGAATGTAAAGTAGTAAACCAATCCGACGCAATCTAATATGAATGTATGTATGTATTTATGTTGGTAACATTATTCAATCGTAGTCCTAAGTTATGATAGCCTAGTACTTACTTTTCATGTTTATTCCGAAGACCCGTCTCCATACAAGAATGCTAATTGGAGCCAGCGTTCCAGACGCATCAAAATCATTTCAAACATTAACTCATTCGAAAGTAGACCTTATCACCTAAACTATTCCGTTGAAGTTTCCTTATTTACCGATCATGCGAACCGGGACTGGACCTCGAGCCCATTCAAATGAAAATGAACCTAGATTTAAATGTGTTGGAGTCGTAAATCGAATAACGTTTTCTAAAATCGCTCGAGGCAGGACATTCTAGTTCGGACCACTCGACAGTGCCCTTTTGCGGGCACATACATTTACATTCCACTTACAACGTTAGATTGAGTGGCTTAAAGTGGATTTTCGCATGTCAACATCAGAATTGAATCTTGGCAATAATTTCTATAGAAACCTCTATCCCGCCGAATTCAGAATGTCGTTTTATATTTGCAAGACGAATCAATCTTATAGTAATAGAAATAAAGCTTAAATTGCTGTTATAGTGTTGGAGGAATAGTCTAATGCCTGTTTTATAAGCGTGGGGCAAAATCTAAGGATGCAGACAAATGAAGCTGCGATTTTTTTACCGTATCACAGAGCACCATCTACTTAGTCCCAAACTAATGTCAAAAACCAGTACTTTTATTATTATTTATGCAATGTTTTCGTAATTTATACTCGCTAGCGTCATCCACAATATTTTTGTGACATATTTTAGTTATTTACGTCACCGCTAGAAGGCGCTGTACAATTTCTCATACAAACATTCGGCGGAGACGTTGGGAAACTTTGCCCTGACGCGGGAATCGAACCCGCGTATAGCAGTATAGAGTCAGGAATAGGTATGCTCACGCCTGTATTCCCCGAAGGGGTAGGCAGAGGTGTTGTAATCACAGCACCCACTTTTCACCGAAGATGATTAAGTGCCAACGTGACAGATGGTGAGTCCAACGCCGTTTCAGACACTACATACGTCATTGAATTACTTCTCCGAAATATGCAGGTTTCCTCACGATGTTTTCCTTCACCGTAAAGCACGTGGTGTGAAATCACTGTACATAAGTTTTTTTTTAGAAAAACTCATTGGTACAGGCCCCGCTGGGATTCGAACTTGCGTCGCTTGCGTAGCAGGCGACTGCTCAAACCTCAAGGCCACCACGGCTCTATAGGTATAGGTTACCAACCAATAGACAACGGTGTGTTACCAACCAATAGACAAAACTTATAAGGTTGTAATATATCTGAAATTAAAAATTTAAATTTCTTTAAACGTTAATTTTACAGCACATAATAGCAGACTCGCTTGGACACAATAAAATATGTGACCCTTGCACTGCGGGCTCGCGTCACGATTTCGGATCACAGCCACAATGGGCACCCCCTTGCATTCTAATGGCGACATTATGCGCATATCTGAATACATAATACCCCAGATACATGTCACCTGAATGCCTCGGAGTATGTTCTGGGATTTGGTGATCGCATCCTTTATACGACTGATCGGAGTGTTTTAGTATACGTCATCGGAATTATAGATCTTCATAAAATGGATCATGATCTAGCTCAAAAAGTACTATAGACAATCAAATTTAAGTGTCTGTTTGTAATGTAAGATGTAACAGCTTTTCACTTTGAAATGTTCTTGTGCCCGTCTGTCTGTTCCGGCTTATCTACACTACAGATTTTAACGTGAATTTTTCGGCAGATAGCTGATGTTACACGGGGTAACTCTTTATTTTTTTATTTCACTTTTTTTTTTACTAGTCTTATATAGAAACAGAAAAGGAGTTCCTGGTGAACAAATCTGACGTAAAAAGGAGTTCCAGGTGAACAAATCTGACGTAAAAAGGAGTTCCAGGTGAACAAATCTGACGTAAAAAGTTAAGACGTAATGTAGTATTAAGCTGACAGGTGATATATTTCAACTACCTATACGGACCCCTTTGGATTAGCGGATTTATTTCGCGGAACCACACATTGTTTGTAAATAAAATTACTTATTCCATGTATCATTTGCTATCTGCCAGTGAATTAAAATCGATCCGGAATCCGGAACAAACAGACCGTGAAAGACTTTTTTAATCAGTTATTTTATGTAAGTAATATCTTCACAATATGCATTTAGTGAATCTTATTTTTTTTTTGGAATTACTAAAAGACAATGTTATTTATCTAGTACATAGATACAATCTAATATATAAAATTTCCATGTCACAATGTTAGTTACCATACTCCTCCGAAACGGCTGGACCGATTTGTATGAAATTTTGTGTGCGGATCGGGTAGGTCGGAGAATCTATTTTTCATACCCCTAAATGATAAGGGTGACCACCCAAAAAAATATATGGCAATACAACGTTTGCCGGGCTCAGCTAGTATGATATAGATGGAGTCGAATGATCATTCTAAGCCTGATCATTCTAAACGTCTTAAGCAAGAACATTACAAGCTATGATGTTAATAACCTATGTAATGGATACTGAACGGAGTCATGTGCCGCGCATGAGTGAGCTGGGACCTGTCCGTCGGGTGCACTCGATAAGGTAAGGGGTTCGTGTGACGACATTACGGTTTTTACAACGTAACTATAGGTCCTTGCACTTCTGTAGCGTTATAAACACGTTGCTACATGCTTAAGAACAACTATCGTATTTTATTTGTGACTTTGTTGAAAGATAATGTTTAGCTCTACTTTTACCCTACTTCAGATTCTACTATTCTACAGTACCCCTATCACGGGTTTGCCACCGTTTTCGTAATTTATACTCGCTATATTTTTGTTACTCTTTCATGCATTTCGCAACTTTTTTCATCAATCACCATGGCCTTATCCCATACATTGTTGGGTCGGCACTTGATTCGACTCGATGTGCTGATCGCCATTTTTATACAAAGCAACTGCCAACATATCTTTGTAAGCCCTTTTATGAGGAAAATCGGTAACCTGGGTTAAACTAGTCGTCAGACTCTCTTAGGCCCCCGATTGACCTGTAACGATCGCCAAAGATGAGACCTACATTGGCAACCGGGACCAACAGCTTAGCGTGCCCTCCGAGGCACGGAGGGAACTAGGGCGGTCACCCGTTGGCTTGGAGTTGCTTAACTTCGCTGATCAAAATTATCTATACAGATAAATAATCGAAGTGTCTGTTTATAATTCCTAGTGTCTGTTTATATAAATAATAAATTGAAGTGTCTGTTTATAATTCCAAAATTACACCGTTTGACTAAATGTTTTTTTTTTATTTTCTCTGTCTTTCTGTCTGCATCTCTGTCTATCTACGAAATGGCTGGACCGATTTGTATGGTTTTATAGACTTTTATTATTAAAAACATTTAGTGTTCCGCGGGAATTAAATTATATGTACGCGGGTGAAACCGCGGGGCACAGCTATATTACATAAATCTTAATTTTACCAAGCGTTCCACAGTATTTTTTATTTGAATGTAGACTTTATCTAATCTGTAATGCAAATCGTTAGAATTACATGACTTACAGGATTATAAAATGTTACCGCATTAAGGTGTATTTCATACGTTTTTTTCTGACAGCACACAGTAGTAAAGCTTTTTATTTACTAATTTAATTTTCTAATTAGTAATAAAGAATGCGTGTCAGTGGAATGGGTCGTTAAATTATATTATATCGACTACACATGAAGCTTAAATTTCCAGTATAAGCTGACCTATCATTGTACAGAGACTCTATAAAATGCAAGACCACTGTATATTGAAAATGCATAGTTACACGTGTAGTCTTGTTACGAGAATTTCGTATTAACGGAGATAATCTCAGTAGCCAGTACAATGTTTAACTATTTATAGGCAGTAACCCTGCGGATACGCCGTAAATAATCTTGGTTTGAGACGTCTAGATTCAACTCATGGTATACAAACATGTTATGTAAATCATTCAATCATTGTTTTTACTTTTTTAATTGTTATTTTTTAGATCCGTGGTTGCCTTGAGGTTTGAGCAGTCGCCTGCTACGCGAGTTTATCTAAAAAACTTATGTACAGTGATTTCACACCACGTGCTTTACGGTGAAGGAAAACATCGTGAGGAAACCTGCATATTTCTGAGAAGTAATTCAATGACGTATGTAAAGTATCTGAGACGGCGATGGACTCACCATCTGTCACGTTGGCACTTAATCATCTTCGGTGAAAAGTGGGTGTTGTGATTACAACACCTCTGCCTACCCCTCCGGGGAATACAGGCGTGAGCATATGTATGTATTATTTTTACACGTGTATGCTGATAAAATTTTCACTATTGTGAATTATCTTATGTTCTTGTCTTGTAATTAAATGTACATGATGCCAGTTGTGTTTCCTCTCGGTTCTTCTCAGAAGGCTAGTTTCCGAGATAAATTCGAAATTCATAGGTCCCTTTCCAGGGCCTAAACTGAATAAATTATGTTCATTTTCAAATCAAACACGAACATTACATACCGTGAGTGTACGTGCACGCCTGTATTCCCTAAAGGGGTACGTATTTTATTATAGTATCTACACTTACATTTTCGCCAGCTATGTTAAAATCCCATATAATAGGGGCGAGCCATTTACATGGCACTAGTCTAGACTCCAGTCTGCTACTAGGGAATTACAGTAGGAAAAACCCAATAACACATTTAATGATCCCAAATTAAATGATTAGCTAATTCCGACTGGATATATGGCTTGAGAAAAAGCATCACAAGACCAAACTTAGACGTACTAGGTACCAGTCCGTTTAAAAAAAGTTCGGATAGTTTAAAGAAAAATAAGTGTCAAATATAGGATCATTGCAAAACCACCCTTATTGCGTGGTAATAAAGATAAAAAGTTGATGGAAAGTGCATCGCTTCCGTATACAAGACAATGCGCAAGCGTTCTCATCACTGTGGGAACTGCTGCACGTAGGGCTGGCAATATAATTGGGAAATATTTAATTGAATATAAACAAATTTATGTCAGTGAAAAATCTCTACTAGTTACAATATAATAACAAATATTTGTTTTTACAAATAAGTTACTTCCGTCGAAAAAGAAAACAGTAAACTTAAATAATATCAAATCCATCTTAACTATATATATGTATATATAAAGGAATAGTCCGTGTGATTAATTACTTAATTTTCTTGTCGGTGCCACATATCGCGTTTGGTACCAACTTCAAAAGTAGGTAATTTCATTTGAGCTTATTTTCGTCTGTTATTTTTCTGGAAAACGTTACATAAAATTTATTTAAAAAAAATGTAGGACAGTTAGTAGAGCAACTGCAAGGTTTGCAAAGGTTGTGACTAAGGTTGAAAGGTTCGTATATTTCTTAACCTTTTTTAGAATTTACAGTCTAAAACTTGTGTGTCAAATATATAAACTAAGGGAAACAATGGAACTACTTTTTCAATTTGTTTTTCTTTCGGTACCAGCCCTGAAGTCGCGCATCGCCTGTCTCCCTCTAATAGATGCTCTCTGTCCTATGATAATGATAATCATCAGCCGCCGTCAACTTGGAAGCAAATTATAAGTTCGCGATGTCTGCGTTACGCCACGCACTGCTTCCTACTGTAATCTACTAGGCAGGAGGTACTGTAGGTAGGCACCTACTGCCTACCTATTTATGGTAAACACTAGTGCAACTATCAAGCCGTGTTATTGACAATTAATTAGTCCCTCGGGCCCTGAAATAAATTATTCATTTGCAATCGTACATTTTTAGTTTTTTAAAATCTTTCATTTCATGAGTTCAATCAATTCATTGATTTACTTATTCATAAGAGTCTGTAGTCACATATCGATATTTAATATACCTAATTCAGGAAGTGTCTGTCTTTCTGCCTGTTAATTTTTCACATACGTAGGGAGGGAAATAAGGGTAAATACACATCAAAATCTAGTTAGTAACTACTGGAGGGAACTGAATAATTTCTTGTAGTCTCCTTATAAAACTGCACACTTCAACTTTATTTCTAGGTTTAGAAGATAGTGAATACGCATTGCTACTCTATTGCTTTATTTATTTATGCTAATAAATAAATAAAGCTAATGTAATGGAAAAACGGAAATTTTATTTTTTGTTGAATAGTTCATTAATGTAGAAGGCTTTCGGCTTTACATCACGCTGCGGCCAATAGGAGCGAAGCATTAATGGAAAATGTTACAAAAACGGGAAAAAATAAGACAAAGTTCACTTACCAGGCATGCAGACACATCTGAAGGTGCCAGGATCGTCGAGGCAGGAGCCATCATTCCTGCAGGGGTGGCTCTCGCATTCATTCACATTGGTCTCGCACCGAGGCCCAGTAAAACCCACGGAGCAGTTGCAAGCGAACGAACCAGGAGTGTTCACGCAGATGCCATCGTGTTCACACGGGGACCCTGCTTCAATTGGAGTGTTGAACATAATATTATATTGCGAATATGGTTATATTGCTGAAGATTGATAGTAGACGGAAATACAAACGTTTTGTTCATTGAAAATCTTCAGGCAATCAAATTCAGGTGTCTTTATTTGATTACATTTCCAATAAAGCAATTTTAAATCGATCATGGTAATAATTTACCGCTAGATTTTAATGAGAAGTACCAAGTAACTCAGCACGTGCACAGAACAATCACAACGAAACTATAAGCCTATGGAAACAGGTCCAATGCACGAAATAAGAATGCTTTGGCATATAATATACAGACATATATATGAATATGGGTAAAGGGGTTCTCAACCAACCTTGTTCACACTCGTTAATGTCCTCGGAGCAGTCCAGCCCCTTGTACCCAGAAGCGCAGGAACAGGTGTAGGAGCCGTTGATTGGACTGGTGTCACAGATGGCATCGGCATGGCAAGGGTTCGACGTGCACGCGTCGTCCAAGTGGCAGAGGAGACCTAGCAGATAATCCAACAATATTAGTATGTAAATCAGATTTAGGGTGAGATTAGAGTATTCTGTCTGTCTACCCTATGAGCGAAATTATATTGCCGTGCAGTCAAGAGTTATGAGTGCTTCAAGAAATCATGTACTTTTTGGAGTCACGCCATAAAAGACCCAAGTATTACCACGCTGAACAGCAATGATGATTCCCTGAGCGAGAAAAACCATAGCTAGCTAGAAAATGGGTATTGTAAGATATGTAGCTAGAGCTGTATAATCTAATCGAAAATCCGTAATCCCACCGCCGCGCAAAGCAGTCTCTCTCAATTTTCCATTTTGAGGCTGCGTGCCTCTGCTGGTCAATGTTTTAAAGGCCTCAAAGTTTGCGTTCAGGTCAGCCAAGCCCAAGGTGTCCACTGGGAGAGGACCATTAGGTTATTTTGGCCCAGTAATTGTCAAATTACAGCTGTGCAAGTCGTCTGACGATCTGCGATATAAATTGTAGCCCGCAGTACAAATGCAGTGTATTATTTTTCTTAATTCTGCTAAACTTGCGCTGTGAGTGGAACTAGCATTTGCTACCTTCTTAGTTTAAACTAAATATATTTTTGATAAAACTTACCAGTCTTCCCCGGCGTGCACTTGCAGTAAAACGCCCCAACTCTATCGATGCAAGTGGCTCCATTGAAGCAGGCTGCGCCGGCGCAGTCGTCGATGTTCACCGAGCACTCGGGGCCGGTCCACCCATTCACACAGATGCAGGAGAAACCACCCACAGAGTTGGTGCACGTTGCTCCGTTCTGGCAGACAAGAGGCCTGTGGAGATGGTACACGGTTAACTTCATGAAAAAAACAAGTAAAACGTATGAGTTGGTTGTCCGATAATAACAAGCTTTATAATGAAGAACAAGGGGCCTTTATCGGTTTGAGCAGAGCGTATTATGAAATTCTTAGCCTAAGATGTTAGTAAGACTTCACTGCTATAACGATGATAGTAAGACCCCAGGTCAGACAGATACAATTCAAATCAAATATTAGATTTACATTTACATGATGGGTGATATGAGAGAAATGGAAGGATGATAAACAATTTATTAAGACGTTTTTCGAAAGACTACAGATATTCTAGAAAATAAGAAGTAAAGCTAATACTAAAGACGCAGCAAAACGACACTGCAAGTATTACGAAGAAAGATAAGTTTTGCGACAATGTTGCAAAAACATTCCATACATGAAACAAATGCATTTTCGGACAGCTTTAAGTTGTCTGAAATTACTTCAAATTATGGAGAGGGAGATGTTTTTTTTTTCAAAACCACACTCGATTTATTTAAGACCCAGCTATACGTGCAAATACTGAAGCGGAGTCAAGCCAGCGACAAGAACGTAAGGTTTTTAAAAACTCCTTTGAAACGCGTTTTGGTGCTAAAATTTGCAAATACCTCATGTTGTGTCAATAACGAGTGCTGGCCACATGAATGGCCAGTGTCAAACAAATTAAATGTTAAAAGGGAAAATGCAACTATACAACCACAAGCTTTCTTTGCTTTCTATCAGTACAAATCGAGAATATATTATACCCAACACCTCAAATAACTTATTTCTAATGATTGGCGTTAATGCTAATGTTTAAGTAGATATAAATCATGAAAAGGCTGCGAAGACTTAACGACGATGTATCACAGATCAAGAAGTGAAAGAAAAAGAACCTAATATTTTTTCTCATTCTCAATTAGCGATTGAATGGACAATTGTATTGGTTCAAAAGTTATACCTACTATATGATTATAAAGAAAAAAATACTTTCCGATTCATGTTATTAGTGAAACAAAAGATCAAATGAGTTTAGTGGAAACCCGAATAACCCTAAAAACCCAAACGGAATCAGAATAAATAACCAAATATTCGTTACTTCGTATCGATATATGAGTATTTCTTACCATTGTAACAAATTTAACAATAAACATTGGTGTACATACAAATGCAAGTAAATGTGGGTTTAACTGAGATCAACAATCTAGCAGGGCAATCGGTCACCGATCGGTAACGGGCGCGGCACGAGCGTGCATATCTGATCAAATTGTTGCTAATATTGCTTACAGAACCGACCATTTATACTTATTTATCTACTAGTTGTGCCTCGCGGTTGCAACTGCATAGACTTAATTTCAAAGGGGGCTTTTTAGCTACTGCAATTAAAAAAAAATCGGCTAAGACGTCACTAATGAAATTAAGTGTACGAGGGTGAAACTGTGGGACACAGCTAGTATTTAAATAGACATATATACAGATACATGAAATTGATGGGTCTGTTTTTAGTTCCAAATTAACAGCTTTTCACTAAATGCATATGAAAGATATACATGTCTTACATCAAAAAACATTTTTTTTTTAATTCTGAATGGGCCTGTCTGTTTGTTCTGGATAATTTCCGAAACGGTTGGATCGATTTTAACGGGAGATTCACTGTCAGATAGCTAATGTTACAAGGAGCGTCATAGAGTACTTTTATAAAAAAAAATATTAGGGTTCCAGAAGCAGAAGCAATTTTTATTTATATGATTCGATATCAAGACCAACCAAACCCCGCTTTAAGATATTTAAATGAGATATAATATCTCATCATGGAAAGCCGATGTAAACGGGCTCGATGGTCGCAATGATTAATGATGATGATCGCCATCATAGCGTCCAGGGTTGTCTTCCGCGTGCAGGTTCAATGCCACTGGGTTTACTGTGATAAATTGCCTATTCGCGCCTTTGAATGGTCAATGGTGAACAACTCGACCACTTTATGAGCCTTCGGGGACTTTCAAGTATAATAATAATAATAATACTAATATCTTATTTATTGTCTCTCAATTTTTTTACGTATTCTATACTAATATAACAAAGAGGAAAGATTTGTGTGTAAGTATGTTTGTACCGAATTGGCTCAAAACTTACTGGACCGACATGAAAAAATATTTTAGCAATGGATAGCTAGCTACATTATCAGCGAGAAATATAAGTCATATTTTAACCCCGTACTCCCACGGGAACGGTTACTACGCGGGTGAAACCGAATGATGTCTGTTAGTTTTATATACAACTTTATACGCAATGTTGAATGTAGGCAAACGGTGGTCTCTGCCTTCCCCATGGGATACAGGAGTGAGATGTATGTATGTATGTATATTTTACCAGTATATTTCTGTACTAACTGTGCCCGCGGTATCTATACCTAGCTTTATTTGGCAGTAAGACATCATTTTAAGGATGGAATTTCGAAAATTCCCTTCCCTTTTCTACCTTTTACACCTCACCAAGATCACACCATCCAAATTCCATGTCTCTACAGACGACTGGGACTACTAAGAACTGGGACCAGAGCCTCAGTCGCCTCGTTGTACGTTGACTTCAGCCACACAAATAATACATATAATAAATTGTATTGACTAGATATAACTGTTATTTTAATCTGCATACTTATCTACTAAAGGATACAAAAAGAAAGTCTTCTCGTAGCATTACTTGATCGAAATCTCAGTACGAGTCATTTGTTACTGACAGACCGGTAGCGCCCTATATCGATACATCGTATTTTGGTGATTATCGATTAACTATTAATCATTCATGTTATCGATACATCTCAAGTTATCGCGAATAGTTTTGACCGTAACGTCTGGGTATATACATAAATAAAAAAAGTTATCATAAGGCAAGCTTCGTCCATTAACACAATCGATGCACACGCTTAGACGGGCGCGACCCAATTTCTGATATGTCGAGCTTATTTTAGTAGAAATTAAAAATACGGATTTAACCTTGTCTCGTCATGGGTGAACTATGCAAATATCCGCCGATATATATTATAATGTGAGTTAAAATACATGTCATAGGCGTTACCGCGGTGGTGGTTAATGGCGTCGTGGTTACAATATTTCTTTACTCATGTGGTGATACATACTAGAGAGTGAATGTATGTCGTGTGAAAGAAACGAAATCTTCTCACTTCACATACTTCAAAATATATTAATGTAACTATCCGTCCGTATGTTTTTTAGTCTGTTCTCACGCGTATAAGTCCGTGTGCGCGTGCGCATATTTCCGTCAACATATGGGAGCTGACCTCTTGCTAGGTTTTATTTTGTGGCATACCGTATTGAAATATGATTAGAGATGATCCGTACGTTGGCGCTCAATCTTCTTAATGGATACATTACTTAAACAATTTTGAAACAGTGATGGATTTATGAAAGTGTCGATAGTACATCGACCAATGACCATAGAAGAATGCGTACGAAAGCTCAAGCTATCCCAGAGGTGTCCCCGTAGGAGTAGAACTGTTAGAACTATTAAAATAGCGCTAAATTGCGTGTGCGCATTGAAAATCCTAGCAAAAACTTATAATGTAACTAACAACATCTTCCCACTGTTTAAGCAATTTTCTAGTCACCTAGCGGTGCAGAGATAGGGCGTAATAAAAACAAAATTACTGATTTAACAAGGTGGCCGACGTTTTTCAGACAGGTTATAAATTCACTGTAATTGGTTTGATGTGAACATTTAGTTGAATGTAATATAAATAACTGTTTGCTTCGTTCTACTAAAGAAAATAGGGTTTTTGAGACCGTTTCAAACTTAAGTGACTCTTCATCTCCCTGGCCTTACCCCATACATTGTTGGGGTCGGGAGTTGATTGAACCCGCTGTGACTGATCACCTGATTTTCATACGAAGCGACTGCCTTCTGACCTTCGAAACTTCCTTAACGAGGAAAATTTGTAATCTGGGTTAAACCAGTTGTATAGTCTGACAAGGCCTCCGACTGACCTGTAACGATTGCCAAAGATGATAAATTGACAGCCGGGACCGACGGCTTAACTTGCTCCCATCCAATTATTGGCTAGGGTTACGACTGCTTAACTAAGCTGATCGAAGGATATGCGCAATAGCAACTGTGCTACAAGCTCCTTAAGTGATTACCATCAAAAATCTACTTGCGCATTATATTTGTCTGTTAATCCCGAAACTTAGGATTAAACTTCCTTAGTTTGGGGAGTAATTAACAGTTAAATTTTTGGAGTCGGAGCCGATGTGGCAGACGGCAGAGGATATATGAAATAAATCCAAAGAATTTTATCGTAATCGACAGATCTAGCATCTAATACGGTGATCCTAATGACACTTATGAATAAACATATTGGATTAAAACTCTCAAAAATGCTTCCGAAGCGTAATTAACGAGCACATACCTAATTATAAGGCTTGTCTCAACTCTCAAAGGAATGCTAAGGACCGCTTCTTAGAACTTTAGGAATTTAAAAAGCATTTCCTATTACACGACGGGCAATGGAAGTCTGCTTTTGTTACCCCGATCTTTAAAAAAGGTGATCGTAATGATGTTTCTAATTATAGACCTATTTCAAAACTTTGTATTTTTGCCAAGATCTTCGAAAAAATAGTCCATAAACAAGTCTATGCTGCAATTTGTCAGTCTTTCTTAAGTGAGCAGCATGGCTTTATTAAAAACAGATCAACAGTTTCAAATTTACTGCTATCCAATGAATTCATTTCATCAGGTATGGACGGTGGTGGTCAAGTTGATGCCATTTTCACTGATTACAGCAAAGCTTTTGACCGAATTGACCATGCTATTTTACTTCATAAGTTGGAATGCGCAGGTATTCATGATAAATTACTCAATTGGTTTTCTTCCTACCTTAGTAATCGCACCCAAGCTGTGACATTAAACGGTTTCCAATCTGCTTGGGTTTCCATTCCATCGGGTGTTCCTCAGGGATCATTGCTTGGTCCTCTTTTGTTTATCATATTTATAAATGATATTAATACATGCTTCTCACACTCATACTTTCTACTTTATGCTGATGATATGAAAATATTGAAAAAAATTAATAGTACTGACGATTGTGCTTTGCTGCAGGATGACTTAGATCGCCTGGTTATTTATTGTAATCATAATAAGCTTGAACTCAATGTATCGAAATGCTTCGCAATGTCGTTCACTCGGAAACGTCAATCAATTGAGCATCACTATACTCTTAAAAATCAAATTATATCACGAGTGCAGTGGATCCGTGATTTAGGTGTAACATATGCCTCGAAACTTATTTTTGATAAACACGTTAAGAGCATTGTAAACAAAGCCTCTAAAGCTCTTGGTTTCGTTATAAGATCAGGTCACAATTTTAAAAATGTTAAAACACTTAAAATTTTATTTTGCTCCTATGTAAGAAGTGTTCTGGAATATGCAAGCCAGGTGTGGAATCCCCATTATATTGTTTATATGGATAGAATCGAATCAATTCAGCGAAGATTTTTAAAGTATCTCGAATATAAAACTAAAGTTTATGATGATAATTATTTTTCCCGCTGTAAACGACATCATCTACTACCTCTTGCCCAGCGTAGGTTTACAGCTGATATCACATTATTGATTGATATTATTAATGGTGATGTGGATTCTCCTGATCTGCTATCTAAAATAAATTTCCGCATCCCTAGCAGGCCGCAACGTCGTGTTTTGAGTCTAGTTCCAGCCTCGTCCAGCACAGGTTATCGTGCCAATTCATACTTTCTACGCACCAGTAAGATAGCTAATAAGTTTATAGACGATCATAATTTAGATATTTTCAATACAAAGAAACAACAAATTCGTCGCCTCACAGCAAATACTTTCTTCGACTCTTCAAACCAATCTCATTAATTAATTGTTAAATGCTAATTTAGTTCTGATCCTGTAATTTTGATATAGTTTATATTAGTTTGATGCTTCTTCTAAAGTTCAAAAAATTGTACAATCGACCGTATCTTTATGTTCTATCTGCGAAAACTGAAGGCTTGTAAGTTTTAAATCATGTACCATTTACTTTTTTGTATAAAAGCTGTTTGTTTTCCAAATAAATAAATAAATAAATAAATAAGAATTAGAATTCCACTATCCTCCAATACGTTAAAAATAGTAACATAGACTATGTGTAGGTAGGAAGCGCCCCCAGCAAGAGGGATAGGAACAAACGACGTTTATAATCTGACTTTCTAGAAAATTGTTTTGTTGCGTCCCTCTACCTATAAGCTCCGAATTTCCAAATCTTCTGACACATGATCCTAGCGGTGCGCGATTGCGAGATGTTTCAACAATCATCATCATCTTGTCGATGAAAAAATCGAGACGTTTTTCGATTGTTTTGTAGCAAGCAATTGGCCCGAGTCGCACCGAATCTAGCCGATTGTCAGCCGACGCGATGCACTCTGCCGTGTAACATCGACTGCGATGAAAACAATCTTGATGCATCGAGTTTTTCAAACGATCGAAACAATCGCGACTAACAATCATAACCTCTCGCCATCGCGACCTCTGCTAAATGACGCGCTATTTGAGCGCTGTTGCCAAAATGGCACGAATCGACAGCTATAGCCAGTTCAGCGTACCGGCAGTGTTTAACTGTAATCGTCCTCTTCCTCAGTAATGGTGACAATAATTCCTACTAGAGCGTAACCTATAGCGAGATTAGGGCCGATGATACTCGCGCTTGGTTTTAAATTAATTTAATCCGAAAAGTTAACCATTCACACCAGAAGTGGGTGCAGCTAACACGTCCAGAAACCAGCACATATAAAGAAGATCATAAGATCACAGTCAGTGAACACAGACACTGTCTTATCAGAAGAATAAGAGGAAAAGAAGAAGAGTGTGTATGTTTACACACACAAGAGATGTTTCTCTTTGGTTGTTTTTGATTGGTTATAATTAGATTGGAGATGGTGATACGAACAAATTAAATTCGGGATCGAAAATTTTACTTACTTAGAACTTTTGATAGACAATGCTTGAAACACTTAAAGCGTGGTAGGTCCAAGTGACGGAGTGAATTGTAACAAATTTTAAAATAATCACCGCTCACTTTCATTATCCCCACCTCAATGGAAGTTCGAGGATTTAAAAAAAAGAAAGCCTTGCTCCAGACACGTAACCCGATATCGGCCACGCATTTATCTGTTGCCTTTCACGATTCAACGAGCATATAGTATGACACTAACCCGCACTTGTGAAACACACTTCAAAATAATCTTTAGCACCCTTGAATTAAAGCTGAAAATCGAACTGAAGCTATAATGCTTTTAGGAGATATTACATGTAAAATAAGAACGAGAAACAACGCCCAGCGGTTAGTGTCTTCGAACAAAGTTAACGTTAACATTCCAAATTAAGTCTGTCAGACTGAAATAGCCTTTATTTCCATTCCATATAAGACGACGATGTTTGAATAGAATTAACTTGAAGGGTAAAAGCCAGTTTAGTTTAGAACAGGCCTGCAGCGGGCGGTCTTATGGACCCATAGCGACTCGAAATATTAATAGTTTGTATAGCAACGATCAATTTTAGGGAATAGAGTATTAATGTATTTTATTTTCATGTCATATTACGATTCAATCGATAGAATAACAGTTGGGTGCATTATTTATAATACAATTTAGGTATTAATTTTGTTGGCCGTGATAAATTCCGAATAATTGTAGACATAAGGGAAAGGGATTGATTCAATGGTAATGATAACTTTAATGGGTAATATAATATCGCTAGGGAAAGGTTTGGATGACGATGGTGTTGCAAACGGAATGTTAGATGAAGAAATTAATACAGCAGTAGGTACTTTAGATAAAATAGATTTCACACTACTATATGATACTGGGAGACTTGTATTTGAAAGCGTAATTATTGACCTAACAATAATTTTGGACGTGCAAAGCGCAACATGAAAGATTTACAATTCAGATACAATGTGTTTGAAGAGAATTGCTTGAACAATCAAGAATGAGTAAAAAAACTAATATGAAAATTTAGACAAATCCATACAAATAATTATTCAAAATTAGGCAAAAAAAATCTTTACAAAATACGCAATACATTTGGAAGTCTTGCAAAATTTCCCGGTGCCACATCTCAATTGTGATACAGTACCGAAGTGAAAAAAATTGCTTCCGATTCAAAGAAGCCTATAAAATATTGTCGGAGGATTTTTTTGACCTCGCCTATAAGGCTTCTTGGGCTTAGGTCTGTATCTTGTATAGTAAGTCTCAAGCTCTTATCATCATTGTTTTGGCTTTATTCCATACGTTGTTGGAACTACCCTATCCAACCCGAAGTGGCTGGTCACTTGCGGCGATTAAGGTCGCCTTTGCTCCATTGGGGAAAGCTTAGAAACGTTGGGCTTGCTGTAGTGGTATTCATTAGACTTTAAAATCTTTCCATCAATCCATTCTTTATACAGTTTTAAGCACAGAGCCCACAACTAACTTTAAGAAATGTAAAACATTGAAGGCTCAATTTCAATACCACAGTAAGTACTACCACAAAACGAATAGAAAATACCCATCCCGTCTGTACTAACAGACACCACCGCTTTTTATAAAGTCAATCATTAGCTAACAATTAATATAGTTAGTTGTGATGCGCCTCAAGTCATAAGAATATAGCGTTGACGACTTGACAGCTTAATTACCAAGCACTTAGATGACTTGAATGAGAAGGTAAGCCAGGGGTTCTAATACATTTGCGAGCGTTTACGTTCAAATATGTCTTTATCAATACTTTTCTGTTTAAGGATGGCGCTATTCCTGAAAATTCCAGTTTGTGAACAACAAGACGCCAACCTAAATCGCACAATTATGGATTTTTTCTGAGTAGTTTTCTGGATTATATTCAAGTTTCTAACTAAAATAGTTGAAGGCAATGTAAAACAAGCATAAGCGATTACCCCTACTGGGGCTGAGCATGATCACTTTAACATCCGTAAAGATACAAGAAATATTATATTCTGACGACTGCTGCACGGCTCCGATGAGAAACTGTCTCCCAGATCTGATCTTAGGAGTTGAGAATTTTAAACACTTAGCATTTTTGTTTGCTATCCATGATGGCAAAGATTGATGTCACACGTACCCAGTAGTGGGAGTAGGGCGGGGAAAAGCCACGAAAGGCAGAGGAATTCGCCAGTCTGGTCTCTTTTTCGTGGTATTCTGGCCTTGACTATCGTTAAGAAATTATCATATATATCATATATATTAAACAAAATGTTTATCAAATTAATTCTCCATCGCCCCTGCCTCTTTACTTGTGCCGAAAGGCCAATGACTTCTTCACCAGTTATTTTGTAATTAGCTGTCGATGTATCGGACAACCATGATGATATTATACCAAAACTACTTCAATACAATATGTACATAATATCGTTAGCTCATTTGTTACATTTGGCGGCAATTTGTTTCATTAGCTCTTTTTACACAACGACAGGCGCATGCGCATCCAATATGGCGGCTGTTATTACTAAGACGGATCACAATGTTAATAAAAGTAATGTGCCATCGACTCTGAACTTTATTGAAGGTCGCTAAGGTTTATATTGTAGTGAGAGCTAGTTTTTTGGCATTGGACGATCCGTTCCAGTGTTCGCCAGGATTCCTTCTTAATTGGGTGCTGATTCCTTGACAACCGAATAATATTTTACAATGCCTTTGTTCTCATATGATCTTGGAACCTATTTTGTAGGAAATAGGGTATAAAATTGCTTGGTTTTTGTTTAAACGTTGGTAGAATGCTGATAATGGTGTTGTTGGGAGACTGCAACAAATTGCTAACATATAACTGTAAATAAACTGTTTGTATGTTTTAATTGCTGATGATTCATGTATTGTGGAACTACGAATGTTCGATAAACGTATAAGTGTATCGTTTTGTAACCAAATTATTAGCGGTCACGGCGTATGATTTGAATAAATAATGCACTTATGTTAATTGGAGGACCATTAAAGAGATCATGACAGTTTGAATGTAAATTGTCCACTTATAACAATTTGTGTGTCTGAACGACATTTTAACTTAACCGAATGAAAAAATAGTACACTCTAGGGCAAGGTGATTCCAAAAACACTGATTAGAAAGAATGAGTGACACCACTGCTGTTGCAAGGGTTCGCATCAACCAATTCCCTTTAAGGGCAGTTAGTTACTAGGGAGTCGGCTAAGAGTTTTATTTTGCGCGCTAAGCGCTTTTTTCGGAGAAACTAGCTTAGAAACTTTCAACCCCTATTTAGTCCCCTTAGAGACGGAATTTTGGAAAACCCTTTCTTACTAGATACCTACACCAGATAAAGACATCTAAGTCGTTAGGTTGAATTGCATAATGTAACTTTAGATATAATTCATCAACATTTTTCATTTTAACTAGTGCATTCACTTAAAAATATAAAATATTTCTTCTAAGAAATATTCGATATTTTTCAAGGTTGTTACATACATTTTAACATGGCTTTTACAGAAAAATATCTGAAATGTGTCCATCTAAACTCAGGCCCTCTTAGAAGGGTCACCGAAGGGGTTGGCAACGGTTATACAACTCACTTGCACCATCCTTTTGAATGCTGCAGCGTCCCAAAAGGAGCACGACGATTAAACGTATACATAGCCTTGAGGTAAAAAAATAATAAGTGACTTACCTCAAAGCGCACTCATCGACGTCTGTTTCACACAGGGTCCCTGTAAAGGTAGGCAGACAGTCGCAGGTGTAGGAGTTGAGGCCGTCGACGCAAGTGGCGCCGTTCTGACACAGGTGGCCGGGGCAGTCATCGATGTCAATCTCGCAGTTCTGTCCTCGGTAACCTGTGGACAAATATAAAAGGTGTTTAACGGGCTTGTTGAGCAGACCTGCAAGCGACACTAGGTGGAATCCCAACGGCATGTATTCCTGAGTCAAGTATCATCATCTCCCTGGCCTTATCCCATACATTATTGGGGTCAGCACTTGATTCAACCCGATGTGGCTGATCACCTTATTTATACGAAGCGACTGCCATCTGACCTTTGCAACCACTTTAACGAGGAAAACCTGTGATCTGGGTTAAGCCAGTTGTCGGACTATTTTAGACCTCCGACTGACCTGTAACGATTGCCAAAGATGATCCAGGAAGGGATGGATATTTTCCTGAATTTGCTACGTTGTTTAATCAGCTACTTTGTCTAATTCGATACCTTGAATTCAATACGTGTCTTATATGATAGGTACCTTATTTTTAAATTTATCATGTCCAGAGGGCCTACCATCATCGGTTTAAACAGAGCTTATTAAGAACTTCTGAGCTTTGACGTTTCATTTTAGTACTGCAAAATTTGCCATAGTTGAGCTCTACATCTTTGCCATGTCTATCAAGAGTTCCTCACCGTTTCCCTATCTATAGGTATACTCGCTAGCGTCTCCTCCGAATATTTGTATGAGAAATTGTACAGCGCCTCCAATGGACTCACCATCTACCAAGTTGGCACTTATTCATCTTTGATTAAAATTTGGTGTTGTTATTACAACCCCTCTACTTACACCTAATTATATTTAACTATGTATGTAGTTTGGCGTATTTTACCAAACAATAATAAAAGTATGATAAACGTTTAAATATATTTACTTCTTTTAGTTTCTTAACAACACAATAAAATTATAAAAATACTACTCCTGTTTTTCGTCGTTCACGTCTTCCATCGTCTTTCTTATCTTTCATTCTCTCTTCTTTTTAATTTTCAACTTCCATTTTTAACTTTTTAAACATTGCCTTTCACTATCGCATACAAACTCATTTCATCAATTCCACACTCGGCCCTCCTGAAACAATGTCTGTCCTCAGACATTCCCTTTCATTCACACTCATACCACATCTGCTATCACCTGTGTCACCATAGTCATGAACGAAGGATGTGTACATTTTTTACCTGATGGGTTAGATTGGATTTTTAAGATTGATTGTTTTACTTGTGTAGATGTTTCGTTAGACCATGTGAAGAACCCAACCGTCAAGAAGGAAGTCATGAAGTGTATTACGGAGTACCACCCTGTTCAGCGCGAGGAAGCACCAATTAAACTTAAGATTGTGTTGAGGGATTCTGTACCAGTAGCTCAGCGACCCCGAAGAATATCTCTCATGGAACAGCAAATTGTGGAGAAACAGGTAGATGAGTGGTTAGAAAATAAAATTATAAGAGTGAGTCATTCAGAGTATTCTAGTCCTATTGTGCTGGTAAAAAAAAAGGATTTATCAATGAGAATGTGTGTGGATTACAGGCTGATTAACAAAAAGATTTTAAGGGATGAATTTCCACTACCTATTATTGATGATTTGATTGACAAGTTAAGGGGTGCTAAGGTATTTAGTGTATTGGATTTAAAGAATGGATTTTTTCATTTACCGGTGAGCGAAGAGTCCATACCATATACCTCTTTTGTGACACATCATGGACAGTTTGAATTCCTACGTGCACCATTTGGTCTTTCAACATGTCCAAAGACGTTTATGAGATTTGTAAGTATTATTTTCAGAGAGTTGATAGTTAAGGGGGTTTTAGTCATTTTTATCGATGATATTCTGATCCCAGCATGTGATGAATTGCAAGCAGTCTCAAGACTAAAACAAGTGCTTGAAGTTTCTTCTCGTTATGGATTGCAGATAAACTGGAAAAAGGCTAAATTAATACAGAGGGAGGTTGAATATTTAGGTCACATAATTAAAGATGGTGAATTGCGACCAAGCTCGGAGAAGATAGAAGCAGTGGCAAGGTATCCAGAACCACAGAATTTGAAGCAGTTGCACAGTTTTATAAGCTTGACTGGATATTTCAGGAAATATATTGAAAACTATGCTGTTATTGCTCAACCTCTAACAGATTTGTTAAAAAAGAATGAAGGATTTTATTTTGGTGATGAGCAAAAGAAGGCTTTTCAAACATTGAAGATGAAGTTAACCAGTGAACCAGTTTTGAAAATTTTTGATCCTCAACTGAAGACCGAGTTGCATACAGATGCATCTAGTGTTGCATTTTCAGCTATTCTTATAGCTTGACATATCCGCCCATTTTCTTCGCATTTCCGTTATAGTCAGTGGTTGACGTTTCCATTCTAACAGACTTTGTGCATTGACTTGCAATATGGCCGAACTCGTTACATCGAAAACATTTTATTCCCGTTTTGCATTCGCTTGCGACGTGTTCTATGCTTCCACAGTTATAACATCTCCTCTTACTTATATAATTTCTCTGTGTCTGTCTTTCTTTGATAAATACGCCTTCTTTAGATTTATTCTTAATTTTTTCGTATATTGATAATTTTTCTTTTAGCCCCGCATATGTCGTCTCACCATGTAAAATAGCCTTATTCATCTCCAAATCGTTTATTCCATCTACTATGTACTCAATTATGATGCTATCCTCTATTTTACCGCGTTTTCCGTATTCTTTCATATGCAGCATATATTCATAATAAGTTTCATTTCGTAATTTCCTCCTTGCAGCTAAATATTCATGAGCCTCCTTCGAATTAATTGTGTCTGGAAATTCTTTCATCAGATTTATCTTCAACTCGTCGTATGTTTTGAAGACTGTTTCAGTATTTAACCACATAGCCGCCACACCAGTAATAGATCTCCGGGCGATGAGGAGTTTCTGGGCGGGAGTCCATCCAAATATCTCCGCGTTCTCCTCTACATCTTGAGCCCACTTACTTGAAGTATAGGTTTTATCAACGCCGCTGAATTTTTGTTCAATACCATCTTGGCAGAATAATGAAGATACTGCCCGCGTTGTCATCTTCTCGTCGTCCTTTACAGCATCGTCTTTATTAGCACCACGCTTCGCCATTTTTCTTCTTCAGTTCATTTGTTTTTCTTGAAAACGGACGAGCCCCCAAATTGTAGTTTGGCGTATTTTACCAAACAATAATAAAAGTATGATAAACGTTTAAATATATTTACTTCTTCTTTTAGTTTCTTAACAACACAATAAAATTATAAAAATACTACTCCTGTTTTTCGTCGTTCACGTCTTCCATCGTCTTTCTTATCTTTCATTCTCTCTTCTTTTTAATTTTCGACTTCCATTTTTAACTTTTTAAACATTGCCTTTCACTATCGCATACAAACTCATTTCATCAATTCCACATGTATATATTTATTTCCTATTATTCGTTTTTTTATTCGTATTACAAGCAAGAAGTAAATTTCTTCAAAAAGACAAAAATTTAATTATTTCGCGCTTTTCAGTGACTTTTCGCAAAGTGCATCTACACCAGTCGTAACCCATCTAGGTGTAAAGTTCTCATCAATAATCAAGCCCAAACATTAGGTACTTTTCTTGAAGTAGGTTAAAAATATAAACAATGGGTAGAAATAAACAGTTAAAGTGATCGAACGCAAAGTCACTTACAGTCTATGAGTCATTTTCATGAGAGTATCCATATTGATTCGTTCCCAAATTAATAAGTCATAAAACAGACAGATATACATAGAACAGCATCTGGTATCTAAGTTAGTGAAAAAAATTCAAGAGCTAATAGCCTAGCGGAGTTAGTGTGAATTTTGTTTTTGTCCCAACAGATTATAGGAACGATATGCAATGACTGACAAGCGTATTTGAAGCCAATAATGATAGTTGTATTTATATAACAATGGATTGAACTGTCGATTAGCAAAGTTAAACAACCCAAGCCAGTAGTTGGATGGGTGATCGCCCGAGTTTCCTCCGTGCCTAGGAGAGCACGTTCCGGTCCTTTGGCAATCCATGCAGGTCAGTCGGAGGCCTCAGGGAGTCTGATTTAACCCTGAATTCCTTGTAAAAGAGTTTGTGAAGGTGAGAAGGCAGTTAACTCAACTAAACTATAAACGCAGACCAAACTGGGATCCAGTTCAATCTTGCGGAGCTGATTTTCAGTGTAAGCCTTCGTCTACGAATGAACCTTCCAACACAAAATTAAGGTATTTTTCTTGATCCACACTCTTCAGGTTTATTATGTTAGTATTGGGTTGATTTAAATTTGAACTGTCAAATTATAAATTTAATGTTACTCGTTAGTATTTCTAGTGTTTCGGTTTGAATTTCCTTGACTTAGATAATTATGTATCTGTGGAGGCTTGTTAATAGCAATCTGTATTATATAAGTATATATTATTTTCTATTAATGTAATTTGTCTGTAAGTATACTTAAAAAAACAATGACTAGCTGTGCCCGCGAAGAGTTCATTTCATCATTTAGCCTAAGATACTCCTTGTAATATTAGCTATCTGCTAGTGAAACTCCCGTTAAAATCGGTCCAGCCGTTTCGGAGATTAGCCGGAACAAACAGACAGGCAGAAAGGGTTGGTTATATAAAAAATTGGTTATTAATTATCAGTATCGTGTATACTTTCATATGCATTATATGAAAAACTGTTATTTGCAATTACAAACAGACACCTCAATTTTATTTATTCATCTGTATAGATGTATAGATAAGTTTTTAACAGCCTTAAGTCCCCAGTTAGCAAGTGTCAAACGCCTATGCCTCCTTATTAGCTCTTCGATGTTCCCACGGCAACATGTGTTACTGTTTATGCCGTGTGTTGTGTATTAAAATGTTACAAGCGCCTAAAGTACACAAATACGCGTTTAAATATGGACGCATGTGTTTGTCGCAGAAAGGAAAGGATAAACATTAAGAAACTTTTGGTTGTAAATTTTTTTTAGTATGGCCGTTCGACTGATATACTGCAGAATACAGTACCCCTATCACGGGTTTGCCACCGTTTTCGTAATCTATACTCGCTAGCGTCACTCGCAATATTTGTATGAGATATTTTAGTTCTTCACGTCACCGCTGGGAGTAGCTGTACAATTTCTCATCAAAATCAAGGTTCAGGGGAGACGTTAACGAGTATAGATTACGAAAACGATGGCAAAACGTGTTAAGGGTGCTGATATGCGGCTATACTCGTAAAAATCTACTTTATACGTTAGTACTAAAATAGTTGAGTCGTTACCAAAGGTCATTTATACACGAATTTATTACCTAACTACCAGCTCCAGAATGTCAAAGCAACAATAACAAGGCAGTAACATAAGTTAGACTCACATTGAACATTAGCTTTTATGGCATTTACCAACGGTGTTTACCTTTTTTGACCGAATTTATTCATGCGTATGCCCAGTACATACAATATCCGGCATAGTTCACAAAACAAACAGTATCTAGCTTGCATATTCAATACAACAAAAGGTGACTCCACCTGTGTTACTGCCTATTACTACCAGATTCAAATCATATATTGTTATTTATTCTCATTTTTCATTTTAGGCAACAAGCGAGTGCAAACTTCTTTTTATTTGCATAGCATTTTACTTTTGCATGGCAGACTGTAGGCCTGTTTGTCATATAAATAAATGCAAATCATAATCGTAGTTATTTGATTTCTCAGCCGGCGCGCCGATTGCGGTACAATTTATATGAGTGACTTGTGATAATTAATCAAAGACACAAAATATTCATGCGGTTACACCTGACTTGACATACTGTTTAATTTTGTGTGCTATGGCACACGTAAACCGTTACAGAATCTAAATGGATAATAAAATTACCATAACAGTATGGTGTGAGAGTAGCCGATCCTAAATTTCCTTTGATATAAACTAGACAAATGAACTCTAACATTTGAGTATAAAAACATTATCATCCTCCTGTTCTTATCCCATGTTATTTGAGGGCGGCGCAATGTGTTCTTCTCCTCCATTTCTCTCTATCAGCCATCATATCTGTATTCACTCCTATTTTAGCCATATCATCTTTCACACAATCCATCCATCGTTTCTTAGGTCTTCCTTTCCCATTGTAACCATCCACATTCATAAACAAAACTTTTTTGGCAACAGAATCCTCATCCCTCCGCATAACATGTCCTATAAAATGTCATATAAAAACATTAGTAATTGACAAATGTATACTTTAAAACCAATGGCGGATTTACCAGGCTGAATATGCTGGAGCCCAGGACATAGTGTTCAGCATTTTTTCTTCAATACGCGTATTTTCCTAAGAGTCGCTAGCAATGTTTAGGCCCTAAGGCGTAAATAGGTTTGTAGGAGCGACTGAATTTCAATACCCTATATCTTGCATAATGTTAAAAAAATGTATTGTAGTGTACATGAAAGATGGCATGTCGAACTCAACGGCTACCTGAAAAACTGGCCTGAGTATACTAAATCGCATGGGAAGGAAAGAGGGAAGGGAGGCTTTTGCCTAGCAGTGGGGCTCATAATAATAATTTGGTTTTTTTTTCACATACCAAAGGTATATAATACTTGAGGAAATTAGTTAATAAGGAAACAATAAAACACTGAATAAAATTGGATTGACGGATGCGAGTGAGATTCAAATAGAATATGGAAATATGTCGAAAGTATTGGCTGTCAAACGGAAGCTTGGACTAACCATCAATCAGGTTTTATTAAAGTCTAAGTTTATTTCCTGAATATATACTAATCTTCTGAAAAATGCAAAGTGCTAACGCGATAATTATGGAAAGTTCTTTTTCGTCTCTCAGGTATGCCAAGAGTTTTTCGAAAAACCTTACGTCACCACCACAAGTTTTACGGGAATGCAAACCCAGTATATGACGTATGTAAAGTGTCTGAGACGGCGATGGACTCACCATCTGTCACGTTGACACTTAATCATCTTCGGTGAAAAGTGGGTGTTGTGATTACAACACCTCTGCCTACCCCTTCGGGGAATACAGGCGTGAGCATATGTATGTATGTCTAATTGAGAAGAAAATCAAAGACATTTACGGTCTGAGGCATAGATGGACTCAAGACCTGCCACTTTATCACCTAATCATCTTCCATTAAAGGTGGGTATTGTAACTCCTCCGGGTACCCTTCTGGGAAGGCATAAACTTACGCACTATTCTTGTTCACACGAGAAATACAGACCCTAAACATGAAATCATGTTTCTGTCATCACTTTCACATCGATTCCCACTCTGAGAGCTATTTTAAGTGATCAACCACTCCCATAGTTTTAAATAATTCAGCACTGAGAGTGACTACCATCCGGTCAACACACAAGATGTGTTAATTGAGTGGAAGTCCCAGCATTCCCACACTTATGACGTCATTAAGTACGCTTGTTAGATGTGTCCCTTAAGTTACGTTGCTTTCATTTGGGAAGCAGGAACCATATCCCACTTGTTAATGAATGAAGGTCTGAGGTTGAATTCCGTAAGATATAAACATGGATGATTCAAGACGGGCATTTGTAACTGGTAACTAAATGTCTTTCGTATCAATTTCCTATAGGTATATCTTGAATAATTAACAATAAATTAATGATAAAAAATTAAATACGCTCACACGATCCCAAGAGGGTCACCGAAGGGTGAAGCTTTGGTGTTGTAATAACAAAACCCACTTTTCACCGAAGATGATCAAGTACCAACGTGACAGATGGTGAGTCCAACACTTTATCAGGACCTATACATACGCTTTCAAGCGACTGTTCTAACCCCACGCCCACCACGTCTTAATTATAATGATCTCAATATATTCGCATTGCCCCAAATCTTATTTAACTCTGCAACATTGTGTTTGATTTAGCAAAACGTGTCCATGACGTATAACTCAATACCCAAATTCCCATGGATACAAAAATAATATGATGAACGATTTCCGTCTCCAAGTAAAATAATATGTAAATAAGGTCATATTTTATCAAGTTAACTGTAAAACATAGGCATTGAGAAAAGACTTGACAAATAATTTATCTTCATCGTCAAAATATCCCCAGCTGGATACAGACATATCCCCGACTCAGACGTCACGGTGTATTGAAGTATTGTATTGATTTACGAAGACTTCAATACAACTTCCATTCATCTACGTCAGCCGCTTTCATCAACATGATGACGTAAAATATGCCTTTTTAGGGGATTTCCCTTTTGTTTTTCCGTTGTGTTCAAGTCAAGACAATTCTCAGATTTAAATTCAAATTCAAATTCAAAATATCTTTATTTGATTAGACTTCTTACAAAGTACTTTCAAATCGTCAGAAGGACACAAAATACTTATACTTATACTTGGTTATAAATGTTACCACCGGGTTCGGAAGGCAAGAAACTCAACAAATACTCTTTTAAAAAAAAAATAAACAATGTTACTGGTTTATTTAGTTTCTGAAACATCATGTCTCGAGTTAATTAGAGCACCGAGGAAATCCTTGTCATGCTTACACAACGTAATTGCTAATATTTTGTCTGAAACCTCAAAACACCCCTCACCACAGTAAGTTTTGAAACAGTATAATTATGATTTACCAAGCAAACGTGTTGATTTTAATGCGGATGCGAAGATACCATTTTACTAAATATTACAAACATATGCTCACGCACGTATTTCTCGATGGGATAGGCAGACGCGAAACGGCAAAAAGCACCTTTATTTTTATATTTTTATAAGTACCTACTATGTAATATCTAATAAATAAAATTTCCATGTATGACCGATTTGTATGAAATTTTGTGTGCAGATCGGGTAGGTCTGAGAATCGGCCAACATCTATTTTTCATACCCCTAAATGATAAGGGTGACCACCCCAAAAAAATATATGGCAATACAACGTTTGCCGGGCACAGCTAGTTTCATAGAAAATTCAAATCAACACAGTTTTCTGTTTTGATTTGATTTCAGTCAAAGTTCTACGTCGAATATTTTTGTCTGACAACTTGTGTTACTGTTTTCATGTGTATATTGTGTCTCAGCACAATCAGCGTGTTGTAACCGACCGTCGACATTTTGCAACGGCGCGTAATGAAGCTAATGAATCCTAGATGCGGTGTGGACTAAAAAAAGATGATGTAACGGCTTCATACAACTCTGTTCTTCCTAATGAATTTTAATTTTAATGAGGTAGATAATAGTGTGTACTATTAGGTAAGAAGGGGGTGTGGAGGGGAGGGGGACTGGGTTAGGTCCATCACTCGAAATAACGGGGTCGCTCGCTTCTTACGATAGTGATTGCGAAGGCTGGCACTCGCATCATACTGGTGAACGTCATGCTGGTCATCTCAAGTGGCATAATTTGCATAAAAACTATGGGTTACTCGACTTTTTTGAATTGAACTTAATGCAAGCTGTTTCTTTGTAATGTAAGCATTATTATGTTAAAAATTAAAAAACAAATTGAAAAAAAAATACAGTATTGCCTTCTAAGGTTTCTTTCCGGCTATCTATCGTCTATACATACAGATAAATAAAATCGTCGTAAAATCGTAAAATATGTAAATTTCTCTGTCTGTCTGTTTGTTCCGGCTAATCTCCGAAACGGCTGGGCCGATTTTAACGGGACTTTCACTGGCAGATAGCTAACTATACAAGGAGTAACTTTGGTTATTAAAAAAAACATTAGTGTTCCGCGGGTCACTCATGAAATTAACTCTAAGCGGGTAAAACCGACGGGCACAGGTAGTTAATGTAACCTTATTCAAGTTCTGTATAATCATGTAATTCTGAACATTTGAAAGTACTTCTTGTAAGTCTAGTCAAGGAAAGCCTTTATTTTGAACCACTATGAGATTAGTTTAAAAATTTCAACTTTCTCTATCAGCTCATTCCAGTATATCAATATACCTGTATAGCCTTAAGTGGTAACTCTTGCAAGGTGTAGATAATTTATTTGCCTATAAATGTGAATAGTAACATTACTAAACCTATACTTAGTTAAGTAAGTAGATTTCGGAGTGGCTTGATCGTGGTCGCCCCGGGCAACGCGGGCTCGGCCGGCAGATAACGAAGAAGGAAACAATATTTACAGGTAGTTCAAAGAATTAAAGATCCCCAAGTTTATTTTATTTCGTAACTATATTATCTACCGTTACTTCGCTTGGGTTCGCATTGAAACTAGCAACTTTATTCCTTTTATAGGTTTTCAAAAATTATAGCGGACGTCACGCGGTTACACCCGTAGTTCCCGTACCCGTGAGAGTTCGGAGATATAATATAGCCTATATTACTCACTGATGATGTAGCTATCCATTGCTGAAAGAATGTTCAAGATCGGTCCAGTACTTTTTGAGCCAATTCGTTACAAACATTAAGTATGTTCAAATCTTAATAATGTTTTAAGAAAAAAATATTAATATGTTTAAGTGACACATTTTGCATTATAATATTAACATTAAGCATAGGTAGATGTGTCTTACTTTGACCTTCCAATTAAATGTTCAAAACTAATAATAAAGTACTCTACTAACTTCAAAAAAAGGAGGTGTTTCTCAATTCGACTGAATGATTTTTTTATGGAAAGCATATTTAAACGTAGATTAACATTACTTAATACCGACTTCGAATTTAAGGATGGTAACAATCCAAGGATGTCCAATACACATTTTGGAAAGCCTCTACAATAGCAGATGACAGCAGACATGAATACCTGACCCTATAAAGGTATGGCTAATGACGCAGCCCTACCATTCCAGGCTTATAAGGCCCTGCTCGACCAATAACTCATTGTATATGGAAACTTGCGTCCGCAAGGAAACCGTTCGGGCTAAGTTGCGGCGATTTGCTTAACCTTTTACGAAAGTGGGCTTTTGACTCCACTTTGAAGTACCAGAAATAATTTATCGATGACTCTTAGGCTGTTCCAAAAGTTTTTTGTATAATTATTTGAAGATTCACAAGTCTGCAGGATACATGCGTCAGTGTGTGTCTGTAATCCTTAGGAGCTTGCAAAGAACCTTGGTTTTTTCATCCCCTTCTAGTTCCATATAACGAAAAGAGATCAAATCCTCGTATTACCCAAAACCTTATAAGTATAGAGTTCTACAATTCTGTAAGCATATTAAATGATTATCTCCACCCTTACACATTTAACTAAGTATGGTTTTTTTAAACAGCCCGTATTAGACTAAAATGGAACCTGAAAAAGCTTAGAAGCTCTTAATACAATTCAAGACAATCATGGTTGGTCCCCTGATGTACTACTAAATAAAGATATTTTGAAGTTGAATACATGATGAAAAGCTACTCACCGGTAGGGCAGTCACACTCGTATCTCAGCTGATCCAGGGGTGTACACCTCCCACCGTGCAGACAAGGAGAAGGTTCACACGGCACGTATTCCGCATCACAGTCCCTCCCTGTGTATCCAGGTTCACACACACAAGTATACGACCCGTGGGTGTTAAAGCACCTCCCGTGATGGCAAGGGCCTGAGCCACTAGAGCATTCCACCACGTCTTCTGTACATCGCGAGCCTGTGAAGCCGGGAGGACAGGCACAGCTGTATCCAGCCGTCGTTGTATTGTCCGCCACGCAACGACCACCATTTCGGCAGGGTTGGGACGCGCAGTGGTCTTCGTGTGAGCATTCGGCGCCTGAAAGAGAGAAGTAAATGTAAGCCAAAGGATTTTAGGACTAAACTAGATGTGCCCCGCAGTTTCACCCGCGTAGACTTAATTTAATTCGTGGCCCGCGGAGCCCCTAATGATTTTTTAATAAAAGTAGCCTAAGATTTTGACGGACAGACAGACAGAAAAAAATTAAAAATTGGTTTTCTATGTTAGTACCGTGTATACTTTCATATGCATTTAGTGAAAAGTTGTTATTTTGGAATTACAAACAGACTCTTCAATTTTATTTCCTGTATAGATTTAAGTACATCGAAACTAAGTGCCTACATCACGTAGCATTGCGTTCCTGAGTAAGGGGCACTATGCTAGCTATAGTAGGACTATTGCATGTAAATATGTTGGGACAGTGTTGGGATATTCCCTTCTTTATAAGGCGAGTGATGCGATGCGCCACTCGCGCATCGCATCACTCGCCTTACTGATCTCAGACACACAAGCAGTTGGAGCTTACGGACTTGATAAATGCCAAATATCCCCTTGGAGATCCTTATTATATCCTTATTGTTACATTGTGATTAGGGAGAGATTTACTCCACACAGTAGCAATGAATTCTTATATAATAAACGCTATTCATGAAAAATCAATAAAGAACCACAAATATTATTCCAAACAGTTTACAAATTAATTAATAAACACGATGAACAAATAAAACACACCACAAAGTTTAAAAACTATGCATAGTTTTAATAAAAAAAAAATTATAAATTCCCACACTTTTTTACACATACATTTACATACATTATGCCTAATAAATGGACCGTTAGCGAATTTTAATAACATCTTCATCGTTATCATTATCTATGACTGGCAAAACTATTATTTGATAGAAATATTATCATATATGTATACATATATACATCTATATCTATACAGATAACTAAAATTGGAGTGTCTGTTTGTAATTCCAAAATTGAAGCTTTTCACTATATGTTTATAAAAGTATGTAATGGCTGAAAAGAAAACCTTTCTGCCTGTCTGTCTGTTTGTTTCGAGCCAAATATCTAAGCCACTTAATAAAATTTGGTTTTCGCGAAATAAAGCTGCATATGAAATTAAGTCTACGCAGGTGGAACCGCAGGTCATACATACATACATATCCTCACGCCTGTATTCCCCGAAGGGATAGGCAGAGGTGTTGTAATCACAACACCCACTTTTCACCGAAGATGATTAAATGCCAACGTGACAGATGGTGAGTCCATCGCCGTCTCAGACAGTTTACATACGTCATTGAATTATTTCTCAGACATGCAGGTTTCCTCACGATGTTTTCCTTTACCGTAAAGCACGTGGTGTGAAATCATTGTACATAAGTTTTTTAGAAAAACTCATTGTTACAGGCCCCACTGGGATTCGAAATTCGCAGGTCATAGCTAGTCATTATAAAGAACTGGCGAAACTATCTGATGGAAATATCATACAGCTTATACAGTCGTCAAATCATCAAACACTGTAAAATAGTAGGTACTTAATGACTTAGACAATAACGTACAAAATACCGTGAAATGTTGTTCTAACCCTGTTATAATCACTTAAATGGCTGTGGAAGTCATTAAATTGGATCGTAAGTATTAAATATTAAAGGAAATATTCCATCAAGACTTAATCCGCGATTATTTATCGTTGGATATTAATTGAGATAAGTTTAATTATCGAGCTACGCCTGATGACAGCTTCAACCGTGTCGTCTTATAATTAAATCGAGCTTTTAATTTTTAGGAGAATAAAATTGGTGATTTTAAAAATATTTGTTAGATTATATTTCAAATAAGCCTCGCCACAGTCGCCTCATTTACTTCTTTTAACGTGAGCTATCTGTCAGTGAAAGTCGTTAAGCCTGTTAAAATCGATCCAACCGTATGGTGGATTTTTTTCATAAAAATATAGTTGTGGCGAGTTTACACTTTTATTGACGAATTTACTTCGTGACGAATGATTAATAGCCCTGTTCCAGAGATTGGCCGGAATAAACAGACAGACAGACGGAGAGATAGAGTAAATTTGTAATAATTGCCTTTTTTATATACTTTCACGTGTATGAGCCGTGGCAGCCTTTAGGTTTGAGCAATCGGCTGCTACGGAAGCGACGCAAGTTCGAATACCAGGTGGGGCCCATACCAATGAGTTTTTCTAAAAACTTATGAGCAGTGATTTCATACCACATGCTTTACTGTAAAGGAAAACATCGTGAGGACCTGTACATGTCTGAGAAGTAATTCAAAGACCTATGCATAGTGCCTATGACGGCCATGGACTCACCCTCTGTCACGTTGGCATTTAATCATATTCGGTGAAATGTGGGTGTTGTTGTTACAACACCTAAGCTTACCCCTTTGGGGACCCTTGATTATTGTCTACAAATCCTCAAGGCAACCTGAGTCCTTGTCCAATCCAACCTTATCTGTTGTATTGTTCATAGTTCCTCAGACAAACGTGCCCCAGTTGTTGACGCTTAAGCTCCCGCACGGATCGAAATGGTGTCTGTGGCACCAATTGAGCTTGTTCAACCAATCAAACTGAATTCTTTATATCGTTCATTATCAGTTGATTACTGAGCTAAACATTCCAATTAAGATGATGACGAATTTGGCGGCTGAACATTTACGACCTTAAATATGAATGAACATTTATGACGGTTGCATAATTTGCATTATTGCGTTCTTGTGGGTGAGAATAAATATATAACATACTAGCTGTGGCCCGCGGTTTCGCCCGCGTAGATTTAATTTTCACATCAAAATTCACGGGTGCCCTAATGTTTTTTTATGCTATCTATGAGTGAAAGTCCCGCTAAAATCAGTCAAGCCGTTTCAGAGATTAGCCGGAACAAACAGACGGACAAACTGACAGACAGACAGACATACAGACGGACAGATAGACATAAAAAAAAATTTGGTACTTTCATTCCAGAACCATATATTCTTACTTCCGTATGCATTTAGTGAAAAGCTGTTAATTTGGAATTACAAACAGACACGTCAATTTTATTTATCTGTATAGATGTTTAGATTAAAAAGTTCCCGATGGGTTAAGTAGGGGTCATGTAATAACAACACCCACTTTTCACTGAAGATTAAAGTACCAACGTGCTTGCATATGTCTGAGAAATAATTCAAAGATAGTATAGTGCCTGAAACGGTGTTGGACTCACTATTTGTACCGTTGACATATAGATAAATGTAGATGTTACGTGGAGGGAGGACAATGTTGCAAAATTTTGCACACAAGATAAAGAGATTTAAAGTAGATCATAATTTGGATGATAAATTATAAGGCTGATCATGTAATTCGATCACTTTTTGAATTCAATCTTATCTTTTCACCACAAAGCTCGAATCATTCATAAAAACAGTAAAATTAGTCACATTCTCACAGCAATTTGACAAATTATAGCGAATGCCAATTTGGGATAAAGGTAATAGAAATTAATTCGGATAATAAGTGAACTTTCTAAAAGCTTTCACCAGATCGCGTGTTCATTGGTGAAATGTGTAATTTTCCTTGAAATCTATTATTTTAAGTAATACATGAGTTTTTTCGGCAATTATATTAATTTAAACACCGTTGCCCCGTGAAACAGAAAGACAATTCGATGCGAATCTCGAAATAACTAATCCGTCGACTGGTTCATTACTTAAGCTTGAGTTACAAATCTGCGTGCTCATTTTCAATTAATACTTATGTATTTCAATTGAGCACATTTAGTACGCATATATAAATATATACTACTTTGTTTATATTAAAACGCGATCACATTAATTAGCTGTATTCCCCGAAGGGGTAGGCAGAGGTGTTGTTATCATAACACCCACTTTTTACCGAACATGATTAAGTGCCAACGTGACAGATGGTGAGTCCATCGCCATCTCAGACACTTTACATACGTCATTGAATTATTTCTCAGAAATATGCAGGTTTCCTGACGATGTTTTCCTTCACCGTAAAGCACGTAGTGTGAAATCACTGTACAAAAGTTTTTTATAAAAACTCATTGGTACATGCCCCGCTATAAATATATGCTACTTTGTTTATATTAAAACGCGATGACATTAATTACGTTACGGATATTAATGTAATCAGTCTTTAACTATTGGACCAAACATCTAGCATAAAAATACCAGTCGTGCTGACGGAGCCTTTATACTTTTACGGTGAAGAAGAGCACCCTGAAAGCCTGCATATAGGTGATATATGAGAAGTAATTCTAGTTCGTATAGTGCCAGAAGAAACGGTGGTAGACTAGGTGCTAATGTGCAGATGGTGAATCTGCACGTTGGCATCCAATCACCTTCGGTGAAAAGAAGGCATTGCAATAACCCTGCCTAGTGTCTTCCCCTTCGGGGACCCTCTCGGGAAGACATAAACTTACATACAAACAAAAATACTTCGATTATCCATAATAATTATCAAATGTTTCCATCGGCTTAACAACTGACTCAACAATATTAACATCAAATAAAATTCAATTCGCACAAGGAATATGGTCAGTTTTAGCGTAATACATTCAAGTTCTTTTTAATCAGATTTATAATTTTGAATTCAACGATCAACGATGTAGTATATCACACGAGACAAGTTTACCAGAGATCCATATAAAAGCTATTTAATTGTCTGCCCGTAAATGGCAGCCTGTAGTGGCTTGCGTTTTTATTCCAATTCACTCAGTATGGTGGCTAGTTTATAATACATAGTGGTAGCAGTGATTTAACAGAACGAGTTACGGCAGGTGCAGTACATTTTGAAAATATACGAGATGCATACCAAAGATTCGACGTAGAGACGCTGAAAAGGATCAGTTATTGAATTTGCTTAGAAGATCAAAACTATTAGACTAGTAGATATAATGACAATAGAAAGAGATATTTCGAACAACCCCAAACAAGAAATTCCTGCTGATGGACTATAGGCAGTAAGTATAAACCACACAACATATTCAGAATTAAGATATTTCAAATCTATATATATATATATAAACAAATGTTATGTTGGTTGGGTACGCTTCAAAAAAGCAAAACAGTTCTGCACCGATCGAGCTGAATTTTTAACATGATATATAATCCGCATCAAGGATTGTTTTTATCTATTTTTTTCATCAGTCACAACAAAACAGAAAACAAGGGTTCCAAGAAGTTACGTCTACGCGGGTGAAACCGCGGGGCACAGCTAGTACTACATATTATTTTGTCTGATGAGGAATTCTCATATCGGGGTATACATAAAAATAGAAGATTATTTAGCACTGCTAAATGGCGATCCAATAAAAGTCCTCCAAGATTAATTAAATAAAGTACACGATAATATTTTATAAATTACACACCTACTATAAACATAATTGGAACAAGACGTTATTGAAGCTAAGAAACAAATTAGAATGGTTCCAAGCCGTATAAAAACAGCACATAATTTCAAAACCTACTAACAACCAATAAAGATTCAATTAAAACAATTAATCACACGCCGGAACTAGAATTGAAAGCTTTATAAATTATAACCTCAAACCAAAACCTGTATGAGTTGCTAAAACGTAATTGCACTAAACATAATAAACGGATTTTCGACTTCATTACAAGCGGAATAAACACTACAATTGAACATGCGTCCCAAATTTGGTTATTTTTTTGATAGGTAATATGGCATTTCTCAAATAAGACAAATTACTGATTTATCTATTATCATAGTTTATTATTTTTTTGAAAGTGGCTCTGAGAATTATACATAAATTGTTCCAATTTCATTACTAGTAAAACAGCGTCTAAAAATACACACAAATCATGTTTACCTCGATGATTGCATAATAAAATGCAAAGTAACGTTAGTCCTACATGATTTTGGCCAGTTTTCTATAAGGTACACAGATGCATTTGGTAGAACTACAGAAAGGAGAATATTATAATTTTGACTCTAGAGTTTGGAGTCGGAGAGCGAGTGCTCCCATTAGTTCTCCAAACTGTATAATAAAGACTTTTTGTTAGCCTTTGCACTTTGGAATTATCTATAAAACATTGTAAACGTATTTTATTTCGCTACGATCATGATATAAAGATAAGGAATCCGTAAGGTGACCAGCAGTTACAAATAAGATACCATAAGATTCCATCTTTTGAATTTCCTCTGCTGATAGTAAAAGAGACAAGGTATGACGCTAAGAACATTTAACCTTATAAGACATTCCGCATCGCAAACAAAGAAATATTTTCTATCAATAACATTTAACATAATATATGTGCAATTATTAGTGCAATATTCTCAGTAAACACCTGTTGTGATTACTCATCACGGTGTTAATGAATCGGTGAAGGATATATCTCACAATCAAACGGTTAAACATATAATTAAAACACAATAGATTACAATAAACAGTAAGCAATTTACAAGGGTAATAGATGATTCAACGCACGCACAAATTCCTCAGAGACAATAACACAAATGTTAATAAATGGACACACCTTAATAATTCACTTATGAACAGACCAACACAAAAGCTCTAAGTATATAAACATGACTTTCACCCGTCGCAGTAAAGGTGCGGTTTTCAGACTGCGATCATTACTGTCATACAAATAAATAAAGATACCGAAATTTCAATGAAATACTGAAGATGTTGCCTGATATACTGAAGATGTTATTTGTATTGTATGTGATTTATGTATGTAAGGAAATGACACAGTAAGCTAAGAATCTAATTAATGCGTCAATCGAAGATCAGTGAGACTCGCTGCAACTATTGCATTTACATGTTGACTACGGAAGCCTTCGATGGTTTAGTAACTATCGATTGAAATTATACTTTGTATGTCTCACAACTCAATTAAATTTTGCATGAATACATGAGTAGTGTGTAACTTTACAAACCTGGCAGGTAACGATAACTTAACTTAATTTTCAGTTAAATCAAAAAATAAACCAATTACTAACCTGTATACCCCGGCGGACAATCACACTCAAAAGTGTCAAGTGACGTCAGCCGACACGTGGCTCCATTAAGGCAAGGGGCGGAGTCACACGCCGCAGGTATTCTGATCTCGCACAATGAAGCGCTGAACCCGAGAGAGCAGTCACATGCGAAGGATGGGGGTCCACCGCCGACCCCTGGCCGGACCCTACAACTGCCTCCATTCTGGCAGCGAGGGCTGGACTCACTATGGCAGGGGTTCAGATGCTGGCAGAATTCACCGGCGAAACGAGATGTGCAACTGAAACAATACAAAAACTATATGAGGCACTGAATATTAACACAGACTATGATGATAGTAATCAATTTTAAACTCTATTTTAGAAGGTTATTTATACTTTAAATCATAATACTAGACATAAGGGATATGAGAACGAGTTAATTCTAAAGTTGGAACGTATAACAGTAGATATGCCTGGGCCTGTGTGTCCTTCTAAAGACGTGAAAGATTTAAAGCTTCTTTGAGATACTAATAAAAATCTTAATTATATATTAAAACTTAACTCTTATTTCCTGACATCAATAATTGCTTTATCTAAAATCGCTAATGCTTAAGGTCTCAGAAGAGAACGTTCATGTATAGACTATTTTTAGCTTCGTTGGCTTACAAGACCCCACAGGAGGTCTCTGCTCGACACAATAGGACCCTTAACTGCAGTATAAATTGTCCAACAATGGCATGTGTGACTAGGTTCTGTTACATACCTACAGAGATAACATGGCTGGAACGAACACAAAGATCTGACCATCGAAATTTGTAAATATTATAAAACAATATTCTTACTCAATACAATTAAATGAAAGCCAAAAATCAGTAAACGACTTAACTCTTAAAGATAACTAATACCATAACGATACAAATATTCTGTCAGAATGAACGCACGTGGAAAATACGTATTCACCCTTCCTAATTTCAAACACAGATCAAATAAAGAATTTACAGTAATTTTAATAGCATTATGAAAGCAAAACGAGTACTACGACATGACACTGTATCCGATGACATGTCACAGTGGAAGGTGAAACATATAGCGTGTATCGCCACAGTAGGTGAGTCGTGGCCGGACGCGGCCAATAAATAACGCAGATACGTCGCATGCACGCCCGGGTGACGCGCGGCCAGATAAAATTCACAACGCTGCCCATTTGCTATAGGAATTGCTTATAAATTAATCTGCGAACCAGAATGAAAACACGTAAACACAAATACGGAATTGTGTAGAAGTCTACCGACAAGTTCAGTGAACAACGAATAAACAATTTTATGGAGATGATATTGCTGATGATTGTGATTGTGCAACAAACACTGTTTCATCTATTATGTATATACAACAAGCACTATTCACAGAATATACATTGAAAGTACCTGCCCTTAAAACTATCCTATATTGGATTTCAAGAAAGTGAGAAATATATATTATATCTATCGCTTGCAAGATTATAATTGTAGACCCAAATTACCACAATCCCACGATAAATAACAGTAACGTGATAACCAAAAGAATACGTATTCAATCATTGTCAACAGCCGATTGATTTACTCTCCTCACTGTATCTGAAAGCACAATAACTTTGGAATATACATCAATAGAGATAACTTCAGCTTAAGAAACATAATTCAAGCTCTCCACGCCTATATTGTAGTAGAAAACTTCACCCACCCACGTGTATTTTAATACACCTAACACTAATGAGGTAAATCTCATTTATTACTAATCCGATAGCAACACGATAGGTGTTTGTGGGAAAATTAAACAGAGACACAGAAATAAACATATTCATGGTTTTGTCGTATCTAGTGTCATAAAACGATATGAGTGTCTTTAATTATTCATTCATTTTCAAATAATGTGTCGCGCTACGCTTCAAAATATTCAAATGCGTATTCAATTACGGTTTTATCAATTTTGGAATTTCTTTAGAAACCCAACGCAAATAGCTAAGTCGGAGTCGTTGCTTTGGTTTCTGTACAAAACACTTCCCCTTTATTCTGTTTAAGACTTTCCGCATCTGTATATACACAATGCCTATTACTAAATACAAATCTCAGTGTACCCGCATTAAACTTGAAGGGAACCTGTCCAGCGTGGGTGTTATCACGAGCGTGTTGCGCCCACGCACTGACCTCAGAGCCAAGGGTGGCTTCGACTATATGGATGATGTTGCGAATATTCCTGTACCTATTGAAAATGTATCTTTGGATCTAGAAGTGTTATTATCGTGCAGATTTATGAAGGCAAGGCTTCGGTCGTGGTATAAATGATAAAAGGAGAAACAGAGACAGTTATTACAGTATATGCAAACATTATTAAGTAGGCTGAGAAGCATTATGGGATTTTCTATTACCAAATGAAATAAGACCAAGACAATAGCTAAAGACTAGTTAGCATGGATAATAATCAAGATTAATAATCATTACACGCAACAGCTGAATATAATGAGGGAAGTATGAAATATTCCCACTGCCATCTTAATTACGATGCCAATGAACGTTGCAAAAAGATGACCGCGGCTACCGACGACGCGATATTATCTTAAAAATTATAACCCTCCGTGAAAATAGACCTTTGTTCATGAGTTTACAAGTTTTCTAGAAACTAAATCTTCATTATACGAAGTCCCATAAATTTATCGAGCGTATCGCAGATCTAATTACGAGGGTTTGGTGAAAAAGTTTGTGTTTTGAGGGAAGACACAGCGGGGCTCGGTGTTCGTTTTTCGCTATCATCGATTTAAAAGGTCAGGTTTGTATAGGACACAGTGTTATCTGGTTGTTGTTGGAAAGGCAGCGGAGAGTTTGTTCGCTCGCGGCTATAATTTAAATGTGGCGACAGGAGATTCCGTGTCGCAGCTAGGTGCGAGCGCGCTCGCAATAAATAAATAGTGTTGCGCTGAGCTTGTACTCTTTACCTGTTATCCGATAGGCTGTAACGTTTGTGAACTTTAAAATGAAAATGAAACTTGCTTTATTTACTTTTACTGACTATTTTCCTGTTGATGAGGTTTCCTATTCTACTGATATTGACATCCAACATTTTCTAAACCACATCTTATACAAGATGTTCTTTATTTCATTCTAAATTTAACCGTTATCTTTAATCAAAAATCACTACTTATTGAACAAAGAAGTTAATCAAGCAGAGCACACAATTAACCATCGTCAAAGCAAAATATTCGCGTCGCCACGTTCTGGGAAGCACGTCGCATGTTTATCAGATGCGCGCGCGTCAGGCTGCGTGCGAGCAGGGACGCGTGTGCATCGTAATGTGGACCTTGTGAATATACTTTACTATTATTATTGGGATGAAAGTTAAAGAGTTATGTCCCTTCTGAAGTACCTTGGCAATACATAACAATCAATTAAAATATTCTGCTAAGGTCTCTTTAAACTCTTTATACTTATAATTATGAATCCGACAAGGTTTGTCTGAATACAATGTGAATCAAGGAATGAAGTGTGTGTGAGTGTGATATACCGTTTGAAATTCGGAGCTGTCTCACTGAGATCGCAGTCAACTATCGTTACTTTAGAGAAGAGTCAGTGAGAGGAGGAGTGGTGTGTTCTGTGCTATCTGTAGTTGTAATCTGTATTTATATGCATATTAGATATTATATGCAAGCGGTCGTAGGCTGCAGTAGCTACTTACGACCAAAGGTTCTGTTCGACAGAACTGTACCCGTATAATCTTGCACCGTTTTCGTCTCCGCTGAATATTTGTATGAGAAATTGTGCCTACTTGCGGGGACGTGAAGAAATAAAATATCAAATGCAAATATTGTCGTTAAGTGTGTAATAAGAATACTGGTCCTTATTTTCTGGATACCAATTGTAAGTATATCTAACTAGCTCGTTCTTAAATCATAAAACCTGTGATGGTAACAGCCCGCTTTTTCCGAGAATGTATTTCTTCCAACCACATTACAGTTACACGTCACCTGAACCAGTCGACTTCCTGCCGTCATTAGGCGTGCGTAGACGCAGTTACATGACCTGTACCCCTATCACGGGTTTGCCACTGTTTCCGTAATCTATACTCGCTAGCGTCTCCGCCGAATATTAGTATGAGAAATTGTGCAGCGTCTCCCAGCGGTGACGTGAAGAAATAAAATATCTTCTTACGAGTGACGCTAGCGAGTATAGTTTACGAAAACGGTGGCAAACTCGTGATAGGGGTACTGACAAGGGAAAAAGTGAAATAGAGCCGTTAACATTATGTACTGACGCTGTAAATGGTTTGGCGTTTGATAAGGAAACGAATATGCAACATGTACGTAGGGTGAAATATCTGCAATTAACTTTTTTGTAAAACTCATTCGCCATATTCTACGCTCCTTGTATATTTCTTTCGCTTCATCTACAGTCAGGCATCTCTTCATACACTTTCTTCGGTAAGGAGGACGTGAAAATATAACTAAAGAAATAACCTAGAAGCTATAAAAAGCCCTATTCAAATCCACAGTAGCAATGTTCTTCATCCACTGACCAGACTTGTCCAATAAATACCACGCGCAAGCTCCTAGGCTTTGTATGCAAATTGTATGGCTTTAACGTTTTTAACTTTTGTTTTTTGAAAGAATTCCGAAATAAAATCCAGTGTTTTTGGGCTGGATTGTGTTGAATAGGCTGAATGAGGGAGCTAGAAGTAAAATCTTTCAAGCATATTATACACTTGAGGATTGAACTGTTTAGTTTATAAATTTGACAAACGCGTCAACATACATACATATGATCTCGCTTTAATGTCTCGGAGACATAGGTAAAGGCGGATGACGGGTCGCTCACTTCCCTCTATAATGGTTGAGGAGGCCGATGGCTGGCATTCTCGTCATACTTGTCAACAGGTGCTGCTAGTGGAGGCTGGTCATCTAAAGCTACGCAATTATACGTAGTACTCATTTTTAGTTTTAAAATTTTTTATATCGACTTTTGTGCACTGGAACTGTGTCCATGGGCTTATATAATTTTTTTATGATTCATGTTGTATTACTCAATCAGGTTCTTCTCAGTAAAAGCAACCTTCTGAACCTGGCGGTAGCATGTATAATCCTATGTAATCGTGTCCTTCTGACGATTTGAAAGTACTTTGTAAAAAGAATAAAGATATTTTTGAATATGAATTAGAATTTGAAAGAAGTTAAGAGGGAGCGAGCCTAAAGCTATTAACCAGGCACTAATCCAGACGGGCTGCTACTGGATAATTACAGATGATACAAGAACTACCGCTAATAAGGTTCCTTTTACTTTCACATCTAGCACGATAGTTAGCAATAAGGAAACTGCACTCAATTTTATTGGCAAGAAAAAAATCGAAGATGAAAAAACTAAATCTGTTAGATTCAACAATATTCATCCACCTGCACTTAATAAGCCTAGAACGCAAGTTATAAAGTTAGCCAAGTAGATCGTAGTAGTACCTAACCTACCAGTAGGTACCCACGTGATTGGAGAGGTGCGCGCGCGCAACTCGGACGCAATTTGCCAAGGGGCGGAGCTTCGGTAGTGGGGACAGTAAGGTGATTCACTTAGATCTTAGAATTCAACTATATACACTAAGTTACTTTATGTTATATATATCCCCAGAAGGATCCCCGAAGGGGTCAGCAGAGGTGTTGTAACAACAACACTCACATTTCACCGTATGTGATTAAGTGCCAACGTGACAGAGGGTGAGTCCATCGCCGTCTCAGGCACTATACATATGTCTTTAAATTACTTCTAAGACATATGCAGGTTTCCTCACGATGTTTTCCTTCACCATAAAGCACGTGGTGTGAAATCACTCCATAAGTTTTTAGAAAAACTCATTGGACAGGCCCCGCTGGGATTCGAACTTGTGTCGCTTGCGTAGCAGGCGACTGCTCAAGCCCCGAGGCCACCACTTCTCTCATAATTCAAAGCTAGTATACAATTTATATCAAAAAATAAATAGTAATAGTTCAAAAGATCTCAAAGTGGCAATGGAATTTGAAATAACGAAAAATCGAGGTCGGAAATGAGTTTACGAAATTCTTAAATATACCGCAGAGATTAGGTAACATTTTGTTTCGCTAAGCCTAGGCAAGAATTTTGAATGTAATGTTGAGAAATGTGATCTCTGTCTGATAAAGTCTAATATATTTGTCCTCAAAGCGAAATATTTAAGCTCCAAATACCAGCTGTTACAAGATAATTTTAAGAGAATCGATTTAATATCTTAGCAACTATAGCGACTTATGTACAACTAACTATCTAACATCTATATATACAGTTAAATAAAATTGAAGTGTCTGTCAGTAATTCCAAATAAGCAGCTGTTCTATCAATCCATATCAAAGTGAAAACCCTACAAGGATGACATTTTTTTTTCTGTCAGTATGTCTGTTTGTTTCGGCTAATCTAAGTAACGGCTAGGCCGATTTTGACGTGATTTTCAACGACAGAGAGGTCATGCTACAAGTAAGTAAATTTTATGTTATTTTAAAAATTATAGCGGTCCGCGAAATAAAGTCTGCGCAAGTGGAACCGCGGAGCATAGGCAGTAAAAGAATAAATAACTGACATTAAAATAATTATAAAAGGTCGTATTGGAACTATCATATTTTCTGACACCCTTGAAGTAAGTCATGCGCGCACGCATCGCCCCGGGACAAACAATAAGTTACGGGGCGAAGCGAAATGAAGTTTAATCTGAATAAGATACCATACATTACTTCAGACAGGCCATAAATGTTTATAATAATTCTTTAATTTATCTTAAAAGCACTATACAATACAATTATTCGTGGTGGGCACAATCCACTTACAAAACAAATAGACCCAATCTGGAATTAATGTGACAGAACTACTTCTAAACCATAGATTACTTGTGAGATAATTTATTAAGAAGTTGCAATGTGTTTAATAATTGTGGTCTATTCTTTGACATTCATAAGTGCCTTCATCATCATCTTTAATTTAAGAGCTAGGCTCTTGTCGATGAAACAATCGCCAACCCTCTCATAATAGGTAGTATAAACCGAATAAATCTTTTCATTTTCAATAATGGAGAATATTATTTACTCTTCGAATTCCTCTATTCGTATTCTTTTCTTCGAGTCAAATCTTCTTTGACACATTCCCGCAATCGTTTCCTAGGTCTCCTTCTTCCCCTGTTTTCACCAATTAATATAAACCAGTCATTAAAGAATAACAAAGCTACACTTAGATCTAATCTAAAATACTCGCAGGCCTAACAGCTGCGTTTAAACAAAAGAAATATATCAAAAACTCTATTAATTTTTTTGACCATCCCAAAATCAATAACGCTAGCCAAGAGCAAAAAAGTAGGATCTAATATTTATGGTGTGGTCCTCATTTACTATGACAATGAAGGCAGAGATTGGGTTGTAGTAAAGCCTACAGGCAATCGACGTCCCGTTAGCAGAGTAACATTATCCTCACGCTTCGCTAGTGGCAACGATACAAAATGACATATGTCACGTTACTGATTTATGTAATTTCTACACATTTATTAGCGCAAGCGCGAGAGAATCATACTTTGTCTCGGCCTACGGCATTGTTGGATCTGATGGACGCTGAGGGGTATTCAGTTCATTATCATCTACAAGTAATCTTATCAGTTCGATTGGGTTTCACTCGAGTAATGCCGAATGATGAATTTTACATATTTCTAAAGATATTCGTGCTGTATCCGTCTGTGTTTCCGGATTCTCTGTGATTCATACAAATTTACAGCCGCTGTTAAGGTTTTATTTGAGAGGAATTCTTGTATATATATTTGTCCACTGGAATTTATTCGCGATTTCGTTCTTGTACCAAGAACCGCCACGAACTACGCTATATAGTAAATAAAAATAAATAGTTTATGCACATTATATTTAATTGGCATCGCGCCATATATTATACAGACATTTCACAAACCGATTCTGCGTTCTAGTCATGGAAGACCTTATTTAACCACAAGATGGCGCCACGCGTCAGAGAGACCGCAACATCATGATATTCCTATAACCTAAAATGCCTTGTCTGACAAACTAAGTCAAAGTCAAAGTCAAAGTCAAAAGTATCTTTATTCGATTAGACTTTTACAAAGCACTTTCAAATCGTCAGAATGACACAATTATACAGGATTATACATGCTACCGCCAGGTTCGGAAGGTTGCTTTTACTGAGAAGAACCTGGCAAGAAACTCAGTAATTACTCTTTTCAAAAATATTATACAATTTAAAGAATACAAAATAAATAATTAAAAAAACTAACAACTAACAGGACAGTTTAATATTAGGAACTTTCAAGGGCTATAATGCAAGCTTAATCTATACGTCTATATTCTACATATATACATAAATTTAAGTGTCTGTTTGTAATTCCAAAATAACAGCTTTTCACTAAATGTATATGAAAGTATTTATGAAGTTATTTAGGCACTGACTTAAAAAATACAATTCAAAAAAAAAAAACTCTGTCTGTCTGTTTGTTCCGGCTAATCTCCGAAATGGCTGAACCGATTTTAACGGGACTTTCACTGACAGATAGGTAATTTAACAAAGAGTAACTGAGGCAACTTTTATTTAAAAAACATTAGGATTCCGCGGGTCATCCGTGAAATTAACTCGTGGGGGGCAATATTTTGCAACAGACATCATCATCATCTCCCTGGCCTTATGCCATACACCGTTAGGGTCGCACTTGGTTCAACCCGATGTGGCTGATCACCTTTGCATACCAACAAACATCATCATAACTGCTCAAATAGGTATTAAGACCTCGCTAGTATCTAAAGATAGAAGGTAAACGTCAAAATGTTCATTCAGTTCACAATACATGTCCATGCGCACGCGTCGGCGACCGTTCCCACGCACGCACACATGCACGCTAACATCGCTAACGTCTGTGTAATATGCAGCTTGCGCGCTTTCATAGTCGCTGTGCACTTTTTTTCTATTGTCGATGTCGAATGTCGATGATAATAATTGTCTTAAGTTGAAAATACTTGCAGTTTTATCTTGGTGACATGATCCATGGTAATAGAGATACTTAACTACAAAACTTAGCTAAATTGGAGTACGTTCTATTCTGTGATGGATTCGATTTTTGAGTGATGATTCAGTTATTTATTTATTTACTAGTAGTTCCGCTTCGCGCTTTTACCCGCGTTAAGTTAATTTCATGGGTTACCCGCGGAATCCGTATCTCTTTTTTTGAATACAAGTAGTCTAAATTACTCATACATACATTCATATGCTCACGCCTGTATTCCCCGAAGGGGGGGGCAGAGGTGTTGTTATCACAACACCCACTTTTCACCAAATATGATTAAGTGCCAACGTGACAGTTGGTGAGTCTATCGCCGTCTCAGACACTTTACATACGTCTTTGAATTACTTCTCAGATGCAGGTTTCCTCACAATGTTTTCCTTCACCGTAAAGCACGTGGTGTGAAAGTAAGTTTTTTTAGAAAAACTCATTGGTACAGGCCCCGCTGGATTGGATTCGAACTTGCGTCGCTTGCGTAGCAGGCGACTATTCAAACCCCGAGGCCACCACGGCTCTCACTCTTACTCTAAATTACTCCTTGTAATATTACCTATCCGCCAGTGAAAATCCCGTCCTGCTGTTTCGGAGATTAGCCGGAATAAACAGACTGATAGACAGTGAGAGAAAATTAAAAAAAATTGGTTTTTCTCATCAAAAGGTGTAATTTTGTAATTACAAACAGACACTGCAATTTTATTTATCTGTACTGTATGTACTGTGTGTATAGATTATAGGTATAGATGAGAATCCATATAATAAGATACCATATTTACAGAAATGGAAGTTACAGATACCGTCAATGTACAAATCCAGGCAGATCCCAACGGTTTTTGAAGTAAGAACTTGGGGGTATATATTTAGCACAGAGTAATTAATCAACAGAGAGTTCGACCGCGGAACCAGTCTGCGCAAGGCCGACTGCCCATCGCAGATGTTGCCAATGCCCCGATTGGCGATTATCGACGCATCTGCGTCTGCGCATACTGTGTGTCAATTTTGGGTTGAATTACTGGATTTTGAAGGCTGTTTGATCGTTCTTTAGTTCTCTCTGGTGTTAATTTCAAGAACTTATTTGGAAATATACAACGAATAAGAACTCAGATTCATTGGAAAATGGTAAAAACGTAAGGGTCCCTGTTAGTAAGACTTGCTATCCGTATTTCTGTGTGTCTGTCACCAAGCTGTATCTCATGAACCGTGATAGTTAGACAGTTGAAGAAGTAGCTGTTGCCGCTATAATAACAAATACTTAAAATCAGAATTAAATATATTTTTTTATAGATAATGGTGCGCGCGTCGCCGATTTTTTAGTAATCCTCCTACATACAAACTTACTTTCCATTCAAACAAGTGAGTAGTTCTCCAAATATTAAAGGTTCATTGTTCTTACAAACCACTCCTAAGAATATGTATGTAATACATTTCGTGGGATCATACACACATAATCCGTTAGTTAAGCATACGCAACATTTTAACTCAATGTTTTGTTTATATAACGCTGTGAACTTTAAACAATTATAAAAGTAATTTGCTTTGCATTTGCATCATTATACTTTTTTTTAATCATTTCTAATCCTTCATTTAACGGTCCAAATTCTTGTTTGTTTTGAACTTAGTAAGAAATATATGCTCACGCTATCCCAGATGGATCTCTGAAGGCGTAAGTAGAGGTGTTGTTAAGTACCAACGTGACAGAGGGTGAGTCCATCGCCGTCTCAGGCACTAGACAAACGTCATTGAATTACTTCTCAGACATATGCAGGTTTCCTTACAATGCTTTCTTCACCGTAAAGCACGTGGTGTGAAATCACTGCACATAACTTTTTGGAAAAACTCATTGGTACAGAACCCTCTGAGATACGAACTTGCGTCTCTTGCGTAGCAGGCGACTGCTCGAACCCCGAGGGCACCACGACAAGTTATTCTATTACTACTCAAAGAGTACATAATAAGACTTCGTAACAATGATATCATCAATAGAAATATGTGACCAATACCTTTTTCTATCTGACCAACATTCCCTGGCATAATAAACCCTTTAATTACCTTTAATTAAGTACCTTTACTAAGAACTCCAATACAAAGCTCTTCTAAAGAGACCCCCTTCTATTGTACGTGATATGGACAATATGATATTATTATCTGATGGATCCAGTTACACACACGTGCAAGATGCGCTTGCAGTAGAGGGTTCTGATAAGTATGGGGTTCGCTATAGTATATTGAGCACATCATGTTGGGACTTGAAAGTGTTATAAATAAAAATTACATATGCTCACCGAAGATGATTAAGCGCCAACGTGACAGATGGAGATAGCATAGCAGAAATAGGTCACAAACAAACTTTCAATCCTCATTTTACTCCCTTAGCGGAGAAATTTCCCAAAGCCGTATCTTAATATACTCCTCACCAAGAACACACTCTGTAAATTTCACAACTCTAGAACCAGCGGGTGTGTAGGGTGTTGATATATAAGTTAGTCAATCGGAATCGGATTTCTTATTCAAATATCCAAGAATGTCGATAATAATTCCGACTTTGTTTCAGGAACATCGCACATTAGTAGAACAACATTCAGTTCAGCAGATATCGTTAGCAAATTCACACTGGTTTCCTCTTACCAATTCAATATAAAGCATACTAATTTACAGTAATCATTTAACGTTGAAATACGAAGCCTATGTATTCAACTGTTTATGTTAAACGAAGCAGTTAGAGAGATTAATAAGGCGATTTGACGGCTGGCCAGAACCGCGTTGGTGCTTGTAATATATACGATGCAACTTAATCGACACCAGACCACAGATAGCATCTAGAGGAACAGTATCTTGTATTATTTTATGATTTTACTGTTATAGAGAAATCTAGGCATTGCAAAGTTTGAATTCATCTTTCCAGTAGTTGTCTTAGTGGCTATTCAGGCATGATTGAAAGTTCAACTGCTCGAAAGATCTAATCAAATCTTCAAAGATTTAACAATAACATTAGCTCAAGAAACAAAATTAACCTTTATCATAGAGAAATCAGAATAGTTACCTTCGCGCTGTGTTTAAGATATAGGAAACTTCAGTTTAGAAGAATTTGAAAAAAATACGTCCAGAGACTAGAAATGAAGTCAGGCGTATGGACCTCGATGAGGATACACCCATTTATATTCAAAATCTAATAACACTAGCAAAAAAAGAACAAATGTATCAAATCGTATCTCATATCAGGCGCTTCGATCAACATAAATATTAATATGGGTGTTACCATGTCATGTTGCACTTAGAGCGATCGACATTTATTTTAATTTTATTATAGCTTTCGAAAGATTTGCTTCTTAAAGCCTTCGAAAAGTCGAATGCAAAACTTGCTTCGTGTGACAAATATAGGTTGTATATTAGTTGGATATTTTGATAAACTACTGATATGTAATCAATTGTATTCTTGAACATTCTCAGATTGCATAATATAGTCAAGCCTAATACAAAATTCCTTTCAGGGCAATCCAAAATAACACAACTCTAGCAAAAAGTGAAAGGCTTTGGAAGAAATTACGAGCAATGCTGTCAATGTGTCACGAGATCCAATGCATAAAAATAATAAAATTGAGCTTCTCAGAATGTGCAAGCAATTACTGGTGAAGCTTGCTTGTATGGGATTTATCCCCGATCGTGATAGTGGTGTGACAAACGTATGGATGCATCGGCAACGGCGGCTGTGCGCGAGACCATAAATCTTGCAGCCAGCCAAAAGGACCAACCCTTTATTACGCCGAGACATGATTGCCCTCGGGCGCTCTACCAAGCGGCTTAGTAACGATCGAACTTCGCTTTTAAACTCTGCCTTTCATAAGTCAAAATCAGAGTTCAACGCATCGAAACCGTCAAGGTCAGTCGTAACGTTCAACTTCAAACTATGCGAACACAATGGATTGACAATAGGTTAGCTAAATAATTGTGCCTTTAGTATCGGGACGTGTGGCATCGGATTGTAAACACGCCACGCGGTCTCCGATACGACATGAATACTGATTCGCGGGAAACACGCGGCTCACCTTTTGTCAGCAACAAGTGCTACTAGATCGTATCAAATTCCATTTTTGTATTCAAATATGCCAGTTGGGTAATCGAAACAACCGTGTCTTCATCGGGCGTCAATCATAAGCCTCGTAATGCACGAGCGCAACAAGAGAACGAAATGTAAATCGAACATGACATCCGGGTGCGAGTTCAAGCGGGCATCAGAGTGCGGATTGAAAATGGAAACATTCACGGACGCCGCTTAATCTCATCTCGAATCAATGAGATTGTTCGGGCACGGCGAGGTCGGGTCACCCTGCTAAACGGCGCAACAACTCGCCTAGCCGACCATTTACTTCAAAGCACAAATACGTGGGCATACATACCGCACAATCGCAACCAGTTTTGATCGGACAAGTACTTGCTGGCGACGCGATGATTTGACGTTCTCTATTAGCATGATTGTCTCAGTTGATATCGTGAGTCATGCTAACTATACTTTTAATTAGATGAAGTCAATAAACTTGTATTTACTTTTTATGATGCTCCATTCTGTAAACATGAACCTACCATCATCAGTCCTTCATTGTAACCGTAACCGTTTTAATAACGTTATTCTTACTGGTCTATCTTTTAAGATTGCGATTTCAAGTATGACCAAAAAACTATATCCAATCATATAATCTAGCCTATTCAATACTTACAAATTATAATGATAATAATACTGATGTGAAGTAATATTTAAAAGTTGCGAGAGTATCACAAGAAGACGTATAAGCCCTTAGTAAGCAATCAGGCAAGGCAGCTGAGCCGGGATTGAATCGTACAATTGGCGAGTATGATGCACGGTCGCACGAAACGCTCGATCTTTGCTCCAGATCTGGCGTCGTGGTCGCGCCGTTCGAGCATTATATGCAAATACTTGAGTAGGCTTAAAACTTGAGCGACAGCGTTAACTATAACACAAATATAACAAAATACTTAATACCAAATGCGTCCTCTGAATAAGCGGAAAATCTACAAGTTTCAACAACAATATTACAGCTTACAAAGCACTAGGGGCAGCATAAATAATAAGATAATCAAACAAAAGAATTTGAAACTTTAAAATCTGAATGTGATTTTACAGAGATGGGAGACTTTCTTGAAACAATAAATCATAAACAACCTAAACCGCTAACGTAGACCACGCTGTCGACAGTCATCTAAATAAATAATGATTGAGCAACGCGCGACACCCATTGTTGCGAACGAGCGTGTCCACAGCGTTAAACTGCTGAAATTAGTCGCCTCTTGAATTTGACTACATTACTACACAAACATTGAGCAATAACCTTAACAGCGACATAAACGAGAGAAAGGGTTGATATTCATGGTAATAAGGACATTAAGATTGAAATTATATGTACAGAACTAGATTTGCCAGTTCGTCGTGTTGATTTCCAAAGTGGATATTTAGCTAAATATCATGGAGCGAAAGCTACAATATAAAAGCGACCGAGTCGGTTCATATTGATAAGAAAACATAGAGGTACTGGCGAACAAGATTTATCAATTCACAAGCAATTTACATTACTCAAAGGTCGTGGTCGTTCAACTAAAATAAGTTGTATCTTTAGCACTATAATTATTAAGTCATTTATTTTAATAAAAGCGGAGTTTTGCCGTTTCTTCTCCTGTCAATCTATAATTTTGAATCGAAGGTAGAATTAAGATACTACTAATTGAATCAGCTAGTCCTAAAGTAAGTAGTACAAAGGATGTCCATAAGTCCCGTTTACTTGATTCTTAGTTTTGGATTGGGTTTTGTAATATTAGGAAATTCAGAAATGACTCAAGTAATTTAAGACTAGAAAGTAGTAATACTTAAGCCTACAGAATGCTATGACCACAGTTTCGAAAGAGATAAGAACAAAATGCCACTTTTTCCCAAGCTAAAGACGGACTTAACATTATCTCCGTACATGCCAATGATACAGTCGGACATTACAATCAATCGATAAAGCTAAATCGAGTATATTTTACACGCGACAAAAGTGTCGGAGATCTTTTTATGTAAATGAGATAAGTAGATGTTCTGAAACGATTTAATATTCAACATTCGGAAATGTTACACCGAACGAAATCTGTTGAACCACGTGACACGAATATGGGTGGCAGTAGTTGAATAGAAGACCCGTCACTAGACATAACTGACGGAGACATCCCAATTGAGATATCAACATTTAAGATTGACACCTCTGAGTAAAGTAGACAATTTATTCGAAACGTGAACGGACACCCAGAAGATGTCATAGAGGAGAGGTAAGCTAATAAAAAAAGCATTTTTAATTCAGATGCAAAAGCCGTAAACTCGACGAATTATCAATTTATTCTACACCATAGAGCAAGTGAGTTGAATGTAAACGGCGCAGCCTAGGGCTCAGTACCAAACACGGCTAACTCCCGTAACGACGCAGTTATGTCAGGTTGGTGGGAAGCCGAGCTCTGGGAGCCCCTGAGGCCTCGGTTCCCTGAGCCTTCAACTAACCGTGCCCCGGGCAACTAAGCCGTTACTACGACCCACAGTTCAACTTAGACCTTAGTTGCGTCAGTCGTTTTAGAAATAAGACCGTTTGTCAGCTTGTTAGAAAAGATTGAGTAAAGTCAATTTGAGAATTGCATAAGTTGACTACATCTCCACTAATATACCAATATTTAACTTTCATTTATTTGCCTTGATTCTGAACTATATTTTATTGGAGGTGGAATCCTTGCCCACCAGGCCAGATCACTAATTCAGTTCTTAGATCAAAAACAAGTCTGAACTACAATTGTTTGGGCGTACCGCGCCACATTTCACTTTGATTTGCGTAGACAACACTAACAGCTAGTTACAGCCAGCCGTTAATCATACTCTTGAGGGAGCTACACACACAGAGAAATTTAGCAATGAACACAAGATTCAGCCGACGTAAAATATAAATAATTGTTTAGGAACTTAAGAATTAGGAAAACATAGAGGAAGTAAGACGGGATCTCCCTTTCGAATTTCGACGCTACCCTGCTACAAAAGCGCGTGTGATGGTCTTGTGACCAGTATTTATAGACTGCAATAGACGCTTACAAACAGGCGGACTGTTCGCTTGTTATTTTTGTACTTATTAAACCAAAATAAGGAGATACTTATCTACTAGTGTGTACCTATGGATTAAATCTGTGACTTTCTTGCCTTCAAAAAGATCGAAACAACGCTGTCGAAACAAGATATATAGGTGCTATAAGGACGCTTCGCCAGTAAGCTAGAAATTACGTTATCTTGGAACATTAATTTAACTTTTTAAACCTAGCAGCCAACTTAACTGATCCAAAAAATATAAAGGATTGAAACTGCGTTACAAGCAATAAAGTCAATGCTGAAAACACCTGGGATTATCAAACAAGTTTCAAATAAAGACATCGCGAAACCTACACGGACTATAAAACAAATCTTTGTATATCTAATGCTGGTATGCATTTGTACCCATTACAAATTCATATATGCATTATGAGAAACGTTTACTAGGTGCATACATATGCAGCATATTTGATACGATATTTATAAATGAACATGTATGACGATGGAACATAACTGTTTCTATAATTGTGTACTTAACTTTATTTATTTTCCCGTCGTGTCCGTAATGTTGGTTTTAATTCGTCAATACATTATTGGCTAAGCTTTCGTTTAGGTGATTACCATTATTGGATAAGTGGTTGGGTGTTATGACAGTATCGATTTCAATAGTCAACTGAACGAGACTCCCAAATCACATACAATTCAATTGTGAGTATAAATTATTGATATTTTTTCCTGACACAAAATACATTTAGTAAAATAAATAAAACCGTTATACCGTGATCTCCATGTTAATTTTGAAAGGTATAGTTAAGTTGCATACACAATGTTATAACAGGGGATAACTTCAAACCATCGACATTGATATTCGACTTGAAACGATCAACAATGAACACAGAAAAGAAGTCAGTTATTTACATCGAAGGGCAAATGAGAACGATTTTGTTCATATCAACACACACGACAGTCTAAAAGCTTCAATAATATACTTTCAAAAGCACGCGTCATTTGATGAGCATGACGCGGCGCTAAAGCCGAGGTCGTGGGCGGTTCACGTGTAAGATGCCAGGAGATAATGCTATAGTAATGACGCCCGATCACCGTTTTGGTGCAACACCGATCTATCGATGGGCACGACTTTCAACTTTGTTCTGACGTAAATAACTTAATATAAATTGAAACGAAAATTAATTTTCAAGTTTAGGATGGAAATCGGTAGCAGATCGGAGGCGCATCGACATTGACCTTAGATGTGCGGGCGCACGTTACGAATCGATTCAGCAGCGGCCAGCCAATAGGGGCGCGTCGCGATGATGCTGGGCAAACATGGCGGTCACTGACCTGCAACTTGCGCGCAGACATTTGCATACCAAGTCGTTGCATCACGAATGACCATAACCCGTTCGATGATATGATTTATTCGCGTCATTGAATACGACAGCACCTGTATGAGACAGATTGCACGTAAAGGGTTTCAATTGAGCTAGCTTAGTGCGAGCGTAGGCTGTAGATTCCAATTGGATGTCACAAACTAAATATACTGGTATAGCATTGCTTTTCAAAAATGACGTTTATTTAGTGGTAGACGAATTATTATTAGTTGAATAGAACACAAAACAATATCCGATCACTCAAAAACCAACACATAAATTGGTAATACCACCAGCATCAAACATGAGCGTAACAATAAAATCACACAAAACATGGCCATGGAAATCGCAGTCACTATGTGGTTTGTGCGCATGATTCACTAAATAATGATTACGTGCATTGCATTAAAGTACGCTGAGATCACGGCAGGTGTAGAATGCGCCCTGATCTCAACCTGCCATAATTAAAAGGATCCAGACCTCTTTGAGCATAATTAGCGTCATTTTATACCTCCAAGTTATATAGATTTTCAATTTGTATATTATCTTGCCCAGAATTGGGCTTAGAGGTCGATGAGATTCTTATCTTTAAAAATTCAGATTTGTTAATTGACTCGACGTCTTAATAGTCAATTAGTAGTGATTTGTCTATCAATAAAACTGAAGCCACAGTTACACCTACATACAGAGAGACTATAACGTAAAATTTGTGGTAAAGACCCCGTCGTGTTCCTACAAATTATGTTCAGCATTAAGTCAAATTTTGATGTGCGTTCGGCCAAATCATAATATTATACAAATGTATTAAATTGGCTGAGTGGAATTGGTGATTAGCATATCTGAAACAATTATTTTTATAAAAACTTAAGTACAGTGATGTCACACTGCGATCTATACGTTGAAGGAACGCTATTCTTCGGGATAGTGGGTATTGTAACACATATTGTAACGCCTACCCTTCTGGGACCATTCTGGAACGCTTACATAATTTCGATTCATTTTATTAGACAACCAATTAGAGTGCATAATAAATCAAAACAGGACAATCCGTAAGAATAATAAAAAATCAAAGATCACACTCCAATAAAAACAAAGCTTCATTTATCTTTTAGGGGACTAATTTGTACTTCCAACTGATGCCTTAGCAATAAAGGTCCATAATGGAGCGACATTAATAAAAGCTGTGAACAAAAAACCACGAGCGTATTGAAATTTCTTTATAACGCTCCGGCGATAGCACTATCTGATGAATCGAACGTTTTAATAACAATCGACGGATTTATATGACCGCCAATCGTGTGAATTCTCTCAATAGTGCTATTAAAGAAATTCACAAAACTTGTATAACTCGTTCTGAAATTTTATTGTTCTTTGATCAGAATAGTCCAGGAATAGAAGTGATTGTATCTCAAATTACTGTTGTTAATAAATTTGAAGCAACCCATTTCTATGCTAAACTCGCCAAGAGATCTTTCACAGTGTCATTCTAAGCAGATATGTTATCTTTAACGATTGTTATCCTTTAGGTGTTCTGTATAACTTTAAATATAAATTAACAGGAGAAAACGAATGTGACTATATTTACATAATTTGTATTCTCACACTGTGTCCTTGAATTCTCAAAATATCACCATTTTAATAAAGAACAAATTACTATGACTTTACATTAAACATTACTTTACATAACACATTTGTAGTAACAAAGAACTTAAGATTTTCATCAGTATGTATTTATATATATCGTTCGTATTTTGGCCACATAATGCGAAGGGGTAATGAGAGCCTGGGGAAATTGATCGTAGTTGAGCAAATGGCAAACGAGACCGAGGCCGATCTCCTACCAGATGGATAGACCTAATAAAGGACTCCAGGTCCACGAGGCTAGCTCCGTCGTCAGGGCCCCGATGGACAGAAGACGATGGAAACAAATAGTTCACTCCAAATGTGGACGACTCGTTGATGATCACGATCCTCAGTCATGAGGTAACGACTAGAGAGATATCTGTATGTATTATATAATACGTTACTAACAAGGTGGGTGGGGAAAAAATATTTTTGTTCATTTCTTTTCTTTTTGTTTTAGTGTCTCCGAACCTATCCATATTTTGATTGTCTATCCCACACTACTGATATATCCAACAAATCCCTGATAGAGCGTCGTGGACATTTTTTAATTCAATACAATTGTTGGAGCTTATTCAAATGAAGCAGATAATCGGTCGTCGGCACCGTATTATGGTGTCTTCAATCGGCTTGAAGCGTCGGTGATCCAACGTTTCTCTTAATATTCCTACAGTTTTTGGATCATTAGGAAGCGCTTTCCTAGCTGTATCTGCAGTCACACCAAATAATTACGGTGTTGGTTTCTCGAAATTCATTTTAATTTTATTAACATTCAAGACAAGCTCTTGTTTTAGAGCTTATGACATCATTACAAATGGATATTTCTCCAATTAGACGGTCCGCTTTCAATATCCACGTGTGTATTATCTTTTTAATAAATTTCTGTGTCTGGTTTGGTCATTCGTGCATGATTAAATATTAAGTAGCCCATAATATATTTTGGATCATTAAGACTTCGGCGGTTTATGGCAAATTTTATTCTATTTCGATTACATTTGGTATCTATCATCGCGTTTGGGTAATTACTTTTCTACCGTTATTAATATGCATCTCTTTACATTAATGTTTTGTATAAAAATATTACTCTGAACACTAATGAGCAACAAAATGTATTCCTTGAAGGGGTAGGCAGCGGTGTTCTTGTAGTACACCCACACTTCACCAGTTATATTTAAGTCTCACGTAATAGGGGACGAGCCTATTTGCCTTTAACCGATCACTAATCCAGACTCCTGTCTGCTACTGAGAAATTGCAGATGGGAAAATCCAATAACACTTTGCCCGACCCGAGGTCCTACCCAGAACCACGTGTTCAGCAGTAACGAGGCGAGTCTACTACATTTATCAAGATAATATCGATGAATTTCTTATTTACAAAGAAAATAATGGTATTATCGTTGGTTCTGAAGCATGAAATCCTGCAAGACTCAACAAAGCACTTGATGTCAAGCTCGAGTTCGAGACGCGATCAATGGCCTCAGATGAACTTCGTCAAAAAAGCATGAAGAACTTTTTTAAACAAATATTCGTCGAATCGATTTGAGACTTCATCTTCAAGTGTTTACTCAGTAACACTCCGTTTTGAATAAATCGATTTCAGTCGAATCTTTTAAATGCAAAGCAAAATACTCTTTAATTCTCAGACAATTAAGCCGGTCTCACTTTATAACGACTTGGTTTGATACTTAAATCTACCTGCCAAGGTGAAGTGTACGGTAACCCTATTGGTTTAAGGTCATGTTCTGTTTGTGTAGCCGTTATTAAACTGGTCAAGCTTTGATATCCATCAGTGGCGTCAACCGAGAACTTTTTTGGAGCACTATATGATAAAGATAACAGAACTTTTGAGGCCTTAGCATCACAACAGGAAATTGTGATACAATTTACATTACCGCTGCGGACCAATCCGGAACTTTTGGAAAGTACCGATTGCTTTTTGGGTCTTTCTTCACATACTAAAACTGGATTGATCAAGCTTTCGTAATTTAAGAATGGTAATCTCTGCGAAATTATATCGCTCTTATTTTTTGTAAATATTTGATGCTCTTTGTGTAGGTACTGCTGAAACTGAAGCTCAAGTTAAATTTAATATAAGTAATAAAACTCAAAGACACAGTATTGACTTAGTGAACAGCTTATCAGAAGTTGTAGATTTAGGTTTGTAGCCTTCAGAAATAAGTAAATCTTAATAACATTTTATGCAAGTCGCCATTTCAAATTAAATTATCGAGAATTTCAACTCTCACCGTTAAGCATTAAGGTTTGTATTTCATAGCGAATGCATAATAGATGTAAACAATTTCAGTATGTGAAAATAATGAGTGAAAGGAGATACGAGAGCGAGCAGCAATGAATGGCAAAGTTGAAAAGGAACGCCCCAAGCAATATAAATTTGTCATTAATGACATACGCAGAGAACTAGATGGAACGGAATGAAAATAAACAGTTAAAGTTCTGTAAGACAATTCAAAGCACTTAATTCATTTCCTTTAGAAACAGACAAAGGAATGTTAGAAAGTAATAAGAAATGCAATGAATTTGGATTAGGTATATCTTGATGATGATCACGTTCGAATTGATCCCATACATATAGAAATAAGAAAAGTACCCCAAAAATTGAATGCGGATTATAACTTATTTCCAAGTTTAAAACTCACCATAACATGAACCCTTGCCTGACTTTACTGCATTTGTGGCGTCGATATTCATCGATGAATGAAGGGCGTGCCCGAACAGTCATGTTAAAGTATTAAGGCTAATAACAGGTCGAAAGCCAATAGCCATTCACATATCGAAACAATGTTTGCAAGGCTGCAATATGTATTGTGTAAGCCTGTGGATGAATCTTTGAAACGTCAGTTTTAGCTATAGTGCAATTAATGTTAAAGGTTGAAGTTAAGTTGAACTTAACAATGCAGCGTATGACCATAGGGAATTAAGTGATAAAGTAAAGGATGTAACTAATGCGACCACTAATCCTATTTCATCATCCGAAGCAACGGAAGCGAGCGATAAAATATCAAAACGCTGTCGAAAAGCAGTAAAAGACGAGTAAATCACCCGTGATCTTAAAAGAAATCTCATAAAAACCCAATTGACACATTTCACAACATTCCCGGTCGTGGCACGTAATATTGTACTAATTAAGTACATTTAACAGCTGCGCCGCATTTTAACTGATGCGTCTATTTAACGGACACTAACATTAAGTACTACTAAATGTCATGCCATATATTCGTTAGAGCCTGACGTATAATGTTCTCTGGCGTTCTTTACTTTCCCTACTCCTGTTAATTGACGTCACTTATCAAAACAACGATAATTTCTTACCGGTCTGTTACATCTCGATCTAATTTCACTTCGTTATCATGAGCCTCCTCTTAAATAGATTGATATACTGGCTCCCAATCAACAGAAGCGCCTATGATTACACGAGCGATATTCAAATCGTGTCAGATCTTAGATATAATCAGTGTCTGGTGGAGCGAGAAGATATGCCCTTACCATTAAGAGGATACTTTATGGATACTATGCAAATACCTTCAGTTCCACCCACGGCAAGTCAAAGAGCCATAAAGGAGTACAGCGGCCCGCATTTCGACAACAATGTTGTTTATATAGCACTAAATTGTTAGCTTTTTGTGTTGCTCTACCCATTGTCAGGCTGACGTGCAATTCCAGCGATGCGACGTATCTCAGCTAATTGGAAATTATAGTTCTTGGATCCACGGTACTGTAAATTATTGTATCGAATTGCTTTAATCATTCTGATCGATCGCTGACGGTGAATTAAATGCGACGCGTGCACGAAGAATAATAAACGTTCAAAAACTAATTTATAGTTTAGTAAAACATCTGTAATCACGATTCATTAACTTCACCAAAGTTAAGTTAGATAAGTATTAAGTTGCATAATACTCAACAGAAGTAAACAAATATAATAGCATAGTGGAAGAAAATCTAACAAGAACCAATACTACAGTTTACAGGTAAACGGTAAGTATAATAGTCAAAGTAACTTAAATGCAGAGAACTACAAAATTCGTGCGTAAATAAACGACGTTCCTGAGCAAACAGTGTATCAAACGTTTCGCTACGCTTCGGGCCCGTAATATAAATACTAAATTAGTTCGTTTTTTGTCGTAGGCCGATGCGAAGCCGCGGGAACTCCGATCGGTCACGTCCGAGCTCGATAAAGCATTAAAATCCAAAGAAGTATGAGTGATATTATATCATTTAAAGAAGATCGACGAAGGTTAGTGACCTGTGAATCATAATGGCATATAATTTATGTAAAAACACCTAGTGACTGACAAATGACGAAACGTGAGGACGTGTCGAGGGTCAGAGTTCAAAGATTCTATTTTGTGGACACACAATACGATAATTTGGTTACAATATTTATTTATTATGGTCGACTGGAAAGTGTTGATGTTCCTAATTGTATTGTGACATTTTGGTGCATCTGAGTGATGTTAAATCTCCTATTGTGAGAGATGCAATTGTAACGCCGATACAACTGAACATATAAAACAATACCATACTATGATGAACACAAATTATATACGTTTAGTTACATTGAATATTACTCAACAAGATTATCAAGAAACACTAGTAGGGAACAAAACAATCCTCTGTGCAGTAATATTAAAATTACACAACCATAAAATTGAAAGTCTACGCGTGTGAGTGTAGGAATGACTCCTCCATCTAACACACCATTGTTCGCCAAACAACAGATATATAGTACGCATGGCTCTAACACAGAGAAAGTAGGTAAACCAAGCGCTAATTAGGGAACGTAATGAAACAAAAGGCAGCAATATGTACCCCGTCTTGGATGATTGCGTCTCAGAAAAAGCTTTTTCGACTCCTATTCAGAAACTTAATTAATGGTTTCGGACGATATCAGACAACGGTATTGCAAAAGATGTACAGACATTGAATGGCATCTTTTGTGTTGTTACTGAACTATTAATTATTTTACTATTCCAAATTGCAATAAGTAACGGGAAGGTATGCTAGCTACTGCACTGACAATGAGAGATTAATTCTAAATATAATCTCTCATTTTTAAGTGAACAGCAATCGTTGACACTAATCTAATGAAAGTAGTAGTTCAAATGCTAATCTCACTATTAACGTACGATTTGATAACTTTATAGTGTCTAATCGATCCTTAGCAGCAGATAACGGAACACGTGAACAATCCACGCATAGAGTTTCAGACATCCGTCATCGTAGAGTTAGCGCTCAGTCGTGATCTTGTTCTGGCATTATTTCATTAGAACAATAATTGATAGTTCTAGGTGTTGCTACATCCATATTGATTGCTCTTGTAAAGTCTTAACAGAATATATCTTTGAACATACACGTTAGCTGGGTGGTGTACACGCTACGCCTCATCAATGTGTACCTGATTTACCAATACCGTCTAATATCTGAATGAGTGATTAAATGTATCGATTCATCATTTCGTAACAACCGAGTATTGTTGAAAAAGTTCAAGCTAACTATTAACAGCGTCTTTAACAGATGATATATCGAGTGATCGTTAGTATTCGATAACAGTATACTGGATACTAACAGAAAGATTAATAAAGTTCCTTAACTGGAAAGTAAAACTAAAATTCATCAAAAATAGTAAATTTACAGATTAGGTTTCAGTAACCACAACGTTGACGATGCAAGCATAGATTACATAGCGAAAAAAATCGATATGTACATACTTAGATTTGTTGTATTTTAAATAATATAAAATATATTGAGGATTATCATAATCATATGAAAAGTGACTAAGTGTAAGTACCTACTTCATTATCAGTTTAAAAATTTTAATTGATTTAGTTAAGTAAGAAATGTAAGACGCAAGGAACGATAGAATATGAAATGTTAAAGAAGCTAAGCAAATGAAACATGTTCTAGTTAATCCTTCGTGCATACACACATGTGGTCTTACTGTTAGTGGAGACCATTAAGACATAGCGACAGCAAGATAAACCGCGCCGGCCCAACCAAGAGACGTGCCTCATACCATCGAGATACATATTGCAGGTGTATTTTCACGTATGAACAACCACATTCTAACAATCCCAACCTTTATTACGGCGCCGTAAAGTGCAGTTTTATGTAAAGCTGTGTTATCCCGAGGCGGTACATTTGTGACATTGTCGAGTTCTTTATTACTCATATTGTCATCAAGATTTTCGGTATATGATATTGTTGTTCCGAGACAAAGGTAAAACGAAACGGGGTTCACGGACAAGGTTTTTATTAACTTTTTTTATTGTGGAAAGCACTATTTTTAGGTATTCCGGGAAAAAATTATAACTGTTGTTGATGTAATCAATATTGTAGTGACATCATGTTGTAATGCCGTGAGAACACTGGAAAAATATGTATTTTCCCACAAAGCATTAAAAAAGTTATAAAATGCGTGAACGGTAGAAGTAGTTCGTAAAGTTATTACTGCGGTGTGAACTAGTACTATCCTTACGGTAGCTTGTTTACCAAATAACAACACAACACATAGCATCCATTCCATACCATTAACCAAGGCACTCGTATAAACTCCTATTTTGGCTCAATATGCTACGTCTATAATAGTCTCACCTATAAGTCCTAGAGCGCAAACTAACCCAATTACAAAACCGACTGCCTTAGAAATGACGTTACAAGAAAACTTAGCTGGGACCACATCGTTAGCGACAAAGCGATGAGATACAGATATCGCGGGCAAAGGCGATTACGGGCAATACAAACGAATGCCTTATAGGGAGGTATCGTTCATTAATGCGCAGCCTTTCCATGACTTGATGAGAGATTTAAACTTCATTTTGGTTAGGTTGATTTAATATTGCATGAAGCGAAGCGGACATTCGTGTGGATTTAAAGGATTTAGTTTTATTGTTGTTATTGCATTCATAATAAGAGGAAGGTGGGATTTCTGCGCTTAAGTTATAAGTTGATGGCTTAAGTAAATCAGCATTTCTTATAATTTAATTAAATACCTGGTAAATAATTAATCAGATAATGAGATACAACAAGAATAGGTTATAGATTAAGCTTTGTTTGTTTTTAATATACAGTTATAGGAAACATCCAATTATTATTTCAATATAAATATTTCAAACTGAAGATTACGCAAAATCAATTATCCCCTAACACGATTGAAATCAAACAATAACTACGAAGAAAAATTTAATAAACACAGACATATAAAATAAACAAACAAACAGAAAGAGCATACATGAGACAGACACATGCAAATCAAATACCAAACGCGTAATATGTAAAGCAAATAATAGTGAACCAACAATGGTTTACGCAACCGATTCATTAGAGAAGTTAATTGAATAAATGGATATGGTCTCGTATGAGACTGGGAACGGTGCCATTCTAAATGCAGATAGGCTTTATAAATTGATTTTCGTAAAGCGGCTTACTGACCGGGTTCATTTTAGAGAACATTTTGTAGGGATTGTATTTCCAGAGCTTGTACTACCTTCACTGTTAGCAAACGCAACAGATTTTATTGGCTTTTGATTTCGATTTACAATCTTGTATTTTGCAATTGTTATCTCTAATGCTTAACAGGATCTAGTTACTGAATTTCAAAATTACATTAGAATATGAATGTGATTATATTCCGAAAATTAGCAAAGACTTCAAACGGGACACGTTCAAGTTAAAGCATTAAAAACACAATATAATCTTAGTCTCCTGTAGGAATATTCAAAACCAAATCAATATCGAACGCATCTACCAGAATTTAATGCACAAAGACAGCCGATCGGTCGGCCAGTCGATAATTTGAACAAAAAGGTCAAAAACAATGGTTCGTGCCCGTCCAGACCCTTACAAAATGGAACGTCGGAATGCGTCTGCAAAAACCCATTATTGGTAGAAAATGCCGTCAAAGATTTAAATTGAGACCATTGTCTTAGAACCGAGAGATTATTATAATGACATCGTCCATATAAAAGAGTAATGAAAAAATATTAGTATTGCTCAAAATTAATTCATGGTCAAGGTCAAGTACTTTAAATCCCTTTGACCAACCGACAGCTTAACTTATACAGCGTATTATTCACGATTAAAATAGTATATGTCAAAACATAACATTCTTGTATGAATTATAAGTGAAATTTATCAAATACAAGGCCATCTAAAATCTGCAATAAATATTCAAAGGTTTTACATAAATATGAATTTAACAACGTGTTCTTGGGAAACTGAAGCACCAGATAAATTTGAATTTAAACGAGATATGTTAGTGGTCTTGTAAGCAATAAATTGTGTGAGAGGTCAGTGGAGAGTTTTGTTAAGCTAATATTTTTGACAAAAATGGAACACACAATAATATAAAATAAAGTATAAAACACAATAATATAATATAAAGTATAAGTGTTTGTGTTATAGATGGCACACAAACATGTATTCAAACAGACTTAAAACAAATATCTATAGACTACACATACTTATATTTTGTTCTGTAAATGAATTGGATCCAACTGCTTGCAACTGAGGCCAACAAAACTTACTTTAGAATAAGGAAAAGTGAAGAAAATAAAGGGATGTAACCAGAAGCATAAAGTTATTGTACGCATATACGTAATTGTTCATAACGCAAGCAGAATGAACACCGACAACCCAATGGTTCAACTACAAGAGCAATGGTTGTATCAAGTAATTTATTGCATAAAGTCATGGTTCAATACCTTATTATTATTCATTGGATTTGTATAGGATATCTTTGGCCAAGCCAAAGTGGTTCTTAATTATTAACCATGGAATGGGATTCGTAGAATATCCTACAAGAACCCTTACAAATTTGCGAATGGACGAAAATATTTCCGTCCGTCCGCTAAAAATTTGTCCACATCACAAATGTGTATTCTGCAACTTCAAAAAACAAAATTTAATTAACCAGTCAACTATACTTATGAGGACAATGTTGCCAGAAAACATTTGTTTATGAATATAAAAATACCTAAGAAACGATAGATTGTGTGAAAGATGATATTGACTAGAAATAAATGGAAGGAAAAATACATGGGATCAAGACAGGACGATGGTGATAATTTTATCATAGAAATATATCCAAAACTAGTATTAGCAGAAAAAGACATGGCAATTTAACCAACAAACCATATAATTTAATAAATAACAAGCCACATTGGTTTTTAAAAGTTGAAATAAACCTGATATACACACCCGGAACCACGGTCACGTATCGCTTAGTCGCACGAGATAGACCTGCGGCCATTGTCTCAAATTCGCCCAAACGAACCGGTTCCGAGATAATAGCACTAAAATCATCCACACACGCCCCACTCCAGGAATTCCAACTAAAAGCTTTCCGAGTCCTTACGAAAATAAAAAGACATAAGCTCAAGTAATTTATAGTCGAGCCGTCTATAAGATTATTGATGAACCCACCGCTGCTACCGGATTATTTATTACAATATTTCTAACTATCAAACCTTTTTTAAATAGAAATAAATTTGCATAATATCTGTAAACGTATGAGCATTATGGTCGCGGTTGGTGGTATACAATAATAAATGTTGCGGTGGTCGACCATAGACGCTGATTTAGGACCAATATTGGCAGTTTCATTGCGAGTAAATGACGATTAAGATCCGATTGACGACGCTTCGAAATGTCAAGAATTACTTCAAATATATTACACGCGACATCAATGTGTAACAACCAAAAGCCATTCCGTGAATAATCAACAGAGATATCCAATACTCATTTCATATTGATAGACTCTTCTACATGTATAATGCATTCATGAAAGAAAGTGGACGTATAATATCACTTTACTCTAATACCTCTCATCCTGTATTCAACTGGTACTTTAGATAAATAGCACCGAACCGGTTACTTAGAGGGAGAAATTACACCCTAATGACAAAAAAATAAGGCGGCATGATATTATAGAAGTACACGTGATTCATTTAGATGTAATCGGAGCCAAGATCGTGGGTCCGAAGAGGTCCGGGCTAGTAAGTGGACTATGAGAAAAACCAGATTGCATTCAATGGGACCCTATCATTAGATTTGATCAGTTTTCCTCTAGTGAACAGTTTCAGATTAGAGGATTTATTGTGTCGAGATAAATTTCGAGCCAAAGATCTTGTGGAAATTGATGCAGATAGACTATTTTTATAAGTATTGTCATCTTTGTACTGCATTTAACAGTTTAACATGGGCTATGTTACCAAAATTGACAAAGAAATTATTTCAATGAAAACAAGAACCAGTAAATGGATGGTAATGCCAAAACTTTTGAATAGTTAATACAAAAAGCACGTGTTCGCTTATTTCGCGTGTGAACAATTGTAGTATTGAAGAGCTACACGTTACGCTTCTAGAAATTAAACGTAAACGCAATGACATAATAATCTCACACCTACTTGAATAACAATTCCCAAAACTATCATTTTATTTCTCACGCTCGACGCCGAGTCATCTCGAGACGAATTTGAGGAAGTGACCGCTATTATCTTCTTCGAAGTAAGTCAAACAAACCAACTAAAGAGTCTTTTTTCTTTACGGTTCTAACGTAACAAGGTAGCAGGGGTACGATCGAGCTAATGCATTTCTTATATCCTCTATTATAACCCCATTTAGCTCGTAAAGGAAAGGTATTACTTCATACTGGAGAAATTATGGCCCAATGGTCCGAGTTGGTCAGGAATCATTAAGCCTTACTTTCGCAGCAATGACAGTTCGTAAAACTAAAGATGAAGCTTATGCAACTAACCTTGCTACAGATTTGGGTATTCATCGACTTTCGTTTTGCGCAATCATTCGTGTGAACCGCAAAGTCCAACGCGAACGTCGTCTAACTCAAACTGCTCATTTAATGTCCTTTACCTTTGTTTTATTAGTTACGTTTCAAGCATAAAAGTAGCTTAGTTATACGGTTACACGGTCATCTATTAAATTTTGTAATTCACCATCATAAAACTTTACGGCGGACGACGTTACTCTGAGTACCGATTTACATTATGCATGTTGTAAAACTCGATCCAGCCGTCTGATGATCACTTTTTACGTACTCCCGAGTAACTAATCCAGGGTAATTTTCAATTTCCAAGACATGCGATATTCATACTTAGTCGTCGCAAGTAATAATGGTAGTTATAACGTGTTTCATCACAAACGCCGTACAAATAAGGTTTTCGTGAGTGTAGCAACGTGCGCGACGTCCGAGGGTCGCGGGTTCAGTCCCGCGTACATTATTCTCGGAATCTGTGGCAATTTTGGTACATGCTGAGAGCCGGAGCGGTTCCTATGTTGTTTAATACATTTTACGTTATTCGGTTTCTTCGGTACGTGAAATTTTAAAAAGTAGTTCACGCAAACGCCACTGGAGCGAGGCACTAAAACTCACCTACTAATGAGTATTCCCAAAAACCCAAGGTTAACGATAAACACCCTGATATCGGTAATTTTACCAATGGAGTTGTTCTCGAAACTAGATTAGCTATGAAATTGGCTGAGAAAGGTATTATAATAAGCGAAGTAGGAGAACGCCTGGGGGCTCAGAACAAGATTATGTATTGGTTTGGAAACAATCATAAAATAGTCGAACACTACAATGGCTAGAGTACCGTAAACCAAATCAAGGAAGCTGGGAATCGCAGACATATTTATATATAAAGGCAACGCAAGATTAATGGCCTGCCGGCCATTCAAGTAGGAAAGACAATTGAATAAGCTAACACGTTCATAATTGCGTATGAATAGAAGATAGCACTGGATGTTGCAAATTTATTGGTCATTAACTTCAAAGAGATTACTGCTGTAGAAATTTGAAAATAATTTATGAGCAATTAAAACAGCCTATCAACCAGTTAACCTTTAACAAGAGTTAAACAGGCTTTTAACCATTGTATAACTTCAGGTTATTAAAAAGTTTCTTTATGATTGACTGTGGTGGCAGACGCAAATTTCAATCTCATCAGAAAGCCCCTAATTATCTATAGTAATACGTAAAGCTGAAGACTTTGTTTGTTTGTACGCGCTAATCTAAGGAAATACTTGTCCAATTTGAAAAAATATTTCAGTGTTAGATTTTATTGCAGAAGGCTGCATTTTATATATCATCACGCTACAACGACTACAAAGTAACTATTCCGCGCGGACGAAATTTCGGGCAGCTATTGATGTATTTGTTACATTAATGTCACACCACGATCACAATGGAGAAGTTAATATCACGAGGAAACCGACACTTGCCTGAAATTTAAAGACGTATTTATGGGGTCACGATGGCGTCTAACTATCTACGGCACTGTACGAAAATGTCCAACAAAAAGCCTTCCCCATTAGGTAAGTAATAATCTTATGAGATCCATAATCAATCTCTCCCATTCAATTTTGTTTCGGACCGCGTTTGTTCCCTGTAGGCGTGGTTTATATGGACGACTGTGTGGTACACGAGATTGATTTTGACGAACAATGACTTCTAAATTGTGGTAATCTTCACAAAAAAAAGTATGATAGTAAGTTTATCGAAATGTGAAATGACGGAGGTTATTATTGATGTTGAAATGGAAACATTTATCCAGTTTTTGTGGGAATTATCTTGTAACGTCGGACTTTCGATGGGGAACGTTGAGGCCACGTGTCCACACGTGACGTATGATGGGGGTGACTAATTGTTATTGTTATTTAAGCTGCGAGACGTATCTACTGTACTCCTGTCACTACTCCCCTTGAACTAGCGAATGGGACATGTGTATTCTACACATAATCCTGGTATTGCAAATGTCCAAGGGCGGTGACCTGCCATCAGTGGGGCCGTTTGCTTTTTCGCTACCTTAGTTAGTCTCTTATAAAAAGTAATATACATGTAATTCAAAGTACTGACTGACTTACGTCTATATAAATGCTTGGTCTAAACCGCAGTTCCTAGAGACATTAAATTTAGAGGGTGTATTCTTTGTGACGTGTAAAACGTTATTATCGACGAAGAGAGGGTTTTCTGAAATTCAACCCTATCGGGGATGGGCATATCGCCCATATACATATATAATTAAAATGAAACAGCTTGAACAACGTGAGTAAACGTTTTATAATAAAAAGCAGAAATAATGTTATTTGTGTTGTATGTGTAATGGCGGCATGAAGAGAAGAGAGAGAGCGTGCTCATAGACAACAGGAAGTAGAAGAAAATATAAATAGACAAAAGAATAGATTACATTATAGTGAGTTATTAATGAAGTCACAGATGCAAAATATATTAAACAAGGGGATTAGATTGACTGTGGAATTGTCACCAAAGCAAAACTGCGGGCGCAAGCTAGGTAGAATAATGATCCGTACTAAGATATTTTTTCTAGGTATCGTAATTTCCTCATCCTAGTTTTTTAAACTGAGAGGTGGTAAACTCACATTAGTCTAAGACGTAGATATTTTAGGCTACAAAAAGTTAAATTATCTGTTCAAATACTCTCTCAGGCACAATACGACGAGTCGCATGACATCAGCTCTGCCCACCTCCATTAGCGGCGCGGGCGCACTGAGACGTGGACAATTGTTATCTACATCTGAACACCTTTCTATAGATCCCAGTCTAGTGGCCAGACGATCGCTGATAACGGTCCAGATCTTTTTGTGACTCCCTAGATTCTAGAGTCTAGAAAGTTAAGGTTAAATAAATCATTGAATATTACAAATTAAACATTTTAATAGGAGTTGTTACGCGGTTTCACTCGTGTAATTCTCGTTCCAGTAGGATTAATAATGTTGCAATCCAGTAGTTTTTAGTTTTTTTGTTCAATACAAAAATAGAAAAAATATATCTTTCTTCTTATTAATATAAGTATAGGCAAATTACCAATTTTATCGTATAATAAAAACTGTAATTCTAAAAAGGCCACATTTGGAGAATCATAATGTGATCCGATAATGATTCATCATCGAAATGAAAAAATGGTCACTTAGGTGCAATTCATATTAAGATTCACGAATGATTAATAGTTCGCAATTCACCTGTTTCACACATTCCTATGAAGATTCCTAAAATGGTCCACAAAATATGAATTGCTTTTGTGACAAATAGCATCATAAAAAGTTAGTTAGGGACTAACATCTACAATTATAGTAATCATTCGTGAATCATAATATGAAATTTATCTAAGTGACCATTCTGTCAGTTCGATGATGAATCATATTTGGATCACATTATGTAAGTGGCCTTTTTAGACCTATTGGTGTCGTTCTAGTTTCTATACAGATATTTTCAAATATTACCTTCAAGTAATTTAGGGAACACTTAAAAATTCCTCAATTCTTACATAACTGACATAAACGTCAGCTACGCGTGCGCACGTCTCTACGTCTGACAAGCCATCACGTCGCACGATCTAATAGTTGGTCAGCCGCGGCGTTTGCACTCGCTTCACAAAGTAAGTTTTAGCAAAACAGAAAGACGGCTTCCTCAATTATTGCGAGGATTAAGTCGGACTAAATCCGGGAATAACTGAGGCAAGTGTGCGCCTGATACCAATGTATGGGAACTGGTGTTGTGTATGTTTTTATTTTGTGCATGCGTCATATGAGACCTACCGCATTGTACGATCTAGTCAGACATATCTTAAGTTATTTCATACTGACATCATTCACATATTCTACAGCTCCCTCCAATAAATTTGTAAAGGAAATGTAGTCTATTATAATAACTATAAAATGGCCCTGTACCAATGAGTTTTTCACAAAAGTTTATGTGCTGTATATCACTTCGCGTGCTTTACGGTGCAGGAAAATCGTGAGGAAATGTATATATCTGAGAAGTAATTCAAAGACGTTTTTATAGTCCGTGAGACGGCGATAGACTCACCATCTGGCATGTTGGCACTTAATCATCTTCGGTGAAAAGTGGGTGCTGTTATTACAACACCTCTGCCTACTCCTGTGGGGAATACATGCGTGCGCATATACACGTATCTACTGCTTTCTAGATAATCATTAAGTTATTTTCAATTTTGTTATCTTTTACTAAATCAATTTGAATATCCCGTAACATCTCTTAAGCGCAACTTAACCGAACGCGATAAATAACTTGAAACATAACTTACCTTAAACACTCAATGCTACTTAGAATTATCTATGAATAAGGCAAGACGAACTAGATAAAGCAAATCTATACGGTTTAAGCCTATTTCCGTGTTTGGTTCTGCATCTTCGGTGTCTGATACCATTTACAGAATACTAGTAAAGTGTTTCAGTAGATAGTTAAAACAAAGGGACTATTCAGACTACACGTAAGCTTAATTACATCAATTACTTCTAATTAACGATTTAGATACCTCAGCAAACTATCGGAACAAAACTTTATTAATATTATAAAGAGGAAAGATTTATATGTTTGTAACGACTTGGCTCAAAAAATAATGGACCGCTTTGGCTATATAGGCTATATTTTATACGGGAACAGGAACTACACGGTGAAAACCGTGACGTCCGCTAGTAAGTAATATAGAAATATGGGAACAGCAAAGGCATAATATCGCAGTCAAATAAGGTGCATCTCAATATTAACCCACACACACGCAAATGCTGCATGCATACACCACATTAAGTTCTTCCATCTCATTCATACCTCCCAGCGAGCTCTAACGATAGAATCAATAATTAAAAACAAACTCCCTGAAAACTCTGTCACCCTGGTTCCTCACCGCTAACAAACACGTGGAAAATCGTTCTTTCGCAAGGCTCAGACAAATGGCATTCTTTCTAGTACATTCCTCATAATCTTATTTGTATAGATATGGTTTAAATTTCCCCATCAAGTGTCTGTCAAATGCTGGTGTGAGTTTGTGGGCATGCACACAAGTGATATTGATTGGCGTATGTGAGCCACCAACCTCATCCCCAATCCTCAATGCAAACTGATTCACGCGTGACGTCATAACCACTCCCCGTCTGTCCCTCTCTCGCGTAGTAGTACGTCCTAATTTTTCAGGTGCCCTAGTACGTCGTTCGGTGTGACATGAGTTTCCGGATAAATCCGTTCGTAAAATGTTTGACTATCCAAATTGTTTCAAGACATTCTTTGCTAAGACTGCTGTCATGGTTAAAATAAAATGCAAAGGCGGCCCGTAATTTTTTTTAACTAGTCATTATAAACACCACCAACATAGAATTAGTGACGGTAATTTTAATTAATTGCATTACGCAATGGATTTTGTAATACAACTATCTTGAAAAACTTAGTAAATATATAAATATAATCGAATAATGCAATCGTAGCACCAAATATAGCACGAACCAAAATAGACTACCTAGATAAGAAAGAGACAGAGTCATAAAATCAGTCTCGTATTATATGCATTCGTTCCATTTCCTACCATTGCAAAATAGATAAGTGTGAAGGCATCAGAAGATAGGTAGGAAATGTTCCAATTAGTACGAGAGACCGGACCCATCCCACGTCGATATCCTCCTTTAGGATTCTGACTTCCTAGTAATTTTCAGCATGGAAAACGTCACGCTTTCCAACTAACTGCAGAATAGTCTCAATCTTTATGGTATCCTAGTATTTCAATAAGGAAAACTATGACGTAGCTACTAAATCACTCCTATGAAGAGCCGCCTGTAGCGTTTTGCGATCCTGGTGTTTTCCAACGTCGTAATACGTGACGTAGATTCCGAATTGCCCCAATAGGATCCTTTAGAATTGTGGTGCCCTGGTATGTGGTGCCTAAACGTGACGTCACTCTTTCATAGAGCCCAGCGTTGCAACACGTGACGTTAAACTCCTTTATAGTTATGGTATCCTGGTAATTTGCAACAAGAGAAAACGAGAGCTTTCCGTACTCTCTCCGTAGTCTCTAGCGTTCTGTGATCTTGGTGCTTTGCAAAAAGCAAAATAAGACAGCATTAGTGTCTTAGACAGAAATAGTGTCTCCTATATCGTTATATTACCCTAGTTCTTTCAACTTGGATTCAACATGGACGTGACTTTAGAATCTAATCGATCACTGGTCTACAGTGGTTTTGTTGCCCTTGATATGAAAATGATTTTGGGTCTATATATGCACACAATTCATGATATGCTTTGATTTTTTTTATGATGACTGGAAAATTGTATATATTATTTAAAGCGAGTAATTGTTTAAAATATAAGATAATAACTAAAGTCGTGAAAATACGAGCATATTGAGAACTTTCATGACTATACACATTCGTAATTTGGATACTTGAAAACGTAAAAATTTGCAACCAAGTAGAACAATTATTTTTTGTAGAGCTGTGATCAGAGACTCCTAATAGCGTTGGGATCTTCACAATGTGATCTAATGTGTGACGTAGATGCCGACCACCCTAAAATATAGACAGCCTCTTTTATGGTTATAGTACCCTGGTAGATTTCAACAAGGAAAAACGTGACGTAGCTTTCGAACCAACTACATTGAAGAGCTGCAATCCTGGTAACCAACCTACAAATATATGACGTAGATTTCAAACCACTAATTAAGTTCTTTACTGTACTGTACTTACAGTATACTTATAACGAGTGCTTTTGTAATATTTCAATGTTATACAAATGAGTTACACATGAGTAACAGGTGAGTAACGAACCATTGAAAACAAAATAAGTGTACCACTTAAACTTTTAAAAGGTTGGAGAGCAATTATCGCCTCCTAGATTCTGAGCTCCTAGTAGTGTTTGCTCAATTCACATTCGGTTTTGTGTGGGTCTTGAAAATGTATCTTAAAGAATTCATACTTAGTGAGGGGACAGTAATAGCTTACATATTTTGTGGGTAATCTAAGCAGGATTTTTTTATTGGCCTGGTAAAATAAAAGCAATAGAAATTTAAGCAGAATTTCACATTTGATTGCATATTAGAAGATTCGTTTGTTACAGCATAAATCCAGATAGAAAAAATGATTTCTAAATCACTTGTAATTTCGAGCATAAAACGGCAACACATTTCGTAATTCAATTAGACCACCGCTTGAGTGCACAAAGGGTGCGTGCATCTGCTGCAAATGCTCGTGCACACACAACACACACACACACAATGACAATGTATAAGATAATGATAACGCCCTATTGATACACACACATGTAAACATTAGGGGGGTGAGGGTGCGTGATAATAATAATCATAACCGATGATACTTGAAACTGATTCGGGTTTAGATCACGCACAATCAACAATACGAATTCATCTATACTATACGCAAGCTCCTTTTACGTGGTCTAATATACATTTAGGTATTAAAAGTCGTTCTGTCACTTTCCAATGAATGGAATTAAAAAGAGATGCATGTCATTTTAGTTTTTGAATCCGTAATTTGCAATAAGTAGTAACGTTGTCGAAAAAAACGCATATAGCTTAATTTAATTAAGAGATCATGCAAGTATTTAAAGTATTACATATACTCATGCCTGTATTTCCCGAAGGGGTAGGCAGAGGTGTTGTAATCACAACACCCACTTTTCACCGAAGATGATTAAGTGCCAACGTGACAGAAGGTGAGTCTATCGCCGTCTCAGGCACTATACATACGTCTTTGAATTACTTCTCAGCATATGCAGGCTTCGTGTGAAAATCACTGTACATAAATAAGTTTTTAGAAAAACTCGTTGGTACATACCCCGCTGGGATTCGAACTTGCGTCGCTTGCGTAGCAGGCCACTGCTCAAACCCCAAGGCAGTATTTGAAGTATACTAATAAAAATGCTAGCCTGGTACTTACTTGCAGAAATATTCTCCTCGTTGCGTGGAAAGACAAGTCCCACCGTTTTTGCAAGGTGACGGAGAACAGGACACGAAACCTGGAAAGATAAGTATCCATAAACAAACAGCACTATTATATATTATAAGTATACAGGATTATTATAACGACCATCTTGCTTATATTATTCCGGGGGATTTCAATAGAACAAAATGGAAGAAAAGAAAATAAATAACTTTTGCAATATTTTTTTAGCTTAATTATATAATCCTGTCTTAAAAATAATAGTTTTTTCATTTACGCTAAAATAATTGTAGTAAGATTGTTAAGATATCAGTTTTCGTCAAAAACGTAAACATTATGAATCATTTTCTGTTTTATGCCCGTCCATATAAGGTAATGTGTGTCAGAACCGCTCTAGAGCCATGTGTGCTGATTTAGGAATACATTTAGATTCTTATCGTAAGCTTGAACTAGTAAGTTGGAAGTAAACCAAACACACAATAAGCTTAATTGAGTCGCATTTAAAAGTTAAAAAAAGACTTTAAATAATTAAATTGAAGTGTCTGTTTGTAATTCCACATTAACATCTTTTCGATCAATGCATATGAAAGTATACACGGTACTTACTTCAGCATACATTTTTTCAAACAAAACCCTATAAACATTGGTAATTGTTTGGAAAGTGGCATGGTTTGGTAAATACTTAAACTAAATAAAATCTTGAAACAAAACAAAAATCAAAGATGTCTGCCGTGATACAGCTACCGTCATAATAAACCACTCGATGTGTTATCAACAATACGGATTGTAAGTGAAGAATCGAGATACAATCGCAATGTATCGATCACAATCGAGACCACCCAAACTCGATTGGAGTATCGATAAACTCACAATACAATAAATATCGAATTAAGTTAACGTAATTAGCGATAATGATTATTAGCTTTATCGAGTTAATTGGATCTTCAGAAAGAGATAAGATACCTCTTTACTTTCGTTTAATCCTACTAAATATTATAGACCCGAAAGTTTGTAAGTATGGATGTATGGATGGGTGTTTGTCAGGCAAAAACTACAATAATATAGCTTATTCAACAGAATAACAGACAGGCTATGATTTATAAAGATATTGTCTGATTTGTCCAAAATAAAACGATAAGACAGTTGTCAAGTAAATATAACATTTTTCGAGTAACGAGAAGACGGAGTCGCGAGCAAGTCGTTAGCTCATTATACTTATGGTAACACAAGTTACTTATTTATTATTAAAAAATAGATAATAATGATAACACATAATAAACAGTAAATAAATCGTGGGACAACTTAACGAATTTCTGAATATTTGCTCAATGTTTTGTTACAATGCAAATATTGTCGCAAGCTTTTCAATATTCTACTAAAGTGAAAAATATCACTTATATTTGCGGCGAAATGTAACTGTGTTTGCATTAGATTCTTCAGGCGATAAGGTTATCAGGAAAAGTGCCAAATAATATTATTCTAAGTATGTGCTTCAGTGTATTTATTTAATTGTTGAAACATTTGAGACTTTAATATCATGTTACCTATGTTGCTATTGAAAAATAAATTTTCGTGTTTCATGTTTTAATTTTGTATAATCTAATTACTTTAAGCCTTGTAGCCGAGAGTCTGTATACCTATGAGTTTATTTAGTGCCCCAAATATAAGTTTTGACACGTTCAAACGTCGTCGCTTCACCTTGCGTTTCATTGTGACTCCAAATATGTTGAAACTTTTTCGATAACCGGTTGTTTTGTATGCCAAAGATGGCAGATCAACAAACACATTTTGATTCGCGTCAAATCTCAACGTCAAGCGATTTGATAATAGTTTTAAATAGATATAGAGTGCAAGTGATCATGCTCATTCCCAGTAAACGCAAGAACTTCCAGCCAGGCGGAAGTTTTGCTTAGGAAACCGAGGCTCCTACTGCCCTTATTGAAAATTTGTATGCATACTTCAATCGCTCGAAAACTCTTATTGTGCGATTTAGGTTCTCGTGTATTTGTACTCAACTTCGGAATTCTTAGCGAGTAGCGCCATCTATGTAACGAGTGGAGAAACGCTGCTACATAGATTACCGCAGTAATAGAAATGACAAGTTACAATGATTCGCTTATCATTATTTACTTCTTGGGATTTGTCTGTTTACATTAGCATTCAAAATTCGTACGCGCGTTCCCACGGCCGTGTGTCAATCTATTTGGGACTACGCCATGTTTATTCTCGTATGATAACATATCGGGATTAACTTAAATAATAGATTAACTAAGATTTTTCGAATAAATTACGCTGACGCCTTTCTAAAAGGGCCACTTTTCAGGGACATGCATACTTCATGATGTTTTCTTTCATCGTGAAGCTCGTAGTAGACATCACTGACTTGAAAAAAGGAGGGAGCTGAGATACTTCAACATGTCACGCCCAAGGCAAAACAAGCACTTACATTCTATTAAAGAAAAATATGAATACGAGACGGGACTCGAACCCATGACCTCTGCAAACCGTGCAGTTGCTTTGCCTGTGATCACACCTCATGCGTCGAATATGTCCTTGTTTTTACGATTTAAGGCCGCCTTACATGCATATTTCCACGCCGAATGCCTGACGAGGAAGTTTCGTCAAATAGATGTAAACTTATTGTTAAATACCATCGTATCCTTTTCCCCCGCAGCTTGCCAATGTCAGGACCAACTCGAAACCGGCTGTCAGTGTCACCTTATAAGGTAAGCCATTGTTTTTGCAGAGCCGATGCATTGTTGCTTGTAATGAAGGAAATTCGTGCAGTATTGCGCCTGCCCCGCTTAATACGATTGGTAGAACTATCGGGAAAATAATTCCATCGGAAACTAACATATTTGTATCAATAGTATTTGAGATGTTACGACATCATACAGAATTTTCATATTGAAGCTTTGATTATATAATTTCATAATGTTTATATTGAGGAGTTGATTTATTGGCTGCAATTTATTGTATTGTTGAAATGCTGAGCTACAATCAAATATCTATATATCTGTACAGATAAATACAATTGAAGTGTCTGTTTGTAAAAGTATTTACGGCAAAAGAAAAAAAAAATTATATTCTCTGTCTGTTTGTTCAGGCTAATCTCCGAAACGGCTGAACCGATTTTGACGGGGCTTTCACTGGCAGATATTATTATTTATTTATATAACAACAGTTTTATCAACAAAGCGTGAATCTTAGTCTACGCGGGTGAAACCGCAGGGCACAGCTAGTACAAAATAAGTTTAGGGTACATTATAAGGGGGCGTCCATAAATTACGTGAGGTGTTTAAGGGGGGGAGGGGGTCGAGTCAAATCTCATCTAATCTTACGTTGGAGAGAGAGGGGGTCTCGGCAAATATCACGCAATTTTTTTTCTGATTGAAACAAAAAAAAAAATACTATTTTGGTCCATTTAATCCAGATTGTACATGGATGACGGTGGGCCTGACGAGAATCCGCGATATCGCAAAGTGATCGCACACGCCATAGAGCATTTTAAACAATATGATTTGGACGCAGTATTTATTGTGACTAATGCCCCTGGCAGGAGCGCATTCAACAGAGTAGAGAGACGCATGGCTCCACTTAGTCGAGAACTAACAGGCGTTGTTCTTCCCCTTGATTCTTTTGGGACACATCTTGACTCCAGCGGCAGAACATTAGACGAAAGTCTGGAAAAGGATAATTTCAAAAAGGCAGGGGATATTTTGGCTGAAATATGGTCTGCAGTTTGCATTGACGGGCACGAAGTTGTTGCTGAATATATAGACCCGAATAATGACACTTCCAGCGTTCCAGACCTGCCAGGCGAAGAATGGTACACTGAGCACGTTAGAGAGAGCCAATATTTACTCCAGGTACATTGGCAGTTGGTTTATATAAAATTTTTATGCGTGCCTATTTCATTTTTTTTTATTTTTTAACGAGCACGAATATTAACAAATTTTTATTAAGAGTTACAAAGGGAAATTGTTATTAATTTTTTCTAGGTTGTAAAATGCGATGACCAGAAGTGCTGCAGCCCACGCCGGAGTGATCTGCATATGATTCTTCACGACCGTTTTCTGCCACCTCCGTACCCTATCACTCAAGTTGATGGACATTTGACAATTCCGGACTTTAAAGAGCATGACGGAAAGTCATTTGCTCCATTTCTAATACGCCACTGCCTACCGATTCAACCGCTAAATGCCTTCATCAGCACGCCTTATGATCTCTATTGCCCAAGTGTACGTGATGATTTAGAGAAAAGATGCTGCAGTACATGCGGTATTTACTTTGCATCTAGCACAAGAGCTGCAGAGCAGCATATTTTATAAGTCGTTCATTCTGGACTTTGATCGATGTGGTTGTAAAATGGAATCGATTTAGTGTCTCGATTATTGCCCGCACTATATTAAAATATAAAATAAGGAACATCAGTCACTGAATATTAAGCGAAATACCGAAAATATACATAAACGAGTATCGCAAAGAACTAGTTTTGAATTATTGGAATTTTGATTAGGAAGTTAATTAAAATTATGTGATTTATTTTACGATGGTACTTAACTCTTCTTTTTTTACTTTGTGTCACTGAACTTCTTATTTTTAACGATGGCAAGTAATGCATCAAAAAGCAGTGCACAATTTGCAGAAACGCTAAAAGTTAAAATCAAAAGCATTCTAAAGTGTTATCTTTCTCTCGCGAGAACCTTACATTTCCAGGATAAAAAATAGGCCGTATGTCAATCCAGGTAATAAACTATATATGTGTCAAATTTCATTGAAATATGTTTAGCCGTTTTTGCGTAATTGAGTAACAAGCACCTCAACATCATAATTAAAATGTTAGAACGATCGCTATATTTTTCTTTGCGGACATTACCACGCGTGCTCTATGAAGAACTGCATCTAGGTATGTGACGCAGTGTTACCCAATAAAAAATGATAATATCCAATGTAAATTGAGGAAGCGATAATTTATATCTCACCGTGGGAACGCCAAACCGCGACCCGTTGATAACAGGACCAAAATATTCGCCTACTAACTGATATTTACTTATGTGTAACTCGCGAGATATCCACTGTTTACATATAGAATACATTCCGACACGTGGAGGTATGTATGTATAGTATAAGTACATGTTTCTAAGATGTATTAGCGTTAAAAAATATATCAGATTATCTCGTCAGTATTGCGGTTTGCAAGCTCTGCGGAACACGAAATCCTGACTTTGATCAGCAGCCTCAGCAGGTGACGTAAATCAGTGTTATCCGACTTTTCCATCTACAATTTCACAGTAACACTTTCGAGTCCAAACTTTGGGCTGCTACTGTGATTATGACTGGGCACTGATCTACAGGGCCAACGACTAAAGGACTTCTTATCTTTGACGTCAAATTTTACGATACCAACATGAAACGTCAACGTCAGAAGTTCTTATTACGCTCTACTTAAATATACGATGATGCAACCAGATTAGTGCCCGGTGGATGGCAATAGGCTCGCCTCCTACCACACTAATATCTGGCGAAAAAAAACTACACCTCTTGCTACCCCTTAGGGGAATATACGATATTATGTGAGTGAATAACAGTTTTGATTCCGTCGAATTAAACCACTATAGAATGCAATGTATGTAAGAAGGAGACTTTTATTTTTTAATTGCAAGTAAATTTGACCACAGTTTACCTAAATCCCACAATACAACGGCACCGACATACCACGAGTGTAAAATAGCGTGATGAAAACCAATAAGCCGCGAAACCAATATTCCATCAAAACTATGAATTTAGCAACCATTAAAGATTTCACGCACAATCACCGTTGACAGTACAAACTTGTATGAAAGTGTGTTATATGTGGAATTCAAATAGTTAGCTGTCATTTGGATGTATCTTCACTTACTCTTGCTTTACCACCGATGGTGGCAAAAACGTGGTTCATCTGATGGTAAGTGTTCACGGCAACCGTTCAATGCGCCGAAGGCATTTCTTGGGTCTTGTATGAAGCGATGGAGAACAAATATTTGTGCATTTTTCCCTACTATAACACTGAGCAATCATAATTCTCATAAGTAATTTTTTTTTTCAAGACTTGGTGAATATATCACCAACTCAGCCTTAAGCGTGCCTTCACTGTAGTGGGTGACGCACCTACTCCCGAGCCTTGTTAGGTGTAGTGTCGGTTTAATACTGATTCTTACTGATTAATGAATACAAGGATTGGGACGAGGTGCGTCACCCACGACTACAGTGAGGCTACGCTAAGGCCCTAGTTGGTGAACATATAAAAATCTCTTCACACTTCTTGAAAAAAAAACTTAAGCTGAACTTGCTTGCTTGATCACGCCGGGGAGAGTTCACAGCCTGTTAGTCGCGAGATGAGTGTATTCAGAAACGAATTCTGAATGTCTAAATCGTCCTGATAAGTAAATGAGCCCTGCGATTTCGTCCAGATAGAGAAGTAATAATTAGACCAGTCAGAACCAAGAGGGCAATCCAACACTATCATACTTATAATAGTGGTAATAAAGAGTGTTATAAACACCCGTAACGCTATAAAAGATTTAATAGCCGTGTGTGTGGACAGTCAAGGATTAGTGTGAAAAATATATCGTAATATTATGTAATGTCATAATTTACTAACTGACCAATGTCCGCTTTACTCGGTCGGCGATTATTTTAATAATTTATGAACGTTAAATTTCAATTTGAGTTAACTAAAATCTTTCAGAAGAAATACCTAAATAACAGAGTACTCGACAGTAAGATCCATTCAGTACCTTACAAGAAGTATGCGAACAAACATACAGGTATGAAATTAGCATTATAAATTAAATTACTATAAAATTTACGTTTCTGAGATATCCTCTCAGGTTTCCTCATAATGTTACCTTCACCGTAAAGCTTGTGATGTGATAATGAAGATTAACATATAAGTTTTTCAGGAAAGCCCACACTTTCTTACCGTAGAACACGGATATACGTTTCCCTTAGCGTAAAGATCTGTCAAATTGTTAATAACTTCAACTACAGAAACCGGATCTCATTAATATTATTACTTATATAACTATAAACTAATAAGGTTAAATGAAGCGAAGAGGAAACAACATTAACGATAACTTTAAAAATAAATAAAGGCATTGTAATGATACACAATTGACATAATGATAGTTATATTCAATGAAAATACTACACATAGTTAAGTAGTTATCAACGCTCCAGTTAGAGATAACTCATTAATGTATGACTTTGTAATTAGTCGGACATATATGATTTATGAACTAACTTACAGACAAAATAATAATACATGGAAATCTATTTAAATATAAAGAAAAAATTTGGCTATCCAGAACGATAAGTATACAAATTAAAAAATATATCTACTTATATGAAATTAACATTAAATGCAGTATCCAAGTAATTATCTCAACACAACACCTTGCCTATAACGTATTCTGTGATCTTGATAAACAAAATACCAATACTTAAAATATCTTAATTAACAAAATAAAAGAACACGTCTGACAACCCTAACTACTGTTACTTTGAAATCTGCGTAGGCGCATGTAATGCTACCAAATTATGCCACAGATTTTCCTGCAAGCAACATTGGAGCTTATGCGGTCGACACAAAGAGCTATACACTGCGTCAGAGAAAACTCTCAACCCGAAAAGTTGGTAGCATTAACGACTTCGTTTTTTACTTTTCTCTCGTAATTAACACTACCAATTAATAGTCTTTAAGTTAAAAGTTAAGTGAGTACTAATATAAATAACGATTATGACATTGAAAAATGGTACAGTTTAATATCCCTGCCAGAATGGACTATTAGTACATTGAGTATTTTGTCTTTAAGATGAATTGGCTATTATGGCTGTTTCGAAATAACTAACATTAGCCTTTTTGTACGTTATGACTTTACTAATATGAAACCACCCAACAGGGGGTCTACCAATGCTATCAGGCGACTGGAACCGCGGTTCCAGTTCTTAGTGGTCACAGTTGCCTGTATCCCCCTACCATCATCGGTTTAACCTGAACCATTTTTGTCCCGTAACTTCAAACTTCGAAGCTCAGAAGCTCTTAATACGTGCTGCTTCAACGATGATGGTCCCAAGAACTAATCTTGAAATTAGAAAATAGCTTCGGACATTTCTTTGGAAATTATTTCTCATTTAACATCTGCCGCAAGAAGATGATTTAAATTGTCAGAAAAATTTGTTTATTCCAAGAATCATTAGAAATTAGATCACATTTAATAGATAATACTAGATTTCAATCATTTGAGTTGAATTCTTCACCATTTGGAATTCTTCAAGGCCAAAGACCAACGTGTCGTATGTCAGTTTTCGCTTACTATCAGTTGCAATAAAGGCAACAGGATTATTTTCGACATTGAATAATAATATCGATCCCTTTTCTGAATGGTGGTCTGATCACAAACAAGTGAAACGATTAATTTCATTATTGTGTCGCTCCATAAACAGTTGCTCCCTTATGGTAACCGTAAGGGTGTTCACCCTCCGCGACGCACGCGCATCAACCGAGTATAGAACATTCGCGAGCTAAATGTTAACTTATCCTCATGTGGTAAAACAACTCAAATAGCTTTTTAAAAATTGAAATTTATAAAATTACTTGTCAAAAGTTTGCAGTGTAATGAATTCTAGATTGGTGTCGATAACAATATTAATTACCTATTAGTTTAAAGTAATAGTGCTAATATGCTCACACCTTTCTTGGAAAACTCTATTAATATATTAACAAAGATAAAGAAAACAGATAAATTCACTGTAAAGTTATACAACTAACTGTTTATCTGTTAATATTATGCACAGATGGACAAGATTCCATTCAACATCGGAAGCATTTCAACATCCACCAATATCCGATGTATCGATATAATCGGTTGACAAAATCAAGTGAAATCGAGATCAAAGGCGTATACAGCGGATGCTAGAGTAGAACGGTTGCATCCGCTATTACGGCGATTTGAGGCCCCTATTACGCACCTACTCGTGTGTTCATGTAGTCAACATATCGAATTATAAACATTGCTTTTAGAGACAAAGTTCTGATATTGGAATTCAAATGTGTCAGGATTTTAATAGTTTCGACATCATCGATACTGAGTGTGGTTTTTACCAGATGGCAATTAGTTCTAATAAGGCACCACAAACCAAATCCTTTTTTTTGTTTTAAGCCCAATAGGGTTTAAAATGGAATTCCTATCAGTCAAACAAATACTAAGTCATCTTTTGCATAATACATTCCTAAACAGAACTATAAGAACACCGCAACTGGTGTACTTGGATGATGTGATGATCGCGAGCACAACCTATGATTCGATGGGTGGATTGTATGTGGCGTATGCGCACGAGAGGTGAGGTTTAACCTTGGGCTTACACATTTGTGGCCTGGACAATTAGACTTTTGTTTGGGAGGTTTCCAGTTCTGGATAGCACTGTCGAGTCTTTCTAAATGCATATTTTCAACTACAGGCTAATAAAAAAACATCGTATATATTAGAACACCTATTGCCGAGTGTGTGTCATTATCCGTTACCTTGAAAAATATAACTTAGGTGAAATTATTATACCAGTAATTCTGTCAAATCTCTCAAACGAGAAGGCGTGAAACTATATTTTTTGGTTTGCCAAAGCGCAGCAAAACGTCGATAGTCGATTATAGAGAAAAATCATGAATTTATGACAACACTGTTTATGGGTAGGGGAAAGCATGAAAAAGGTATTGAACAATAACTGCAGGTATGAGAGTAAATGTAGCTCCGAGGGACGACGAATGCTTTAAAGTCCATCAGAAACTGTCTTGTGGGAAAGATAAAATACGACAACATCCTTACATTATATTGCTCAAGTACGTTACTCCGCCTTTTAAACTCAACACTAAAGAAAACAAAACCTCCCATTCAGTGGTATGCTATGCCTCTAACCGCTCATGTTAAGTTCACTCAACTCACCATCAATCTCCAATACACTTTGTTAACTTAATTACATTGCGGTTTGTGCGACAAAGCTGAGGGCACAATGAGAGACGAGCCATTAATGTACACAATACACAACGCACTCACGAGACATGTCCATTAATAATGCTTTCTCCTGTCGAAATGTATCGGCATTTGTAGGTTATTTGTTGTAATTTGCATACAATGTATCTTGAGATGGACGTGTATTACCAACGCTGGGATTGGACACTGGTGGGGTCAGCACAAGATCCTGGTCGATTTGAGAGGTCTTTCAGCATTTTGATGTGACCTTAGTATTGCACCTTAAACTTCACTATGAGGTATTTTCTAGTCCCTTATGTCCAGTAATTTCAGTTCTGTCTGTGACGTTAGAAACGTCAACTAGTTCAGAAAAAAAAGAAATTCTTCTACCTTTATAAGGAATCCGTTATTTACTCTCCTGATGAAGTGTCCTCAATAACAATAAAAACATCCTTTATCAATAATTGAATCTCTTCATACATTTATTCATCAATTTAGCCCAACATTTTTTGCCATAATGACACTAACAATAAACAGAGCTTGTTAATAAATAACTTCCGAATAGTATTTCATGTCAATGTAACATTAATGGACGCACAGAGCGATAAATCATAAGAGGCAATCGAGTTACATCCTATAGCAAGAAACGTATTACAGAATCAGTTGGGAGTAATGCTGGGTATGACGAAAAACTCAAGAAATCATGTTCGTGCTCTCCAAATTGAGAAGTCATCCATAACATAACGAGATCCAATAAAAAGTACTAAACACGTCCAGTCGATAAAGGCACCTGCAGATTTGAAGACAATAAATGTTACAACATAGATATGTGAGATTCGAAAGTAGTTATTGAGTTAAGATTGTTTTTTTTCTACTATAGTATAATTTCGATTTGCATTACGTTAAGTGTGTGTATATTTTGGTTAATGTGTAGAAAATGTATGCAGTGAAACTTACCTACTTCAATGAAAATATAATTTGAAAATTTTAAACAAACTTTTCTTTGGTCACACTATTCCCAGTTACAGGAAGTCACCTTAAAATATTCCAAAATCTATTTTAAATTCTACATAAACACATACCCAATGAGAATACGTACTCTCAATAATCAGATCATACTTCAGAATATAATGAAACGTTATCGTTTATATCTGCTGCCACCTTAATAGCACAAACGGGTGCTCCCAAGAACCAGTTGGCCGCATTTTAATTTGCAGTGCGGAGAAATCGCTCCCATACACATATTATATCACCTTAAAAGGATGCCAATACATTTGCTTTAGACCCGATGAAAGTTCAAAGCATTGAAAGGGGAAAGGTGGATATGCCATCTAGTCAATGTTTATCATTAGTTACATTATTGATTTCAGTTTCATCTGTCAGAATTGATTTTACGGTAATCTGTTTCGAATCAATTGTTATGTTTATAAGTTATCAGAATTCCGTCAGATCAGTAATTGTAATTTTATTAGGAATTATGTGCTTGAAATATTGGTTACCTGAATGATTCTACAAAGAATTCTCTTATTTAACTAAAAAATTATTTGGTTCCTGTGGGATTACCAAAAAAGGAAATATTACGCGCTCAAAATCGCGGGGGGAGGCAAGTGATGAAATAAATCCTATAATAAATCCTATATATAAATTTATCTCATTCACAAATTGAAATAATTATGAAACTAGACCGCATTGGTTGTAATAATGACCCAACGTCCGACGTTACAAATGTTGGTAGACCTAATAACACGCGTGGGCTTGCTAAATAAATCTTTGAGCCAATTTACGCTACCTTGTCCAATGACTAATCTGGTACTAATGAACTAGCTGACACTCATAGACACAGAAATGCGAACAGACGAACAAGATAAAGTTAACAAGATATGCGTCGGTGGTTTTATTAATTATAGCACCTCAACATTGACGCTTCTTTGCAGGTAGTATTGCAATACTCAAATTGTTTTCACCAATGGCTAAATGCGCTTCGATTTTGTTTTTATTTGTTTTGGAATGATACATTGTCACACCTAAAACTGGTGCCGATGCAATCTTTGCCAGTCTTCTTCCAACGCAATCAGTTAACTCCACTTGACAAATTGAGATTACATTTTTGTGATTTAAAAATTTACGATCTTTGAAAAACCTTTTGGGTTCGTCGAGTTTTTGATGACCCGTATATTTATTCTCTTAATTTACTGTTATTATAACAACAATACCGCTTTATTGTAAAAGCAATTAAAAGCCTCATAAATAAAATATATTAAAACATAAAACACTTCGCTCCGCCCAACCTCAACACTGCTATGGTCATCTCTACTCCAATATTTATGAAAGTGCCGAAGATATTGCAAATTTATCGCCGGTACAGCACGATACCAGTGACAAATCGTTAGAGTTGGGTATAAACTATAAGATAACGCCCCGGGCTACACGACAACCCGATTATGGCTACAAGGGGCCCGAGGTCCGGTCTTAGTAATAGCCTTTGCAACAGTGGCTCGGCTAAAACAAATGCTCATAAGATTCAAAAACATTCGGGCAGAATTTAAAAACGTTGTTCGCTTAATTGCCTTGGATTCATGGTCATTTTTTCCCGGACGAAAACAAGTTTAATGGCTTTGTGTGGACTTTATGATTTTAATGTGATATTTCGTTTCAGCACAATGAAGACATTTTTATATTCCGAATATGTCAGATTAATGAGTTGCTTAGTGCTTTGATGTATTTACTATACAGTTCAAAAAATATCCTTTTCCCATCACTAAAATTCAACCCAAGCCCATAAATGACAAAAAATTTGATATATCGATATGTTAAGAAAAATTCCAAAGCAAATATAATGCACAAACGTAATTAATGTAACTTACGCAAAAACGATAATATCATCTAAATAATGTCAAGAATTCTATTGTTCCCTTTAGTTCCGACACCCGGTCTCAATTAAAGGCCAGCCTAGCTATAGGGCAGCCAACTGGGGTCTATCCGACAGATGAATGCCCCTAACTGTCTTCCGTAGATCTGAGTTACATGCGTTATTGCCATAATAGACCCTTAATGGGGCGCATTAAATCGATGCATAAATCGATCTTGGCAGAATAGAACGATTAATCAGCTACTTGAACTATCTGGGTAAAACAGAACCAGTTACATGGAGCCAAAATGCTTGTAGCTCAGTTATTTAAATCACATGCTGACGAAGAGTCCATAGATTATTGTTCTACTTGATTCGCAACTGAAATTTATAGAAGAATTAAAAGCTAATGTTTTAGAAGTTAAGATTGTGAATTAAAGGTGTAAAATGTAAGAACATCATGCGGTCAATGAGCACAAAAAAGCCAATTTAGACATAACGGTAGAGTAAGGATTAACTGAGCAAATAACACGAGGTACTTATTAACAATGAATACGGTTGTTTTATACGAAATGTTGCAAATAAATCTAAATTTGAGACGTGATGATCTAAGGTTTTTAAGAAAAGGTGTTACGGGGTCTCTTGTTCTAAACTCGGGAATTACCGACTAGGGAGTAAGGACTATATGTTGTGTTTTTGTAGTGTATTTACTACCGGAGGTCGCCTGCGCTCAGTGTATACTTTTTAGTACATGAATTGCGCAAGTTTTATAGGATGCAGTTACAGCTAAACATCACAATGAACGCTTGTTCTCGATTATTTTCTTTGCAGTATGAAAAACATATAATAACTTTGCACATTAAGCTCAGATATATTAACGAATTTTAAGAAAACAGGGCCAATTAAAAAATGTTGCAATGCATGATGCAGAGATACTTGATATCAATGTTACATAAACGTTTATGACCAAAATTTTATGGGTTCCAGCCACTTGAGAAAGGTTTGAAAAATTATATCATATACGTGATGTAATTAAATCTTATGTAATATAATATAATATTATCAATTCATACAATTAATAAACACAAGCGTTTTTATCAGGCACTTTGGGAAAGTAATAAAAACAACAATTAAAAATGTTATAACTTTCCCATAAACTGACATATGGGATTCGTAGTATAGTAGTATTTTAAACAGAATCAAGTTTCAAGTTGTAATTAAAAAGAACGAGTTAATTGATGTATGTAACGTAACTGCATGACAAGTAATCAAACATATAATTGGTACAGATACACAAGTAGCGATCAAAGACGCCGCAACTAATTCTATAGATAACGATATCGTATGAAAACTGATTGAAAGAATTTGATTCGCTGTAATAAAAATTTTAGATCATCATGCTGGTAAAGAAACAAGTTAAACCGTTATGAACATCGAAGTATTGGACGTTGTTCCTATAGCTACTGAATGTATAATGCAAATGGAACTTGTAACCATATCTGCAAAAAATACAAATCAAGTACATGTTTTAACTGGTATCTCGTAAAAATACCCAAATACGAATGAACCAATGATATTAGATTTTGTTTTATTTGTGCACACGTTAGCTACAGTCATGTATATGTACCCAATAACTTCGCGTATTACTTAAATTACTTCTGAAATTGTCAAAAGAGGCCTTGGCGTAATAAAGATTAAAACAAAACCACCTATATTTCAAACTAAAATTATTGTCCTACACACAGGTAATTGTAACGAACTGTGTGATACAGCAGTTAATACTATACAGTCATTAGAGCAGACGAAGGTCGCTATAACTGGACTGTTTTGTCGGATATCGCAACAAGAAGTAGGTCGGCATTTGTCATTAGATATACATTTAATTGAGCATGTAGTAAAATATGCAAATATAAACAATGAGATATGTAGGGCATAACGAGACCTCCTGTTCGATATTTAAAGCAGCCCGACTGGGGACTGAACTTCCACCATACAGAAGATTGCAGCCAAATTAATACTACCTTGAATAGTGTTGTGTTACTGCGGTGAGTAACGTCGTCAGTAACATATAGAGGGGAGGAGTAGGAGATGAATCTCTGTGCTAGCAAAAATGCTATTATGAAAGCATATGGATTTCATTCTTTAAAAGATAGGCAACGCATGACACTAGGTGTTATTAAGCATTCATAGGCTGCAGTAGCTCGTCGTAAAACGTCCCCACGAAGGACACCGAAGGTTACTATAACCCGAAATATTAGAGCATTCCCGAATGACATCTTAAAAGGAACACGCCTTGGTTATTTACCCAATAATTCAGTACTAAAAGTTGGGAAAGTTGATTCAATTATATTTGAGTGCGTTATAAGCTGCTTAGAGGAGATACAACGTATTTTTATGGTTCTCTCATAAAGGCTTCCCGCGGTTTTGTTATGATACGTTTTGGTTGGTCGTAAACGAATTTTACGCATCTTTGTACGTAAACATACGGTAAACATTGTGTTGTTTGTTGATAGAGTAATAAATTCACATGTGCATGGCAGATCTTAGGGTCATATTAATAAGGCACGGAATCATATTTATTTCGAAAAGTAAACAAACGAACGGTATTTGATTATTTCTATTGGGCTTTAAGGTGTTTATCTTTATTACTTCTAATAAAATTAGCATCTGATCAAACTAAAAATTTAATTATATGCCTTTTTGAATAGTTACTTTCTTATTACAACACATCACCTTAAGACAATACTAAGCTTAAAAGTAGTTCCTTCTCTTTTTTTGAAACGGATTTCAAAAGGGATAGACATAGTTTTAGTCCGAGTTTGTTCTAGTTTATGTTTAAATCATGTAACGTAATAACGGACTTAATTTCAATTATATTTGCATTCGCAAATTCTGCTGTAGAATGCCAAATATTGTTATGGTAGCAGAATTCTATATAATACTAGCTGAACCCCGCGATTTCACCCGCGTAGAATTTATTGTGTTATAACATGGCTTATGTCACGTTACACATGAACAGGATAAAAAATATAACCCCCACCAATTTACAGCCAAATCGGTTCAACCGTTCTTGAGTTATAAATAGTGACATATGCCATATACAATATAGTCTACGCGAGTGAAACCGCGGAGCACAGCTATTATCTATATAAAAACAAGTTAATTCATCTAACAGACAAAGTAATGTCTTGATAATGAAGTGACAAATGTAAAACTGTCCATGGAAATCCGGGATCATTCCATACACATGGGCAATAGTTCCCATCGGCTCCCTTCTGTAAAAACACGCTGGATCTCAAGTGTGTGCCATCTGGCAGTAGTCCCCATATCCACATGTGTTAATCTAATACCAGTAACGTTTTTATGAATCATTGAATTTCGGCTGCTAGTTAAAAAAGGGTTCGTGGTTAGTGACCCTATGTTTGCGTGATGGAAAATATGTTCATCGTTAAGAATGTTGAAATTATTATCATTAAGAAAAGAATAAGGTCGGTGAACTTTAAGACTTGTATATATAAGATATTGCCCGATGGGGTAGGCAGAGGTGTTTATAGCACACCCACAATCCAAATGTCACCAGTTATGTTTAAGTTCCAAGTAATATGGAGCGAACCATTATCTGGGCATTAATCCAGACTCCGGGCTACTATTGGGCAATTACAGATAGAGAAATTCAATAACTCGTAACCTAACCCTGGCATCAACCTTAAGGCTTCGTTCTGCAATAGCGTCTGCAGCCACTACACCAACGAAGAATTGCATTAATAGAAATTTTATTGAAGAAACTCAACCCTTTAGAAACACCACGATTCATGTAAAGTATGGAGAAATAAACGCAATTGATAATCTTAACGTGGATAGTAAGTTAGATGGTAAGAAATGAGGAAATTAACTATAGCTTTGCAGCACAACAGTGTAAATGTTGCTTGACCCGTTGCGAATATAAACTTTGATACTGTCGCCTTTCACTTGAACAAGACCAAATACATTTCTATTTTGGTATAATCATAAATTTCTTCTTTCAAATTTAAATCTTTTGATCTTTCTGATAAGGTTCCTTAATTAACAGACATATCATTAATAATCAAAGAATTTACTTCAACAGATGTCATGCAGAGCACACCACAATAAGCAATAAAATTCAGTTAAATTCATAACCAACTTTGAATGCTTAGCTATAGGACGTTACTTTAATTAGTCGGGTTATTTTTAACGTCGCCGTGAGAATTTACATCGTTCGTCCACTAAAACAATTACTGATTTCGGCTTTTAATGTCCAATGCTTATGTAAATTGTTGTAATTAACATTTAATTACATTATGTTATTCTAAAAGTTTATTTTTCTATTAGATATATGAAAATATTGTAATATTTATCAGTCGTCAGGGTTATGGATCTCTTTATTCCAAATTTTTAAAACATACAGACATATTTTTCATTTCATTTGCCCACAAGATGGCGCCGTAAAGCAGCTAGGTCGCACAGTGATAACGTTTTTCAAATCTGTACGTATAAGCTCTCAAAATCTAACAACTAAGCGCTACTGCGAAACACAGAGGTCCTCGTTTCGGTCCCCAGGTCAAGTAAAGGGTTAATGGTTTTTCCAGGAAACTTTTCCCATTTATAATGGATTTCTCTCACTTAAGTATAATCAAGGGTACATGACCAAATACATTGCGATTATCAAGAAATGATATTTCATCATTAAAATATCACATCTTCATCAACATTGGTATCAATTACAGCAACCCCGATGGCGGTAAGGTCTCGTTCGCACATTATCAATTTATTTACTCCATCGTCATTAATATCTCGTTACGTACTTAACCACAAAGTACTTACATTATACTCTTCCGTTACTTTACTTGGAGTAAATATCTTTCTTATAATAACAACAACAGTTACAAACTAATCATCTTTGACAAGTTTGTTTAGGATAATTTATAATTGATAATTTCAAGAGAATAATTTTAAGAAACAGTTGGTCTGGCTTGCTTAGTCTGTTAATGACTTTAGCTAAAATTATTATAGTAATCGTTAGGCAAAATGTTGCTGCACCCTTTTGAAATTGCTGGATGACGTCATGACTTTAACTATTAGCTTTTACCGCCCATGTTTTTATGCTTAAATCTATTACTAACACTAACTAACTACTGTAACAAGTTCTGCATCGAAAAATTACATGGTAAAATTTGCCAATACAAAATCTTGGTCGCACAACGCATTTCTCTGCCAATGATAATGTCATGGCTATTTTTATCATAAATTTTCCCTTTAGCCTTTATTCGTGCGAGCTAGCCTTAATCTGTTTATATTAGTATTTGAATTTTGCCCCTATAACCTTCCTAATAATAAACTACAGTCAAATTACTTTTACAATTAAACTAATCACCTTTGAAAACATTTCAGTAGAATCACTTTTTCAAACAGTAATCTCAATAACTCAATCGGCAATTGATAATAATTTAAATTAAATAGAAGATATAAGACATAGTCCAACTAAAAAAGGCAAAGTCCAATTTTTGCCGTCCTATAAATTATAACTTGAGCCTAAAGGCGCTTTGGAACAATAATAGATATCTTGGCCGTAGCCCGAGGCCATGCACTGCATATAACTCTTAATCCTACATTACTTTTTGTTGGCCTTTTGTGTTACATTTCATATGACACTAGGAAAAAACGAATAAAGGCAATACTAGATAAAAAACTGACGTGATCAAAAAAGTTTGACAAAAAGCTCACGAATGAGAACACGTGGTCGCGCCGTTGGAATTTGGAAGTAAGACAACTCCTGTTACACATGCAGGAAATATTGTGGTAAATGTTGTAAATAACGATAATGTTGGTAAATGGGAGAAAATAGTGGAAAATTTGAGGTCTGAAGAGGCTTGTGATAGACAAATAAGTTTTACAAGTCAGTTAGAACAGTCGACAACACGTGGCCTTATCTAACTTCAAGGGCACAAACAAAGATTACATTATAATAATTATACATTGAATAAACAAGCATCTAAAACAAAGCATTCAAAATTTTTTAATATTCTACTCAAAATACCGTTACAAATATCTCGATGCGAATATCCCAAAACAACATAGTACCCTAAAACGAAAAAGTTATTTCAAAAATCGATAAAGTACGCGATCGACGCAACCGTAGGTTGACCGGATGACAGATATGCATTGCCGTCGGAGCAGGATGGCAGATGGTACGGCACGCGTTAGAGAGAGACGCACGGCTCGAGTACGTTAGTTGCAGCTGCCGTCTACGTCACAAGGGGTCTAGTAGGGAATTATTGGAACCGCTCGAGCATAGACACCATGTTCACATTTTGAATGAAAGCTGGTACCTTTAACAATTTCAAGTTTAATAACACCAAGGTTTACTGTGTTCTGAATTTAAAATAAACTACTTTTGGTCTCATTAAATACATAAGACTTCTGCGGCGACAGATCTCGCGATTTCTATCGACAGGCTTTTCAATAATTGTCAACATATAGACCATTCACGAGGTATTAGAATGTCCAATAAACGAAATTAGCAGAAACAATAACGACCACAATGGGCAATTACCGAACAATGAACAACCAATGGTCCCGGATAATCCCACACGCGTGTGAGTCGGGATAAGCTTGGAAACAATTACTTGGCCCGCGGTCGCTCGTGAACACAAAAGATAAGGTAGCACAATAAATAAGCACTAATTACTTCCCTTGTACACAAACCTTTGGGATTCGCCTGCTTAGAGAGCCAATTAGAGAAGTACAAAGCTTTAGGGAAAAAAAAATATTGATAGATTAAGCGCTTAAATTAACCAAAATTCTTTGAACTTTCGGAGAATTCAGAACGTCTATCTGCAGAGTCATTGTACAATTCGAATAAAAATCTTTTGAATAACCAGTTACACATCTCGGCCCAAATTACTACTGCAATTGCTCCAATCCAACGACTAATCATTTCAGTTCTTGCGCAAGCCCACGCGCAATACAAACAATATTAACCTTTAGAAAAAGTCGTGGTAAAGTTGAGATGAACAATAGTACTGAAGCGGTGGTATGGTACATCGAAACGGCATCATTACCAGCCAACTTTGATCATTACTCCACAATAGTGTCCGTCTAGAATAGCCCAGAGAGCCGTTATCTCGATGTGGTGTGAATTTTAAGCTTTAGCGACACGCTTGTCATTCTCACAATTTGTTTAAGTTGCTTTAAGCGGAGTGGAATGCCGATTGTGAATTGTAATGACGTCAGTAATTTCTTAATGTTTTTTACTATCTTCATCAGATATTTGTATGAAGCATCGACTTCTTTGAAGAGTCCGATTTAGAGACTTTATCCTAATGAAAAAGGACCAATGACAAATGTCCAAAGTTTATTGAATATAAAAGAATAATGTTATAGATAAATAGTTCCAAGTTCAAGGTGCTTGTTCCAAACAACAAGAGATGGACCAGAGTGAGTCGTCTCGCAAAGTAATGGACATTTCGATTCGTCACGATGCTAATAGTCGTCTGGGTGATTTTAGTATTGCTTCGTAACTGTTTCTGTTGCAATTCATACAAAATTATTCAAAATGTCCGTTAAATAATCTTTAGGTAAAAATTTCACGCTGATATTTTTACATTGAGCTGATAAATGAATTGCATAAAGGCTAAATCATTCGCATTACAGCTACAGTTAAATAAAATCAAGATTACACACCAAATGACAAACTATCACAAATTAATACTAAAAACCGCCCAAAGCTATATGATATTTATATGGTTTGACATGGATTGTCGATAATAGTAGGTACAGCGGCTTTGATTGTAGCTTTAATTACCACATCTCTATTTACGAGGCCAAATGTATAACGAATCGAGGAGTCAAACTTTTCTCTCGAACCAGTAATCGTTTCACATTTGTCGAAAACTAGTTGGTTGACCCGCCCAGCTGCGTAAGTTTCTTATAAGGCACGATTTTCTTAAATATCTTTATGTTTCAGTCGATTATCAAAATTATTTGAACTCGAATGATGATTTACGAAATGCAATCAATCAATCTAATCGTAAAACTGCATGAAAATCCAAATAGGCGGTTTTGAAAACACATGCATATCACGTATCACGTACATCTTATAAAAAGCGGTGGACAACTTCAATGTTATATTATATAGATGTACTCATTCACAAAATAGTCTCGATAAATATGTGGCACCATAAGTGGAGGCTAGGCGTGGATTAATTAATCAGGAAAGCCGAAAACGCTTAAATCGGATTATTAGTACCGGTGGCCAATAAATACAGCGTCAGTGTAGCGTGTAGCTACCATTTTGGTCATATGTCTTAGTTCATGGAAGAAAAGGTCACCGTTTCAAATTAATTTATTTTATAGCCTCTCATTTGCTCGAAGAAAGTTATAGATTATACGGATATTTAAAGTATTTAGGAGATCCATTCAAATTCCAAATTAATTCAAAGCGTTCGGATGAATTACAAAAACACTAAGTTTATTTTTGAGATTGTTATCGTCTGTTACATTTTGTTTATCATGTAGACAAACAAATGCATATCAAAGATACTCCCGAGATACATAATTTTGAATGAACACTTTTACAGGATCAATAAGGTAAGATCAGATATTGAGTTAGGCTAAGATGGTCTACGTTGAATCTTAAATAAGGAAACTATACTAAATATTCATTTGGCTGTTAAATTTCTTTTAGCTAAGACCGTAAATCTTCAAAATATAGCACTGCTCTTGATCCAGGAAATCTAAAAACTTGAGAGGACTTGAAATCTTAATCATAATTAGATGATACTGTACCGAGGTGCTGGTGACAGTTGAATGTACGAGCCAAGTTGTTAACACAAGTCCGATGCATGGACCGGATCTTTTACTTGTAGCAATGAGCTATAATCTTGTTAAAGCAGATTTGTTGCAAGCACCCGATATAGAAATGGGAAATCATAAGCTATGAGGATTTCCTTTTATGAAATTGTATGAATTTATGTGGACACTAGACTAGTTTATATCGACGACATCTTTATATGAGTGTGAAGTTGGTGCTGTATCAAGTTTTGTATACTTACATGATTACTTTAGAAGAAACATTTTAGAGAAATGATTCAATTAGTATCAAATACAATACGAACGTATACACATAAATTAAATTGAAGTGACTATTTGTAACTCAAAATTATCAGTTTTTCACTAAATACATATATGAAAGCATTTTAGGGTACTTACTTACATCAAAAAAATATATTTGTTTTTTTCTCTGCTAGTCTGTCTGTTCATATGTTAAGATTAATCTCTAAAACGGCTGGACCGATTTTAATGGGACTTCTTGATAGCTGATGTAATGAGGAGTAACTTGTTAATGCCACGAGGGTAGACCCGCGAGGCACAGCTAGTGCTAACAAAATTTTTGATTTAACACCGTTTGAAAAGCGTGTTCATTCGGAACATATTCACCTCCTAAAGATACAGTATTTCAATTAACTTCTAAACAGAGTTTCTATTGAGGAAACACTTAGATTGAATATTTTACTCCTTTTAAGGGTTCAAAGACCGTTTCTGGAACAAAGGCATAATCTAATTAGATTCAGTCCTGTCCAATATTCTGTTGTAGATTGTAAAATGGTTTCCGACCTGCAGGTTAAGACCAGTGAAGGTTCAAATATACCATATATGTAGGTGGGTGAAGCTCACAATAACAAGTTTCGCTATAATGCACGTAATTGAGATCGTTTTGTGGTAAACGGTACGGTTAGAGTACAGGCTTCTGTGGGACACTGCGAGAATATTGATGGTAATAATGGGGAACTTGGTACATTGTTGCAAAATAAGAAATGACTTTTTATTTATGAATGTGGATGATTATTACAAGAAAGAAAGACCGAAGAAACGGTGGATGAGTTGAGTGATGTATAACATTACTTGAAGGGGAGTGAATACAGAACTTAATATGGAAAATAAATAAATTTGTATAAGTAGGATGATGTTTTAATAAGGTTATAGACACTAATGGTTCATGCTAATGAAATTACGAAACGTTTCCCGATATCAGACCAAGCATTTTAAAAACGCCTATGATTTAAATCCAATGCAATGTATTATCAAAATAAATTATCAAAAAGCATGTTCTAACATAATGTATGCGGGTTCGACCGCAACAACAGTCAAGTATAAATCATAGAGCTCACGCGAGGTGAATCACTGTTCGAAGAAAACGGAAATGACCAAATTTCTATATTTTTTACTCGTACAAACCGGCCGAATCAAACGTGACACGGTTTCCATGGCACCCAGGCGAGTTTTGTTGTTTTTGTAAAATAGACGGTTAGTACTGTTCGTCGTGCGCTGAGCACCTGCGCGAGCGCACCCGGCGCAAATCTCGGAGGGTGCGACGCTGAGCCGTCGAGCAGGTAAACGGCCCCATCCCTTATACATGCAAACCAATCTCTGTCATAAAATGATGCTCGTAAGACCGGCTTTCGTTCATCTGCCAAGAAACTTTAACGGAACAAAGCTGATTAGATATTTAAAATGTAATTACAGAGTATAAGAAAGGGAAATCATAATGTTGGTTGCGCAAGTATCGCGCACATCGCATGCTTCGTGTCTGTTCTCAGCACAAATCACCAGACAGACAAAAAACCGGTGAGGTTAGAGGTAGGTATTCATTATAGCGGCGACTCGACACGATACCACCGTATTATGTAATTAACCATTGCTTCTATCGGTGTCGAAATCCTACTTGACACTCATTTAATTCATTAACTTGTCGGTTCTATGATACCCTGTATGGTATTAAATAGTCCGACTAATGGAGGATAGGCGATTTTGGTCATTGATGTGAGAGTCTTTAAAGCTCACAATATCTTTGGAACATGTATTTACCACCGGATTTACAACCGAAAATTAATACGTTATAGGATGTAGGATATTTTTTGGTAATACTAAATTCGAAATGATGTCAAACAAGTAGCAAGCTGTAACCAAATCACAACCGGTCACGCGGCGTATCTCTCAGCAGGATCAATATAAAATTCACGCTTTTTGCAGCTAAATAAAATGCATCCAATGAGGACCAATTTAAATGCTCCCACGTATACATTTAGCCGTCAAATGAGACGGGCCTTTCGGATTCAGTAGCTTAATAATTGGCCGGACTTGCTCCCCAGATGTCGACTGACAGTGCAAACCTAAGTAAAGCGATAATCCTTATAATCAAGATTGTTTTAATGTCTCGCTTGACTGTAGTAACCACGAACAAAATTACCACGTTGTTGAGACAATAGAATTTAAATAGTCTAAAGAGCAGGTATGGACGAGTGCATTGTTTATAGATTGTTACTATTATCTCAATGAATAGTAGGTAATGCACCTGAAATCTCAACAACGGTTAAGAGTTCCGGTCTGTGTGCTTTTATTTTAGCACGGTTGCTGCCGAGCGACGAGAGTTAAGTATACTCATCTTTATTGATCACTTTGAAACAGGTGCGCATAAACATCACATCATTACAGAAATACCATGATTTGAATATTCGATATCACATCAAGTGACACAACTCCTAAAAAAATAAAACCCCTTTACTCCGGCTACCATCATGGCAACAGAAGCTGTGAAACAAGATTCCATATCCTGAAACAAAACTGCATATTTCTAATAATTTTGCAAAGAATAGGATTTTTCTTTCAGTTACATGTCTTTAGGCTTAATTTTATCTGTGTATTTGTTGACTTTTAAGGAACGCTTACGGTGAAACGTGCAAATATGCCCAACAGCATTTTTTACAAAGCAATAGAAACCTTGATAAGAATTGAACAGACAGCGGTTAAAAAAACAAGTTATCTACCATAGGCACCCAAATGGTATCATAAACAAATCACAATCTGACGTATCATAGCCAAATCCGGAACCGTTCACTAGTTCGGCACAGCATGAACTTTAATCAATGACAAATCCTCGAGGTCAGTGACAATGGGTGCGATGCGATAACGCCGGTTCACACGCGATAGCTGGACTTCCGAGGGCCTTCCGTCCACACCAACTTGTCCAGACTTGAACTACCCTATCGAAGCCGCGTCCGCCGGATACCACAGCGACAAGATATCTGTCCCCATGTTTGACAACTATAAGCGTCCATGGATGATCACTATTGAATTCCGTTTCTACTGATCCTACAACTACATATCGATTAGGTTTAGTATTATCTACCAGAATATCAGTTAGACTTAGAATTTAATCATAGCCTTAACAAACGTTAAGTTTATCTGAGAAATAAGTGATTTGTATATATGTAACAGCTTTTTCTGTGTCTCGTTGTCTTTTGCAAACACTCGACTGTTCCCATATCATAAATGATTTTACCTCTATCATATGAATATGGATGCGTCTACATTCTGTTTTGAACATCACGTATTTGTCTACCATAATATGTATTTCACAAGATTCCGTTACTCAACCAAATCTTGGAAAGCCATATCGTGCATGTGGGATCCCTTCCAATATTAGTTTAGTTTTGTAACCTTCTCGTTACGTACTTTACAATAATGAGAGCGATCGGTGCGCACAATGATACGAAAGTGCGGAAAGTACAGCTTGCGTGAGAGAGAATGCTCCGAAGACAAATTACAAATTACTAGTATACACAGGATGTCGGGGAAAAAGGAACAGTTGTCTTCTAGAAGTTGTAGGGTTTTATGAATATATCACTATGTTGAAATCGTAAAATATCTAGCTCCAACGATAGCGTAGTTATGGGCTATGGTTGCTAAGAGCCGAAGAGCGCGCGGCCTTAAGCGATTGAATGAACGCGCGGCCGCGTTTGTTACGTACGTGGTAATTATACATGTTAAATTAAGGAGAAGGTTAATGGTTTCGAAAAATAGTTTTATGGGATTATTTTGGGAATTTATGCGAAAATACGGTCAACTGTATTACTCGAAAACGGAAGAAGATATTTTTGGCATATTAATTTTATTTGCTTTCTAAAATTATACCCTATCACATATATTAACAGCTGTTCTATTTTCCCGACACCCTGTATAACTCTTTGTCTTTAATGCATTGCCATCCTAATCGTCTGATTACGATGAACTTTGAGATCTAAAGCTTAATGTCAAGTCTCAAACTGCATTGGCTAAAATTTAAGGTCTATGACCTCTAGGGGACATAAAAGAAACGTGCTAAACTAATCTTAAAACTAATCCGTCTACAGGCCAGCCAACAAAAACTGCATTAGTCATCGAAATTAACTATAAGCGACAACTAAATCTAGCATAAAAAGTAAACAACTTTGAGGTCCAGACATCACGCGCCAATTGGCTCCAATAATTCTATAATCCAATTATATCCAGACTAACCTCCATTTGTAAGACAGACAGATTGACAACGTGATTATTAAATGCATATTAATGTGCTTCATGATATGTATAAACTAGTCAATGTTTGCGTGGAAAATCGTGTCAGGTTATCTAAGAAATATTATTTAACTAATTTTATAATTGTGGCTACCGTTCTTGAAATGAATGTCAAGGAACTGCGCTTTAACAATAATATATCCAACATTCTGAAATTGCCCTGAAATCTTTTCTGAATAATATCCAAAACGTGGTTTCCAGGGACAATTTTTTTTTATACAAAACAAAGTATAATGAGCTAGCTGTGCCCTGCGGTTTCACCTGCGTAAACCACGTAACACTTATATTTTTTTGAAATACAAATTGGCTTACTTACTCCTTGTATAATTTACTATCTGCCAGTGAAAGTTCCGTTATAATCGGTCGGTTTAAAAATAGTTTTTTTTTTAAATCAGTACAGTATATACTTTAATATGCATTAAGTGAAAAGCTGTTATTTTGGAATTACAAACAGACACTTCAATTTTATTTGTCTGTATAGATGTATAGATATAATAAGTGCAGGCAATACAAGTGGTGGATGAATACTCAGTAACAAAGCTCTTGGTTGACTCATAAATTACATTATGTTTTTTGTTAATTGTAAAGCAGGTATACGCGTACTTGTTTCAACATAATCTATTTTTGATTACCTAAGTTGTAAGCGGAGCCGTTAAGTTATGTAGTGCCCACATCCGCTAGCTCCAAGTTAGAAAAAGCTTCTTCGTGTACAATCTTGCATATAATTTAAATTGGTGCTAATTACTAGACAATTTTGATATACTTTTTACTAGGCTTTGAGACGCATGCAAGACAACAATATATCTATACAGATAAATAAAATTGAAGTGACTGTTTGTAATTCCAGAATAACAGCACTAAATACATATACGGTATTAAGTTAAAAAATCAAATTTCCAAAATTTTGGACTTTCATTTTATAGATAGCTTATGTTACAAGTTGTAACTTAGGCTACATAATAAACATTTAGGGTTCAGCGAGAAAGAAATTAAATCTACGCGGGTGAAACCGCAGGCTACAGCTAGGTATAATATATCATGCTCACTAAAATGCCTTTGCTTGCGGCGGCGTCTGGATGACGGGTTGTCCACTTCCCTCTATGATGGTTGAGGAGTTCAATGTGCATTGGAATTGGACATTTGTGCATTGGAACTGTTTCCATGAGCTTATGTTTCTTAAATCATTTATTTTGTATTCTTAAAATTGAATAATATTTTTGAAAAGAATAATTACTGAGTTTATATCCAGGTTCTTCTCAGTAAAAGCAACCTTCCGATCCTGGCGGTAGCCTGTATAATCCTGTATAATTATGTCATTCTGACGATTTGAAAGTACTTTGTAATAAGTCTAATCGAATAGAGATATTTTTGACTTTGACTGTATAGTGGCATATGATCACGGCTATCCTCTGAACATCACTTGTTTCATACTTGTGAGAGCGTAATTTTTCGGTCCCTAGTTAGGTTAGAGTTCTTAAATATATGTTTTTATACTCTCACTAGGTTCTGCCCACGTGGAATTATTACTCCGGGCTAATTTTAACCCGCGATTGATTTAAATGTCTTAAAATTTATAATTCTTCAAATCGGACCAGTAATTCCTGAGATTTGCGCGTTCAAGCAAACAAACGAACAAACTCATCAGCTGTTTATATTAGTAACGTATCAAGAGTCTGACAAGGTAAGAGATAGGTGGAGATAGTAGAGCTTTCGATCTCTCCTCACAAGTCATTAGAGTGGATACATTTCCGCTTGTTTGGATATTAACTCCATAATCAATGAATCTCATAAACTTTGCCTGTTGATAATTCCACTTAAACCTGCCTATAAAATAGATAACGTAATATATGTCTTTTACAGACATACGGACACAAAACGGCCTAAGAATAGAGAATCCGTTGTAAATAACAATAAATTCTAAAAGCCTAGTAAAAGATAAAAGTGTTAGGTGCACTTGGAATTATTACCGCAATAAAACACCGTCTTTACACACACAGGTTTATCGCAGGTCAGCCGAATACTTGGTGTGTGTATAAAACGTGTGTGCTTAAACATTTAAAATCAATTTATCCATCTAACGCAGGTTTTATTGTAAAACTATCTGTGCCCCGCGGTTTTACCCGCGTGGACCCCTAATGCTCTTCTTAAAGTAAAAGTAAGATAAGCCCAAGTTACTCCTTGTAACATTAGCTATCCCCAGTGAAAGTCCCGTTAAAATCCGTCGAGTCGTTTCGGAGATCAGCCGGAACAAACAGACTGACAGACAGTCAGAGACAAAATTTAGAATTTGGTTATTCTATGTCAATACCGTGTATACTTTCATATACATTTAGTGAAAAGCTGTTATTTTAGAATTACAAACAGACACTTCAGTTTTATTTATCTGTTTAGATATATATATATATATATATATATATTCGTGTACAGTGTAAAAAGAGTTAGTTTCATATGGAAATCTGTGAGTAGATAACACTTTTAAAGAATCAATTACCTTATAATCGGAGATATTATAACCAGCGATAACCTAAACCAAGTAATTGTTTGAGATATCCCAAATAAACGTTTTTGTAACGAAGTAACTTTAGTTGGAAAATATAGATACTTTTCGGAGGCGGTTTGTGGTTGACTTGCAAGGATCGCGGATCAAAATATCCACACATAAGGATGTCACGAGTCCGTTATTCGTCACTCGGCTGTCGCTCGGTATGGCATGAGTGACCGTGCTACGGCCGACGCTCAACTCGGATCCGACACCTTCTAACTACCTTAACACGCAACGAAATTCGTCAACGTTGAAACATGTCAAAACCTATAACTGGGTTACAGACTGTTAATGGTATTATAGATCGATCAAACAAAGCAATCTCAATACACATCACCATAACACATTCACACACAAAAACAAACAAAGCAATAATCGATCACAATCGACTTGCGAACATCAGAACAGCTGCGAACAAAACAATCTTTGAACTAAGTAGCCAAATGCCATCCGCAGATCATAGACACGAGACTGGAGATAAGATGTGCTTTCACAAGTCGAGACCACCCGACGCAATTAGAGACAGACTTGTAATCTACAATTGACAGCTGGAAAAATTAAATGTTAACGAACGAGGACAGGCTTAGCGCAATATTAATAGACATTTAAAACAGCGAATTGATTTTTAAAAGGTTGCTAGAGTTAGATTTATGACGCCTGAACAGATAGATGTTAACTTAGACTTTCATATTGAAGACATATTGCCAAATCTAACAAAGGTAAGATTAGATTTATAACTCCTGAAGATATAGGCATTAATTTAGACTTTCTTATTGAAGTCATATTTCCAAATCTAACAATACTTTGACACACATCTCGATAGAAAGGTGAATTTAAATCGAAGATACTAATATTGAAACAGTAGTTAAAAGTAGTCTGCCTACTACCGTGGGATGCAGTCTGTATGTAAGACACGATAATGCCTGAGAGTAACAATACAAAGCGAAAACAATAGAGCATCCAAATGGTAACGCAGTTCATAATACCAAATACATCAAAGGAGCGTCCGAATAATTAGTTACATTAATTCAATGAACGTAGGACTAATAATAAACGAACTAATAGCCCAGCGTTTTAGTAACAATTCCAATTCAGAAAGGACTCCTTTGGCTGAATGAGAATTCGAAGGAAAACCATTGACCAGTTTACTCGCGTAGTTGGCAAGCAACTTTTTAATCTCAAACGGATCTTATCTGAAGGATTTAAGGTTTAACATCGAGTGTAGTTTTAAGCTCCCAGTTGTCTTCGTTATTGGGGGTCACTGTGTGGGAGAAGTTATTTGATACGCGGTAACCCTTTAGTCTTAAACCATTAAAAGCATCGAACAAACAAATAAAATGAAATATATTTACACGGCTATATATTTACTTGAAGTTTAAGTTACTTAAAATATTATGTTTCACTGGGTAGTTAAAATGGGAGGTCGTAAAGAAGAGATACGATGTTTAATGTGTGAAATGAGATTGTAATTGAACGAGATAATGTTGAGTCATTTCTATGATCGTATAGAATAAGTCGTTAGTCCTTGCCGTCTGTCTGTGTACCAGGATGATCAAATTCATCAAAATATTGCGGGGAAGATTCAAAAGGCGCTGCTGAGGAAGACGAGACCTAAATTCGTTGCCCGGGTCGTGTAAAGTGTTATTGGATTTTCCATCTGTAATATCCTAGTAGCAGCGCGGAGTAGTGCCCACTTATAGTCTCGCCCCCTATTATAATTTTCTGCCTAGTCCTTCGGGGAATACAGACATGAGCATTTATATAATACGTAGGTCTAGAAGAGATAAGACCGCCTTTTGTCTAAACTCTTGTCATAATTTCTTTCTTTTATATCTTTTTATTTTTCCTCTGTATGGAGTACAATAAAGAGTTTTTATTATTAGTATATCTATGAAATATGAAAATATGTATGATTTTAAAAATAATCGAAAATATTGAATACTATAATAATACGTTATAATCATTCTAAGAGCAATAATATCTGTTAGAATCAGGAAACATTTCAGGAAAAGATCCTAATTCAAAGCACTCTATAGATACCAAAGTAGTTGGCCCTTTAAGAATTGGAGCCCCAACGAGGAATGCATAACAAGAACTCATTCTGCTTATCACCAAGCCTATGGTTTTCGTTTTTGAATCCTCATCGTTGTTTGGCGTTCGTGACACCGCAGCGCGCGCTCACTTATTATTACAGCAAACGGATGGACTCACCAACCGATAACCACTTGCATATGCATATAGTGATACTCTGTAAACATAAGAAAGGATAAGCCCAAATCAACCTTAATGCCCTGACATAAGGTGCAAGCTCCTCGACGGAGAAGACTCGTTTGGAAAAACTATCCAGAAGTTTATGTTGAAGTACTCGTTACGAAAAAGTTGAAAGTGTGAAGTGATTTAGAATGTGCCACGATCGATACACCGGGGATTTTGGACCCTGTGACATTCAAAAACGCAGTTGCAGCCTTTTTTTAATGCAAAGGAATAATTGAAAAAATCTACCGAATTTTGATCGTTTTTTATGCTTTATTTGTATGGGAGATATAAAATTTCCTACAATCGTCGATTCGAGCGCTTTTTAACGTTCCTATATATGAAATGAGGAAATTACACAGGCAATATCGCCAAAGTAAACACTTGGGGCACTGTACGCTGGGCGACACTGTACTATTCCCTCTAGCTCGCCGGTATCCAGAAGTGTAAACAATATCGATTGGATATCACCAATATAAAAAATTATTAAAAAATATAAAATAATATCAATATCACGATCATTGTCTATTTCAAAGTCAAAGTCAAAGTCAAAAATATCTTTATTCGATTAGACTTTTTACAAAGTACTTTCAAATCGTCAGAATGACATAATTATACGGGATTATACATGCTACCGCCAGGTTCGGAAGGTTGCTTTTACTGAGAAGAACCTGGCAAGAATTTCAGTAACTACTCTTTTCAAAAATATTACACAATTTAAAGAATACAAAATATATAATTTAAGAAACGTAAGCTCATGGACAAAGTTCCAATGCACAAATGTCGATAAAAAATAACATAGCTAAAAATCTAGTACATCTACTTATTACTTTTAGAATTATAAGTAGCGATGTAAGCTTCTTGGCAAGTCGATCTACTTAATTCTATTAATCTGTCTATCTTTATGTTGCTGAAAAGATATGACTAAGTTTCAAAAGTTCATTGGTAAGTAGTGTAAGCACTAGAGCAGTACCTACTGAGTGGTATTGCGCCATGTTGGCTAACGAACGTTATCAACAAGCCGAGCCGTGTTTGCAGACACAACACCGGATCGCTTGATCAAACAACACCATGTTAGGACCCCACGGATGCGGGACTGGTTTGGCCGGGCTCTGGAACCCATTGTTTCCTTCAATGGGTTACACTTTTGAATATAATGGAGTTTCATTAGTTGCTGAGGTGTGATTTCGTGAACGTAACCTAAAATGTAGCTTTTATTTACGATGCTATTTTACCAAATTCAGCTATCCATTATTTCTCAGAGAGGTTGACAGATCTGTTTTAATACATACATACATGTGTATGTATGTATGTATGTACATATGCTCACGCCTGTATTCCCCGAAGGGGTAGGCAGAGGTGTTGCTATCACAACGCCCACTTTTCACCGAAGTTGATTAAGTGCCAACGTGACAGATGGTGAATATATCACCGTCTCAGGCACTATACATACGTGTTTGAATTACTTCTCAGAAATATGAAGATTACCTCACCATGTTTTCCTTGTGCGTGGTGTGAAATCACTGTACATAAGTTTTTTAGAAAAACTCATTGGTACATGCCCCGCTGGGATCCGAACTTGCGTCGCTTGCGTAGCAGGCGACTGCTACGAGGCCACCACAGCTCTATCTGTATTAATAGTAGGTATACCCAAAATTAATAGATTTTTTTTCAAACCCATGTAATAAGGGCGAGCCTATTGCCATATGAACCGGGCACTAGTCCAGACTCCTGGCAACTACTGGGAAATTACAGATGAAATCCCATAATGGTCGCAGCTAATGGACCTCTAATAAATCTGCCTAGTTCTAATCACAGCATTTCGTTAAAAGCACATGTTTCAAATAAGAAATGAGACAATTGTCAATATTCGCACGAGAAACTTGCATTTCCCATACGTTACTACAGAGCATGCGCAATAAAAACAACATCTCAGCTTGGTTGTGATGTAAAAAACCTCAAAACGATTATTTTACATAATGCTCCCGCATGATTGACTGCTATAGCAATGGTGGGAACTGGCGTATTTAGACGTACAGATAATGTAATTAGCAAAGAAAACATGAGTTATAGCATCGGTGGTTTCTGCACGACGGGTTTTGTATCACCATGAAACTAAGGATATTGACAATATGCATAATCAGTTACAGTACCTAGAGCGAAAGGTTTTGAAGAACCTAAACTGTGTATGAGATATACAGTCCTTTGCGCCCAGTTGCATTATATTATAAATAGCTAGATTTAGACTGGTTAAGTACTTTGGGCCAAGGGCTAATCGTGATGATATTGCCTATAGCCTTCCTCGATCAATGGGCTATCTAAAACTGAAATATTTTGCGCGTTTCACCAAACAAACTCTTTTAGTTTTATGGATTACTACTTGCAAGAGGAATCACTAGCATAATAAATAAATAAATTATTACCGATATATATGTATTTACATTTTATAAGTTTTGGCAAGCGCATTTCACTCATAGTCCCTTAGCTTACCATCAGGCTTATTAACCTTTGTAGTATTCAAAATTGGTCTGCAACTAGAGAACGTAAGTTCGTTAAGATGAATTTTAACTTTATTATAATTATTAACGGCGCCATATTCCTCGCAAATTGAGTTTTACATCAGCACTTGGATATACGCGCTCGCTATTATAAACACATTATAAGCTTTACTACTGATAATTATTCTTATGAAAAGTTCTTCATTATGTACATTCAGCAGATCTTAAGGCAATATAACGTTTATGCTGTATAGGAACAACTATTTGATTGGGTAGGGCACTCCATTCTTGGCACTTAAATACAGGGCAATCATAGTTGTAAATACTCTAGTTATAAGGCGTGTTTCAACATCCTACTAATATTATAAACGTGAAAGTTTGTTAGTATGGAAGTATGGATGTATGTTACTTTTTCACATGCATGGATTTTAATGAAACTTTAAAATAATAAACTTATACACCAGAATAACATATAGGCTACAATTTATTAAGATATTGTGTGAATTGTACAAAATATTTATTTATTTATCATTTATAAACCATCATTACAGATTTTTATTAATATTACGATAAGTGTCAAGTAAGTAGGAAAAATAACTACCATCTGCGAGCTATACTGGCGTGCGCTGCAAAACCGCTAGAGTTACACATATTTAATGTATGGTGGAAATGTTTATCTCAGGTGGTGGAGCCCGTGGCACAGTATATAGTATATACTTACTTACCCACATATGCATTTAGTAAAAAGCTGTTATTATGGATATACAAACAGACACTTCAAATTTATTTATCTGTATAGATATATAAAAAAGTTGCAAATTACAGCATTAATTACGAGCATAGTCAATTAATACCAAACTACCTTTAATGGGCAGAACGACCCTAAAAAGGCTAACTACCTTTCAACTCATAGTAAACTCGACATGCCCGTGTGGTCTGAATATCTGAGACATATAAGGTGACACAACTGATTCGTTGTAACTTCGTAATAGAGGAAATGAAAAAATAATTGGGACCATTATTTTTAAGAGGTAATCCAATTGATATTTTATTAATCGTTGATTGCAATTAGAGATCGTATAATGAAGAAGAAAACAAAACACGAACATTAAGCTAAGTTTATTATTTCTATACAGATTTCATAAAATGTCTATTTGTAATACCTAATTAACACCTTTTTACTAAATTCATAAGGCACAAACATAAAAGATGAAAACTATATTTAAAAGTATACCTTAAAAGTCTGTCTGTTCAAATTTTCACTGGCTGATGTTTCATGAAGTACTTTTTCAAATTCAAATTAAAAAAATTTGGATTCCGCTAAATAAAGCCATTTACATTTTTTTTAAATTTATTTAAGTTAACGCGGTTTAAACTGCGGGCTCAATTTTAAATATTAAGATAAAAGGAGGGTTTTTTTTTACTAAGGGAGGTAAATAGGGCAGGAGGTATTCTCCTGTACAATTATTTTTCTAAAAAAAACATGTGCAGTGGTTTCACACCACGTGCTTTACGGTGAAGGAAAACATCTGAGAAGTATGAGAAGTAATTCAAAGACGTATGTATAGTGCCTGAGACGGCAATGGACTCACCATGTGTCACGTTGGCATTTCAATCATATTCGGTGAAATGTGGGTGTTGTTGTTAACACTTCTGCTTACCCCTTCGGAGACCCTTCTGGTTTGGCGTGAGCATATTTAATTTTTTTAATTCGACTTGACATTGCATTGCAAAATATTGCAACAATGAGTTATCTAATTTGACAGCATACATTGCGACTGAAATATTCAATGTTTCTCAGACGTTACGAAGACAATTCTCAGAACAAGTCTGTCGCAAATGCTTCATTGGCTGGAAACATCAGTGCTCGATCATGCAAATTTGTCGCATGACCCTCAGCAATAAGGTATATAGTACTGAAGCATATATGATGAAGATTAAGTGAGAAATTGTTTTAGTTGAGATTTATAAGCGACAAGTCGTCCAGTGACCTCAGACAATTGCAAGCGACTGACAATTGGTCATTAATTGATTGTTTGCAAAATTGGAACAGCGAGTGTTTAACAACATGGCCATCTGCGGAGGTAACGTTACAATGAATCGATGTCTCCTGTTTGATTCGTATCTATATCTTTGTTTAAGGAAATCACAAGTACTTAAGGTACGTGGGCGATCTCAAGGAGAGCATCATCATCTCCCTGGCCTTATCCCATACATTGTTGGGGTCGCCACTTGATTCAACCCGATGTGGCTGATCATAGGATTTTTATACGACGCGTCTGTCATCGTAATTACGAGGAAAATCGGTGACGATGACACCAAACCTGCATAAAAAGACTGCCTTGTTGGTCTAGTGGTTGTAAACGTTACTGCGAACCAAGAGGTTCGATTCCCAGGTTATTGGGTTTTTCTATCTGGAACTTCTTAGTAAAAGCCTGGATTAAGTCCGGTAAATGGCGAAATAAGGGTGTACTATAAGTGCACGTCTGCATTAAACATTGGGATCTTTTTGCGAAGCATGCGGACGTAATTTTGGATACAAAAGTATTGTCCTGAACAAATATAATGCGCCTTAATTGTTGAAGTCCTGAATTTTTGGTTAGAGGTTCTTTCTAATTTTCTTTCTTTCTTTCTTATCTAAAACAAAATAATTCTCATGCAAATCGCGACAAAGTGAACCCTTGAACTTAGATACCATATCTTATCTCAATGCACACACGCGGCACAAGTTAGGAAATGAAAAGAACAATATTTGAGCACGTTATGTCAGATAGCATGTTTGTGTTGGACTATCATTACAGTTTTTGGAAGTTAACCTTAATTTTTTTTCTACAAACCTTAAAAGTTACCAATAAATTCCATCTCTTATGTCTTTAGGTCAATTTGTAGAATCAAGAAAAATATTTCGTGTTCTCAAAAGCTTTTATCAAGGTTGAAAAAAAATTCCGGGAGCTTCCTTTTTATTAGTGTTAGAAAACATGGCGCTGAGAAGAAATAATTATATATCTGACGTTTCTCAAGTACATATCTAAAATTCTTGTTGTAAGATTTGAAATTACTCATTACAATTTATTTAAGGAAGAGGTAATCTCTTTTCGGCGAATATGATGCAATTTCTCTCGTTGACCTCCTTATATATCATGACAGACACATCTTTAACTTGGTTACAACATACAGTATTTTCACTGCGCGCTCATAGTTCCTGACGGCCTCGTGTATGCCTCTTTGGATTTCCCTTCCAATCTTTCCTTCTGGTATAATAACTTGTGAGGATTGAGGAACATTTATAAAGGTCTGGTCTCGAAATGAGCTCAAACATCTAACTTAACAAGCAAATATATCTTAAGTCAGTAAGTAAGGAGACATCGTAAGATAGTGTAAATATATTGGTGGACCAATAAAATCGTGAGAAAGCCCGAGAATGCTGGCATCATAAACAAACCTGATAGGTGTTGCAATATAAGCGACAAATCCAAATGGAATTATTCTTCGCGACGCCGGAGGCATACCAAATAACATCTCAATTACAAGGGTGACTCGGAGCGCATGTAAAGAGGACTTTCCCTCATAATAAAGAGTTTACAAGCATATATTGTCCCTTTCTTTTAAAATCTGAATAATATAACACAGACGATGTAACATGATCAATATTCAAAATGGCCCATCGTGGTCCCGACCAACAGAATCGTGTGAGGTTGGAATGCTAAGCGCACTCGGACTACATTTGTATTCAACTAGATATATTTATACGAACACATCGTGACGGAAACCTACCTATGTGTAGAATTAAACCGTATTTGTCTTATCTATTCTAAATCTAGGATACCTTGTTCATAACATGCTTTTATCCGCGACTTTCTTCACCCTTTGTCCGTTCTTTGCAAGCAAAATTAGAGGTTAGCCGCGAAAAGTTAAGTTGCAGCGAGACTGATAACTTCATAATTATAACTAGTTGTGTCTCACGGTTTTACCCGAGGATGATTAACAGTAAAAACTATTATTTTCCAATTTTTGGATAATTATTCATTGATGCTTCGTTCCTATTGGTCACAGCGTGATGTTAAAAATCCTGCAGATTACGAAGCTTTATACATTATTAATATAGATATATATTAGAATCGCTTTTATTTATTCTTTGATATAATCAACACACGTTTGCACGCGCGGGTTCGTCCGATTGGCAATGAAAGGAAATGTCCTTCTCTATACCATGATAACACGTGTTGTAAAATGTCATGATGATTGGCAGAGTCGTGAATGCATGCTTATCAAACAAACTAACATTAGCATGAATGCAATTAGGTATGTTATATAATAAATCAACTAACTATCTAAATTAGGATGGCCGTGGTGGCCTTGAGGTTTGAGCAGTCGCCTGCTACGCAAGCGGCGCAAGTTCGAATCCCAGCGGGGCCTGTACCAATAAGTTTTTCTAAAAAACTTATGTACAGTAATTTCACACCACGTGCTTTACGGTGAAGGAAAACATCGTGAGGATACCTGCATATGTCTGAGAAGTAATATTCAATGACGTATGTATAGTGTCTGAGACGGCGATGGACTCACCATCTGTCACGTTGGCACTTCTCTTCATCTTGTGTGAAAAGTGGGTGTTGTGATTACAACACCTCTGCCTAACCCTTCGGGGAATACAGGCGTGAGCATATGTATGTATCTAAATTAGAAGATTTATCTGAGAAGCGGTCGATTGGATCATTTGGTTCAAGTAAAAACACTCATATCTCTGGTACTTCACAATTATTTTGATATTTTTCAGGTAAAGATAAACTAAGTGTAATGCTTAAAGAAGGGTGACAATGTCCGATGCTTATTATTATACTGACAGACATAACACTATGTATAGTATGTAACTATGTTAAATCGATACCGATATGTTATGCTTCATAGATTCTATGTCTAAAAATCACAACAGGGCCACAACTTTACAATAACTATTTTTGCAATTATTATTCGACTGTGATAGATATATTATAGGTTAAGTTTCCAAATGTTGCCGAAAAAGTTTTTTATTTCTGTGTGTTTTATCAATGTGGATGGTTCCAAGGGGAGAGGAAGACCTAAGAAACGATGGATGGATTGTGAATGATGATATGGATAGAATGGGAGTGAATACAGACGTGACGGCTGATAGAGAGAAATGGAAGAGAAGAACACATTGCGCCGACCACAAATAACATGGGATAAGGGAAGGAGGATGATGATAGCTTCTTATATCTACTTACACCCGTCTCTTTCATTGATTCGAACTAAATTAGATGATAATAGTTAACCTATTCTTTAGTAAAATAAAATAAGCGTTGGATTTAATTATTGTGGTAACACAGGGCAACGCTGTAGAAAAAAATGGTTTGACTAAAAATAATTTTTGTTTTGATAGATACCTCCATTTTGATTACATATAAAAAATGGCGGGTAGTTGCTATAAAACTTATTTAAAAGTACTAAACAATAAATAAATGTTACTTAAATAAAGGATCTAATAGATAATTTCAGTTGATGTAACACTGAAACATAATATAAGTAGCAAGCATGTCATAATACAAGCTCGAGTTACATTCAGTGTAATTCACCGTCTACAAACGCTTTACAATTAAAAAACATTAAAAAATGCGATGCGTTGAATTCACTCCAGTTTTAAAAACGACCCGTTCCACAAGTCGCACTGTGAGAACCGCGGTGCAACCCGACCGGTTTGAAACATCGCCGACACACAGAAAGCTCCGTAAGCCAGCGCGCCATCTCAAACCGACCGTGTTATAAACGCAGACTGTGCTTATGAAAGTTCACCTAACTACTTGAGTCAACTCACCTTCGACTCCTTGGATCCTGGTGGCCAGCGTGGACACCAACACGATGAAGTACAGCAATTTAATCCCATAATCCGGTATAAAGTTCCTCGACCACATTTTGTAGCATAACATTCACACATGGAACACACACATTTGTTTTACTCCTGCCGTTACGTTTGACCACAATATAATCAACACTCACGGAACTAAATGTAAGAACACACACTTCATTTTGTTTTTAAACTGTTGTTACGTCGAAAAGATTGTTGTTTGAGCCATTTTAGCGGTAAAACACGTTCGAAAAAAACGTAAAGCCCGGTAGGATCATGCGCAGCCGCGTCCTGCTCGCATCTGACGACTTTGTTCGTAAATACACAGCGTACGGTAAATCAAAATGGCCGCCCTAACGTCTGTGTGCGTACGCGCACCTTGTAACAATACATCATTTGCTATCTAAGCTTTGTTACTCATTTACAACTGTTCAACTTAATATTTTAAAACTCTTTACAGATAATTTAAGTTATGGATTGTGCGAAATAAGTGTAAAAGTCCGTGAGAACAGCGTCACGCACACACGCAAAGGTACGCGGAGGAATGTTGATTCAATGGAGAAATCAAGCGATTCAGTGGCGCTGTGTGCGCGCAGCGAATGAAAAGCTTTTGAACTTTATCGTTCAGCAGCTATATGACAGATGGCGCTGAAGGGAACGCAAAATTCGAGGGGTTCAAGATTATAATCAAATATACATAGGGATGATACGCTAGATGAAGTTACTAATAATACTGACAAGTTTTCGATTATATTAGAAGGCCGGTAAGCTAGAAACAGAACAGTTGACTTGAAACCGAAGAAGGTCAGGCTGGATGAGAAAAGGCGAAAATAAACTCATGCAGATAATACATAATGAATGAAGCCTGTATATCCAGGCGCAACTATTAGAATTACAAATCTGTTCAGATAAATAATATTGAAGTGTCTGTTTGTAATTACAAATTTACAGATTTTCACTTAATTCATATGAAGGTTATACGGTACTTTTAACAAAAAAACAATTTTAATTCATTAGGTAATTCTCTGTCCGTCTGTCAGTTTGTTCCAACAAATCTTTTAAACAGCTGGACCGATTTTACCGGGACTTTCACTGGCAGATAGCTGATGACAAGAGGAGTAGGTAACTGTTTCCACGAAATAAAGTCAGCCATAAAATTTACTCTTCGCGTTTGATACCGTGGGGCACGTCCAGCATAAAGTAATAAATCTTGAAAAAGGCAACATTATCAGCTTAAAACTAGGACTTAATTCTTAAAATGGCAATAACAATAGAGCAGTTTGATCAATACTTGTTGCTACGTTAGCCCAACTTCACAAGGCGGCAGTTGTTTTAGAAAAACATCGAAATATTTACACAATGGCCACTTGTTATCAGAAACATCCATTTGAAATCGAATCAGAAGATCGACTTACAACTATAAACACTAAAATATTCGAAATCAAGAGGAAAATACAACTATCAGGTGGGTTTGGAAATCTGTGGTTCATCCGGGTTTCCAATTTCATGAGACCATATTGCTAGCTGAAATGGGGGTTTAAGATTAGCTTATAGATTTACAAGTTAAATACTTATCTTAATTAAGTTTACTTATTTATATTTAGGATTAGTCACATACAATAGGATGGAAATACTCAGCGTAATGTCGTACAAGGTAGTCTAGGTAGTTTTAGCGGACAATAGAGGGTTGGTGATTGCTTCGCCAACAAGGGCCTAGCTTTTAAATAAATTATGATCTATATTGACTTGACTGACTCGACTTGACATCTTATGCCACGTAGCATACCTTGTAGCAAGTCAATTCTAATCAAGTTAACGAGATAAAGTTCCTTCTACATTAAGTTTATGAATAAAACCAAACTACCAAACCCGTTTTAAACTTTAAGTTTAAAAGAAACCGTAACTGGTGTCTAAGATTCAGTTTTAAATGCGGTAATTAACTACAATCCCATTCATTCATACAGCACATAGTACATACATATGCTTACGCCTGTATTCCCCGAAGGGGTAGGCAGAGGTGTTGTAATCACAACACCCACTTTTCACCGAAGATGATTAAGTGCCAACGAAACAGTCATTGAATTATTTCTCAGAAATATGCACGTTTCCTCACGATGTTTTCCTTCACCGTAAAGCACGTGGTGTGAATTCACTGTACATAAGTTTTTTAGATAAACTCATTGGTACAGGCCCCGCTGGGATTCGAACTTGCGTCGCTTGCGTAGCAGGCGACTGCTCAAACCTCAAGGCCACCAAAACATAGTTTAAACCAACACTTGACCTAACTTGGACAAAAATGTCCATCCCTTTTGAAAACTGTATCACAGATGGCACTGATATAATAGGGTAAGTCTCTAAGGAACAATCTCAAGTGAATAATATATATATTTCAGAGGGCCAAAGAAAGTCGCATTACGAAGAGAACGAAGCCGAGAAACAGCACAACAATGACCTTATAGACACACTCAAGAAGGAGATCAAGGCGAGAGTCACTGAGCTAGCACAAGCGAGGGCCATCATTGCTGATGAAGAGAATCAGATCAAGAAATACCTGAACGAGGTCTGCCCTGTTGGCAATAAGACTGCTGATCAGGTAAATCATCATGTCTCTTGTACCGAATTTTGGAAGTTACTCAAATCACTTCATAGTTTAGAAAAGAGATGATGATGTTCAAACATTAGACATTAATCAAATCATTAGCTAAGGAATTTCCATCGAGTCACTTACAAATAAAAAAATATCTAAAATCAACCCAAAACCAGTCATTGTTTGGAAGCATACAGGTACACGCGATAAACTTATTACAAAAACAAATACAGTCGAAGGCTCTCAACCTCAACCTTTTTTAAGTTTGGCATGACATAATTTATTTTCAGATAATCCACAACTTAGATCGAAAAGTGATTGAGCAGCGCAAGATGCTGGACTTGTTGAAGTACGAAAGAGGGAGCAAGAAGAAGAAACTCACAGGACTGGAGAAGGAGTACGAGCGTCTGCTCATTGAGAGCACTAAGGGAGAACTTGTCAAGTCTAAAAACACTAGTCGGGCTAGGAAGGTAAATAAATAAAGCTAGATGATAATTTTAAAACATGAAAAAATAAGGTAAACTCAATTGATATACCAAGGTTTCTGCAAGGTCATGAGTTCGAATTCCATCCATTTTGAGTGGGACCTACAATCCCTAGAATATGGGTGGAGACAGAAAATTATCATGTTCCTCTCATAAAATGTTTGTGGGAGTCGAACCCACGACACCTAGCGACTGATCTACTATACACCAGTGTATACCCATAACAATTTAGCCAGAAGAAGAGAATAATAGAATATCATAATGATGAAACAAATATCTTTCAGCACGTCTCTCATTTGGAGAATGAAATCCACAAAGTTCTGATACAATGGACCGAAGCCGAATTGGTGAAGAAAAAATATTTAACCATCAGGTAATCGATTAATCTATCTTATCTAGTAAAAAAAACCCTAAAGGGGTAGAAATCCATTTCCACGCTCTTATTTTTTTTTTATACATATGCTAATTAATAGATGACCCAACGAACTTTGTACACCGATGCGAAACCTATATGTAGTTTTTAGTATTTTCCATTAATTATAATTTTTCTTTTCCACCGTTCAAACCTTCAAAAATATCCAAATCGGTCCAGTCATTTCCAAGTTTGTGCTTGAAAAAACAAGTGTCACTCACGCTTGCATCCCTTATAAAGAATGAAATCCCTGTGTTAACATAATGATAACTATTGGTAGCAGAGAGATTCCACTCTTCCATGAAACACTTGCGCCCTTCTCATGGTAGCATTATTTGGCTGCAATCTCCTGCAAAGAGGAGGAGAAGAGGAGAAGAGGAGGTCGGGAGTCTCTATTATGCCCTCTTTATTCAAGGAATTAACAAAAGAAACTGTGTGTTTATATTTATTCGTCAAACGGAATCGTCTTACTTACAGACAGGCGCTAATAGACGACTCGGTGAAATTCGAAAGCTCACTCTCGCGCATCGAAGATCTATTGAAGAACCAGGGAGACGAAATAATGAAGTTGGAGGTATTTTTTTATGGAATTTGAATGATTTATTGACGTGAATAGTAAGTCTCATAACACTGAAGTGTGATAAGGATGCAAGATTTAAAAGTGCAAACCGTGCTCTTCGCCAAACCCTACCTTGGGAATAAATACGCATTATTTAAAGTTACTCGGGACTTATCACAAGAATATTTTGAAAATAACGTACCTTGACGTTTCGATTGGTCCCTGACCCTTGAATGCAATTACTGTATTTGTATGGAAATGGAGATATCAAATTAAAAAAGGAAAAAAAAGATGCTCACGCCATGCCACAAGGGTCTCTGAAGGGGTAAGCAGAGGTGTTGTAATAACAACACCCATAGTTCAGAGGCTGAATCCTTCGCCGGCTTAGGTACCATACATACATGCGTCTTTGGATTACTTCTCAGACATTTGTTGGTTTCCTCACGATGTTTCCTTCACCGTAAAGTATGTGGTTGAAATTAGCACTTAAGCTCCGAAAACCTCATTGGTTCAAACCGCTGGGATTCGAACTTACGTCGCTTGCGTAGTAGGTGACTGCTGGAATCCTAGAGCCACCACGGCTCTTCAAGAAATACAAAATACAAATTCACCTTCTCGTTTCAGGATGTCCGTGAAGAAGCAGCGGAGATGCGCATCCGAGCCACAGCGGCGACGGCGGCGGAGGCTGCGCGGGCGCACGACGCCGAGCACACTCGCGCTTCTGAAAGGGCTTACTTCGCTCAACGATTCAGTGAACGGAAGAGAGAACTCGAGAAATTAGAGAAAAGGGTTTTTCCGCCGCAGTGTGAGTCATTCAAATACCAATTGAGGAGGATCTAATTCTGGTGGACTTAGAGGTATTATGTCCCAGGATATCTTTGATACCAAATACAACTCGATTAAAAATATGGATGTTACCTGCGAGTTGTTTAAATAGGTCCCATACTTTTAGAGTGATTTCAATACAAACAAACACCTCTTTAAGCTTTCTTATATTAGTAAAGATTACTACCTCCAAATGCACCCTATGTATTATTTACCACAGTATTAGGCAAATAATCTGCTCGTATTGAAAAAAAATTTCGTAATTATCGAAGAAGTTTTGTTCATCGCTTCTTTTGACCCAAAAAGGTTTTATGCGCTGTTTTAAAGCACATTATAAAGTATATTATATAGCAAGATCTGTGGTGCGGCAAGAGTCGACGAGGTCTACTGAAGGTGAAGCTGTCACTGAGGAGTCCACGGCTGCCATGCAGATGGAGGAGATCTTCCAAAGGCTGATGAAGTTGACTGGTTAGCATTTGTAGCATATGTAGCATTTACAGTGTTCTCAAAAGTTGCTGCGCTTGCCATAACTAATTGAATATTACGTATAAAATACGTGTCTGAAGTAGTTACTGAACTAAACCAGCTGTGGTGGCCGTGAAGTTCGAGAAGTCGGCTGTTAAGAATGCAACGACACAAATTCGAATGCCAGCGGGACCTGTACAAATAAATTTCTTTCTTGAAATTCGATAAACTGATGTGGAGTGATTACACACCACGTGCTTTATGGTGAAGGAAAATGTTGTAAGGAAACCTACATAAAAGTGGGTGCGGTTACTGCAACAGCTCTGCCTACCCCTTCGGGAAATACAGGCGTGAGCATACGTCTGTATGAAGAAGATACAGGACTGAAGCCCGTGGTTCTATGGGAAGTAAACTCTTTAATGTTTTGTCTCCAGGAGTGACAGATGCAGAGGAAGTGTTCGACCGTTTCCGCGCCCAGCGGGAGACCTCCAAGCGACTGAACTACCTTCAGCAGACCACGGAGGAGGAGAAATTGGAGCTGGAACGCATGCAGACCACACTCATGGCTGAATTGGAGGTGTTCAAGTTTGCATCCGTTAAGGATAAAGATGAGTAAGTTATGTTCAGTCGATTTCAGAAAGTTTATCAACATTATGATTCCTTATATCCCTGTCCTTATCCTATGTGTTCTTCGGTCAGCATTTGATTTAACCCGAATTTATCCAGAAAAATCGGCAATCTGGGCATCTGACTGACCTGTAACGATTGCCCAAGATGTTACATTGGCAAATTTATTTGTAGGGCATAGTGGTGGCCGTAAGGTTTGAGCAGTCGGCTGCTACGGTAGAGATGAAAGTTCGAATCTCAGCGGAGCCTGTACCAATAAGTTTTTCCAAAAAGTGAGGAAATCTGCATATGCCTAAGCAAGGCCTCCTCATATTAAACTTGTATTACTTTTAATACAGAGCTCAGGACCAAATAAATCAACTAAAAGAAGAAATTCAACAAGAGGACGCAATATGCGCAGAGTTGGAGAAGAAGCTAGAAGAGGTAGACACGCTACTGTTGGAGATCAAGAGGCTGCTCTACGACCTGTGCAAGATTTTAGATGTAAGTCTGACTCAATAAGTCTGACTAAAAGTGTGAAGTGTTGACAGGTGATCAAGCAGGTGGCAAATTCAAGAAAACGTTACCCTTTATTAATATATAAATAAATAATGCAAAGTAGAAAGGTGGACTTAATGCTGTGTGATTTAACTGACGAGTGGTGCCATCTTGTGAATAAGATAGTTTCATCTGTCTGTTACATTTCTGCATAAAATTTTAAAAAGAGCTAGATTTTATCCCTTGGCCTGACCTATGATGGGGTACTTACTTAAAAAATACTACGCGAATGAAGTCGAGGATAAAAACTGGTAAATAATAAAATAATAACGCAATTAACTAAATCCACAGGAGGTTAGGTTTGTACGTCCTAAACCGTGCCTCTCGATAGGGTTTCTGGTGTTCCTAATTGGTGCGACTCAAAATGGATTAATCCGCCATCTTTGGAATTTAAGCCTCCGCAAAAGCATCAACAAATTTAAGTCCACGCTAAATATTGCAGTCATGCGTCGACCTTTGAACATGTCAAAACCTATACCAACTTGCAGCATTGTTAGTGAAATGATTACATATCTATCTAACATGTGAAGCTATCCCGATTTTTCAGGTAATCCCAGAGCCCACAATGCCAGAATGGACAGCTGAAGCGCGTGACGTACAAGAGCTGACAATGGTGCTGACGGCGAGGTACGCGAAGGCGCGCTCTAAAGCTGATGAAATCAGGGAGAAACAGAAGGATACCACCATCATCTTGGTGCCGTCTAATGTAAGATACAATCCCATAGAGAGTAGAAGCAGTGGAAATCTGATCAAGACACTAACGAAAGGTTGCCTGTCAAATATCAGCATCTAACTTTTGTAAGGTGAAAATGAGTTCCAAATCTAAAGTGAAGAATCCTCTACTGTGATGCAAGATTTTTAAATGTTTTAAGAATTATAATTAACGTATCTACTACATGTTTAACTGTTTTCTTAATACCACTAGGGTAAACAAGCATACGACGCACCAGATATTATTGCCTAATGGACGGTTACAATGCCAATCACGTGTTGTTGGCGACCCCATTAAAAGTATAAAATGTATGTCTAGCCGACCAGTGCAGCAGCTTCTGTGGCTGGCTTGAGTCTCCACAGCCACAGCACCCATAAGGAGTCCGAAAAACAGGTGCCCACATACAAGGAACTGGTTGCAAAGGAGCCTGTTAAAATAGCGCGTGAGTTTTAATACACACATTTTTTGTTATATTGTCGTAGACCTGAAACAGGAGTGCTTCAAGTCCTCCAAGAAGAGTGTAAGAGAGATTTCAACAAGCTTTTTAGACCTCGCTTCCGAGACTCTAATAGTGTCCCTATAACGGCAATATTAAAGCTAGATAATATTTCCTTACAGAATCTGACGACGAAGAAGATATACCATCCCGCTGTTACTTGAAGCGACAGGCGCAAGTAATTGTCGACACCAAGTGCAGGAGGAAGGGCTTCCGAGCGATACCTAGGAGATAAATTAATATATACGTGACGCCAATGAGTTCACATGACGAAAATATTCGAGGCATACCTAAAACAGTACCTATTTCTAACACTAGATTCAAAGGTATCTGTATATATTCTTCTAGCTTATATTTTTAGTTCCACGTGTCCAAGGTCCTTCGTCCCGTTGTTAAATTGAGTTTTAAGTTAGCAAAACAGTCCAATACAGCAGGCAGCTATAATAATTCTACAATATAATTAGCACAGGCCTATAAATAAAATATAACATACATTCGAGCTATTTAGTTACTCAAATTTAATTTATTTGGAAGTATAATTATGGTTAGATTTGGGTTAAGCATCGCTCGAATAAACGTTAGAATCAGAAATTAAAACCTTTTTGGTTATTTGCGAAATTATTGCGAAAAAATTAATATTTATAAGTAGGTAAGTCACAAATTGACATTATGTCAAATTCCGGTTTATAAACAATTTGTGTTAAAATATATTTTTTGAATTTAACGATTAATAAAATATTATTAAAAATAGTGACAAGTTTTTATATTATCATCATTATGTTTTGTCCTCATAAGAATTCTTACTTGCAACTGATGTGCGCTATGAACCCTAGGGTTATCAACAAAGCGGTAGAGAAGGCGATGAGGAAGCGGCATTTCGATCCTCATGATTGTAAGTATACCTAACTAATATTTCGTAAGCTAACACATCGACGGGGGGATATACAAATAATTAAATCTGCCTTTGAATCAACGGGGCCTGTACCAATGAGTTTTTCTATAAACTTATGAACAGTGATTTCACACCACGTGCTTTACGGTGAAGGAAAACATTGTAAGGAAACCTGCATATGTCTGAGAAGTAATTTGAAGATGTATGTATAGTGCCTAAGACGGCGATGGACTCACCATTTGTCACGTTGGCACTTAATCATCTTGTGTGAAAAGTGGGTGTTGTGATTACAACACCTCTGCCTACTTCTTTGGGGAATACAGGCGTGAGCATATGTATTGAATTTCTTCTCTGTAGCGCAAATATGTTTGTACATGTTTAAACGTTGTCGACATTCGATTGCACATTTGGTGTGGCTCCAAATATTTATCCGAAAAAGTAACAACACATATCGAGTCATACGAAATAAAACCATACAACCGTAACAACCATACCTGGGGGGTATAAGTAGGTTTCCCACGATGTTTTCCGTCACTGTAATGTTGGTATGACGTCACTGCACTTAGTTTTGAAACTCCTTTTATTAGATTTTTGAATTACTACTAACTTGTCCCTCCAGCATTACCCCCTATCCAAAGGTTAGAATCAATGCAGCCGTCCCTGTACGCCCCTCACGTGGACATCACTCGCACCAGGCTCGGCTTTGGGCGGATCGGCTTGAGGATTATCAACCGAGACCTCCATAATAAAGACGAGTTAGTCCAATTACAAGCGCTGCATTCTGTTCTAGATCGGGTACGTCACAAACTAGCTTATATTAAATACCTGGATAGACCCGCGACCTACTTAGCTTAGCTGGCTGTACAAAAAACGTCATATTTAAGTCCATTCCTGCCGATAGGGACGCCTTGACTTTCCAAGCTTGGCTTTCCTTCAAATACTCCCTGAAATTGCCAGCCTATTGCCTCTTGGGAGTGTTTATATAGTCCTCTAGTTTCTGATAAATACCTGACAATTAACTCCTTACTTCATGGATATATTAATCGTGTAGTTCTTTGGTACCATGCCATTCGTTTAATATCTAAGGATGCTAACAACTTACTGTCTAAATATTCATATTTTCTCAATCAGGTACAAATATCAGAAGACGCGTTATTCCTGATCAACCTCCATGTGGTATACCGGCTTATAGACCTCATGAAGAGTCGTAACCCCATCATTAGAGAGAAGGTCTGCCTCATTCTCACACACCTCGCCTCCTACTACCAAGGTCGACAGAGGATCATGTCCCGTCCACAGATAATAGACAAACTCACGTGGCTCTGGTTGAGAGACCGCAAAGAGATCAGATACGCGGCCGCTTACACCCTCAAGACTTTAGCCAAAGACAGGTGCGCCGCAGAAATGATTCTCGAAAACGAAAGAGTAATCGAAAACCTTCTGAAGTTAGTCAAGAACGACCATAAAGGAATAGTTTTGTTGCATTTGAAAACTTTAGAGAACCTCATCGAATGGGACCAGGAGAGGCCGCTAAGGGCCAATGCGTTTCAGATAATGCTGACGTTATTCGACGATGAGGACCCAAGGATAGTGGCCGGAGCGATGGATTGCATGGCACAGCTTTGCAAACATAACGTTGGCAAGAAACTGGCAGACCACTACGACCTGAATTACGTATTAAAACGTTTCTTGGACTCACCAGCTGTTGAAGTGGTGATCAGCGCAGTAGGACTTATGACGTACACGACATTAACCACCAGATCTAAATGGCGCGCGCAGGAATGCTGCAACGAGCTAACGAAGCGCCTGGTCGGTCTGTGCCATAGTCCAAATAAACCTCTCCTCCAGTTGAAGTCGATGCAAGTGCTAATTAACTTGTGCGACAAACCAGACATAAGACATTACATGAAGGATCATTGGTTGAGGCTTGTGGAGCGAATACAGATAAGAACACATGAACAATGGGACGGCACTTCTGAAACGACTAGCTATGGATTGGAAACTGGGCATAATTATAGAACAATGTGTATAGAGAAGGTGGAGACGATAAAGAATGATTATGGCGACAATGCAGAAATAGTCAACGTTCACAGCTACTTGAGAACCGTTCAGGATTATAAGAAGCGTCTTATTGCTGCTATTAACTGGAAGTGTTATAAAGACTGATGGATTTTGATGTGATTTTATTGGGTATTTTTGACTGCCAAATATTTGAGTATACAATTTATGGAGTAGCTTTTTATTTGCATAGCTTCAAAGTATGTTTTTTATGGTATGAATTTGAAGATCACATTTTTCTAAAGTTTTGTTCATATTTAAAATTATTCTCCTTTACTGGAAAATGAAACGCTGTCTCGTATTCCTGTAAGCATTTATTTAATTACAACTAGTTTAATATTAAATATAATAATACAATATTTGAGCTAAACATTTTGGTTTGATACACGGCTTGTATCTCGCAGACAATTAAAATATATCAGTCATTTAAACAAGCACTAAATATAAATTATATCTATTTAGTGCAACCAACATACCTAGTAAATATTCAAGTTTCAACAGAAAGATATCAATGCCCATATTTGGGCAAATACTAACACGTACTGACTGTGTTAATAATACCTAAATAGGGTCTAGACTATTTTAGGCGAATATTTTTAGCACAGAGTATTTATCAATTTGAAATTATATAAAAATATCTCTTAGCATTTTTAATCAAACTTTAATAAGCACGTAGTGTACTCAAAAAAATTGTCAGTATAATGACAGAAAAAATTAAAAAAAATTTTTTTTTCTTACTTTGATATTTACAACCTTCCAATACCCTGAGCGGAATATATTCGCCTACAAGTATAAGCCTATATAGTGATATTTATTTACACAATGAAGATGCTTATTGTGGTCGAAAGCAATTTCTAATTAATATAAGACGCATTTAAACTGAAAGTTAAAATTTAATTGTCAGTAGCCAAGTGCATCTTTTGAAGCATCCATAAAGTCTTTGACATTGAAATTAGTTTTATAATTATCAGTACCCCTATTACGGGTTTGCCACCGTTTTCGTTATCTATACTCGTTATATATACTCTCCACAATATTAACTAAAATATCTCATACAAATATTCCGAGTGACGCTAGCCAGTATAGATTACGAAAACGGTGGCAAACCCGTGATAGGGGTACAGTACATAGCATATTAAAAATAAAATACTTTTAAAAGGTTACGAAAGCTACGTAATTGCATTGATAGTCAAGTAGCTGCTATAACATGAATGGCACACACACTCCAACGATTGAAGATATCACAAATTACTATATAACTTTGGGAAGAAACGAACGCGTTTCTCATAAAGGTTAAATCTCAGAAATCTTGGCAACGAAATTTACACTAAAGGTAATTTTTTTGGTACAGGTTACTAGTATCGGAAGTCCTTAACATAATGCGCGCTGAAAACAAGGTATGTACCTTATGTAATTAAACTTTATTTTTAGTGTTAATCATTAATTTGTTTGCTATAAACAGAATCCACGAAATATACACGTCTAGGCAAATACCTAGTCAAGAATAGTACTTAGTTACTTTCAGTTAGCTTATTTTTTTCTAACAACATATAGTCATAAAGTCGATATTTGTGTGAATTTCCCCTTAAACCAAGTACTAATGTTTTGCTGTATTCAATACTTCAAGACAAATTAAGGTATTACTTGCTCGTATTATAGGTTCCACCTGCTATTTCTATAAACAAAACAATTATAGCTACCATTAATAATTATTCATACGTCATATTACGTCGAACCCCTTACAGGGTAGGCAGATAGAAAAGAGAATTCTACATAATTATATAGTTATCAATACTTACGTATTCGGTAAGAAACCTTTATTTCTTTAACACGAAAGGACCATATTGGAAATTGTGAGCTTATTTCATTATTGAGGACAGTGTGTGATAGAAGCAAAATTTATTTTATGCTTTAAAACGCTAAAAAGCTTCGAACAATTTGTATGAGCTTTGACTGTGGAATGCGTTACGTCAAACTATTCTGTCAATTGATAACATAAGCTGTCAGTGTCATTTTTAGTTCATGAAAAGTCGTTTATATCGGGGAAATTTTAATTTTGAGGAATCCAATGGGTTCCTCCACATATTTTTAACAATTTACAAGATATTTTTCTCAACAATCACTTGACATTGGCGGAATAGTTTTACTTAAGCTCGTCGCCATTAAAATAAATAAAGGAAGGGAGGAAGGTCGTTTATATCTGTTAAATTCTCGATTCAAAATCTGTAAATTATGTTAAACAATTTCTTCGCCAGCAATTTGTTAAGGTAAAAGTTGGTACAACCAGAGTGGGTTCGCAACCCTTTTAACGAGGAAAATCTGTGATCTGGGTTAAGCCAGTTGTCAGACTATTTTAGGCCTCCGACTGACCTGTAACGATTGCCAAAGATGATTAATTAGCAACCGGGACCGACGGCTTAACGTGCTCTCCGAGGCACGGAGGGAACTCGGACTGTGATAAGCTCCTTCATTTTCAATGTCAATAAATATATCGTACATAACTGTCTACTTAAATCTTAATAATGAAAATTACTTTGATAATATCAGAATAATCACAGTTCTACTTTGACAAACTTGTCTTGTTCTTATTCAGGCAATATATTCTTTGGTAGAAATTGTATCGCAGTTAAAATATATCTACACTACTACCGACCATCTCGTTCTATCGCCTTACAGATATGAGCTGTGTGAAAGAGACGGCAATACGTCCCCGTTTTGTCCTAAAGAAGTATAAAATCTTGAACATCCTAAGTATTGCCTTCATTAGACATGTAAAATAAATATATATTTACTACATTAATAGCTACAAAGTTATCAAAAATTTACCGATTTTATATATTGGGTCATTAAAAAGTTAATCTACAGTGAAAGTATGTAAAGTTCAAATTCTCTCAGCAAGTCAGAAGCACTTGTGACCATTTTCGTACTGAACTATGGATTACTTCATAATCTTTTTTTTATTTTGAACTTAGCATTTCAACTCATTCAATATCATTTTCAAACCACTAATTTCAGGGGCGTGCATGAGTTTTCAGAGGTGTAAGCATAAAAAGAATTAGGGTAGGTTAATTAGTTTTGGTATAGACACACGACACTGGTGTATTCAGTCATTACAAATGGTAAGCACTGCTTATCTGTTAATATGGATTGCACTCCCATGACTGATATTTCATGCACTATTTTTAGGAGTAATTCATACAAACTTGCTAGACCTACCCACCAATGTTACAATAATCAACTTAAAATCTATCTTCATCTAATCAAATAATCTTTTCAATGACAGGTACAATTTAAAATGACAACTAATTACACCGCTCACCTTCAAACTATCACAAATTTGGTTACACTACCCTCGTCTTTCTAACTCAAAAATTCACTCACAGTAATCTGGATCAGGGCGCACTGGATTTTCCATTCTTCACTACAGACTGCTACAGAGTTCATAATAGCACTGTAACTTCAGACAGTTCATTCAAAATATTCTTAATAAGTCTTGGAAGCTTCAATATTCTCGTGCCAATCGACTCTGATCTTTATAGTCGCCTTCTAAGCATATGCAGTTTAATAGTGCACATTTTAAAAATGTCTTAATTTTCAATAATACATTTATGAACTGCCACGGCATTTTGACACTTATGAGAAATTCATAGTTTATCAGAGGCCAATTCGATTAGCCAATCTATTATGTACTTTAACATTACGTAAATAAGTGCCATTATCCTTCGAGGGTAACGCTGCTTCGCTCGCTACAGCATGTTCGTATAGTGCCTTGCACAGATCGTGCAACTTCGGGTCTCACCTCCCCCCGCCGCGTTTGTTGAGAGGGTCATACATCTCAGTCTCCGAGTCTATCTCGTCTTCAGATAACGACAATGACCCTCCGACGCGCCGGGTGCGTAGGCCTTCCTGGAATTATTAAAATATAGTATATTATTACTTGAAGGGAATTTAAGAATGGATTGATCTCTTCTCGATCTCGTATTATTGTAATTATGATATTTCAAAATGTTAATGGAGCATAAGACGCGTATATTTTTAATTTGATCATTGTATCTTGTAAATTGAAGACTTTCACTAAATGCATAGATAAACAATTAAAAAATAAAACTGCCTGTCTGTCTGTTTGTTCCGGCTAATCTTTGAAACGGCTGGACCGATTTCAACGGGACTTTCGCTGGCATATAGCTTATATTACAAGTATTAATACAGGTTACTTTTATATAAAACAACATTAGAGTCCCGAATTAACTCTACGCGGGTAAAACCGCGGGGCTCAATGATAAACTTATGATTATTAATTATAAAAAAAAACTTAGAAATATATGAACGAAACTGCTCCTCGATCTCTGCTTTCATGACCCTGTACCTTAAGTATTTGGAAGCGATGTTAACTACATAGTCTAAGAAAACTAATAATCTAACTAAACAGATAAATAAACTTGAAGTGTCTGTTTATAATTCCAATATAACAGCTTTTCACTAAATGCATATGAAAGAGCCGTGGTGGCCTTGAGATTTGAGCAGTCGCCTGCTACGCAAGCGACGCAAGTTCGAATCTCAGCGGGGCCTGTACCAATGAGTTTTTCTAAAAAACGTATGTACAGTGATTTCACACCACGTGCTTTACGGTGAAGGAAAACATCGTGAGGAAACCTGCATAATTCTGAGAAGTAATTCAATGACGTATGTAAAGTGTCTGAGACGGCGATGGTCTCACAATCTGTCACGTTGGCACTTAATTATCTTCGGTGAAAAGTGGGTGTTGTGATTACCTACAACACCTCTGCCTATATACATAATACATACTACATATATAATACAGGCGTGAGCATATGCATATGAAAGTATACACTGTACTGATATAAAAAAAAATCTCTATCTGTCTGCCTGTTTGTTCCGGGTAATCTCTGAAACGGCTGAACCGATTTTAACTGGATTTTCACTGGCAGGTAGCTAATGTTACAAGGAGTAACTTAGGCTACTTTTATTTGAAAGATTTATTACAACTAAATGCCACAACGCACGAACCACCTCAAACCAATGATTTAAAACAATATTTCCACAAGTTTCAACAGATTTCACAATCTCACCAACATGGCAATATATTCCAGAATCAACTATGTCAGGAGGTATGGAATGGTTGAGGAGGCCGATGGCTGGCATTCTCGTCATACTTGTGAACAGGTGCCGTTAGTGGGCGCTGGTCATCTCAAGCTACACAATTATTCGTAGTACTTATTTTTAGTATTTACATTTTTTATATCGACTTTTGTGCACTGGAACTGTGTCCATGGGCTTATATATCTTTCTTATGATTTATATTGTATTACTCAAAACTGTCAAAAAATTTTTTTTTAAAAAGTAATTACTGAGTTTCTTGCCAGGTTCTTCTCAGTAAAAGCAACCTTCCGAACCTGGCGGTAGCATGTATAATCCTGTGTAATCGTGTCTTTCTGACGATTTGAAAGTACTTTGTAAAAAGTCTAATCGAATAAAGATATTTTTGAATTTGAACTTACAAAAGAATCATCTTTATGTTGAGGACCATAAAAATGATTATTTTGTGTAGTCACTAGCTGTGCCCAGCAAACGTTGTATTGCCATATACCCTTATCATTTAGGGCTATGAAAAATAGATGTTGGTCGATTCTCAGACCTACCCGATCTGCACACAATATTTCATACCAATCGGTCCAGCCGTTTCAGAGGAGTACGGTAACTAACATTGTGACATGGACATTTTATATATTAGAAGAAAGACGTAGCTTTCTTAGACTATGGTTTGTTATAATGTTAGATAGTAAATACCTAACACGACTTTCTTTTATATATATAACTTTCTTTTATTTTTATTATTTAATAGCCGACTACTGAACAATTTTGCAAAAAAAACCTGATGTGTATAACCCTTGTATTTGCACACACACGTCGCGTCTCAACTAATTAAATATCTTATAATGCAAAGCCATTTGTTATATCACAGTTTATCGAGACTTTTATAAGCATTCATACTTTGTTACCGAAGACACAACACAGTGAAACATGCAACATAAAGGCCTATTCAAATCTGAGCGCTAATCACTAACACCTAAAGTACATAGTGCAGTTTCGTTTTGGCAGCGGAACTTCTACAAAACTCGACAATGAATTCCGCTCGGTAGCGAATAACGCTCAGAGCCTGTAGTCAAAGTAACATTATCCTTACGCTTCGATACAAAATATACGGAAACGACATATGTCACGTACGTACATACATACATATGCTCACGACTGTATCCCATGGGGGTAGGCAGAGACCACAGTTTGCCACATGCTACGAACCTTACATTACTATTAATTTGGTCATAGTAGTTCTTCCTTGGACGCCCTCTATCGATGTGTAACGTGCCTGATTCATGCCATTTCCATACATTTTGTATCGTTCCTATTAGCGTAAACGCAAGAGAATAGTACTTTGCCCAGGCATGCAGATATGATTAGGCCTTTATAACAATGGGACGCTAAACATAAAACAAACAACCGCCACGACCCCAAGCCGAATAAAAGTAGTATAACCCAAGGCGGCCAATATCTACAGGTGCGCGTTTCAAAAGGTCATAGTGCCAACCAATTCGGTGTCGCTGATCCACGCCGCTCCCCCCTCTACGCTTGACGACATCTGTATAAATACACACATACTAACTACATGGGAATAATGAACTCTGTGACATCTTTACAAATATATCAGTTTTTATATTAGCACGACATGTGACCACCTGATGGAGTCAACATATTCATGGACCTAGCGATGCGCGATAGCGAGATGTTTCAACAATCGATACAAGTGGAGTCGTTCAAATTTGCCATCGAGTGAATCGACTGGCTTTGGCGATGAAACAATCGAGAGGATATTCGATTGTTCCGAGGTGCGCCGAATCTAGCCGAATGGAACCGATCGGCGAGTGAGTCGGACTCGCTAACATCGAAATAATCACGATAAGCTCTTGCCATCGCGCATCGCTACCACTCACCTGAAGTTCCTTTTCACGACTCGCATAAGCTTTATAGGGGTATATACATGGAATGATCTACCTTACATATATATATATATGCGTCAGTTTGTTGTCTGGTAAATCGAGACGGTGCAGCACTGACTGCAGCGTTCTGGTGAACACGCAACTATATACTACTGTATCAAGAAAGTATATAAGAATTATGATTGTAGATATGAAAATAGAAATGCTGTGTATGAAAAACTATCAAGCACAGGTACAAAATATTTATATGTTTAATACATAATACTAATAGTCACGTGAGCTTAAAACAAAACATAGTTGAACGAATAATTAGATTAAACTTTTCGAAATCTTCATAAATCACATTCAAACACTCGTGACCTTTATGCTATTCTTATTAATAAATAAGCAATAATGTCTCAACAAACCTCCATAATCCCACCGCTGGGCTCGGAGGCGTACCCTTCGAAGTGTCGCTGGTCCTCCTCATAGTCTGACGATGAAGAGGAGTCGTTGTCGGCATCGCGCGCGGTGCGCACCGAACACACCATTTGTGCGAGGTCCGTGAACGTGTAACTGCGGGGAACAGATTCGATTCTACACTTTGTTAGCTACAATGTCGGGAAGGTGGGGAATTAGGCACAAAAAGACATGCTTGACTTATTGCTTGAAGTTGCGGCTGGCTCTCCTTGAAACAATAAATAATCAAATATAGTAGAAAGGTAGAGAGGAGGAGGAAAACCATTGAGGAAAACCAAGAGGAACATATTGCCATTATTAGGGCACTACTCCAGACAAATTTTTGTTACTGGAAAATTAAAGCAAATTAAGAACTTAAGACTTCGCGTTTCCCAGTGCTGGCTACAACGCGCGAGGTGATACCTCACATTGTCCTATTGACCAGATAACATAGCACTGTAATGAGGAGGAACGTAGATAAGTGAGGTAACGTACTCAGTGAGCGAGGGCTGTAGATGCAGCCTGGGAGGGTCTGCGGAGGAGCCCACGCCGCTGACCCCGCCGCCGCCGCCGCGCCGCTGGCCCTCGAAGTACGCGGCGCCGTGCCGGTACCCAACCTCGCGGATCTCGTCGAACGAACCGAACTGGAGCGTCTTGTACAGGTCGATAGGGGGGCGGATGTACTCGCAGTAATCTGACTTTTTTACCTCCTGGAAAGAGATTCTTAAATTGCACTATTTTGTTCTGTTCAAAGACGTTCTTAAAAAGATATACGCATATATGTTCACGGTTGTATTCCTCGAAGGGGTAGGCAGAGGTGTTGAAATAACAACACACTTTTCACCGAAGATTCAATGTCTTTTCTAAGCTTTTAGAAAACCTCATTGGTTAACAGGCCCCGCAGAGATTCGGGATGCGGTTTTCTAAATACTTAAGTGCAGTCTTTCTCACGAAGAGCTTTACGGTGAAGGAAACATGCATATGTCCTGTGTTTTCTCATCACATGCTTTTTGGTGAAGAAAAACTTTGTGAGGAAACCTGCATATTTCCCAGAAGTAATTTCATGATGTATGTAAAGTGTCTGAGACGGCGATGGACTCACCATCTGTCACGTTGGCACTTAACCATCTTCGGTGTAATGGGTGTTGTTGTAACAACACCTCTGCTCAACCTTTTGAGGACCCTTCTGGAATGGCTTGAGCATATATAACAATCATAATATCATATTTCCTTTCAATTACATAACATAATCTGAACAATCTGACATTGTTATTGTAACTTTAACATCACTGCTTTAAGGTGTACTTTCCAATTCGGTTTTATGGTTTCCATAAGCCATTTTTTTTTTATCATATAAACACTTTTGAAAACGTTACCTCTAACTGCCTATTGCAGGACACATAGGCCAGTCTGCTCTGGATGTCGGGCAGGTTGGGCACCTTCACTGGTGTCGTGAATGGGTTCCATCTGGAATATACACCGAGGTATCAATTAAAACTTTATACACATGCAACACATATGATACATGCTAGAAACCTACCTGAGAAATGTGTATGAGGAGGAATTAAGAGAAGTATTCATAGTGCCTGAGGCGACTCACTATCTATACAGATAAATAAAATTGAAGTGTTTGTTTGTGATTCCAAAATTACACCTTTTAACTTAATGCATATGAAAGTATACACAGTACTGACACAGAAAAACCAATTTTAATTTTTTCTCTGTCTGTTTCGGCTAATCTCCGAAACCGATTTTGACGGGACTTTCAGTGGCTGATAGCTAATATTACAAGGAGTACGCCGGCCACCCATAAAATTAAGCCATGAAACCGCAGGGCACAGTTAGTCTGTCATATAATCGTATGAAATTGTGGGTGTTGTTTTAACCGCTTTTCATATAAGCTTTTAAAAAAATAAACAATTTATAAATAAATAAAATAAATATGTTCACGCCATCCCAGAAGGGTAAGCAGAGGTGTTGTAACAACACCCACATTTCACCGAATATGATCAAATGCCAACGTGACAGAGGGTGAGTCCATCGCCGTCTCAGGCACTATACATACGTCTTTGAATTACTTCTCAGCTAATGCAGGTTTCCTCACGATGTTTTCCTTCACCGTAAAGCACGTGGTGTGAAATCACTGTTCTTAAGTTTTTTAGAAAAACTCATTGGTACAGGCCCCGCTGGCATTCGAACTTGCGTCGCTTGCGTAGCAGGTGACTGCTCTAACCTCAAGGCTTTTTAAAAAATAATTTAATAAAAAAGTCTCTGTCCGTTTGTTTATACCAGCTAATCTTGGAAACGACTGGACTGATTTCAATGGCAGATAGTTAATGTTACAAGGACGTAACTTAGGTAACTTTTATTTAGAAAAACATTATTAAGTATTCCGCGGGGCACCGCTAATCCACCAATAAAATTGCACGTTTTCGTTTGTTGGAAATCTATTGGTGGATTTTTACGTCGCTTCGCTACTGCACTATAGTATATTGTACATTTTCTCGTCCACACATTCTTCTTAAGGTGCCTGTTTGATTAACGAAGACTGGCAGTCTTTTTTAAGTATTCCTCTCTATTAATGACGAGGCGAAAGAATTCAGCTGCACTCGCTATGCCCGTCCATTCCCGGATGTTACACAACCAAGATTCTTTTGTCCACACATTATTCGGAAGAATTGAGTATAGATTACTAAAGTGCTATGCACCTTTTCCAAAGAAGCCACCAGCCAGACAGGTCGTCACCGTAATTGGTGAGGTCGGTGTCGTCCTGGGACCCCACGTCTATGGCCAGGATGTGTTTAGCTCCCAGGGAGCGCATCACGTCCGCTGAAAGTTCGACAATTCATGTTCAAGCTAAAATCATCTTTATTTCGCAAGGCATTGAGATTGAAACTAAGTTATAGCATAACCACGTAATCATCAGTTGTACGAACTCGCAAAGAGAGGGATGTGTTATTAAGAACAAATAGAATTGCTTAATTTATTTCATTCTTCTCAGTAAAAGCTTCCGATATCGGCGGTAATATTTACAATCCTTACTAATATTATAAATGTGAAAGTAACTCTATCTGTCTGTTACGCTTTCCCGATACCTCTCAACCGATTTTGATGAAATTTGGCACAGACAATCTTTAGACCCTGAGCAAGGACATAGGCTATCTTTTATTGCGAAAAAAAGTATTATATAAAACTAAATCTACGCGGGTGAAACTGCGGGGCACAGCTAGTCTTATATAATCGTGTCATTCTGACGATTCCAAACTGAGCTTACAGAGGTCGTTAGCTTGCGCTTGCGCTAATAGAAACGATAAAAAATGTATGGAAATGACATAGATCTGTTATTCCCGTACATCGTGTATCGAAGCGTGAGGATAACGTTACTTTGCCTACAGGCCCTGTATCTATCAATGTACTAAAACACCATACATTACCGGGTACGTTATTAACATAGCAGCCGTCAAGTAGAAGGTGTCCGTCGGTGGGGTCGCAGACCGGCGGGAATATTCCCGCGATGCTCATAGACGCGCGACAGTAACGCCACAGTACACCTAACGATCGACACCAGTCAGCGATGCCGACCCCAATCGCTTTTGGACTGCCATTACTTACCTTCGGCTGAGTGTAAATTATGACTTCACTAGCACAAGATAAGGTTGCAGTTTCATGGAGTTTTGAAACTAGAGTACTGTACCCCAATCACGGGTTTGCCACCGTTTTCGTAAACTATACTCGCTAGCGTCACTCGCAATATTTGTATGAGATATTTTAGTTCTTCACGTCACCGCTGGGAGTCGCTGCACAATGTCTCATACCAATATTCGGCGGAGACGTTAGCGAGTATGGATTACGAAAACGGTTGCAAACCCGTGATATGGGTAACTTATAGTAATTTTAGAAATTCATTTCTCAGAACTTTCACCGGTTTAACAGTGTATCTCATGAAATTGACGTTTAAGTACGTTGTTGTGAGAATTCTACAGCCCCTATACTTCCTTATCGTTATTATACGTATATGGTGTAATTTATTGATGATTCTGCAATTACGATAACATTTATATCAATCTATGTGAAGCTCGTACGAAGTTTAGATACCGAAAGTTAATTTTAGCGCATACATGATATGTCACATAGAATTGAGAGCCCACATTTACACTCAGCCAATTGGAACGCGCAGACCAGGTGCACGGGACGCACACAAGCATCGGTGTCTTGTGATTGGTTTACCTGGGAGGTTGTTGACGTAACCGCCGTCCAATAGGAGGTGGCCGTCTACGGGGTCGCACAGCGGGGGCATGTATCCGCTGAGCGACATCGACGCACGAATGTAACGCCACAGAGAACCTGCGTGCGCGATACAACCGTTAAAAAAACGCGCACAATTTCCTTAACATTTTCGCTCTCGTAAAAATATAGCCGTATCCGACACACGTGGTGGTTAGCGAACGTGATCAAACGCCCTATGTTATGTATGTTAATGCTATACAACACACTCCATGGAAAGGAAAACGATGATTGTGATACAGAAGTTCAGCCCACAGACATTTTACCAACCCAAAGTCACTGCGAAGGTGTTTCGAGAAGACATCTAAAAATAACTTCATATTATTAAATGATGCTTTTTTATCTATAAATGTAAATTATATGTCGTTTGCTACAGTATTCTGGTACATGCATCGCATTATTTACATGCTACGATATTGACAGCTACAACGTTTAGAAACCGCAGCTGTCACAACTGACATTTAAGTCATGTGACATTAGATTTGACAGCTGAATTCCTAATAACTACAGCGGATAGATGATTCTAGATGGATACAAAATAAAAAGGTAATTACACATAAAATGGATGCAAGTAAACCACACTCATGCAATTACATGAAGGAGATGGAATCAAAAGATGATGTGAAGATGCAATGAACGACATCCAACCCGACATTGTAACATACGTAGCTACTTTAATAGAGTACATTAATTATTTAGAGCTCCCAAATCTGTAAGCATTATTAGGTAAACCAATCACAAGCACATTATTTTTTTTATATATCAATTAATAAAAATGTAAGTAATGGCAACTTCCCAAAAGCAAATGTCGGATTCGTATACTTTGTTAAATATATAAAATAAGGGAACAAAATTTTGATATTAAAATTAGAACATCGAATACGTGTAACATCAATATAGGGGGCACATACAATAAATACATATAGGTACACTTTCTTACAATTTATTTGGTACATGACGAGACATCACATATAAATGCAAGTGAGTGTGGTTGTGGGGGTCGAACAAAAACACTGTAGCGGAACGAAAAATAACATTAGAACGAGACAAACGTACGCCTTGGAAAGAGACACGCTGTCTCTTGTCTCTTTAGTGCATGTATTGTGAGATAGCCACCACTTTAGTACACTATACTCGACGAGTTACCGCACAATATACAGGGTGTCGGAGAAAAGGAACAGTTATCTTCTAGAAGTTGTAGGGTAAAATATCTAGCTCCAACTATAACGTAGGCTATGGATGCTAAGGGCCGAGGAGTTCGCGGCCTTAAGCGATTGAATGTACGCGCGGTCGCATTTACCTAAACAAGGTAACTAAACTTTTGAAATTAAGAAGAATGGTTTCGAAAAATGATTTTATGGGACTATTTCGGGAACTTATTTAATAAATATACATTAAATTAGTGGTAGAAAAAAATTAAAAACGTAGTTAGATTTCACGTGAATAACTCTACGTTACCGCTGATTCTTATGCGAAAAAAAAGTTCTTGATATGGTCAACTTTGAACGTCAATTACTCGAAAACGGAAGAAGATATTTTTGTCATAATAATTTTATTTGCGTCATCACATATTTTGACAGCTGTCCTATTTTCCCCGACACCCTGTATACTCGCAATCATCACCGACGATATTTGCTCGAGTATTTGAGCTATCCACGTCACCGTAAGGAGGCGCTGTTCGATCAGAAAAATATTCGGCGAAGAATTATCGAGGATAGGTTACAAAAACGGTGACAAACTCAGGTCATTGCACTCGTGTTAACCGCACGATTACGTCATACGGCAAATTATGTAAACTGCTAACATTGCAATGACCTTCGAATTGATTGTGGCAATGTGAAGCCATGAATGACATCGACGTTACGTCAATTACCCTCGGACCTGGTCGGCAGGTAGAGGTGTGATGTCTAATAACAACCATGCACAATATACTTTGCAACTTCTTTAAATACATATTAATAAAATAAAACTTTTTTGACCATAGTGTTCCGTAAGCAACAACACGTTTGGGTTAGTAAAAGTGCAAATAAGCTTTTAAACAAAATATAGGTTCCCTGTCCATGACTGTGTTGTGTTTATGGTGTTATGTATACAGGATGTGCTGAATGGCACCATTTATAACGAAAGCAATGGATAGTACAGGTGATCATAAACATGACTGAAAATATTTGAGGTCTTACATACATACATACATATGCTCACGCCTGTATTCCCCGAAGGGGTAAGCAGAGGTTTGATTAAGTGCCAACGTGACAGATGGTGAGTCTATCGCCGTCTCAGGCCCTGTACATACGTCTTTGAATTACTGCTCAGAAATATGCAGGTTTCCTCACGATGTTTTCCTTCACCGTAAAGCACGTGGTGTGATATCACTGTACATAAGTTTTTTTAGAAAAACCCCTTGGTACAGACCCCGCTGGGATTCGAACTTGCGTCGCTTGCGTAGCAGGCGACTGCTCAAACCCCGAGGCCACCACGGCTCTTTTTTAACCAAGTTATGTCAAGTATTACCCGACGTAGTAGGCAGAGGTGTACTTATAGTACACCCACATTTCGCCATTTATGTTTGTATCCCATGTGGCGAGCCTGAGCCTATAGCCGCTAATCAAGCTGACAGACTCCTCGCTACTACTGGGAATTTACAAATGGAATCTAATAACACCCGGGCATCGAATCCAGGACCTCGTGTTTCGCATTATTGTTTGCTAGACTACTTATTGAGATAAGCCTATGCGAAGTTATAAATCATGTAGATAGGTCGATATTTCACAGGCAAGTTCAATACCATACTATACTATCCAGTATTCTGTATAAATGGTAACATTTAACACAACCTGTATTTATCTATGATATGTATTATATAAAGTAAATACATAAATGTAACCTTACATCACCTTACGAATGAATTGAAGCGTGCAAATTAGACACACAGTGTTAGTTATTATTTTTACACAAATCGTTCTGAACACATATTTATATAAATACTGGGCGACCGAGCTTTGCTCGTTATAAGTAACACAAAAATATTACGAGATGGCGCTAAAAAGCTCCAATAATCCTTCAAACAAAATTAAAACATTATTATTCACAGAAATATATTAGAGGAATGAACAGTCAGTGTTAATATGCAAAATATTATTTCAAATAGTTTCAAAAATACTCGAAATCATTTTCCATTTGATATTTATTCTCGTGAGTAATTAAACAAAAGAAAGCTTTCAAACTTACTGAAAATAATTCGGTAAACATAAAACAAATAATATTGTTAGTCAAATACAATAGTGTAATTTTTTGCCTCAAATAAACCATAGACTATTTTCTCATTCAATATAAAGCATAAATCATGAGCTCTTTACTACCGCGATAGTTCGGCGTATCGTAAGAGACAGATGTATGTGACGTGTATATATCTGACACTGTCACACTACCAAACTATCATAGCAATAACAGCCAATGGCTGGAAATCATTTCAGATTTTTTTTTTACTTAAGTTTAATATTAAATAAGATTTTTTAAGATTCCTACAATACCTTTCATAAGAGAAATATCGATTTTCGAGAGATTTATTTATATATATATTTTCTTTCATCACTTATTCAATTTCATCAATCATTTACATACATACGCTCACGCCTGTATCCCATGGGGGTAGTCAGAGACCACCGTTTTCCACATGCTACGATCATTTAATCCTTCATGCATTTTCTAATCGATATTCAATAATTCATCTTTGTTTCTTTCTTTGATTAAGGTCCAGTGGAATAGTATTGTATCGTAATCTTACCATGTCGATGCACTCTCATACAACTGGAACTGATGTCAGTGGTGACAGTGAAGTAGGGTAGCCATAGGTCTTCGATATGGACCTCTCCGAAGGTGGTTCTTATGGTCGTGTTGAACTGTCGGCCGGAGAACATCGACGTCGCCGGGTACGTCAGGTCGAGGAGCTGCTTGCCCCATTGGGTCATTTTCTGGAAAATAAGGGCAAAATTACTTGAAAATGATGACAATGCCACCAGTTTATAATCTATTTGAATAAAACCGACAATAAACTCAGCAAGGCATTATTTCATCAAAGTAATATTAAGTAATCTTGAAAAATTTACAGCATATTTAAAATAACACACTCTATGCACAATAGTGAAATATTGTAAAGGCTGGTTTTTTTTCTATGGAACTATTAAAAAACAAAATACCATAATGCGGAGCGCTTTTGAATTGTTTGGAACTCAACTCCATTAGAAAAACACTTAAATATATTCTTAATTATTTTAACTGCATTGAGTTTATCAAAGGCTTACCAAATTTGGATTCGACAAGACTATAAGGGCTCGATATGTTCCTATTCGTATAATAAAAAAGAAAAGTTACCTGGGACCACTCGCGTGCCTTCTGCGTGACCGTGGTGATATTCCGGTCCATGCACCACAGCGCTCCCATGAACGCTCCGATACTGACTCCACCCACCATATCTATGGGGATTCCGGCCTCCTGTAATCATACAATTTTCATATCATGCCCTGAAGATTTGTATAATAGACGGGGGGGAAGCCAAGTAAGTTAGATAGGCCTTTTGTAAAATGTCACGAGCTTTATATTGCTAAGTGAGCGATATACTTGAAAGCAAAAATACGTCTAAGTCTGAAACCTTGATAAATATTGGTCACCGCCGCCCAGCACGAGCCCCACGGAGGTGCCCGTGACCCGCGAGCCGAGTGCACGCTGGCCTCCGACACCAACACTGTGCTATAGTATACCTGTATAGCGCGGATCATGCCGACGTGCGCCGCCCCCCGCGCGCCCCCGCCGCCCAGCACGAGCCCCACGGAGGTGCCCGTGACCCACCGCGCCAGCCGAGAGAAGTCCGAGTGAACGCTGGCCTCTGACATCAGCACTTTGCTGTATAACTCGCTCTGGAACACGACACCGTTGCTTTAGTTCAAGGATAAGTCTTGAGATGTTGCAACGCCTACGAATTTCTTCGCGTAGTACATAGTGTGTACTTACAATCCTGTACTGACTCTTCCTAGTGAACATGCGATGCGGACACCTGACGTGGTGGTGCTGGGAGACCCACGAGCGCATGTTGAGCCAGTGCACGGTGCCTGACGGGTTAGCGCCGCCTTCACGGTGGAGGACCACCAATTCCTTCTGCGTACGGATCGCCAGACGCTCTATTTCTTTTTCTATCTGTCAATTCAAATAAAGTTGATGATTCCCTTGCATCACGAGTTATGCTGTAAGTCCCATTCACCAACTTTGGCGATCATAAAGTCTGACAACTATTTTTCTCAAAGCTACAAATGCCGTCAAATGTTATGATCTTAAGCATTGGTCAAACAGACCCGGCTCGGCGTAGCGTGAGTCATCCGTCATAAGTCCAAGATATGCATTAGATATTTTTTATTAACCGTGGAGCCGTGCTGGCCTTAGGGTTTGAGCAGTCGCCTGCTATGCAAGCGACGCAAGTTCGAATCCCAGCGGGGCATGTACCAAGGGGTTTTTCTAAAAAATCGTATGTACAGTGATTTCGTACCACGTGTTTTCCGGTGAAGGAAAAGGCGTATGTATAGTGCCTAAGACGGCGATGGACTCACCCTCTGTCACGTTGGCACTTAATCATATTCGGTGAAATGTGCTAACGACTTCGGGGACCCTTCTGGGATGGCGTGAGCTTTTTTATTTATTTACAAAAGCTTTTAAAATAGCTTACCTTGCCAATACTCGGCTGTTTATCTCCTAGAGCCACGATCAATATGCAATCGGCCTGGCGGATACAACGCTGGGTCCACTGCGTTAAGCTCGGATCACACTGGTACAACGCGACCTGAAATACAAGTTATTTGATTATTTACCATAACCAGAAAAATTGCATGTACCGTAAAGAAATTTCAAAGTAGAAAAAGTGCCACTCTAAGCATTCCATATAATATAATATTGAATTTCGGACTCATTAAAAATGAAGCGTATTTTTTTATGTATATAAAGACCTGCATTGAAATTAATACTATAGGGGATTCCCTATAGTATTAATTTCAATGCAGGTCTTATTTATGATAGTGGTTTACTGATTAGTAAACCACTATCATAAATAAGTGCAAACTATAAAAATCATAATCCCTACTAATCCCTACTTAATATTATAAACGCGAAAGTAACTCTGTCTGTCCGTTACGCTTTCCCGCTTGAACCTCTCAACCGATTTTGATGAAATTTGGCACAGACAATCTTTAGACCCTGAGAAAGGACATAGGCTACCTTTTATTGCGAAAAAAGTATTATATAAAACTAAATCTACGCTGGTGAAACCGCGGGGCACAGCTAGTCATAAATAAGTTGTAACTAGTAAAATCATAATCATAAAATAGTGGATACCTTGTGCTTATCCTCCTGTTGAGCCAGCCAGGAGCTGAGCCTGTACTCGTTGTTGGGGTCCATGATAGTAAGACCAAGCAGTTTCCTAATCTGATCTGACGTCAGGCGAACGGTTGGTCCTATGAACAATAATTACAGCGTATTCAATAGGTGCGGTATACTAGGTGTAACCTGTTCCAATGAGTAAACAAAACTTAACTAGTGTAATAGGGTCGGTTGCATCAACTACCTTTGGCCATAAAAACATGACAAAGTACTGGTGAAGCTACTATTAGCTGCACCATTTGAAAATCGTCAGATAACTGGATGCACAAAACTGGTAACTTTGTTGGGCAAAGTATACCCTTTCAATATACTACCATTAAAAATGTGGGCAATCATCAAACAGAAACTTTGTGATAAGGCATATTATAGTGTAACTGAGTATATTGATGATATCCAAGCATGCCAATGAGTTGCTCACTATTCCATTATATTGTACTAAAACAACCCTATGTATAAATAAGGGACACATGTAAAAAAAAAGTCGGGGAGTTTGTTACCCCGTTTCTTCTCCTGACAGTCTTACATTTGTAAACGGTAGTAAATTAATCTAAGTTATCGTAAGAGAAATGACGTTCTATGAGTATTCCAAGTGTCCCTTATTTATTTATTAAAACTTCATTACACAAAGTATATAGGCGGACTTAATGCCATGGGCATTGTCTCCCAGTCTACCTTAGAGTGGTGCAGAGAGAAAATAAGTAGGTGCATTGTATAGAAACAAGAAACGAAAAAAAAAATAACAATACATAAATACTTAATACACATTTATTTCATATTATGTGTTTTCTTTGACTGGCAAGAAACATGAGTGTTTGTTATTAGTAGCTGTCGTCATAAATGGTGATAGTTAGAAAATGTAAATTTTTTTTTTCTGGTAACTATCACTACTTGACCATCCGATTTCGTTTTGAGACTTATATCACCAATCACAAAGCGGCCTGCACCAATGAGTGCATTGTGTGTGAGTGACCCCATGTGCTTTACGGTGATGGAAAACATCGTGAGGAAACCTGCATATGTCTGAGAAGTAATTCAAAGATGTATAATGCCTGAGACGGCGATAGACTCACTCTCTGTTACGTTGGTTCACATATTCGGTGAAAGGTGGTTATTGTTGTTAAGGCACCATTGTTTAAATATATAGATATAAAAAAAAAGGATATAGGTAAGTTTTATATCCGTTGTCTATTCACCATAATACAAACTTAGCTTGAAGACTCAATGTGAAAAGTAAAATCAAATCAAATCAAATCAAAAAGTTTTATTCAATATAAGGGACACTTGGAACACTTATTGAACGTCATTTTTCATTTCAATCAACTTACCAATAGCACTCAATGAGTGGTAAAGCTCGTAAGTGAAGGCTGTGAGTGGTACGTCATCGCTGACCGGCACCACGGCGACCGTAGAGAAGTTATGAGCCGAAGGACGAGGCTCCAGGGCTGCCGCGCCTCCCAAACCGGCCGTCGGCTTCTGCCATGACCCTGGAACGAGCAGACAAACATGTTATCACACCTGACACATATGACAAATATTACATAAGTGCTCTCGTACGCGAACGAAGTGTATGAAGAGATGTATGAATGTGGATGAAGCGAAAGAAGTATGTGAGGATCGTAGCACGTGGCAAATGGTGGTCTCTGCAAACTTTTTATACATATTTATAACTAGCAGCCGTCCGCGACTTCATCTTTAATATTTTGAAAAAATCACACAATAGGTATCTTTAAAAATATATTATTCTTATGTATAAGCAATATTATTGTGAAGTTTCATAAGAATTCATTCATTAGTTTTTGCATGAAAGAGTATTTAATAGAATTCTTACAAACTTTAAAAATATTAGTAGGATAGTAGTCTTACTAAATTATTCATCTAAGATAGATAAATAATTTTTACATGGGATTTGGTTCGCGTAATGTTTTTTTAAAGTCTTAGAGTTATTGAACTAAATTTGTTCAACCGTGCAATCGTAGTGGACAGACAGACAAAATTACTTTCGAAAGATCATCAATGCCTCACCCAAAATCCTGTGTCCAAGTAGATTGATGAGCCTGGTGACGACGACGGGGAACCTCAGTTTGATCGCGTTGAACAGACCTTCGGGCAGCTTGGCCAGCTCCGAGTCACGCACCGCCATCACTGTTGTGCTCCTGCGGGTTTGGGTCACCATTTCCACCTGCAGGTACAGATAAAAAAAATAAAAAAATATGCTGGCTCTCACAAATGGTAATACTGAGTTTCTTGCCAGGTTCTTCCTTATCCTTCATTAAAATCCTGTATAATTGTGTCATTCTGACGATTTGAAAGTGCTTTGTAAAAGTCTAATCGAATAAAGATACTTTTGACTTTGACTTTGACTTTGACTAAAAGCAACCTTCCGAACCTGGCGGTGGCATGTATAATCTTGTAAATTAATTAATTCTGACGATTTGAAAGTGCTTTGTAAAAAGACTAATCGAATAAAGATATTTTTAACTTTGACTTGACTTTTGACTTCGTAAACTTGCAGTAGCCGCTTACCATCACGCGGAGTAAACGTTTATATGTTAAACCACTTAATTGAAAAATAAATAAATATGCTCATACCATCCCAGACGGCAGCCCATAGCAGAGGTCGGACAATGCAAGTTTCCTCACGATGTTTTCCTTCACCGTTAAGCACGCGGGGTGAAATTACTACACTTAAGTTTTCAGAAAAACTGTCGCAGGCCGCCAGGACTCGAACTTGCGTCGCTATCGTAGCAGGCGACTGCTCAAACCCTGCAGTGACTGAAACCTAGAAGATAAAGTAGTCAACTCACAATGCCGACGAGGTCTCCCTTGCCGTACTCCCCCACTAGCTCCTTCTTCCCGTTAGGGTGTGTGATGACGGAACGCAATCTTCCACTCAGCACTATGAACGTGGAGCCTGACTCCTCGTCCTGGCGATACACTGCGCGACCTGACTCCAGGAACACCTGAGAAAATTAACTTGTATGTCATCTATATCTCTATACAGGTAAATCAAATGGCAATGTCCACTAAATGCATATAATATAATATAGTATACACATGATATTACATAAAAAGGCAAAAGTTATCCGTTTGTCTGTTTGTTCTGCACATTTTTCGCATTCAAATATTTGTCTAATATTTATGTAATATAAGCTTACGTTTCTTAAATTATTTATTTTGTATTCTTTAAATTGTATAATATTTTTGAAAAGAGTAAAAAACTGAGTTTCTTGCCAGGTTCTTCTAAGTAAAAGCAACCTTCCGAACTTGGCGGTAGCATGTATAATCCTATGTAATCGTGTCTTTCTGACGATTTGAAAGTACTTTGTAAAAAGTCTAATCGAAGAAAGAATAAAAAAAAATGTGGATAGTTTTAATGATAAGAAGATATACATGCGACACTTTTTAAATTAAATAAGTCTAATAACCTTAGCAATAAGGTTTGAACTCACCCAATCAAGCGCAAAATCAACTTGTCGCACGAACGGCGAGAGTCGTCGTACGACAGTATTGGCTATGTGTAGTACGACAGAGGGTCGTTCCCTCATGATGCTGTACACAGTTGTCTTGGACAGGAGGCCGATGCGGGAGAAATGCTTGGCGCGGATCGAGAAGAAACTTGGCTCTCCCGTTAATACCGCCAGACCGCCTTCCACTTCACCTGCGGAAGAAAAAGAAAATAACTATTGAATAATCTATACAGATAAATTAAATTGGCGTGTCTGTTTGTAATTCCAAATTGACATCCATTCACTAAATGGATTTGAAAGTGTATAAGGTACTTATATAAACAATATTTTTTGGGGTGGTCACCCTTATCACTTAGGGGTATGGAAAATAGATAGTAGCCGATTCTCAGATCGCATATAAAATTTGGTAAAAATCGGTAAAGCCGTTTCGGAGGAGTACGGTAACTAACATTGTGACATGGAAATTTTATATATTACACATAGGTATCTCTGTCTGTCCGTCTGTCTGTCGCTAATCACTGAAACGGCGGTGTCTATTTTATCGGAACTTATGCTCTGTATGGAATGTTTTATACAAATTTATCAGGGATACAGAAAATAACATAATGTTATTAATTTATTAAAATATTCCCTCACCAGGGTAAGCGGTGAACATGTGTACTTCTCCCTCGCCCTCCGCCACTCGCTGGGACACCAGCAGGGCCCCGGACAGCAGATACACCAGAGCCACGTCCTAGCAAATATAAATCTTAAATCAGTATGCAATTAAGTTGAATTTCACATCCATCCAACGAAGAAGAAGGAGTCTTCAAAATTTGGAGTTTCATCTTATAACTTATGTAATTTCGAATGAAACATTGCCATATTTTATTAATACTAGAGGTAGGCAGTCATCTGTAGGTATGAGTATTTTGGTTCCTTTGAAAATCATACATAGGTCACTGAAAAACTTATTAAATGCACTTATTAAATAATAATAATTGAAATGAGTGTAAATTCATACTATTACAGATGGGTTCCCGAGGGGGCACGGTGTTATAGAACCCACTTTTAGTAAAAATTATTATCTGCCAATGTGCCATAATAATATCTTGACTACATCGAAGGCTCGTGGTGTGAAATCATAGCACTTAAGTTTTTAGTTAAACTCATTGTTCATTATTGCAACATGTGTCGCTTGCGTAGCAGGCAGCTACTAAAACCACTCAATCACCGCCCACAAATTAATTCGGAATTATCCTCAACGTGCTTCGTATTATTCTAGGCAATGTATATGTTACAATGTTTTTGTCTAAAATATTCAACATTCAATATAATTAAATAGAACAATGAAAAATCTTGACATAATACTTTTTAAGAAACACACAGATTTTACATTTAGTTATATTTTATGGAACATTCATAAGTAACAAAACGGATGTAACAAACAATGATATGACTAAATGACAAAACATTAATAAATCTGTATCGAAAATATTGTACTCGTCTCTTTGGATGTGAGTTTGTCTGTGAGTTTGCAACTGTCTTCCTAATCTATACTCGCTAGCGTCTCCGGCTAACATTTGTATAAGATATTGTACAGCGCCTTCTAGCGGTGATGTACATAATTAAAATATCTCGTACAAATATTGGAGGAGCTTGGGAACAGCTGCTATTGCGCATATCATTCGATCAGCGAAGTCAAGCAACCTAATGCCTTGGAGATCACTTTAAGCCGTCGGTCCCGGTTGCCAAATTAACATATTTGGCAATCGTTACAGGTCAGTCGGAGGCCTAAGAAAGTCCGACAGCTTATTTAACCCAGATTACCGATTTTCCTCGTAGAAGAGGTTACGAAGGTCAGATGGCAGTCGCTTTGTATAAAAATCATGTGATTAGCCATATCGAGTTGAATCAAGTGCCGACCCCAACAGTGTATGGGATAAGGCCAGGGACGATGATGATCTCATACAAATCTTGAGGGTGACGCTAGCGAGGATACAGTATAGTGTAGTAAAATGATTTATTGATAAAAAGATAATTACGAATGCCGTAAAATGTACGTAATATCGATTGACAATTAAATGAGGCTACATTTGTATGAGACGCACCCCACTCATTTCACACATCGAACACTTAACAGGTACCTGTTTTATTTCTGGCTCACCCGGTATATGGTAAAACAGCTAATAGACAGAACACAAGAATTTAAATAAAAACTTTAATAGTAAATAATAGATGTTTTTTTTTAATAACACACATGTTAAAATTATATATTCGTACAATGGAAAGGCTGTGCTCAAGCCTACAGCCTCTGCTAACATGAGCAACCGCAAGGTTTGCAGAGAGAATAATAGGACAAATTCGATTAGAAAATTTTTAAAGTAGGTATATTTACGCAAACTATTGAAACAAACGTTTTTATAATAATTAAAAAGAGTAAAATTAATTATAACATATCAACTAAAAAGAGAAAATTATCGAATAGCCACAGGACACATATAAAAAAACACTATAATGCTCTTAATAAGCGTGCGTAAAACACACGCCATCTTTTATTCCTAATAAACCCTGTAATAATCTATATCTACATACACATAACACTTATGCAATGCATACGTATATAAAAAAGAAAACAAATGTGTGTCAGTCTGTTCGTTCCGGGTAATTTCCGAAGCGTCTGGATATCATACATAGTACAAGGCGTAGCATATGCTTATTCGTGTTTGTCTTCTAGGCTTATTCGTGCTTATCCGCGATTATACATAATTTATAATGATGCAGGCTGGTAACGTACCTTATGACTCTCCTCCTTCATGATATAGGTGCCGGCGGGCAGATCTCTCACTTGCACGTTCCCTTGCAACAATTGTTCGTTCTCCAAGCCCAGTTCTTTGACGAACGCGTCGGTCGCTATTTGTATCAGTGCCTTTGGACAACAATGAATCATTAGCTACTTTGCTTTGAGCACATTCCACAATGTTTCATTTCAGTTGATTTATTTTCTCTTATGTTTAAAAATGTATTCTTGTATATATACATATATAATATATGGTTGACCGAGCTCTGCTCGGTTGCTACTCCTTAAAAAAAAGAAAAAAAATCTGGTGAACCTTAGTCTCGAACCGGGGTACTCCAGTTTCGTTATCGCCCCGTAGGCTGGAAGCCTCTCCTTTGAGCTACTATAACTTGACAGATGTCGGCGAAATTTGCTTTCGTATTGATGCTATATTTTATGAATTTTTCAGTGGCTGAAAACATGGTCAAAACGATGTTTTCCATAAATGAAACCTAGCTAGATCTATTTTTTGCCCCTGAAATCCCCTACATGCAAAATTTCATGAAAAACATATTAAATATCATTACAATACGACAACAAATTTTGCCGACATCTGTCATGTTATGGTAGCTCAGACGTGAGGCTAACATAACGGGCGATAACGAAACGAGAGTATCCCGGTTCGAAACGTTCACCGGTTATCATGTCGGTCGGTAGCACAGGTCGGTCAATCAGGTTCTATGATTTAATAGTGGTTGATTTAAAATAAGCAAAATACGCCATCTTGTTTTACGCAGTCTTTGTTACTATGTTAGGAGGCGGAAATATAAACCTTCCTAGTGATACATTAGCTAATAATATAATTTGAATTCAGTTTTATTTAAGCTCAAATCATAATCTATATATATAAAAGAAAATCGTGTTAGTTAAGCTACTTATAACTCAAGATCGGCCGAACCGATTTGGCTGAAAATTTGTGAGGAGGTAGTATAGAACCAATATAATAATATCTAACTATCATAGTTTAGTAACCATAACCGCTTTTATGTTCATAAAAAATACTAAATCGTCTGAAGAAAGTATATGATGATATGTACTCTTGCGGACTTATTTGTAGATTTTAATAAGACTTTCAAACCCGTAGTACATCATTTTGTGAATAGTTTTCGCAGTGCACATAAATAGACATTCGATTTTACACCTTGGGGCACAAAATACCAATTTTCCTACGGATCCCAAATTTTTTTGAAAATAAAATATAGCCTATAACCTTCCTCGATAAATGGACTATCCAACACAGAAATAATTTTTGAAATCGGACGGAGTTCCTGAGATTAGCGCGTTCAAACAAACAAACTGCAGCTTTATAATATTAAGTATAGATAAATAAATACTTATGTTCCTGATACCTGTTCATCGAGATTGTCAGTGTAATGTTTCTTGAAGGACGATCCTTCCTTGGCCCTCTGCAGCGGTGGAGTTGGCTGGACATCCGGCTGCTGCTGTCAACAATACAAAACATATGCGTTATGTATATGCTTGTTATTTATGTATAGTTATGCATACGATAATTAATTTAAAAAATATCTCTGTAAGTCTCTTCTTTCTGGCCAATATAACGGGGCTTGCACGGGCAGATAGCTCATGTTACAAGGAGTAACTTTTTTTTAGAAATATATATATATATTTCTAATATATATTGACGGGCCTGTACCAAAGAGTTTTTCTAAAAAACTTATGTGGAGTTATTTCACACCACGTGCTTTACGGTGAAGGAAAACCTCGTGAGGATACCTGCATATGTCTGAGAATTACTTCTCAGACATATGCAGGTATCCTCACGAGGCAAAGACGCATATATAGTGCCTGAGACGGCGATGGACTCACCCTCTGTCACGTTGGCACTTGATCATATTCGGTTAAATGTGGGTGTTGTTACAACACCTCTGCTTACCTCTTCGGGAACCCTTCTGTGATGGCGTGAGCATATATATATATATATATATATATATATATATTAACGCGAAATAAAGCATAAATCTACGCGGGTGAACCCGCGAGGCACAGCTAGTATAAAATATAAAAATACCTGTGGTGTATTAGTGGTGATATCAGGCACCATGTCGGGCCTGGGCCTCCGTCCCTGGATGTGTATGGGAGAGGACGACGGGTGCCCGCCCTCCTGCCGCATGCGGGTTAACGAAACAACACTCTTACACACATGGCTATAAGGTTTTATTTACTTTGACATACATTATGAATGTAAGGGGGAACAAAAACACTACAAAAACACTATGGAATAATGGAAATTGTTAACAGTGAATTTGATAAAAAAAACTTATGTATTTACACCCTGTTCTTTATACATTACCAAGTTTCATTACTAGTAGTAAGTTCTGCGAGCCGAGCAGAATTCCAACTACTTAACTGTTTGATCAATTTTTATTTTGGATTATCATTTCTAAAACAATATTTTAAAAATGATCATTGACTTAAGCATTCGACAATCGATAGTTTGCCAAACGTTGTTTTTGAAATCAATATATATCAAACATGAAAATCCCTTTGCACGATCCAGAGAGACACCGTTTTGGGCCAAGTTTTCTACTTGTAAATAATCCGCATATCTCGGATTGGAATTAGTGGAATATCGTATTATTTACTCAAAAGATTACACACTTTTAGAGGGAATTTAATTCTGTGATGTAAAGTCACAGAATTAACAAAATTAAAATTAAGTCACAGTACTTAGGCGGATCCGAGCGCCACATACCCCTTAAGTTATAGAAAGCCAAGTTATGTGATTTTCCGCGGCGTAAATATAAAAAAAATACTCGCTAACAATTGCAAAATTGAGTACAAATAAACGAGAACCTAAATCGCGCAATAAGAGTTTTCAAGTTGTAGTATATATACAAGTTTCCAAATGGAACTGTTGGACTTAGTATCCGAGCGCCACATACCCCTTACGTTAGTAGCCAAGTTATGTGATTTTCCGCGGCGTAAATATTTTGAACATATATGAATCCTGAAGTGCACAAAATATTATTTTTTTCCAATGTCATAAGTAGGTAAAGCTACTCACAAAATGTTCGGGTACAGTTCTCTCGCTGTGGTGCGGAGAGTGCATGGTGGTGCCGGGGTCGACGGGTCCTCTGGGCGTCTTGCCGGGAGACGACGCCACCGTCGTCGGACGACGTCTCTCACGGCCCTGTTAACAAATTAATGCTGGAAACCAAAAGGAAATGACAACCTACCCCCTTATTTTGAAGTCGGTAAAATGCTATTGAAAACCCATCGGTTTTCTATACATGTGAAACTTAAATAAATTCAAATGATTTATGTTGAAATTACTAACGATTGGGAAACTGTCCTTCTGAGAATTATCATCAAGAAGTGCAGCTCGCATTGTGTTAATTGCATCAAAAATATATTATTCAAAAGCACAAACATTAAATTTTGTTGGACGAAAGGTAGTAGTTTGATTAAACATTTATACATAAGATTTTTGTGCATTATACAACTTTTTCTAATGATAGTAAAGAATAACTCAATAATATATTTTATTATGAGTGACCCTAGATAATAATAAATATGTAAAATTATACTTTCTTGCACTGTATTTAACTATTCTTGTAGTAGCGTTTTGTGTAATGTTAATTATGTGAATGAGTGTACTTACTGGATTGACCAACTCGGCACTCAATCCAAGATATTGATGCAGCGCTGTGAAGGTGACTCGCTGGAGTCGCACCATGATAATCTATGCAATACAAAAATAAAACATTATTCATTCAATAAAGCACGGCACCATGCCACGGCAACCCACCGTGCCTTATGATTAAAATTATCTGGCATTTAGTACATTTTATCGAAGAACAAATACTTATAACCGTGCGCTATAAAAAAAACTTATACATATAAAAAACTAGCTTCGTCCCGCGGTTTCACCCGCGAAGACTTCATTGTGTTATATAACGTTTTTTGTGAGGTTGTACATGAACTGGATAATCCTATGTCCTTCTCCTGGTTCTAAGCTACCTCCCCACCAATTTTCAGCCAAATCGGATCAGCCGGTCTTAAGTTATAAATAGTGTAACTAATACGACTTTCTTTTATATATATAGACTAGCTATGCCTCGCGGTTTCACCCGCGTAGACTTAAAAAATACCTTAAGTTACTCCCGTGGAAATCGGTCCAGACGTTTCAGAGTAATTACAAACAGACACTTATTTTTTACTTATTTGTATATGTATATTTTTCGGGATATCGTATCCTATGTCACTCTCCTGGTTCTAACCTACCTCCACACCAATTTTCAGCCGTTCTTGAGTTATAAATAGTGTAACTAACACGACTTTCTATTATATATATGATACTCCTAAGTGAACACAGAACAGCTAAGATTAAAAAGTAAAAATCAAAGTAAAACCTGAAATTATATTTTTTTTATTATTTGCGAATATAATAAACAAAGTTATACTTTAATATTTTTTAATGATATAAACAAATACCTGTATAACTCTGACGAATATATCTGGATATTCTTTGAAGACCTCCTGGAACGCCCTCATAGGCAGCTTTATAACTTGCGAGTCCTCTAGAGCTTTTGCATTCACAGTTTTGTATGGTTGTGAGTGACCCTGGACAATAGAACAATACAAACATACATTTCTTATGTGATTTATTATGTATTATTAAAATATTTTTGAAAAGATTAATTAATAAGTTTCTTGCCAGGTTCTTCTCAGTAAAAGCAACCATCCGAACCTGGCGGTAGCATGTATCATCCTGTATAAATTATGTCATTATGACGATTTGAAAGTACTTTATTAAAATACTAGCGGACGTTCCCGTGGGAGTACGGAGATAATATTAATCAGTGATGACGTAAAACATTCCAATGGTGACAGAATTTTTAAAATCGGTCCAGTACTTATTGAGCCAATTCGTTACAAACATACAAAGAAACCTTTACAATATTAGTATAGATTAATCGAATGAAGATATTTTTGAGTATAAGTATAACATTACTGACCGTCAAGACATCAGTAAAGCTGAGTAGTGACGTGACGCTCTCGCCGGCTCGCACGACCTTCAGGGAGAGACTGGTGCCATCCTGGTTCGTGATGTACACGTTCACTCGCCCGTTCTGAACCACGTAGACGTTCTCATCCGTGTCACCTATCATAACACACAATACGTACATATGTAGCAGCGTTTCTTCACACATTACATAGATGGCGCTACTCGCTAACAATTGCAAAATCGAGTACAAATAAACGAGAACCTAAATCGCGCAATAAGAGGTTTCAAGTTGTAGTATATATACAAGTTTCCAACTGGAACAGTTGGATCCACCCGACGCCGTCCGAGGCAAGTCCTTATTGACCCTGACGACGTTGTCACATTGCTTCAGCAAGCAATGTCTCAATAGCACATACCAAACCGACCATTGTTCCGTCCTCGTCGGCGAGGCTCGTCGCGAACTCTACGTCATCGTCCCCCCCCGTCCTCAGCTAGGGCCGGCGCGCGCCGAGCCACTAGCCTTAAACATATCCCTAAATAATACCACTCAGATCCAGCTCCCTAGCTCACCCCCCAGCAACGCCCCGCGCCGGGCTGCCTTAGCTGTGTTGCTTAGTTTTTAAGTTAAGCTCGGCTGGAGGCCCTTGGGTCTCGCCCTTTAGTCTGGTTAAGCAGTGGAGGTAACCCCCCTCCCCTACCAACTGTGAGAGACCATATCGAAAAAAAATAATAAAAAAAAATGGAACAGTTGGAGCCGCGGTTCGCGGAAGGTCTTGCCTTTGCTACATGATGATGAGTATGATAATGGTCTCCCCACACATAGATATGCACATGTATTCCCCGAAGGCGTAGGCTAAGATGTTAATATAACGACACCCACTTTTCACCGAAGAGGATTATGTGCCACCGTGACGGATGGTGAGTCTATCGCCGTCTCAGGCTCTATACATACGTCTTTGAATTACTTCTCAGACATCTGCAGGTTTTCTCAACATGTTACTGCACATAAGATTTAGAAAAACTCAATGTGACAGGCCCCGCTGGGATTCGAACTTGCGTCGCTTGCGTAACAGGCGACTGCTCAAACTCAAGATACACAAAGCGCCATTCCACTGACCAACTTTGAAAAGGAACGAGCCAGCAGGCAGGTTGAGAATCTCCGTATGCTTGCACAGCATCAGGAAAACAGGCTTCTCAAAGTGTCCGAACACTCGAATGCTGTGCAGCATGTACAAGGCGTCCGGGGGCACCCTGTCGTCGCTGGTCAGATCTTCCTCAAGATATTCCGCTGGTGGCTCCAATACCTGGAATTAGATGGTTTTGGATAGGAGAATAAATAATAGATTAAAAAACTGTTTCAGACTAGAGCAAAATTTGGAGTCCTGCGTGTGCGATAATAACACTCAGAACTCCAAATTTTGCTCTGACCAAAGTTTTTTTAAAAGTCAATAAAATTAGATTTTTTATTAATCGACAATTTTGTATTGTACTCGAAACAAGTAAAATAATTACTTTAATAGGTATTAATTCAAACTGGAAAATCTAGGAATGCTATTTGTAACAAAAATTGATTTTTGTATTGAGCCCCTATCGTTCCGAGAGTGCGATATATATGTATGTAAAATAAAAGGATGAATAAGATTACGTAAAAAATCATTTTACCAATAACAAGCCACGTTATTTGTGAGTGTAATAGGCTTTATATTAACCCAAATAATGCAAATAGTTTTGATTCAAAGAATTCAGCAAATTATCCAAGTTTATATGTGTTAAGGTTCTCAGCTCGTAACGAATTGGCTCGAATAGTACTGGACCGATTTTAAAAATTCTTTCACCTTTTGAATGCTACATTATCACAGATTAATATATGCTATATTTTATCGGGGGACGGGAACTACGAGGGTGAAACGGCGTGACGTCCGTTAGCATAAAATAAAATACAGTGTAAACTCTATATATAACGAAACTCAATTGACTGAGCATTTTTTGTCGTTATATAGAGTTATCGTTATATGGAGTGAACAAAAAAACAACCAAATTAACAAGAATTTTTAATATGTATGTCTTAGATAATAAATGCTTATAAATTATTGTTTACACATATAGTCTGATAACTTTGTCTGACGTTTTTTGCTATGCCAGTACTTGTTTTATATTATTTTATGTATTCTACTAGCCGTGCCCCGCGGTTTCACCCGCGTTGACTTAATTTTATGGGTGGATTTTTTCACGGAACCCTAACTTAAAAAAAGTATCCTAAGTTACTCCTTGTAACATCAACTACCTGTCTGTGAAAGTCCCGTAGAAATCGGTCCAGACGTTTCAGAGTTTACATGGAACAAACAGACAGACAGAGAAAATGTTAAAAATTTGTTTTTTGTATATACTTTCATATGCATTATATGAAATTACAAACAGACACTTATTTTTATATGTATATTTTACGGGATATAGTATCCTATGTCATTCTCCTGGGTCTAAGCTACCTCCCCACCAATTTTCAGTGGAATCGGTTCAGCCGTTCTTGAGTTATAAATAGTGTAACTAACACGACTTTCTTTTATATAAATAGATTCATATCTAGATATGAACATATTTCTTCGTAATAGAGAATGGCGTATCGCTATAAAGAGTGTTTCAATATGTGGGTTTTAACGCGAACCAACTAAGTTACGTTATAAAAAGTTTACACTGTATTAAATTCAAAACAAAATCCTACGTAAATCATGTTACAGAAATATAACGTACACATGCTAATTAACAAATAAATAAATATAATTGCAAACAGCACGTTTCATGACGTAAATATAACTCCACACTCGTCTGACGTATTGTTTAACATACAAGGACAACACGTACCGTGTGATTATTGATAGTCGTCATAAAGCTATAAAATAAAAATAAATTCATAAAGAAAAATAGTTACGCTACTTTTTTTTTAATTAGTGTTTTTTGAAAAATAAAGCTGCTTACCAAATTAAGTCTACGCGGATGAAAACGCTAATGTATACATCTTCTATACAGATAAATAAAATTGAAGTTGCTATTTGTAATTTCAAAAATACTCTTTTCGACTAAGGTATACAGGGTACAGACAAAGAAAAAACCAATTTTTCTGTGTCTATCCGTCTGTTTTTATTCGGGCTAATCTCAATGAAAAAAGTGAAATTGATAATGTTACAAGGAGTTACTTACTATTCATTTAAAAAAGAACATTAGGGTTCCGCCGGCCACCCAACAAATAAATGAGGTCCATGTGGGTGAACCCGCGGGGCACAGCAAGTATAATAATAAATTCAGAAATGTATGTATGCGAGAGTGTCCGCAATTTAATTATTGTGTAATTACCACCATCTGCCATCTCAACACCTAATAATCTTGGGCAAATGTTACACATTTACTTTCCCCTGTTGGGAATGAGTCAGCTGTACATTAGTTGTCTGGGCCCCCATTTAATAAGCTTTGATTATACTAGATAGGTCTGTATGATAATATACAAACAAACAATGAAGACAGAAGCTTAACAGATAAGTAATGCGTATACAAAATAGACTAGTGATAAACACGCGGGTTGGCGTGATAAGGGCACTGTCTACAAAGACCAGACGTCCGACTAATACTGATATAAGTTTTTTTTAAATTCAGTTTGTTCATCGTTTATCGTCCGTCGGGCCAAACACAACATAACTTACCGACTAGAGTGCAAAGTTCGAGTTTTCATAAAATCGCCATCACAAGTCATTGCGTTGAGTTGCCAATAGACAATAGATGGCGCTGTTTCGATCCTATACAAATCTACGTTTACGTCGACGCAGTTACTCGTGACGACGGCTCGGCACTCGGGGACACTAACCCCTCCTCTACCCCCGAGGCGGTTAGTGTATCCATAATGGATTCTCCTCGTAAAAAAAAAAGAAGACAAAAAAAATTATTCTCAAATAGATGTCGTCACGAGCTTTGAGCGCACAGTGACAATAGTGGGCATAGCCAGAGTATGCCACGAGCAGATATTATTCTGCACGTGTCTATGATAAAACATTTTATATTGCTTTTTAATTGAATAGGAACTTGGCGAAGATGAAAAATTATAAATCATTCATCATCCCTGTTTATATCATAATTCATGTTTATATTAAGAATTAAAATGATTAGAGAAATTCTAAAAGAAATCTGAAGAATTCTTAATTTTATTTAAATTTATACTATCTATTAATAAACTAGAGAAAACTAATGATTTATCGCAACAAACAACGTCCAAACAATGTCATTGAACCCAATTTATATTCGGCATAAATACCAGGTCGATACTTGAATTAAACAAACGTAGATTCGATCCGGTTCTAAACATAGGCTTGGCCATAAAAAGATTCCAACATTGTGATACATACTCCATACATACTTCATGAAAATGCAACGGGTCCAACGATTTTCAGAGGCAAAAAAATAACCTAGCTGGTTTTTAATTACATTTTTTTAAAACATTATCTTGACCATGTTCTGAACAACTCATAAAATATAATTATAATACGACAATAAATTTCGCCTACATCTGTCAAGTTATGATAGCTCAGACGTGAGGCTTCCAGCTTACGGAGCGATAACAAACTTGAGTACACCGGTTCGAGACTCGTTCAATATTTAAGAAAACGTTACCCAGGTTTTGTAATCTTTACGTTTAAAATTTAAAGTATTGGCTGACCGAATGGAAGGCTCATGATTTCGTTTTGTGCTTGATTAATTCGTATTGATTAGAACTTAACACCTAGATGAGTTGTGACTGGTGTAGGTGCACTTTTCACAAAGTCACTTAAAAGAGCAAAAAAAAAATATTCAAAAAGTAAGTAATTTATATTACATACATACATATACTCACGCCTGTATTCCCCGAAGGGGTAGGCAGAGGTGTTGTAATCACAACACCCACTTTTCACCGAAGATGATTAAGTGCCAACGTGACAGATGGTGAGTCCATCGCCGTCTCAGACACTTTACATACGTCATTGAATTACTTCTCTGAAATATGCAGGTTTCCTCACGATGTTTTCCTTCACCGTAAAGCACGTGGTGTGAAATCACTGTACATAAGTTTTTTTATAAAAACTCATTGGTACAAGCCCCGCTGGGATTCGAACTTGCGTCGCTTGGGTAGCAGGCGACTGCTCAAACGATTTAATTTCTATGCAAAAAAAAATCATTTGATCAAACTATGATATGTATTTTGAGTTTGGTATATAAATGTTATAGTGTAACCTAACCTTCAGTTGCTCCGGCGCAGATTCCTTTTTCAACTGCAACAGCTTCCGCGCGAATCTCATGACGGCCCGTCTCTTCCTCCCCTGGCCGGAGTTGGATATGGACTTCACCTTCCTCAGCATTCGTCTGCCGTAGAACAGCATCTTGTCCCGTTTGCGGAAACGTTTCGCTGGCTCTCCCGACGCCCCTACCGCGCCCGTTCCCCCTGATAACTCTATAAGAAAAAAATATTGTTTTGGGTTTCCAAAATTCAAGGATAAACCGGTGCAAGGCCAACTATAATGAAAATTAAATGAAAATTATTTACTTAGTTTTGCCCTGGTAAGGCACTTATGAAAGCCGAGGAATATATCACCGGTTCGGAAACTAGCCTTCTGAGAAGAACCGGCAAGATTCTCAACAGGCATCATGTCATTGCATAGTAATCGTTTAAGCAACGCGTATTAAGAACTTCTTAGCTTTGACGTTTAATTTTACGGTAAAAAAATAAAAGATGATAGGTCCCCAGGTGCCGTTTCGAGCTATGAGCGCTAACATTGATTGTGCAGTGATAAATTTATGAGTTTGTCTCCGTCTGTCTGTATGGCGAGAGCGCGACCTACGCGGTTGTACCCACTACTTTGTCTCAGCGCTCATGACTCGTAACGGTACCTGTTACTTTTAACTGACTATATATATTTATTTTATAAATCTTCTAATTCGTCACCAGATGCTAAAACAGGAACGTTAAATTAATTAGGTATTATGATTGCCCAAATGAAAACGTTGGATTTCTAAAATTTGCTGTCGACTACAATTTCCATGCAAGATTTTCTAGAAATTATTATAAATAATATGTTGAGCCAACTATAACACAATGACTAGATCAGTTAAACGCTTGTACCTTTGGTCCGCCATCTTCTGTAGTAGTAGAAGAACACGACTAGTACTGACACCAGGAGACACCCGCAGAAAGACCACAACAACTAAAACAACATATTAAAATAATTTATACATTTTCATAACATTCGGATTGAAACATTGGTATACGGTTATGCACTGCATGGCCGCAGCTCTATGGACTTATTATCAACCAGGGGCGTCCGTTCCATTTGTGATGACTGAATACACTCGTATCGTGTGTGTGTGTTTATGTGCGTGTCTATACCAAAACGTATCGTAAGTACCTACGCGCCACATTGGTATGTAATTAACCTACCCTACTTATTGTTTATGCTTACCCTTCTGAAAATCCAATGCATCAACAAATACCCAAATAAGTAATACAAAAAAAAAAAAAAAAAAAAAAAAAGTAAACATGCTCTCGCCGTCATAGAAGGGTCCCCGATAGCCCGAAGGGGCAAGCAGAGGTGTTGTAACAATAAAGAGATGTGTGACGCATGTTCGTATCCCAGGGCGGGCCTGTATCAAAGTTTTTCTAAAAATGTATGTACAGTGATTTCACACCGCGTGCTTAACTGCAAAGGAAAACATCGTGAGGAAACCTGCATATGTCTGAGAAGTAATTCAAAAGACGCATGTATAGTGCCTGAGACGGCGATGGACTCACCATCTGTCACGTCGGCACTTATTCAACTTCGGCATATGTATGTATGTACCACCGGCCGATCCCTTCCGTATAAAACAATGTTAGTTCCACACATACCATAATACCCAATAGATCCCGCATCCTCAAACTCACAACACTCTTTTTACTCTCGTATCTCTTGCGGTTGTGCAAACGTCTCCACATTAGCTTGTAACGACCAAGTTGTCGGCAATACACCTTCGCGGTCGCGCGACTTTTCATTTCTGTCGCAACTAAGCAAACGGTACAGTTGCGAAAATGGTGTGAGCCGTCGCGCCAGCTGTTATAGCCATTTATTACTTTCCCCACTCGGTCAATAGGGCGATGTTTGATTAACATTATCTGAATAATCAGTTTTAATTCCACTGCTGTATCAGGCTGGGTATTTTAATCTTTTCACTAGTTTTCAGGACCCTACACCGTGATGAGTTTGCACTTACCCCCTTACACTACACTAAGAAATTCAATGTTTCACTCTAAAACCTATTAAATGTATGAACAATCTTCAATAAAAAAAAATTCGCTCTTATTTTTTTTATTAATGCATATGGCATTAAAGTTTATATGGTATTTGCATAAAAAATCTATTTTAAGGTTTTTTGTCTAACTGTCCATTTGTGGCTTCACTGGCAGATAGCTGTTACAAGGATTAATTTAAAAGAAATATCACTAAGTAACAGCCTTTATTGTTATATTGCGGGTAAAACCGCACGACACGGCTAGTACTAATAAAGTTTAAAGTTCTGTGCGAACATACGGACCATTCGTTGTTGTGATAGTAACACAAAAGTGTTAAATATATATTGTTATTAGGTACAGTACATTTGATTTGTCTATGTGTAAAGAGCTGTTATAACAATGAATTTTTTACAATACTAATGTTAACGATCTCTGTATTCAGAGTATGTAAATACTAATTGTAGGTATTAATTAAACATTTACTTGAAATAGACACAAAAGGTTTTGTTTATTAAAATATGTTAAGAATGTTGTAAAGATAGAAGATATTAACAAGAGTTAAAAGTGTAATTACCATTTGAATAAAATCAGAGGCCATGAGCTCTTATTGCCATGACTGTTTGACTCATATTATGAGACAGATGTACATGAAGTGTATATATCTGTCACTGTTGCACAGCTGAACTATCATTGCAATACAATATATTACGGAAGTCCATGTTGATTGTTGTACATATAAAATTACTATATATATATATGTGTGGAATAAATCATTTATATGTGCAACCATAATGGGTTGAACTGTTGCAGCTGGTTTTGTGTGAATCCAAATAAAAAAAATAAAAAATTTTAAAATATCTTTATTTTTTAGAATTTATTTATGTCCAGCTCCAAGAGGGGAGTACACCATTACATGATTTCTGGTATTGCACTCCACTAGTGGTGAAACAAATGTTACAAGGAGTAACATAAGCTACTTTTAAAAAAAATATTAGCATTCTACAGGCCACCCATGACATTAAGTCTATGTAGGTCAAACCATGGGGCACTGTACTTAATAGTGAATATTAAAGAAAAAGAGAATTTTTTTTTGTTGTTTTTTATTGCAAAACAAACATATTGAGAATATTGTCACCTATGTAGAATAGAGTATATCTATTAGTAGATATATTTATTAATGTCATTAATCTATTGATAATAAAATTCCTGAAATTGCTTTAGTGAACTATAAGTTACTTGTGTTAAAATTAAATAGTTCAACTTTCAATAAACTATCAAAAAAATCTAGATAGAGGATTTCTTGTTTCAGAGGAACGTGCAATTCTTTTGTTAAAAACTTTAAAAAAGTCACATTGCGTTGTAGTTATACGGAAACGAAATCATTGATCTCAAGGATACGGACTTCTATTATTACGATAACCTCTATTATCTAACCATTTTTATATCGTCTAAAACCCAACTTGAATACTACAACAAAATCATATTACATTTAAATATTTTCTTTAAGCGACAAATATGAGATGAATCATTAAATCAATACTTGCCTGGTTTTCTTGAAAATTGTACGACCACTCCGAAGTCCATGTGGTTATCTCGAACATATTTGATTTTACGTTTATATTGTTCAAAAGACCTACAACATCCATTTTAATTCAATTTAATGCCGATATTCACTGTTCACGTTCTTCCAATAAACCAAATCAAATTACACACGCACAGACCAAGCACACAGTATCAGCTGTTTTGACAGTTTGACTGACGGTAAACAAAGACAAGATATAAAAATAACATGAACAAAATTATTGCAGGTCACACTGGCTGGATATCTACCTCTTGGCTCCCGCATCGGGCACATTTGGATTAAACATGGCAACTTTGTTTCTACACATTTCATTCGAATGAAATTTAAGTATTTTGAAATACAAACAGACAGTTCAATTTATTTATTTATTGCTAAAACGTTTCTCTACTCCATGAAAAATTAGCCGATTGTCACAACTCAGATTTCTACGTTTAGTTATGCATTTGCATAGCTGTTTTCTTCGCTCGCTTCATCATAAAGTAGCAGCGTCATCAACGCTATTTTAAAAAAAAATACAAAATTGCTCTCATTTAGGCTAAATGGAACGAATTACTAGTACACACCTACACCTACGCGCAAAAAAGTTGATACAATTTTTCTCTGTTTGTCTCTTTGTTCCGTCTAATCTCTGAAACGGCTGAACTGATTTTAACGGGACTTTTACTGGCAGATAGCTAATATTACAAGGAGTAACAAAGGCTTTTATAAAAACATTTAGGGTTCCGGGGGAATTAAATTAAATCTACGCGGGTGAAACCGCAGGGCACCGCTAGTTCTACGTATTTGTCAAACCCCATCTACGCTTTTTTCAAAATCTGAGTTAGCAACATTGTAAAGTCGTCTTTATCTCGTTCTCGTTCACTTCCTCTCACTCTCACTCAATCAATCAATGAAACTATTTGGTTGCTGGCTGCGCTACACACGCACCCACTGATTTCTATTCGTGGAAAAATAATATCAGTTTTTCTATTTTCATTTCATTTAAATCAACTCTATATTTAGTTGAGTTCAAAGTTTTGATAAATATACATTAAGGTAAAGTTTAAAATTTTATAATTTTAGATTGTGAAGTGAATGCTGAAAACAAAATGGCGTCTGTTCACGGGTGTACATTCACTTTATCTTTTGTAGATGTCTCGCTACCGGGAATGGGACCTATCTTGCAAAGTCTACGTCGGAAACCTTGGCACTAATGCATCAAAATACGAGATTGAGAAGGTATTCTCAAAATATGGCAATATCAGAAATGTGTGGGTGGCAAGAAACCCGCCAGGGTTTGCATTCGTAGAATACGAAGATCCCCGCGACGCTGAAGACGCAGTTCGAGGACTTGATGGCACGTAAGTACATGCGAATTAACCTATACCATTATATTTGATATGTAAATTAAGAAATGTTCTTATTATTGATTTTGTGATAGCAGTTGTCAGTTTGCAATCTGCCTGCGCCACATGCGCGTCCGCCATTTTGCTTTCTCTATATCTAGTTGGGCCATGGTCTGTCTCTGTCTACGTGCCAGTTTACGGTACGCCTTGGTACCTATCTACCACCCATGAGAAAACTTAAACCTTGGCAGATGTATTAATAGAGTAATGGATGTAATAGTACTATCAATTACCACAACAAGCCAAATGTAAGGCACTTATTAACATCGAACAATTGACCACCAGTTCGGAAACTAGCCTGAGAAGAATCAGTTTTATAATATAATTTGATATCTTTGAACATAATCAATGTATGCACACTCCTTAGATCCGTTTCATTCTTGATGTGAAACGCTTGAGTCATAAGTGTGCTATAGCATAATACCTCCATTCTGAGACTGACATGTGGCATTTTTATAAATAGCACTTGTCTTGGAGTGGGGAACATTCAATTTCTATAAAACATTCTTTGAATAGGAGATCTGCGTTCCTGGTTGATATTGTAGTATAAATACAAAATACTTGTTTGCAGACGATGCTGTGGAACCCGCATCCGAGTAGAAATGTCCAATGGTCGTACCAGGAGAGATCGCAGGTGCGCATGATTTTAAGATAGATTACATATCTTTTTGAATACTTTTGTGCTTTAGATTCCAAAATGACTACACATTCGAGTTTTCCTAATAATTGATCTATATCTTATCTGTAGTGATGAGCATGTAAATTTTAATTTGAACACCTTAATGTGTAGTCAGGTATTTTGGCCTAGTTTAATATCACAGAAATTGAGCAATTCTATTAATATAACGTCTACTGCAGTAAAGAGCAGATAATGCATTGACATGGAGATAATAAACGTGGTGGGTGTTGGAACGTTTGCAGGTCCATTTTATCAACCAACCACCAACACACCAACGACCTCACCACATCTCTTCACCACAACTACGGCTCGTTAACCAATATGACATCCGCGAACGCCGCTCGCAACAACATCCCGCTCAACTTCTGCGATCGGCTCTCCAAACTACTACGCGCCGAAGTCTCCAACATCTGCGTTCCCATAACTATTCTCCTGACTGCCATCACCTAACCCCAAATGATCCTCTCCCGGACTGAAATCACTGAGAACCACACAGTATAGGACCCTCCAACTATCCTGAATGCCATTGCAAACTCCTGATGCTTCACCGACTGCACACACTCGTCGTCACCGGGGCACCAAGCTAGAATACAACCTAACGACGATCAACTCTGCCCTGAGTTACCGTGTTTTCTCAAAACTTCCAATTAACGCCACCATCTGCTGGAAGATAACATAGGAACTCTCCGCCTTGGTAATATCCCTTCGGCCTCAGAGCAGCCCCACAACGGTCATCCTCCGCAGGCTCACCAATGTCCGGGTACATTTTGAATCCTATAATTAGTACCTTGTCTATACCAATCTTTTACCAGCTTTTGAGACCTTGGCGTCAGGTATAACTCGGTCTTTTACAAAGATCTATAAAATTATTGATAGTTACAATTTTTCGGATGTCTATTGAGGAATAAAATTTTAATTCGCGATCTAAATGTTGCAAATATTTTAAACTTCCAACAGTTGATTGAATTAAGCTCTTTTATGTAGCATGTTTGTTAGTGTGTGGAATAGTCCGTAACGGGTGTATGTGTCAGGTCGCGCAGCCGCAGTCCCCGGCGTCGCTCTTACTCGCGTGGTCGCTCGGGCTCCCCGCGGCGCTCGCCCTCGGTCCGCCGCCGCTCCCCTTCAGTACGCCGCTCCAGATCACGCGACCGCCGCAGCCGATCTGATAGCAAGAGCAGGTAAATTTGAAGTATGTACCCTTTAATTTTCCTTATTTTATTTTCTTATTTTAGTTCACTAAGTTATGAGATGCATTAATGGTTCTTCTAAACATTTTCAGGTATTGAACCAACAACGGTCGGCGTAACAAATGTACAATGGGAAAAACTTGAACTGTTATTTAAAGTGGATGTGTGATCGTGTGTTCTGTTCTTGATTGCAAGTAACATTTTCATTATAAGGATAGAAGTGATACAGCTTTAATTGTGTCTGTCAGTTCATAGCAAACTTTATTATGTTTTGTAAGATTGTGTAAATTTTTCATGTAGATACATTATTTTCAGTCATGAAATTTGATAACTAAGTATCAAATAATACATATTGTACTATTAAAGTAAAAATATTTTTAAGATGACTTAAATACACATTTTGTGGTTTAAAAATTTGTTTTATTTAGAAAATCTTTGTAATGTAAAAATATAATATCTTTTATTTAGTAACAATTAATAAATATATCAATTTTATTAAATGAAATTCTGTTTCTCTACCACTAGTGTCCCCGCAGGGGTAATAAAACAGTTACAGGTGTAAGAACACCGACGTTATTCTCAGCGTCGGACTCGACGTCGAGTGTCGGTTTAATAGATACGAAATGCACTCAATCGCCTATGTTCTATATCAATTTTATATGATTGAAACCGACGCTCTACATGAAGTAAGATATAAAATTCTTCCCTTTTAAAAGTCTCTTGCTCAACTCTCTTATAAAATTGGATCTATAAAAAAAATCGATATACATAACAGACACTGACTCATCATATTCCTGATATGTCTGTCTGTTACGTATTTCGACCTAATACACCCAAAGCAACCATACACACGCAAAATAGCATTCAATAATTTACAAATTTACTATGTATAATACTTTACAAAATATACTTTAATATCAAGTTACATAATCATTGTAAATAATTAATGTATATAAACATTATCTCTCATATTCATCTACAATAAATCACACATTTTTTTATATATTACTGAATTAAATATATGTATATCTCGGAATGTGCTCTTAGCTATATATTTTATTATAAACGAACGAAAAAGTAAATCACAGTATCATTTATCCTTAGAACTTACAGGCCTCTGTTTTCTACCAGAGAAATAGTCAAAATATACATACATACCAATTACCACTAAAACTGTACCAACTACATGGTACGCCGTTAAATTATTCTTAAAAACTACAGAGGATATTAAAAGAGATATAAACTTCCTGAGGGTAAGCAGGAAGGTGACCGTCACAGAGGTTTCTTTGGTGGCTAATTCGTGCACAGCATGCGTGCAGTAGAATTGCGACACAATGTTTATTGATATGAGCATCCACATGTCCCAGGGTAAGTTTAGTGATGTGTCCCGTAGCTGTGGGTAGATTCCCATGAACAGAGGCAATGGGAGTGCATGGGTGTAGAACAGCATCTGAGAGAATTTAAAACATAGTAAGGATTAACAATTAAAAGTAGAAAAAAAAACAAAGTACTATCTAGCAGTTATGGTACCAAGTTAGTAGACACCTAAGGTGGTAGCTAAGGAACTTTGTTATTTATAAGGCTCGTAATTTGAGGATAGAGAAATGAATACATCTCTAAAACTTTAAATCCTATTTTCAATTATAAAATCTATTAGAAACTCTATGGATGGAGTCACCATCTGTCACGTTGGCACTTAATCATCTTCGGTGAAAAGTGGGTGTTGTTATTACAACACCTCTGCTCCCCTTCGAATACAGGCGTGAGCATGTATATGTAGAAACTCTAAAAATACTAAATTATAAGAATCTAACTAACTTAATTATACCTGACCTAAATTAATTCCTTTTAGAATCGCTAGATGGCGCTGCTTGCTGACGTTTGAAGTTAATAATAAATATGATTCACCTCTAAGTAGTACTCCTGATCTGATGATATTGGCTCTTTTTCTATTCCAGGCTCCTTTGAGATATCACGCACCTCATGTAGCTTGGACATTTTTACTAATAACATAATATTATTTTAAGACCCTTGGTGGATGTGAGTTTTTAGCAGTCGCCTGCTATGCAATTAACGCAAGTTCGAACCTCAGCAGGGCCTGTATCAATGAGTTTTTCTACAAACATGTGTGCAGTGATTTCACACATGCTTAACATTGAAGGAAAACATTGAGAGGAAACCAGAATATATCTGAGAAGTAATTCAAAGATGTATGTTTAGTGGCTGAGATGGCAAAACTCACCATCTGTCACATTGGCACTCAAAAATCTTTCATGAAAAGTAGTTGTTACCTCTACAAACCCCACGGGGATTAAAGTCGGAAGCTTATGAATGTATGTATAATATTATTTACCTCATTAGGGTGTTTCCCGTATGTGGAGTACAGTAACTCCTGCTGGAGGCCAGTGAATGCACCACTTATCAATGTGGCTAGCAGGATACTGACACCAATACACCAATATAGGAACTTTCCCTTATTATCCTCTTGTATTGGTGCCCCACCATACATGGCCAGAGCTACACCGACAGATATCAAGATGGAGCCTACTGCCTTATTCAGTTTTGGCTTCTGTTTCTTGACATAGCTGTATACTAACATGCTGGCTGGTGATGATGCTGATCTGAAAAAATTGTCCAAAAATTATATCAACCTTTTTTTTTAAATGCTATCTTTCAATAATAATTTTAATTTTATTGAAAGATAGCATTTAAATTTTAACGACGCGTATATGCCTCCAACTGTTCGAGAAGTTGAAATGTTAGCAGTGAATGAGTTAAACAGAACACAGTATGAAATATTTTTTTTTATGTTTGATGTCAATTTCAGTGTTTGATAAATAATACATTAAAGATCCTTTAATTTATTTATAATTACTTGATAAACTATACAAATTTTAAGCAGGTAAAGTTTTGTTTTATTTGTAAGAGGTATGATATGAAATAATAAAATTACTAAAATTCATTCAGCAATATTTAGAATGAACTCTCAAGGGGGATTAGCATAATTTATTCTTAATGTAACTGTGGTGGCCGTGGGCAGTCACCTGCTACTCAAGTGACTCAAGTCGGAACACCAGTGGGGCCTGTACCAATGAGTTTTTCTAAACTTTTATACATACGTACATACATATGCTCACACCTATATTCCCCAAAGGGGTAGGCAGAGGTGTTGTAATCACAACACCCACTTTTCACCGAAGATGATTATATGCCAACATGACAGATGGTGAGTCATCTCAGACACTTTACATACGTCATCAAATAACTTCTCAGAAATATGCAATTTCCTCACGATGATTTCCTTCACCGTAAAGCATGTGGTGAAATCACTGCACATAAGTTTCCCCCCGCTGGGATTCGAACTTGCGTCGCTTGCGTAGCAGACGACTGCTCAAACCTCGAGGCCACCACGGCTCAAAATAAACTTTTATATATAGTGATTTCACACCACATGCTTAAAAGCAACGGAAAAAAAATTTGAGTAAACCGTGCATATGTCTGAGAAGTTAAAAAAATGTATGTAATTGTGCCTGAGACGGTGAGTCGATCACCATCTCAGGCACAATTCACTTTGGCACATAATCATCTTTGGTGAAAAATAACATCACCTCTGCTCTTCCTACCCCTTCGGGGGATACAGGTGTGAGCAAATGTATGTATGTTATTCTGAAATAAATTGCTGATATAGGGTGCAATCAGACAAAATAATATTTAGTGCACCTTGGGACATAATCACAAAGAGCCATAGATATGTCTTTAGATTTAATATAGTATATTAAATAATTACCTTATTATCATATGCAGTGTAGAAGGGACATGCAAGGCATACACATAGTTATTAGCAACACTCGTTATGAAAAACAAAGATACCAGTAAGGCATATTGTGTAATGGGTATTTTTGGGCCAATCTGAAATTTGTTTGTAATTAAATAGTTAAAAAGCATGACATGACATTTTAGCTAAAAAAAATAAAACAGCATCACAAATACAGGTGCCTTTTCGAATTATGAGCGCCCGGCGAAAATAGTGGGGATGATTTCACAATTCTTTTATTCGCGTCGCACCGTGACTCATAAAATAACTAATGCGCATTCGAGTTCAGCGCTCATAAATTTTGACGGCACATATACATCTACTAAACAAAACATCTCTAATTCATGCACAACAGGTGAGTAAATGACTCGTAAGTAGGTACCTAATTTATTCTTACCGTGCCAAACTTTGTGGTCAGAATAAATCCTTGTAGCGTTATAAAGAAAAACTGCAAAAACGTTATCAAATTGGCAGTTTCTGGTACTTTGACCATTAAAATTTCCATCAGAAAAGCACTGGAACAACATCCTACGAAAACTTTTAACACAACTTTTGAAAAATACATTTCAACTAGAACACTGTAATGGACTATTTTACATAAACTAATGCAAGTTATTTATCAGAAGATATTCACACTACTTAAGATTTTGTATGCTCATTGTTCTAAAATTATGCATTTAATTAAATTAAATAATGCCCGCTGAAAAGTTTTGCCACGGTTTGTTTATTTTTCTTACGATGACATGTGTCTGACAGTGAAGTGACAAGTCAACTCTTTGTCCGTACCATGGACAAAGAAAGAAAAACCGTTTCAGAGTTGTTGAAGCAGGCTTAGATCATAAAAGCATACTTCATTAACTTATAAATTTTAATGTCTTGGTTTTGGGAGAACTTACTGACTCAAGTTCCAAGGCTTCTTGAAGTTTTTGGATGAAAACTAAATCAGTATCAGTTGGTATGCGTAATGTACCGATAAATGTATAGGTTCCATGCTTTTTTATAAAAGTACCTTATCACTCGATATGCAGCTATAGTATGTTTGAGATGTTTGTTGTTCTCAATAAGGAGAACCACACGGAAACAGATTATTCCACAACAACAATTTGCAATTTCAAAACGTGATATCCTCACATAGCAATTCGTACTTATAACTATTAATATTCCATCAGTATTCATTCTGCAATTCTTTGCATATTATTTTCTAGCAAGTTATCAACGCATAGGAAAGAAAAGTTTAGTTTTGCAAATATAATAAGTTGCTAGGTAGTAAAGTAAGTGCCTACACAAAAAAAAACAACATTAAAACGTATTATTTGTATTTAGATTAATTAGAGCATATATTATATTACCGAGGTGGTTTGTGGTTACCCCTTGTCAATAGTCAGGGTAATGCATAAATAAATAAACGATAAAAAGTTTAGACCCTACCAAATGCCTAGTGAGTGGCTGGCTAGTCACATAGTACAAATCTACGTATAGTCTTAAAAATCTATTGTCGACCTACGGGACTATTGTGTATGAGTTTCAATCAAGTTAGTTTCAATGCGTACCAGTGGAAAGGTTAGTTGGAACGTTTAATCTATTAATATTAATCGCTTTTCCGTTCGTAAAAAAACATATTTTTCCATCTTGCTTACCCATTGGAAACTAATTGGAACACAAATCCATAATCCACCCCCTAATACCCCCATCATAGTTTCACAGAAAGCAAGATCGGGGATTCCCTATGAAAGATGCTAATTAGTCTAAACAACATCCAAAATCCTGCACAGTAACCACAACCACATCTTACAGAAAAGGAAAATAGCAAGGGTAAAGAGACTTCTTTATGAGTGAGTTTGTAAAATTCCCATCGCAACAGGCGACGTGTAAATCTTGTCATTGCAATTGGATGAAGAACGAAGTTATTATGTAGTGTTTGAAATTGGCAAGCAAACCAAGTGCGAAAGATCGCCGCCGCCGTTACCTACCGCTCCTTAGTTCCGTACTCCATGAGTGAGCAAGCGAACGAACTAAAGAAAGAACTAGTTAGTTTGTTCTTAGTTGGCTCCGCCGCGTCGTGGCGCGTATTCGCGTTGTGTTTCGCGCGATGACCGCCTCAACGATCTCACGTCCCGAGTAATTTATAACATAAATCTTCGATTATTTAACTGTTATTTTGTTTATGTTATAAAGTTAAACAGTTTTAGTGAAGTGTTGATTAGCGTTTGTGTGGTGATTACTTACTTTATTTGACGTTTCATTCGACTGCACAATGCAAACGATTTTGAATTTTATATCTGCTTTGTTTAGTGTGTATAGTTTAGCACTGTTAAAAAAATGCTAACTGGATTACTAGTGGTTTCGTTCCTCTTTGTGCATTCACTCCCTTCAGGTAAGTTATTTTTTTTTAATTATAAGTGTTCTCAACCTAAAATGATTCGCGGGAAATTTTTTTTATTTGCTACATTGCCCCTCGACTTTTACCTATTATTTTGAAATAGGAAACGAAATAACCTTAGGTTTTTAATATAATGTTTCCGACATTAAAAATATTCACGTAAAAATTACACTTAACCTACCTACGATTTTGTACAATAAATTATTGAGAGTAATTAAGAACTACACAGGTACCTAAGTGCCTAATAAATTTGGAGAGAAAAAAACATGTTATGTACGTACATTCCCACCTACATAACCGGTTCGACAAATAACTTGGTTACAGACATTTCTAATTTATATAAGTGAGTGATTATCTACCTACTTACAAACCTAGATATGTAAAAAAGACATCAAACCTACCCACATGCATGGCAGGATGTGTTGTAAAGAGACGAGCTCTTAACCGACTCGGAGACTTAAAAAGTGCATATTGCCTCTGGTATAGTATAGTACTTATAAAAGTCGAAGAACCGACCACTGCTCATCAACTCAAATATACTACTTAGAGCCTTACTATGAGATGTGACATATGTACAAATGTCACTATCATACGTCTTAAATAATGATGTCAATAAAAGCTTGAAATGAATGCAATAGAGCCGTGAAGTACGTCCGATCATGAAAAACATTCACAATTTTTTTTGGTACATCTCTTGTGTGACGGCAAGTGTCAAAATTATTTTTTTTCGAAATGATTCGCAGTAGTAATTGCGAATAAGTAGGTAGGAATACTACATATGAGGAAATTATTTATATTATACCCTCTAATGTATAAAATTTGTTTTTTACAATTTAAAATATTTCAAAATTTCAGATACCCAGGGAAATATAATTTCCTACATACATAACATGACTAGTAACGTTGTGCTAATCAATCCATCTCAATAGCAATATTAATAACCTACTTATAATCATCGTTCTGATTGATTATAAGGACAACTCATTGTGTTGAACGCACGAATGGCAATAGACACATGTTATTATTTTTTTATAGCTAACTATGTGCTAATAGGTATTAACCATTGGACTGTGTTATGAACAGGCAGAAGGTCGCTGGATGCGATGCACATAAGACTTTGAATTCGAATTCGTTCGAATGTGTCTACATATATATTTAAATTAAATTTGTCCGTTTATAATGTCAAATTCCTGTAACTATTCGCCCGTTTTTCGCGTGATATCACTGTCGGGTTACAAGGAATAATTACACGGCGTATTTTAGTAAATTGCGCATATTACACGGGCGAAGCCGCGGGGCACAACTTAGTGGTTTAAAAAAATCTGTGTTTATTTCTATAGCACTATTGCCAGCTTGAAAAGAGCACATGTGTCCTACATTAATGGTTATTATACTATACAACATCTATTTCTCAATTACACCATTAGTTAAAGAACCTTGTCACCTAACATCTTTAAGAGATCGTAGCTCATTCAAAACTGGTAGCTATGAGGATAAAAATAAGTCTGTTCCCACGCTTTGTACAATAACAAAAACAAATAATTTGCGTGAGATTTGTGATTGTTGGATTAAGAATAGCAACTTATTTTTTTTATTTATATAGGTCACGGAACAAAAGTTTTTAATTAAAAAAAAAATCATCCAGGTTTTTTTGACTCTGTACTCAAAGTTGCGAAAAAAGCTTAACTGACTAGGATGACATTTGAGACACAAGAAAACATACAGTCTAATTGATAAACTCCTACTTTTATTGAAGCCGGTTAATAAGTAGTGTCGTAGACGTAATTTTATTATCTGTGTAAATGTGTAGTATTTTTTTTTACTCTAGAATAAAAAAGCAGTTATCACAAAAGAACTTTTATTTTATCCCAGTTATCATTATTAAAAGTACACCGCATCGCCAACAAGTATTATTTGGATTAATGCATCTTCATCCCAGAGGAATGTCAAAAGCCACGGGCGCAATTAAAGGCATATATTGGTACTTACATGAATACATGGAAGTTGGTAAACAGTCTTACTCGTAGCTATGTACGTATGTGTTGCTATGGTAACCAACCGCAAACCGTCTGCTCAGCCTATAGGCGATTCGTATTTTAACGTGCGGCCTCATGCAGCCGCTCGTCGCTCGTTTCCAGCGACAAATGTGGTCAAGTGACCCCATTTTAAATTTCCCGCGACTCAAAAAGGAACTACGTCATGCAGCCGCTCGTCGCTTGTTTTCAGTGACAACCAGTTGCTCGTCGCTCGTTGGTTGATGGTGGCATTTTTTGTGATTCAAAGATGGGTCAAAAGTTCAAGTAGAGAGAAATTTGTGTACCCGATCCAGAAAAGCCAACGGTTGATGAAATGGCTTTACCATGTGGTAGTTGGTGACGGGGCATTCCATTTAACAGACTACTTACACTCTCGATACTTCCCAGTGATAAAGCTCAACATTTTGAGCTTTGTCGCTGCATATCACGTGACCACATTTTTCGCTGGAAACGAGCGTCGGGCGGCTGCATGAGGTTGCAGCCTTATAGGTACTACTGTGCCGTCAGGCCGTGTGAGAGAGATCGTTCAACACACATGCAAATAATCTAAACTATGTAAGCTTATTGTAAATACATAAGAGCGAGAAAGAGAGTGCATTCCACTGTTGTGTTACAAAACTGCGTGCGTATGTACTCTCTACTTGAAATCTTCATTTACGTCACCATAAGAATACATGTCTTGTGCTATACCAATTTCATGCACAGGTGATTTTGTTTAGCCCATTAATATTCGGAACTAATCAATTTTTCAATTGTCACAAAGCCAATAAGCGCGGTTTCAACGTGGTTACAATGTCATACACTTATTTAAAAATAGAAAACGATTTTTGGTAATATCTACGTCATCCCCAGACATCGGTCGGATAACAATAAGTGCCGTGATAAAAGAATCTCAATAAGTACCATTCATTGATTTATAATGTTTTAAGGCGATAAGTATTATTACAGATTAGCTGCGGTTTTACCCGCGTGGATTTAATTTATAGGGTGGCTTTATTTAGCGCAGCCCTATTCAAACAAAAGTAGCCTTGAAACTTCAGCTATCTGCCAGTGAAAGTCCTGTTAAAATCGGTCTAGGCGTTTCAGAGATTAGTCGAAACAAACAGACACACAAGAAATAAAATAAAAGCCTTTTTTATGTATGTACTGTACCTATACTTTCATAAATGTTAAAAGTGAAAAACTATTAAATCGAAGTTACAAACAGACACTTCAATTTTATTCACCTGTAAAGACTTGATAAATACAGGGATTATGTATGGATCAATCAATAGATAGGCAAAATGCGACACTTGAATCATTGATTACGTTATAGATAGCTTTGATTAACATCGTCTATAGGTGCCGAACACGTCATGATATCTATTAATAGAATAAATATTATCCATATCTCCGATCAGAAAGTGATTTCAACGGAAACACTAAGATAGTATTTGATTGTATCCTACCGGCGAAGCACTTGAATCAATTTAGGTGGAATTTCAAAGGATAGCCAAAATCACTAGACTGAAAACAGCCTAGCATGTAGCCCACTCAGACACTTTAGCAGGTTTTTGCTTAAATTCAAAATATCTTTATTCGATTAGATTTTTTACAAAGTACTTTCTAATCGTCAGAAAGACACGATTACATAGGATTATACATGCTACCACCAGGTTCGGAAGGTTGCTTTTACTGAGAAGAACCTGGCAAGAAACTCAGTAATTACTCTTTAAAAAAAAATTACAGCTTTGAGTAATACAATATAAATCATAAAAAATATATATAAGCCCATGGACACAGTTCCAGTGCACAAAAGTCGAAATAAAAAAAAAATTAAAACTAAAAATAAGAACTATGAATAATTGTGTAGCTTGACATTAGCTTAGTGATAGATGACTATAGGAATTTCCAGAAGTAGGAACGCTTCTTTGATAGGATATCTTATTCCGAAATAATGGAATCCACGAGAAACTTATCAAGGAAACAGTTTTCTAGGCAGCGAGAAACAAATCAAGCCAACAGTTTTGACAACAAACACCTACTGAGGTCGATGCTGGTGTAGGAAAATCATCATACAATTACGTAACATTGTTTACATAGAAACCGGGAAGTTGAAACGGCGGACATTTAATATGAGCAATAAATCAATAGGTAGGTACGTAACATTGTGATCAGAAATTCTCCGGGTCATGACGAAAAATTGTTGTAAGACGGAAATAACGGATAATATATACTAATATATAAATCTGAAAAGTTTTGTTTATCAATGTGGATGGTTACAAGGGGAAAGGAAGAACTAAGAAACGATGGATGGATTGTGTAAAAGATGATATGGCTAAAATAGGAGTGTATGAGAATATGACGGCTGATAGAGAGAAATGGAATAGAAGAACACACTGCGCCGACCACAAATAACATGGGAAAAGGGCAGGAGGATGATGATGATGATATAAATCTGAAGAGTTTATTTGCTTGAAAATGAAAATTATATACAGTTAAGGCCCAAGGCACTTATGAACGCCGAAGCATTGACCACCGGTTCGGAATCTAGCCTTCTGAGAAGAACCGGCAAGAAACTCAGCTGGAATCATGTACATTTCATTACATAGTAAATAATTGGACGAGCTAATCTGAGAAACTGCTGGTCAGATTTGAAAAAAATATGATAGATAGCGAGGAAGGCTACAGGCTATATCATCACGCTTATATTTACATATTTTTCTACGCGAAGTCGCGAGCAGAAGCTAGTGCTCACATAAGTAACGCAAGTATTGCTTTGCTTAAAAGATTTGTTTCAAAGCACAAGGAAGGACCTTTTTGGTGTGTCTATTAAAATTTCCAATACATAATTAAGAAATATAACATAATAATCGCTCGAGACTGGAAATGTGCCATCCGGGAATACCAAAAAGGAATTCTCAGGTTTGGGTAAGTCTATACTTTTGTTTACTGCATAGAACATGACTTGATCTTCAATCACAAAATTAGCTCCACTTTGCCATCACATCATAATATCAGATCCCAGGCGATTGATTCAAAGACAACGTTACCTTGTTTCACAACTTTGCGTAGCTCCCGAATTCACATTCGGTCTTTACAACCGCAACTATTTATAAAATTCAAGATTAGTGAACTCAGAATGGTTTCTGCCAAAATTCAATAACAAACAAAGATATTTTTAGCCATGCAGGTGCAGACAGATCGTCTATTACGTTAGTCGCTGTGTTGGATTCACCGCTTCCATAGTTCAGTACATATCTATACCAAGGAAGTAACAAATCCTATAGATACTCTTGATACTGTTGCCAGCTATCGCACACATACAGGCTGTAAATGTATTTATGAATGAGAAACGAAACTACAGTCCAAATAATCCGATTCAAATGATGATGGTTACGAATTCAACATTTAAAATCGAGAAAAATGTAGTCCAAATGATAACAAAAACGGTAATACATATGAATGGTCTACTTGACTATTGTAAAGGACGACAACTGAACTAATAGATAAATAACCGCGTAGAGAAAAACAATCGTCCAGATACACGTAATTCCACGCGTACGACTCAGCCAGCAGATGTTATGAATGAGTAACTTCATTAATAAAATAAAATACTTGTAGTAAGACATGAGTGTTGTAATTTACGTGCGTGAATAGAAGGAAAATATCCTTTGAATATTTCTGGATTCCCAGTTACTTGTTTACCATTCCTCTGGACTTGACCTCTCTAGAATCAAATGGTGCTTTGACGCTAGGCATTTTTTTGGGCCAATTGACACCATATTATAGGGGTCAATTACGTCGGCCTTAATTGATTGAATGTAAGTAAGGCCAATTTGTTGAGCGGCGTCAAAATGTCTTCATAGTTCTGTTTTTATGGGTAATGATGATTGAGAAGGGGATCTGGAAAAATAGAGAGAGATACAGATTCTCGTGAGTAACCTGCGTATTGGTGGTGATGTTTTACCGTCATCGTTACTTAATTTAATTTAATAGTCTAGAGTCATATCACGTTGTTCGATGATAATAACATTTCTATGATGAATGTAATAATTAAAGTTTTTTTAAGATTTCATTCTTTAGAGTTCTTTAAAAATATTGCAAAAATTGTTTTCTACAGTTTAGGCCCTGGTAAAGCACTTATGACCGTCAAGAAATTACTACCGGTTCGGAATATAGAGCTTCCGAATCTGGGTAGAAATTCAAGTAGCATATTGTAAATTTTATTAAAAATTGTTATTTATTGTGCAGAACCATTTTAAAAATTATAAATATTCACAATAGCGACAAATTGTAATAAAATGTTGGCACTTCGGCAAGTCAGTGATTTGTTTTAGAGAAAGCAAGGTATGTAGGTTTATGTACATATTTTAGTATTTTCTTGACACAAATTTCATGGCCATCTTGCCAAATGGGAGCTTGTTTACGTTTCTATCGTCATACAATTTGGCAAATCTCTCCCTAGCAATGTTGTCATTTATAAAATAGCTGTAAATAGTGTACGGACGTTAAATTTGTTATAACATTTTAGTAACACCCCAACATTTGCTCTAAATTCCAATGTATACTGTTTGGTCGCTACCTATTCAAGAAAAAAAAATGTTTTCAGTTTTCGAACACTAAGCATTGCCGAATTTCTTACCAGGTTTTTCTTCCCGACCTTCCCAACCCGTCCCATTTTAAATAATTGTGTATAATGCAATTATTTCTTGACCCTACTCTATAAAGATGCCCTATGAGAAAGTACTTTGTCAGAAGTTATGACATACTTTCGATTTGATTAAAAATTTGCAACAAATAATACTTAACATTGCGAAGATTCTAGCTTAGATATTGGATATATATAGATGAGAAGGTTCTCAACGAACACTAAGATTACTTAATCATGATATTAGATCAAAAAAGGGCATTTCAATTTATTGCTTTAAACATACTCTTAATCTAGCACTTACAGGACCCTTACTATGACCTCTTACCGCCATGATAGTTTTACTCTTATTATGAGACAGATGTATTTGAGATGTATACATCTGTCACTGTCACACAACTGTAATAACATTGCAATAAGAGCTCATGGTTGGGCCCCAGGTACTGAACAGTAAGACTATAAATTAACAATATGGACCCTGTTGGGCACAGCAATTTTTGAGAGAGGGCTTAAACTAAGTATATATTTACATTTTATATTATTATATTATATGGCTACTTATTATACCTATATTTCTGTTTATCTTCAAGGTTATTAATGGATTTCTACAATACTAATAAGTTCTATTACCTATGTTTTATTATATTTTGTTTGCAATCTACTACCAAAATAGAGGATAAGGTTAGCTATAAACCCATAACACTTAACATTGACATTGGCAAACCGTGATAGTGGATAATTTGCAAGGCTGATAGCGAAACCAAACAAAAACCGCTTATCTTTAAGTTGTGTGCATAACGATCAATCATGTAATAAATTGTTATGTTGCTGTCTAAATCTTGTAAATTAAAAATGTTCAAGATATAGACGATAGCTAGTAATTGAATAAAATTAGTGCGAGAGCATTGAAAAAGCAGCTGACAAGACGAATATTTTATACAACTGTAATTTTGACATAACTATAGAAAGAAAAAAATTACAAAATAGTTTCCAACACGAGCATTCAATAGACTTTAACAAAATTTTATGACCAACTGATTCGTTCAAAGTTTTCCATTCATCATAATCAATAATTCATCACTTCAATACCAGGGGGATGCAATTATAAAAATTTATAAATACAACCGAATGAAAGTACATAACCTACATAAAGTAAAATTTTCGCATTTTATGCCTTTATGAGCATCGGAAACGTTAATAAGGTCAGTAATTAGTTGATTGTTAAACAAACGCTTTAATTGCAATGAAAAGCGATCAAAATGATAGATGCTTAAATGGGGTTAGTTATAATAATGATGTTGAATTAGTATCCAACAAAATGGGAAGAATTCTTCGTTCTAAACATAGTTGATTTTGCAACAGTACTTGATCCGGCTGCACAGCTGACAAGTGTGTCGTCGAACGGTTAGCCTCAACCGCCTTGATGATGGGAAGCGTCACATGGGATGAGAACAACCGTTCTATCTATCCACATTATTGCGGTTTCATTAACTTTCTACTTAGTATCTTAGGCTCTTTATATCAAACCTTTATTCGTAAAATTCTGAGAAACATATCATTATTATACAGTCTATTTCTACTCGTAAAATACCTGATAAAATGGCATGAAATTTGAAGAGGGTGTTTTTGGTGAAGTGTAGGTATACACTTTTATTTATTTATTTATAGTTAATTATTACGGACATACCAACTACAATAATTAACATTGACATTTTAGAACAGTGATCTTATGCCTTATAAAATACACACTTATCAAATCGTGGATACTCTCGCATACTTAACCTCACAGAATCTCAAACATTCAGACAAAATATAGTTCCATGCATCCGCAAACAAATCACATTCAAGGTTGGCATCTAGGAAGGCATAGAGATCACTTATAAAGGATTTACCGAAATTCCACATCTTGGAAGGTTAAATGGGGGAAGAAATTGAAAATCCAATTTAATGTTTGATTTTGTATTATTCAGTGAGATTACTCGCATATACTCAGTGGGCATATATTTTGGCAATGACTCTGAATCGGTTTTGAGGTTAATCTTTTGTAGTATTATTATGACGAATGTAATTTATTCATTTACATATACGTCACTTTACGAAGAACAAACGATACATCTTGACTTACATATACCTCGTTTTCATAACAATTTTGTTTTTCTTGTATTATGAACGGATATTTGAAGGATATTTTTATTGTTTGTTGAAGGTTTTTACAAATAAAAGTAAATGAAAAACAAAGCAAACGGTTTTGAATACATCTCATTCAACGTTCTACGAAATACAGATAAATGTAACATTGTGATTCTCCTTCTGTCAAATCACTCAATAATGTCCTTTTACGTCAACTTTATTGGGTCAAACCACTCCACCAAATCTTATTCAGGGCATCTATGAGAATGTCTAGACCACAGGAGCTAATATTCCAATGGCCTTTAAGACTCTTAATGAAAATGATTATTGCGCCGATCTTGACTTCTTTCAATCTATCGATCGTTTGGGCCAATTCAATGGAAATTTTAAAGTGGCCCTTGATTACTACGACCATGTCTCAATACATACAAGGCTCGAAGGCTCAATAGAAGAGTTAATTGATCAATCATGACGACTAGCAGTCAACAAACCAGTAGCTGCATGATATTTTTAGCACCAGAGTCCTTATTATGCATACCAAGTGCGTTTACAATAACATCTAATGGCACAAGTCTGTGATCTAAGGTTCAGCTCATTATACAATATAAGGATCGTTTGATTATAACTACCGTTTTTACATTTGTAATATATTCTGTCGCTTTGTTTATAATCAATGAAGGCGTGGTGGCCTCGGGTTTAGAGCAGTCGCCTTCTACGCAAGCGACGCCAGTTCGAATCCCACCGGGGCCTGTACCAATGAGTTTTTCTAAAAAAACTTATGTACAGTGATTTCTCACCATGTGCTTTAGGGTGAAGGAATACATCGTGAGGAAACCTGCATATTTCTGAGAAGTAATTCAATGAAGTATGTATAGTGTCTGAGACGGCGATGGACTCACCATCTGTCACGGTGGCACTTAATCGTCTTCGGTGAAAAGTGGGTGTTGTGATTATAACACCTCTGCCTACCCCTTCGGGGAATTCAGGCGTGAGTATATGTATGTCAATGAGGGTAATATTAATGTTTTTAGAGATATGAACATGCACATCACAAAGTATACGCCTGTAATAATTATTTTAGTATATATTTTTTTACTTATTGGTATAAACGGAATTTATTCGAATCAAACCGCTAAAATGTATGTTATGTGAATGTCCATCATTAGACTAATGACATCATATTATTGAGAAGGTCACCAAAGTACCGGCAGCATACAAATGTTGAATAGCACCAATTACCCATTAGGTGCTACAAACAATAATACGTGGGTATCAACTTTTTTTGGACTACAAATATGGAAAGCTATTTAAATATTTGTTTTTTACATTTTTATATTTGCATTCAATACAATAAACGTGATATTTGGTCACACGGCTACATTTACAAGCAAAACTAATTTTATTTGTTAGTGTTTGAACATTGCCTGCAAACGTACGATTGCGTTTTATGGACATTTGAATGTCTGTTAGTCTAACTTTATGAGTTACGACGATAGACATTTTATCGCATGCATATGCTCACGCCTGTATTCCCCGAAGGGGTAGGCAGACGTGTTGTAATCACAACACCCGCCTTTCACCGAATATTAAGTGCCAACATGACAGAGTGAGTCCATCGCCGTCTCAGACACTATACATACGTCTTTGAATTACTTCTCAGACATATGCAGGTTTCCTACCGATGTTTTCTTTCACCGTAAAGCACGTGGTGTGAAATCACTGTACATAAGTTTTTATATACATTCTATCGCTCAACTTATATCAGTTCAGATTATTGAGGAAGTTGTATCTTAATAGCTTTCATGCGCGGCTTAAACTCAGCGATAATGTATTATTCGTCAATTAGTCAAAGAATTATTAAAATGGTCCGATAGTTTCAGAGTAACCACAATGTCGAGGTTCACAAGACTAGATGGTATGATTGTAAAATATACAACGGTATAAATTTAAATACTTCTATCATCTCCCTGGCCTCATCCCATGTGACTTCAGAATAGCCTTAATTTCAAACTGATAATATTATATGCAGTGCTTGTGTCGTATAATTTGTTGTATGAACTTTAAGGAAACTGGCTTACAGCAGCAAATAATTTTGAGAAACTGCCAAATTAATGCGCGTAAGATGTACGTGTGTTTGGTTAATTTATCGTCAAAACAACCACATGACTTAATCCTTATTATGGCTGTTTTCAGACAAGTTAACACCGTCATAAATTCTAGTGTGTCATGCCAAACGCCCATAAAGTCTAGTGTTATCCTCACAAGGTGAATGAGTCAAAAACCCCTTAAGTACGAATTGTACTATGGGTCCGTGTTATCTGTTATCTGACGTCATTACAGTTGACTGAACGGAACGATGTCTATGTCGACTATGTGAATAGTTTAATAGGTGTTACATACTGGGTATATAACAATACAAACGGAGGAGTTAGGGCTACCAACTGTGTCTACAATAGCTGGATAGAAATTCTTTTGTATCGTGTATAGATATTTGGTCACGAAATTCTATAAAATTTGGAGTGTTTTGTAATTTTATAATGAAGTGATCAAAGTGCCAAATACAAAGTAGGTCTTGCAAAGTGAAAGCAACCGTCAATAAATCTTGGTCTTAATCGTAGTCCTTATCAAGTCCATGACCTAAATCTTCTAGTTCGTGAACATCATCGCCAAGATCATACTTATCATGTACCGGTGGAAGAAATGAGATGTTCTTTTCAGGGATTACTTCCTACAAACTACATGATTTTATTTGTCTTTTAACAGTTAGAATTAGTTCTAGGTTACTTTATGACCACTCAAATGCATTCTCTAAATTCCGACCATCATTCCCAATAAAGTCCCAATGTAGGTAGAGTCCTAAAAAATATGAGATTTGAAACGATGTCTGCAGACCAACCCTAATATATTGGAACAGTAGTAAACGCTGTATAGTAACACTGAGCCTTACCTAATAGATAACTAGCAGTGCATAATCGCCTTTATGTAAGTTATTCAAGTTTCGACTCCATTATCGGTGCTTAGCAAGGAGTTCGTTTGCTTGTTTTATATCATCTACGTCTTTCATCCTCTTGACGTTCAAATTTGGTATTAATTAATACATTTAACACGTAAAAATTTGGAGTGTGAATATTTACGGAATTGGCAATGTCTACATTTATTGTCAGCCATTTTGATTTAATTACACACGATCGAGGGTACTGTAGGTAGCGTTTGAGGAATTATTCTGTAGTTAGAGATATCTTCTTCAAAATCTTAACCGCCTTAGGTAATAGGTGCGCGGCACCCCTTAGCAAAATTATTTAGGTGGCATAAACAAAGAATTACAAAAAATGACAATTCCCAAATTAATACTAATTTGCCTATACGTGTGCCTATGAATGAGGTTGACAGTAAACTTACCGTGGTCTTTAACACTTGCATGTAACAATGCCATCATTGTAATACTATTGCAAACATAGTTATAAAGTCTCCTAGATTTGTCGAGTCTTAGGATGCAAAGCAAACAATGTTAGTCTGAGTAAACGCGTTTGCGACGGCCGACAACACATTTGCCGCTTTCTGTTCTGCAATACCGGGCTTACGCAAGGTTCTAGGCTCTATAAATAGAGTGCGTACGTGTGCAGCTTAAGATGCTCCTCACTTAACTCGTACAAAGTATTAGGGTTCAATTTATACAGAGCCTTGTAAGAAATAATGTGGAATGCATTATGAATGCTTAATTAAGGCTTTTGTAATCGTGTATATACTATTTTCTGCATCATGACCATGAAATCGACATTCAGATGTTTTCTTACTAAGTAAAGTAACTGTATTCTAAAATCATTTTCAACGCCAGATACAACGTCCAATGTTTGTAAAGCTTCTGTGGAATATATTGTATTACGTCAAACGATTGACGTAATACAAAATATTTTTATGACGTACTAACGACTTTTTTCTTCACTAATCTCACGAAGGCTTATTACCAGACATGCGCAGGCCATAGATTTTGAAAAATAAACTTTCATACGTGTATTAAATTTCTTGAATGTCGTGAGTATTCATTCGAATACCAAAACAAACGCCGTGGAGGTGGTGGTAATAAAATCACGGATGTCAGGATATAAGCCCTCAAGACTAGCTACAACAACTCTTTATTCTCCTGATAAAACAATACAACTTAACATCGTTACATTCCAGTGTTTTACGTTAATAAGCAAAGCAATTAAGTAAATTAATTACGGACGTGAGGAAGGCTATTTTCAACTCAATGACCTGTTTTGTCCATTACTGGTGATTATACGACGATTACCTTAGGAATTAGAAGGCGGAGCAAGCGCGGATATTTCTAAACCTGCCGGGCGGCTTTTCGAAATTGCCAGACCTTCTTGACTGAGAAATAGCAAAGTAAATTGTGACCGTTTTCTTGTATCGTAGATACATTTATAAGATCTAAAACAGGCACGGATTCGTTAGGTATTATTTTTTACGTAACGTTCTTCATTGACCTTCAAAAATGTCTGCATATCGATAGCGAATGGATTGATTTCAAAAGATTTATGTGAGCTAATATCAGAAGGCAAACAGCCGATTATGTACATAGCGTGTTGTGTGAATTGGCTCTTTATGACGACAGCCACGACTCAGTTTGAAATTTGCGCACACTGCTTTGGTGATAGAAGCTTATTTTAAATATGTAGTATATCATGAACAATAGGTGAATATATATGTACATAACATCAATTTCATACTGACTTTCGTTGTCTGATAAAGTTTCCTATGGATTATTTATCATATCTGTCTGAATTAAAACATAATTATAATTAGATATCTCACCTAAAAATTATTAAATGTTGAGCTCATTTTTCTTCATTGGTTCATCTCGTAATGTTTTTGTCGTTATATTCGATGCCTTTATTTCAGGAGATGAATGATAACATGCAAACTAACACCAAATATTCTTTGAAGTTATCTTATCACTTTACACGTTACCTGTTTTTGACGTCAGTCAGCTATTTGCCTAAACCCATTCATATGTTTATTAAACTTTTGAAAGTCATAACAAAAGTTGACATGTCATGTTCTCAATTAAGTTTCTTGACTTTGTGCTCATACTCTTTTTATTTGTTTGAAGATTTGTCTTGAGCTATTCCAAATATAATATAACTTCCAGTCTTTGTCAATATTGGAATGAGAATTTGGTGCTAAAATGTCGCAAAGGGACAGAAATCTCTAGTAAAAAGTATTTCCACTTGGCAGCTCCCCTGATGAACATTTATGCAGGACACTTTTGATATTGTTAAGAGATGTTACAAGAGATCTCTCGATTCTCTTTGTATTTTGTAGCCGTTTTAATCAATTCACCAATAAGTATTTCTATGAAGACTTTATCGCTACTTCCTCGGACAAATGTTATTGAATTTTTCAATCTGTAATTTCCCATTAGCAGCCCGGAGTCAGTGCACGATTAGTGGCAATAGGCTCGCGACCTATTGCATGGGACTTAAACATAACTGGATAAATTTAGGTGTAGTAGGAAGCAGAGCAGAGGTACATACTTAGTACCTCTGCTCTGCTAAATACAGGCGTGAGCATGTATGCTATACCGATTAGCAGGGTATTTTTTGACACTCTCATATGCCTGTTTCGTCTCTCCTCAGGGTTATGCTCTAGCCTGCTATGTGGTCGCACCAAGGAAGTGGAGCTGGGCAGCAACACAGGCGCGGGAGCAGCTCTCGCCTTGGCATTAGTCCGGCCTGCAAGCACGGCCACGCATACACCCTGTCAACTACGGTTAGCGGCGCCCAATGCTGCTGCGTTTGCTGTCAGACTTATTGATGTTAAGGTAAGGTTAAATACTGATCATTTAATATCTTACGTGGATTATATTTTTGACATTTTTGTATTTTAAGACATCGTATCTTATTGACAGACTGAAGAGTGTTTTTATGCCTGGATATGTCCTTTCGTTACTTTTTCGACGGTAAACCGTCGAAACAAGAATAGAGACCCAAAATTGTATGGGAAGCAGTACAAGTACCTACATATGGGATATTTCTTTTACGTGGAGAATCCGCTATGAACTCACCAACCGCAGCGGGGGCAATGGAAGGGTTATAACTCTCACCGACAAAACTCGGTGATCCTCCTGGGCTCCGAGGCTGGTAGTTAATAACAGTGCTATCCCATTGCGAGAGAGGATAACAACTACCATTACATTTAAATTGACAATTGTACCCTAATATGGTTTTGAAAGGAAAGATTGCTAAAATACATAGACCGTAAATGTAAGTTATCCTCAAAATGCGTTTGAGGACCAAATTTCGCACAATCGTCCATAATGCTGTCGCCATGACACTAATAGTAGTCATAACAGACTCAAGGGTCTGTCATATCCTTTGTGGGTTGTGTCATATCTAAACGAACAAACTCACCCATGTCAAATTAATTAAGAAGGCTCGTGTCCTTCATAATTATACTACCAGCATTGAAAGTATTAGGTATATTATTGAAGGTAAGATGTTTCAAGGATACAAAGTTTCGCCAAGTCAATCTGACATGATACGTAACAAGTAAGTGTAAAACATTTGCAAAAATGTATATAAAAAGGAAACCGCCTTAAATAAGAGAAAAATCAAGTAATATAAAAAAATTCAAATTTTGCAGTGACTTTTTGCAAAGTAAAACGGATTTTAACCAGAAATACTTTGTAATAATTATGAATGCAAATAGGAAACCAACGAAATTCCGCAAACTGCAAATATACCTATGCTTACGTGCTCGCAAATGTTAGCTAGCAAATATTCATATAAGTGATTACAACTACAATATACTGACAAAATAAATACATGCGTACGTAGCAAAATACATTAATAGTTGTAATATACTTAGAGTTAACAAAATATATAAACAAGATTTTCATGACCTGCACATTATGTATTTTTGCGGATGACCAGGAAATACTTATCTTTTGTGTTCGACTATGAATAGTTAAATATTTAAAATATAACAAACAATGACATATAATGCACTTAAACTTAAATAATCGTCTTTTGTTGGTAAGTAAGTCAAGTCGTCAAGTTTTTGTTCATCTTGAATATGTTCGCTCTATTGTACGTACGTTCGATGTTTTGTTCCGGTATTTCATTCTACAACCATTGACGTTCTCCATTCACATAATTAACTATGTAAAGCGAAAATACATAACATATTACAGTAATTAAAACAAGTAAGTATAACACTGTCTGCTGTGCTCTCAATGGATGCCGATAAGTTTTATAATTTACTTCATTTCCGTAGAACGTCATCGTATTTCGTAACTAAGTTTTCGAACAAAGTTTATTGAGTGAATTTGTTGAGTGTCTTTGAGTTTTCGAGTCCTTGCGATTGCATTCGAATTTAAGTTACAATCTTCCAAGTATTCAACAAGGACATATGAAGGATAGATGTGGACTAACCCAATGTATACGAGTGACCAAAAAAATTTAACATCCGTTAAAATATGTAATAGGATACTATGCAGAATCGCAGTTCTACAAAAATATATTTTACCTTAATTAATTGATAGTGTTTCGTATTTCTAATGGAAATTATACCTATAGTCCAAACATAACTTTTGTGTTTCAACTTTCGCCAGCCACGTTGTCATAGTTGTGTGCTTAACGTTACATTACTATTTATGTGAAAGTGCGTATTTCTTTTTGTTTAGATTTCGCCAAACATGTCTGTCCAGGTCATTTGATGCCTTCGTTAAGTTCCTCCAGAAGCAATTTCCAGAACCACTCTAAATTTGGTTATAGTTGCAAAATCAACCCTCAATTCGATTAGGGCTAATATCAAAGATAGTTTAGGTAGTACAAATATCACCTGTTTCACTACAGCTAGCAACCAGGAAACGCATTAAAATCACATAAAGCCTGTGCAAACGAGCGTAAACAATGGCAAATAACGAGCCGTTACGATGAAGATATTACTGTCTGGATCGATCGATCAATACATAAGTTTGGCTTAAAGCTTTTCCTATCACTAATTTCTTAATCTTCTCCGATCATTATTAGTCTTGTCTTGGGTTAGAAGAAAAATTATCTCAGCAAAAAATTCCTGAATCATGGAATACAGCGTGAGTATATATTGTATGTATATTCCCAAATCAGGATTAGGCTAAGAACATTTGCTTTTAAAGGGAACACAGACGATAAAAATAAAGCTGTAAAAGTATTCAAAGATAGATACCAACACAAATGTGATGGTATCTATCTATCACCTATATGGTTTCTGTCGCCGTTACTCAGACAGATGCTAGTCCAATTAATTTAATAGTAGTGGTCTGAGCGAAAACCCACAGGTACTATCTATTAGTACAAGTTAAGGACCGAACAGAGGTGAACAAATCATGGATCCAAGGACACGCATTGAATTTAAATACGAGCTGATCTTTGATATCAACATTAGTTTTTAAAAAAGTAGTATTTCTGCTTTAACATTGAGGTTTCGTTACCTAATTGAGATTGAGACATTGATAAACTGCAAACGCAAATCGTGAGCCATTTCCATAATTCTTCTTAAATACAATTTATAGCTTGCGTTTCCTAAATTAAAGATGTAATTGGTGTAAGGATTCGATGTAATGAAATACGTTATAACTCCAGCGCGCAAAAGACTACTGTATTGCCAATAGGCGATAGGTATAAGGTTTCCTACTTCATGAGCCCTTAGAAATGTAGTTTCTATGTGAGCTAACTTCAACCTTTATACGTTTTAATAACCATTCGAGTCGTGGTGGCCAAGCGAATTGAGTAGTCACCTTCAACGTAGGCTTCGCAAAATCCAATCGCAACGAATCATTTCATCTAAAAACAGTGATGTCATGTAAAGTGCAATGATGTCACACCACGAGCTTTTATAGTGAAGGAAAACATCGTGAGGAATTCTGGATATCATCTTCAGTGAAAAGTGGGAAGCACTTTTGTACAGGTGCTTTCACGAGATTTGAGCGCTCAGATAAAATATTGGGGTCAACTAAGAGGTCAGAACCCCTGTAAGCTATGGCCTTCGAGGACCCCTACTGAATTGGATGGATGGAGGAATTGGAAACCTTCCGCCAAATTCTAAAACTGGATCAATTAAGTTTTTGTGAATGCTTTATTCAGGTGTCCTTGGTAGGGTGTCTAATATCGTAAAATGGTCTTTAACACGTTTACCATAGGGTGTAGGTATCGTTGTGACCGTTCGATTCGGCTTGTTTTGTTTGACTCCGGTGTCTATAGCAACGTGCTTTTTAAATGCGTTTTCCGGAAAGTTGTTGATATAGTGTGGACCAAAACGGAAAGCCAAAGTGTTGTATATCTTCGGATTCTTGAGACTCTTAAAATTCACCTCACGATCGAATATTCTCAAGACTGATTGGTCTGAGTCTCTGGAATATTCGCTTTATTAGTATTACAAAGATTTATGGATCTAGCTGCTAGCTAGTAGCTAGTCGAGAGAGATCTATAAATATTTTGGCTACCAATTATTTCGTACCGGGTCGTTGAATAACACTACCCAGTTGCTAAGTTCTAAATTGGCAGTAATTTTAATATGTAACAAACAATCATCTTGACAATGCAATAGACCTAGAGCGAAAAAACAAACAAGATTAGATTGTGATGATGAAGAAAATTAAATATCGGCCATCTTTGATCGATTCGGTAGGATCCTTAGTGTCTTAGTGACTTCGAAATCCATTAAGTATTTGAATGAATATGAATCTTTACTGAGTCCAATTTATAAGTACTTAAGATTTGGAAGACAACACACCTGTTATTATTTGTTTATCATCAAATACAGGTGAGCCATAAAAATCACCTCTCTCTGAACTCGCTGAAGTTTGAACCAATCGCACAAATAATTCATATTGAGATTCTCTTTTAAACTCTTCTTTCTATGCATCATTCATAACATAGGTCTGACCACAGTCTTGATCTTATGCAGGTTTCTTCCATGTACATTGGATGAGTGGAAACTTTGCATCAATTGCCACGATTGTTATTTTATAGCCACTGTCAGTTACAGCTCAATGCAGTGCAATTGCGCGCACTGCACATCTGCCACACGAGCTACTTAACCCCTATCAACGACGATCCCCGTTATCACGTGGCAATTTGTTCCCTAGCTACAAGCTAATAAGTACAAAGTGAAGACATTCAGAAAGCCAGTACTGAAACTATGGCGGATACAGACATCCACTATCACAAAAGGTCCTCCTATTTTGTATGCGAATTAGTAGTTTTGATGGCGACTTGAATAGTTAAGGATCTGTGCCTGTAGTATTATCAGCGAAGCACCACGAACATGCGGCACATGCGTACAGGACGTATTGAAAGCAACTGATTTCATAAGATTCAGATAGACACATGCAGAGTATGACCTATTAAAAAGTTTATTTTGACATTCACTTCGAACGTAGATTCCAATTTAAGTACGTGGGTGCACTAGACAAACGATGACGTAGGTTTAGGCAAGGATTAGATACTGATTATGTTGGAGCAACACACGTGGGCTCAAGTAACTGAAACAATTTTGTTAGTGAGTTCTAAGGTATTATCAATATGATACTTAAAAAAACGGCTAACATATATGAGACAAGTTAAGGAAAAGGTGTCTGTCATGATGTTAAGTCTGTCAAGAGTTATTACTCTTAAATTGATGATGATGACTTAAAAAAATGGGTAATAAGAAAATAATAATCATTAGAAGGTAATTCTAAAAATGACTAATGGAGAGGGCACTAAACGGTCAGGTAATGTTCAAATAGTCCTTAATAAAGAGGCTCAACCGAGGCTAAGGCTAGAACAAGTTGAAGTCGAAAGCATCAACGGTCTCGCGACCTTGTCTCATACCTAAAAATTAAATGAACCGGTTTCGTGTGTAAATAACAATCCAGCCGGTTCGGATGTCGTATTAATTGTGTGATTTAGATTTTACCTTAAATATCATTTCCTAGTCACAATATATCTCTGTTGTAGTAAGCATTTGACTGAATTGATCGTAATTTAAAATATACTCGTTAAAGGTTTTGTAACATATGTAATTAAATATAATCCGTATTGTTTTCAAATTTAAAGATTTAAATATATCGTAACCAATTTGCTTATAAATATTGTACATTCAGTACAACTTTTGGAGCAAGCACGTTAGATGATTGCTATGAAACGACTTCCAATTGACTTAAAAGTCTTTCTGTGTGTAATGGGTTAAGCAAAACAATATTCAAAATTCAATGAACTTTTTAACTACCTTTTTTTAATACGTAGACGATAAAATTACCTTTGGTAAGTACCAAGAACTGAAGTTATACTTAGCTAAAGAAATAAATGAGCAATATTTCGAACGAAGATCTTATGACAATCATATTTCAGCATCCGTTTTTTGTACATCCTGTTAATTCCCATTAAGTTAATAGTCTTATTTCAAAACTTGTGTAATCAAATATCATTAATAGGCAATATAAAATCGTATTAGAGTTTCCCTTGATGATTCTCAAATCTTTATGGACATTATTATTAAATGCTAAGTGCCTAATGGCATATCTTACTACCCAGGCACCAAGAAAAAGATACGAAATATAATAGAAACTGGGAACAAGACATTCTGAAAAGATTAATTGAACATCGTCTCTCGCCATTACAGGTTTCCTTAAATTGTTTCGTGACCCTGGACGTAGGCTTTCGTAGAATGAGGTCGTTCACCGAATAGATGTTACTGACATAAGCAATAAGAATCATCGTTGGTATGAAACTGGTCTTGAGACAAAAACCTTTAGGAATTATTTTAAAGTTTTAAAGCTGGAGTATGCTAGTATGTACTTCAATGACTGAAATAGACAAACAATGGAAGAATTTGCAACGTTTGAAATGTATATTTTACAAATTCTACAAGCTGGTCAAAGTGTCCTAAATTTGAGATAATTTACAATGGTGAAACTCATCCTTCTTGATTCATTAAAAAATGAGAAACTGCAAATCATTACAGGCTTCTTGAGAAAATACCCTCAAGAGAAATTATCGCGACATCTCGTTAGGTAAATAATCATGTGTGCATGTATGAATTTCTTGTATGACTGTAACATTTTACCAATGATTATAAGAACTGCAATGATTCAGCAGTCATTTTGAGGTTACTTTCATTTTAAACACGGTTACTTCAATCTCTTTAGGCATGTTGTTTAGTGAATCTCTAAGTATGTACATCATTATAAGGAGACTACTAACTAATGGGTTGAAAAAACCATTAGTAAACTTGAATATTACTGATATCATTATATAACACGTGACATTTAGTCACATGCCTGATAACGTGGTCAACAATTACATTTAATAACTTCTCTTCCTAATAAAAAGAGGACGGAGCTTCGTTTTTATTGCTGAAAGGTGGCAATACAGCTGGTCTGATGGTAACAGGTTACTGGCCAATCCACGCCTTGTCGCTATTACGTTGTTTAGAATTGTTATACCGACAGAATGTCTCATGATCAGGTTTCTTAAATGCAAGCATTGTCTCTCAAAGGACTTGTAGTCTCTTTATTACTCACTGAAGGAATGCATCACAATAGCTAACGCGTTGCAACAAATTACACTGTTAAGTGGCGAATTGTTCTGTTAGTGTAATTTTTTTTTAGGTTTAGCAATAGCTTTAACCAGAAATTGGCGACTGAAGTTAATAGTCCTTTGACTACCCATTTCCTTTGACGGTTCATGGCTTTCCATAATGACATCATGTCATCTGACAATCTTAAAATGGTGCATATTTTTTTTTTAACCGGTGCTTTAACAGTATTTTATAGGCTTACATTTAAATAAAAACTCTGGTCTGCTGTAATACAAGTAAGCTGCAGCAAGCATGACATACGTCAAGTAATAACAAATGTCGACATAAAATTCTATGTCTAAAATTGGATATCTCCATCGTATGTACGAGAAGGCTGTTCGACTTGCCCACAAACTGGCCAGTCAGGTTCTACAGGCCAAAAATAGCCTGCGTTAACGGTGCGCAACACACGTACATTTCACCTTTCACTCACAACGCAATCTGCACTTTAAGTTGCAAAAAATATAGAGTACATTGCATTGGTAAGGTTAAAAATTTGCTTTCAAATTATAGTTTTGTCGTACTCAGTTCGGACTTGGAATTTGTTTACGAAGCTTGAATGCCTGTGTTTGTTATAATGCAGTATGTAAATGTTTTGTTTTGTAGTGTTATTTTTTATTGTTCAGTTGTATGTGTAGAATTATATACAGGTTGTAATGTTGTTTATCATCTGGTAACTTTGAATATTAAATCAAAGTCCGAGAGTTTGGAAGTCTAACTTAGTAGCAAATATTTTAAACAAAGGAGTACATTTAATATTCAGGAAATTAAAATGAACTGCGATTTTAGGCGTGACAAACTTATAAATTTCAAGCAAATCTTTCCAGTGATTTGTATTCAAATACAGACATTACAGACTGAGCTGAATCACCATAATTGTGTAAATTTTCACACTGGATTCCACGGCTCCATAACCAAGTATTACGAGACAGACAAGATATTGTAGAGAACCTAGAACAATTACCTATTTAGAGATCATCTACGGGACTTCAGCGGGCTTCAGACATCGCCACCTTAACTTACTTCAACCTTATCAACAAGTAAATAGGTACCTTTAGATGATACTTGCTTTTGCTATCAATGATTTACGGCATTCTGTTTCTTAACCATATCTATGTTAATTATATAATTGTTTGTTTTTACACAATTCAGTCAGAATATAACCAACATCTCGTTGTATCTATTATAGGTAGTATATATTATAGGTATTACCAAATTGGTCCTTTTAATCTTTCATAAGGGACTTCTACTATCAAATCTTCTGTGATTCGGGTCACGACCATATATATCGAGCGCAAGATTTCGCTCTGGTGATATTATTGGTTTGTGTGCATTACTCACAGAAAATATTCTTTGTTGAAGAAAGGCGAAATATGAATGAGAAAGTCCTGCGTCATCATAAGAAGAAGCACTTAGTTTAAAAAGGGTGCCATGTCATGAACAGGATATACCTGCGCTTGCGCAACGATTCGCAAAATCAATATTTAAAGCTTACGTGGCATTTTTGACACTTCTCGATGAATCTTTGGAACAAACTCCATTGACTGTGGCAATGTCGTATGTCCTTAAACTGATACGCAAAATCTTGGAACCTATTAAGACATTGATTTTTGTTATTGTGATGAGTCACTATTTGGTCATTATAGCTTTTAACAAACTAGTCAAAATCAATATCAGCTGAAGGTAGTTAAACAGGTAAAACTATGGCAAATTAAGCATGTAAAGATATTGAACCAAACTAAACAATAAAATCGAAAATATATAAATGGTTTCCTCGCATCTTGGTGACTTAGCAATAGAATTAAATAATATTGCTAATACCTGAAATATGTATATCCTGGGTCAGGCTATGGCACTCAAATCTATTAGAAGCATATTTTATATTCAAAAAGAAATGTATTCCTAATGACTTCAATAATTGTACATCAGTCTCACGGGAAAAAGTCTTCACAATGAATGAAACGAGGTGCTTGTACTTGCAATAAAAGCAATGAACTTCGCTAATTACAAGAACGACAGTTAACTTTAACAGTTACCTGGTAAATCACTGTTAATCGGTGACCTTCCCACACTGGCGAATTATGACATGACCATGAAGATGTATAGCGTGAGACTGGGATATTGATAATCTTATTTAATACACTTATGTATCAATCAAAACAGTGACATGAACTAATCAGCTTCTTTCGAAAGATTTTCACAGTAATAAAGACAATTTTATAACATTTGAAGAGTTCAATGGTCCAAAACTAAGTTAAACACCAATTTATATGCTGGAAGAGCTCCAAAAACTTTCAAAGAAACAACACAACTCCATGTGACGAAATTTAACGTACGCAGCAGAAATCTAGAACATCAAAGAACAGATAACTACCAAGGTAAGGTTATATTTTCGCAATAATACGGCTTAAGATTGATCACCATGCCTCCATTACGGGGAAATAAACAAATTATGTAACACACCGTAAAGCGACGTAAATTGATAGCATTCCGATCAGGTATACATATGTATTCAGGTTGCGTTTACCTGATACTTACATAACGACCAGTAATTATGACAGATTTAAAGACCTTCATAGCTAAAGAGCATTCACTTGGGAGGCAAAACAGTATGAATCAAAACTTCGCGGCAAAATGTTGAAAGCTCAAACTTAATTGTACTTATTTTAAGTCCTTACGGTGAAACGCCCCACCAAGCGTTTGTAAATCCGTATTCTCATTAACATGTAAAAGGCGGTGCCTCTTTTACTTCGTCACAAGCTTATAACTATTTACATAATTGAGCATGAATGAAGTTGTCTATCGACAAGTGTCGTCAATTATCTGCTGTTATCAAAGGCATAGTCATGTCATATGAAAATCACTATCAAGGCTACTTAATAATGACTTCTAGATAGACCTTGCAATGTACGACTATCAATCAATATTACTCTATAACGTGAATACTCAAGGTAATAATAGATAAGGAATTAAAAGCCTGTCGTAGTTCTTAAGAAACATTGTTTGATATATGTTATCCCTTGACCTGGTCACCAGTTTAAGCAAGTCTCCGACTACAGTAGTCACGACGTGTGACAGACGCAATGTGGTCGTGATTCATTGTTTATCGTAGTGTTGGGTTGTTATACAAATATTTACTTGCACCACAAACATTTGCTTGCATCTTCTGTTGCTAAATACTTTATACCTATAATTTGAAAAGCGAACTTCTCAAAGAAAAGATAAAAAAATCTCGACGCGGACACTATTGTTCATCAAAAATCTCAATTTGTAGACCTTATAGTCCCATTTGCGTAATTGCGAACTTGTATAAAATAATTTACTTGATCATCTCGGTTTGCATCACCATCTTTGACCATCACCGGCTCATGGCTGACGGTCTTGACATATTTACTCTGAAGTATAATGCATCAAGGGATAGTTATATCAACTTTATTTGTTCAAGGCTCACAATGACTAACCTCAGAACTAAATTGCAAAACTCGTAAGCAGTCACAGATATGCGCGTTTTACTTAGATCTGTTGAGTGTTTTCTTCCAAATAACACAGGTTAGTGTTGAATGTAAAAACTAATACCTATATAATGGGACTTAGAATTGTCCCTTGAGGAATCCTACTTATCGCTTCTACAACAGTTAACACTACCTATGTGTAATATTGCCAATTTAGCTGACAATACGTATAAGGCTTGTCCTTAAATATCTCAAGACTTCTAAAAATAAACATACTTCCACTCGCTCTACGTTGGCTCCATAAACAGGCTCGTTTTTACTATTAAATGCTATGGATTCTTTCGCAAGAATTTTGTGCGAAGTTTTAATGATTGCTATTTACTAGTTATTTCAAATCGATATTATAATGCTATGTATTTAATTATATGAATAATTGCATTATGCATCTTCTCCTTCTCAACTAGCTAAAATAGATTGAGCCAATCTTTGATTTCAACCCATATAATGCATCCTTGACGTGGAATACGGTTAATAACTATTCGATACAATGAATAAAGTAATAATTATCATATTAATTGTTCTCAGTTGATAGAGTGACTTCAGGCACTCTTATTTTCATTATTTACAAGTCAATCTAAATTACATTATTCTGTTAATTTCAAAGCAAGTAATTGTAATGTTTTTTTCAAAAAACTTGTCAGAAACTGTAACAATTTATCTCGCTGCCAAAGTTACACAATGCCTTTGCCAAACGTTTCCAAAAGATCTTCTCAAAATCAATGTTCAAAATGTGCTGACATAACAATGCTTAATGCTCGTAGAGCTGGTTTTACAAATTATTTAATTAGTTCTCCTGTTTTCTCTTTATACACATGTCTGTGACAGATTACCTATGTATTTATATCATACTACAGTAAAGTTGCATGACGAAACATCCGTGGCTGAATTAAATAGTTCAAGTTAGAAGACAGTTTGTTCGAGTTGTTTATTTATTAGATGTGTTTTATTTAATGAATCAAGTATGTATTGCCCTTTAAATTTCCATATAAGTGCATCAATAATTGCATGAATCCTCTGATTGGTTGAATCACATGTGCCACTGTGACTCAGATTAATTAAAGTATTGTAATGCAATCAGTCTGTCTTATTCCTTCCTGCACTCGATCGAACCTTTCCATTGAATCATTTCTTAGCCAGACTGCATTACTAATGTCTAGTTATCGATTCTCGGCATGAATGTGTTTAGACATTCGACGTTCTATTTCAGTCTACGGTTGTCCGTTATGTTGAGAAAGTGGTGTTTGTAGCCGGGGGCGAATTTTGACAGTGAAATCAAGAGCATGCTGTTTTCTAAAGTCATCAATCTCCGATACGACAGCTGTTATAATGTAACTTTCCTCACGTCACAAGATGTTGTTATAAGATGATATCCTAGATCTTACCAAAATCACTTATGATATTTCGAAAAGGATCCATTTGAACGGATAGATTGCTATTAATGACGTTGTTAGCCACATATGACTGAAAGACGTGTGTTGTTGGCTGTTAACGATAATTTACGATAAACGGGTTTTGTTAATACGTTCGTACATCCGATACATTTTCAATAAAAGGTAGTATCTTCCAAAGTTGTCATTTGATATACCACAAAATAACATTGCTGTACAAAATCGCCTTCCAATGAAGTCTTATTTCATTGGAGTTTTTGCAGTTGAGGAGCTTCTTAGTACAAATTAAATGTCAGACATGAGTTATTAGAGGCTTCAAACAGATATCGTTACTTATCACCAATACTCATCTTTAACTCAAGTCACCAGAAGCAAGTCCTGATTATGTTATCTTAGCCCAAATAAATAACTACTAGCTTACAAGATACTTAATTATCTTAATCGATTTGGTCTCAATAGGTCAATCTCTCTGGCTTTTACGTTAGACATTCTCTGACTTATATTCGATTCGCGATATACTAGTATATCTGATCTTACGTCACCAGTCCTTTCATGGTCCAATAAATAAATAATATTTGCCTCCATATTTTTATCCCCTCCATCTGTTTCATGTTTACAATCACATGCCTGACCGGAGATAGGCTTGAGGTTATTCAAATATATGTATTGACCTTTGGTCGCGGGCACAGTATATTATAGTTTACTGCATGTGCAGTTATTGTATTGCGTGAACAATACTTTCCTTAGTAAAAAGCTTTACAATTTCACCGCAAATGTCAAGATGACCCAAGTATAGATATTGACACGTTCGAGCGTCATCGCTTGACCTTGCGTTTTGCGCTTTTCTTTCGTGAAACTACACTCGCCACTCGAGAAAATGAGAATTATACGCAAGCGACATCGTCAACGTAAAAGCACGTTGAAACTTCCTCTCGTAAATATAATTTAAAGAAGGCGATAAGTGCAAGAAAAACCACATGATTATATTATTGGCGTCGGAATAATTAGCACGACTTGGCGAACAAAACAAATTGTGAGCGATGGAGTTCGCGATGCGAATCACGTACGCTTTTGAGATGTTATTGAATCAAATTGAGCAACAGCACTGGGGTTTTGTACCGTAATTACAAAGGTGATTAGATAGTGTGTTTGATCGTCCTAGAATTTGAATATAAAAGCCAAAGCCTGCAAATAGGGGTCTGGGCTCCGAATATGACTTTGTCCCATTCGGAGTCGCGACCCTTGGTCCGTGGGGTCCTAATGCCATTAGGCCTTTTAAAGAAATAACTAAAAGGTTAGTCGACATCACAGGAGACCGAAGAGCTGGCAGCTACCTCGGTCAAAGAATTAGTCTTGCCATTCGAAGGGGGAATGCTGCCAGTATCTTCGGAACCTTGTCTACAGGGACTCCTTTTAATAATATATTTTAGTTATAAGATTATATTTTTAAGTTTTTTAGTTATGTTACTTATTCTATGATTCGATGTAATCTAATATAAAATAATAAAGGCGTTTCTTTAATTCACAATTCTTTTTAGTGCTACAATGGGATTCTCGTGGTCCCGATTTCCCTCCCAAAAATTATTAAAGCTAAGATGGCATTCAGGACCGCGGTCCAGGTTCCTAAAACCTCCCGACTCTTGAAGTAGCGTTTACTAGATACCTTTACAAACGTTCCGTAAGTTTGCAACCTGTGTTTGCAATGATACCTACTTTAATTTCTTGAATACTTCAACTTTCCCTGCTATTGTTTGCTCGTTAAAGTCATTGTTATATTTAAACTTTTTCCCGTTATTTCGCGTGACGTCCGCATTGTTTCATTTGTATCATTATGTAGTCCACAGTTTGTCTTACCTAGAGGTAGTAGGTTTGAAAAATCACTGAATGGGAAGGGAATACCAATTTAGCAATTGAAGAACTTTCACAAATCAAACCAATACTCAACCAATTTGCAGGACGCGAAGCTCGCGATTGAGACCTAAGTTTTTTGATATTTTCTTAACCCACAAGTTTCCTGACTATTATGAGATATCTTATAAGGATATGGGAAAAATATTATGCAAATAGTTTACCACTGGTACGATCAACTCACCTTTCAAATGTTTACCCATTCAAATTGAATAAGTACGCAGTATACGTCTTCCACATCGGAAGATATAGTCTAGAAATTGGACGGGTTATCATTCCAACATTTATGACGCGTATGAAAACCAGTTCGAGCTATTGACTCCGCTCAAAAGATATGCAAATATTCGTATTATCAGCGTTATACTGATGTCGCCACGAGTTATGAGCGCTGACCATCATTTTATGAAGGTCTGTATCCTGTCTGATTGTATAGCGCAACGCGAATAATACCTACTAAATACTAAAAGACCGCTTATTCTATAATATACAATAATTTACAAAGAGCTATATGTCAAGCCAATGTATTATGTATAGATGTCGATAAGGTACATCTACTACTTGAAATTGTGATTTCACTTCTATTTCAGTTTTATTTGTACATTACCGTAATTCTTAGAAGTTGTTTTGCCGTCGCGTTGTTTGATTTTCCATCTTAGCGCCTGTATGATTATTTGATATAATAAGTAATTTGATGTGGTTTCATTTGATTAGCTTCGCACGCCTTTTCTAACCGTCAACTTTGCTTTTAATAATCATTCAATACTATTTTTTTACTAGGTTTTTCATTCAAGTTCGTATGGCTGTGACCGCTGTCGGAAAAATATTCATATGCCCTTCATCATTAATATACTTACTTCGTATAGATATTTAGTTCAGATATAAGCTTATTAAGCTGTATTTAATCTAGACCAAAAATGTTAATAAGAAAAATTTACGAACGTGAGGTTTGACACCCTTAAAGCTTTTCAAAGTCGATTTCAGGAAAAAGTCTGTAAAATGCGTAAATCACGTACGGGATCGGTCACGCCCCTTACTGTTTTTTACCCGATGCCGCTTATTAACTCCTAAATGCGCGCGTCTGTGTGTCATTCGTTCCTAGTTTCTATACTGGTTGTAGTAAGCTTCTATTCATTTTGTGGGTGCACCTTGCGACAGTTACGATCATGCCCCTTGTGTATAACAAGATAATAAGAACATTATTGTCACCGGATGGGTTGATAGTTTTGATTTATTCTTCTTCCCGTTGATCTGTCGTTCAATATTGTGTGTTTACAAGACGCTTCCCTTATCCAAAACAGTAAACATGTCGTAAATAACCCGCTATCTTCGTGTTATGTGTTACTTTATGTAACAGAGGAAACATTGGCCTTTACCAAGATATACTTATTCTACATCATATTTTTCAGTAATTGCTTTAGTAATTCGGTGCAATATTTTCATTAGCTGTTGGAAATATTAGAAGCCTTCAAGAGGAAAGGTATTAAATACCTAGGTATTGAATTTGTTAAGTATGTATAGACGCGGGTAAATTTACGCGTATATATCTCCAAATTTAGTAGAGATACTAGCATAAAGATAATTTTAGAATGACTAACTCTAGATTGTTGTTCGGTAGGACACAATAAAAAAAAAACAAACCAAAACCACTCAATGCCGGCGCCATGAGGTATTCTGTCCATAAAAAGAGGCGATCAGTACAAACAGTTTGTTCATTATGTTAGATAGCACTCAAGGTGAGCTGTGGGTGTGTCGGTTGTGCGTAGTTAACTATTAAGATGTAATTACTTATATAACACACATACGTCGAATACAAACTACAACTAAGATTGCGCCGCAGACGGCATATATACCCTTGAATCTAGGAGTCCAGTACTTTTTTGGAAAACGACTAAAGACTACTTTTGCTTTAGATATTAGACTGCCCAGAGTGCCTAGTGCGAGTTCTATTTTAGATAAAAACTCTAGAAACCGACTTGAAGAGCTCGTGGCACAGTTGCTATGGAGCATATCATTCGATCAGCGAACTTAAGCAACCCTAAGCCTAGCCAGTAATTGGGTGGGTGACCGCTCGAGTTCTCTCCGTGCCTCGGAGACCACGTTATGCCGTCGGTCCCTGTTGCCAAATCATCTTTGGCAATCGTTACAGGTCGGTTGGAGGCCTAAAATAGTCTGATAACTGTTTAACCCAGATCACAGATTTTCCTCGTAAAAGGGGTTGCGAAGGTCAGATGGCAGTCGCATCGTTTACCAAGGTAATCATCAACAATGTATGGGATAAGGCCAGTGAGATGATGACTCTAGAAACCGACTTCATACAGGCGAAACAACAGGTACTTATACAAGCCAGTACTTATATAAATACTTAACTACAAAGAAGCACAATAGGTAATTGATAAAACAATTAAAAGAGCAATTATAAACTTCAATGGTTAGAGCAAGAATGCCATGTGGGTGTTTAGTCCTAACCGCTTTCCGGGAAAATTGAGCAATATTATCTTTGATTGCATATTCAGTTATAAATTCTTGTGGCAAATTCTTATGCAATCGATTCATAAGTTTGCATAATTCGCATAACATTAACTTGACATTATTATGCAGAGCCAATGTATCTCCAAAAACAGTCGACTAGGAAGAGGATTGCAGTGCATGCTAATTTGTATTTTTTAGGACAAATTTAATCTATGCTTTGTCTTGGCGCCAACTGCTCTATGCGCAGTTGTTTTTTTTTTAAATACGCAAAGAGGACAAGGTATTAATATATATTGATATAAAAGTGCTATTTCTGATCGTCAAAAATAAAATGTTAACGAACTTTAGTGCGTGTACTGAAAAATATGTTTACTCGTCATCGCCCTGGCGTTTCATTTCACCCCAGACAATTCGGGATCGATGCCCGATCACATCAAAATAATTAGGGTTAAACGAGTTATTTGAATCATTCAAAATTTGTGTAGGCAGAAGTGTACTTATAGTACAACCACATTTCATCAGTGTAATAAACTATAAGCAAATTTATTATTTTATTATTAATAGAAGATCTCAAAATATAATAAGTAGCAGACTAATATAACATATTTTTACTGTGATAATATACTCAAATACAACTAAGAAAAAATAATAAACATGCATGTTCATAATTTAATTGATAGATATGTTTAGATAATAAGTAAATAAGTTTAAGTATAATATTACAATAAAATGAATGAAAGCTTAGAAATAATGAATGAAGAAACTAGTCCAAGTAACAGTAGAAATAATAATAGTGCTGCTATTGCTGTGCCCTAACAGGGTTGTTAGTTATAAGTTATAAGCATTATAGTTAAGTTTATATATGTATGTAAATGTAACCAACTTGTGCAATAAATATATGAATATGAATGAATATGAATAGGGGGCAGGCGTATTGCCATTAAATTTCCCAGTAGAATAATATAATAATGATCTCCTACCGAATTTCGGTTACGGCGGCTAATCTCAACGAGGATTAGCCATGTACGCAGGAGATATTATAGTGCACAAGTGTGTGCACAAACACAGGTGCACTCTTTATTCCCTCACTCTCATAGTGGGATGGGAGGCAATCCGACACGACCGGAGAGAGGTCAGGCGTAGGACCAACGGTGCAACGTGCGCCCCGAGGCACGTGGAGAAACCGCCAACTTCCAAACTCCGGGCATTTTATTGTGAATTTCTTTACGGAAAAACCCAATATAAATTTTTGACCCGACCCGGGAATCGAGCCCGGGACCTCGTGATCTGTAGGCGGAGTACGTCCGCCTGCAGATCACGAGATCCCGGGTTACTACCTACTTACCGGGACCACTAGACCAACGAGGCAGTTAACCCAGTAGAATAGAATAGAATAGAATAATTTATTTGCGAAAACATGAGTGACAATATTGCAGCCCAGAGTCTTCATTAGTCCAGTGTCCGGGCTGCTACTGAGAAATTACAGATGGAAAAATCCATCAGGACCTCTTGTTCCACCGTAATTAAATTGGTTATTCGTACATTTATAATAATTTTCACAAGAATCTATTCTGTTTATTCTAAAGGTATATAAAAGCCGTACAAATAATTAATTCGCAAACATACGTTTATGGCGATCACTTGATCATGTGATCCGTCAAGTCAACAAGTGACGTGGTCGCCGTGCCTATTTGTAAAGCAAAACCTGTTCAAATGCGAGAGAAAACGAGAAACAAGACACGTTAATTTAACAGTTTTACTACAATGTAGTATCGAGTAAAAATATTAATAATCTTGGTGTTCGATCCATTTTTATTGAAGAAACACAACGCAATGGTCTAGAAACCAAACGGATATATGTATACATACATACATATGCTCACGCCTGTATTCCCCGAAGGGGTAGGCAGAGGTGTTGTAATTACAACACCCTCTTTTCACCGAAGATGATTAAGTGCCAACGTGACAGATGGTGAGTCCATCGCCGTCTCAGACACTATACATACGTCATTGAATTACTTCTCAGAAATATGCAGGTTTCCTCACGATGTTTTCCTTCACCGTAAAGCACGTGGTGTGAAATCACTGAACATAAGTTTTTTTAGAAAAAATCATTGGTACAGACCCCGTTGGGATTCGAACTTGCGTCGCTTGCGTAGCAGGCGACTGCTCAAACCTCAAGGCCACCACGGCTTCTATATATATATACATACATATATACTTGACTTCTTTTCACTGCGGACCATAATACAAGGTCCTGGGTTCGATTCTCGGATCGGCCAGTGTTATTGGGCTTATCCCGGAGTCAGGATTAGCGCCTAGTAAGCGGCAATAGGCTCGCCCTCAAATACACGATGCTTAAATATAACTACCCCTTCGAGGAATATAGGCGTAAGCATATGTATATCGGTTGGTATTGATCACAACAAAAAAGCGAGATAACATACTTGTTGGGGTTCGAATCGATGATAAAAACTGAAACATATCTTCTATATATAAAAGAAAGTAACACGTAGTTACACTATTTATAACCCAAGAACGGCTGAACCGATTTGCCTGAAAATTGCATAAAAACAGGAGAAGGACATAGGATTTTTAACCGTTCTCGTGGAACGTGACATAAAATGTGATAAATCACAAAAGAGTACATGCGGGTGAAACCTCGGGGCACGGCTAGTTTAGACATAAAATTAATCCGTCTGTCATTACCGAACGAACAACTAACGGAGCCTTCATTTGAGTAAGAAATAGTAAAAAATACGTAATGGGCAAACAGCTTCACACTCCGCAGTTCCAACAGTTAAATAACATATAGATAGAGGTTACAGTATGAAACTGCAATAGAATAGTCGTAAAAACATTATCCACGTACAACCTTCGCCACGACCGCCACGATCAGTAAAGTCTATAATTTTGTTATTTGCGTTTTTGTTACGAGCTAATTCAATAGCCACTGCTGTGGACAAGCCTGCTTTTAATCGTTTATCATTGTATTACAATGCAATACAATATAAATTAACTGAAAGGCTGCAGCTATGACCACTTTCAGAACCTTCGTGAAAGCAATACCGAATAATTTCAAGAGACGTAGCGGATAACGGGCTTTCCCGTTCGAAATTCGGAGATGCCTAACTAGGGATTGTACCTCCACCTTATAGAAGATCGCAGCCAAATAATGCTACCTTTAGAGTAGTATTATATTCCTGCGGTGAGTAAGGTCGTCAGTCGCTGAGCTGGCGTTATATTAGTTGGTACGTCAATTCCATCTTTGATAAGGTGGGCAATGCGTGACTGACACTCTGTGTTGGTCATGCTCATGTGGCCGCTTACCATCAGGTGAACTGTACGCTCGTTTGTCACCTTTGTTGTATTAAAAAATAGAACTTGTTTGCCTGACTATATAATTGGGCTTAATTTTTTCCTGACGCGATATGTAAGTATCTGATGTAATATTATGTTAGCTAGAAATCGCAATATAATTATTTAGGAAAATGATCTTAACAGGAATATTCGGAAGGGCCAATTCCTACTCAATAAGCAGACATAATGTTAGCATTTCATCTATAATAACATCAGAATCCAATTCAATTTGTAGACTGGAAGCTCCACTTCGTACACAATTCATCATCACATCATCAACATCATGCTGTTTATATTCCACGTTATTTGGAGCCAATGCGATACTATTTTCTCCATCAACTATCATCTCTAAGTTCGTTCCTTTAATAGCAATGTCGTCCTTAACTTCCATTCATAGTATTTTGGGACGCTATCAATCAAATTCATGGTCTAGTTAGATCAAGTTTCAAGGCGGGATGGAGTGTCTATTGAACGTCTTGTCGTCCAAGGTAGGGTTGAAGGTACCAGACCGCGGGGAAGATCACCCATGCGATGGATAGATCAGATTAAAGCCGTGGGCGGACCCTTACACGAGTGCACCAGAATGACATCCAACAGAGATCGATGGCGAGACATCGTGAGGCGAGTGACATCTACGCCGAATAGTATGACATTACGACCACGACCGCTCTGTCAAGAGCGTAACGAATAAGAAGAAGAAGTTAGATCATAGATTCAGCGAGGGAGCCGGAATAAGGTTCAGAATTACATTTACCACGCTGTCTTATTTATTCAGAAAAATTCGTCAAAACAAGCGCGTGTCATTTCGGCTTTTCACGAATATAAAACTACTTGGATTGCTGTGTGAAGAAACAATTTATTTTTGAGACTGAGACCGATGTGTATAACGTGTATAACTATGATGGCTACAAGAGCTTATTGTAAGGCCTCTGGTCTAGAAATACTGAAGTGATTTTATGTCGCATAGTGTGTAAGGCTCAAGGTTTCTCATTGTACGCTCAGATTATGTTAGACTTTGCGTTTGCCTTGTGGCTACATAAGTATAGCCTGTATCATAGCATTCTAGGTCTTGCCTAAACCGCATGATCATGTGGAAAATTCTAGTTTCAACTAGGATTAGTACCGGAGATAAAACTCTTGTTACGCTAATTGTAATGTTCAGGTAGTTAAAGTAATTTTAAATGTCGTTGACGAAAAGAAATATGTTCTAAGATGTAAAAAGTCAGAGACCCTGAGTCCCTGGACAAATAAATAAGAGAAAAAAATGGCGTTGTTGGGATTTAATTAAACATTTATTGATCTAATATCTCACCGAGGCTTAATGTTCATTTATAACTTATCTATCTGTGTAATGAAATAATTGGCATTGTATGAGTATCCATAGTAACAGTTTGACAATATTCTTTGTACGCTTCTATCCAGACGAGAAATAGCTCCTATTAATCGCATAAGCCTCACTCTAGTCAGATGTCGGCAGTTAGGTAGTAAAATGTTATAAGCGCAGTGTTTAGAAGGTTAAACAAGGTGTGACAATATCATTGTATGACTTGCTATCGTATAAATATCTAAGATATATTTGTTGTATACTAGGAAGTCAATGGTGTAACGTACCGCGTACCGGATATGAATATAGGGCAATTATTTTTTATATTTCAATTACAAGTGCTGTCGGAGAACGTCATTAGTGTATTGGATACATTATATGTGTTGCTGTCAGTAGGTCTGTTATTGAAGATTGCCTTGACTTTAGAATGAAAGGTTGTGTTGAAACAGCAATGATAAGAAATGTGCGAATTCACGCGTGTGAATGTCACCTGGACACCCTCAGTCAAGAATTTTCGCTACCAAACATATTGGCACAGTATGGCTAGGTAATTTTTTTTAAATTCGATTCAATTCAAAATATCTTTATTTGATTAGACTTCTTACAAAGTACTTTCAAATCGTCAGTAGGACACAACAATACATTATACATGTTACCACCGGCTTTGGAAGGTAGCTTTTGTTGAGAAGAACTTAAGAAATTAAGGCGTGTTGCCAATTTGAGATTTAAGTTTGTCACCCTTAGGCTATAGCTTATCCGTATAGGCAGACTGCTTATATTACCTAGAGAATAGCGTGTCACCTAGCGAGCAGCTTAGTAAAACGAACGTTCTAAAATGTTCCAGACCGGCCGCTATGGAGTGCAGCCGGTCTCGAACATTTTAAAACGTTAAGTTGAGAGCTAAGCAAGCTAACGAGCTTGGATAAGTTTAAGTAGGGAGCCTTAAATGATAACAAACTCCTTAATTAATTGTCAAATTAAACTAAATGGCTGTACTAAGGCTTTGAAAAATGTCGGTAAAACTCGAAAATGTGTTACTAATACCATTGCCGGGGGCCTTACCATAAGCTCCTATTGCCATCATAGATTCACTGTGTGACAGTATCAGACTTATACACGTTGTCACGTCAAGAGTAACTATCATGGCAATAAGAGGTAGGTTATCATGGTAGGGCCCCTGGTGTGCTGAAATCTCGTCTGCTTTTAAACGAGTGTACCGCTTCGAACGATTGGTGCCTAGTTTCCATAATTCTTAAGCTTATACATAAACTATACTATGACATAGGCAACCATTGGGTAAACTTTTTTTTTGTTTTTTAATATCCGAAAAAACGACGTTCTTATGTAGAGTAGAGACCTTGAACTGCTGGTCGTAAAAACTGGGGCAGGCAACTGATGAGGTGGACAGCCAACCTGGTGAAGATTGCTGGAAAGACCTGAGGCAGAGGGCTACAGTTTTGGCGTACATTACAAGAGGCCTAGCCACAGCATTGAGTGGCAATATGCTAAGGAAGAAATCCTTATTTATATGCTACAATTTTTTTTGTGTAGCCAACAAGTAAAGTATTCTAATTGATTAGGTGTCATTTCTTACGGAGAATTGTGATTTATGACGAGATAATTATATGTTAAAAAGTGCATTAATTAGGTATGTTTCTCAGCAACATATTTTGCATATGTTATTCATCTTCGAATTGAGAGGATTCTCTTCCTAACCATCAAAAACCTGTTATAGACTGATTAAATATTCCAAATCCGTTATCCTGATTAAGTTTCTGCGAAACATCAAGTTTTTTTTTTTTCACAAACCTTCAAGAAACTTTACCGCTAGGCGAACTTATTAAAACACATACGACAAGCTGTGTTGCAATTAATTTCGCATTGTTCTACACACTTCGCGCCCCATGCACATACAATTAGGTAAGACATCTCATTGTTGCGTTTTCATAACACTGCGCCATCCATTGTGCGCTGAAGAATTTCAGACTTTTTCGGTTGCACTCATAATTAATGATTGTTTCGTAACACTCGTGGAGATGCATTGTTTTTTATGCTTGTTCGCCTGAACGGCTAGTGCAGCTTAACAACGTGACCGAAACCAGCCGCGTTATTCACTAAGGTTTCTCAGCGTCGAACTCAACGACGAGCGGTGGTTTAAATCATAGGAAATTTATACATAGACGATAAGATTCATTTTCGTATCTTTAAAACCGACACTCGACGACCAATGCGACGCTGAGAAACCTTAGTGAATAAAGTGTCACTCACGCATTTCGCATTCTTAGTCAACTCTTTGGCATCGCAATACACAGTAAAAAAAAGTATATTCTGGACTGTCAGGCAAAACAATGGCTTAATTATCAATATTCCATCCACGTGTAATTTTGCATCCACGATAAGATTCATGCCATAAGCGAGCATGGAATATTTGTGCCGATAAACTAACGAAGGTCGGATACCATACCGATGTTAAACATTTATGGTTTCTTCCAATATAATAAGTATCACTATAGTACTCGTATGGGATTGTATTTGTCAGTGTTGCTAGTGAACTATTGACGGAAGGAGTGCCAAAATTTTTTTAAAGTAAACATAAAAGACCTGACTGACTAAAATCAACGCACAGCCTAAACCGCTGGTCCTAGAGACATGAAATTTGGGGTTGAAATCTAGGTGAGACATAGATATACAAAGGGCTTAGAGAGGAAGAAAGGAGTACCCCTAAGGAGTTTAAATGCGGGCTTAAAGTTTGTATGTGAAAACGTACTATTTAAACGGAAAGACACGGGTATTTAAAAAATTGCTAGTATATCAATCATGTACTTAACTGTATATACAGTTCATGCCAAACAACCACATTTAGTATATATCTACCTAACATCCAATGCAAATTCAATGCACTTTGCATTAGCTTATTAGATTACTCACTCCTTCATTCAATTAGTAACTAGAATGCGTGTGTAGTATCGAGGATCGCTATCTTTCTTTGAATAGACATACGTGTATTAGAATTATTAGAATACTGGTCTTGTATTCAGTACCAGTAGTAACTAGTTCTCAGGAAGGCTTATGTGGAACCAACTCCTTTATAGTTCTGGCAAGTTTCTAATCAATACTGGCTGAGTTTCTTGCCGGTTTTTCTCAGTAGGACAATTTTCGAACCAGTGTAAATTTTCGACGTTCATAAGTGCCTTCCTAGTGCCCAAACAGAAAAAAATACTTTAATATATTATCACCATTTTGCTCTCCCTAATCCCCATTCATTTGTGCTGTCTCAATTTGTTCATCGGTACCATTTTAATCGGTCGTCATATCTGAACCCTTGTATCCATATCATTAGAACTATCATATAAAGTAATAAATTGATGTTGCAAAAACTTCATACCTAATTGGCAGAAACTATCTAGTGCTTCGATAGGGTTATCATAAGCATAAGAGTTTCTTTGAATAATTATGCTATACGCATCACAATAATGTGATTTGTAAAGCAGTCATGAATCAGACTTGTCTGCCAATTCACTCACTTGTTCGTCGATATCGTGGATTCTATTGTTCAATTGAATTCAATAATTCTTAGTGACACTGTGACACTATCAATCGACTATTTGTCTTTCAAATCAGATTTTTCCAGATCCAATCATTCGTATAAGTAATAATTGTACCCAACGTTAAGCAAAGAACATGATATTTGAAGAGCCCTTATTATTAACAGCCATTAATCCAGACTCCAGGCTTCTACCTTGAAATTACAGTTTTAAAAAGCCAATAACACTTTGCCAGTTGAGCACCATGCCGCGGTAACACCCACTATACCTAGGCGACAGTTTGATGAATGGTGAGGATAGACTATTATTAATAAGAGCCGTGGTGGCCTCGGGGTTTGAGCAGTCGCCTGCTACGTAAGCGACGCAAGTTCGAATCCCAGCGGGGCCTGTACCAATGAGTTTTTCTAAAAAACTTATGTACAGTGATTTCACACCACGTGCTTTACGGTGAAGGAAAACATCGTGAAAAACTTGCATATTTCTGAGAAGTAATTCAAAGACGTATGTATAGTGCCTGAGACGGCGATAGACTCACCATCTGTCACGTTGGCACTTAATCAAATTCGGTGAAAAGTGGGTGTTGTGATAACAACACCTCTGCTTACCCCTTCGGGGAATACAGGCGTGAGCATATGTATGTATTAATAGGTGTGATATACATATGAATGCAAATACTCAAATACTCAAATACTCAAATCGTAAAAATCATTACAGACAAAATTTAAACAACAATATTTTCTTTCGATGATAGTGATCAAATATGTTAAAAAGTAGCTTTTGATAGAAAATTATGTGATCGAAATTGCGCAAATATGAGATACAGACTCATTAGTCTTCAAAAGACTTAATATATAGAAATGCGCCAAGAACACAGAAGACTGGAAGCGCTTTGTCGTAGGGCCTCAAAAGTCAATCTGCCTGCGGTTATTGTCATTATCTGTTTCCGAAGGTCTTTATGTATAATTTACATATAAACGATTAATAAAAATTATTTAACAGCTTAAACTTGAATCATCTCTACTTAAATATTTTGACTCATCAATGTCAAGGTATCTAACGAAACATTGACATTACATTTCCTAGTATTTGACACTTAGTAAGGACATTTCAAACTTATTAAATACAGTGAATACTAGCTGTGCCTACGGTTTCATCAGTCATTATTTCTACTAAATAAAGTGTGAAGTATGCATGTCGTATTATAGTTGCTAGGCGACTTGTTTATAAGATTTGTCAAAAGTTTTCCTACAATACAAAACGTCTCGATTTATTTCACATATTTTATTTACATTTAACATTACAATTTAACATAAAGGTAGCCTAAGTTACTCCTTGTAAGTTAGCCGGAACAAACAGACAGAGAGACAGACATTTTTATTTAAGTATTTAACTCCATATGGAAGTAGTTAAAAGCTTGGATTGGAATTACAAACACACACTTAAATTTTATTTATCTATCTATATAGACGTATTGATTTTATCAACGGGGAAGGCCGGAGACAAGACATAATAACTAGAAGAGCTAACGAGTAACTCAAATATCACGTCATCAATATTTAACTATCGACTATGCATTGGATATTATTCTAGTAACTGATTATATACAAATTACATGGAACAAACAGTCGTGGCAGACAATTGTATTTTCCATGTGAATAGGTGCGTAACTTATGCATATACATAACTACCCACATACCTATTGTATGAATTAAATTAGACGGATGTATCTTCTAAATTATCGACAATTGTCCATTGAATCGATGTTCACGAGCTCATATTTTCTTATGATTCATTTAGTTTCCAAATCAAAATGTTATTGTAAATATATTTTTTTTTTTTTTAAAATAGAAATAGCGGGTCGCCTATCCAGACATTCCACTTTGAATGACGTCATTCGTAGGGCTTTTGTCACCGTCAACGTGCCAGCAACTATAGAACCGATTGGTATTGCACGAGACGATGGCAAAAGACCTGACGGGATGACGTTAGTTCCCTGGAGTGTCGGGAAGCCCCTTGTGTGGGACGCGACCTGCGTGGACACACTTGCTCGCTGCCACTTAAACTCGACATCAAAGCAAGCAGGGGCGGCGGCAGTGTGTGCAGAAAACCTCAAGCGGCGGAAATATGCAGATATCAGTCATAATTGTATATTTCTGCCGTTTGGGGTTGAGACTTTGGGGCCATGGGGGCCAAATGCGAAGGTCCTTTTTAAGGATCTTTCAAAACGCCTGGTTGACGTCTCTGGTGACCGTCGAGCTGGTTCTTACCTCGGTCAGAGGATTAGCTTAGCGATCCAGCGAGGTAACGCAGCCAGCTTACTGGGCACCATTCCCGCAGACACTAATTTAAATTCCGTGTTTTATTTATAATTTTTATTTTTATTATATTTTTCCTTTTTCATTGTTAGCAATAAGTTACTCAAATGTTATATTTCATGTAAGTAAATATATTTCACAAAATTTAAATAAAGTTATTACTGAGTTTCTTGCCGGGATGCTTGCTTCTCAATAAAAACAACCATCCGAAGCCGGCAGTAACATTTATAATCCAGAATAATCAAAGTTGTTAAAAGTCTAATTAAATAAAGTATTTTTGAATTTGAATATACTAGATCTTTCACTTTAATTCGGATTAAAAAGTGCCATCTGTGGACCGACAGATGGCGATGTTTCTATCCCATATGATTCTGCGGTTACGTTACCGATAAAGCGAGTGTTTGAACCTCAAACCCGACTGCCTACCGCATTAGGTTTGGAGTTTAAGATTTAAAAAACTTTTCTTTATAATATAGTATGTGCTTTTATGTACCTAGCACAGTTTTCTCGTCACGAAGGTCGTGCTTTACACTTCCATGCTGGCATTGGTAACAGACACATGATTTGTCATGCCACATACACATTTTGTACATGTCCGGTCTCGAGGTGAAAGTAACATATGCCTATAAGCTGACATTGACATCTAAAACGATGGTAAAATGATAAATGCGCCACTCATGGTTTAAATTTAAATGCATACGCAATTTCTGAAGACACAGAAATCAACGGAAGTGCTGATAATTTTGAACTCAAAGTAACGCTCTGAGATCAAAATCATCATCACAAGATCTGTGTCCCAAGTATGTTTAGCTTAAGAAGTTTTAAGCCTCTATACAACAAAAGCGCAAAACACGATTCGAAGGTGTGAAAACCTATAGGTACTCGAGGCACAGATTATCATTACTCATACAAAAAACCTCCTAGTGGATCATATGGAGTTAGATAGTTAAATCAAATTCCATATTGCCTAAAGCTAGCAACAATAACGTTATTATTCAGAGAGAGAGAGAGAGTAGTTCAAAGGAAAAATGAAAGTTTGTTATTGTGACACCCACGCTACAGAATCTATTCTATTGATCTTCTAGCATTAATAATGTAATAAAAAGTACCATAGAATCATTCATCATTTCATGTCAAGATACTTATCGAAATGTTTATTTAATGACATTATTTGCGCCTAAACTACGTACTTAAAGTCTATCTTCTATGGTTTCCCCAAGAAATGAAATGTAACAAATAAAATTCCTTCATGCATTGATTTTAAATCTTTAACCGGGCTGAGTTCAGTCTAGAGAGTTCTTATTCTAGAGAGTTCTAGTAATCTTACCGGGGTAAGCTTAATAAATAATTTTCAACATGCATACCAATAAGTGGTCTTTCTATTCCAGGAATCGTTAACGGACTGGGAGCGTGGTCTGACAGATGGGCAGTCCACGTCTGCCGGGACTCCAGGCCGCAAGTGGAGCGCCAGGACAGCTGCCCACGCTCAGGACACTGCCACAGACCAATCAGCACCCGTTAACAATAGCACGGATGCCTGCAAACTACTTATTGTAAGTTTTTGAGGAAACTTTTTAAGAGTGACCAAAACCAATCAACCAACATTCATTGTTTGATGAAATGTACAAGAAATCCGGCTGTGTTCCTTGCCGGTATTATTTTTGACGTTCATAAGACCCCAACCAAGGCTTAAATTGAAAAAATAATTTTCAATTTCACTACGTAATTCCCTTAAGCTTAGGCAGAGTTTTACATTTAAGATTTCAAGTCTTTCATAGAAGGAAGGAATAGAGTCCATTGTGATGTGATAGTGAATGCGATCCCCTATTGTCTTTTATTTATTCACAGAATTCCGTTCTGGATAGGGTACCCGCGAGTGTCAATTAGGTGTTGAAAGCGTTCTTAGGCTGCAATAGCCATGTAGCAATTTCGCGTTAGTAGTTAGTCTGTACCATTTACCGCTTAAGTGGTATAACAAAATATATATAATTAAAAGTTAACATTATACATAAATAAAAGCTAAGTTAAGAGAAGTTGAATGTAAGAAAGCAGAGTCTTTTAAGTTAAAACCGTGTGTTCATCCATTATTTCGAATGAAAAAGGCATAGAGACAAACACTTATGCATTCATAATTAGTTGCTTATGTAATTCTGCATAACATGGACTTATAAACCACAGAATTTATAGCTAGAACACGGTCCATACATCAAGATTAAACTCCGGAACGAATGGAAATTTGGTCTTAGTTACCATACACATAGGACATTATAAAAATTTTAATTATGTTATGTTTTATGCCAGTTTAAGCACTGTCTCTTATTGCTTCGATTACAGTTTATAAAAACTCTGAGAATATCCCTCAATGCGATGCGATAAGTTTTCAGTATATGCGTATGAAACTATACTCGGTACAGACAAAGAAAGCCCAATTTTAAAATCTTTTCTGTTTGTCCGTCTATCTATCTGTTTGTTCCGACTAATCTCCAAAACGGCTAGGCCGATTTAAACGGGACTTTCACAAGCAAATAGCTAAACGATACTTAATAAAAAAACATTTAGGGTTCCGCGGGATTCAAATGAAATCTACGCTATCGAAACCGCAGGGCACACCTAGCAACTAATATAATAGTGATTATCTATATATATAAAAATGAATTGCTGTTCGTTAGTCTCGCTAAAACTTGAGAATGGCTGGACAGATTCGGGTGATTTTAGTATTGATACATTTGTCGAAGTTCAGGGAAGGTTTAAACGGTGGGAAATATGATGTGACTGCCTTACTGACATAGTGATCTATCAACGCACAGCCCAAAGCACTGGACGGATCGGGTTGAAATTTGGCATGCAGGTAGATGTTATGACATAGGCATCCGCTAAGTACGGATTTTGTTACGGTTCCCGCAAAGGGGATAAAATAGAGAATGAACTTGTGTATGAAACTTTGTCAATTTTAAACCGATAAGTATATTACATAAAACTAAATGTACGCGGGTGAAACCGCGGGGCACAGCTAGTTATAAATAAAATACAGAAATGAAAAGAAATATCTACGACGATTCCCTTTTAATTGCATATCACAAAAAGAGATAGAACTACCCTATTACTTAGATTAAAAACGCCTCGCTTAAATACCTAACGGGTTAAAGGACTTAAAAATCATCCAACGTACATTCAATACCCGTATCATTAGTGATCTTTGTATTGAAAATGACTGATGAGTATCTTTGACTGAAGGTAGGAAGGCGTAAAGCAGATAACCTCTTTGACTTGACTCCAATAGCCTCAAAAAGTTTGACATTACATACAAAACTGCAAACAGTATATTGAAAAATTTTACTTGAACCCAAAAGGTCAGATGACAATAATTACATTCTTCTTTACAGTACCTATTGTTGAAGCGGATATATCTTGACGTATTTTAACATTCAATGCATCAAAGATAAAATCGTTTTGACAGGTGATGTAAAGCAAGTTATCGCAAATTGATCTCTTTTGGGAGGAAAATTATGGGTTATTTGTTATATTTATTTATAGTCGTTTATTCTGGCTGAAGGTACAGCATGACTATTTCAACCAATCGACAAAAAAAGTATCAAATACTTGGCTCAAATACTTATCCAAGCTTTCATAATTAAAAGTGAAAAGAGGTATGTACTTACTTAAAAATAATGTATGAAGGAAATGATGATCGTAAAAGGAGCCCCTCTCCATGATCACCCATTTCTCTTTCATTGTTGGGGTCAATTGGCAATCAGGACCGTACTCCTAGAGACACTGTTAGAACTCGGGCGGTCACCCATCCAACAACTGGCTTTGATAATATTATGCGAAATATCATCCTCTCCGAACGAAAGCCAAGTCCAGAAATAGTAGATATACTATCCTATATGTATGAAGATTGAAGTGGCTCCTGAGGTTAATTGATGTTAAACGGCTTAACTAACTAACGTCGCTTCCAGAGACATGTTGCTTGATCATGATGAACTTCGAAATCAATTAGTACACGTTTCAACATTTTATTTGTTGAATTAAACATTTCGTAACGAGTCGGAAGCCGTTTGGAATCAATTTTCTGACGGCTCTATTTCCGGTGACAGAACTAATAGACATATTTGAAAAAAAAACGTTATATCACGCTATGAATTCAATTTGTTGTGAATGAATCGGGGGCCGTGATCGGAGGTGTATACATATTTGTTACGTTGAGCCTTGTACGAGCCGTTAGATTTTTACTAAATAAGTAGTTGGTACTTAAATTATGTATTTTCTATTAAAATACTCTTAATTAGCTATAACAATACCCCATTTTTTTTCTTTTTTTCATAACGTGGAGAATCCGTTATGGATACACCAACCGCCGTGGGGGCAGCGGAAGGGTTATGTCGGACTCACACCGACTAAACTCCACGGTGTTCCTCCAAGTCGCTAAGTGGGGGGGTGCACGTGATACGTCTTCACATGCTTTGCCGTGACCCCCCCAATAATAACACCCCTACTTTTATAATATACCTGCAACTTACTTACCTACTAACGAACGAAATGTAAAATCGTGCACAATGACTCAATCCTGACTGACTACCATAGAATCAGGATTTTGACTTCTTTCGATTTTTCCACATTAATAAATCTCCTAACTGATCAAAGGAGTTGTTACGTCTACCATGGCTTCTACAAAGCAGATTGATAAAAAAAATCTGTAAATATTTCACCATATTCACACAAAATATTCAATTTACCAAGCAAACTGAAATAATCTTATTTCTTTTACAGTATATAGGAGACGCGAAGAGTCCAATATGGCGGCTAAACCTGTGCGGAGGCAATGCAGCACTAGTCGCGTCCAGGGCTGGGACGAAGCTCCTCCCGCCCAAGATCAGACTGGTGTGGAACCCGCCCACATCACCTTACCAGCACACTGAGAAACTAAGGCTGGTCGTCACAGCTATTAATAGTGGTTAGTTCGAAATATATTTCACCAAGTGAAAGGCAAAATTGAACAATAGTATGTGAAGAAAGTGTCTGCTAATCCTGCTATTCTTAATTTCAATTGCTATTAATATTGGCATTGATGATCATTTGTCAATCATACTATAGACTACTCCCTCTGACCAGACCCAGATACGTTAGTATTTTGAAAGAAGGGCACGAATCTCTAGCAATAAAACTCGAAAATACACTGCGAAAGGATTGTATGGGGCATAATGCTTTCTTCTTATAGTACACCCACATTTCGCCACAATTATGTTTGAAGTGTCATGTACGTGATAGGAAGAGAATCTATTACCATTAACTGGGAAATAAAGTCTGACTCTGGGCTACTACTGGGAAATTGCAGGTGGAAAACTAATCGAATCTAGGACCTCGTGTTCCGTAGTTTGTCCGATTGGACGATTTGATATACCATCATATATGATCATTGCATCAGTAATTGTGATGGTCATGTCGCTCTTCCGTATTAATGGAGTCAGACCTTCTGCCACATATATAAATTAATTCATCTGTAGATGTGAGCCGTGGTGGCCTCGGAGTTTGAGCAGTCGCCTGCTACGCAAGCGACGCAAGTTCGAATCCCAGCGGAGCCTGTACCAATGAGTTTTTCGAAAAAAAAGCTTATCTATGTACAGTGATTTCACACCACGTGCTTTACGGTGAAGGAAAACATCGTGAGGAAACCTGCATATTTCTGAGAAGTAATTCAAAGACGTATGTATAGTGTCTGAGACGGCGATAGACTCACCATCTATCACGCTGGCACTTAATCAAATTCGGTGAAAAGTGGGTGTTGTGATAACAACACCTCTGCCTACCCCTTCGGGGAATACAGGCGTGAGCATATGTATGTATGTATGTAGATGTGAGTTAATTAATCTTGTAGCCACCCGAGATAAGCCTGGGGATTGCTTAAATATTCTGATCCCTTAAAGTGTACAATGTGATTTAGGTAGCACTTAAATATTAGCAAGCTATCATAAATACTCATAAACCATTATAACTACCAGGTGCAGTATGCAACAACGACTCCCAATTCGTATGTGGGATGACAAGTCTCTGCGTATCTTCGTACCTGGTGTGTGACGGCGTGAGGCACTGTCCAGGCGGTGAGGATGAAGACACCAATGCCTGTTCTCACAGGAGGGACCCTCCGCTTCTGGAATTGCTCAGGAGATTCGCTGCGAGGAACCAGGAACTATTGGGCCTGGACCAGCCTGATGGGATGACGAAACCTTCCGTTATAAGTGAGTTAATTCTTCAGTTTTATAACGATGAACTTACATCTCAATTGGATATTATAGTCATGTACAAACTCCTGAGGATCTAATCGGCTCTAAGGATATACTTAGTAGAAATCCATGCTCTAATTTTTTATTTCCCGGCCCTTCAAATCTATTGTAGGATATCATAAAAGTATGCTAGTTTTCAACGCTAACAAAACGTATTTAAACTCACAGTGAAAATCAGCGAAGGCGAGAAACAGTCGAATGCGTTCATGGAGTTCGCGGCGGCGCTGAAGCCGTACGGACCCTGGAGCTACCTTGTGGTCGGCATGCTGGTCTGCGCGACCATACTCATGTTCTGCCTTGCTTGGGGTAAGGATCATGTTATGCTAAACACTTTTAAGCAAGTATAAAATACTGGTTTTGTGGTAAAGAGAAGTGATGTAAGCAGATATTTTATATCTTGCTGAAGACGTAATGAAGAAGTCTGAAAAGTATGTTTTACTGTGGGTAAGGAGTATTGATATATTTCCTTATTGTTGCCATTCAGTGAGTTAGTCCTGGGACCCTACCATGAGCTCTTATTGGCATGACAGCTAGACTCTTATATATATACAACGCGTATACATTTGTCACTGCCACACATCTGAACTATCATTGCAAAGAGCTCATGGTATGGATCTGTTCATTAACAAAAAAGTATTCGACCAATGATTGCCCTTTATTTATCTTTGTGTATGAATCGTCTACCCACTTATTTATTTGGAAAATGATTTCTCCAGAATGCTGCTGCAAGCGCTCCAAACCGTCAGACACACCAATCAACATCCCCGCGTCGTGCATCGACATGTCACCTACGGTGTCAGTGACCTCAGCGTCTCAACAGCTGTTCACCCAACCCCTCTCCTCACCCCCCGAGTACGAACCACCCCCGTCCTACTCCTCTCTCTTCCCTCGAGCGTTCAAATCATCCCCCACCCCTGTACCACACTGCTCCCACCAGGAACCTCCAGATTGAATAAGTAAGCTAAGATAGTTCATTAATATTTTGAATTGTTCTACGGCTCGCGTCATTCTTCTAACATGCTCTGAAGTTGACTTCCAAATCAACTTTGAAGTTGTCCTGGAGCAACTTCAGACCACTAGAAATTTGGCGCGAGCTGTACCAGTGTAGTGTGACTGGCAGTATAACCCAATTAAATTAATATTTTGACTAGTATTTTTATGGAAATATGTATACCTAGTGTTAAAAACAAAAATATGTAGGTAGCTAGGTACATTAAAATATATAATTTTTTTAAACCTGACTAGTTAAACTTAAAATAATCCTTTAAAAGAAGTTCATCTTTATTCTAAGATGACTTTACACCAATATAGTTTGTATTGTATTATTTAAATCAACCTAACTAAAGCCAATTGTCAGAAGAACCTTAAAAAAAATTGTAAAGCCACAACACTGCATGCCTAGGTACAACATTACCTTTCCACTAATTAGTAGTGCTTAATTTATATATTAGATTATGGAAACTCTAATTTTACACACTGTACATTCTGTATCCTTATCACGCTAACGTCTCCGCCGAATATTAGTATGAAAATTGTGCAGCGACTCCCAGCGGTGACGTGAAGAACTAAAATATCTCATACAAATATTGCGAGTGACGCTAGCGAGTATAGATTACGAATACGGTGGCAAGCCCGTGATAGGGGTACTGAATTCGTGATGACAACCTTCTAAAACTCTTAACGAAATCCTTAACCTACCTTTTCTCTCATTAAAAAAAATATATTCTAGAATGAATTACGTACCTATTGATTTTAAAGTTCGGCTGTTTTCTTTTATTAGATTTCTAAATATATATGACGGCGCAGCTGGATTGCTATCAGACATTTCGGTGATAGCTTGGGCGTATACTGGGAAGTGCTGGGTGAATAAAAGAAGTTCGAAGATATTTAACTTTCAAACTATAATCACGGAACACTATAAATACGGAACGCGAGACAGTTTCTACACGACCGCACTGTGCGACTGCCGACAAACAAGTGAATCGTTAATACTTTTTTTTTTTTTTTTTTTTTTTCCGGGAGTTATTTCTGCTTAACCGGTCAATGGCGAGACTAATTAAAGCCTCCAGCCAGGCGTAAAGCTTTAAGCAACACAGCTAAGGGCGCCCCATAGTGGGGCTCGGACCTCGGCTTAGGGCGTTGCTGGTTCGCGAGCTAGGGAGCTGGACTGGGCTTGGTATATTAATTATGGTTTGGGGGAGGTTATAATTTAATTGCTCGGCGCGGGCCGGCGGCATAATCAAGGGTCGGGGGGAAACGTTACGACTTATTCGCGTCGAGCCTCGCCGGCGAGGACGGAACAACGGGCGTGTTTGTGGAGTGTGCTTTGATTTTAACCTGGCCTCCTGGAGGACTGTGATGTCATCATCAGGGTCATCCAGGACATGTTTGGGTCGCCTTCTCTTGACGCCAAGGAGAGGTTTGTATCGGACGGCCGATTGCACAAGGGGATTCGGATGTTTCAGAGCAGAGTCGAAGTAACGCTTTGACAGTTTTTTCATAAACTGTTTTATCGTAGGAATTTTGAGATCGACATGAAGTTGGCTGTTGCGCACATACAGTGGGGCACCCACTGCTCTACGCAAGAATCGATTCTGAAATCGTTAATACGATTACACGTGGTATTTATACGCTCGATCCGATTCCCCCCAGTCGACAGTGTTGCCGCTATGTAGACTCCGTCTAGTGCCAATAAATGGTACTTGCGTCCGAATTAACCTAAAAAATATTCTTCAATGCCGATATATATAATAACTAAAACCAAAGGAATAGGTACAATATTATCAAAATAACTTAATGGTGACGTATGTCGATATTATAAAGGAAAGAGATTTGTACCTATTTCATGAAATTAAATATTACAAGGTATGAAACGGTTATAGATTCAGTTTTCTCACAAATTGAGGTTTGGGACCAAATACACCTGTATCTATTCATTAATAGATAAGTATCAAACATTGAATGACTAATATAATGACGTACTCGCTACGCTCGCAGTGCGGGTCACAAAATAAAAAATGGCATACCAACCTACCAATGTTAACTTTAATAATTTTTACACAGTTAATTTCCAATATAAATTAAACAAGTAGGTTGGTAAGTACCTTTCAGTACAATAAAATTCTCAAAACAATGGAACAAAAAAATCCGTACTTTGCTTGCCGCCGTTTTCAAACGTCATGTGTCAACAAAAAACGCGCTCTTCGTGTCGCATTTCTCTGAAGATTGTTTCGCGACTTTTAAACATATCACACCATAGACCTACGCTTGTAATTTTTTTATGTTTTGTACACAGTAATTTAACTCATTGGTTTAATTATATGGATGCAGATAAGCAATAATGTGTCAACCCGCATAAACTTGGTTTTGAGAAAATGGCGTCTTAAGATGATTGTATACGTGATTTAAGATTTGTTTTATGACATAAATCCATTTTTTACGTACTTTTATGTTTCAGATGACTTGAAACACTTTTTTAGAATGTTAAATCCGTGATGCATTATCAAAATATATCAAAACCTTTGAATTTGACTTTTTGTGGGTTGACACATTATTGCTTATCAGCATCCATATAGGAAGCCACATAGCGTTAAATAAACTAAAATAATTATTATGTGTAATCGATGTGCCTTATATTTCTTTTAATTCTTAAAGTGGCTGAATCATAAAACATAAAAACTATTTTATTTATTTTTATAATTTGTATAATTCGGCTTTTATGTGATGGTTGATTGTTGACTGTATTTGCACATTATTATGATCTCACAGTACGTGTTCATACCATCATAACATCCAAACTACATAATCTGTCCATTATTCAAAGTAATTGTAATTTTCTTTAAAATAATAAAGTTTTACAGGTAAAACATCACAATCACAAACTTTTTAGTTGACTTGAAATTAAAATCGACTTGGTAAGATTTTGCCTAAAAACTTCTAAGCCTTAGTTTTATGTGGTATTTAATTATGTTCTTGCTAACAGAATTAAAGCAACGACATGTGAGCCTCAGGCCTTCATTGTATGGAAGATTTGTTTTTTCATGTACATAAATAAAAGCTGAATTTCTGATATTATATTTAAGCTGTGGATTGTAGACGTTGTAAAGGTGATTGTATGTTTGGGCTCTTTATACAATTAACTACCTAGTCTTCTTAGAGCCTAATGGTAATTGTAAGTTAGTCCTATTCTATCTATTTCAGACGAGTTAAGTACTGTCAATATAAATAAACGATTCCATAGATTGCGTAATGAAAAGTGATATGATATGTGTATTAAAGTATAATAATATGAAACCAATAAGTATTTTATTTGTGACTAAGTCCTTTAGTAAAAGTTCCCTATCTGCATCGAAGGTGACAAACCAGCTACGTTTGAAAAAACGTGCAGAGCCTTTGTCTTGCAACATCATAGGTGCTACACGCGCGGCACCTACTTAACAAAAAAAATTATCGCCAATGATTATAACCGGTACGTAATTGCTGTGTCAACACATAGAAATACCCTGCCATTTATTGATGTGACCCAGTGCGTCCACTCCTCGGCCCTGCCCTCTATGGAACACTGGCAACTGAGGCAATACTAAAGAAATGCGTATATAATACAAAAAAATTACACGAGACCCATTATCTTATTATTTAAGGCTATTTCAAGAGAAGCAAATGAAACCATAAATAAAGAAAAATTTCCCTTACTCAACATTATTTTATCTTTGAACGAAACAAACTATTTGTTACCTAGTCTTTGGTTGAATAGTATAGTATACTCTATGGCTATCGTCAATTCCATTATGTCAATGCCAAATGCCAACGTCAATAATTATTCAGTCAACAATCAATTATTTTATTTATCATTTAACTGAACTTAAACTATCTGTTGTTAATGTTATAGAGCCCTGAAATAGCTGACGAAAATAAATTTCTCCTATTCCATTTCAAAATGGAAATGGAAATAGAAATTAAACAATCAATGCAGGTGATGCATGAAAATAAGCTGACTAATACTGTTTGTCGTGTTTGTTTACAAAGCGACCATGGGAATTGTAAGTTTTTTTCGCTATTTGAAAAATGCAACAATACTGTGATAGTGGACATTATTAATTCGGTGACTAATGTGGACATACAGCAAGGCGATGGTCTCCCTGACAAAATATGTCCTCAGTGTATGCTGGAGCTCGAATCCACAATCAATTTCAAACGTAAATGTGAAAATTCAGACGCTATTCTGCGAGATATTAAGGTGTCTGACAATAACGTGATACCAAATTTGGATATCAAACCAGAGAAGCCGAATGAGTATGTAGGAGACACTTGCTACATTATAGGGTATGAGGATGAGAAAGACACACACTCTAATTATGAAGAATTTGATGTCAAAAATTTTAATATCAAACCAGATGACCAGAATGAGTATGAAGAAGATGCCCACGAATATGAAGAGTTTGAAAATAAACCTACATTAACTAATGATTCCCAAGCTGTAATGATTCCCATTCAAACTGATAGAATTACAAACAGTCCAAAATATAAGAACACCAAAAAGCCCTCACGAGCAATAGGTTTAAGATTGGAATGTCACGAGTGTGGTGGCTCCTTCCCTAGTAAATGTAAGCTGAGAGTACATTGGAAGAAAGCACACAAGCCCAAATTGATGTGTATTGAATGCAAGAGGATATTTAAAGGCTACAAAGCTTATCATCTTCATAAGAAAAAGCCTTCACGCCTCTGCAAAATTGCCTCCCAAAGTTTAATCGAAGGTGAAGGAAAATCTCGAGTCTACCATTGTAGGCAGTGTACTTTTAAAACAAAGCTTGTTAGATCCATGGATCAACATCAGCGCATACATTCAGGCGAACAACCTTTCCAATGTGACAAGTGTTCTCAATCATTCGGTCAACGAGTATCATTGCATGATCATAAGGAAAAAGTACACAAAATCTATAAAAATGAATACACTTGCCAACACTGCGGAAAATATTTTCTATGTCGTCAAAAATTCTACCGTCACATCCGCATACACAAAAATGGTGGTGAGTGTAGCATTTGCCAGAAACAGTTTGCAAATAAAGAATATCTGTTACATCATATGGTTCGCCATGGAAATATAAAAAAATTTGCTTGCGAGTATTGCGCTGGCACCTTCTACACAAGTCATGAACTAAGAAACCACATTCGGAATGTTCATTTAAAAATTAAAAAATATTTGACATGTGATATGTGTGACTACAAATCTATACGCCATGATATAATTACGAAGCACAAGTTAATGCATACGGAAACAAATATCCCCTGTACAGTGTGTGGTATATTTTTCAACAGTAATAAAATATTTAAATTGCATGAGAAGGTCCATTTGGATAGGCCACATTCATGTCCCAATTGTGATGCGACTTATCATACCAGGAAACTATTGACCAACCACATTAGACTGAAGCATACCAAGAAACTAACGAAGAACACAAAAATTATGCAAGAAAGTGTAAATGAAACATGAAACTTTGTAAATCTTACAAATTCAAAAATAAATTTGAACTTAACTGATGCTTTATTTGTAATAAATTCTTATACTGATATGTGCCAGTTTCTTTTTGAATAATTATTCTGTTAACTGTTAGAAAAATACGTATTATTTTTCGCACCACATTCATAGCAACTTAAAGTCACAGATTTTGTTGAAAAGTGATTTATTAGGGTGTTTTTCAAGAATAGCCGTGGTGGCCTCGGGGTTTGAGCAGTCGCATGCTACGCAAGCGACGCAAGTCTGAGGCATAATCCTCGTTGAGATTAGCCGCCGTAACTGAAATTCGGTAGGAGATCATTACTTAGCCCAACCAATGAAATAATATAGTAGGTCCACTGTAAACTCGGCATCATGGTTTTTTTACCTCAGCTTTTAAAAAAGGACAGAAACCATAGATATTTTATTGGGCCTACTGACATATATTTTACTATACAACAAAAATTGGTCCTTTTCAAAAAATATTTTGTTTGTATGTTTACAGCAGCGCCATTAACAATTGTATCCTTCTATAACTAGCTTGAATGAATGTTACCTAGGAATATTGATGAAACGAAACTTTTCCTTCCACTTTTCAATGTATAATAAATGCCTATTAAAGTATTAAATTCAAACAAATAGATAGTATTTCAATTTATTTTTAATTAATGGCAAAGAGCTAAGAATAAGATAATACAATACAACCAAGTTACATAGTTCCTTGAATTTGTAGATTTATTGATATTAGCGCCAAAATTGCGCGAATAAATTAGACTACTGTCCTCGACTATACTAAGTTTTTCTAGTAGAGGCATAGATTTAGAGGTAAAATCGCCTGAATTTATACAATCACAAATTATCAATATATGATATTTGGCATGTCAAAAATTATCTATACATATAAGAATATAATATACTTTCTAATAGTAACCATAAGCCTTAAAAATATAATATATATGTCAGAAAATAATGACATTAATGACAATGACGTGATGCTACCGACCGACCAACACAAATAATCTATTGTATGTCGAATAATGTCAATTGTTTATGCAATTTAATTCTGGAAATTAAACAATAAATTAATTTATTATGAGTCAATGAAAATACAGCATATGCTATGTTATTAATGAAGTGCTTAACTACTTGCCAATTGCCATATCATGAAGTTCAAGATTTGTGCTAGCTCATAATACCATCCTAGTGAAATGGATGAAGTGAAGCTGAGTATAATGTGCCGTATTTGTTTACGTTACGACTCCAAGACTGCTAAGAATGGCACGAAATTACTATCCCTATTTGAAACATGCAACAATAGTGTGATAGTAGACAATATTAATTCAGTGACCAATGTCGGCATACAAGAAGGCGATGGTCTCCCTGACAAAATATGTCCCGAGTGTCTGCTGGAGCTCGACAATGCCATTAAGTTTAAACTTAAGTGTGAAAATTCGAATGCTATTTTGAGAAATATCAAGCTGTATAGCATAGAGATACATTTGGATATCAAGCAGGAGCCAAATAACTACGAGAAAGACTCACACTATGAAGAATGTGGAGAATTGAATGAGGAATCTGACATTAAATGTACATTGACTGACCAACCACAAGCTGTGATGATTCCGATCAAGAGTGAATGCATTGAAAACAATCGTGACAAATTTGAGAAACCATCGCGGGTGTTAGATTTGAAATTGGAATGTCACGACTGCGGCGCCTCCTTCCCTAGTAAATGTAAGCTGAGAGTACATTGGAAGAAAGCTCATAAGCCTAAATTAATTTGTAGTGAATGTAAGAGGCTGTTTAAGAGCTTCAAAGCATACCATATTCATAGGAAAAAGCCAACAGCCACCTGCAAAGCTGTTTCACAAACTCGCATCGAAGGCGAAGGAAAATCTAGAGTATTCCACTGTAAGAGCTGCCCATTTAAAACAAGGCGTGCGAAAGATATAGCCATTCACCAACGCACACATTCTGGTGAGAGGCCGTATAAATGTGACATTTGTAAGAAAACATTTTCCCAGCAAGGCTCAATGGATGATCACATGGAAGTAGCCCACAATATGTACAGATTCGAATACACATGCCAGCACTGCGGTAAATATATAAAAGGGCGTCATAGATTCTACTCTCACATGCGTATACACAGAAGAAATAGCGTAGAGTGTCACATTTGCAATAAACAATATAAGGAGACTTATTTAGCTACCCACATGCTTCGTCATGGCGACACAAAACAATCCGCTTGCGAGTATTGCGCTGCTACCTTCTACACTGGCTCAGAACTGAGGAATCATATTCGCCAGACTCATTTGAAAGGTGAAAATTACACATGTGATATTTGTGGGTACAAAGCTACACGTAATTCTGTTATCAAGAGACACAAGTCAAAACACACAGGAACAAACATACCCTGTTTAGTCTGTGGTGCATTTTTGGAGAATGAACAATTATTTAAAAAGCATGAACAACGGCATCTAGATAGGCCATATTCTTGTCCCCATTGTGATGCGAATTTCCACGGGAAGAAGTATTTATCCAAACATATTAGGATGAAACATGTGCTGCTTGCTGGGAAGCCCACCAAGGATGTGTATGTGAAGAAAGAACACAAGCCCAAACCTGATGTTAATATCACTAATTAGTAGTTTATTCTCTTTGGAATATATCATGTTAAATGTATATATAATAATATGTTATAGATAAAGTAATGCAATATTATATTATGTATACTAAATCCTCATCTCCCTGGCCTAAATCATTGGGGTCGGCATTTGATTCAACCCGATGTGGCTGATCATCTAATTTTCATACGAAGCGACTGCCATCTGACCGTTGCAACCCCTTTTAAGGAAAACTGGGTTAAACCAGTTATTGCGCATATCGAATGATATGCGCAATAGCAACTGTGGTACGAGCTCCTCAATATATCATAATAAATATTATGTGGATATATAATATGTTTTGATTCATTCCCTTTATTTTAATTAAATCCAACTTTGGTTGAAAGTAAATAAAACTAGCTAAGCCGACGCGTGAGTAAACCCGCGGGGTTTACTCACGCGTCGACTTAGTTTAGCGCGATACGCTAAAGTTACTCCTTGACAAAAGCTATCTGCCTGTGAAAGTCCCGTTAAAATCTGTCCAGCCGTTTCAGAAATTAGCTGATACAGACTGACAGACAGATAATACATAATTAAATAAATACATGCGCCATTTATCCCCGTTTTTTCGCTGATTGCTCATACTTAACTCGTGAAGGCATCCTGTAAAGTATCATATGTATCAATGAATTTGTGCTTCGTTCGTAACAGCAGCTAGAAATTTAATTAAAAAGTATAAGTCTATGCAGAGAAATAAAATTGAAGTGTCTGTTTGGAATTCTAAATTAATAGCTTTTCACTAAATGCATAGCATAAGCGGTGAAACCGCGGGCTACGGCTAGTTTTAATAAAGTCGGGATATATAAATAAAAAAAATGGCGCGTTTCTTAATGAGTCAGCTGGTTGATTAAAATCGATACACCAATTTATACCGAGATACTTCGTTGAAAGTAGCTGTCGTAATGAGCAGTTTTGCAATGTAATTAGGTACTTACCTACCTATCTATAATAGTTATATTATAATATTTAATACAAGTAGTAAATAAGTAAATTACCAATTTCTAGCAAGACTTATGTTTTGCCTAGTTACGGAGTTATCAACAATTTTTTAACTTTCCCTGTCCTTTTTTCATTACTAAGTACCTACCTACTTACCTACTGAGGTAAAATATTTTTCAACATGTTAACTGTGCATCAAGTATACCTTGAAAACCTATGCTCTGTGAACATGTTTTTACGTTGACATTATCGCCTGCATAATTTGTATGTGAACGTTAAAAAGCGCCCCAAGCGGCGAGTGTAGGAAGTTTTACGTCTCCATACAAAAACGGAAGGTAAGGGAAGCGACGGCGTTCGAACGTGTCAAAACCTATACTTAGGGCACTGAACTATGCTAACTCAGTATTTTATCCATAGATTTAATCAAAGCGTAGCATAGACAAATACGAACTCAGGAGAAGGCAAGGAAGAGTCCTAGTCAAGTAGTCCTACTATTGGTAAAAAAATTAACTATACCATCAAACCATCAAAGACAGCCATAATCAATAATCAAAGCACATCGCTCGCTAACTCCGTAGATTGGTCTTACATGTGGGTCCTCCCTACTCTAAAGTAACATTATTATTTTGGCTGCCACGAGTCGGGCATGAGTTTGAATTTGTAACGGGGATCCCGATGAAACCTTCCTTGCATAATCCACTCTGAAAACAGCTAGAATAGAGTCGACGAGGGGGAAACCTTCAAAAGGTCCCCGACCGCCCTGGGAGAGGCAGGTCGGGGTATGTGACATTCTTACCGCACTAAAACCGCATTAGTACCCCCCACACTTTGGCGGAGCAGCTGTGTCGCCGCCCCTGAAGACCTCGCTGTGCAAAGCAGCGCGAGCAATATCGCGCTGCCACCTTCCCAGGCCCGCGCCTCGGTGGTCAAAGCTCCCACCCCCACCACCGCCGCCAGCAGGGCCTCCGGCCTCCTTTTAGTCGCCTCTTACGACAGGCAGGGGATACCATAGCCAAATTCTTAGACCCTGGGTTGAAATAGGTAAGTACCTATGGTAAGTAAACATTTCAGATACCGATCTTTCATTAGCGTATTTGTATATTGAATTTTTTTAAACCGGTTTTTCCGCGAAACGGTGGCACACCAAGAACAGCTCACATAAACCGATGTGCACAATGCACTGGCGCACTGTTGCTTGCGTTCATAGATTAGTCCGATAGAATAGAAGAGTAAGACCAATCAATTCAATACAGGGAAATGTTGAAATTAGATTGGCAACGACAGTGGGTCCCCTGGAGCCTTAGCATCAGCTCTTATAACTATGATAGTTTGTTTTATTTATACTAAACCTTAATAAGACATAATAAAGATTAATAGGACATAATAACCTACCCTAATATTATAAAGAGCAAAGATTTTTATGGTAATATGTTTGTAACGAATTGGATTTGAACTCTCATGGGAACGGGAACTACGCGGGTGAAACCGCTTGGCATCCGCTATTATTATAATATAGTGTATAAACCTGTTACCGTCACAGTGGAACTGTCATGGCAATAAGAACTCATGTCATGTTTGGGCCTGCTGCTGTAGGTCACGGGACTACTGAAGCTACAGAATACCCATACATACCTTAATTAAGTAAAACATAATATATCGCGGGATGAAGTTCGAAAAAACGATCTCTGCGCTCCATGGACGCGTATATTTATCACGTTTATAGCGGAATCGTATTTTGATCACACTAAAAGCTGCAGTATCCGTTAGAAATTAGTAATTTGGTAGTAAGTACTTACTATTGGGCTAATTTGTAAACTAAGCATCGCGTGACCTATATGGAACTAAATCTTCGTTTAAAGAACGTCCCTAGTTATAATTTAAACTGTAAGTATAGGTATTTACTAATTGTCAATTTCTCACCTGTCCAGTTAATCACCCCTCCGCATGTATGATCTTTGACCGCGCGGCGCCGTCGCCATCGCGTCGTTCATGATGTCCGCCATTTTTACCTCCAGTCCAGTTATGGTTGCGCTACGTGTTGGTTGTGTCGAGACAGCGCCGTTCCCTAGAATACGATCGTAATAAAAACACGAATTCGTTTAAAAGTGTTACGTTTAAATTTAATTCATGGTTTAAACAGTGTACCCAGGGCTATCAACTTTTAGTGCGTTAAAATGTTGAACAAACGTTTATAAAAAGTTGTGTTGCAATTTATACTCATTTAAAAAGTTCTCCGCTACGAATTGATTCGACGGGATTTCTTGTTTGGAAAAACGTATTGTTTAGTGTTGTAAACAGTGTGTTTCTCGGTCTTATTAGCGTCACTGGATTCTAATTGGACCTTTGGACTGGTTTTCTACTCCTGAAGATATCTAAGGGTTTCTCACAGGTTAGTTTTTTAAAGTAATAATTGGTTATTTTTTATTGCAACCCTCAGCATTTTTAAAAATTCTACCTCCTTTTCTTTAACTTTTTCCAGTATGTCACTAGGTACTCCAGGTGGGTAGTGTGGGTACTAAGGTATAAATGTATGCGTAAATAGGAACGATTAATTATACAGAAAAATAATATGACCCCGTACTAGGATGACATACATATGCTCACGCCTGTATTCCCCGAATACAGGCGTGAGCATAATATATTATTATTATATTATTATTATTATTACTTCTCAGAAATATGCAGGTTTCCTCACGATGGTTTTCCTTCACCGTAAAGCACGTGATGTGAAATCACTGTACATAAGTTTTTTTAGAAAAACTCATTGGTACAGGCGCCGCTGGGATTCGAACTTGTGTCGCTTGCGTGGCAGGCGACTGATCAATTATTTTAATTATTTTAATGGAAAGTAGGTCTAGGTAGTTCTATGCGGGTCCTCAAACTGATCCATGACTTTCCATGTACCAAGGTATGGTATCTAGGCATTATACAAACAGACTTACCCACATGGATACTGGATATATCTAACTACCAAGGTAGGCACAAACCTACACAACAAGTTGATTTATTTATGAACTGAATAATACAGATATGTACAGGCGCCGTCACGGGTTTTGAACGCTCAGCGAAATTAATAGGTATAACTTCGCATGTAGGATCGCTCCATAAAGGATCAAAAAACTGAGCTTTCAAGGTCACCGCTTCTAACTCATGACGGGGCCAGAGTGCTTTCTTAAAATCGCCGCTAGAAGACTCACAAGTCATACGTAAACGAAGATTTGTATGGGCTCACAATAGTGTCATCTTTAGGCCGACAGATGGCGCTGTTTCGATCCTATACAAATCTGCGTTTACGTCGACGCGAAGACTTCTGGCGGCGGCAGTGAAAAACTCGCACTAGGCCCTCTGTAGCCATCTTTTTTTTCGAGGAGGAAAGTAGGGGGGAAGATGAGCTACCTCAGTGCGTCGCGAGGACACGGGCGACTGGCACCGTGGTCCAAATCACCTGATAGCATTTTTGTATCTGACGACTGGAACCTTACACCTAATTAGCTTCAAAGTACAGGGGACCAACTATGATTATTTAAGCTTATTAAAATTTATTTTACGGTACAAAAATGAATCGTCAAAGCTCAGTTCTTAACACAGTTCGTAGTAACAGAAAAATCTAAAAGTTATACATCACAATATTTTATTTATGTAGTTCTGTGTTGTTGTGTCGTCGAGAGGCCATAATTGCCTAATGTACATATGTTTAAGGAAAAAATAAAGGCATGTTGGGTTCCTAGACTCCGTTCAGACCCCCAAAGTAAAACAGGTGCGGGTCTGACTATAACCGGATATAAAATAACAATAAATTGGATGCTGATAAGCAATAATGTGTCAACCCACAAAAAGTCAAATTCAAAGGTTTTGATATATTTTGATAATGCATCACGGATTTAACATTCTAAAAAAGTGTTTCAAGTCATCTGAAACATAAAAGTACGTAAAAAATGGATTTATGTCATAAAACAAATCTTAAATCACGTATACAATCATCTTAAGACGCCATTTTCTCAAAACCAAGTTTATGCGGGTTGACACATTATTGCTTATCTGCATCCAATTATAAAGTTTATCAACCTAGATAGGACGATGACGTCAAAACTTGCCTGTGATAAAAAATTGCTTTTAAAAATATATAATAAGCCTTTGGGGCTTGAACAGTCGCCTGCTACGCAAGTGACGCAAGTTCGAATCCCAGCGGGGCCTGTACCAATACGTTTTTCTAAAAATCTTGTACATTTCACACCACGTGCTTTACGGTGAAGGAAAACATCGTGAGAAAATGTGAAAATCATGTCTGAGACGTAATTCAAAGGCGTATGTATAGTGTCTGAGACGGCGATAGACTCACCAACAATACAGGCGTGAGCATATGTATGTATGTATGTATAAAAATATTGATTGATAGGTTCTTAACTAGTTCTAACGACAATATTACGTGCCTAGATAAGAAAGTAAACCCAGTTACCGATATGTAGTATGATAACCGTTACCAATCCGGTATTATGCAAATGCCCGCTACGTTATGAAGTTGTTCGCTTGATGAGCTCATAGCAAATGACTAATCTATACTATTACTAGCTGTGCCCGGCAAACGATGTATTGCCATATATTTTTTTGGGGTGGACTACCCTTAACATTTAGGGGGATGAAAAATAGATGTTGGCCGATTCTCATAGATACCGGATAAGCACCAAAAATTTCATCAAAATCGGTCCAGCCGTTTCGGAGGAGTATGGCAACGAAAACTGTGACACGAGAATTTTATATATTAGATTAAACAAATTCGAAGTTTCGTTAGAAATTCTCAAAGTTCCTACCACGATTTCTATCCTTATCTATACATCTTCTATACAGATAAATAAAATTATTTATAATTCCAAAATAACAACTTTTCACTAAATTAATATAAAAATATATACAGTAATTTTCTCTGTCTGTTTGCTCCGGCCAACTAATGTTATATTATGTTACAAAATTATGTGCAAACATTACATATTAATGTTATATTAATATGTAATGTTTGCAGATAACTAATGTTACAAGGATTTAACTTAACTTAGGTAACTTTTATTTATAAAAAAAACTTTAGGTTTCCGTGGATCACCTATGAGATTAACTCTACGTAGGTAACACCGCGGGGCACCGCTAGTTAATAACATAACAACTGCCTATGTATCGAGACAAAACACAAAATTTTCTAAATCAATCTTCCCCACTTTTTTGTGTGTATTTTTATCTGTATAGATATATATGTATAGATGTGTTAAGTTGTACTTAAGTTGTACCACAAACTTACGCTACTTCACAATTATGTATGAAGAAGTCGGGAAGTTAGCGCCTTATAAGGTAATTGTCTTCCATTCTATACACCCATATTTGGGATAAATAATTTCAAATAATCCACTTTTTAATAGACTATACCAAAAAAAAATATAATTTGCAAAATGTTTCTCTGTCTGTCTGTTCGTCCCGGATAATCTCTGAAAGACCAATTTTAATGCAATGTTTACTTATAGATAGTTAATGATGATGTACAAGGAGTAACTATGGCTACTTTTGTTTAAAAAATAGGGCTCTGCAAAAATAGCCAGCAATGAATAAGTCTACGCGGGTGAAACCACGGGACACAGCTAGTTACCAATATGTTTCATCTACCTTGCCAATACAGTATCAAATCATTGTTAATTCAATCAAAGATCCGTTAAGATGTCAAGCGTGCTGAAGCCTTGTATCAAATATGGTTAGCGAAGAAAAAACCGCTAACATTGTCCTCGATCACAAAGTCACGTTCATCATTCAATTATCGACTAAATAACACTCGATATTAGGTTTAATGTCGCTGGCGTCACCTACCGTCACGGTCACGACGTTAACAGACGTCATAATTGTTAACATGAGTTAAGTACTCCTGTTCTGATAGGATATGACAAGCTTTCGAAGGGAGATATTAGCCTCAGACACCGGAGACCGAAAATTATTACTAAGGACGTTATATCTCGCCCTCTGTACAGTATACATATGAGCTTACTAAAAGCAGTAAGGAATATATTGTCACGCCACTTATGTAACATTGTAAGCGTTTATTGACCTCCCTATTAGTTTATTAGACATATATTAATAACATTAGTAATTAATAAGTTAGAAATAAGAAAAAAAAATGTGTATATACTTACTTACATACTTAAGTTACAAAGTTAAAATATGTGTTAAATTTCAATTTCCTAAAAAGAAATAAAAGGCTTTTTTTTTTTTTTTTTTATTTTATTATTATTATATTGACCTCCCACTTTTGAGCTTATATACAGCTTTACAAAACGCGCGTAATTTTATTTCGTTTACCTGTCTTTCTTAATAGTAATTACGCTTAAATAGATCCACCAATTTCCAAGTTCCGAAGTCACCTTTCTAACTACCTACAACCTAGTTACTTATTCAAAAGTCTGGCGTCTCTGACACTGAAGGAATCGATTGTTGATTTACGAAATGGACTTTACAAAAATCTCAGATAAAAGAACTCATTACTTCGTTTATGACCAAATTGTTAACGCTCACCAGCACAAAAACATACATTGGACTATTTATAAAATGTCTCAGCCTTCATTGAAGTTGTCACCTAGGTCATTGTCCCAGTGTCACGCTTTGTCACAACCACAGACAATAAATACTCCGTATTTGCCGCTAAACATAATGTCATTCTATTGTCCATGGATACGTGCCCACTTAATGATTTCTCACAACGATATGTTCTAAGTATGGAAGTGTACTTCAGTTAGACAATGATATACAAATTACCGATTGCCATTTAGACACTAAAGAGGCTTACCATCTCTCGGCATCCCAGAAGGGTCCCCGAAGGGGTAAGCATAGTAGTAACAACATCGTTTCAGAGATTACCCGGAACAAACAGACTGACAGAGAAATTTTTTAAAATATGTTTTTTTCTATATCTGTACCGTGTATAATATAATATGCATTTAAAGAAAACCTGTTATTTTGGAATTACAAACAGACACTTCTATTTTACTTATCTATATAGATGTATAAATATGGATTATTACTTACGTAAGTAACTGAATTGTTTTTATGTTTGTTAAGTCGCACGAACATTTGTTCAATGAACCTCAATCTAATCTCAGCTAATCCTGCCATTAATAATAATGCCGCTACTTCGAAAGTGAAAAATTTGAATTTATTCAGCTAAGGCTATTTGTAAGATATTTATGAACGTTGAAGAATTGACCACCGCTCACGTATGCTCACGCCTGTATTCCCCGAAGGGGTAGGCAGAGGTGTTGTTATCACAACACCCACTTTTCACCGAATTTTATTAAGTGTCAACGTGACAGATGGTGAGTCTATCGCCGTCTCAGGCACTATACATACGTCTTTGAATTACTTCTCAGAAATATGCAGGTTTCCTCACGATGTTTTCCTTCACCGTGAAGCACGTGGTGTGAAATCACTGTACATAAGTTTTTTAGAAAAACTCATTGGTACAGGCCCCGCTGGGATTCGAACTTGCGTCGCTTGCGTAGCAGGCGACTGCTCTAACCCCGAGGCCATCACGGCTCCCAGTGAATGTGTCAGTGAAATTATTTCTTTTCGATTTAGAAAATGTAAGTGCCTATGTATTTAGAGAAAAGCAAAAGTAAGTACTAACTTAAGTTATAACTTGTAAGAGGCAGTTGGTTTCAAAAGGAAATGGAACGTGCTATTATTACCATTATATCTCTAAGCTGTGGTTTCACCCGCGTATACTAATTCCATGGGTGGCTTTATATCGCGGAACTCTTTTTTTTCAAATATACGTAGTCTAAGTTACTCATTGTAACATCAGCTATCTGCCAGTGAAAATCCCGTTCAAATCAGTCCCACCGTTTCAGTGGTTAGCCGGGACAAACATGCAGTATTTTTTTATATACGGGTATGTATCGTATATACTTTCATATGCATTTAGTGAAAAGGTGTTAATTTGGTATTGCAAACAGATACTTCAATTTAATTTTCTGTATATATGGTTGGATGGATCTGGAATTTCAAAAGTAAGTAAGTAATTTATTTCACATATTTTTTTTCTAGTTTGTAGGCGGCTTTATTTTTTTAATTTTTTATCGAAGCTGATTAAGTGACAGATGGTGAGTCTATCGCCGTCTCAAGCACTATACATACGTCTTTGCATTTTGAACTTTGCGAATTTTCAGCGTAAGCATCGTTTTTCGGAGAACGCGAGTCGGTCCCTCGCCTTTGAGAAAAAAAGATTATAGCCAGTTTTTTTTGTTGTGGGTGACACAAACCCTAAGGGCACGCATCTGACAGGCACTTAGCAGGTTTTAAACATAAGAAGTCGTTATTACGTATTAGATAAGTAAGTTTCAATTCCGGACCCAAATCCGGCCAAGCGCCCACAGCGGCGCCATGGAGTTGCGTAACACCAGTACACTCACCCGCTTTTTATTTATTTTTAATATCATACATTCCCAATACAAGTTTATCTGCATTCGTCGTTTATGCAAAGGTAATTTGTGGCTCTTATCCATACAGATCAATAAAACTGAAGTGTCTGTCATTTCAAAATAACAGCTTTTCACTTAGTACCTACATATGAAAGTATATGCGGTACTGACATAGAAAATATTAAAAAAAATATTTTTTTTCTAGCCGTCTGTCCGTCTGTTTGTTCTGGCTAATCTCCGAAATGGATGGACTGATTTTAACAGGACTTTCACTGGCAGATAGCTCAATTTACAAGGAAAAAATATAAAGTAACTTAGGTTACTTTATATTTTTTTTTAAATATTAGGTTTCCGCGGGTGAAACCGCGGGGCACAGCTAGTTCCAAATAAACAGCTTTCCAATAAATGCATATGAAAATGTAAACAATACACACATAAAAAAAACTTATCTAAAGTTTTTCGCCGTCCGTCTGTCTGTTTATCAGGCTTATCTACGAAACGGCCGGTTTTAAGCGGACGAGGCAGATAGCAAATGTTTAGAAATAAAAGAGATTTTTATTTCATAAAACAAAAATCAGAAAGAGTCTTTATTTAAAAAAAACAGAATTCCGCTGGCTACCCGTAAAAATTAAATCTATATATAAAATTAAATTAAATAATATTTCATCCACCGCGGCCCATAGCTAGTCGTGTAATATTTAATCTATCTGTCATTCCAATCTCCAAGGAAAGTGCGCCCACTCAAATTGATTGCAACCATTAAAGCAGTGAGGTTACATATTTATTGTAATTTGTTGCGATTACCTGTGGTCAGGCATCATCAGGCACTAATTCACCATTTCCCAGCCCTTGGCCTTTGACAAGGCAAGTAATGGTCCGCCATTTGGAGATAATTTGGCCCGCAATGATGTTAATGGCTAGCAATCGTCGCGAAAAACAATAAAATCCTCCTTATAATTACGCTTTGTTTTGTAAATTACTTCATTAATACCTGTTTGGATTTATGAAGCGAAGAAATACGTGTAGTTTTGGGATATTACCCGTGGTCCCACTGCTATTAACCCACCGTGGGTCCACGGGTATTTTTCTTCCCCGTAGACCCGCCGCTATAAATTTTATTTACGCTTTTTAATGTGTCAGTTTCTGTGGGCCCACGGGTAATTCCTCTGATAATTTGAGTCCCCGTAGACCCACGTGCTTTACGGTGAAGGAAAACATCGTGAGGAAACCTGCATATTTCTGAGAAGTAATTCAAAGACGTATGTATAGTGCCCGAGACGGCGATAGACTCACCATCTGTCACGTTGGCACTTAATCAAATTCGGTGAAAAGTGGGTGTTGTGATAACAACACTTCTGCCTACCCCTTAGGAATTAAATTTCAAACAACAATCAGTTCAAGTTGTATAATTACGTCATTGGTAAGAAGCTCTGCCTACGTTATGCGATAAAATTTCATATCGGGTTGTTTTCTATTGGAAAGAACAAAAAAATTGACGATTTTTTTCGGCAGTGTCAATTGGACTCATATTTGTTGTTATTGCTTACTTCACACACACGATGGTGAGAGGGAGATGCAAGAGAAGCAGCGATGAGAGCTGCCTCAACTCAATCAGTCTCGTGCACGTTGCGTTGTTGATGTACTTTTAAAATTTTGTTCGGCCCTTACAAGCTGGTTAAAAGGTTTTAACCAGCTTGTAAGGGCCGAACAAGGCTGAGGCCTTACAGTAGCTAGACTTTATGAAGTATATTTAAATTATCCAAAAAATAATACGAAAAGAAATAAGAAGAAACAGTAGAAGTTGTCAGACCCCAGAACGGGATCGAAGGAAAATAAGAAATAAATAGTAGTGAAAAACAATGTATCAATTTTAAGGCTGCAGGCATTTGAAATGTGGTGCTGGAGAAGGATGGAGGGTATAAGTTGGACAGAGATGGTCACAAACGACGAAGTATTGGAAAGAGTAGAAGAAGAAAGAATGATAAGCCGGACAATAGAAAACAGGAGGGGCAAGATGATTGGACACCTATTACGACATGACGCTTTCATCAAAAACATCATAGAAGGGAAGATAGAAGGAAAGCGTAGAAGAGGGAGACCAAGGATTAGTTATATACAACAGCTGAAGGAAAAAGTCAACGTCATGTCGTACAAGGAAGTTAAAGTTTTGGTGGACAATAGAGAGGGTTGGCGATTGCTTCACCGACAAGAGCCTAGCTCTTAAATTAATGATGATGATTTTATAGAAAAAGTGTAGTGATCCCGGAGAGCGAGGGACCCAGGTTGGGGGGTCGCTCGCCACAGTACTAGGATAGTTTTATGCTTACTAAACTTATGGTATTGGACGTACGCACGGTATACGTATTATTGAAATGATATGTATATTGTATTTTGTTTATTGAGATGTGGTAAGCACTGCTTATCTGCTTATATAGAATGCACGCCCCTGGACAGGTTAATTTAAAGAAAATGGTTTATCTATGTCTGTACCGGTTATACCTACATATGCATTTAGTTAGTCAATGTAATTTTGAAATTACAAACAGACACTTAAAATTCAAACCCTTAAAAAGGTAGTGTAAGAAAATTTACTGTAGTGGCCTAGTCTGAATTTTATACGTATAGATATTTCGACTCCTATTATACCACGTGAGCGAGCTTGTCGAAAATATTAATAACACTTCGTAAGTCGTTAGGCTTACTTAAACCACCTTCAAGTTAAGTTAGTATCAAGTTAGCGCTTATACCGCTAACTACACCTTTCTCTCGACATGTTGTTTTTTGTTAATTTTAACAAATACATGCCTAATTAGTGAGAACCGGACCCGTCTGTTATAACATAACTGGGCAGTTATTGCTCTACGATGCGATATACTGACAGCTGGTTACGTCACATCATATCATGATATTGTGGTTTATTACGTAACAAAATTGACATAAAATAAGTACAGTTGCCGGATGAAATTGTTGGTCAAATAAGCATGAATTAAGTTAAACCATCAGGAAAATTTATTTGCTTAAATTTGGAAACGAATCATAAACGAATTAAAATTGATGTTCAATGACAATCTATTGTTTCAGCAATACTTTTTTATACTCTAATTTGTCATTGTTTTTATTATAAATCCGCAGACCTTGTTGAAATATGTTAAAACTTATAGTTGGGTAGGGCAATATTCCTTCGGGGTGTTACCGTTGAATCCATACCTATTATGTAGTCATATCAAGACGTGTGCCATCTACGGCTATCATACAAATTATATATGATACTAACTGTGCCCCGCAGTTTCACCCGCGTAGACTTAATTTTATGGGAGGCTCGCGGAACCCATTTATCTAAAATTAACAGTAGCCTAAGCTAATCCTTGTAACATTAGGTATCCGCCAGTGAAGTCCCGTTCTAATCGGTCCAGCCGTTTCGATCATTAGCCGGAACACAGACGATGACAGTGAAAAAAAAAGGTTTTTTCTATATCAGTACCTTGTTACTTTTATATGCATTTAGTGAAAAGCTGTTATATTGGGATTACAAACAGACACTTCAATTTTATTTATCTGTATATGTATATACATAGAAGTATAGACTTGAATGCGATTTTAACACATTTTGTAACACGTACATCGCACATGCTCGCAATTTGTGACTCCAGCGACTGTAGTTAAGAGTTTAAGCACAGTTTGAACTCCTTGGAGTGGTACAAAAGTTCTAATGATGTAATGTTATATCGAAGTAAGTTAAATTTGCTGTATACATTAAAAAGTGCGACATCTTAGCCGCTCTCTATAAGAACCATGCAATGCGTAAGTACGCTTAAAGTTTTGAAGGCATCTAAAATGATCTATATTAATTAATAAGCAATCCTGATAAAGCGATTATCAATCTATTTAAATTTGTTCAAATATTTTTAATTTTTGGGACAAAGTTTGAATCAAAGAATATGTTTGAGAAATCGTCCGTGATAAATCTGGATCTGAAGAATTACAGATAGAAAAACCTTACCAGACCCGAGGATCGAGCTCAGGACCTCGTGTTCCACGGAGTTTTATCTTAGAGTGGCAAAATTAGGTCTGGTTGCCTGGAAGCACGTCGATCCTTTGGATCTCTTGGCCGCCCTTACCCTTGTGCTCTACGTGCCTGACTCCCTAAATTCTTCCTAAACATTCGGCAATAACCGGCAGATCCATGGGGAAGAGTGTAGTCTACTGGTTCCGGGTATGCCTTAACCAGTCCCTTCGCCAGTTCCAGGCAGTCAATGATAGTATGTGTTAATAATTACATACATATGCTCACGCCTGTATTCCCCGAAGGGGTAGGCTGACTTTTCACCGAAGATTTTTAAATGCCAACGTGACATATGGTGATACTATCGCCATCCCAGGCACTATACATACGTCATTGTATTACTTCTCAGACGTATGCAGTTTCTTCAAGATGTTTTCCTTCACCGTAAAGCGTGGGTGTGAAATCACTGCACATATTAAGTTTTTCATGACCACGCTGGGATTCGAATTGCTTAATGCTCAAACCTCACGGCTCCCTGTAAACTTTTTTTTAGTCTGCTAATATATAACAGGTTGCATGTTACAAATAATCGTAAACGATTACTATTGGAACGTGTAGGCGCAGATAACATGAATAAGAACTACATGTCTTATCTATTAGGAATTCATTAATTAATTCAACGACTCAGGTTATGTAAACTATACGTAGGCTGATAGGCAGAACGCCATCCGACTTTCGATTCAAATTGAAATTCCTATGCTGTTTTTCACTAATATTTATCATTGATAACATTATGCTTAATTTGGATAAGGATTAATATTGACGTAGTTTCTTTCTTCAGACGATTTATATTTTATATGAACATAAAAGCGGTTATTGTGAATAAACTATGATAGATAGTTATGTGCTCTTGCGGACTTTTTTGTAGATCTTAACAAGACCTACAAACTCGTTGTATATAATTTTATTCTATTGTCAATAGTTTTTGCAGCGCACGCATAAATAGGTATTCGATTTTACACCTTGGGTTACAAAATCGCAATTTTCTTGGAGATCCAAATTTTTTTGAAAATAGAATATAGCCTGTAACCTTCCTCGATAAATGGACTATCCAACACTGAAAGATTTTTTAAAATGGGACAAGTAGTTTCTGAGATTAGCGCGTTCAAACAAGCAAACTGCAGCTTTATAATATTAAGTATAGATTTCGCTCAAAATATAATTATTTGGGCGTCGCACTCGTCGTCGAGTGTCGGTTTTAAAGAAATGAAATGTTCATTCATCCTCTTAAGTATTATGTGTGAATTTCCTATGAGTGAAACCAACGGTCGACGTCGAGTTCGATGCTGAGGAACCTTAGTGAATAACGCAACTGAACTTAGAGCACGATATTAGTTTCTTGATATTCTATTGCTTGTTAGTTACAGGCAGACGGATATTTGATTTTGATTATATTAAACTCTCCGTTTGACGTTCAATACTGCAAATATCTACTTCATTAACTACATCAGTATGATTTTACCCGCGTAGAATCTATATCTATAATACAGATAAATAAAGTTTATTATGCAAATGAAAATATACAGTAAAAAACAATTATAATTTTCTTTTGTGTCTGTTTGTTCCGGCTAATTTCTAAAAAGGCTGGACCGATTTTTGACGGGTCTTTCACTGGCAGATAGCAGATGTTAAAAGAAGTATCCTAGGCTTTTATTACAGAAATATAATTAGGGCTGCCACACCCATGACATTAAATCTACGTGGGTGAAATCGCGGGGCACAGCTAGACTAAAATAAATATTAGCAATCGTTTAATCGGTTTGGACATATCGAAAGGATGAGTGAAAGGCGATTAACGAAAGAAATTTATAGAGCGAATGTGACCGGAAGTGTCGGTAGAGGGCGTCCAAGGAACAACTACTATGACCAAATTAATAGTATTTTTCAGAAAGGTCAAATTCGGAGCACTCGTAACCGAAATGTATGAAGAGATGCATGAATGTGGATGAAGCGAAAGAAGTATGTAAGGATCGTAGCATGTGGCAAACGGTAGTCTCTGCCTACCCCCATGGGATACAGGCGTGAGCATATGTATGTATTAGCAATCGTAACTAATTTTAATAAAGCATAATAAAATTGTAATGTTAATTTCACGGAGCAACTTTCTTTTTCTGTTCCAGCATCGCTTTTCTTTAGGCGGTAAATATTAATTACTTGGTTCTTAAGGCTGCGATAGCACAATATGAATACATAAGGTCAGCTCTCATTTACTAACTCCACGAAAATGCGTTAGTAATGCTTTGATGTAAGCTAAAACAAAGCGACACTGGAACCACGTTTGATTTCGTTCGATTGCGAATATTCGTTTTCGGAGAAAGAGAGTAGGCATTCAGCTAGTTCGACATAATTCGTGAATCTCGTGTTGAAGCCTGTGTTACAATTATTATATGCTTAACGAATATATTACGAAGATGAACATTGTGGGCAGTAAGTTGCTGGTACAGCCTCCTTGGTGCAAGTGCTACTGAGGAGCAAGGAGGTCCTGGGTCCAATCCCCGGGTCTGGCAATTAGTTATTGTGCTTATCTGTATTTCCAAGAAAAACCCTGGAGTCTGGGTAAATGCCCGGTTAAAGAAATGTGCGTGTATCATAAGTACGCTTCTGCCTACCCAACACAAGCGTGAGTATATGTAAAGGAGGGGGAGGATTCTCGATTGTTTTCTCGAATGAAGCCTGCCTTCTGTATCTTTCCTATTTTGGAGCACTGGCTAGGTAAATTCTTATTAATGTCTTCAATAAACTCCGCTTAGCTATCAATTGCCTAGTTCGTGAACGCAGTTAATTACAGCTATTTATGACTATGGTGTGTAAACAAATCTAATTGGTTTATGTAGCGTTTTATGCTCTGCACGAATTTAATAACGCTGAGGGCAAGAATTGTTCATTGTACCCAAACTGTTGAGGTTAAAAAGAGTACTATGGAGAAAAATCCACAATCGAACGGGAAAGATGATTGGCCACTTGGTGCGACATGACAGCTTTAAAAAAATAGATTAAAGGTGGAAGAAAGGAAGATGAAGACCACCAGTGACAGACTTATACACGTCAATGGCTGGCATTCACGTCATACTTGTGAACAGGTGCTGCTTGTGGGGCTGGTCATCTCAAGCTACGCATTTAGTTATAAGTAGATGTACTAGATTTTTAGTTATGTTAATTTTTATCGACATTTGTGCATTGGAACATTGTCCATGACCTCACAGTTTTTTCAAATTATTGATTTTGTATTCTTCAAAATTGTATAATATTTTTGAAAAGAGTAATTACTGAGTTTCTTGCCAGGTTCATCTCAGTAAAAGCAACCTTCCGAACCTGGCGGTAGCATGTATAATCCTGTATAATTATGTCATTCTGACGATTTGAAAGTACTTTGTAGAAAGTCTAATCGAATAAAGATACTTTTGACTTTGACTTTGACATATACATTTGCTTGATAATAAGCGTTAAACTATCGTGGCAATAAGACGTAGTAACGAACAGCGCTCGTAACTCTTGAAACCAAAACCAAAAAGCATCTAAGGTCAGAGCTTTTTGGTTCTTTACAATTTCCAAAATAGCATAGTGACTAACTTAAGGTAGGTTAGTCTATTCACTTCTGGACAATGAATCCATTCGCCTGATATTCAGTTACGGATCTTATTAGCTCCATTTTTATGAATACGACAAATGTCCCTTAATATCTAATCTTATTGTGGAATTTGTTCGACTCACTGTAAGGGACAGATGTGTATGACGTGTATACATCTGTCACTGTCACCCAGTCGTATCGCAATACCAATAAGGTTTTACAAAGCTTTAAACACGACCCTCATCTTTGTAAGTATTTACAAAAGTGGGACATTCACGAAGTTCGTGATGCGAAGTTTCTTTCGAGATGTCTTTGTCGTCACCAACTGTTGCATAATTAGCCCCTTTCTATCTTTTCCTTGTTTTATCTCTTGTCCCGTCTGTGCTAGGCCTAATAAAATCTGACAACTGGTTAAACATCAGATCATTCGATTTTGCCCGTGAAAGGGTTACGAACGGTCGGATTCACGTACGCTATGATTCGCGCACGTGAACATTTAAATAAGATTTAAATAAGCGTACGGTGAAATCTGACTTACATTTTTTCATTCTCTCCTTCTTGAATTTAAGTTAATTTAGTTAACCTTATTCTTTGTAATCAATTGTATTGTGAGGTTGAGGCCTCGTAGTTTTTAGAGAATATAATCATGTGTCTTGTGAAATTCAAAGAAGCATACAAAATAACTGAGACTTATCCTTATCGTATGACCTCACCTGTGGTGGGTGGTATTTATAACACCAAAAAAGTCAAGCATATTTTACCTAGACTAACTTCTGCCTGCGACTTCGTTCGCGTGGAATAATGATAAATGGGATATATGACACAGATTTTTCAAATCTAACCAGTAGTAACTGAGATAAGCGCTTTCAAGCAAACAAACTCTTCAGTTTTATATGTTGAGTATGGATGTGATAAATAATCCCAATTAATCAGAAGCACAAACCAATTTAGATAACCTTTATTAGGTAAAATAACTCAAATAAAATTACGAATTCCGCACTAGACCAATAAAACAATACGAATGAGATCCAGCGAGATTAAGCTAAAACTCCATTAGAATAATCTGATTTTAATTAAGTGGCTAGCTGAGAAACAAGTTAATTTGTTCTCGACAGCGACATAAGCGAAGTTAACTTACATAATAACACCGCAGACGAGACTAATCTCATTCCTCGTTGGAATTATGATTGATCGGACGGAAAACAAGAGTTTCTGAATTAGTTATGTTGCAATCAAATTAATCTAGATTTCATTTAACTGTCATACCAGCGGAGATTGACAATCGATGATTGGATTCTATTTAGTTGCATAATATTGTAACGAGTAACCCTTACTGTAAATTGACAGATGACATGAACTACAGGGACTCAATCCAAAAATCTATTTTTCTCAATCCTTTTTCCGAATTCATAACTGAAAGTAATTATTTTACCAGTTTCGAATACAATGTTACTATATGTATATATATTATAGGAAACTTTAAGTTGTGCTTTATAGATAAGTGTTAAAAAAAACATTTTATATTTTTTCAAGACTTCGAGTACACTTAGAGGTCTGACATTGAGCTGAACTCATTTTCGCAAAACATTTTTTGTGCCCTTGTGGTGCGATAGGTATTAAATAAAAAGATCAATACTTAGGTATTAAAATATAAAAAAAGGCATTAAGTGTGTATACGCATATCAGTCAGTAACAACTAACAAGGTGTAACCTACAATATACTACATTTTTTGTAACCTACATCAGGTTTGATCTGAAACAGCCAGATATTCAACTTATTTGCCAACTACCTGTGCATTGCGGTTTCACCTGCACTAATAAAAGCTTTTCACTACAAAAAATCCGAAAGTTTCTTTGTGTGTCTGTCTCATCACTTAAACGGTTGGGAGAAATTTACCGGCAGATGGCGCTGATACTAAAAAAATTGTGGACCCCGAAATAAAGTCACTAAAGAAATTAATTTTACACGGGAGAAACCACGGGCACAACTAATAGGAAATATATAACCTATAAGGTGATTACTAATACAAACCAACGTCCAAGATAAATGTATAGAAGCTAAGCCCGATTTTCTAACCCAAATCTTTTGACACATAGTAAGTACATGTCTTATCGCTCCATCGCGTCTGGGGGCCTACTCTTAGTCAACGAAATACGAAGTCTCGGTCGAAAGTTCGCCTACCATGGTTCTTGTTCGTTCTAACATTACGTTCGAACGTGATCCGCAAAAAAAATCTTAGACCCTTTTAAGTTTTAGAGCTTTTATAAAATTATTTAACGAACAAATTTGACCAGACGGACGTCAGCAGGCTGGTGGACCCCCAACACATACTGGACTGCACTTCACTAGGATAACTATGTCATTTGTATACCTTTAAAATAGCGGAATAAAGCATTATAATCATTTATTGGTCATCTTCAAAGAGGTTGCACGTCGTCTGAAGCTTCTCGTGACAAGCGGGCTGGGGCTTTTCTCGGTCAGAGAATCAGCATTGCTATTCAACGTGGCAATGCTGCCAGCCTTCTTGGCACGATCCCGAGAGACACCGATTTGGGCCAAGTTTTCTACTTGTAATTAGTTTTTAAGGCACTCTATAATGAAACAAAGTTACAACTAAAAAAAAAAAAAATTATACTCTTTTATAACCATAAACAAATTTGAGTTTTATCGTAACAAAACTTTATTAGATTCGTTTTCGAGACTGAGAGTAGACCTCCTGAACCTGTTGAACGCCCGGGACAGTTGAGCTCAGAATTACTGCTGTAAAAATAAACACTCTAAGAGGGTTGGGAGTTGGAACAAGTGGGCAACAGCGGCTGTTCGGGTATAAAATTGGTTTACATACCTATTCGTATTATTTATTAGGGATTACAACACCTCTGTTTACCCCTTCGGGGAATACAGGCGTGAGCATATCTAGTATGTATGTTATTAGGGAAATGCTTAGGTGCGCTGCTAATGGCCATTGCTAGAGAATTTATATTGATGTCTTTTTAACGATGTAATTATGACTGTTAAGGCGATCATTTAAATTACTGACAATAGCTATTATATAAAATTCTCGTGTCGCGGTGATTCCGAAACGGATTGACCGATCTTTATGAAATTTTGTGTGCATATCACGTAGGTCTGAAAATCGGCCAGCATCTATTTTCCATATACCTTAATGATAACGGTGATTCACCCCAAAATAATATATTTATGGCAATACAGAGTAATACATAAATACATGTACTAACTTAACTAACTCCTGTATTCCTCGCGACGAAAATCACAAGTGTACTATAGTCTACCCAGTTTTTGTCAGTTATTTTGAAGTCCCATGTAATAAGGAGCGAGTCTATTGACATTAACAGGGAAAAATCCAATAATACTGCTCAACCCGGGACTCGAAGCTAAGAGCAGCGTTTTCTGATCACGCGACCGACGAGACGGTAATATATGCATTTATATTTCTACTAGCGGACGTCACGCGGTATTACCCGCGTAGTTCCCATTCCCGTGGGAGTACGGGGATAAAATATAGCCTTTATTAACCAGTGATAATGTAGCATGCTAATGGTGAAAGAATTTTTAAAATCGATCCAGTATTTTTTGAGCTAGTTCATTACAAACAAACATACTTACATACAAACTTTCCTCTTTAGAATATTAGTATAGATAAGCATTCCAATGTGTTACCGTTTCCGCCGCTAAGCTGATTTTGGTTAAATTTTGAATAGAGCCAGCCGTGGTGGCCTCGGGGTTTGAGCAGTCTCCTGCTACGCAAACGACGCAAGTTCGAATCCCAGCGGGGCTGTACCAATGAGTTTTACTTAAAAACTTATGTACAGTGATTTCACACCACGTGCTTTTCGGTGAAGGAAAACATCGTGAGGAAACCTGCATATTTCTGAGAAGTAATTCAAAGACGTGTGTATAGTGCCTGAGACGGCGATAGACTCACCATCTGTCACGTTGGCAATTAATCGAATTCGGTGAAAAGTGGGTGTTGTGATAACAACACCTCTGCCTACCCCTTCGGGGAACACAGGCGTGAGCATATGTTTGAATAGAGATAACTGTAACCATATTGATTAAGTCGCCGGTAAAATCGAGTAGTAAGGAACGACTTTTATAATCGGTAATCAGATAATTAAGACATTGTTAGATTCTTATCTTTTACAACTCAATTGGATTATATATCTTAATAGTCTCTTGATGATTTATAGACCAACAAAGCGTGTATTGTACATCGTTCTAAATGGTCTTAATCATATTGATAAGTAGGTGGTTCAATCTGTGATTGCAATTCTACAGTGTTCATTGTAATATTAAAATTGAAAGAAAATAAAGCGGACTTCGTATATTGAAATGTTAAGACTTAACTCCCCTTTAATAACCCCTTATTACTAAACATTCTTTCTGTGATACAAATTTAAAAAAGGATGAACATAGTTTTATAGTCCGTGTCTTGGTTTAAACCATGCTTTTCTCATGGATATCACTGTCACCAGCCATCAAATAAAAATCAGATGTATCAAAGATAAATAAAAATACATTCGAGTCCTTTTTTCAAGTCGGTTAAAATAAACAATGTTTCAGGACTGCGCGTGATTGCAAGGCCACACTTACATATTTTATTTAGGTACTGTATCACATCGATTTATGGGTTTACCGACGCAGGGCTGCCGCAACAGTGGCAATAAATATTTAATGAGGCGCCTTAGAATACTTGCCTTTACGACCTCTGCAAAAACAGGGGATTATTTAGGGATGTAGTCACAGTTATATTATGCTGGCGTTGGTCAAGGATAAATAGATATGGCTTTTCTTAGAAGAAGCCTTCGTGATGCCATAAAGACCTGGGGACCTACTATCCTCATAAGAACTTAAAATGAGATACACCACAAAAATTTTTATTTTCTGAATGCGTCAAAGCTCAGGATTTCCTTATACGCTATGATGGCAAGCCTCCTGGGGGTCAACTATGATCGCTTAAGCAGCGCGTATTGAGAACTTCTTAGTTTTGACGTTTAATTTTAGGGTGCCAACATGAAACGTTCTCAAAGCTCAGAAGCTCTTAATACTTAAGCTTAAACCAATGACGGTAAGCCCCCTGACGAGCATATAGTAACTAAATGTAGCTTCAAACGAGCGAAAAACCCTATTTGAAATATTTTCCGTATCTCCTGTTCCCGCAAAACCTGTTTAGAAAAACTCATTGGTACAAGCCCCGCTGGGATACTGCTCAAACCTCAAGGCCACCACGGCTCTTATATAAACAGATAAATACAATTTAAGTGTCTGTTTGTAATTCCAAATTACCAGCTTCTCTTCCCAGCTACAAATTCCGTAGTAGTCTATCTGTTTTTTTCCTGATGACCTCTTTAACGGCTGGATCGATTTCAACAGGATTTTAGGAATTCGCAAATTATCCATGAAATTGTAAGTCTACGAGGTTGAAACCGCGGGGCACAGCTAATTTGAAATTAAAAAAGAAAAGATGTCTTTAAAACTTAGTTATTTTCTTTATATAATAAATAATCTCCTTTCTTTACTTTCAGGTAAGCAGTGTTCCTAAACAAGCATTATACGGTAAATCACGAGAGTCGTGCCCCTCCTGAGATCCTAACGGGTTCCGGAACAGTTGGGTCCCGAGGGCGTCGTCTGTCTGTTCTGGGAAATGCATTTGACACCGCATTAAACCGTTGGGAGCAAAGGTTATTGTTGAAAGTACTGTTTATTTATTATTACACAGGAGCCGTCACAAGTGGCGCTCATAACTCGTGACGGCACCTGTACCAATGTTAATCGCGTACTATTTTAATGTTTCCTTGTCTGTACATTTTGCAACTGGAGTGAGGCCTACATATTAGCTACAATCAGCATATAGCAGCAGATAGAGCATCAGTGTCTATGGTCAAGAGTATGTCTGTGACCTGTCCTTTCTTGGTGGTTTATTAACGTTATGCTGCGTTTCATTTTTTGTGTGAAAATAAATGTTTTTTCTTTCTTTCCCTCGGGAGGAAAATCGATAAATATTTGATTAGACTTCTTACAAATCATCAGTAGGTCACACAAAAGTTACATTACACAGGATTATAAATATTACCACCGGGTTCGGATGGTTGATTTTGCTGCGAAGACCCTGGCAAGAAAAGCAATTACTCATGGCAAATATATCTGTTTGTTTGATCCGGCTATTATCTGATACAGCTGATATTATAACGAGTAACTTTGGTTACGATTGTTTGAATAAAATGGGATTTAAATAAAGTCTACACGGATAGAACCGCGGGGCACAGCTGGTTATATTAAAAGTACTGCTTTGATACTATTTAGGGTATCTATTATTTATTCTGTTCGAGCGACCAGTGTCTGTTGTTATGTAAATATTCAGTTCATCGCATGAATCTCTTACAGAAATACTTGGACAAAGAATTGTTTGATCTTTCGTTTCGCTTGACTTATTCTCGTCCAAGTTACAATCTTACTTGAAACTACTTTTATCAATGTGAAAGTTTGTTAGGATGTCAGGACGCAAAAACTACTAGACGTATTTTGATGTAAATTTATAGTTAAAGAGCAAATACCTACACATAGAACTGCGATCTTTTGTGTGTATCTATTAATATGCAATTTTTCAAATAGCTGTTATAAATCTGATAAGTGGTCAAGCCGTAAAAGGTAAAGGAAGGAAGGAAAAAGTAAAGGAAACAGGCCGACATAACTTTTTTACCCACAAGATAGCGCCATCAGATCGTGTGATTATGTTTTCTTAAATTAGTAAATCCTCTCCGGCCAGGATTCTTTGTGTTCAGATATTATCATAAAGCGCCATCTGGTCCCAACTCAAAATAAACAAAGCTTTTTTGCTTTGGCAACAACCAAGGCCAAGTTCATCACATATCTTGTTTGCTTTGCACATGATTCGAACCACTTTGCCAACGGTGTTATCGATTTATAATATTCATATGAATTGTGTGGCCATGTGGGTTAAGGCTCAAACTCATCATCGCCCTGGTCTTATCCCATACATTGTTGGGATTGGACACCTGATTTTTATACGAAGCGACTGCCATCTGACCTTCGCAACCCCTTTAACGAGGAAAATCTGTGATCTGGGTTAAGCCAGTTGTCAAACTATTTTGGGCCTCCGACTGACCTGTAACGATTGCCAAAGATGATAAATTGGCAACCGGGACCGACGGCTTAACGTGCTCTCCGAGGCACGGAGGGAACTCGGGCGGTCACCCATCCAATTACTGGCTAGGGTTAGGGTTGCTTAACTTCGCTGATCGAATGATATGCGCAATAGCAACTGTGCACGAGCTCCTCATTTATATGTTATCTAATGTAATATGCTTCCTCATGTTTTCAGCACTAATCCTTGCATAAATACGTTTGTTACAAAACTTAGGTTAATTAATGTGGTAAATCTTCCGACATTTAAATTGTAAGTAAAACAGTGAATTAACGAACATCGCGTGTGCGCTACTATCCACAATGGACACGCGATGCGGAGAATTAGTATGAGTTATGAGTTTATAAACATTATAACATTATCTTGCTATCTTATAATAGGGATCATATTACATGCTTACATATTATCAATACGAGTACAATAAGTCCTGGGTACGATCGCCGGGCCTGGCAAAGTATTATTGGGGTTTTCTATCTGTAATTTCTCAATAGCAGCCTGCAGTCTGGAGTGCCCGGTTAATGGCTATAGGCTCGCCCTAAATATAAGTACATCTCTACCACTTCGGGAAACACAGGCGTGAGCATATGTATGCATATGTGTAGGAAAGTGTAAGGCGACAAATGGAGAGAAACTCCTTTTAGAAATGATGAATGAGAAAGATGATATTACTAGAAAGATGATGACAGCTGATATTGGCCTCACCAAAGCCAAAATAACATGGAATACGGGAAGAATCAGTATGATGATGATGATTCTGTTATATTTTAAAACACTTTCTCCTCCAACTAAATGCAGGTTTGCAGACGACGAATTCCTCGCCGTAGAACTGAATGTCTACAATTACATATCTAGATAAAGGTAGCATTCTTGTTAAATAATACCTCTCGGTTTTTGACGAAGCACAAAAGCTAGATCGGATTCCACTGTTATAGACAACAAAAGTGTTTTAGACAAGTGATAATTATCTTAAATTGGCACGTGTCTGCATTGTACATATCTCTTTGCCATTATTGACAATATATATAATTGGCCTCTTGCATCTTTGACAGATGATTTAAGCAGCGTCATTTAAGAAATTCTGACGACACTTCCACCAATGGCTAAGAAGGCCGATACGGGAGCGACAGATACGATCACAGCACGCGCACACGTTGGAGCGCGGACTGGCAGCATCTCGCTAATGACCGCCCCAAATGGAAGACTACCCTGGCACTACTGCACACAACAATACCTGGTTCGGAGCATTGGCAAGCAAACGTGCGCAAAGGCGTGAGCGTGGTCTGAACCCATTACCAATCCCTCATTGACAATACTTGCCTATCAAATTAACTCTTAATTTTCACAAGAGGCTTGCTTGGATTAAATTCCAATTAGCCAACCATGTGTGCGCCAATTTACTGACTAACGTTACGAAACAGATTATATTGGCTTACGAATTATATCATTTCACTTCTTAATATTTCCATAGGCAGCCTTAATGCCATTTAGCATCTACCAGCCACTGTAGATGGTGCACGTTCCATATCTCCTTGGTTATCACAAACATTTGTGGATCAGGTGAGCAGCTATCATCTAATGCTTCTCTTCAAAGGTGAAATACAACCCAACGAAACGCCTTGGTAAGCGGTCACTCTATTGCATAAACACTTTCATAACTAAGTGTGCCTCTCGCGCATTGCCTACCAGGTTTAGAATCGATGGGTCCCAATCACAGCACCTCTACTTCTCCCCTAGCCCTAGAAAATAGTTTTAAGTACTGTTCCTTGTATATGTATATAATAAAACTTTATTTAATAAATATATATATACATTATAATTTTAACATCAAAACAGACATTCCGAAACCTTGGTGTTATGCGTTCTAACCTTACACGACCATATTTTCCGCTTAATGTCAAATTCGCAGGTTCTGTCGTGAGTGGCGCAACCTTTGTCACCTTCAGGTTGTAGGCGATAGTTTATTGTGTTTATCACTTTTGTACACACTGTCATTTAGAATATTTGATACTGATTTTTTTTCCATTTATGTGGTACGGGAGTCAGGATATAAGTGTTTCAAAACAGCGTCTAGGATCAGTTTAACAATCCAACGAGGTAACGCTGCCAGCTTGCTAGACATCATTCCGACAGACATAAATTTAAATTCTGTGTTTTATTTGTTATATGTTTTTTTTACTAGATTTAAGTTTTGATTTATTAAAGTATTTTGTTTTTATATAACTAAGGTAAACAAGCATGCGACCCACCTGATGGCAAGTGGCTACCGCAGCCTATGGTTGCTTATACTAGGGGCATCACGCGCGCGTTGCCGACCCCGTAAATATATCTTCACATCCTTCGTGCTTATCAAATACTATAAACTAGAAATAAATTCCTAAACAGAACCAGTTGCGCACACGATTAAGAAGTTAATAAAAACCACGAATGTAGTGGGCAGATCCCAAATGACATGATTTAGGGACACAGTAATGACCATTTCTGAGATGCGGTTCAAAGTGAACACGAGTTCTTATTGCAATGATAATTTTGTTGTGTGAAAGTGACAGATTTATACACGTCATATAGATTTGTCTCATAATAAGAGTCAAACTATCATGGCAGTAAGAGCTCATGGTAAGGCCGCTGGAATATATCACAGCATCGTCCAGGTAAATCAAATGTCAGTTGCAACCGGATTTGTACGTGTTTTGATGACACGCTCTGAATATTTTAGTTCATTCACTTTCTTTGCGCATTCGCATAATTTTATGTGATTATATTTACATGTGGGAGAGCTGCGGTCTTAGATCACGGTCATTGTTAACACGGGATGATTGTGAATGAAAGATATTGTTGCAAATAAACAACGTGGCTATGCTTAACCGAGGTCAGCTTAAATGAATATCGAGACGAGAGGAAGACCTAAGAAACGATCCATGGATTATGAGAAAGATAATATGACTAAAAAGGCACTGCGTATAAATATTTCAGCAGATAGAGAGAAATAGTGGAGAAAAATACATTGTGCCGACCACAAATAAATGGAATAAAGACATGAAGATTGTGAGAATATGTATATAAGTTTACTCTAAAAAATCTAGGAAAAAGGCAAGGCATTTTGGATACGAATTGAAACACGTGAAAGCACTTAATTATGTAAATATTTACGGTTAGTTTTGATATGATTATCGTAGATAACTACGACGTTGTGAACGTTTTGAACGCAACTTTCTGTAACACATCTAGAAAGCAATGTTACGTTCAAAGCTTTATCTAATTCATAACACTGGTATTTGAATTCGATTGTAAATCTACAAGTTATGTATTGTATAACGTAATTCTTACAATTGCCATAATAAACTATTGTCTGCAAGACCTTTCCACTTGTACCACGCGCAAAGTTCAAGTCAAGACTGGCGTAATTATAGTTTTTCGGTTTAACCAAGAGAAAGTTAACAACACGACTAATGTCAGCTATTTGTGGTGCTATGGGAATCATCTGCATTTTGGAGATACATATTTTTTTCTTAGAATGTTTACGTAAACACGTATTTTGTTGCTCTTCTGGCCCTTTTTGCGTGATCTAAACAATATCTAATGTCGCCAAATCGGTTACTGTTTTTTTGCTATAGTACAAACAGTCGTTTCCGTCCTATTCTCGTCCCTTAGCTTTGAGGATAAATCTGTAGGAAGTTAATTGGATATTCATAATCCTTTGCGTTTGAAAAGTAAAAGGTTTATTTATTATACATGCTAAGCGTTTAACCTTTTCCCTACAGCACCTTCAAATATAGATAAGAGACCATACTAAATTTGCACGTATAATTTTGCATGCATATGTATTAAAATAATGCTTTGCCGAGTTCCTAGCCGGTTCTTCCCAGGAGACTCGTTTTCGAGCTGGTGGTCGATTCTTCGACGTTCATAAATGCCTTACCAGGGGCCTTACCATAACCTCTTATTGCCATGATAGTTTTACTCTTATCATGAGACAGATGTATATGAAGTGTATAAGTCTGTCACTGTCGCATTGCAATAAGAGCTCATGGTCGGGCCCCAGGGACTAAAATGAGTAAATCATTTTCATTGCAATGCATTCTACTGCGGTTAAATTATTGCATTGGGGCATAACATAAAATTGTTGAATCAGTAAACAAACAGTTACTTTATGTAATTTATGGATGTCATGTTTGAAGTTTCTTGTGTCATACTGACAGTTGACGTTTATGTACAAGCTGTTTAACGAGCGGCACGGAAGATATATTTGATATGTGGTGCTTACATTCATACATATAAAATTCAAGTCTGATTGACTGGGTTATATATTTAATTATACGTCTAGCCTAAGCCGCTGGTCCTCGAGACATGAAATTTGGAGTGTGTTCTTGGTGAGCTATACACTAAGAAAGGGTCTGCTAAAATTCCAGTATATTTTCAATTAAAATCTGTAACTCGTTCTTGAGATTAACGTGTTTAACCAAACAAACTAACTCTTCAGTTTTATAATAATAAATAGCTGTTTCCCGCGACTCCGTCGGATCTGACTTACATTTTCTTATGTGTAAACTTATTGCAGAGTTACATCAAAATCCATTCAGTTGTTTTTGCGTGAAAGAGTAACAAACATACAACTATACCTACATACATTCTTACAATCTGTCGCGTTTATAATATTAGTAGGATACGTAAGAGCCGTGGTGGCCTTGAGGTTTGAGCAGTCGCCTGCTGCGCTAGCGACGCAAGTTGGAATCCCGGCGGGGCTTGTACCAATGACTTTTTCTAAAAAACTTATGTATAGTCATTTCACACCACGTGTTTTACGGTGAAGGAAAACATCATGAGGAAACCTGTATATTTGTGTGAAGGTATTCAATGACGTACGTAAAGTATCTGAGGCGGCGATGGACTCACCATCTGTCACGTTGCCACTTAATTATCTTCGGTGAAAAGTGGGTGCTGTGATTACAACACCTCTGCCTACCCCTTCGGGGAATACAGGCGTGAGCATATGTATGCATGTGTAGGATTAGTATAGATAGATACATCCTAGTTGAAATGCAGTGTCTGCAATAGTCCTTCGAGCGGATTATACTCGACTTAACCAACACAACTATCTATTCTCGTGATTAAATCACCTGTACAATATATTTTTGCCTGTGGCAATACTCACCTGTTCATATTACTTGCACAACCCCGCCTTAAATAACGTATCAATACAATTAATCACGATAACAAATTGATGGCGCGTAATTGTTAACCCGATGACACGTATTACGTGGGCGGAAGGTCTGATTTGCAATGTCGCACGTATCATAATGTCATATGTATGCACTGTGGGTATCAGCGTGTCTATTGAAGCGTACCCACTTCCTGCTGCAGTGGTATTTGATAGTTACAAACATTGGGCCATGACACAGTATATATAAGCTTATTAAACAGTATGGAATCCTGAACATCATCCTTGCTTCATCCCATACATTTTTGGGGTCACCACTTCATTGAACTCGATGCGGCTTTCATGAGGAAAATCGGCAATCTGGGTCAAACCAGTTGTCTCAGGCTTCCGACTGACTTGTAACGATTGCCAGAGGTGATAAATTGGCAAGAGGGACCGTGCTTAACGTGCTCTCCGAGGCACGGAGGGAACTCGGGCGGTCACCCATATATAGCTACTGGCTTGGTTGCGGTTGCCTAACTTCGCTGGACGAATGATATGCGCAATAGCAACTGTGCCACGGGTTCCACACGAAAATGTGTCACCAAATATTTGATATACGAGCGATTCTAAATATAGTGTCAAAGAATTGTCAATTTGTCGATTTTCAATTAGAAATGCCGAAGCCGCTTATAATCTCGTAATTTGATCCTAGATTCCGTACTGTTTGTAGTAAGCTAGTATGTATACTGCGGCCATGATGTAACCGGCGTCTACTTGTGCCGATTGTAAAGCAGGTTCCATGTCGAATGTTTCCACTACTTTCCACCGTGTTATGTGTGCACATACCTTTAAAAACATGTTGCTATGGCCAATCCTCGTCATCATTTGGTTTGACATGAATAGATAGAAAATTCTCAAATCAACAACGAACACTTTTGAACACATTTATTATTCGTACGATATGATATTTTCAACAAGCAACAAGCGACGCAATTTCAAATCCCAGCAGGGCCTGTACCAATGAGTTATTCTTTGAACATGTACAAACATACATATGCTCACGCCTGTATCCCCGGAAGTGGTAGGCAGAGGTTTTGTTATCACAACACCCACTTTTCACCGATTTTGATTAACTGCGATCGTGACAGATGGTGAGTCTATCGCCGTCTCAGGCACTATACATACGTCTTTGAATTACTTCTCAGAAATTTGCAGGTTTCCTCACGATGTTTTCCTTCACCGTAAAGCACGTGGTATGAAATCACTGTACATAAGTTTTTTTAGAAAAACTCATTGGTACAGGCCCCGCTGGGATTCGAACTTGCGTCGCTTGCGTAGCAGGCGTCTGCTCTAACCCTCTGGCCTCGGGGTTTGAACATATGTGCAGTGATTTCACACCACGTGCTTTACGGTGAAGGAAAATATCGTGAGGAAACCTGCTCTGAAAAGCTATCCAGGTATGTATAGTGCCTGAGACGGCGATAGGCTCACCATCAGTCACGTTGGCACTTAATCATCTTCGCTAAAAGTGGGTGTTGTTACTACAACACCTCTGCCTACCCCTTCGGGAATACAGGCGTGGGCATATGTATGTACGTACATAAATGAATCCTTGTATTGATTAAAGTTTCTGATCGTACAATACGTTTGAAAGGGACATTAAATATGAAGGTGTGTGAAAACTATTTTATCTACGTGTGGGCTCCTGTGGCACAACCATGACCCCTTATTGCCATGATAGTTTAACTCTTATTATGAAACAGATGTATATGACGTATATACATCTGTCATTGTCACACAGTGGAAAAATGATGTCAATAAGAGCTTATGGTAAGACCCCTGAATGTATACAACTAGCTGTACCTCGCGGTTTCACCCGCGTAGATTATATTGCAGGTTTTGTTTAAATATAGGAAGCCTTAGTTCCTCCTTGTAACATTAGTTATCTACCAATGAAAGTCCCGTTTAAATCGGTCCAGCCGTTTCGGAAATAAGCCGGAACAAACAGACACAGAGAATCTTTGTTAAAATGTTTTAAAATTTCAAAATCTTATATACTTTCATTATGCATTTAGTGAAAATCTGTTATTTTGGAATTACAAACAGACACTTTAATTTTATTTATTTGTATAGATATAGATTTACGCATCAAAAAGTTTTGTGTGAGTGACTCCACCACTGTCTACCCACCGTATGTCTTAATGTTTCTTTGGAAGTAAACCAGTCACGTTCCTCCTAATGATGATGAGAGCCATGTACTCATGGCTATGCTCAATAGCATAGCCTGAGCCTGATGTGACAAGAATTATTTGTCTAGAAAATGTAGGTTACTTTGCCAAGAATAGGTAAAAGAATACATACATGGGGTTAGGCAGATCCCACCGTTTGCCAAATGCTACGATCCTTACATACTTATTTCGCTTCATCCACATTCATGCATGTCTTCATACACTTTCTTCGGTTTCGAGTGCTCCGACCTTTCCGAAAAATACTATTAATTTGGTCATAGTAGTTCTTCCTTGGACGTCCTCTACCGACACTTCCGGTCACATATCGATTTGTAATTGTGTTCAGTAACCTGACGGTTCAAAGGATTATGATATAACTACACATACGAAAACTAATAGTGTTGGGGTAGTCAAAGATTTGCATAAAGAACGAATGCTAAGTCCCAGCAGGGTCTGTACCTGAGTTTTCATACTACGTGCTTTACGGTGAAGGAAAACATCGTGAGGAAACCTGCATATGTCTGAGAAGTAATTCAAAGACGTATATATAGTGCCTGTGTGACTGTGTGTCTTAGTTGTGGCATTATTGGGTCCTTTCGCACCCAAAATGCTCACACCGTCCCAGAAGGGGAAGGGAGAGTTATTGTCATAACAACACCCACTTTTAACCGAAGAGCATTATGTGCCAACGTGACTGATGGTGAGTTTATCGCCGTCTCAGGCATACGTCTTTGAATAACTTCCAAGTCTAAGTCCCAGCAAGGTTTGTACCTGAGTTTTCATACTACGTGCTTTACGGTGAAGGAAAACATCAAAATTTCGCATACAAATAAAATAAATAATAAAGAAATTATAAACTTTCAATGCAGTATACTCATCATCATCCTCCTTTTCCCATGTTATTTGTTGTCGGCGCAATGTGTTCTTCTCTTCCATTTCTCTCAATCAGCCGTCATATATTCACTCCTATTCTAGCCATATCATCTTTCACACAATCCATCCATCGTTTCTTAGGTCTTCTTTTCCCCTTGTAACCATCCACATTCATAAACAAAACTTTTTTGGCAACATTATCCTCATCCCTCCGCATAACATGTATGTAACAAAATAAAATGGTTTCGGAAACCACTTAGTAGAAAAATATTGCATATTAATAAATCCGCAAACATCAACATAGAAAAAAAAAAGATTCTTCTTAAAACTGACTTCAGAATATTTGAAATTAATCATTCTCTTTAAAACTGATAAAGATATTTTTTTTACATTAGAAATAGATTATAAATAAAACTGCAACAATACCATTACTTATAAATGGCAATTACAAATAAAGTAGCACAAAGCAATGGAAATTAAACCCCTAATTACGTTAGAGAAAAAGCGGAAGGGCCTAAAGGGCCGCATAAAAAAAACATAAAATCTAATTCGATATAAGGTATAAATATTCAGATATATTACAAGTATAGTACCAGAACTGCCCGTTCAATGGTTTTAAAATAGATTTAACAGGCGTCTGAATCTTGATTAAGTCTCTTAATACCACAAGATAATCAGTCGTTTTCAGCAACAATGAGGCATTACGCAAGCCAGTTCCCACGTGAGATTAGCATGGGTTTGACTGACGGGATAAACGTGGGATTAACCAACGATCCACTTTGGACTCGGTCATAACATTCTGCCGTATTGCGACAAAACTTTACGCGGATCTACCTTGTTTGTTAATGCTCTGAGTTTACGATAAGAGTTGCGAGAACTTAATTTGAAACTTAACTTCTGCTTACATGTTGGGCCGTTCAAGTCTTGTATCCGGCTAAGGATTTACGAAGATTCATTGCTGCCTCACAGTCTTATCGCAGATCCATACTAATATTATAAAGAGGAAAGGTTTTTCCGTATGTTCGTAACGAATTGATTAAAAAGTATAAGTCCTTTTTAAAAAAAAATTCTCTATTTAAATGCTACATTATCACTCATTAATATAGGCTATTTTATCCCCGTACTCCCACGGGAACGGGAACAACGCGGGTGAATGTCTAGCTTATTTATATGCTATTGCCATATAACAAACATAATTTTTTAAGTCTGTTTGTAATTCAAAATGAACAGCATAGTGTTACCATAAAAGTATGGGTAACTAACTTTCGACATAAAATTACTAATTGCGTTCAGAGGAAAAGCATGTGAACGCTAAATGGTGTGGAAAACGATGTAGGCTACCAAAAGAAAACGTCCCGGCTTTGTCATTCACTGTGATAAATTGCTGCAAGAAGCGAGATAAAAGGTATTATATTAATTTTGTTACCTCCGTCTTTTGTTATAATTCCAACGAAATTTCAAATGCTTAAAGTTTTTTGTTGTTTTTATGGAGAGGTTCACCTGAGGGCTTGGTGTGAGGTCAAAGTCTGAGGGCCGACAGATGACTTGTGACAGCAATTTTAAGAAAACTCGCACTAGGCACTCTGATGGAAAGTGATCACCGCCGCTAATGAACATCTGCAACAACGGAGGCACAGTATAAGTATAAGCGTGCCTAATAAACAGTATGGAAACTAGACCGAATTTTGGAAATTAGAACATGTTGCTCCATCGAGCATGAGGGGTGAGACTTAAAGCTTTCAAAATTTGCTCCTTTATTAATTGTCAAAATAACGTAGATTTGTCGAAGTTTTTAAAATGCCCGTTAAACAACTAAATTATACTACGTGACACCCCTTACTGACATTACGCCGGGGTCGCTTAATATCTCGTATATGCGCGCGTCTTTGTGAGTGCTTAATTTCGAACGATTTCTTCCTAAATTCCGTACTGTTTGTAGCTTAGTATTTTAAAGTAAAGCAACATAAAATTTTTAAAAAGAAACAAGTTTGGTGGCCTCTGGGTTAGAGCACTCGCCTTCTACACAAGCAACGCATGTTCCAATTCCAGCGGGGCCTGTACCAATGAGTTGTCTAAAAACTTATGTGCAGTCATTTCACACCACGTGCTTTACGGCGAAGGAAAACATCGTGAGGAAACCTGCATATGCCTGAGACGGCGATAGACTCACCATCTGTCACGTTGCCACTTAATCGTCATCGGTGAAAAGCGTTGTTATTACAACACCTCTGCCTACCCCTTCTGTGAATGCAGGCGTGAGTATATCTATGTATGTAATATAATTATTTTTTTTACACCAAACGTGCAAACAAGAATAGCAAGACCCTTCAAAAATATTATTCTAGTTACACCTAATGAAACGACAAACAAGCCCGAATAATATGTTTACCTTGTGCTGTGCCGTGTTAATTTGTGTAAAGGCGGGGCGTATTTGTCAAAGGGGTTTTACAGGGTCGTTGTGTTTCGTGCTGCCGGCTGACACACGATATCACGTTAATTACTGCACACTTTTACCCATTACCTACTGTGATTTTGGCTTATGTACTTATTCCGGCAAAGCCTGTTTACAACGTCTATCTTTCTTTTGTACTTGTTAAATTGTCCCAATGCCTCATTCGTCCATCTGTCTGTGTTACATTTATAAACTGCGGACACGAGATGCTTGTTTTGATCCCAACATCGGGCAGTGGTATTTTTTCATCTGCAAAGTCCCAGTAACAGCCTGGAATCTGCTAAAGTTCCCGTTTACTGGCAATAGGCTAACCCTACTTACTTACAAAGGACCCAGACATATCCAACAAACTGTGATCATGCTCATCCCCAGCAGAGGGAAGTTCTTCCAGCCAGGCGGGTGTTATGCCTGGGGAACCGTTGCTCCAACTATTCTAGTTGGAAACTTGTATGTATACTGCAGTGCGCTCGAAAACTCTTATTGCGCGATTTAGGTTCTCATGTATTTGTACTCAAACTTTGCAATTGTTAGCGAGGAGAAAAGCTGCTGCAAAACCATTGACACTACAACACCCAAATACATGTAACACTTGAGAAACTCAGTGTAAGGCTGATCTATTAAAATAACTTCAGATATAAGGACAATTATTCAGTATATTTCTTGATGTCACGAATGAAATAATAAATATTGGTTTTAGTTCAGTATCCAACTGAGCTATGTATACACGATAATGTTTACACATCAATTGAGACGTTAAGTGTCGGCCTAAGAGACGTTGGTAAGTATCATATAGTGTAGACTGCGATGCTGTAATACATATAACTATCATTGTTAAGTAAACATACTTGGCTACCGCTGACCGCGTTTGGATTGTTGGTAACATTAGAATAATCACTGTTCAAAGGTTATTACCATGTTGAGTGTCTGAGAGGCAGTGATAGATACACGTCACATACATCTATTTTACAATGGAACTAATACTACATCGAGAGTTAATTATGAGACAAGCCCTAGAGTTAGCTTTGATGTTTAATTTTACAGTACCCAAATGAAATGTCAAAGCTCAGACGTTCTTAATACGCCCTGCTTAAACCGATGATGGTAGGCCCCCTGAAGATTGGACTTATCAAACGCATTTCGGGAATAGCTTAAATGTATTTGTTTGCCATGGGTACATGAATCGTAATAACCTACATTTCGCCTCTCGTTTATATGCAGAGATTACAAGCCAAGTTAAAAGCTTTCGGAAAGGAATTTCACCAAAGAGTGTCGTATTGCATCACTGACTACATAAAATTATTTTTGTCGCGTTGTTTAAAAGCACTTGGTGACCAAATTTGTCGGTAGCTGACCTTAAAATTAACAAATCTGAACCAGGCCAGAGACAGGTAGAGGTGAATCGACCACCTGGCCCGCATCTAATGTTATTATTTATTAAAACCCATATTGAATAATACTACTCAATTGAACTGCCCACTTTCTTGGTCCAAATGTAACGTGTTACACAACTATACAGGTTGGTCGCTTTAAAGTATGGGTGATGGATTATGATAAGCTAGCGGATGTCACACGGTGTCACTCTCGTAGTTCTCGTACTCAATCGTCAATCTTTGCTCTTTATAATATCATTATAGATTATTTAGATAGATACCCTAATCTTGTACGTTTATTTATGGACTAGCTGTGATTTAGTTACATGCCATTCAAGAACTTCTAAATATATTCTAAATAAAAGTAGTCTATGTTACTCCTTGAAACTTCAGTCTGTGAAAGTCCCGTTATAATCGGTCTAGTCGTTTCAGAGATTAGCCGGAACAAACAGATAGCCAGAAAGACAAATATAAAAAATGGGGTAATTTTTATGGGGTAGGTAGGTACTGTATATAATTTCGTAAGCATTTGCACAAACTAAGCTATTTAACCGTAGACTGACAATGTTATTTTTGTACGTGACACAACCCAGTAGCCAACAGGGTTAATATTACGGTTTAGGAATAAAAACCTCACACCGAGCATTTCTTCATAAAATACCTTAATATAATAAACTAGGGAGCCCAGATATTTCGGTCTAAAAAGGTTGTAAATTACCGACCAAGCACGATTTTTTCATTGCCTGTGTAAAATATATTTTTTATTAGACCCTTGTTTAGCAAAAACTAGTACTTACAGTAGATTTACGAGGCATATACATTACGGTCTGAGTCCTCTGATCTGCCTACACGAGAGGGTTGGGCTTGAAGATATTTTTTAATCTCGATACTTAATAATGGCGAAGGAGCTATTGCCGAACTTATTTGAAAATATGTTAATTTATAAAACTAAAGTTATTTATGGAAGAACGACGGACATCATGTTTGATTAGAGGTGCAGCAGAAGGCGATGAATTTCCAGCACAGTTATTCTTAATCTTTTGTGTTAAGGATAAATTCGGTTCATCGGTTTTTATTATATGTAGTGTGCTGTACGAAAATAGGAATAAGTTCTGACAGTCTTGAGTACAACTAAAGTGTCTCCGTCAGTTTGAATGTCATTTTCATTTCTGAACCTAAATAAACAATTATAAATTTATAAAAAAATTTGAAAAGCCGAAGTCGCAGATAAAACATAATTGAATCATTTTTTTATTTAAACTGTTCAAAATGTCTTCAAAATTTAGGGATTCCGAAAAGGAAATAAAAAAAAATTAACTAAATTTACCATCCACTTTTGTTATATCAATTCTCTCTCAAAGTCTCTATTTAAACATAATAAGGTACATTACACTAACACCTGAATCAGAATCGTCAAGTCCAATATCTTTGCCAAACCAAAAACAAAAAAAAAACAGCGAAAATTTAATCAAAAGTACAGTTGCAACCACAAATTAAGCTCAAACATCATCATAACTGTTCCAGTTCAGTTCAAGTACAAAGACTGATGAAGATGCACTATAAAGACTTTTTCATGAGTCTTACAAACTGGCTCAGAATCGATCTCGGACACGATACTAATAAGGTCAGTTTTTTCACCGATCACGTAATGAGAAGCGGTCATTTCGGTTAGTTATTGACGTCCAATGTCTTTTTTGACACTTGGCTGACGTTCAAGGGTTACAAATAATTTGCGGTTTCATCCGGAGATAGATAAAACAACATTTGTATACTCAAGTCAAATCAAACCAAATCTTGCAGGATGCTGGGTAGGTCATTCCAATAATCCTCATTGAAAATCCTCCTGGTGTAATATGAGAACGATTTATTAAATTTGGGCTATGGCAAGTATGAATGCCGTAAAGTAGGCTTCTGAGAAAACCGGTGACATTTAGCTACGTTCATTATGATCATTACGTATTATTAAAAAAATACTTATTGACAATCAGAACACTATTGTTCTGTATAATAAACATGTTACAAAACAATGGCAAACAAATGGACATGGGACAAGGAGGCAATATACAAATGCCTTTATAACAATTCAAGCTTTCTTGGGTTGGTTTCTGCGATAAAAACCTTCTTGTTCCGGGTCAAAGGTATCTTATCAAAATCTGTTCTTTTTTCACGTAACCTCTGGTCTGTATAAAGCTGATAATTTGAGGGAAGGCGGATCGAAGAAGGATGAATAAGATAGTATTGAAAGAACTAAGCTTTCTTTAGAATCCATCCTATGTTCATTGTCTAAGTCCGTCTTTACTAATTCAGTTTTGTCAAATGAACGCAAAAGATTTATAGTAAATTGTGGTCTGCTTTAGACAGACTAGCAAAGTAGAAATTCATTTAAAATATTCGTCATTAATTGTAGCCCTTCTGTTTAGGCGTAATGTCTACTTAAATTATTCAAAGCCGTGGGTAATTTATTATCTTTTGTTTAAACCATTTTAAGTCCTTTCAGGGCACTCACCAACTTAACGAACAATGTTGTGATACTAAGGTATAGGAGGCGTCAATACAGACAGACAGACACATACTCATTAAATGATTACTGCGCCGTCAAGGTCAGCGCTGTCAGTTAACCTATAATTTCATATTGGAGTCCGCGTTATTTTTATGATTCAGTTAAGGTAAGATGTAGATCACACGTCATAAATCTTGGTAACGATAATTGCTTTTACAGCTAACAATGTATAACGACTTTATCGACGTTTTTTGCTGGTCACGCCGCAACGGTGTTTATTTTTTCCAATCATTTATGGACTTATTGTCCTGGTAATTTTATATAAGATATAAAATTGCTTGTTTACGAAAAATCGTCACTGCGCTGCGACCGCTCTTTGACCTTGAATTTGACACTCTTTCTCGAGAGTTTTGTTCAATAGTCACGGTGGCCTGGAACTATAAAGTATCGACCAAAACTGTAACAGATTATCCAGATAACGCTACAGACAGCGGACAAACAGGTCTAGATCGAATAGAAAGCGATGCCAGCGACAAAACAATGGGCCAGAGGTACTTTCTCTCGGTGTTTCTGAAACAATGACTTTTGTGTAAATGTAACCAGATAGTTGCAAAACGTAACAGAGAAGGCCCATTTGTTGGATAAAGCGGCTGAATGGATGACACATTTCGTGTAATCACAAACAACAATGGGACAGGAGCAAGAGAATAACATGCATAAGTAAGTGCTCATTAACGCGCACTTCTGCGCTTCAAATATGAATTCTTCAAACCAGGGGTCTACACTTTAACTAACGAAAATCAAACTTAGATTCGCAACCATTTTTAATGAAAAGTCGGTTAAGAATACATAAACGTCAAATATTTTTAGATGACCACGTTCGGGCGTAATTTTAAAAGGATTAAGAACCGTGGTAAGAGATCTAGTAGTAGGCCCTCAGGAGGGGTCGGGACGCATTGGTGCACCAAAATTCGTCTCCTAGAGTAAAATTTGTACATTTGACCTCTATATAGCTGCCCTAAGGTCGTTGGGAGAATAGTTAGTTATTTATTTGAAGGTACCCAGACCCACCCACTCGTAAAACTATTTCTTTAAACTTCTGACACCCTAGTACTTTAGAGAGATCAGTGGAAACCTCAAAAATTTAAGGGAACGTGTGGGCGCAGGGTGCGAAATTCAGAGTGGGAGTGGGTCCAACCCAATCTTCCTGAGAAATGGAGTCGTTGCAAATTAATAAGCAATTAGATAATTAAAAACATGCGACTCATAAGACATCACGACATGGTCTTGGAATTTCGTTTGAATGAGTGCAAAGATTTCAAGGATTCTAAGATATAAACGCCTACAATTTGTTTGCTAAGTGTGTGTGAAAACTCGTTTCGTAATGTGATTTGAACTCACTGTGAAATGTTAAATGGTGCAATAATGCACATTATGCAGATTCCCACCGTAAAACTCAGCCCTCTGTTATCAAATAATTACGTAAATATACCAAAACTTTCGTTTCGTAATTAATGATAATTGCAAGGAACACTAACAGATGTATCGTGGGAACGGAATGGGATGCCTTTACGTAATTGGAATCAATGTGAATTCACCGGTGACCTAAAATAGTAATGGTACAAAATAGGTGCTTCCTATATTGGTTGAAAATTGTCGCAGACAGAATAGCATGATTCTCGATCATGGATAATATCGAGTAGGTCCCAGTAGTAACTTGAAGTTTACGAGGGTGTATAAGCCGAATATATTAACAACAATGTATGATATTTTAGTTCTATGTTATGCCGATAGATGGAGCTGTCACTGTTGACATTATTATTTAAATCTCGCTATCGAGAGTCTCAATGGGGCTTATGTATAAAACGTCAGTTATTCAATAAAAAAACTTTTTCCTCTTTGGTATATCGTTCTTTCATTACGATCCCAAGTACCTACTCGAAGGCCATAGTACTGAGTTTGTTCAGAGGGTATTATGTAATAAGGTATATGAAGTAGGTAATGATCAATGTGAATATAAAAATAATATTTCTTCCGTCATGTTTTTACTTTAGAAATGGATTATTGCGGGCATCTCTCAACTAATACATGGAAGTCAATCTTACATATGTTTCTTCACATAAAGGGGTTATGGGCTTTGATCCTATTGCCTCACCAAAGTGTTTTAACACCTCAATTTACAGTATTGTGCTATTCTCACAAATCGGATCTCTTCATTTCATGGTGATGAAATCGCCTTCTACAACGTGACCTTAGAAAAGAAAAGCTATAAAACTGCATTTAAATATAAGTGTATCTTTATTATGTGTGATTTTTATTTTTAGCCGACTTCAAAGAAGGAGGTGGCATCTCAATTTGACTGTATATATTTAATAAATGTATTTCTATACTAATAAATACTTCATGCAGTCTATATGACACCGGCCTGATTGTAACAGGAATGTAACCGAAATTTTTATCAAAATTAAAAACAAAATTCCCTCACGATTCATATAAGAATTAAGCATGAAGAAATGCTTCACAAACAACAAGACAAAGAATCCTAACATTAAGAAAGAAAGCGTCTCAGTTCTATTGTCCATTTTGTTTGGAAATCTAAAGAAAGCCTGCGGAGATTTGAATCGTTTTGTCGATTTTTTTTTAAAACCAGTCTCTTTGTCTGTCACATTTTTCTTAATTGTTTCCATCTAATGATTCATCTGACATTCGTATAAAAGGTTTATTTGTATTATCCATAACTTCTAGACTATGAAATGTCGGCTAAAAAGGGCTTTTAATAGTTTTGACAACGAACAGTGAAAGAAAACATCGAAAGGCAATCCTACATGTGTGAGAAACTATTCAAAGACCTGAGACGGTGATAGACTCACCAACAGACATGTTAGGAACGAATCATCTCTGGTGAAAATTGTTAATAAGTCTTCCTATCCCTTTATTCATCATAATCTAATATATAAAATTTCCATGTCACAATGTAGTTACCGTACTCCTCCGAAACGGCTGGACCGATTTGTATGAAATTTTGTGTGTACATCGGGTAGGTCTGAGAATCGGCCACATCTATTTTTCATACCCCTAAATGATAAGGGTGACCACCCCAAAAAATATATGGCAATACAACGTTTGCCGGGCTCAGCTAGTAATTTCTATATGTATTATTTCCCTGGCCTTATCCCATACATTGTTGGGGTCGGCACTTGATCACCTGATTTATATACGAAGCGACTTTCGCAACCCCTTTTAACGAGGAAAATCTATGATCTGGGCTAAACCAGCTGTCAGACTATTTAAGGCCTCCGACCGACCTGTAACGATTGCCAAAGATGATAAATTAGCAACCGGGACCGACGGCTTAACGTGCTCTCCGAGGCACGGAGGGAACTCGGGCGGTCACCCATCCAATTACTGGCTAGGCTTAGGGTTGCTTAACTTCGCTGATCGAATGATATACGCAATAGCAAGACCTCCTCTTCTAAAATGTATAAATCGATGAAATCTGCACGCATTGTACCATTTGACCTTAAGAAGCACTCGCAAATGTCCAAAATAAAGTTAATTATCGCATGAAGCCAACCATTTTACGGCGCTGACCAAACAGGGCCTCATAGCCCACGTCGACCTTCAGTTGACAAATGTTAGATTACCCGTTACCTTATTAGCTGTGCTAGCTCCTGGCACGGTGATCATTCAGAGGATATTACATCACATAAGGAACATTATACCGAGAATTTTCCTCTTTTGGATGTGTAATTGTGAGAAATTATCTGTTATTCTTTGTTATAAGGACACTTCTTTATCTGATCTTCGCGGACGTCACGCGGTTTCACCCCCGTAGTTCCCATTCCCGTGGGAGGACGGAGATAAAATATAACCTATATTACTCGCTTATGATTTAGCTATCCATTGCTGAAAGAATTCTTCAAATCGGTCTAGTAGATTCGGAGCTTATTAAACTCAAACAAACAGACAAAAAACAATCAAATTTCCTCTTTATAATATGAGTGTAGACATAGCTTCATAGATCTCGTTGTTTTGATATACTTGATGTGATTGATTACGTTGTTCTTATGGATAATTTATCTGAGATTGGTGTCGCAGGTTTGATTATGTTAGTTTTGACTTAATTCTGGCGTTTCTGGACTGACTGGCTCATGTTCTGTTCGAACCTAATTAACCATACTATTATATAAAGCTGAAGATTTGTTTGATTGATCTAAAGTTCAGATTTGAAAAATTATTTCAGTGTTGCTATTTTAATTCGAGGAAGGCTAATATACAAATACACATATATGATTACGCTATAACCAATCGCAGGTTAAAGTTAACGTTAGCCCAAAGTAACTATTCCACGCGGATGACATCACGGGCAGAAAATAGTTTAAGTATATACTAGCTGGCGCCTGTGACTGCGTCTGTGTCTGCGCAAGATTTGTCTTATCTTTATATTTTGAACAACTCACACAATATTTTTAAAAATTATTGTCCGTGTGTTATTCTGATGACTTCAAGGTATATTTTTGTAAAGTTTCTTTATATTCATTCAGTACTTTTTGCGTGAAACAGTAACTATCATCCATACATAGTCACAAACTTTCACGTCCATTATTAGTAGTAAGAGTATTTTGATAATTTTTACAGTAATATTTTGGGGTGATGTATTGATTAATCGAAATATCTATATATAAATATTGATACGACATACATATTATTCATATACCCTATTTCAGAGTATGACTCGTTTTAAATGAATATCCCTATTAAAAATAACAGTTATTTTATAGTCCTTAAGATTGAGATTTATGATTGCTGTCCGATGGACACGGTTGTGCTTAGAAAGGGCTGCGTGGGACGCCTTCCCACTGATTACTTCAATACACTCGACTTGGGTGAAGTGCAATTGATCCTACATCACGCAATGCAGTGTCAGTTAATATATTAATATATTAATAGCTCAGCGCAATTTATCATCTTTGGCAATCTTTACAGGTCAGTCGGAGGCCTAAAATAGTCTGACAACTGATTTAACCCAGATCACAGATTTTCCTCGTTATTCGGCGTTCAGCGGCTCAACCGCGAAAAGGTTGCAAACAGACAGACGAAGAAGTCCATATAGATAGTACCCATAGATAATTTGACGCAAGTTCAACTTTAACATCGTAATCACAAGATAGGATATCACGCAATGGTCAAATATCAAAGCTGTGGTTTCCAATTTCTAAAGGTTTAAAGGATTCCAGTTACTTTGGGACGTATCAACTTTCCAACCCATCTTTTATGGATTAAGTAATTATATTAGCAAATACATACGTACATATGCTCACGCCTTTATCCCGTGGGGGTGGGTAGGCAGAGACCACCTTTTGCCACATGCTACGATCCTTACATACTTCTTTCGCTTCATCCACACACTTACTTCGGTTACGAGTGCTGCGAATTTGACCTTTCTGAAAAATACTATTAATTTGATATTAGCAAAGGTAGAAATTTATAGGAGAGTTTGGTCTAACGATTTCAAAGGAAAACCCTTTTCCGTGATCGTATCCAGGGGTAATGCATTCAAACGATAGTAAGAAATATAGTCTTCCGATATCATGACGTGAGTTGTTGCATGCGGCATGCAATCGATTAGCGACAGAGTTGCAATACTTTTACCAAAGCAATAGAATTATACAGAAGGTCGGTTCTCGATACGGCGGCCTTTTTTCGCCTCTGTATAATCGAGTATAAATAGAGGTATACTAGCTGCGCCCTGCGGTTTTACCCGCGTACATTTAATTTGGTTCCCGCGGAACCCAAATGTTTTTAGCTAAGTTACTCGTTGTAAAATCTGCTATCTGCCAGTGAAAGTCCTGTTAAAAACTGTCCAGCCGTTGCGGAGATTAGCTGGAACAAACAGACAGATAGAGGCAATTTTTTTTTTTATTTCAATATTGTTTATGCTTTCATATGTATTCAGTGAAAAACTGTTATTTGGAAATTACAGGCACTTCAATTTCATTTATCTGAGCCTGTAGACAAAGTAACATTATCCTCACGCTTCGCTAGTAGAAACGATACAAAATGTACAGGAATGACATATGTCACGTGACAGATTGATGTCATCTCCATACATTTTATACTAGCTAGGTTTTAAATTGACAAAGTTTCATACCCTATTACGTCATAACATCTACCTGCATGCCAAATTTCAGCCCGATCCGTCCAGTGGTTTGTGCGTTAATAGATCAGTGTGTCAGTCAGTCAGTCTTTGAATTTATATATATTATAGATGTTACACATAAACTTATCAATCAATAAAGTAAGCCGGCTATCCGTTACCTTTCTATTTTGTACTTTTACTGACACTGGTGACTCCTCGTAAGTGGTTGGTAATACGATTTGTGTTCTCTGATGTAATTGTAATTATTCGCTTGTTAATCGACGCTTCGGGCCCTCGGGGTATCGTACAAATCCTAATTATCCGTTTCCGTGTTTGACTTAATTGTATACACTTAGCTACTGATACTATCGTGGTAATTATCACTCGTTATTATATAACCGTTTAACCAACATTGATTTATATGACTCTGGTCAGTCATGAAGAGCTTGTGGCACAGTTGCTATTGCGGATATCATTCGATCAGCGAAGTTAATGGGTGACCGTCCGAGTACCTTCCGTGCCTCGGAGAGCACGTTAAGCCGTCGAGTGATTACAATAATTGTAGATGTTAGTCCCTAACCAACTTTTTATGATGCTATTTGTCACAAAAGCAATTTATATTTTGTGGACCATTTTATGAATCTTCATAGGAAAGTGTGAAACAGGTAAATTGCGATCTATTAATCATTCGTGAATCTTAATATGAAGTGACCATTTTGTCATTCGATGATGAATAATATTCGGATTACATTATGATTCTCCCAAAGTGGCCGTTTTAGACCTACTGATCCTGTTTGGAAATATTCCCGATGAACTTGCTGTGTCCCGCGGTTTCACCCACATAGACTTATTCCATGATTGGTTTTATTTCGCGGAATACTATATTTTTTAACGTATGTTATTCTTTGTAACAGCCTTGAGGTTCAGCCGTTTCAGAGATTAGCCGGCACAAACAGACGAGACCTTATTACCTCCCCCTTTTTTGAAGTCGGTTAAAAATATGTTAAATTGTAATTACAAGCCTTAGATATTAAAGCCTTAGATTTAAGATCTAATCCAACTATTTACAACTATTTAGTAGCGAGATGCCTACTACCGCACTTAGTTGACTATTTTACGTTTAATACTATTTGTAGCATAACGTCTATTTTATAACCCCTCTAAACACTTAATCGCACTATGCCTACTATTTTTAATGATTAAACGAACTTACCTGTAAGTGAAGTTCTATCATAACTATACGAGCGCCTTGTCCGAAGAGAATTTGTCGCATGTTATATCGCACCTCGCAATTCTTAATGATAACAATTTTTTGCAATATCATGATGCCTACTTTAGTACAGTGTTAAAATGTCATTGTGCTACATACTGCAAGTAAAACTTATAAACTTAACTAAGTGCTAATTAACGTTTAATAAGTACGGTGTGAGCTTTTATAAATAATAATTGCTGTAATTAAGTGTTCGCGACAAAAACTAATTAGCACAAAGACTTTTCCTTGCAATATTCAACTACAGAGCTTGAGTTCTAAACAATGGCACTCAAGTACCTTTGGAACAAATTAATGTAATTATACTAATTCATTTACATTGCGTTTGTTTCTCCCGTAGTGAATAATTTCAGTCTGGGAAATTCAAGGAATTATTCCAATGTTCACAAATATTTAACGATTAAACTGTCGAAAATCCTTGAGATTATTGTGTATATAATTTAAACATTTTAAACTAACACAGGCATTAAGAAGTCCTGAGTATAGTGTAGAAATCTTGAGGTTTTATAGAGTTGACATTAAATGTAGTAGGCTATATAGAATACTATTCATTCGTGTACTCGTAACCATTTCCCGGCTAATACACTGAACAAGTTATGACAAAATTATTTTCTGACGGTATACGGTTATTTATTACTGTACACGAAATGTATTTATTTACCAAAATCGACATTCAACCTCAAAAATATCTTTATGCGATTAGACTTTTAACAAAATACTTCCACATTGTCCGAATGACATAATTTATACAGGATTATACATACTAACGCCAGGTTCGGAAGGTTGCTTTTTCTCAGTAATTAATCGTTTCAAAAATATTGTCCATATGCTCACGCCTATATTCCCCGAAGGGGTAGGAAGAGGTGTTGTAATCACAACACCCACTTTTCACCGTACATGATTAAGTGCCAACGTTTTTTTTATATTATCCAGTTTTAAAAATACCACCCATACTTGGGGGACTGCGGTTGCTTCCAATCAAGTGAGTGTCGTTAGTTCTTCTCCTGTTGTCCCGGCCACGAATAATTTGGTTTCCCAAATGAATACGTCTCGATATTAACTGATTGTATCCTTTAAACACGTTTGTTTTAATCCTCTCTGCATGTAACGTGTTTTATCACCACGACATAAAGCGTGTAACGACTCCCCATTCCATATTATTTCCGTCATGAATTACAAGTCAGGAGAGATAACGAAATTTCACGCATTGCCAATAATTGGGTCCTCACGTGCGATTGCACAATGATGTCCACGGTAATGTTCAGTGGTCTGTTGTAACGATGGCGCAATCGGGCGCTTCCGGATGCGTTATACCTAGGAAATTAGAATACAATATCAGTAAGAAGTATATATTCGCATATTAGTAGTATTATGGCATAAAATGTTTATAAAATTAGCGGACGTCACGCGGATTCACACGCGTTGTTCACGATCCCTTGGAAGTACGGGAATAAAATATAGCCTAAATTTCTCGCTGATAAGGTAGCTATCCATTGCTGAAATAATTTTTCAAATCGGTCCAGAATTTTTTGAGACAATTTGTTACAAACATACTTACGTACTAATCTCTCCTCTTTATAATATTAGTATAGATAATTTGCACAGCCTAGACTTAAACATATTGTAAGTATATATGTGTCAAACTATGATGGCAATAAATGCTCATGGTTGGGAACCTGAATCGATGTAAGAACATGCATGTATGTTTCGGCAATTGATGAATAATTATACTTCTTAGATAATTACATTTCTTATAATTATGATAATTTACAGTTATAATGTATTCTATTAACATTTTATCTTATCAATACTTTAATGAATACTTATTTACATTTTGGTTGTGTTGATTAGTAAGTATCGAATTAACTTGAGTTTTAATTATACTGTGATTATAGTGATAAATCTTATATTTACTTAACCCAACACATCATTATAATGTAAAACAAATAATTATTCAAATTGTTATTAATTAAAAAGAGATAGGTCATAACGGGATCTTCCGTTTGTTATATTATAGAGCTGCCCTACAGGGCCTGTAGACAAGGTAACACTATCCTCACGCTTCGCTAGTATGTCACGTGCCTGATTTATGTAATTTCCATACATTTTGTATCGTATCGAGAGCCGTGGTGGCCTTGAGGTTTGAGCAGTCGCCTGCTACGCAAGCGACGCAAGTTCGAATCCCAGCGGGGCCTGTACCAATGAGATTTTCTACAAAAACTTATGTACAGTGATTTCACACTACGTGCTTTACGGTGAAGGAAAACATCGTGAGGAAACCTGCATATTTCTGAGAAGTAATTCAAAGACGTATGTATAGTTCCTGAGACGGCGATAGGCTCACCATCTGTCACGTTGGCACTTAATCAAATTCGGTGAAAAGTGGGTGTTGTGATAACAACACCTCTGCCTACCCCTTCGGGGAATACAGGCGTGAGCATATATATGTATGTATGTGAAAAAAAATATATATCCATGCCTGCCTGCTTGTTCCGGCAGATTTTAACGGGATTTTCTTTGGCAGATAGAATACTTAATGAAGTCTACGCGAGAGAAACAGCGGGGGACAGCTGGTGATTAGTTAATAAATGGATAATAAAGCCGTGGTGGCCATGGGGTTTGAGCAGTCGCCTGCAACGCAAGCGACGCAAGTTCGAATACCAGCAAAGCATGTAACAATGATTTTTTCTAAAAAATTATGTGTAGAGATTTCACACCACGTGCTTTACGGTGAAGGAAAACATCGTGAGGAAACCTGCATATGTCTGAGAAGTAATTCAATGACGTATATAAAGTGCCAGAGACGGCGACGACGACCTCTGTCACGTTGACACTTCGATGAAATGTGGGTGTTGTTGTTACAACACCCCTGCTTACCACTTCTGGGGTGCCGTGAGCATATTTACTCATGGTTAAATAGCTCAATGATCATTTATCATTCACAATGACGTATAGTAAAATACTGTAATATCTAAGAATTTTATTCTAAGACTAACTAAACACTTCCATTTTATGAAAGCGATTAAGTTGGAATACCCTTAACCGAGTCGTTTCAACTCTCAAGTAATTAAAACTGTCCACTCTTCATTAGAATCGCCTTAATTTATAATTAACTTTACGTCAAAAGTAGATCCTTTGTGTAATAATTGCTTGAGGTTTTATTATAAGAGACTTGAAAAGAAAAAAGATCCGTGGTGGCCTCATAGTTTGAGCAGTCGCCTGCTACACAAGCGACGCAAGTTCAAATCCCAGCGGGGTCTGTACCAATGAGTTTTTCTAAAAACTTATGTGCAGTGATTTCACACCACGTGCTTTACGGTGAAGGAAAACATCGTGAGGAAACCTGCATATTTCTTTGAAGTAATTCAAAAACGTATGTATAGTGCCTGAGACTGCGATAGACTCACCATCTGTCACGTTGGCACTTAATCTAATTCGGTGAAAAGTGGGTGTTGTGATAACAACACCTCTGCCTACCCCTTCGAGGAATACAGGCGTGAGCATATGTATGTTCTATATCTATACTCTATATTCTATACATACTACATACAGATAAATAAAATTGAAGTGTCTGTTTGTATTTCCAAAATAACAGCTCTTCACCAAATGCATATGTACGTATATACGGTACTGACTAAATAAAAGCGAGTTTATATTTTTTTCTAAATCTGTCTGTTTCGGGTAATCTTTGAAATGGGCCGATTTTAGTGGGACTTTCACTGGCATATAGTTGATGTTATGGGGAGTAACATAGGTTTTTTTACGTTTATTTAAAAATAACATTTGGAGGAGCTCGTGGCACAGTTGCTATTGCGCATATCATTCGATCAGCGAAGTTAAGCAACCCTAAGCCTAGCCAGTAACTGGATGGGTGACCGTCCGAGTTTCCTCCGTGCCTCGGAGAGCACGGTAAGCCGTCGGTCCCGGCTGCCAATTTATCATCTTTGGCAATCGTTACAGGTCAGTCGGAGGCCTAAAATAGTCTGACAACTGGTTTAACCCAGATCACAGATTTTCCTCGTTAAAGGGGTTGCGATGGTCAGATGGCAGTCGCTTCGTATAAAAATCATGTGATCAGCCACATCGGGTTGAATCAAGTGCCGAGCCCAACAATGTATGGGATAAGGCCAGGGCGATTTAAAAATAACATTTAAGGTTCCTCGGGTGAAACCACCTATACTTGGGCACAGCTTCCGTCAGCAGTCGCCGCTGATTTTGAATGCATAGAAGTTACTTTTCGGGTCACAACTCGTTACGGCGGTAGCGCTAATAGAAACGTTACAAAATGTATGGATTTTACATAAATCAGTCACGTGACATATTTTACATAAATCAGTCACGTGACATATTTTACATAAATCAGTCACGTGACATATTTTACATAAATCAGTCACGTGACATATTCTACATAAATCAGTCACGTGACATATTTTACATAAATCAGTCACGTGACATATTTTACATAAATCAGTCACGTGACATATTTTACATAAATCAGTCACGTGACATATTTTACATAAATCAGTCACGTGACATATGTACATTCCCATACATTTGTGTCGTTTCTACTAACGAAGCGTGAGGATAATGTTACTTTATCTGCAGATCCTGTGCAGATTGCCTTTTACGTTTTCTGATAGGTATTCTAGGAAAGCCTTTAGAAATATCTTTCATATTATTACTAGACAGTTCTTATTACGGAGGGATTAATATTTCCCGCCAATGGAACGAGAGACAATTAAATACGAAGTACTTGTACAAAGTTACAATAATATTTTCACAATGATAGAACTATATTTAAGCTTCAGACTTTATTCTTCTATTGTGTTCTTTGTAACTTTTCCTATGAAATAAAAGCTGGGAGTTTTCTTAGAAACATGAACCTAGTAGAACAAATTATATCTATACATCTATACAGAGTAATGAAATTGAAGTGTCTGTTTGTAATTCCAAAATAAAAGCGTTTCACTAAATGCGTATGAACTGTATAAAAAAAAAACAAATTTTCAAAACTTTTCTATGTCTTTTTTTCCGGATTATCTCTAAAACGGTTGGACCGATTTTTCACTCAAATTTCATCAGCGAAATTAAGCAACCCTCAACCAAGCCAGTAGTTGGATAGGCGACCCTAGTTCCCTTCGATCCCGATTGCCATTTTAACACCTTTAGGAATCGTAAGAGGTCAGTCAGATGTCTAGGAAAAGTCTAACGACTGACTTACCCCAGATTATCTATTTTATTTATAATGACAAAGATCACATTGGATTGAATCAAGTGCCGACCACAACATGGGGTAAGGCCAGGGCGATGATGATTCAACGAGGTAATATTATACACGTTAGATAATAGGTTACTTATTACCATATGACAGCTTCCAACTTAGATTGTATAATCAAATACATGCTCACATCGGAATAAACTGAACAGCACAAATTACAAAACCCGATCCAAATATTTGTCCCCAACCATGACGAAGCGGTTTGTTTGAAACAATTGGAGTGTCGCAGATCAATCACAGGACAATGTACATATTTATACAGTAGTTCAAGTCACACAGAAACTACTGTAATAATAATAATAATGATCTCCTACCGAATTTCGGTTACGGCGGCTAATCTCAACGAGGATTAGCCATGTACGCAGGAGATATTATAGTGCACAAGTGTGTGCAAACACAGGTGCACTCTTTATTCCCTCACTCTCATAGTCCGATGGGAGGCAATCCGACACGACCGGAGAGAGATCAGGTGGAGGACCGACGGCTTAACGTGCTTTCCGAGGCACGGGGGTGGAAACACCGCCAACTGCCAAACTCCAGGCATTTTTATTGTGAATTTCTTGACAGTAAAACCCTGTATACATTTTTGACCCGACCCGGGAATCGAACCCGGAACCTCGTGATCGGCAGGCGAACGTACTAACTACTAGACCAACGAAGCAGTTAAACTACTGTACTGTAGGTAAAGAGAGTGAGGATGTATCCTTCAGGGGCTCCCATTTAGTGGGAGTTTTTCACTGCCGCCGTCCCAAGTCATCGCGATGACGAAAACACAGATTTGTATAGGATCGCAACAGCGCCGTCTGTCGGTGTAAATATGACACTATTGTGAGCCCATACAAATCAGCGTTTGCGTTAACGCGATAACTTGTAACGGCGATTTTAAGAAAACTCACACTAGGCACTCAGTTATATTACAACCCTTGGTCATGGTAAGGCATATTTCTGTCAAAAAATTGTCAAAAAGGACGAGAACGGCTCTAGCGGAGCGAATTTTGGTCTTTGCCCAGTGATTAATAAGCATGACATAGTCAAATGCTAGCTAGCTATGCAAATCGTTTTCAACAGCGTAGACTTCATTTCATGGGTGACTATATCGCGGAAACAAAATAAAAGTAGCCTCAATTACTCCTTCTAACATTAGCTATCTGCCAGTAAAAGTTCCGTTAAAATCGGACAAACCATTTCAGAGTTTAGCCTGAGCAACCAGACATACATATTGGCAGAACTATAATTTTTTTTTTTTATTTTGATTACTTTGTAGATATCATTACCTTATACAAATATTGTTAAGCTACTGTTTGTAGTGATGTATTGTGGTTTAGGGGCGAATCGAAACACAAAGTGACATCGTATTCAAATCACTTGTCAATGTCACGACAGATCTCTCATATTAATGGTATTGTTTACAAGCGTGGGTGACAGTAATCGTTTACACCGGAGTTTGTTGGAAAACTTTGTTCATCTCTACTGGCTGTTTTATTTGATCTCGTGGGGGCTGGTCATCTCAAGCTACACAATTATTCGTAGTACCTACTTTTAGTAAAAAAATTTGGTTTTTTATCCATCTTTGTGGGTTGGAACTGTCCATGGGTTTATATCTGTGATTTATTTTGTATTACACAATATTGTAAAAATATTTTTGAAAAGAGTAATTACTTCTACTAGTTTCTTGCCAGGTTCTTCTCAGTAAAAGCAACCTTCCGAACCTGGCGGTAGCATGTATAATCCTGTATAATTATGTCATTCTGACTATTTGAAGGTAGTGTACTGTGTGATATAGTGACAGATGTATACATGTCAATAAGAGCTTATAATATGGCCTATGGCCCCTGTACTTTATTTTGACATGAATAGTTTTGATATCTCAAACATACTTGCTGCTATTACCAAAGCAAGAAGTAACTTTATTACGAAAGGCATTTGGACTTGGAATTACATTAACCTCTAATGTTGGTCCGTTAATACTGAAATAGCGTAGATTATCCTTAAGCTCCGAACAGTGGGTGTTAATGATCTAACTTAATTAGAGGGCGAACCACGAGGCCAGATGATCTTTCTTCCCTTCTTCTCTGTGAACCCTCATCGCTGAAGACCGTGACATCCTGCGAGTACTGTCTCAATAGATTTTCTCCACCGCCCTCTATCTTCATATACTTAATTATTAGAAAAAAAATCTGATATGTTTAATATTAATATGTGGTTAAAATGTAACTGCAGTACTTAAGTAGATAACAACGTTAATATTTACATTGGGTGTAATATGCGATTCTTGTGACCGTAATAACACCTATTTTGTACCATATGTCATGTGAATAAATATTATTTCTATTTCGGCATGGTGGAATACGACGTACACCGGTATTGCGAATTGTTCGGCTAACTGGTCTGACCATCTTTTTGGACTTACGACCTCTTAATCCCTTGCCCTCTATTCATCCGAATACAATAAGCCTTTTAACATTATTATTATATCTAAATATACTCACGCTATTCCAGAAAGGTGTCCGAGGAGGTAAGCAAGCAGGTGTGTAAAATAGATCTTTAATAATTGGCTACTGTGTTCCTACATATTTACATATATACATCTACAGATAAATAAAATTGAAGTGTCTGTTATTCCAAATTAATAGCTTTTTTATCAAATTTTATATTGTTGACAATCCAGTGAATAAAATTTAAAATATACTAATTATCCTTAAAATGCCAAAATGAAGGTACAAAATACTAGAAGTCACCCCCCAAGAATTTCTCCTGAGATCGAACTTGAGACCTCAAACTTCACAGACAAGGCCACACTGACCACTGGCTTGTAGGTTGTCAATTTTCATTCATGTAATCCACCCAAAGCTTATTGGATTTGATCTGAAGTCAGAATACATCCGGGTTTTTCCAACTAGCAAATCATCCGACATTACATGATCTGTGTTCCTTCCTTATAACGTTAATGAGATTGGCTTATCACATATTGCTCCCTCTCTCAGGCTGGTCTTAACGGGGGTTATTTTTATTATTAACTAGCTGGTGGCCTGGATTCTTTATCCGTAGGAGGACTACTCGCTTTCTGCGAAAAACTTCGGCCGAAAGTTCACAAAGGTCCTAGCATGGTTCTTATTTGTTTAAAAATTACGTCCAAACGTCCGCTACAAAGTTGTTCTTTTCTTTTATATATTCTAAACCAATTTTTCTCATCTTATATATTTAAACGAGCAATTCTTGTATATATATAATCGAAATCTCGGAAACGGCTCCAACGATTTTCATGAAATTTTGCATGTAGGGGTTTCAGGGGCAAAAAATAGATCTAGCTTGGTTTCATTTATAGAAAACATCGTTTTGATCATGTTTTCAGGCACTGAAAAACTCATAAAATATTATTACAATACGACAGCAAATTTCCTGCATCCAGCGGACTTGACCAGATCGTCCGTCCATCTCGCGGGGGGGCGCTCTTCTGAAAATACCTACTCAAATATCTTGACTTATTTGTATGGATATTCGGACACTTAATAGCTTCATTAAAACTTGCCCCACAAAAAACTTTTCTTAAGCAGGTAATTAAATACAGCCTCGACGGACTATAAATATCCGAATATAGACCGAATCTGATAAATTGGAACGGTCTGACGGGCATCGGCGAAATAGTGTCGCATTAATGTCGAATGCATTCGAAGCTAAGGCCGAGGATAAAAATAAGTTATCGATCGTTTAAGGTTATATTTAATATATTACATTAAATTATCAACTTAATCATTATTGCTTATAGTAGAAGTAATATTCAGAATATAGAAGAGTAATATAGAAGAAGTATTATTTATAGTAGAAGCCTATATCTGGCAGTGTTCATTCAGTCTTTTACCCTGAGGGGTCCACATAAGGAGTTGAAATTGAGTAGTAATAAACTAGTAAATAAATGTATCCAACTTTAATTGTGGAATATAATAAAGCTTTATTATTATTAAATTATTTATAGTAGAGGTTATATTGCGGTGTCATCTGCCAACTGTCCTACCTTGATAGCAAAAACAGTTTCTTATTCATTTCCTTTCTTGTCAGCCACGTTATTCTGTAAGGTTTCTCAGCGGCGCACTCGACGTCGAGTCTCAGTTTCAACATCATCCTCCTGCCTTTATCCCATGTTATTTCTATTTCTACAGCTGTTCCTAGTTGTTCCTACAGCTGTGATATCTGTATTCACTACCATTCAAGCCATATCAAATTCAAAAGCTGTAACGCCATAGATAGTATGGACGTCAATTTAAATGTATTTTATAGTTCTCTTTTGTTTGATTCTGGAATGGTGTCATGTGATGTAGTGTGCTACGCTCACGTGTAAAATAAAATAAACGTGAGAACTTAAATTTATTGCAAGGGGGTTCAAATCCCCAACACAATACAAAATATCTTTATTTGATTAGACTTTTAACAAAGTACTTTCAAATAGTCAGAACGACACACATTACAAACATGCTACCGCCATATTCGGAAGGTTGTTTATATTGAGAAGAACTTGGCAAGAAACTCAGTAATTACTCTTTTCAAAAAGAATATTTTACAATTTTTAATAATATCTTTCATACAGTCCATGTTTTCACATAATCCATCCATCGTTTCTTAGGTCTTCCTCTCTTCTTGAAATCATCACACGTCGAGTGTCGGTGTCAAAGATACGAAATTGAACTTTATCGTATGTATTACGTATAAATTTCCTATGATTGAAATCGACGGTCGACGTTTATTTCGACACTGAACCTTACAGAATAACGCGGTTGGATTAAACAGTTTCTGTGCAAGGTACAAAATAAAATAAATATAAATATTGATCTTGGTAAACGTACATATTTGATACATCATACATATGCTCACGCCTGTATTCCCCGAAGGGGTAGGCAGAGGTTTTATAATCACAACACCCACTTTTCACCGAATATGATTAAGTGCCAACGTGACAGATGGTAAGTCCATCGCCGTCTCAGACACTTTACATACGTCATTGAATTACTTCTCAGAAATATGCAGGTTTCCTCACGATGTTTTCCTTCACCGTAAAGCACGTGAAATCACTGTACATTAGTTTTTTAGAAATACTCATTGGTACAGGCCCCGCTGGGATTCGAACTTGAAATGAAAAAAAAAATTTGATACGATACCATAAGTATTTGATAAAATCCGCAAAACCTTGGGCCGTAGGTAGAGATCGTATCCACCCAATAGCCAGGGTCTAAGAATATGGGCCCGGTACGTTGGCAGCGCGATGTGGCTCGCACTGCCTTGCACAGCGAGGTCTCTGGGGGCGGCGTCACAGCTGCCCCGGGGCACATCCACCGGTGTGTTCTATCAGAGTACCCGGAGTCCCCCCTGAGCACTGAGGATGGCCACCGGGGGGGTTTTAGTGCGGTAAGAATCTAGATATCGTATAAGGGGACAGTACCTAGAATCGTTCAATTCCTATCGTAAGTCTAGACTTAGACTTCACGGCCTGTTACCTTCCGACCTTACTGTTTCTAGTTGATCTTTCCATTTAAATATCGCGACTGTGCTTACGTTATATTTTAAGCTTTATTACCTTTGCAAACAGGTTGTATTCCTTTGTCGCAAGCTTTGCGGTTGATTTGGTATACCGACCGACCTTTTCCGTTTGGATTGTTTAGCTTGGTTCAGTAATGTTGATACCAATCTTGTTTGTTCTGGAGAACTTAATGGCATTTATAAGTATTTTTACTGTGACGACCCGGTTGTTAAGTCGCCTAAAATATCTCCTGAATCACAGTTACAATTCGCTTGATGTTTATTTCAAATTAGCTGTGCCCTGCGGTCTCACCCGCGTACATTTATTTTCATTCCCGCGTTACTGCTTGTCACATTAGCTATCTGCCAGTTAAAGTTCCTTTAAAATTGTTCCAGCCGTTTCAGAGATTACCCGAAACAAAAACGAAAAGCTGTTATTTTGGAATTACAAACAGACACTTCAATTTTATTTATCTGTATAGATTAGTAGTGCCTCGCTGTTTTAATTGTCTTAAAATCTAAAATAAAACTAGCCTAAATAACTACATATATATAACATTAGCTATCGATAAATGAAAGTCGCCGTCGTTAACCGGAAGAAACAGACTGACTGAAAAAGAATTTGAATTTTAATTTTTGCAGATACAAATAGACACTTGAATTTTATTTATCTTATCTGTTTAGATGGATCTTTGAATGTACATACATACATACATATGCTCACGCCTGTATTCCCCGAAGGGGCAGGCAAAGGTGTTGTTATCACAAAACCCACTTTTCACCGAATTTGATTAAGTGCCAGATGGTGAGTCTATCGCCGTCTCAGGCACTATACATACTTCTTTGAATTGCTTTGAATGTTTTTACACGAAACTGTGAAGGAGTATATATCATCATGTTCTCATGCTATTTGATTTCTTGGTCAACACAATGTGTTTTTCTCCTCAATTCCTCTCTTATACAAAATCCATCTTTTAGTTAGAAGAATCCAGAGGCCATCCAGTTTCAAAAATCTGGATGGCCCGTATACGAAGCCGACTATGTGCTATCAATCTTTTTCGGTAAATAACACTTTATTTTCAATCCATTTCCTCAATATTTCCGATATCGCGCCATCCAAATGTGTCCTTTGTACATATCCTGTAACGATTTGTATTTGCGTAAGATATTGGACTCGAAGGGGCTATATGAATTTTTAGGATCCCTTTGACGTTTGTATATGTGAACATGCTGTATAATATTCGTATAAAACGAGGATAAGTGAACGATATCGCGAAGAGGACTGGTAAAATAACGATTGTTTATATCTATACAGGGTGTAGACTTTTGTGAAGCCGCGATAGTTTTAGCGTTATGCTATATGTATATGCCTTCCTCGATAAATCATCTTCTCCCTGGCCTTATCCCATACATTGTTGGGGTCAGCACTTGATTCAACCCGATGTGGCTGATCACCTGATTATTATACGAAGCGACTGCCATCTGACCTGCGCAACCCCTTTTACGAGGAAAATCTGTGATCTGGGTTAAACCAGTTGTCAGACTATTTTAGGCCTCCGACTGACCTGTAACGATTGCCAATGATGCTAAATTGGCAACCGGCACCGACGGCTTATCGTGCTCTCCGAGGCACGGAGGGAACTCGGGCGGACACCCATCCAATTACTGGCTAGAGGTAAGGTTGCTTAACTTCGCTGATCGATATGCGCAATAGCAAATGTGCCACCAGCTCCTCCAAAGATCCTGGCCTTCTTGCAGACTACAATAAATTAAACAATACTTTAGAAATAGCATTGCTGTAATTGCTACAATTTAATATTTTGTTGCAGATCCAGGCTCCAGGGTGTTGGGATAACGGTCTCGGACCGGTCCCGGCTACAGCACAGTGCTTCCTGTAAGTTCCCACTTCGCATTACACTTTTAGTTTGCTGTCAACTTTCGTTTCCATTAGAGTTAATTTCATGGGAGACCCGCGGCACCCTAATGTTTTATTAAATAAAAAGTCTAAGTTACTGCTTATAACATTAGCTATCTGTCAGTGAAAGTCTTGTCAAAATCGGTCAAGCCGTTTCTAGATATTTGTGAAAGTTTTATTAAATAAGATGTTTCATATATTTAATCTGATAGTGTTATTCACCTTATTTGCCTAAACCCTAGAATACAGCTTTGTGCTTTATTATAAAAACTAGCTGTGCCCCGCGGTTTCACCCACATAGATTTAGTTTTATATAATATATCGGTTTAAAATTGACAAAGTTTCATACAAACTTTCATCTATTTTATTCCTTTGGGGGTAGTATTAATCCTTTCTTAGCGGATGCCTACGTCATAACATTTACCTGCATGCCAAATTTCAGCCCGATCCGTCCAGTGGTTTGGGCTGTGCGTTGATAGATCACTATGTCAGTCAGTAAGTCAGTCCCCTTTGAGTTATATATTTAGATTAGATAGCCAAATAACACCGCGCAGCGAAGCTAGTCCGTACATATTGGTTACACAATGCCTACCATATTCAAGTTTTCGTTTATAGTCGACTAGAGAAAGCATTCAAATCTATAACGATTATTGGAATAAATAAATAAATATACAGAGTCATTAACATGCCTATGGTATAATCCTTAATTTACATAAATATAGCTGTTATACGATTATAGAAGCGTTTCTCCACTCGCTACATAGATGGCGCTACTCGCTAACACTTGCAAAGTTTGAATACAATTACACGAGAACCTAAATCGCGCAATAAGAGTTTTCAAAAGCATGTATATATACAAGTTTCCAACTAGAACAGTTGGAGCTGCGGTTCCCCAGGCATGAGCATGATCACCCAAGTTCAATCAAGATTTAAACTGGTTACATCTACTATTTGGTCCTTAGCCTTAATGTACTCTCTTGTTCAGCAAATAAATATGTCTGTAGCCTTTACGTTATACCAAGGTGGTTTCTGTTATAGTTTTCAAAATAGTTTACTAATAATAAGAGACTGTAAGGCACTCAACCAATTTTTTCACATGTTCTCATCTCCCAAATAACACATATTATTCACTAGCTTATACAAAAAATACCGACTATCTTCGTACAAACCACGTTATAAATCTTTCTCAGGCACCAGTGCCACAGTAAAGAAACACTCAAAGTATCTCATCTCATTTTTACTAGGTGTATTTGATTTCACCGAATTTGTTTTTTTTTTTAATAATATTAGACTAATGTTGAATCGGGCTAGCAGTCATTGTCAGGTTATTTTTCCGACAAATTTTGTGCCGCAGTAATATGTGCTCACCATATCTGTATTCCCCGAAGGCATTCGCAAAGCTGTAATTATAATGAAAAAAAAATTTTTTTTTCATAAAACAAAGTTGCGACGCATTAATTAAAATTACATAAGGTACTAAACGTTGTTATTTTAAGTAGGTACAATATAACGTCACAGACATACATTAACTCTTGAACAAGGACACTGTCGCTCTCTCTGTATGTGTGTCTGTCTAATGCACACAAATTTCGCCAGTTATCTTCAAAGTCACATGTCACATGCCTATTCTCACTTACCGGGCAGTAAGCCAGACTCCAAGGTGCAACTGGGATATAACAGATGGAAAAGCAATCAACGATCATATAATTATTCTGGCGTTTCCTACGTAGTTGACGTACTGAGGCGTGTTTGGTCTACTGTGCCATGGCTATAGATCAGAAAACGTTAGTTACATTAGCAAAAATGGTCGACTAAGGATGCGGAAAGTGATTCAAGTCAAGTTCAGTACCTTATTTATTGGTTGTGGATGTCCTTTGGTTGAGCTAAGGATATGAGTAGGTATTGTTATACCTATATACATTATTCAATGTGTGTCTGTTTATAATTCCAAATAAATAGCTGCTTACTAAATGCATATGAAAGTATTTGTATACGGTACTCAATTTAAAAAAAACAATTTTCAAAAATATCTCTGTTTGTTTGGGATAAACTCCGAAACGGCTGAACCGATTTTCCAGTACTTTCAATGGCAGATAGCTAACGTTATATAGACTACTTTTATTCAACAGAAAACATTATGGTTCCGCGGGCCACCCATGAAATTCTGTTTACACAGGTGAAACCGCAGGGAACAGTTAGTAGAAGTATCTAAGTCGTGTCTGTGGGATTCAATAGACTGTGGATCTATTGATAGACCTGTCGACTGTCTAATGGAAACACTCCTATTGTCTATGTACTCTATTCACGGGGGATTCGAATCTACAATAATCTGGTATATTACTTTATAAATACGTACTATATTGGAATATGAAGGTGTTCATCGAAAGGTTTTTAGCGTGTATTAAAGTATTTTTCCAGCTATATGTATGTTTCTAAAGAGTGAGCGTTTGTCAATTATAGAAAACTAGCGGACGTCACGCAGTTTCACCCATGTAATTCCCGTTACCGTGGCACTACGTGGGGATAAATTATAGCCTATGCGACTCGCTGATTATGTAGCTATCCATTGCTGAAAGAAGTTTCAAGATCGGCCCTGTACCTTTTGAGCCAATTCGTCACAAATAAACTTACATACAAATCTTTCCTCTTTATAAATTCTTCAAGGCCTTGAAATACTGTTTGAGATTGCTTACTACCATAAGCATATTATACAATAATAATTAGGGTTCTCTGACTTGTGTGTTGTGTCTATGACCTTACAAATTACGCCTTGTAAACATTGCAAACTAAAAGACATTGTTTGGTAAATTCACATAATTGTCTGAAAACGCCCATTTGTTTCACACAGTTGTTATGTTACCCACACAACTATGAAATTAGCAATTTTACGCTTATCGTTGGACACTGCCGTAATGGTTGAATAAAACTTTATTGGAAAAACGGTCGAGGCTCGATAACACAACGTTATTAGTAGCAATATTGTTTGTGCAAACAATTTCTCGGTACACTGATCAGTGTACAAATAAAAAATACACAAGGATTTAAAATTTATTTTCAGACTCAGTAAGCAGTTCCTAAGGACTTTTGATATCGGGATTGTCGACGATTCCATATTCATCTGATTGTGGAATATTTTGGATAGCCGCCCCACTAAGCTCACCTTTTTTTTACATGGGGCATCCATTACGGATACACACTCACTGCGGGGGCAGGGAATGGTTATGCCTCTTAGCGACCAGGAGGATCACCGAGGAGTTTAGTCGGCGCGAGTCCGACATAACCCGCTGCCCCCGCGGTGGTTGGTGTATCCATAACGCTGCTGCAGAATCCATTATGCTGCAGAAGTGTATAAGCCTATCCCTGTCACACAGTCAAATAGTAGTAAGAGGTATGGTAAGGCTGGTTGCACATCAGGGAGCCCACCATCATCGGTTTAAGCAGAGTGTATTGAAAACTTCTTAGTTCTGACGTATCATTTTGACACCGCAAAATTAAACTTCATAGTTGACCGTTGTCGTAGTCACGTACGATCGTTGGCCATTAGTTCATCATCTCTAAATATTGTTTCCCATGTACTTTCGGGGTATGTGGGATTTTTACCACTCTAAAACCCCCCCCGGTGGCCATCATCAGTGCTCAGGGGGGACTCCACACTTTGCCGGGGCACATCCCCGGGGCAGTTGTGTCGCCGCCCCTGGAGACCTCGCTGGTGCTTGCACCTTCCCGGGCCCGCGGCTCGGTTGGATCTGGACGAACACAGCAGACTGTGTTCATAATTTAAATGTATATTAATCTAAATAGTGAAATCAAGTTATGTAATATGTTTTTAACCTTAATCGGTCAAAAAATGTGTGTATATTTCACATGGCATTATATCATGGTTGGTAAATTCATAAAACACCTTTACGAGGGGAATTAAACCTGTTGCTATTAAATATCGATAAAAGAAGGCGTATCGAATCACATCAACTGGTAATCTATACAATATTTTAAAAAGTTCTCTGTCTGTTTATTCCGCGTAATCTCTGAAGCGGCTGGACCGATTTAAACGGGTCTTTCACTGGCAGATAGCTGCTGATATATTTTTTAAATAGGTTTGCTAGCAGGGAACGCGTTGAATCCGCGCGGGATAAAGCGCTGGACACAGCTAGTATACGATACATATCGATAAAAACATGCATAATACTAAAATTTATATAAAGAACGCGTCGATATGTTTAATTATAAAATATACCCACTACCGTTATTGAATATAAGCTAAATCGCTTGATTTTATACAACACAGAGCAGGATATATTAAAAAGATTATAATAATGGAGTTATTAATATCTCGTAAACGTTGCATTAATTAATTAAATATCCGTCTTAACCAAAGTCGATGTCTGAGAAAAATAAACTGCTAGAGGTCGTTGACTTTTCGATATAAATTCTTAGTGCCGATTATCCTAACTTGGAGAACATTGGCCTTGTTGGAATTTATTAAATATATTATTTATTGTTTTAGCAGCGCGTATTAAGAACTTCTTAGCATTGACGTTAAATTTTACGATACAAAAATGAAAGCTTCACTCACGAACACACAATGTTAGTTTTTTACACAACGTACAATTTTTTGATACAGGAACCGTCACGGGCTTTGAGCTCTCAGCGAAAATAGTGGGGAGAAATATCATGTATTTATTCGCGCTCACTTCATACAGGACCCAAAAAAATACTACATTACATACCGTACATTCAAGGCCCAGCGCTCAAAATACCTGTAATGTTATCACTTAATCACTGATCTACGGAGATGATATATAATTACAAAATCTATAATAAAGTATGTAATAACTAATTCTAAATCACCAACATATAATAACATATGCTCACGCCTGTATTCCCCGAAGGGGTAGGCAGAGGTGTTATAATCACAACATCCTGTTTTCACCGAATTTGATTAAGTGCCAACGTGACAGATGGCGAGTCTATCACCGTCTCAGGCACTATACATACGTCTTTGAATTACTTCTCAGACATGTGCAGGTTTCTTCACGATGTTTTCCTTCACCGTAAAGCACGTGGTGTGAAATCACTGTACTTAAGTTTTTTAGAAAAACTCATTGGTACAGGCCCCGCTGGGATTCGAACTTGCGTCGCTTGCGTAGCAGGCGACTGCTCTAACCCCGAGGCCACCACGGCTCTCTTAACATATAATACAATTAAGTTAATCCATAAAAACACGAAACCCATCACGAGCAGCCTACGCACTCGTAATAAAATAGCCATGACAAAGCGTGTCCAAAATACAGTACAATGACTTTCGTTTTAAGTCAAAGTCAAGGTGAAAACAAAGTGCAAGTCGAGTAACGTAACTAGTGCGATAAATCTCACGACACGGACGATAAAACTGCCTAACTGCATAACTAGTTTGATCCAAAGTATTATTGTAATGGGTTTTGGTATAATGGTGCGACTAAATTGCAAATTTCTTACGTCTCGAAATATGCCACGCAACTGCTACCCACAGGAACTGTGAATTATTTTGGGATAACTACAAATTTGTCGGAAATTGCTCCGTTGCTAGTAGGGAATATTGACTTGTGTGAAAATAGTGTCTATAAATGATTTAAAGAGACAATTTTGCTAACTTATAAAACAACAATACCCGCACTGCGAATTAATTAAGCCCAAACACTAGGTACTTGCTGTATATCGTTCCTTCGATTGAATTTCGGCTCCATCATCAGATCGACTCCACATGCTTTAAATAATTAATGAAAATAAGTAACAAACGCAATAGTTGATAACCTCCTCCTTTTTGTAGTCGGTTAAAAACGACAGCTTCTCAAGAACTACGTGACAGAAAATGTGATTTGGTTTGTGAAATGAAAATGGAATTTAACATTGAATTATTGCAGGAACAGCGTTACGCCATAGTTTTAAGTAACAAATGGCGCACATCTATCCATTTCCTAGCCGTGGGTATTGTTGCTTAACTTAACTTGAACACACCACTAGGGCGATAAATCTCTAAGGCAATAAAAGCGTCCAACTGCAATATACAAGTTCTGGGCCAGAATACAGCTTGTCCGTAAATCCCTAGACATTTGTTCAACTTGTGGACATCACAACGCATATGTGATCAGAACTTGGGGTAACTTATCAAGTTCAAGAGATAAGTGTGACAGTTAGACAACAAAGCGAGATTGTAAATTTGTCTTTATGTACTTATTCGTACAGAACCTTTGGAAGAAGCCTATGGAAGATTCAAGAAAAACCATGAATTCGTTTACTTCAGATATCAGAATCCCATAAACGTCAAGAACTTTGTGCTGCTGGCTGAAGATGCTGAATCTCCAGTATTGTTTGACGGAGCTCGTTTAAGATCTAGATATAAAGAAACTTGTAGACAGGTAGACGTCACAGACAGGCACAAACAGACAAAGGCTGTAAACTTTCAAGATAGGCTTTGCGTTAGGCGCTTCAAGATAATAAAACTAAGTAAGAATTGCTTATTTTAGGCTCTACGTTCCACTATATCTAAGGAGTTTTAAAGCTGTTCCCGTAATCCTACGGTAAAGGATTCCCGGGTAATTTACTTATTCTTTTTTTTATTCTGCGCTTTTACCCCTCCTGTTCACGGAAGTGAATTGGGGTGCAATGACGTGGAATCACAAGTTTTTCCGGGATGAACACCTGTTACGTTCGGGAAGTCAACCATTACTTATATGCTTAACTAAAGTAGGGTCTTACGAGTAAGTATAAGAATTACAGCCGTCTGATTTACAACGAAATCATTTACTTGGAGATTACAAAGTTGACTGGTTCTACCGATTCCAGGATCATGCATTCTCTTCATACTTGTGAACAGGTGCTGCTAGTGGGGGCTGGTCATCTCAAGCTGAACATTCGTAGTAATTATTATTAGTTTAAAAAAAATATATATCGACTTTTGTTCACTTGAACTGTGTCCATGGGCTTATATATATTGTTTGATTTATATTGTATTACTCAAAGCTGAACTTTTTTTTTAATAGAGTAATTACTGAGTTTCTTGCCAGGTTCTTCTCAGTGAAAGCAACCTTCCGAACCTGGCGGTAGCATGTATAATCCTATGTAATCGTGTCTTTCTGACGATTTGAAAGTACTTTGTTAAAAGTCTTATCGAATAAAGATATTTTTGATTTGATTTGATGACAATAGGCTGGTTGACTAAATTTGAAAACTTAATATTTACATTGCGTATTATGTTATTATTATTTAAATAAAATTATTTAGAATTCCCTTGAAAACGCTGAATTAGTGTCATGGCGTTATAAATAGTATCACAGTCTGCGAAATAAAACTGTTTACACCTTCGTCAAGTGTCAACGGTTTTCTCAAAATGAATTCTTCGTATTACCAAAGCCAAAATCAATACGGAGTACTGGGGCCTTCCATGAGCTCTTATTGCCATGATAATTTTACTCTTATTATGAGACAGATTTATATGACGTGTATACAACTGTCACTGTCAGACAGCTGAACTGATCTCTGTTGTATGAAAACGTCATCAACAACATCGATGCTTTTCGTGGTGTGGCGTAACACTTCGCTGTCATGTGACTTAAACCCTATTTTATTCGAATTGATTTCCTAAAAATAATCTTCAACTTTTATGAGAAATAGGCTGTTTCTTGTCTACGTGCGTCTCATAATTTATAATTAGAAACTACAATCATTATTGCTTTTCTAGAGGCATAGTTGCTATTGCGCATATCATTCGATCAGCGAAGTTAAGCAACCCTAACCCTAGCCAGTAATTAGATGGGTGACCGAGTTCCCTCCGTGCCTCGGAGAGCACGTTAAGCCGTCGGTCCCGGTTGCCAATTTATCATCTTTGACAATCGTTACAGGTCATTCAGAGGCCAAAATGAGTCTTGACAACTGGTTGAACCCAGATCACAGATTTTCTTCGTCAAAGGGGTTGCGAAGGTCAGATGGCAGTCGTTTCGTATAAAAATCAGGTAATCAGCCGCATCGTGTTGAATCAAGTGCCGATCCCAACAAGGCTAGGAAGATGATGATAAAACCATGCATTTTTTTATATGTGAACACAAACCTATTCTATTTGCAGATGGCTTGTAACTTTTATATCAGAGCTAACTGTGGCGGAAATCGGTCGGATCACATCATCGTCATCAGCTAGGTAGTCTAATTCAAAAGTTACTTTTAAGAACCACTGGCCTTCTTTACACTTCAAATGAAGATGCTTGTAGTATAATTAGATGGGCTGCTTTCATTGTGGATCGATCACATTTTTCAGTTATATTTTCCACAATATAGGTGTTCAATCAAAATATACTGTCTAAGCAGACAGTGCCTCTGGGGACACATAAATCGTCTCTGTTTACAATTCGTCACGAGTCCAGACCCATTTTTACATGCAAATTGAATCAGCCTCCATTGGCGCGACGATTTACGTCCTGCCTGAAGATTAGAACAACACAATTTTGTATATTATTAGGACGAAGGTCGGTGTACATTACAAGTATATATAATTTACTGAATTGTATATGTTTGATTGCCTGCTCATAGTTAATGCAACACACGGACTAAACTTTTAAGATCACCTTAATCAAAAACCACCTTTATCTATACTAATATTATAAAGTGGAAATATTTGTATGTTTGTAACTAATTTGCTTGAAAACAAGTGGACCGAATTGAAAAAATCTTTCAGCAATGGATAGCTACATTATCAGCGAGAAATAAAGGCTATAACTTATTCCCGTACTCCCACGGGAACGGGAACTAAGAGGGTGAAACCGCGTAACGTTCGTTAATTATGATATATTATTGTTGCAGTGTTGAGTATCTCTTGTGCTCTTTTGAAGCTTCTTATATGGTTTAAACATTCAAATTATATGGAAAATATATTCGGACACGGCTTTTATATCCTTTAATTATATTATAGAACTTCAAACTGGAACGTGGTTATTTCGCTAAAAGCATAATGATATAATTTGGAACAGAACAGAACTTACGAAATTTAATTTCCTCCCCTTTAAATGATTCTACGTTGAAGTTGTTCCAACGTTTATCACCTATTTATTCAAAGGCTCAAATATTAGTTCATTCAACACAGTATGCGGAGTATTTGTTTAATGAAGAGTAACATATGCACGTACCTTCAGAACGAGAGGGTATCAACTCAAACATTAGCGAAAATAAAAATGTTACGATCATAAGACAGATATTTTCTTTTTAACTTTTATGACAATGCATATTTACAACGTAAACTATACTAATTCTTTATAGTAAAAAATACATTGTATTCCAAACTGGTAAATTAATTACTGCATAAGTTATATATTCAAACTGAAAGATCTTTGTTTTAGATTTTAAAAAATATATAATTTTTTTATCGTTCTGAGCATGCGATATATTTGATGGTGTGTATATGGATGGTGTATGGTTGTAGGTCGATTTTATAAAAAAAAAAAAGGAATTTAACTGTTGTTTGAACCACATTCATGCCCCGTCTCCCGTGGGAGCGCACAAGAACGTCAGGTAATTTTCTTTACTGGTCTTATTACTTTAATTTGATGTATGATTTCATAAGTGTTTTCCCAGTGCATGGCTGGAGTTGTATACATCTATCATTTCATAATACTTATTTAAATCATTAATTAGTCTGTTCGTCAAAGCTTCAAAGCTTCGATAGTATTTACAGGCATCTCCACTCCTTCTCTTCTCCTTTAAATCTCCTTTTATTTCTCTTCCACACTTATAGTTCTTCTGGTGTCAACTAAGTCGGAGGTTTGCCGTCAAATTTTCTGTAACCATAGAATTTAGAAGTATCAAGTTTTAGAAACCACATAATGTTGAAACTGGAAACATTATTCATAAATCTGTCCACACACTGTATACTTAAACTAATAACCACAATCCTCAAATAGTACGTATAGCTAAACCTTGATTAAGCTCCACTGAACCCTAGTAATACCACTACTGAATACCGGCTTAGCCTCGTCAATACTCCATGCATATTACATTCATAATGTGCTGGACAATAGTTTATTCAAATTCTAACTGACGTCTGATAAAGTTTTACGTATAATCTGGTAATCAGACTCGTGAGGGTCATGATAACTAACATGTATATTTATTATATATACACGCCTGTATTTCTCTAAAGGATAGGCAGAGCTTTCTCCAGTTATGTTAAGGTCCACGTCCAATAGCGGCGAGCCTATTGCTATTATCCAGTCCAGGGTTGCTGCTGAGAAATTGCAGTTGGAAAAACCCAATAATATTTTGCCCGTTCCGGGATCGATATTAGGACTTCGTGTTCAGACTAGACCAACGATGAAGAGATACATTCAGCTTGGTCCTGTCACGACTAAAGAACTCGCAGTGAAGAATAGTGGGGATACTGCACATGTTTTTATTCGCCTCGCGCCATACATATAGACAGAGACATGACTACTGAGCATTCGAAGGTACTCGTTCGTAACTCGTGTCAGGACCTGTACAACCCATTCTTGGACTGATTCAATAGAGACGAACCAACCTAGTTGGCAAGTGATCACTGGCTCCATTATCATCGTATTGATTGACTGGTTTTCATCATACAGGTTTTGTTTGACCTTTCGGTAAAAGGTCGAGGCGATAGATTATGGGGTCACGTTTTCAAATAAATCTTGAATGATTTGACATTGAAATTTGATCTCTCTATGGTGACAATCAATTTGGATACATTTACATTAAATGTGTAATATTATACATTTTAATGTGCCTTTTTGTCTGTTAAATGGGTTTTAAAATTAATTGACATACACGGTTTGATTAATGTTTCATTAAAATATTGTTATTGTTTTATTTTATTTCGTTATCTGTGCTGTGAAATTAAAAATGCTGAATATATCCTTATCATGATTAATCTTTAACAAAGTGCTTTCAACTGCCTAGAAAGACATGATTATACGGACATCACGCTGTTTCACCCGCGTAGTTCTCGTTCCCATGCGAGTACGGGGATAAAATACATAGCGTATGTTACTCGCTAAAGATGTAGCTATCCATTGCTGAAAGAATTTTTCAAATTGGTCAAGTGATTTCGGAGCCTAATCAATGCAAACAAAATCTTTCCTCTTTATAAGTGTAGATTATAATTGTTACCGCCGGGTTCGGTTGCTTTCACTGAGTAGAACTTGGCAAGAAACTGCAATTAATATATATACGACAATAAAAATTATATACCTGTGAAATGAGGAGACTGGTGTCAATTTGTGGGACGTTTATTGTAGTACAATATTATAGTATACGAGTACATTGAACACGTAAGGTGCAGAAAGGTATTGCACGCACACTTGTAACGGTCACGGCCCTTGACACGTTCAAAAATCCTTCGTAATGATTCTATTTAAAGGTAGACAATATTTCTTAAAATGTAGAGTGTTTCCACAGACACTGCTACCCTATATCGTTAAATTGACATTGATACACAGTTCCAATCACATATCCATAGATAAACAAAATACAGCTATTCTTTCTATTTCATATACTCTATGTATGTACCCTATAGCTAGCTACCTAGTATATCGGTATATATAAAAATGTTATGTTAATTCCTGTATGATCGAGCTGAAATTTTAGCATGATATAATCCACATCAGGGATTGTTTTTATGTATTTTTTTCATCAGTGACATATCCGCGACCGCGAAAAAACAGTTTTTTAACGATCAGCAGTGTACCAGTGACCGTGCCATCTGCCGGAAGCGAGGAAAACATTCGCTGCCAGCCGCAATAGTAATGGCGCAGTCACAGCGAAGCGTGGCAGGATACAGGGGCCCAACCATGAGCTCTTATTGCAATGATATTTCAGCTGTGTGACAGTGACAGATGTATACCCGTCAAATACAGCTGTCTCACAATAAGAGTAAAACTATCATGGCAATGAGGTCATGGTAAGGCCCCAGCTAGTTACTTCGTACAAATTGTAAGGTTCGAGATGACCGTTTCAATTCATTGGCGTCTGTTATCGATAATTCTGGATTATCTGATATGGGATCGCGCCTATTTAGCGGCTATGTGGTTCTCCTCATCATGAAGATAATTCCGAATGAGTTGAATTAGCTTTCTTCGGATGAATTACTGCCAATAAAGAATCGGATCGGCCGTGGAATTCAGAATCCATTTCTAATTCTCCATTTCTAATCTAAGTATTGATATCGATCCTGCTGTGTTTGGTTTTGATTGGCTAAGGGCGTCGAGAGCTATAATGTATGCGGTTGTTTTTATCTATACAGATAAATAAAATTGATGCTGTTCACTACTTAGGGTTACATACATAAAAATATATTTGTAAAATTACGCTCTGCCAGTCTGTTTATTTCGGTTAAGCTGTGAAACGGCTCTATATAGAAAACTTGTTATTTTGGAATAACAGACACTTAATTTTTTTTATCTGTATAGTACATACATACATATGCTCACGCCTGTATCCCATGGGGGTAGGCAGAGACCACTATGTCTGTATAGATAATGCATGATAATGTCTGTATAAAATAGCTGTTCATCTCTGGAACTCACTTCCTTCATCAATCAGAGAAGCTCAGACTATAAAATCTTTTAAAAGACTATTGTATGATTATTATATATCTATTTAAATAGTATATTGTATTTTGTTCATATATAGCCTTATATTGTATGTATATTATATATTATATTTATTTATACCTAGTCTTACTTTCTTTGTCTCCCACACCTGCAATTAATATTTTTCATTTCGCTGTTTCCTAGTACCCTAAGGTTGTCTGGTAGAGATCGCTCTAGCGATAAGACCGCCTTTTGTTACCATACGTTATTAATATAACTATAACCTGTACTATATGGTGTGCAATAAAGAATATATATTATTCATTATTATTATAATGTAAAAGTACAGATAGATCAAACTAGCTAAACAAAATAACATCCAAGGTACTTTTCAGACTTATACAAAGATCTGTATTAATATTAAAAGCTATCGACTGTTGAAACCTGATTGTCTCTCAATAAATTCAATCTTCCGAACCTGGCCCTACGAGCTCTTATTTATATCATACTTTGACTCACATTGTGAGACAGATGTATGTGACTTGTATACATCTGTCACTGTCTCACAGCTGTACTATCATTGCAAAGAGCTCATGGTGGTAACATTTATAATTCTGTATAGTCATGTCATTCTGAAGATTTTAAAGTTCTTTGTTAATTTAGAATTTGTTGTCTTACTTTAAACAAAAATCCAGCATTATGTAAGGTATAAATCGGAAAAGTAATTATGTTAAGCTTCTTATGAGGCTGACCGTATTTCTCATTACCATGAGACGGTGACATTAGATGTTAAGATGATGGTGGGAACGGGCGACGAGATGATTACCTAACTGTTACTTTTAATTATCAGTAAATAAAGTACTAAGCCTGAGACGGCGATGGACTCACCATCTGTCACGTTGGCACTTAATCATCTTCGGTGATAAGTGGGTGTTGTGATTACAACACCTCTGCCTACCCCTTCGGGGAATACAGGCGTGAGCATATGTATGTATGTATGTACTAAGCCTAAATCTAAATAGGACTAATCTAAGTCTATTCAGGTAGAATTTATTAACGCCTACGCAGGTGTTAATAAATTCTACATAAAAATAAATTCTACCCGAAACTTAGATCGTGTTATGATTTTTTAGTCCGAACTTGGAGCTAAAGTTATCTCTTTTCCAAATTATATAAAGTGAAGAGATAGGGGGTTATGATTCTTCTTCTTCATCGTTTTCCTCACAGCTGAGGGTCGTGACCACCATAAGTAGCTCTATCTGTAAGAGCTCTCCAGGCTGCTGTGTTCTGAGCCTGATGAAGGGCGGACTGTGTGCTACTATTAATTGCCTCTAGGAGAGGATCCGTCCAGCGAGTTGCAGCTCTGCCTCTACTTCTCGTTCCCTCGACACGGCCAACCATTATGCTTTTCTCTAGGCTGTGTGTTTCTCTTCTCGCCACGTGTCCAAAGAAGGAAAGTGCCCTCCGCAAGCAGACTACAGAGATATGATACAGCATATGAATAAATAACACGTGCACGGGGGTGCAATTAGGAACCAAGAGGAACATCGTGGTGTTTAGTCCATCTAAGTCTGACTTAACTCTTCCCCTGACCCGCGGCGGTTGATGATTTTATCTTAGTTGTGGCAATATTAGGTCTCGTCACTAATAATAATTAAAAAAAGGTCTGGTTGCCCGGAAGCACGACGGCAATTGGGATATTTTGTGCCGCCCTTATTCTCTACGTTCCTGACTCCTCAAATACTCCCCTGAACAAGCCGGCAGATCATGCCCATGGGGAAGAGCTTATAGTCCTCTGGTTTCGGATATGCCTTACCCGGTAGGTCCATTCCATACGTCACTCCGGCCATTCTTCAAACCAACCATCAAATTCAAAATAACCATCAGATGAGAAGAAGTATGCTTGTTTGCAACTCGTACAATATCCAGCTTTGCTCATTATGCAAGCCTCATAGATGTCATTTCCTGCAGCTTATCAACAGTAATATGACTGGAACAAGTACTAGTTGCCAAGGTAAGCTGTTCATGACCAGGTACCAATCAATTTCCTATGATAACTTCATTAAAACGGTGTTAAATAATTACGAGGCTATAAGCAGCTTCCTGGGATATCCCGTTATGTTTATTCATATAATGCAGGAGAGATTTTTAAATTCACTATGGGATTGACGATCTAAGATCGCTCGTGGCATAGTTGCTATTGCGCATATCATTCGATTAGCGAAGTTAAGCAACCCTAACCCTAGCCAGTAATTGGATGGGTGACCGCCCGAGTTACCTCCGTGCCTCGGAGAGCACGTTAAACGGTCGGTCCCGGTTGCCAATTTATCATCTTTGGCAATCGTTACAGGTCAGTCGGAGGCCTAATATAGTCTGACAACAGGTTTAACCCAGATCACAGATTTTCCTCGTAAAAGGGGTTGCGAAGGTCAGATGGCAGTCGCTTCGTATAAAAATCAGGTTGGATCAAGTGCCGACCCCAACACTGTATGGGATAAGGCCAGGGAGATGGATGGGGATTGACGATCTAAGGGATCTAATTAGTACAATAGTATAGAACGAGCCAATGTGGTAATGTAGATATTTGATGTGTAAAGTGAGGAAAAACCCAGGACCTTGTGTACCAAAGTAACGTTTGCAACCACGATATCAACTTGGCAGCCAATTAAATGGCTTACGATCGTCCCAATGCAGAAGGTACTCCTGTTTTAAATTAGTAAATTCCCTATTGTAATACGTACAAGGAACCCATTGTGACATCAGTACAAAGAGCTTTAAATTGAGCGAAATGGGAACCCTGATGCGACAGGCGGAACGAATGCGACTTTCCAGGGATACCATATAACGTGTATCTTGCCTGTATTTTATTTCATCTGGTAACGTAGTTGTAGCTTGTAAGCTTTTGATGTATTACAGTATTTACGTGTGTTTTAGGAATTTATTTAATTAATCAGCTGGCATCTTTTACATTTCATAAAAATAAAGAAATATACAATAGCGAACGTCACGCAGTTTCACTAGCGTAGTTCTCGTTCCCGTGGGATTACAGGGATAAAATATAGCCTAAGCTATTCGCTGATGATGTAGCTATCCATTGCTGAAAATGTTCAAGATCGGTATAGTACCTTTTGAGCCCATTCGTAACATACTTATCTTTGCTCTTTGTAATATTAGTATGGATATCATAATTTTAAGCTGTATGCTGATTATTGAACCTTGAATGCGCTGGACTCTGTCCGTCTGTCTCCGTTACCCCCTCTACTTTAGCCGAGCGCTCATTGCTTATCTGAAAAGTAGTTATACTAAGATTTCTGTAGAAGATTAAACTTAAATGTTTATCATCCAGAAAACCCAGTGATAATTAATTCTAAGTTAGAACTAAGTGCTCTAAGATGGTTCTAAGTTAGATTGTCGCAACCCAAAGTTAAGAAATCCATTCGAAGTTCTAGCTGCCAAAGTAGTTGTATTACCTGTAGAATTGAGACATTTTGGTAATTGTGATGATGAAGTTACTCACTCCAGTCCTCCAATACAGATAAATAAAATTGAAGTGTCTGTTTATAATTCCAAATTTACAGCTTTTCAATAAATGCATTTGTATATACATCGCGCATCGGTAGGCCCATGAAAAACGAATTTAAAGTTTTTTCTTTGTTTGCCTATCTGTCTGTCTATCTGTTTGTTCCGGCTAATCTCTGAAACGGCAGGACCGATTTAAACGGGGTGGGTATGCTGGTTTTGTCTCCTTTTATTTTCCAGCAATGTACAAAGCGAAAGACGTCCATCTATTACAATTATTTTTAAGCCACGGCTACTAAGGAGCGAAACTTCAAAATATAAAATGACCAAGTTAACGAGCGTTTCAAAGCTCCTTTGAATATGGCAGCCGCTTTGAGTTTATGTAAAATACATAGTTAAGATGTATTTTATAATAATATTATCTTGTGTAGTTAAGGTATGTAAATAAAATACCTTGTAGGTTTAATTAACGTGTTGGGAGTGGAGGAAGGCTGTGTATTCTGACCAAACATGCATAAATACATATTTAGACTTATTTTATACAGCTTTCTACCCGCAGCTTCGCCTGTGTGGCAATAAGATTACACACTCTTACAAAATTCTAAAATATTTATTCACTACTAGCTGCGCACCGCGGTTTCACACGCATAGACCTTCTTAGGTTGCCCACGGAGCCCTAATGTTTCTTTCAACAAAAGTAGCCTAGCTTACTTGTAACATTAGCTATCTGCCAGTGAAAGTCCCGTTTAAATCTGGCCAGCCGTTTCAGAGATTATCTGGAACAATCAGAAAACACATAAAGAAAAATAAAAAAAATTGTTCTTTTTATTTTATTTTTTATTATCTATAGATAAAGGACACTTGGGACACTCATTGATTCATTTTTTTAAGCTAACTTGGGCTAATTTAGTACCGCTTCCAAATGTAGGCCTTTCAGGAGAAGCTAAACAGATACTTTAAAACCCCATTTTACTTATAGTACACTTCCATTTCGCCGGTTATCTTTCATACATACATATATACATATGTATGTATGTATATAAAGATGTGAGCATATGTATGCTCACGCCTGTATTCCCAGAAGGGGAAGGCAGAGGTGTTATAGTAACAACACCCACTTTTCACCGATGATGATTAAGTGCCAATGTGACAGATGGTCGTCAGTTTGTCGCCGTCTCAGAAGTCACTGAACACATGAACGTTTTTAGAAAAACTCATTGGTACAGGCCCCGTACCAATGAGTGTTTCTAAAAAGTATATGTTTAATTCCCATGCACTAGGAGGCGAGCTTATTGCCATTAAATTAGACTTCGGACTTTGACTCAACAGTAACTGTGTCCGGCCTGGTGGTAGAACCTAGGACCCTTTACCGACCAACGAGGCAGTCCACACCATTGAAATGGATATGTTTGTCGCATGCAAAGTATTAAAAAAGAACATCATTATAATACCCGTTTCTTTTTACAAAAGTATTTTCTTGGAAACATATTTTATTTGGATCTCGAGGCGAATATTTTCAGCGAAGTAAATGGATTGTGGGTGTCTTGTTTCATCATTTTTCAGAACTGAAATAACTAGTGGAACCTTGGATTATATACCTTGGAACCAGCGTTGCCAGCTCTCGTTATTTTTAAGTAGATACATACATATATATGCTCACGCCTGTATTCCCCGAAGGGGTAGGCAGGAGTGTTGTAATCACAACACCCACATTTCACACAAGATGATTAAGTGCAACGTGACAGATGGTGAGTCCATCGCCGTCTCAGACACTTTACATACGTCATTGAATTACTCCTCAGACAAATGCAGGTTTCCTCACGATGCTTTCCTTCACCGTAAAGCACGTGGTGTGAAATCACTGTACATAAGTTTTTAGTAAAACTCATTAGTTCAAGCCTCTCTGGGTTTCGAACTTACGCTGCTTGCGTAGTAGGCGACTGTTCAAACCCCAAGGCCACTACTGCTCCGTGTCTTTATATATTTATAAACAAAGACTAGCTATGCCCCGCGGTTTCCCCCGCGTGGCCAGCGGAACCCTAATATTTTTTTCTAATTAATAGTAGCCTAAGATACTCATTAGCTATGAGCCAGTGAATTCCCGTTAAAATCGGTCTAACCGTTTCGGTGATTAGAACAAACAGACAAACAGACAGACGGACAGACAAAGAATTTTTTTCTATATCAGTACCTTGTAGTCTTTCATATGCATTTAGTCAAGTGTAATTTTGGAATTACAAACGGACACTAAATGTTTTAAATCTGTATGTATAAATTATATGCATGTAAAACTCGAATACAAACAACCAACTTCCACTTCCAGTGAAATTTGTCAGCACAATTTATAACTCCCATGTACATTACAAACGAAACCTCCTAAATTCAGTGTATATGTGTTAATTAACATTTCCAGTTTTCATGGGTATTTTAATACGCCGGTGGTACAGACAGGAATGGTTAAAATTCATATCTCACACGAAATGACTTGTTACAATGAAACGAACAACGACTACTCACAGCATATTGCGAGCCTTGAATAACGCCCTGAGGGTTGCTACCTTTGGAAATATTGTAGTGGCTGTGGCTGTGGCCCCTGTATGTACCCCTATCATGGGTTTGCCACCGTTTTCGTAATCTATACTCGCTAGCGTAACTCGCAATTTTGTTTGACATATTTTAGTTCTTCACGTCACCACTGGGAGTCGCTGCACAATTTCGCATACTAATATTCTGCGGAGACGCTAGCGAGTATAGATTACGAAAACGGTGGCAAACCCATGATAGGGGTGCTGGTGGCCCTTGGGGCTTAAGTAGTCGCATCTACGCAAGCAATGAGGTTTTCTAAAAAAAACTAAATTGCAATGTATTTCACACCGCGTGCTTTACGTGAAAGAAAACATCGTAAGGGAACCTTATGTCTGAGAAGCAATTCAAGGTCGTACGTATAGTGGCTAAGACGGCGATAGACTCACCATCTGTCACGTTGGCACTTCATCATCTTCGGTGAAACGTGTTTGTTGTATGACAAATGCAGGTTTCCTCGCGACGTTTTCCTTCACCGCAAGTGGTGTGAAATCACTGCACATAAGTTTTTCGAAAAACTCATTAGTACAGGCACCTCTGGGATTCGAACTTGCCCATCAACAACACGTCCACCACGGTTTCTTACATATCAATCTATACTAATATTATGAAGAGGAAATAATTATATGTAAGTATGTTTGTAAACGAATTGACTCAAGAAGTACTCGACCGATCTTGAAAATTCTTTCAGCAGTGGATAGCTATATCATCAGCGAGTAACATAGGCTATATTTTATCCCCGTAATCCCACGGGAACGGGAACTACGCGGGTGAAACCGCAAGACGTCCGCTAGTAATAATCTAAGTTGGCAACCCTAGTCATTCGTAGCTCTCGGAACGACAATAGGTTTTATTACTCTGTGGTAATGTTTTGTTTCCATAGCTTTATATTTCGAACAATGCAACATCAGAAGTAGGTAATCTGGTGTCCTTGAAGCTCCAGAAAAGTCCCTTTATAATACAGAAAATGTAACTTAATATGTTTTAGGGTTGCCTTCGTCAAAATCTAATCGATCATATTCTTATTGCCGTGTCATCCTGTCAGCTTTGTAGAGACGACACCCATTCAAAACATGTAGCATAAAATGGTGCCATTATAATTATATTACGATTCAAGGATTTAAGCTTATCTATAATACATATACATACAGATAAATAAAATTTAAGTGTCTGTTTGTAATTTCAAAATTAAACTTTTTAACTTAATGCATTTGAAAGTAAGTAGGTATACGGTACTGATACAGAAAAACAATTTTTTCTCAGTCTGTCTGTATGTTTGTTTGTTGTTCAAAACGGGACTTTCGCTGGCGGATAGCTAATGTAACAAGTAAGTAGTAACTAAGGCCTGTTAGTAAAGATACCTGATTTACTCATGTATATGATGCTGCCTGTATTTGTAGTCTGATAGTCAGTGAGGTAGGATATTGGTGTAACGTTTCTGCATTTTTGCTGACGGGAGGGGGAAGATTGTAAGGAGTTACAATTAAACCTTCGTAATCGATGGTTTGAAACAAAGAAAAAAATGCAGAAAAAGGAATTCGAGAGACGTCTTCTTTTATCACTCAGTGTTAAAATGTATAATTAATAAAATAAAATATAACATGGTTGAAATTAATCCCCAGTAAATAGTATAATTCTAATAAATTGCTACCCATCTAGAGCTACGCTACCTCATATGGTAGAGGCGCTACTATTCATTAAAAAAACATGTTAGGATTCCGCGGGCCACACATAAAATTAAGTCTAAGCGAGTGAAACCACGGGGCACAGCTAGTTATTTATACAACGAATAGCTTCTGCCTGCGGCTTTGTCCAAGTGGAATAGTTACTTTGGGCTAACACTAACTCTAATATATAGCCTACAGCCATCGATAAATTGGCTATCTAACTCTGTATTATATTATATATAAATATTTTGTTCAAACACCAGTAGTGGTTCTTGACTTGCTCAAACAAAAAGCTGTTTAATATACTAGACTTAATATCGTAGGTGGCCCGCGCAACCCTAATAATTTTTCTTAATTAAAAGTAACCTAAGTTATTACTTGTAAAATTATCCATCTGCCAGTGAAAGCCCCGTCAAAATAGGTCCAGCTGTTTCGGCGATTAGCCAGACGGACAGACAGTTTTTCTATGTCAGTACCGTGTATACTTTCATATGGATTAGTGAAAAGCTGTAATTTCGGAATTACAAAAAGACAATTCAAATTTATTTAACCGTACATATGTATAGACTTAATATTGAATAACATATGCGCCCATTTGCTTCGTGCAAATATGTTTCGAGGCGGTAAATTTGTTTGTAACACAAATTAGGCAGGCAAAGGAAATTAGGCTGCTAATTTGACTTTCAGACTTTCGAAAATAAAGACAGCTGACGGAGGGACTAATGGAACAAATTTAAATTAATTTATTTATGTATATACATACTTAAAGACTAGTCCCAAACCAAGCAGTTTGTGCTATGGGTATCAGAACACAGATATAATAAGACTAACACATACATACAAGACAGTAAAATACAATAATTGTGCATTATGACACAATCCAATGCCAAAGATTTGCGTTTGAAGAGCCGAAAATGTGTATCATGCCTGGCCTTATCCCATATACTGTTGGGGTAGTCACTTGATTTTTATACAAAGCGACTGCCATCTGACCTTCGCAACCCCTTTAACGAGGAGAATCTGTGATCTGGGTTAAACAAAATGTCAGACTATTTTAGGCCTCCGACCGACCTGTAACGATTGCCAAAGATGATAAATTGGCAACCGGGACCGACGGCTTAACGTGCTCTCCGAGGCACGGAGGGAACTCGGGCGGTCACACATCCAATTACTGTCTAGGTAGGGTTGTTTAACTTCGCTGATCGAATGACATGCGCAATAGCAACTGTGCCACGAGCCGAAAATGTTTATATTCTAAATTATTAAAAATGGTTCGGAAAAATACGATTCCGAGGCGGTTTTGGCATGGCTTCGCTTGTCAACAGATGTATGACGGCCTCTAAACCTCATAAACCAGGAAAGGAAAAATTCGTCATATGTGGTGTGATAACGTGTAGCTCAGTTGGCAGATCAACTGCACGGTTCACTGTTTCTACTGTAACTAATACTAATAATTTCCCAAACCGTAGCATTAAACTCAAGCTCCACAATGATCAATTACAGTTTTTCATTAAAACCTTATCATAGACCCCGCAATTTCAAAAGTAATTTCGCACTATCAACCATAATCAGGTACCGTAGGTAATCAATGGTTATTCTTCCTTTTGAATGGACTCAACTCTCAGAAACTTGAAAATTGAATCTAAATAGGTAATCAATTTGGGACGCCGGCGCGCCGCCGCAAATGATTTTAGTTTCTATTGCCTACACTGAGAGTTGCTTTCGAATTAATTCAACAATTCAAAGGAACATTTACTGAGATTTTTTTCCAGTACCCCTATCATGGGTTTGCTACCGTTTTCGTAATCTATACTCGCTAGCGTCTCCGCCAAATATTAGAATGAGATATTGTGCAGCGACTCCCAGCGGTGACGTGAAGAACTAAAATATCTCATACAAATATTGCGAGTGACGCTAGCGAGTATAGATTACGAAAACAGTGGCAAACTCGTAATAAGGGTATGTGCTCTTGGAATATTATTCGAATGAGTGTTCAAGAATATAACATTATTTATTATACACTAGCTGTGACCCGCGGCTTCACCCGCTTAACCCTAAATGATTTTTTAAAATAAAAGTAGCCTAAGTTACTCCTTGTAATTTTAGCTATTTGCCAGTGAAAGTTCTGTTCAAATAGGTCCAGCCGTTTCGGTGATTAGCCGTAACAAACAAACAGACACACAGAGAAAAAAATTTTTTAAATTGGATTTCCTATCGTCAGTACCGTGTATAATTTCATTTGGATTCAGTCGAAAGGTGTAATTTTGGAATTACAAACGGACACTTAAATTTTATTTAGCTTGGCAGGCGACTACTTAACCCCTACGGCTTTCCACGGCTTTCTACAAAAATATACTTTCTTATTTTGAATGGCTTCAAAGCACTATAGTTATGTTTTAGTATTGTAACTAGTATCACGAGCATTGCGCTTTCGGGTTTCATGTGGTTCGTATTTCTTACCTACATCACTAATTATCTGGGGATTCCACCGACCGCGGGATACATTTTCTGACATGGGCCGTGATGTCCAGTTTCGTCCGATACAATATTTAAAAGGTCTTGATGTGGTTTGGGGCTTATGATAACGTGCTTTAATCTGGGTTGCACATATGTTCCCGAAATGTTACCTTTCTATACTTCTATACTAATATTATGAAGAGGACAGATTTCTGTAAAAAATAAAAACGTTTAACAAGTACTGGACCGATTTTAAAAATTCTTTCATCAATGGATAGCTACATCATCAGCGAGAAATATAGGCTATATTTTATCCCCGTACTTCCACGGGAATGGGAACTACGCGGGTGAAACCGCGAGACGTCCGCTAGTGGACAATAAAATCAAGTGGTCAGCCAGGTTGATCGTGTGCTTATGGTATTGGTATACGCATAGTTTAAAGACAGAGAGGGTGAAGAAATAATAACAGATAGCACTAAACTACAGATAATACAATCAAATAAAGTGATTTCACTCCACGTGCTTTACTGTGAAGGAAAACATCGTGAGGAAACCTGCATATGGCTGAGAAGTAATTCAAAGACGTATGTATAGTGTCTGAGACGGCGATGGACTCTCTGTCACGTTGGTACTTAATCATCGTAGGTGTTGTTATAACAACACTTCTGCTTACCAATTCGGGGAATACAGGCGTGGGTATGTATGTATTTAAATAAAGGTTGCAACAAGGTCAAATATTTGCTAACAGTATCTATTAAAAGGAAATACCTAATGTAATAGTCTTTTTGGTTGAGATTATGACTTAGCGGGCCCTTTCAAAGTAACTTTTTAATCTATTAGGCTGTGTCATGCTTTTTAATGCTTCCTGGTCGATTATCACGGAAATTCAGAATCTTAAATTGCCAAATGTTGTCCGTAACAAGTGTGTTTTCTACCGATTTGCAACGGGCAGTGTTCTGAGAAATTGAAATGATACCCATGCCCATCTGCCATCGTACCTACTTCTCGCATTCAGCGGGGGCTTATTTATATTGATATGCATATCGTCCAGCTGCAGATTAACCGTATTCTTGTTTTGTCTGTGGAACAATGGGGTATGTATACTAATATTATAAATAAGAAAGATTTGTATGTAGGTGTGTTTGTAACGAATTGGCTCAAAAAGTACAGGTCTGATTTAAAAAAAACTTTCACCATTAAAATGCTATTTCCACTGATTAATATAGGCTATGTTTTATCCCCACACTCCCACGGGAACGGGAACTATGAGGGTGAAATCGCGTGACGTCCTAGTATGACATAAATTAAATATTATTTTCGCAGTTTTTATCTTTGTGAAGTACTATCTGGAGTGAGGCCCACAGACATACAACTTAGCAACAGAGAGAGTAACAGTGTCTGTGCTCAAGAGTTAAAGTATGTCTGTGACGCTGTAATGTACTTAAATTAACCATTTATTTAGTATCTTATCTAATTTTTATTAATGCTGCGTCGCATTTTGTGTTTGAAAAAGAAATTTTCTTTCTCTCTTATCTTATCTTACCTTGGAAGCAAAATGGTCTCGTACGATTTCAAACAAGCTTCCTACCCCAGATGCCAAGACCGTTGAACGAGATCTCCGACATTTTCCAGAGCGAAGACAGTATTAGGGTTCTTCAAGAAGGGTGTGAAAAGATAATTTCATTCATGTTTGTTGACCACCTTAATGATATAAAAAAATACCAGGTACTATTAATTGGAATAGGTTTTATTGTGATACTAGCTGTCCCGCACAAACCTAATTTCATGTGTGACTTTATTTCGCGGAACCCTATTTTGTTTTAAATAAAAGATAGTGATCAACTATCTGCCATTGAAAGTACCCTTAAAATCTGTCCAACCAGAGATTAGCAGGAATAAACAGACTGAAAGACAATTTTTCCATTTAGTGCAAATCTGTTAATTTGGAATTCATCATCATCATCATTAATTTAAGAGCTAAGCTCTTGTCGGTGAAGCAATCGCCAACCCTCTCTATTGTCCGCCAAAACTTTAACTTCCTTGTACGACATGACGTTGACTTTTTCCTTCAGCTGTTGTATATAACTAATCCTTGGTCTCCCTCTTCTACGCTTTCCTTCTAGATAGAAGATACCTAAAGGGAAGATTCCCTTCTATGATGTTTTTGATGAAAGCGTCATGTCGTAATAGGTGTCCAATCATCTTGCCCCTCCTGTTTTCTATTGGAATTACATTTATCAGTATAGATGAATAGAACTTCGCTCTGAAAATAAAGGTAATTGATTACATATAGGAAGAAACACTTTAAGTATAGGGATAAGCTATAGCTTCCTAAATTTGTTTAGAAGGTTAGAAGATTGGATGCATTAAGAGATGGTGTGAGGTTTCATTTGTTAGAGTGCGTTAAATTAATGATGCCTTAACATATTGAGTGATGATTTACTGAATTGGATGTTTACTTTGAATATGGAAAATGCCGAAAAGTTACAAAGATATCACCGTTTAGGGTGTAACATTTATGGAAGTCGGAAAAATTACCGCCGATTCTGACACCTCAGCCGCCTTGCATAAAATATTTTGAGATCAAACAAATACATTTAAGCAATTATTCATATATCTTTATTTGATGAGAATTCTTACAAAGTACTTTGTCAATCGTCAAGACACAATAAATACACTGATATAATTAATATTTCTATTGCTACATAAGCAAACTTCCCATGCTTTTGTTGAGAAGAACCCGGCAAAAAACTCAACAATTGCTTTTTCAAAAATAGTTTTACAATTTGTACCTAATGGGTAAAATATACCTCATGAACATTAAACGCTTCATAGAGTATAATGTCGCCGTGATCGTGGTCATTGTGTTCTATTGGCCACAAAATGGTCACTCTGATATCCTCAAAATGCTCTTCAGAAGCGACACACTTAACCTGTTTTACCTATATAATTACTAAGCTGTAAACTAAGTCAAAGTCAAAAGTATCTTTATTCGATTAGACTTTTTACGAAATACTTTCAAATCGTCAGAAAGACACGATTACATAGGATTATACATGCTACCGCCAGGTTCGGAAGGTTGCTTTTACTGAGAAGAACCTGGCAAGAAACTCAGTAATTACTCTTTTCAAAAATATTATACAATTTAAAGAATACAAAATAAATAATTTAAGAAACTGTATATAAACATATGAGTGCAATGTCACGAGTTACGAGCGCTCACCTTCAATACGCAGTCATTTGAAGAGTCTATCTGTCTGTCTGTACGGCGCGAAAACAAATGTGCTGACTATTGTCGTTCAGCGCTTATAACTTTTGACGGCAGCTTATAGAAATTCCCTTTCAGTTACTTGTTGCTTCAGTCAAAAAACGTTTCAGAGATAAAGAAGAGAAGATTTACGTTCGTCGACAAAATCCCCCGATTGTGGATAAGAATGAGCCCATGTCTTATCAAGACCGCAGTCCGACGCCCCTGTTACCATTTTATTTCGTGCCTCGCAAGGCGGGAACTGCCTTGCAATATGAATATTTAGTGATGATACCAGCACGGCGCCTCCCTAGAGATTCAACCGTGTTTGTACTGTAGCGAACGTTGGAATTTTGCGGTAATTGGATGTAGTGTATATCTTGGTTGTTACTGTGCTACAATAAAACACGGAGATATATGTGTGTTCTACCATATCCATATAATTTTCCTTATTTTTATTAAGTTAAAATGTGTATAATGAGGCGGATTTGAGCGTATAGAACGATAGTTCGAAAAAATTGTGAAAAAGTTTGTCAACCTACCAATCCGCGTAGTGATTGTTCAAAATCGGCCAAGTTATAATTCAGATCAAATCATTTTATTGTAACTTATCATTATTTACTAAGTAATGAAATGTACATGATATCAGCTGAGTTTCTTGTCGGTTCTTCTCATAAGGCTAGTTTCCGAACTGGTGGTCAATTCTTTGACATTCATAACTGCCTTACGATGACCTTAACTGAATGTATCATTTAAGTTTTTTCAGATTAATAAAAAAAATATATGTGTTCGAATTGAGAAACCTCCTTCTTTTTTGGAAGTATGGCAAAAATATCAAGGTTCATGTATGAGAGCCCCCTTAAATATTTATTTTATACTGTTCTTATAGGGGCAGCAGAAATACAATTATCATTTGCGAAAATTTCCAACTGTCTAACTATCACAGTTCATGAGATATAACTTTTTTTTTTTTTTTTTTAACGTGGGGAATCCGTTATGGATACACCAACCACCGCGGGGGCAGCGGAAGGGTTATGTCGGACTCACACCGACTAAACTCCACGGTGTTCCTCCAAGTCGCTAAGTGGGGGGGTGCACGTGATACGTCTTCACATGCTTCGCCGTGACCCCCCCAGTCATGAGATATAACCTAGTGAAAAACGGACATACGGACAGACAGACGGACGGACGGATAGAGGAGTCTTAGGAATACGGTCCCGTCTAACTCTAAAAAGGTAGTTATTTAATTTGTTGACGAAAACTTACATTTGGAGAGAGCCAAATATATAGTTTTAAGACATGAGTCGAACGCCCTCTGCTATGAAGGACTCCTCATGATGATAAGGAGACGTAGAAAAAAATATTTCACAAATTCCAATAATTTTCTCACTCTGCGTCAAAAGATCAATGATCACCTTTAAAGATGGTCAATCAGAGTACTCTTAAAGATTTTTTGCAGTCGTTCGCGCCGGAAGTTTGTTGTTAATTTTGAACTTAACTTGTCCAATTGAAAATGGACCCTATTCAGTTGAGATAAGAGCGAGCTGCTATACGATCACAGGTGATACAGAGTGTATTGACCTCAGCGTGCGCAAGAGCAATCACGCACCTGCTTTGAGTAGCCGATCTTTTTGGTACACTCGTCTACAATATTTCTAGAGGCCATTTTCTACCTAATCATACGTATTTTGTGAATATTTTGTTCTCTACTAACGTCGGATATTAGATAAGCTCTTAGTGGTTTAGTCGAGAAAAGACTACGGACGTATCAAAAAATGTTTCATAACTTAGACAAATTAGTATCGACAAAAAAATTACTATACATATTAAAGGCTTTGACCTGAATGACTGACATATCGACCGCTGATCATAGAGACCTGAAACTTGGAGGGTGTGTTCTTAGTATGACGCTTGCGATAAGAAAGGATTTTCTGAAATTCTACCTCAAAGGGGGTGATTAAGGAGTTAAGTGTGTATAAAAAAAAAATCTTAGGCATATTCGCATGAAATTTCGTATGAATTGTGTACCTACGAGCTACATATTTCAGCGATTTCTAAAAATAACCCCTAAGGGTAACATGGGTGTTAAAAAATTGTATGTGAAGTGAAATACTGCTACACAGGCGAATCTGCGGTTGCGAATTTCGTATAAGTACTTAAATAATAACACAATTGACCAAAAATAACAAAGGGACCTCCCGAGCCCTTGTAACCTAATTGAAGTGAATAACGTCTTTTGTCTCTGGAGAGTAAATTGAGGTTGTAATGAATGGTGAAGAACACAGGTCTAAAGCGGGGTTCTTGGGGAGTACTCAAACCGCGCCCTGGACTAATTGTGCCTTTTGTTACTTTCAAAAGCTGCATTTGGGAATGTTTTGAGTGTATTCTTTTCAATTTATTAATAAAGAGCCGTGATGGCCTCGGGTTTGAGCAGTCGCCTGCTACGCAATCAACGCAAGTCCGAATCCCACCGGGGCTTTGTACCAATGAGTTTTTCTAAAAACTTATGTGCAGTGATTCCACACCACGTGCTTTACGGTGAAGGAAACCTGCAAATGTGTGAGAAGTAATTCAGAGAGGTATAGTGCTTGAGACGGCGAAGGACTCACCATTTGCCACGTTGGCACTTGGTCATGTTCGGTGAATAGTGGGTGTATTCGCATGCTGTAATATAAGTAACCAAAACATTTATGGTCTGTTATAGCTCATTTGACCCTTATAACATGTCTTTAACGAACAAATATTATTATTTTAATATGTCCGCGAATTAATAAAATATAAAATGTTATATATAACACAGTGGATAGAGTCAACAGTTTCAAATACTTGGGCAGTCTCATAACGAACAATTCAAGATGTACCCCAGATATCAAATCCAGAATTGCAATAGCGAAACAAGCATTTAATAATAAAATACATAATTTTACATCAAACATTTCAAGAAGGGTAAAGAAAAAGTTTATAAAAACATATATTTGGAGCATAGCACTATACGGGTGTGAAACATGGACAATGACAAAGAGGGATAGAGAGATATTAGAAGCGTTTGAGATGTGGTGCTGGAGGAGGATGGAGAAAATAAAGTGGACAGAAAGAGTAACAAATGAAAATGTATTCAACATTGTGAAGGAAAACAGAATACTTTGGAGAACAATCCAAAATCGAAGGGGAAAGATGATTGGGCACCTTGTGCGACATGACACCTTCTTTAAAAACATAATAGAAGGAAAGGTAGAAGGGAAGAGAGGGAGAGGAAGACCACGGCTAACATATTTGAGACAAGTTATGGAAAAGGTGTCTGTCATGACGTATAGGGAGGTCAAAGAGATGGCACTGGACAGAGACAAGTGGAAAGAAATGCATCGGTTACATCGACAAGAGTTATTACTCTTAAATTGATGATGATGATATATCATTGGTATATGAACTGTTTTAATTTCGATGAATGTAGTTACTATAAGCTTTGAAGCCTTAAAATGACTTCAAAGCATATAAGAAATTCGTATTGTGCTTTACCGAGTCTCAGCAACATGTAATAACAAAAGACAGCCGGATGCGGAATTTAGTATTTAATACTGATGCCCCAATGTTATACTGTCGTTTTAAATTTACGGTCAAAACTCACAGCTGCAAGTAAAACAAAATCGATTCGCGGTTTCCGGTAGTCACTAGCCGCAGTTGTATATACCTATAAATACTAGGGGTTCTCTGACCGCAAGCTAATAAGTATTACGTTTTCGAGTTCGATGTCGTACTCATGTAGTGAAATAGCAAAATAATGCTCAAAAAAGTTCGTTTATTCAGTTTTCGATGAAGGTTAGTTAATCTCAATATCGTGAAGGGAAGCCTGTGCTGACAACAGGGCTCTGATGATTATGAGTAGGAACTACAATCACTCCTTAGGCACAATTTATGGGAGTGAATTTGAATTTTTTATCCTTAAAAGGTGGCAAATAAGCGACGGCCTTGGCGGCCAATGCAGTCTATCACCAGAAGGTCACCCACGCATTACCCACCTAATTAAGAATGGATACTTTGTGTCAAAAAAGAAAAAGATACAGTATACCACTATAAGCTAGCACAGCACTCCACTCTTCCCCTCCCCATGGAGCTCTGGCGACCTTACTCGCCGCAGGAACACAATACTATTCAAAAGTAGCATTATTTGGCTGCGATCTTCCGTTAGTTGAAGGTACAGTCCCCTGTCGGGCAGCTATCGAACGGGAAACTTCGTCATGCTCTACCTCCCATAACATGATAGAATTGTTTACTATATGTATTGAAATGTACATCATGCCAGCTGAGTTTCTTGCCGGGTCTTCTCAGAATGCTAGTTTCCGAACCGGTGGTAAATTTTTCGATTTTTATAATTGGCTTACCAGGGCCTAAACTGAATGAATAATTGTCATTTTCATTTTCATCAAATACTATACCGCGCAATATAGGCAATTTAAAAGTTAAGGCTATATGCGAATCACAACTTTCTACTACCATCGTGGGTGGGCTGTATGTCTGTTCATTGAGTATGTAGGGAATTAGGCCTTTGACCAATTTCCTCAAATATTGATCGAATGCATTTGTTATGTTTACCAGTTTTTCTGACGTTGGAAGCCGCCAGAACCACCGACTTTTTAAGGCCACTTTGAGTCTCGTGCCGAGATCATTTTTACATGTGTATGTTTAAATACAAATAATACTCTAGACTCCTTACATAAACGTGGTTATAACTGCTAGTATATTTGTTTGTATGATGGAACCTGCCCTAGAGTATTATTTGTTTTGTGCACTTAGGATTCTATACGTGTACTTGTTCAGCATTAATTACCCAAAGTACAGTATCGTCTTTTGACCTTACCTTGACCCAAAATGTGTTGATGAGACATCCTTCGAAAAGGAATCAACACATTTTGAGCACAGGTAAAACAGAAAGAGCCGTGGTGGCCTCGGGGTTAGAGCAGTCGCCTGCTACGCAAGCGACGCAAGTTCGAATCCCAGCGAGGCCTGTACCAATGAGTTTTTCTAAAAAACTTATGTACAGTGATTTCACACCACGTGCTTTGCGGTGAAGGAAAACATCGTGAGGAAACCTGCAAATTTCTGAGAAGTAATTCAAAGACGTATGTATAGTGCCTGAGACGGCGATAGACTCACCATCTGTCACGTTGGCACTTAATCAAATTCGGTGAAAAGTGGGTGTTGTGATAACAACACCTCTGCCTACCCCTTCGGGGAATACAGGCGTGAGCATATGTATGTATGTATGTAAAACAGAAGTGACGACGTTTGATCGTGTCAAAACCTAAACTTGGGGCACTGAATATTCATTTCGTATTCGGTCCACTTTGCCGACCTATATTCCGGATCTCTGCTAGTTAAAATTAAAAATGAACTGGATTTATAATTCATACACGTTTTTCAAGCTGAAAGCGGACTAAAACGCAGGACTTTTTCCATGTATGAAGTAGTTCTCCGAAAAAAATTTAAATTAATTCGCTCTTGTCCCACTTTTAACTTAGTCAAGAAGTACATTTAGCGATGATCATGAAGCTGGCCAATTATAGTGTTACTTTTATAAGATATTCAATGTATTAAATTAAAATACTTTCTTTACAACAGTTCAGAGATTATCTATCATCTAAATAGATTTGAATATAATAACGCCCAAACTTTAATTCCAACAGATAACGAAACGTTTCCATTACCATTGTTTTGTTATTAATGATGCTTTGATTCACTTTCTCGTACCCACATCTGTATAATTAACTACGTCTATGATTATAACCACGAAGGTATTTTAAATGTGACGACTAAATACTTATAATTTGATACTTAAAACTGATTTTCAACTTAGTCCAAATCATTATCTACGGTCTACCCAGATAGCGCCGGCCGGGGCAGCTCTAACGCGGACCGGGGCAGCTCTAACGCCTGCCGGGGTAACCAGGATCGTGACAAGAAGGAATTGCTGATAGCAATGCATTCGACGTCGCAACGCTGTCAGCATTGCAGTGCAATAAACTTCATTCGATGTTCACCTTTTCAAAATGTATTTCGATATTGAAACAAAAATATATACCTTCAATACGTCATACATATGCTCACGCTTGTATCCCCCGAAGGTGTAGGCAGAGGTGTTGTTATAACAACACCCGCTATCCAACGAAAATGAATAAGGGCCAACGTGACAGATGATGAGTCTTTCCCCGTCTCAGGCACTATAAATAACACATTTTTGTATTACTTCTCAGACAGGTATCTTCACGATGTTTTCCTTTTTGTGAAATCATTGCACATAAGTTTTTAAAAAAACTCATTGGTACAGGCCCCGCTGGGATTCGAACTTCCGTCGCTTACGTAGCAAGCTTCCGATAAGTCCTTATGTCTAAATCTATAGAGATTAATAAAATTTCTGAAATATTGGATTGTGAGATGGAGCAAAAGATATAGGTACTCTACAAGATATTGACACTTAAATTCAACTTTCAAGCATGTAATAAAGGAGAGACGACGAACGCAATAAATCCTGTAGAGAGCTGAAGTGGATCGTATTTTTACAGGAAATACAAAAACTTCAAGTCAAAGCCTCTGCAGCCTGCAACAATAAGTATTTCAAAATGTAAGTGTTGTTATGTCACACCTTGCTATACTAATATCTAAATATATATAACTCAAAGGTGACTGACTGACATAGTGATCTATCAACGCACAGTCCAAACCACTGGACGAATCGGGCTGAAATTTGGCATGAAGGTAGATGTTATGACGTAGGCATCCGCTAAGAAAGAAATTTGATTTATTCTACCCCCAAGGGGATAAAATAGGGGATGAAAGTTTGTATGAAACTTTGTCAATTTTAAACCGAGATATTATATAAAACTAAATCTTCGCAGGTGAAACCGCGGGGCATAGCTAGTTATATTATAACATTTGTATGAGAGTATGTTAGCTCAAAAATTACTGGACCGATTTTAAAATTCTTTCACCATTTGAATGTTACATTATCACTGATTAATACTGGCTATTTTATCCCTGTACTCCCATGGGAACGGGAACTACGCGGGGACCGACGACTTAATGTGCTCTCAGGGGCACGGAGGGAACTCGGGCGGTCATCCATCTAACTACTGGCTTGCGTTATGGTTGCTTAACTTCGCAAATCGAATGATATGCGCTGTACCACGAGCTTCTCTTAACGAAGACATGCATCACAATTTGGACGTATAATATTTACATCCAGCATATTAAATCATAAAGTATAGCCAGCCCTCACGATTAATAGCGTCGTTAACTGTACCACAAAAAAAAAGATACAAAAGGTCAGCTTCTCATTCATTGTCGGGTAAAGACGACACATACGTATTCATAGGCATAACGCAGCCTGAATGTAAATGACATATAAGAGCCTTACCATGTACTAAACGGGATAAATCATTATGATTTCATAGATACATATTACAACAATATATGAATAAGAAATATTCGTTGCCACGGTTGAAGTATAAACATTTGGATACTCTCATATTATTCAAGTTATGTATAAAATTATATACTTCAATAATAAAAATACAAAAATGATAATAGGTTCTCTTGTAGAAAGCCGCCCTTCTGTAACCATTATATTTAGTGACGCTCGGAACCGGAGTATTCATTAGTTTGTTCCCCGCATTGTGTGGCCGAGGTGCGCGTGGGCTGCGTCATTATATCACAGAACCCTTAGAATTAAGTCAAAGTCAAAAGTATCTTTATCCGATTAGACTTTTTACAAAGTACTTTCAAATCGTCAGAATGACATAATTATACAGTATTATGCATGCTGCCGCCAGGTTCGGAAGGTTGCTTTTACTGAGAAGAACCTGGCAAGAAATTCAGTAATTACTCTTTTCAAAAATAGTATACAATTTAAAGAATACAAAATAAATAATTTAAGAATCGTAAGCTCATGGACAATGTTCCAATGCACAAATGTCGATAAAAATTATATAACTAAAAATCTAGTACATCTACTTATAACTAAATGCGTAGCTTGAGATGACCAGCCCCCACAAGCAGCACCTGTTCACAAGTATGACGTGAATGAAATGAAATAAGGAAGAGAGAGAAGGTTTCCATACGTTCTTCTATTGGTTTCTAATAGGAGAAGAGAATTCTGGTTGTCTTAAACATAATGTTGATTATTTCTGCCTACTTCAGAATGATCTTAATGCAATTTATGGTTCTTTATACATCTGTACGCTTGTTTAAAATCCTAATACTTACCTCTCCCTGGCCTTATCCCATACATTGTTGGGGTCGGCACTTGATTCAACCCGATGTGGCTGATCACCTGATTTTTATACGAAGCGACTGCCATCTGACCTTCACAACCCCTTTTATGAGGAAATCTGTGATCTGGGTTAAACCAGTTGTCAGACTATTTTAGGCCTCCGCCTGTAACTATTGGCAAAGATGATAAATTAGCAACCGGGACCGACAGCTTAACGTGCTCTCCGAGGCACGGAGGGAACTCGGGCGGTCACCCATCCAATTACTGGCTAGGGTTAGGGTTGCTTAACTTCGCTGATCGAATGATATGCGCAATAGCAACTGTTCCACGAGCTTCTCCTAATACTTACCTCATATTCATAATATAGAGTCTATCTATATTACTTACTATAGTATATTAATCAGTCTACTAATAGTCTGTAATCTAATATTAATATCTCGTTCCCATGGGAGTACAGGGATAAAATATAGGCTTCGTTACTCGCTGATAATGTAGCTATCCATTGCTGAAAGAATTTTTCTAATCAGTCTAGTAGTTTCGGATTCTTAATGGTTATTCAATACAAACAAACAGACATACAAATATTTCCTCTTTATAATATTTGTATAGAATAAGGCCTTGATCACGTTCTTAGGTTCAAATTAGTCGCTTACCATTAGACACTTGTCACCTTTGTAGAATGAAAATCTAAGATTCAATAAGAATTTTTCCATCGAAACTATATATAAAAAATATATAAGAATAAGCCAATTAGTAATACAGAATCCACACTACTACTTTGTGTATATGTTTTTTTCTTAATTGACAATCTTAGAGGCGTCTGTTTTTACTGCAATCTTGGAGGCGGCCCTAACAAAAGATTTTATGAGAACAATTAGTGTCAATTAATAATATCCTACGCTTATTCGCTCCGGTGTGAGGTGTTGCCACATTAACGTTGTTGTTTCTACGGTTGCGCAGGCGCAGGCCACAGCCTAAAGGTTGCAGTGGTGCAATCACTTCTGATGTTAAATACCAGAAATGCACGTACAAAAGGATCCAAATTCAAATTCAAAATATCTTTATTTGATTAGACTTCTTACAAAGTACTTTCAAATCGTCAGAAGGACACAAAATACATTATACATGATTATAAATGTTACCACCGGGTTCGGAAGGTTGCTTTTGTTGAGAAGAACCCGGCAAGAAACTCAACAATTACTATTTAAAAATAAAATATTATACAATGTTTTTGGTTACAGTATTTATATCTCATGAATACAAGCCCATGGACACAGTTCAATCAGAATCCTACTGTACAATTCAGTTAATATCTCATTTAAATTATACAATAGTTCCTACTTGTAGGGGCTGATGTGCACCCAGTCGCACGTGACCCTTTCCGCTGCCCCTGCGGTTGGTGTAAAAAAAATAGACCTACAGTGTAATATCCATAGGTAATAGTACAGATTCAACAGGTGTTTTACGACGTATAAAACCTACCTACAAACCAGACGAAACAATATAAAACGTAGCCATTCCCTAACTCCTTCCGTCTGTCGAGGATTGAACTCACGGACCCGCGGCGCTAAATAGAAAAGTAATGCAAGGTCGCCTTCCTATATCGATAAATGTTGTGTCTACGGTAAGTACGAGGTACGAAGGCTTTAGCAAATACAGTAGAACTTCAAATGCCAATGAAATTTACAGTGTGCCTGATAGTAAGCGGGTATTGCAGAAAGAAATCACTGTGAACGACGAAAGGAGTGTAAAGATAGCAGGGATAGGGAATATAGATACCAGAACTTCCACCCATTCCCTACATAGAGCACGTTTTCAATTACTGTAGGAACACAATCACCCTTCTCTGAGGAAATATCTTCTGTAAATTAGAAATACAGTGCTCAAATCGGCAGCCAGAAATTCTCTTACTAGCAAAACACTGTGGTTTTAATGTTACAATACAATCGCAACTGCCACTATTTTCGCTGAGTGTTGCTAACCAGTACCAGGGGGCCTAAAATCATTGATTTAAGCAGCGCGTGAATGAAAAATTAAACGTCAAAGCTCAGCAGTTCTTAATACGTGCTGCGTAAATCGTAGCGTCCTCGATTTACTTACATTCGTTACTGCTTATGCATGGGAGCTGACTTTCTGTATGTATTTATTTTGTGTTATATCCGTCGATCGATTGAATGGTCACGACTCTCGATCATGGCTCGACGCACACTGCAATATTGCTCTATAGGCTTCGTATTAGACGATTTGAAATAAAATTGAAAAAGATAAATCTATTATTTTTCCAATCCTGGTTTCCTGGACACTGATTGATGGAGAAATAAAGTAAGTGTAATAAATATAAAAAGAGATAAAATATGGCCGTTTATTTCAAAATAGCTGTGCCCCGCGATTTTACCCGCGTGGAGTTAGTTTCAGGGGACCCACGGAAGCATAGTGATTATTTTTAAATAAAATTAGCCTCAGTTACTCCTTGTTAAATTTGATATGCGCCAGTGAAAGCCTGTTAAAGTCGGTCCAGCCGTTTCGGAGATTAGCCGGAACAAACAGACAGGCGGACAGAGATTTTTTTAAAGATTTTTCAATGTCAGTACCGTGCATACTATACCGTGTATTTTGTGAAAAGCTGTAATTTCGGATTTACAAACAGACACTTCAATTTTATTAATCTGTATAGATAATAGATTGCGCTCATAGGCGCTAATAGGCGCTCAAAAAAGTTTAAACCCTTACTTATGGAAAGTATTTTCATACTTCGAGAACCTGTTGCTTTACCTATTTGGATGTTACAATATTAAAATACATTCGTTAAAATAATGAATCCCGTAAAACATAAATTCCCTTTTATTACCATCATTTATTTACATCACGCTGTGAACGTATTGCAATATAACATTGTACTGTTTTAAATGTGATTGTTAAATACTGGTGGGTTGAGAGTACAATGAAAATGATTTATCCAATTAAGGCCCCAGTAAGGCACTTATGATCTTAGAATTGACCACCGTTTCGGAAACTAGCCTTCTGAGAAGAACCGGCAAGAAACTCATCTGGCATCATGTACATTACGTAGTAAATAATTAAGTGTCGATTAAAATAAAATTCATCATGTGTCTTAAATTTATCATTATTTAAATTTGACACCAATAAATTGTGTGATGGGTTGTAAGCATTATCTCCCTTATTAGAAAGATATATTATACTAAGATAGTCTTTGGTTTAATGGTAGCTCCATCTCTTTCTCTGATACGGATTTAAAAAGCGATGGACATAGTTTTAGTCCGAGTACGATAGTCTCCGCTTAAACCATGTGTTGTAATATGGGGGTATGTATTTATTTACCGTGAGAGCCACGGTGGCCGTGGGGTTTGACGACGCAAGTTCGAATCAAAACGGGGCCTGTACCTATGAGTTAAACACTTATGAACAGTTTTACCGTGAAGGAAAACATCGTGAGGAAACTTGCATATGTCTGAGAAGTAATTCAATGATGTTTAGTGCCTGATACGGTGATAGACTCATCATCTGTCACTTTGGCATTTAATCATGTTAGCTGAAAAGTATGAGCTGAGTATTGCTATTACAACTGCTTAGAGGAATTCAAGCGAAAGCATGTGTATGTGTGTATTTACTTACATATATATCAACAAAATTCAGCTTTATAACTATGTGTAACCTATGGGTAGGTATATCTCCAGCCAGATATCTTTCCTAATAGCGTAATTCCTAGTGAAACGCTGAATTGCCTTAGTTAATGGTCTACAGTCGTAGAATAGAAATGGATTGCAATTGGCAACATTATGGTAGCCAGGTGTAGCATATGATTACTTTAATGTGGCTAATTTCACATTGAAATAAAAGTCGCCTGCATATTTCTGAGAAGTAATTCAATGACGTATGTAAAGTGTCTGAGACGGCGATGGACTCACCATCTGTCACGTTGGCACTTACTCATCTTCGGTGAAAAGTGGGTGTTGTGATTACAACACATCTGCCTACCCCTTCGGGGAATACAGGCGTGAGCAATATGTATGTGTATAAAAGTCGAATTATAAGGCTTTCCTTGGGGCCAACTATGATCATTTAAGCAATGCGCATTAAGAACTTATAAGCTTTGACGTTTAATTTTACGGTATAAAAATTAAACGTCAAAATGCAGAAGTAGGTAGGTAGATTTTTTTAAAGTAAACTAGCCAGTAATTGCATGGGTGACCGCCTGAGTTCCCTCCGTGCCTCAAAGAGCACGTTAAGCCGTTGGACCCGGTTGCCAATTTATCATCTTTGGCAATCGTTACAGGTCAGTTGGAGGCCTAAAATAGTCTGACAACTAGTTTAACCCAGATCACAGATTTGCAGCAGATAAAAATCAGGTAATCAGCCGCATCGGGTTGAATGAAGTGGTGACGCCAACGATGTATGGGATAAGGCCAGGGACGGTGATGAAGCAACGTTAGGAACTCAACAAATATAAGATAGATTGATATCAAGAATATCAAATGGCGTATATCTAAATACTATCTATGTGGTCATTACTCTATTGCCCTACTGAACGAAGTTTCACTAGACACAAAGAAACCTTTTCCCATACATTAATAATCTGTATTGCGTGTGTTAATTGATAGAGGTATTGGCACAGTTCTCATAGATCGATATCTATCGTACAATAAAGCATATGATCGACACTAATTAATCTTAAGTAGAAATACTTTGTAATTTATTGATCCAACTAAGAGATACATATATGGTTATGATAACAGTGCTTAGGATTTTAGCGAACGCAGTTTCGTGGCAGTAAGATTTCGCACACAAACTTACAACTATATATGGATAGAATTTCGGTAACTTTTTTCTTAGTATATGCCATAACCTAAACAACATACCCTCAAAATTTCATTTCTCTAGGACCAGCCGCGTCATTCTAACTTCTAACTTCGTAAGGCGTCATCGTCGAACTCAACGAGTTGCACCATAAAATATAAGGCATGTTAAGTTTTGGAGTACACAATGTCCCAACATAATATACGGAACGAGGAATAGAAAAAAAACTAAATATGCTCACGCCATCTTAGAAGGGTCCCCGGTAAGCAGAGGTGTTGTAACAACAACACCCACATTTCACCAAATATGATTAAGTGCCAACGTGACAGAGGGTGTGTCCATCGCCGTCTCAGGCACTGTAACATACGACTTTGAATTTCTTACTCAGACATATGCAGGTTTCCTCACGATGTTTTCCTTCATCGCAAAGAATATGGTGTGAAATTACTGCACATAAGTTTTTAGAAAAACTCATTCGTACAGGCCCCGCTGGGATTCTGAAAGAAAATAAGAAACAATTATTAGAAAAAACTAAGCACTTATACCGGCTGTTATAGGGCAATAAAAATTAAATTACTGCTTCTATGTGATACTTGAATAAGCTTTATAAAATTTCTAGTAATACTGTGAATTTTTGCTCTCTCAAACACTGGAGCTTCGATATGGGAGTTGTAAAAGTAGTTACAGTAACACAGATAGATATAACCATCCATTTTGTTCGATGTATTGGTCCAATGAAGCCTGTTGAGAGGAATAAAAGCGTTTTCATGTTCTTTCAACTTTATTCACGACAGTTTTTCATTGAAAAAAGTCCTAAATCTATTCTTTTCAAATGATTTTTCTTTGCCCTTCTTTGTTATCATTGAATATGGTTAAATATTATTTTCTACAAACTAAACATGGTGCAAAAACTGTAAATGATTATGTTATATTAAATTTATCTTTACTTTAAGTATCAATCAAATATTCACAAAGTTCGGAAAGAAATACTTAAAACGATGGAAGTTACCATTTCTATGGAACTGTATAGAAATCTAATCGCTCGAGGAGCCACCAAAGGATTTTGAGAGGTCCTTAAAAAGGAATGTCGCATTTGGCCGAAATGGTTTCAAAGTATCAACCACAAACGGAGGAATTTTCAATTTAGACTGAATTCCATATATTACAGCCTTCTGAAGTTTTCTACATATACTATCGTCTTCCGCGAATGCTCGGAACCCCTACCACGAGCCAATTTTTCTTAATCTATACTCGTTAGCGTCTCCGCAGAATATTTAATTGCAGCGCCTCCTAGCTGTAACGACTAAAATATCTCATTCAAATATTGTGAGTGACGCTAGAGAGTATAGATTAGAAAGACTGTGCAAATAAGGGTACTGAAGTTGAATATGCCCCACAAAAGGAAGATGTCAGGGAATCCGTCTCTAGGATTTTAGGACGTTGACGGTGACACAGTGACAAAAGCTATGAGAATAACGACGTTCAAAGTGGCGATGACAGATTCAATTACTTCTTTCTTTGCTTTACCATAAGGTCATGGTAAGACCCCCCTATCTACTATTATTAGAACAATCATTGAAGCAGACCTAACAAAACAATCCGACCAAGATTTGCACTCGCATACTCTATACAAGTCTCTGCGCTCGAGTTCGAAATGTCCCTATTATAACTACTCCAAGTAATACAGATGACTTCACAATATTTATATAAATAATATAATATATAATATTTATAATTGAAAGTACTTTGTAAGAAGTCTAATCAAATAAAGATATTTTGAGTTTTTTGAGAGTTTTGAATAAGTTTTATTGCATGCAGAACGTCACATACTTGAACTCAACCGATTCCCATATAAACGTATTGCACGAACTGGCTCGTTTAGAAAATTGTATTCTAGTGCCGTGCATTGAAAGGCACTTGCGGGCTATAGAAATACCTTTAGAACGAGGAAAGCGTTTACTGCAAGATTAAAGTGTTTGCCTACATTTATAGGTTCTTCACTATGATGGGATCTGAATGCGAATGGAAAGGATGTGGTGTTAGTATGTCTTAGATTATCAATTGTAGAGGGTGTATTTACTTCACTAAATAGGGTCTAAGGTCTTACTGAACTTAGAAGCAATTATGTTGAATAAGTGAACACTTGTAGAATTTAAAATAATATTTTACTTTGTTACAGTTTAAGGCAACAAACAACATTCGGCTCAAAACTGGATACCTAGAAGATACAGACATGGATTCGGAGAGGTGAGTTTCAAAGATTTTAACATAGACTTTTCTTTACTGTGAATTAGAACTCTCCGAAAATTCTTATTCTAAAATCATACAGAGCAAGTTTAAGCATACAGAAGCACACATATTTCTAGAAACCAATTCAAACATGCAATTCGTCAGGTTTATTTAATTGCGCCGTGTCTGTATTTGCACAGCCTTGACCCAATATATAGCCTTCCGTATAATGTAGTGCTCAATATTTGATATGCCCACGGGAAGCTTGACTTACTCAATTTGTGAAACACTCGAATATTCTAGTGGTGAGATTTGTGTTCGTGAACTATATATTGTGTGGAATGAATTTATGCGCAATGTGTTTTACTGTAGGTGTATTATGACGTTGTTCCCACAGTATATCTGCTATTAATTATAGATTTACTAGTAGTTTCTATACGTATTTCAGCATATATACGTTGGCTGAGATACTTTGAGCTGATAGTAACATAATAAACGAGAAGGAATATAGTCCAAAGCAATTACTTTTAATAAAATAAATTAAAAAAATATATAATATACAGAATTCACATTAGTTGGTTTCAAGGGTAGAGGTAGATCTAAGAAATGATGGTTTGACTGTAAGAAAGATGATATGGCTAGAAAGAGAGCGAATATAACGTCTGATAAAATAAAACGACAAATAAAATAAAATAGGTCAAAGGCACCTACCCTTATAGATGACTAGCGGATGTCACGCGGTTTCATCCGCGTAGTTCCCGTTCCCGTGGGAGTACGGGGATATAATAAAGCCTTACTTACTCGCTGATGATGTAACTTTCCAATAGTGAAATAATTTTTGAAATCGGCAATATAGTTTTTGAGCCAATTCGTCACGAAATCATTCCTCTTTATAATAGTAGTGTCAATAAGAGGAGGCATCATGAGAAGCCCGCATTTGACCTATAGTGTTTCGGAATAATGCATTTCCAGGTTTGGGAGGCTTTCGGGGGGGACTACAAGCGTGGTTCTCAAAGAGTCTTTAGAATTCAAAATCATTTTTAATGGTGGAATTGGACGCTCGCGGTACCGATTTCTCTCTCAAAAATAATTATATATTCCAAGGTGGGGACTGCAGTCCCGTTGCCAAAAGCGCCTCCAAGGTCACAAGAAGTCTAAACAACTGTAGACTAGAAAGCTGCTAGCTGGAATGCATTATAAGACTATTTGGAAGCGAACGGGTGCAATATATCCGCTTCACCTTCCGGAGAGGCAAACAAGCAATAGCTTCCGAGCTCCGAGTAAACAAGCTCGTTAATGTCCGAGAGAAGTGCTCTGAAGTTATGATTTGAAGCGGCTATTTACTTGGATTTAAGTTGCTTGCTATTTTTATATTAAAATTGTTACTCGTCGAGATTTACTTGGCTGCTTTCAAAATGTAAAGTGTAATGGAGCTTGTGGCACAGTTGCAATTGCGCATATCATTCGATCAGCGAAGTTAAGTAACCATACCTCTAGCCAGTAATTGGATGGGTGACCGCCCGAGTTCCCTCCGTGCCTCGGAGTTGCCAATTTATCATCTTTGGCAGTCGTTACAGGTCAGTCGGAGGCCTAAAATAGTCTGACAACAGATTTAACCCAGATCATAAATTTTCCTCGTTAAAGGGGTATGGTGGGTACGAAGGTGAGATGGCAGTAGCTTCGTATAAAATCAATTGATCAGCCACATCGGGTTGAATCAAGTGCCGACCCCAACAGTGTATGTGATAAGGCCAGGGAGATGATGATGATTTTTTTGTGTTTGAATTTCAATTATCATTTTATTTCAAGTGTACTCGGAGTATGCTAAGGTATGGAACGATTTGAGGTAAGAAGCATTCATATCGTTGAAGTATCTTTGTTACACATACATATCTTCACGCCTGTATTCCTCGAAGGGGTAGAGGTGTGCTTCTGTTTAAATTCCATTCAATTGTGGGCGAGCTTATTACCATTAACCAAGCATTTAACTAGAATCCGGGCTTCTATAACGAAATTACAGATGGAAAAGCAACATTACACTCTAAGATCAAACCCAGAACCTCGTGTTCAGCAGTAGCGTTCACACGAGGCAGTCTGCAGACTACTTTTGTTATTCCAATCTACTATAGCGTAAACCATCCTATCCATCATCATCATCATCAATTTAAGAGTGTCATGTCGCACAAGGTGCCCAATCATATTTCCCCTTCGATTTTGGATTGTTCTCCAAAGTATTCTGTTTTCCTTCACAATGTTGAGTACATTTTCATTTGTTACTCTATCCATACAGATCATTAAATGGAATGATTCCAAACGAAATTACGGCGTAGCTTTGCGCAACGAAGGTACCTGCTCTAATTGGGATGCAAATTAATTTCCGCATTGCAACACTCGATGTTTCCATCTCGAATGCAACAGTAATCGTTTATTCGAAGGACTTCAGTGAAGCGCTTACTTTCACAAGTTTCATTCAATGTTCACAATGTGTCATTACTGTAAGAGCAAATTACTTCACAGCGCTGATTGTATTTATAACGATATCGAGTGCTATTTCTGCTTCTTTTTCAGGATTTACTGATACATAATTCTGTTCTGTGTTTGTCAATGTATTTTGATTTGTTGCTGTAAGTTAAAGTTTAACCATCTTAATACAAAAGATAGACAAGGTATTACTTGGTTCAAAAGTTCCATCTCTTTCTATGATACGGGTTCCGAAAGGGATGGGCATAGTCAGAGTTTGGTCTCGTCTTCGTTTAATCCATGTGATCTTATAAAAGTATGTGTATTAGCCCTTGCATTTTTGAGATCCCTAGAATTCAGAAGTTCATTGCTTGAAGCACTAGCTTTGAAAGTAATTTTCAGCTCATGACGTTTCTAATCGATTTAAAAAAAAGGCGGTAATGTTTTTTAATTTATTTCTTCTTTTACCTAAATGATAAAAGGTATGGCCGTTCAGATTTGGATTAAATGCACATTTAAGCCACGCCGAAGCAGTCAGTGAATATACTAGTAATGTAAAATATTCAACCTCTCATGAATTCAATATTTGCCCCGCTATGACGGAGAGGTTCCCGTGTCGCATATTCATTTCTTAGAATACATCAGCGTCTGACACGTCTCAACAATTTGTTATTCCGGCCAAGGTCACCAGTATTATCCCATCACGGCTTAAAGCCTAATTGCAAATGCTTACGTAGCTCGTATCTGGCGGTCTGCCTACCTATCATCAGTTTAAGGAGTGCGTATTAAAAGATTCTGTGAGCTGAGACGTTAACTTTTGTATCGTAAAATTAAACGTCAAAGCTAAGAAGGTCAAAGGCAATGCTGCCAGCATTCTTGGCACTATCCCGAGAAATACCGATTTGGGCCAAGTTTTCTACTTGTAATTAGTTTTAAGTACTGGATCAGTACGCGCGTATCATTGAAATGACAAAATGGTCACTTAGGTGCAATTCATATAATGATTACAATAATTGTAGATGTTAGTCCCTAACTAACTTTTTACGATCCTATTTGTCACAAAAGCAATTCATATTTTGTGGAACATTTTAGGAATCTTCATAGAAAAGTATGAAACAGGTGAATTGCGAAATATTCATCATTCGTGAATCATAATATGAAAGTAAGTGACTATTTTGTCAATTCGAGGATGAATCACATTGGGATCACATTATGATTCTCCCAATGTGGCCTCTTTAGACCTACTGTTCCTTGTATATATAATTTTAAAAGAAGGTTTTAATACTATCTGCTTAAAGGATCAGAGTTGGCCCCCAGTTTCGAGCCCTTATACTTAATATAAATTAACTAAATCGATTAATCCTACTCTATAGGTCAGGTACGTATTTTAATATTTTACTGACGTTTGTCAGTAGTCTCCGAAGGGGTAGGCAGAGCTGTTGTAACAACAACACCCACTTTTTGTTAAAATTTAAACCTGTTTGCTAGTCCGGTCAATTTAGATATAAAAATAGTGATCAAATAAAGAAAATTCCGACAGAGCCAAATCTTTGTAGAGACCTTAGGTTTACCACAAGGAAATAAAGTGTCAAAAGTCCCCATGTTTTCTTCAATTTCTTCTTGTTCTTCTTCTTCTTCTCCTTCCTGTTGATGAACGCTTAGAAATTGTTCAAATGAAGATGAATCAGTTGTCTCTTCATCAAAATCACATGAATCTTCCGCTCTTGTATATAATTGAACATTTGAGCAAGAGACACCTTGGCAATTGGTACACGCTGGAGAACACTGCAATCCTACTTATTTACAGCCACATTTGGCACTACAACCTTTCTTGCAATTGCAAAAAATTGTGTTAAGAAGTTTTTCTGGAGCAGGGGCAGGCAGTAAAGTTCGAATCGGTTCCAAAGTATTATTTATCAATTTCCAACCCCAGTCTTCAGGGTTCAGTTCATTGCATTGCCATGTCTGAACTTGTAATAAATACGTATAGTCACTCGAACTGCTCGTTCAACACTAAAAGAAGCAGGTATACGTGAACGCCACCACATGGACAAAAGAATAGGCAGATGTTTTTCAAGGCCAGATGTTATTCAAGTAGAGGGGATTCGGTAAGGGACCGGCGGTCGTTTTAGAGTAAATTTTCTTAGAATAGTATAATGTATACATAGAAGAGGCACGAGTAGGCATTTTTGCTTGCTTGAGTACCTAAATATGTGCATATGTGTGCATACTATGTAGAACATGATTCTTACAAGCGCAATATCTGGGAAATAGTGGGTCTTAGAGAAAAAATCATGGGAACCATTTTTATAGAGAATTTTAAGATCTACAACTTTGCTCCGAGGTACTTTTTCGATAAAACTTACCGTTTTCGAGAAAAATCCAAAAAACCTAAAATTTTGACCTTGGGCCCCGAATAAGTCCCTAAGCTCACATGGGACTGATGGGGACTTTTGACACTTTATTCCTTATGGTAAACCTAAGGTCTCTACGAAGATTTAGCTCTGTCGGAATTTTCTTTATTTCAAATGTCTAAAATGACCGGACTATGCCACTTGTTATAAAAAATATAGAGCAAAAAGCCCAGGCACACATGCTGATTGAATTCAATAAAGTGTTTTTCATTTCCCATTTATCGCAGCTTTGCATCGCCGTTCACCGTTGTGCTCAACATATGAACAGATTGATTTACGTGAGTTGAATGGAATCTTACATTCCACCTGTTATTCCCCTCATTGTTTCCATTCCTGGATTTCTGAAATGTCCAATTTTGTGTGTCATACTATAATGGAAAAACTCATTGGTTGTCGGACTGGTGAGAAAGGAAAAGGACTACACGAAATACATTTTCGTAGTTCTTTTTGTAGTAACTAACTTTGGCCCGCGGTTTCACCCACGTAGACATAATTTCATGAATGGTTTTATTTACTTAATAACTTCTTCTTCTTCTTAAAGTGCCTCTCCAATTACTGAAGGTTGTCAATCAGCTCCGAACATTTGTCTCTGTCGTTAGCACGGCGAAACAGGCCGGCGGCACTCGCAATCCCGGTCCACTCTCTGATGTTTCGTAGCCACGACTTCTTCCTACGACCAGACTTCCTTTTGCCACCTACTTTTCCCATCATAATAATTTGTAGCAAGTTATATCGGTCATGTCGTAACACATGACCTAAATATGACACTTTTCTCATTTTGACGGTCTTCAAAAGCGCCCGTTTTTGTCCAATAAGCCGGAGGACTTCTTCGTTGGTCACCTTTTGAGTCCATGATACAGCCATCATGCGCCTGTAGGCCCACATCTCGAATGCTTCTATACGTTTCCTGACTTAATAACGAAAAACTAAATCGCTTCAGCTGTGACAGCCAGTGAAATTCCGTTTAAAATCGGTAAAGTTGTTTCAAAAATACGCTGGAACAAACGAAGAGACAGATTTTTTTCCATTAAAGTATTTTCACTTTATGCATTTAATGAAAAGCTGTTAATTAGGAATTATAAACAGACACTTAAATTGTATTTACATATTTGTATAGTTTATATATGCTCACGCCATCGCAGAAGGGTCTCCGAAGGGTTAGCGGAGGTGTTACAACAACACCCACGTTTTACCGAAGATGATTAAGTGCCAACGTGACAGAGGGTGAGTCCATCACCGTCTCAGGTACTATTCCTCTTTGAATTACTTCTCAGACATATGCAGGTTTTTTCACGATGTTTTCCTTCACCGTAAAGCACGTGGTGTGAAATAATAAGTATTTTGAAAAACTCATTGGTACCAGTCCTTCTGGGATTCGCACTTGCGTCGCTTGCGTAGCAGGCTTGGTAAAGTTATGACAAGATAGTGTTGAGTGTCGGCAAACTTCCATAAACAAACGCTATAATAATTTTATTCAATTAACGAGTTCATAAACTTTTAACGGACCCCGTACTTTTAGTGTGAAATACAGGACAGTAAAATATGCATTATTAATTATTAAGTACCGCGTAATGGATGAATCGTGTTTGCGGTTAGGTAAACCTAACTGTGATAATACATATATAATATCACAAATGGGTAATCACAAATAATAATAAGGGTCTTGTATATATATATATATATATATAATCGGAAACTCGGAAACGGCTCCAAAGATTTTCATGAAATTTTGCATGTTGGGGGTTTCAGGGGCAAAAAATTGATCTAGCTAGGTTTCATATATGGAATACATTGTTTTGACCATGTTTTCAGGCGCTGAAATCTCATAAAATATCATTACAATACGACAGCAAATTTCGCCGACATCTCTCAAGTTATGGTAGCTCAGACGTGAGGCTTCCAGCTTACGGGGCGATAAAGGAACTAGAGTACCTACCCCGGTTCGAGACTGACGTTCACCAGATTTTTTTTTCTTTTTTTTTGTGTGAAGAAGAAACCGAGCACAGCTCTGTCAACCAGATATTGATTTATTAATTGTCATGTGGGGAGAGTATACAATACGTAACCACCCCTCACGATTATTATAAACATCCTTTTAAGCAGGAGCAAACCTAGGCAGGTTTACCAGTCGACCAATCTCTTCCGGATTTTGTTAGGCTATTTACATTTGGTAACGAGCGAGCGCCGAGCGTGGCCGAACTGGCTTTGACAGTTTAATAATAAAGTATAAAAAGATTCATGGTAATAATTTATAAAAACTTGATTTTTTTTATAGTACTGAGACTAAATCCTCATTAATGTAAGCTGTTCGGCCAGTCCGGCTGTTTGGTTTGGCAGACCTTCTCCTATCCGTATCCCATGTTATTTGTATTCACTCCTATTCTAGCATTAGCTCTCACAGAAACCAGTCTTTCGTTTCTTAGGTCTTCCTCTCCTGTGTAAACATCAACGTTCACGGTCACTCTATTAACGCGTCGGGTAGCACTCACGCGCAGTCAATACGAGGCCGGCGAAAGTGATTATCGTTCTATTACAACATCATTACACTATTTATAGCTGTTATAACTGTTATTAATATAGCTCATTACTTATCTATTGTAACTTGTTGATATTATATAATACACTTTATGTTGGGCGCACAGGACTGATTTTGCGCTACTTGAATTTTTTTTTAGGATATGGTCAGAAGGAAAACTTCTACTGTACGAAAAGGAGGGCTGGGCTAGGAAGTAGAACCTACCAAGGAGGAATACTTTGGAGTTTAGTCGCTGACATAACGTTTCCACTGCCCTAGCGGGGGTTGGTGAATTCATAACGGATTATCCGTGATGCTAGACCTGTGCGTTATTAAGGGACGTGTTAAAAGCGAACGGCTCGGCTATGACGGCTCTAGAAAAGGTAACGGAGGAGTCAGCGTTGGGCTTCACGAACGAGGACGAAACATTGACGTAAACGCAGATTTGTATGGAATCGAAACAGCGCCCGTCGATCCAAAAATCTGCGTTTACATCAACGCCGTAGATTGTGACGGCGGCAGCGAAAAACTCGCTCTAGGCACACAGAAAAATGGTCGGTTGCACAGAACACGTTCTAAATGCAATACATCCTCAGATATTTCTTGGTTTAAAAGTAGGTCTATATATAGCTTCAGTCCGAGCTTGGCCTAGTCTTGGTCTAAACCATGTTGAAAACTCAGCGGTTACTCACCGCTTATTTTCAGAGTAATGGCTATCTTCTGGACGCGGTTGTAAAAAAATACCACTATTGTGAATGTTTATACCTGATATCGAATTTGATTTTTGTATAATAATTTCATATTATTGATATTGTATCGATGAAATGTACATGATGCCTGGCTGAGATTCTTGCCTTTCTTCTCTGAAGGCTAGTTTCTAAGCACTAGGTAAATTTTCGACATTCATAACTGCTTTACCAGGGCCCAAACTATATAAATGTTTTCATATCATTCATAATCCCTCGCTCTGTTCAATTCCTTGGTGACACCATGTAGATACTGTACCCAGTCGGACAGCCCTTTTCAGACGATACCGTTACGCTCTACCTCACTTTCAAACTTTCAAAGTCGACAATAAAGTTTTATTTACTTCGCAGTTCCAATGGAATGAGACCAGGCATTGTTGTAAACATTACATTCCGTTTGAGAACTTAATGTAAACTAAGATATTATTGTTGCCTAAGACATAACATTGTTTTAAAGCCCTTATTCACACAGTTGTTTGTAGAATTCTCACTTTTGTTGAATACAATTTGGTTTTCTGTGTGATTTCAGGATATTTTTTTTGCCCTAAAACTTTTTAATTGAACCTAGTGTTTGGTTTAATGAAACGGCCTTTTTGATAAACAACTCTCGATTTGGTACCATTATTAGTAGGTATAAGAAGATAGGAAGATGTAACCTAACTTGCGTTTGTGTAGTATACATATCCTCACGCCACGGGTAGGCAGACTTTTCACCGAAGATGATTAAGTGCCAACGTGACAGGTGAGTCCATCGCGGTCATACATACATACGTCTTTGAATTACTTCTCAGAAATATGCGGGTTTCCTCAAGATGTTATCCTTCACCGTAAAGCGCGTGGTGTGAGATTACTGAGGTACAGGCCCCGCTGGTATTCGAACTTGCGTCGCTGGCCACCATCTTGTTTGTGTAGTATATAGATCAATAGGCATATAATAATGTATGTATTCTTACCACATTCGGTGAAAGTTTTTCCATCAATAAAGAAATTAGTTAGAAAGGAAAATAAAGGTAAGTGCATACACTGTTTGTAAATCCACAAGTTTCGTCGATTGGACATAATACGTATCTTATATACGTATACGTTTCTTTCAATTAGAATATTTTGATGCACGTCACAGAACACCACGTGATAGTGTTATCACGAATAATCTGAATTTGCGTTCTAAAGATATTGCAGTATATACATCTAGAGGCGACATTCATATTTAAAAATAGAGGTGCCTGGTTCCACTTGCGGATGCTTAAAAATTTCATAGATAGCTTGATTTCTAGAAAATAGTGGCCTAAGTCACATGTTTTGAACTATCTGAAACTAAATGAAAGATGTTGTTAATGTAATAACCGTATATAAACGAAAAACTGTTTGGAATTACAAACAGACACTTCAATTTTATTTATTCAAATTGATGTATCGATAAGTCGTGATGAGTAATCTATAACTTAAATACTAAAAATGGTTATACCGTCCTACATTTTGACATGAATAATGGCTGCAATATTTTACCAAAAGGCCACAATTTCAATACCTCTCACGTAGTCAATTGTCGGAGACGTAAGACCTACTTTGAACGAGTTGAGAGAGTAAATAAACGTTTATTTTAAATGTGTTTATGGGTATTTTTGGGCACAAAGAAAGCCGAATAAAACAAGAACGCGATTCGACGACCTTGTATTGAGAGCTGTGATGAAAAACTCCTTCTCAACGTCAAAGTCAAAGTCAAAAGCATAGCTTATTTTTTTTATACATATACTGTACCTGTATATACGTTGATTTGCATTTACAAAAAAGCTTTTAATTTACAATCACAAACAGATACTTATATTTGGATGGTGTAGAAAAGTCGACGTTTTGAAATAGTCTGATCCTCTTGACATAAATCAGTCACGTGACATATGTCATTCCTGTACATTTTGTATCGTTTCTCCAAGCGAAGCGTGAGGATAATGTTACTTTGTCTACAGGCCAAGGAATCATAACCCCTGAGCGTAATCGATATAATATTATAATTCGACGCGGCTTCTCAGCTATATATTGTCTTTATTACAGTGTAACATTCGCACCACCGCGCGATGGTCTGTCGTAGAGCCCGTACATAATTTAGCCTGGCGAAAGCGTCAGCCGGTACAGACCGCACGTGCACTGAATATTGCGTTGTTTGCGAGATACATCTTGCATATACATTCAACGTACATCCTTGAACAATGCGGCTTCGTAAAAGCCTGTGTGGATCAAAAATATTCCGAGAAATATTATGTACCAAAGTACCGACACAGCGCTACGAAAAACCTATGCATAATACATACATACATACAAATGCTGTCTCACGCCTGTATTCCCCGAAGGAGTATGCAGAGGTGTTGTTATCATAACACCCACTTTTCACCGAAGATGATTAAGTGCCAACGTGACAGATGGTGAGTCCATCGCCGTCTCAGACACTTTACATACTGAATTACTTCTCAGAAATATGCAAGCTTCCTCACGATTCCTTCACCGTAAAGCACGTGGTGTGAAATCACTGTACATAAGTTTTTTTTAGAAAAACTCATTGGTACAGGCCCCGCTGGGATTCGAACTTGCGTCGCCTGCTACCAAGGCCACCACGGCTCATATATATAGTTTTATAAAGATAATGTAAAGAAACCATTTTACAAAATTGTAAAGAACTTGAAAACGTGCAAAAGGGAATTGTTGAAGCGAATTTATTTTCACCTTCGTGTAACAAAGGAACGGTGAGGTCGAATCGTTTACTTCAACCTTAATTCATTGCTGTGAAAGGTGTAATACAACTTTGCACCCCATCTCGCTAATTTTATCTCGTTTCTTTTGTTGGTTTCTCTTGCCATGAACTCTCCATAAATTGTATTACTAACATACACACTTAACTCACGCATGTAGGTATTCGCCGGGAGTTAGGACCCACTAATCCTTAAAATACGTCCCCGGGAATAAAAGTTGTAGATTCGAAAAGATGTAGGTGCCCGTTGGTCCCTCAGGAGGAGAACAGTAAATTATTAATATATTTCATGCTACCGTGTGGTAGCCGTGGTGGCCTCGGAGTTTGAGCAGTCGCCTGCTACGCAAGTTCGAATCCCAGCGGGGCCTGTACCAATGAGTTTTTCTAAAAAACTTATGTACAGTGATTTCACACGACGTGCTTTACGGTGACGGAAAACATCGTGAGGAAACCTGCATATATCTGAGAAGTAATTCATAGACGTATGTATAGTGCCTGAGACGGCGATAGACTCACCACCATCTGTCACGTTGGCACTTAATCAAATTCGGTGAAAAGTGGGTGTTGTGATAACAACACCTCTGCCTACCCCTTCGGGGAATATAGGCGTGAGCATATGTATGTATGTATTTCATGGTACCCACTCGTCCCCTGGTATAAATGTTACTTTAAGATAACCATTGGAGCTACCTGCTTAAACTTCTGACGTCCTAGTACTTGAGATAGATCAGGGGACCAGTGGGCTCAGGGTGCAAATTTCAGGGGACGTGTAGGTCCTGACCCTTATTTGGGTAGACAGAGCTGTACTTTTAATATCCGCATTTCGCCAGTTAAGTCTCATGTAATAGGGGTCGAGCCTATTGCCATTAGTCGTGTACTAATCCAGAATTTCCGGGCTGCTACTAAAAAAGTCCAATGAAATGATAGAATCATAATTACTACTGATATTCAAGTCCATTCCTCAAAGCTTTAAAAGAGTTCTTTATACTTCACAGCTACTCAATTCCCACTCCTCCCTTTATGAAGCATTGGCGACCTTACTGACCGCAGGAACACAGCATTACATTAAGGCAGAATTATTTTGCTGTGATCTTCTGTTAGAAGAATAGTCCCCAGTATGGCAACTCCGAATATTGAACACCAGATCCACCAGGACCTGTTAATCTCCCGCTGTTAAATTATCACGGCAGTCTCGCAGATGAGGGAACACATTTGCGATGGTAAACTCTTCATATATTCATAGCTACTTGCATCTGGTTAAATATTAAAACAAGCACTTTCGAGCTCTATGTAGGGAGAATGCCTCGAGGGACGAACTAGAAAAGGCAGTTAATCTATACGATAGCTGTTATTAACTTGTCAAGGAAGCTGTAAGCCATAACTGCTGAATGTTCCTCGATGTGTGAACGGTTTTTGCAATTTATGCTTTGGTTTATGCAATGTGAGAAACTTTTGTTTTTAAGGCCTTTGGTAAGACGCATATGCTCACGCCTGTATTCCCCGAAGGGGTAGGCAGAGGTGTAATCACAACACCCACTTTTCACTGAAGATGATTAAGTGCCAGTTGGTAAGACGCTTGCATAAAAAGGTTAGAATACAGTTTACAGCGACCCAGGTATGATCATGCTCGACCGTCGTCGCTTGACCTTGCGCTTTTAATGTATTTACAACAAAAAAAAATTTTTTCCCATAAAAAATTATGAAATTATGCACCCGAAATCCTCAACGTAGTATACGTCCCCGGGAATAAAAGTTGTAGATTCGAAAAGATGTAGGTGCCCGTTGGTCCTTCAGGAGGAGAACAGTAAAAGGTTCCATCAGTTTTAAGCGCTCAGCGAAAATAGTGGACATAAATGTGCATGTATTTATTCACGCTCTCTCAACACTAGACCCTAGAATTTATTACTGCGCATTCAAAGTTCAGCACTTATAACTCGTGATGGGCATGGGCACCATAATAATATTAGGACGTTAAGTTTGTATGTAAGCTTCGAAATCTCTCTTCAGTGCCTCAAGTAGTGGTTGACGTGTATCAAAGTCGTTGAATTCGTCTCACGAAATTTATTTTTGGATTTTAAACCACAATCCTTCGAAAAAGTATATTTAATTGGCTAAGAAAAAAAGTATGGTCCTTCGAGCCTTTTTTACCCAAAACATATTATCTCCCCTCTTGGTTATCACGAATTGTGGTCACAGATAAATAATGCGGTCACCCGCCCAAAGGGTTTACAATACGCAATTCGTCTTCATAAGATGACCCAAATCAACGAGTAGCGACATTGACGCTTGTTTGTTAAGCTCTTCGGGTCTCGCCCTCAGATTTATGGTCCTTCGCCCTTTGCTGTTTTACAGCTGACCTTCCGAGGTATAATGACAAACTAATATATTTCTTGGAATACGTATCTGATCAATATATATGAGGAAATTCAAATTATTTCAGTTATTATTTAAATTATTCAAACGGCAGCACTGTCGTTTACAGTTTATAGTTCAAATTATTCGTTATCTGTACAATTATACTGTGCAATGAGAAAGTACAGTGCTTGGTCTATGGCATAGCCCCTAAGGTGTCAAATTCAAAAACAGTCAGTTGCATCTATCAGTAGTGCGTTCGCTCACTTGCCCTCGAGACAGCGCCCGCGCCGGTTATGCGCACTGATTGATAAAAAAATAACATGGCGGACACGAATATCGAGCTCTTGGATACCAATCCAACTGCATCTCCGACATATAGACTACACTTTAGAAGAGAAAAGAAGGGACAGAGAACGGAGCTCTTAAATTTTCCAAGACAAGTATTATAGAGCTCTTACCCTCTATTTTTTAGCTTTAATTAACACAATTACCGATTAAAGTATTCAGTAGAATCCTTCCAGCGGCTATGTGCCAGAAATCAAGATGGCACCACACGTCTGTTAGATTATATCGCACAATGATTTGTTTTTCTGAAACGTGTAAATGCTTATCTGGGTGAGAAGATAAAAGTTTCTTCTGCCTTTCTTTCTGTCTTTTCTTCATTCTTCCATCCTTCTCTTCCGAATCTTACAACTGATAGAAGATTAAGATAGAAATTGTCGCTGAGTATAATATATATTCCGGTAAACACATATGCTATGACGCAAAACAAAACAAAGTCTGAACAGCGGTTTATGCGAATCCAGAATCCGTCTTAAACGTATATAGGTAATACATAACACGTGTCCGCTTATCCTAGCAGAATATCCGTATATTCCAGTATCAAGTAATATTACGGGCATCGAGCGAGTTTTGCAAAGGAAATGGATGTTGTCGGGGTAACTTTTCCAGCTCGATAACAACTTGTAGGTAGGTACTCTAGCAAATTAATGGACGTAAGCTATGGTAACCGCTTACTTTAAACAATCTGGCGCTTGTATGCTTTTTTGCAGTGAAAAAAGCCAGTGGATCCATGGAGGGGAAGAGTGCGAATGGAGTGTGAGCAATACTCCTCATTATGTCGGCAAAGTGATTTTATCCTCGAATGGTTAACAATTAAAATTATGATATTTAGTATTAAGTCTAAATATTTTCTCGGTGATCCTATCCAGCGAAAAATATTTTTCAATTCACACCAATATGCTATTGAGATTAACGCATACAAACAAACAAATCTTCAGCATTATGATTTACTTATAAATATATATACCAAGTTGTGGTAAGCGTCGATAAATAGCTCCAGTAACGGTTTGACAACAGGCGAACTGTAAGCTAGTTTTGGTAACTAGTTTACCAATAGTTACCTTTAAAAATATTTTACCTACTACAAGGTGGTCCGTGTAGTAAGTAAAATATTTTTTTTTAGAAACTTAGCTTTCCTAGCCTGGCCCAGATCACAGAAATCAAAACACACTAATTACGTAAGTGTTGTTTTTTTAATAATGTCATCATTCCTTAATTCTCATACAATTCTTTTAGACAAATGTGTTTAAACTTTATAAATCGATCGCTTTGGAATTCTGTGTGAGTTCGTTATAAAACTTTATTCTTCCATTTGCAACACTTAAACTTTTGGAATTTCCATCCGTACGTTGAAAGTTGTTATTGATTAACTTCGCGTTGCATTTCTGTGGTAACAATGACTCTTTATTTAAATTTCAGCTTTATTTCGTGGAGTTTTAGAGTCTCGTTCGTAATAATGATTATTGTGAGAATATGGACATCTGGTAACATGTACTATTTATAAATGTATTCTATAGAACGTGATATTGTTTCATCTGCCATAGATAATACGAAAATGCAAATGATTTATTCGTGACCACCGGTTCGGAAACAAACCTTCTGAGAAGAACCGGCAAGAAACTCAGCTGAAATCTGTATCAGTTAATACTTATTAATTAAAATAAAATTCGGATGAAGGGCGTACTGTCTCCAAGAACGGAAGCTCTAGCAAATCAAGCGATCAATTTTTCATGGCAATGCGAGGCAATTTTTCGTTGTTATGAATCGTATCTGGGGGTCTACTCTCATTCAACGAAATACGAAGTTTCGGGCGAAGGCTTTAAAATTTCCTACAAATCTTATTCGTTCTTAAATTACGTCCGAACGTGCTCCGCATGGAAATACTTTGATTTTCATATATTTCTAGTTCAATTTACTTAAATTATTAAGTGACCGAAAGATTCTGCAATTTTTATTGATGTGAGTTGATCCCCTATACCCTAAGCGGATTATAATACTTCTTCGAGGGCGCGTTGTGGTTGAATTCAAAGATTCTTCAACGTTGAAATATGAACTGAACTTGGAGTACTGGTGGAGGTCGGGCGATGTATGGTAGAGATGATATCTTTATCAATATAAAAAAAACTGAAGAGTTTGTTACTTTGTTTCTTTGCTTGAACGCGCTAATCTCAGGAACTACCTGGACCGATTTGAAAAATAGTTTCAGTGTTAGATAGCCCATTGATCGAGGAAGGCTATATCACCACGCTAACACCAATTAATATACAATAATACACCAATAACACGCTAATAACAAATTGGTGAAACTGCGGGGCATATGTAGTCAAAATATACATTTCATTGTGTATCTTCAATATCTATGTATCTTCTCAGTAAAAGCAACCTTCCGAACCTGGCGGTAGCATGTATAATCCTGTATAATTATGTCATTCTGACGATTTGAAAGTACTTTGTAAAAAGTCTAATCGAATAAAGATATTTTTGAATTTGACTTTGACTTTTATCTATAGTTAGTGTAAATTATTTTGTTTTCTAATATTCTTTTTCTCGTAATCATAATAAATCGAACAGCAAACTGTTAATAGAGTGAATAAAGTGAGCATAGAATGCCAAATTAAAAAGTTAAGTCCAATTAAGTTATTCTGTAAACAAGCTAAATATCGCTTTGAAGTATCTTTAGAGTAGACGAGTCTGGGGATTCAATCAACTGTTAATTTGAATTAATGAACTGTTTAACGTTCAGTCGGATCTTGTTATATAAGTTTCGACAAAAGCCGCGATGGCTTAGTAATTTGAGAAATCTAAGGCTAGTGCAAATAGTATGTGTGCGGCCCCGTATTGCGTTATTTGCCAATAATATTGACAATTAAATTGCGTGGTTGCTGCTCGCATAGCTAGGTCAGCGACAGTATAAACACCATGATTCCTTTGCAAAAAAAAAGAAATCCATTTGCGAATACTTGTCTAATCTACAAAATTCCAGTTAGTGTATTATTATTATTGTTATTATTTATGTTACCTTGCTTAAGCTTTTTCTTATTTTTTAAAGTGTAATTAACTGTTTCAATTTGATAGTACTTGCGGTGTTCGTCTTTAAGTGATTGTAACGCTAACATAAAATAAAAAAAAACCTATTTGACTAGATCTAGGCTCTGTCGTGTAAACGGTTGTTGGTGAACCTAATAAAGTAAATATAAAATAGCCTAGTAATAAAGCCCTTTTAAGCGTCCCCGCATCGCATAATTCAATTGAACGTACGAACATTTCATGTATCTTAAGTAAATATATTTTTTGTTATTATTCGTATGACACTTGCCCCTGCGCAACTGTCGACGGAAGTGCCTCAGACCACCTGCTGCGCATGCGCCCGTGTGCACGCAACCACGACCAACCGTCCTGCACCCTCCGAGTTTAGTTCATTGTGACTTATAACCTTAAATACTGTTACCAATACATTTATACAGTTATATTTTGTGTGTCATAAGTATGTCCACGATATGCCACCAACGAATACTTTCGTATTTTGGCCACATAATGCGAAGGGGTAATGAGAGTCTAGAGAAATTGATCGTAGCCGGTCTCCTACCAGATGGACAGACAAAATAAAAGACTCCAGGTCCCCGAGGTTTAGCTCCGTCGTCAGGGCTGCGATGGACAGAAGCCGATGGAAACAAATATTTCACTCCAAACCTCTCGTTGATTTCCACGATCCTCAGTCATGAGGGAACGACTAGAGAGAGTGTCATAAGATCTAAAGAAATGTTTTCTCAACATCTCAGTAAAAACAAAATGCCGAACGTGCCAGTAGCATGTATAATCCTGTGTAGTTATGTCATTCTGACGACTTGAAAGTATTTAGTTAAAAGTCTAATCGAATAAGAGAGATTGAGTTTGTGTTCTGATGTCAATAACAATTAAAGTAATCCAACTTTCTTCTATGAAGGAATTAAACGCCATACGCGAATGAAGGGCGTGAGAGTCGGTGATGGACTCTACACTCATCTTTATATGACATCTGGTATACCTGGCGTTAGTAGTTTTGAGCGCTGGGCGTGAAAGTGCATATATTTTGATGGGTGTGAAAGCGCGAGCGCGAACCAATCTCCTAAAGACATCTTCATTAAAAAGTACCTACCACTACGCTGCCTACCAAAAATGAAAAAAAAATGTGTTTTTAGATACAAAACAAATGAGGCGTAGGCGAAAAAGTATCGGGGAAAATACCAAGGAATATTTCTAAAAGGTTTCCTTTAAATGACTAGCAGTTGTAATCTGCATATTGAGTGCTTCTAATACGCTTAATCGTATTCACTAACTGAATGAACTATTCGGTAGACACGTATAACTCTAATTACATTATATTGTGGTGGCAAAGTGGTGGCTGTGGGGTTTGAGCAGTCGCCTGATACGCAAGTTCGAATTCCAGCGGGGCCTGTACCAATGACTTTTTATTATGTGCCGAAGTGACAGATGGTGAGTCCATCACCTTCTCAGGCACTATACATACGTCTTTGAATTACTTCTCAGACATATGCAGGTTTCCTCACAATGTTCTCTTTCACTGTAATGCACTATGTGCAGAGAGCACATAAGTTTAAAAAAAAACTCATTGGTTCAGGCTCCACTGGGATTCGAACTTGCGTCGCTTGTGTAACAGGCGACTGCTCAAACCCTAAGGTCACCACGGCTCCTTCTAAAAACTTAATTAGTAATTTCACATCACGTGCTTTACGGTGAAGAAAAACATCGTGAGGAAACCTGCATATGTCTGAGAAGTAATTCAAAAGACTTATGCATAGTGACGGCGATGAAATCATCTGTCATGTTGGCAATGGGCACACTTCAAGAGTGGTCAATATTTATTTATTTAATTATTTATTTGTAATATACATTTTGAACGGTCAGTAACCAATTACACAAAACGTAGCAATATTACACAATATATATACAGTACACAATACATGGAATTATATACACAGCATATTATAATAATACAAACACAATCAAACATTCGCCTCGCAATACTCCAGACATACCGACAGGATCGTCTGCCATTCATCCGCAAACAAATCACACTCAGAGTTGGACTCCAAGAGAGCGTTGAGCGCAGAGAGAGTGCGAGGGACAGGAGAGTATGATCGCGACTTAGTACGACCCACCGATATAAAAAAATACACAAACATAATCAATACAAAATATAAAAAAAAACACTGTGCATTAGACCCACAAATGGTGTCCCGAGTACGTCCTAAAATTAAGTATTATATTGATATCCATTTTGGACCTTCCGCCTTTACCGATCCCTTCATTAGCATAATAATTCGCTGACAACTGGAATTCGTTATCGATTCTCGCATTTCTTCGTCTGATTTTTTCTGACTTTTAATATTTTTGTGGATAATATTAAAGCAGAAGCTGTTAAAGTTTGCTCACGCCATTCCAGAATGGACCCCGAAGGGGTAATCAGAGGTGTTGTAACAACACCCACACTTCACCGAATATGATCAAGTGCCAACGTGACAGCGGGTGAGTCCATCGCCGTCTCAGACACTATACATACGTCATTGAATTACTTCTCAGGCAGGTTTCCTCACGATGTTTTCCTTCACCGTAAAGCACATGGTGTGAAATCACTGTACATAAGTTTTTTAGAAAAACTCGTTGGTACATGCCCCGCTGGGATTCGAACTTGCGTCGCTTGCGTAGCAGGCGACTGCTCAAACCTCGACCCACCACGGCTCTTTTTTATTTTTTTTAAATAAAAGTATTATAAAAATTTGGTGATCAACCGCATCGGGTTGAATCAATTGCCGACCCCAACAAATAAGGCCAGGGAGATGATTATTATTTACCTTTCAAACATTAACGGTGTAAATCCAAAAGAATGACAAACCTTGATCATTGTAACATAAACTATCCAGGCACGGTCTAGACTAGTGGAAAATTATGGCCCTAGAGTGAATAATGAATGGGTGAGACCTTAGCTCATACGTCACGCACATCTCGTATGGGAGAAGTACCCTAAAGTATAGGATTTATCATGTTATGATGTATCATGCGCGCACCAATATATTGAATTGCGCGCCTATCACGCGGGCGCTACGTGCCCTTAATTATATTTAGGTGTAGGATAAGATTATATTAGAATTAAGCAAAAATTAATATTATTGTGTGTATTCCATCAAATTAGGTTTAAATATCTGTAATGATGGTGTATAAATGGTAAATAAATAAATGTTTTAACTTGACGATTTCGTTCGCGTATCGGTGTGACTACTTGATGTCTTGATACTTTTCGGAGACGAGTTGTGGTTGAATTCCAAAGATGGTGGATCAACATGTTTCAAGCGACATCAATTACACAAAATACGCAATCAAATGTCAATGTGATGTGTCAGTGAAAATAAAAATTACCATTTGAATTAGCCACGAGATTATCTGGGCTTGTTAAAAAGTAATATTACATATCCTCACGCTTCGCTAGTAGAATCGATACAAAGTGTACGGGAACGACATATGTCACGTGACTGATTTTTGTCATTTCCATACATATTTTATCGTTTTATTAGCGCTAGTGCAAGATAATGTTACTTTGTCTAGGCTTACTGAGATCGTATATGCAACGATTCTTGAGTTATGTAGGAACCGGCCTTCTGTACTATTTTTAATTTTCGTGACCAAAGGTCTGGGGAATGGGCGATAAACCCCTACGCCTATGCTGTAAGATCGTGAGATCCTCCAAAGTTTAAGTTAATTGTAGCATAAAATGAAAACCTCGTAAATTTGCAATGTCCTGTGGATTATGATACAGACCTGGAAGACCTACTTTGCTCGTCTAGAAAGGTCATAACATTTTCGTAATTTTATAAGTAAAGGGCAAATGTTTCAATGGTAGTCAATATTTTGTTCTCCATCGATTTAAGTTTGAAACTATCTTGTTCCAGTTTGACAAATTAAACACTCGCCCTGGCCTTATCCCATACATTGTTGGGGTCGGCACTTGATTCAACCCGATGTGGCTGATCACCTGATTTTTATACGAAGCGACTGCCATCTGACCTTCGCAACCCCTTTAACGAGGAAAATCTGTGATCTGGGTTAAACCACTTATCAGACTATTTTAGGCCTCCGACTGACCTGTAACGATTGACAAAGATGATAAATTGGCAACCGGGACCGACGGCTTAACGTGCTCTCCGAGGCACGGAAGGATCTAAGACCTAACCCCGTTTAACGCAGAACACAGTAACAAATTGTATTGTAATAAACAAGGAAAGAAAGAAAGAAAACATTTATTTGCAGAATGTAATACCAGTTGATAAAAAAAGGTTGATAACGCAATGAATCCCAATCAATAAAATTTCCTACTAATAATTATTCTGTCCGGACCGCATGTACGGTTTTATTCCAACATTCCCGTGGCAATTAGTTTAGCTTGGGGCATAATACGAGATTGCTTACCTAATTAGAATTAAGTGCCAAGTTAGGGAATGGCGCTAAATCCTTAATTTTTGCTCAACTTTTAATGTACGCAGGGTTTTACGGTGTTTTTACGAGGTTAACGGAATTTCGATTGGGAATAAATTATCATTGAGATATTCATTTTTATATTCACTTGCACGAAAGATCTCGTCGAAAATATTAGAGTTAGCTGCGATATTTTTCGCGCTCACGCCTTACAATACCCAGAAAATGATAACTGGGCATTCAAGACCAGTCGCTCAAAACACATGACACCTCCTGTGCTTTCTCAATTCAACGATATTCATATAGGAGGGAGAGATAAATCAGTAACATTAAATTATTGTCCTACTCTTCATTTTCCTCACCAGGTATTAAGTTATGGATTGAGAACCTTATAATTATTGTCAGCAAGACGGTTTGTAAATGTGTTTGTCTTGTTGTCCGCAGCCGCAGCGAGTCGGCTCTGAACAGCCCAACAGAGCCGGACGTGTCCCTCGCCGCGTCCCTCACCGACCCCTTGGAGGCGCATACCCTGGACGAAGCCAGGAGGTCTATCAGGTAGACATATGCATATTATTCAGGGAACACTGCATTCAATAGATAATTGCTGATCCTGTTTACGTTGGTCAGGCTAAGCTATTTTAACGGCTATAAATTTAACGGCTTTTGTGTTTTCACGCCATCACACTTCGGTCCCTGAAGTAGAAGGCTCAGAGCGTAATAACCATTGACTTTTTAATACAAATATTTGATAAAATCTCTTTAATATCGTGTTCCAGGGATCTTCGGATGAAATATAGAGCTCAAGCCCATCAGCTCCTCACATGGCGGCGAGCACACCGCACCCAGGAGGAACTTGTCTCTCGGCTACAGCGAGAAAAGGCAGAACAGCTCAAATCTCTCTCCAGCCAACTCCTACTCTTCGAATCAAGGCTCGTTCGAAAACAGAAGGAGATCACAAACATGCTAGCCCTTAGAGAAACCATTATTCTAAAACAACAAAAAGTCATCGAGTCTCTACAATCAAAACTACTCGACAACGGAATAGATATGTCCCAACCGATCCCAGACTTCAGAGACATGCTTCAAGATACTCACATTACTGGAGACTTCGATTCCTTGAACGATTCAGATTCAGCTGTCATTATGGAGGACGCGGACTGGGATAGTGGGAACATGCCCCATATACCACGGTTTCGATCTACGAACCCTGATAGTGTCACCATAGTCAGGTCCATATCAGACGCAATAGACCCCAATCTTAAGTACAATGTGGTCCGAAGACCCAATGGGTTCTTGCGACGCCCCGAGATTCTAGAGACAGTCTACAGCGTCGAGGAAGAAGCAGACGGCGACTCAACTAAAGGCCTCAGTGCTCAGAACAGTACAGAGAAGGAACTAAAAGATGCCAATAGGACGGATGAAGAGAAATCTAAAGAATCCACTCTTTTAGCACAAAGACGGGAAACGTTCAAAATGAGGAGCATTGTGCTCACAGCTGAGGTGAAGAGCATAGACAACGACAAGGATCTCAAACCCAAAACCGGGAAAGATGTGTGGTCATACAGTTATGTGCCAAAGAGAATGACTCCTGCCAACGATTCTGAAGAGGAAGCAACTTCAAACGCCGAGAGCGAAGAAGAACCAGAATCTAAATCTAATCCAGTGGTGACGTACAACAGAGTAATGTCCAATCACAGAAACGTGACGAAACCCAAGGATGTGAAGTATAAGAGGATAAACAAGGCTAAATCAAAGAGCTTGGAGGAACTTAGGGGGAGGTTAAAGAACTGGGTGGACAAGGGGAATAAGCTGGCGAACATACCGCTGGAGCATGCTCAGAGTTACGCCTAAGGAGCAGATATACCATGATGATGGTACAATGTTCGAAGATTTTGATTGAAAATGTGCTTTGTCTTGAATGCTACTGAAACTTTGTTAAAATCTGATTATTGGGCTAGACTAATTTACCTTACAGACTTGATTTCTTTGCGAAGAGAATATGTACTGTTTTTGGATACAGTAGCTAGATATATCTGATATTGGAAGAATGCTGAAATTATGATTCCTTTTCAGCATGTTTCAGCAGATAATTGAGATCAAGACAAAACACAAGACATTGTTCTGCATGAATTGTTTTTGGAAGTTCCTTTAGTTAAGTGTGACAAGAAATACGCTCGAGGGGAGATCGATGTGCATTTAGAATTTATCTCTCTGAATAGCTTTCAAACATCACACTTATTGTTGTAAGATTAAATAAACGTACCTTTTTAAATAGTTAAGCTTTACACAATAGAGGCAAATCACTATTCTTGATACTCAAACCTATTGTAAATATGTTTCTTAAACTAATATTGATACTTCTGTGCATCATGGAAATTAGGGTTTATATGTTTGGTTGTTTAAATTTGTATGTATATTTCGGCCTAATTTATATAATAGCTATAATAATCGATACAATTGTGACAATTGTGTTTGTTTATTGAAATTACCAGTTTTATTATGTTTTAGGCGAATGTATATAAATTCAAGGAAGTCAAATATTTTTGATTTAGCATAGTTTTAGGATGTAATACGAATCCAGGATTTCCAACGGAAAATACAAAAAAATCTATGAGATGATTTTCTCATGTATTTTCGTTGTTTTCGTGATTTATTCAAAAATATATTTGTGTTGTTAATTAAACGACTGATTTTGAGTATATCGATCACATTTAGATAAAACTATATATGTATATATACCGACATAACAAAATACTGTTTTCTTTATGGTGGGTCTGGAATTAATGTTCTGTGATGTCGAGAAGTCATTTGCAAATTGTAAATCATAGGCAAGTTATTTGTTAAATATTGTAAAATTGAACTTCACAACAAATAATTGCGTGTATATTTATTGTAATTGTGTCTCGGTGCCAATTAATATTAAAGTTTCATTGTAAATAAATATATTATGAATGCTACCTTATACCTTTAAGTACAGGTTGATCGTTCAGTGAAAATAAATTGTTGCGAAGAATATAATTTATAACAACGAACAGATAAGATTTTATAATCATACGTAACGTATAATTATTTACCGATAGACAGATAAATATTCGTCGAGCTACATCATTCTTCAAAAAAACATATATATTACTTTGTTTTTGGTATTCTATAACACGATGAACTTTTTTCCATATTGATCAAGATCTCGGGTTGACAGCTGTCACCTCAGAACCTTATGAACAATATGAAGAGGTACAATTCCAAATAGCCAAAAATATTACAAATAACTGATTCAGCCCAACAATACGTGCCTATTGTAATATTCTCGGGCATTATCATAATGCCACGTGCTCAGAAAGGTATTGCCACGTGAAAAAAAATATAAGTTATCGTCACGTTTTCCATTTCTCTACGATAAAAAGGTTAGATATTTCAATGAATTCCGAAGAAGTTTCCGATATTTTTTTATTCAAATCGTTAGTGGGCGTACTTGTAAATCATCGAGTTTTAACAAAAGTATTAAATCCTAATTAATTAGTATGCTAATTAAATTTATAGTATATATAGATAAATTAAATTTAAGTGTCTGTTTGTAATTCCAAAATAACAGCTTTTCAATAAATGCATATGAAAGTAAATCTTACAGTAATGAATTAAAAAAAAAATTCTTTGTCTGTTTGCTCCAGCTAATCTCTGAAATGGCTGGACTGATTTTAACGTGACTTGCACTGCCAGATAGCTAATTTCACAAGGAGTACTTAGCTACTTTTATTTAATCCATGAAGTTAACTCTACGCAGGTAAAACCGCGGGTTACAGCTAGTCTACACTAATATTATAAAGAGGAAAACTTTGTTCGTTTGGTTGTAATGAATAGGCTCAAAAACTACTGGACCGTTCTTAAGAATTATTTCACCATTTGAAAGCTACATTATCCACGAGTAACATAGGCTAAATTTTATCCCTGTACTCCCACGGGAACGGGAACTACGCGGGTGAAACCGAATGACGTCCGCTAGTATCAAATACTTATAAGAAAACATTATAATCTTAACCAATCAAGTATTCAGTTAAGTAACTTAAAAAAGTTACTCATGTAAGTACATTTCCAAACTTAGTCTGTATTGTATTGCTGTAACCCGTAACAGGAAACTGGGATAATGGATTTCCCTGGAGTTCTGTTTAACTTCCGATTAAATTCGTTACAGATTAAAACACAACATTTGCGTAGAAATTGCCGAACTTACTCAATTTGTTACACGAGCTACAGCTATTTTCCCTCGGTGTTATGACAACGAATATTTTGTTGTTTAGTGATTTTACAATTGATATTCAAATTAGGTAGACGTGCAAATGAAAGACACTAGGAGAATTTGCATGTATGTAAGTGGCCTTGAGGGTTGATCAGTCACCTGCTACGCAAGCGACACAAGTTCGAATCCCAGCGGGGGCTGTACCAAGGAGATTTTCTAAAAACTTATGTACAGTGATTTCACACCACGTGCTTTACGGTGAAGGAAAATATCGTGAGGAAACCTGAATATGTCTGAGAAGTAATTCAAAGACGTATGTATAATGCCTGAGTCGGATGAACCCACCGTCACGTTGGCACTTAATCATATTCGGTGAATGTGGGTGTTGTGGTTACAACACCTCTGTTTACCCCATCGGGGACCTTCTGGGATGGCGTTAGTATATTAAATTTTTATTTATCTGTATGTAAATTTTTGACATTTGTCATAAATTCAAAAGTCAGCTGTCATTGTTTGACGTCTGTCATAGTTTTTCACTGAACGATCCACCATTACCCTGCCCCACATATCATTTCACAGCTGTGTAGAAAAGAAAAAGCTTAAAGAAATATTTTAATATATTAACAATAACATGTGTACGTTTGGTCGTTCCAATTAATAGTCAGTACATCATATTTTGAAAATAAACATAATGAATGAATAACAACGTGAGGTATTATTTTCTACCTTTTATTATAAGCCGTGTTATTCTGTAAGGTTCCTCAGCATCGAACGCGACGACGAGCGTCGGTTTTAATCATAGGAAATTGAAACATAAATACATAGGCTATACAGTTCAATTTAGTATCTTCAAAATCGACATTCGACATCGAGTGCGACGCTGAGAAACCTCACAGAATAACACGACTGGTAACTGCCGAATCACTTGCGCCTATGATGCAATAATATCAATATACCCTCAATAAAACTCAAACTCGACTACTGAAAAATCACGCTCTCAAAACTATGAAACCAATCCTATCTCAAACTTTTGAGAGATATGCATTTCATACATACCATAATTATATTAATACCTGCCAAACCTGGCAAACGTTGTATTGCCATTTTTTTTTGGGTGGTCACCCTTATCATTGGGTATTAAAAATAGATGTTGGCCGATTCTCAGACCTACCCGATCTGCATACAAAATTTTATACAAATCGGTCCAGCCGTTTCGGAGGAGTACGGTAATTAACATTGTGACATGGAAATTTTATATATTAGATTAGAATTTATCGTTTCATTCCCGTACGTGTCATATGACCTCGGATATGCTGAGGGGCCTAATGAGCTCTTATTGCGATGTTAGTTCAGTTGTGTGACAGTGACAGATGTATACACGTCAAATACAGTAAGACCTCATGGTAAGGCCCCTGAACTTCACTCTTGTTTCATAATTTTGAAGGCATGATTTCCTATGAACCTATTCTATGTCATGTGGTCATACACGAAGGAGGTTTGGTGTGAACCTATTTAATATCCCAATCATTGCACACGCAGATTGACAAAATATGAAACGCCATTATAAAACATCACAATATCTTAAAGAAAAGAAATAAATATTGGAGACTGCGAAAATAATAGAATTTGGTAAGAGTTAAGTTAGTAGTAAGTAAGCTTCTTTTCGGGAAGTTTTATTATGATTCGTTTAACTGGTAACTCTACTGGGAACAAAATTCGTTTATCGTAAAAGAAATACTTGTTTTAACTGGTTGAGCTGCTGGGAATTGGTAATAGTATATACACTCGAGTAAGCGAACAGTCATTTCAATTTCTTTGATGTATAAAAATGGTACAAATTTTCTGGTTCTATTTGTCTATTCCTGTTTGCTTAATTATTTCATTTCCTCTGGAATTAATTACTGTTTTCCTTTTGGAAGTTTGGCAAATTAGTGATTCAACAACTTTTTTACGGCTCTATACTTAATGAATTCTTTCATTAAACTTTTCGAAGTAATTTCAAACTGGCTCCTCGAAGACGATGATTATACAAATAAACAAGTAAATTATTAATATAAACATATGCTCACGCCTATATTCCCCCAAGGCAGAGGTGTTGTATATAAAACACCCACTTTTCACCGAAGATGATTATGTGCCAAAGTGACAGATGGTGATTCTATCGCCGTCTCAGGCACTAGGTATACATACGACTATGAATTACTTCTCAGACATATGCAGGTTTTCTCACGATATTTACCTTCACCATAAAGCTTTCAAATGGTGAAAGAATTTATAAAATCGATCTAGTACTTTTGGGCCAATTCGTTACAAACATACAAACAAATCTTTCCTCTTTATAATATTAGCACCTATAGAAAAAACTTTAAAAAAAGTATCCCTTTTTTGGAAATAATGAATTTATCTAGTACAGACGATATAACCATAGCGAATCAAATTGTATACCAGTCTCCCCCTTCGGGAACAGGCTTGATTGGTTTACAACATTGCCCTTTCGTAAAACCTTTCATCTGCGAAGTGTTAACACTCTCCTACAAATTGTTTCAATTCAAAATGTAATTGGGTTGTTCGCATTAATTGAAATTGACGGCCTGTAAACTGAAAAGTAAGCCTACAGAGCTAGAGGCACTGCTTCGATCCCCGCCGAGAACAGAATTTTTACTCTTTGTAGACTGTTCAATGACCCTACCATGACCTTTTATTGCCATGATAGTATTACTCTTATTATGAGACAGATATAAATGACGTGTATAAGTCTGTCACTGTTGCACAGTGGAACTATAATGAAAGATATAGAAGAAAGAAAGAAAATGTATTTTTCATAGCACTAAATGGCGACGCAGAATTAATCAAATTTAGATAAGATACTAAATAGATAGATCATTTAAGTACATAATATCGCCACAGACATACATTTACTCTTGAACACAGACACTGTTACTCTCTCTCTCTCTCTCTGTTGCTTATTCATTGTGTGTCTCCAGTAATCAAAGTGGCGGACGCTGAGCTTAGCTTAGCAATTTATGTTTTGTTAACAACACAATAGCTCGTCTGTGCTTTAAGCCACAGTATACATGTGAGCCTAATAGAAGCAGTAAGGAATTAAGGAACAAATCGTTCAAAATTACACGTTCACACAGACGTGCGCATCTCCGAGATTATAATCGCCCCCCGACGACGGCTCTCTGTCTGAACTAAGACTGTAGACAAAGTAACAATCTCACGAGGTTGCGTTAATAGAAACGATACAAACATTTTGGGAATGTCACGTGACTGATTTATGTCACTAACTTAAAGAGTGGAAAAACCAACGACGCATTTGTCAAATTATGAAAATTTATGGTTGAAAATGAAAATGATTGATTCAGTTTAAGCCCTGGGGCCTTACCATGATCTCTTATTGCCATGATAATTTGACTCTTATTATGAGTCAGATGTATTTGACGTGTATACATCTGTCACTGTCGCATAGCTGAACTATAATTGCAATAAGAGCTCATGGTCAGGCCCCTAAGTAACAAGGGACAAACATATTTACACGTAAGTTGATACTAGAAACCCACTTAAGTAGATATATAAGTACTGGTGAAATCATAACCCTCCTATTTGAAAACGAACGATTATGTAAGGACCATGTAAGTACTTATTTGTCGTGTTGATCCTATTTTTAACCGTCTTCAAAAATATGGAAGTTCCTCAATTCGACCGTACTTATAGGTATATTTGTTATGGACTGCCTTTGAATAAGTCAATGTGTGATTTTTTCTTTTTGTGAAATGTTATTGTCGCTACTTCCCCACTGCTTAACTACATTGCTCAACTAGTTGAGCAGTTGCGCAGTGGAACATAGTTTGTAGTACTGAACATTTTATGCCCCATAGCTCAAAAATTTTTTTGCTCTACTCAATTGAGTAGTACATCCTGTTATGTAATTAATGCAGCTCAATCAAGTATACATTTATATTTATATAAACTGAATATTGCCGGTTGCTGAGATAGGTAAATATCCGCCGGCAATGTCACACAAAGCTAAAATGATAAAGTGGGTTTCGATAAAAGTATTAAAATTAGTAAGCAACAAGCTGTCCGCAACGGGTTCATACTTAAAAAAGACAATTAATTTCCGGAGTCAAAATGTATTATAATAAATTCAATAAATGAGCGAAATATGCTTTAATTTCCGTAAAGGACGAATTATTAAAAACTTTTAATATCAATTACAGGAGGAGATGAGTTCTTTTCTGATTAGAATTTAAATTAAACCCTACTTCGGAGGATTCAGGTGACTGGGACCGTCTGCTTACTGTTGATGCGTTTTTATTTATTTTTATTATCGAGCTAGTCGGACCATTCGTAGTTTCATTAGCCTCGTAGCCTCTTCGATCGCATACAATCCTGTGTAATACATTGATCAATTAGGTATGTGGTTCCAGCAGACCGATTCAAAAATGCTATCAGGCGACTGGGACCGCGTACCAGTTCTTGGTGGTTCCAGTCGCCTGTATCCTTTTAGCTGAGTCCCGCGGTTTTAGACAGTTGGGCTTCTAAGTGACAGTTGGTGAATTCATCGCTGTCTCAGGTACAGTGTTTGAATTCCTTAACAGATATTTTACCTAGGTTTTTTACAATTTTCTTATACAATATCGACTGGAGGTACTCATCAATCTATATATCTATACAGATAAATAAAATTAAAGTGTGTAATTTTAAAATAACAGCGTTTATTAAATGCATATGAAAGTAAGTATGTACGGTATATACGGTACTGACTTAAAAAAACTAATTTGCGAATAAAATGTTAAGAGATGCCGTGTCCTGGGGGTTCACTCGCGTAGATCTTATTTCATTCCCGCAGAACCCTAAATGATTTATTAAAATAAAAGTTTTATTTACTCCTTGTAAAATTAGCTATCTGACAGTGAAAGTCCCGTTAAAATCTTTCCACCATTTTAGATATAACCAGAAACAAACAAACAGACAAAAATAAAAATTCTATGTCACTACCGTTTACTTCCTATATGCATTTAGTGACAAGCTGTAATTTTGGAACTACAAACAGACACTTAAATTGTATTTATCTGTATAGATATAGATTCTGTATAGATAATAACTATGCTGTAGACGCAACGTGGGAGATTTTAAAATAAAATTAAAATGATAACACATTTCACCACGCACCTAATTTACTTGGTGGCAGACCTGACAAAGAATCCTTTCCTTTCCTTTATTTATTTAATGGCGATGAGCTTAAGTAAAACTATTCCGCCAATGTCAAGTGATTGTTGAGAAAAATATCTTGTAAATTGTTAAAAATATGTGCCATTGGATTCCTCGCTCCTAGTTTACATTTTCCAAAGAACAACATTTCGAGTTACTTGCCTGTCACCCTTATCTGTCATCCTTGCCTGTCATCCTTGCCTGTCATCCGTTAAGTTTTATCACCACCTCTCTACAGCCATTCTAGTCCTTATCTGTTTTTGCACTCGACTGCGACGTTGAGTAATACTGCGAATAAATAAGAAAATAACAATTTTGCAGAGAGCGCTACGTAAATATTGCTAAGAGATTTATTGTGACAACTTCGAAATGATATAATGATTGGTTGCGTTAATGTTTGTTGTTACGGTGTTTTAATATGCTTAAGTAAGTACAATTAAAAAAATGTTTTTCAAACGCTCTTCGAGAGACAGTCATGTAGTATTTTTACCACACTAAAAACCCTCGGTTACCTCCTTTCCATGCTTAAGGGGGATGGATGGATGGGGGTTAGGATTCTCATCTACTTATCAAAGAGTCTGGTAGAATCCGCTTGTTGAGGCTTTTCTCAGAGAATCAGCATTGCTATTCAGCGCAGCAATGCTGCCAGCCTTCTTGGCACTATCCCGAGAGACACCGATTTGGGACAAGTTTACTTGTAAATAGTTTTAAGTACCGTTTCTTGTATATATAATTAAATTATTATTCAATAAATGTAATAGATACATTGTTCAAAGGTTATGGGAAATAAAAGGCCGCCATAGCACAATGGCATAGTCTTATGCTGTTGCCACAGAGTAAACACACGTTTGTATTGCGCAAGTAATTTCGTAAATATCGTCAGTAGGTAAATACGCTATCAATCAGTCGTTGCATTAAGTAATATTTACACAATTTCCATATTTCGTAAATAATGTCGTTTATAAATTAAGTTACTAGGGTAGGCTCGCCACATATATAACAATACGTTGCTAAATTAATACTCTTTAGTACATATTTTATTATTTGTGAAAAATGTTACGATATATATTGTTAGCAATTACTCTGCTCCTGTGTAAGGTAATGTTATCATTATTAATATTTTACCAATTATGGATATTGCTACAATTTTATTAAAGAACAACTGGCTCTGCCTCGCGGTTTCACCCGCGTAGAGTTACTTTTATTGGTGACACGAGGAAACCTAATGGTTTTTTAAATAAAACATACATACATACATATGCTCACGCCTGTATTCCCCTAAGGGGTAGGCAGAGGTGTTGTAATAACAACACCCACTTTTCACCGTATTTGATTAAGTGCCAACGTGACAGGTGGTGAGTCTATCGCCGTCTCAGGAACTATACATACGTCATTGAATTACTTCTCAGAAATATGCAGGTTTCCTCACGATGTTTTCCTTCCCCGTAAAGCACGTGGTGTGAAATCACTGTACATAAGTTTTTTAGAAAAACTCATTGGTACAGGCCCCGCTGGGATTCGAACTCGCGTCGCTTGCGTAGCAGGCAACTGCTCAAACCCCGAGGCCCCCACGGCTCTCATTACCTACGTACTTCTTGTAATATTAGCTATCTAGCTATTAGCCAGTGAAAGTGCCGCTAAAATCGATCCAGCCGTTTCGGAGATTAGCCGGAACCAACAGACATACAGAGAGACGGATTTTTTTTATGTCAGTATATACAGTACCCATTTACTTTCATTTGCATTCAGTGAAAAGCTGTTATTTTGAATCTATAAACAGACTCTTCAATTTTATTTATCTGTATAGATATAATATCTGTAAAATTGCATTGTATGGTTAGACGTTTCTTGTGTTTAGAAGACTTGTTACTCAATTAAATAAATAAATATATTTGTTCTCATTTATTATAGGAAGTATTTGCCGACTGCTGCTACCGTGATGCAAAGATGTTGAAACAACCGTGTTCTGGCATGGATGTTGGCCCACAGTGTCCAAACGTTGGTTCCAATAAGTGCTGTAGCTCCAACTGTGGATCTTGCGGATGTATGAACATCTACTACCCAGAAGTCGAATACCCTTCATATATTGTTGATATAAAACCATATTATCCTAGTTGTTGATTGGCGCCCAGTCCCGAGATATCAGCGCGCAACGAAATAGTGGAGATATTGCGCATGTATTTATTCATTAAGAATTAGAAGAATCATGGAATCATTTCTCCGTATTCAAAGCACTCGCTTATAATTGGACCAGAGGGCCAAATAAGTTAATATACTCTCACGCTTGCGCTAATAGAAACGATACAATATTTTACAGAGTCTCTGCCAATTGAGCTACTTATATATATATATATATATATAGGCGACTGCCATCTGACCTTCGCAACCCCTTTAACGAGGAAAATCTGTGATCTGACCTGTAACGATTGCCAAAGATGATAAATTGGCAACCGGGACCGACGGCTTAACGTGCTCTCCGAGGCACGGAGAAAACTCGGGCGGTCTCAACTGTGCCACGAGCTCCTTAAATTTTAAACTCAAAGGTATTCCGTCAAATTTGTAGAAGTAATGGTCTTGAAATCAAACAAAGTAAATATTTGACTACAATTATAGTAATCCAATTTGAGAAGATTTATTCAAGGCCCTGTTAAGGTACTGTTGAATGTCGAAAAAAATATCACAATCGAAACCTTCTCAAAATAATTTGAATATAAAACTCATCTGGCGTCTTGTTAAAATTGCTTATACTATGCTCATAGATTTTGAGAAATAAAATTCCGAGTAGTTCCCGTTCCCGTGGGAGTACGGGGATAAAATATAGCCTAAATTACTGGCTGATTACGTAGCTATCCATTGCTAAGAATTTTCAAGATCAGTCCAGTACTTCTGAACGAATTCATTGCAAAAATACGTACATACAAGTCTTTCCTCTTTATAATATTATATTCGTATAGATTAGTTTTCTCGACCTCCACTATAATTCATATTTTACACAGATGCCATCAAAGATAAATAAGTTTAAATTACAAAAACTATGATACAGAATATTGACATAAATGTATATTAAGTATGCTAGTAAGATAGTTTCAAAAAGCATTGAAAGTGTATAAATTACCGGCAAATTTCCTCCTAATGTCTAAATTATATAAAATCCATATATATTGTTGTTTTTTCTCATAGCCTTTCAAAGACTCAAGAATTGATGGAGATATTTGCTAAGTTGCAACTTACATGAACAATTAAATTAATTTCAAGTATGATTCTACCAGATCTAAATATTACTTTTACTGATAAAGTCAAAGTCAAAGTCAAATCGTCAGAATGCCATAATTTACAAGATTATACATGCTACCGCCATGTAGTTCGGAAGGTTGCTTTTACTGACAAGAACCTGGCAAGAACCTCAGTAATTACTCTTTTCAAAAAAATATTATACAATTTTAAGAGTACAAAATAAATCGCTTAAGAAACATAAGCTCATGGACACAGTTCCAATGCACAAATATCGATAAAATTAACATAATAAAAAAATCTAGTAGTTCTACTAATAAATGCGTAGCTTGAGATGACCAGCCCCCACAAGCAACACCTGTTCATAAGTATGTCGTGAATTAATCCCTGATTCTTCAATATATTGATCAATTTTGACATTTAATTATGAAAATGTTCAAACTTAAGTACCTAAGTGTTGGACATCAGGAAACTTCCAGACGGCTGGTATCTATACTATAGCCCCAGTTTCACCGAGAATGTAACTAATTAAGTATTGTAATTTTTGTCGAACCTAAAAGACTCATCTGCGCAAACTTTATGGTATAAAATGTAACATAATAGTTTAAAACATCCCTTTTGTTGTTATGTTTCAAACTGAGAGTCATCAGCTAATAGCTTAAAGGATCATACAAACGCATACAGGGCTGGATTTGGGAGAGAGAAATCGGGGCTACAGCCATCAAAAGCAGAGAGATTGGATAAGAAAATGTCACCCAGATTAGGCAGTGCTTGGTTAAACGATGAGAATTTTAAATCAAAGTAAATAGAAATCAAATTTATAAATAACTAAGCTGTGCCCGCGGAACCCCTTATTTTTCTTTAAGTAAAATATATACCAGTGAAAGTTCCGTTAAAATCGGTCAAGCCGTTTCGGAGTCGGAGACTAGCCGGAACAAACAGACAGACAGACGGAAAATATTTAAAAATTGGTTTTTCTATGTCATTATCGTGTATACTTTCATATGTATTTAACATATTTGGAATTACAAACAGACACTTCAATTTTATTTATCTGTATAGTGTATATATGTATAGATATAGATTAAAAACATCGAAATTTACAGTGGGTATGGCTTTTAAAATAACGTAATGCTTTGTATACATAAAATAATATAATACATACAGCAATTTATGAATACACAGGCCGTCTAGTAGCAGTTGCGTTATCTTCACCCGAAAAATAGGTTCTGACACATTTAAATGTCGTTGCATGACCTTGTATTTTAGCGTGGCTCAAAATGTGTTCATACTTAAACATTTAGAAACCCATACCTGGGATACTGAAATTATTTCTCGAAAGCCCAGAGCCATCCACGATCCTAAATCCAACCCTGGTATGCATGATACATTAATTAGCATTACCATACATATAATATTTTGTCATAAAGTAACAAAGTTGTGGGCGAGTCACGATCCACGTACTCATAAGGACCGCAAGGTTTACAAACTAATCCTAATTGATCATGACATTAACGAAGGTAGAATATGACGTTATAATTATATTATATACAGATAAATAAAATTGAAGCGTCTGTTTGCAATTCCAAAATAACAACTTTTCACTAAATGTGTATAAAACATTATACGATACTGGTTTAAAAAAATCCATTTTTTTTTTCTCTGTTTTTCTGTCTGTCTGTTTGTTCCGAGTAATCCCTGAAACGGCTGGATCGATTTTAACGTGACTTTCACTGGCGGGTAGCTAATGTTATAAGGAGTAACTTAGGCTACTTTTATTAAAAAAAAACATTTTGAGTTCCGCGGGACTCACCGCAGGGCACATTTAGTATATATATTTAAATGGCATTTTATTAAGTTTAGATTATTATTTCATAAGTTTTATACTCAATGAGCCTTTCTTTCCGCGTATTTAATTTAACTACCACGAAAAGTATTTAATTTTTTCAGGTTAATATATAGCCTATATATATATATATAACGAGACATTCTATTGGTTATGGAATTTTCAATATCGTTTCAGCAGATCCAGAGATTACCTATGCAAACTCACAAAATCACGAACGTTACCTCTTTACTTATATACATAATACAGATAATAAAAAGGAGGTTTCTGTTTGTAATTCCAAATTATCAATTTTTTTACGAAATGCCTTATAAAAGTATCTATGTTAATCAGATAAAAAAAAGGTTTTTAATTTATTCTCTGCCTGTCTGTCTGTTTGTTTTGGGAAATCTCTGAATCGGCTAGACCAGATTGCTTGGGCTAACTATCATCATCATCATCATCATATCAGCCATAGGACGTCCACTGCTGAACATAGGCCTCTTCCAATGTTTTCCACCTCACCCGGTTGGAAGCGGCCTGCATCCAGCGGGTCCCCGCGGCCTTGACCAGATCGTCCGTCCATCTCGCGGGGGGGCGCCCTACGCTGCGCTTGCCGGTACGTGGTCTCCACTCGAGAACTCTACTGCCCCAGCGACCATCAGTCCTTCGAGCAATGTGGCCTGTCCATTGCCACTTAAGCCTGCTAACCCGATTGGCTATGTCGGACACCTAAGTACGTCTACGGATCTCCTCATTTCTGATTCGATCTCGTAGCGAGACACCAAACATAGCTCTTTCCATGGCACGCTGAGTGACTTTGAGCCTATTCAAGAGGCCTACAGTTAGCACAGAGCTAACTATATTTAAATGATGAAATGAGCTAACTATATTCATGAAATTAAGTTGACGCGGGTGGATGGATCATAGAATTATGTAAATCTTATATTAAGTTATAAACGTTTATCACCACCAAAAATTCCCATAAAAGTTACCGCTTTGGAGACCCTATAGTCAGGGTTCAACAACTTTACTACTGTATCCAAATAGCATAAGAATTCACATATCCAAACAGCTGTCAATTCTCTCAATGGAAAACATACATACATATGCTCACGCCTGTATTCCCCGAAGGGGTAGGCAGAGGTGTTGTAATCACAACACCCACTTTTCACCGAATTTGATTAAGTGCCAACGTGACAGATGGTGAGTCTATCGCCGTCTCGGGCACTATACATACGTCTTTGAATTACTTCTCAGAAATATGCAGGTTTCCTCACGATGTTTTCCTTCACCGTAAAGCACGTGGTGTGAAATCACTGTACATAAGTTTTTTTTAGAAAAACTCATTGGTACAGGCCCCGCTGGGATTCGAACTTGCGTCGCTTGCGTAGCAGGCGCCTGCTCAAACCCCGAGGCCACCACGGCTCTATGGAAATTCTTCAACAAATGCATGAAGCCTTATAAATACAGCGAACCTGAAACAAGATTAACTCCTCGAGGCAAATAAAACGCGCAGCATTTTTAATAAAGTGAGAATTCTTCAGATAACACGATTCTTTAATAATGTCGTGGAGGGCAGAAGGCTTTATTTGAACAAGCGTTTTCAGTTAATTCCGAAAATTGTGTGAATTTGTAATACACAAGGTGACATGCGAGCTATGATAGCGAATTTTAAATCAAATCATCATCGGTTTAAGCAGAGCGTATTAAGATCTTCTTCGTTGGATTTGTTGGACGTGGTGGCCTTGAGGTTTGAGCAGTCGCCTGCTAGGCAAGCGACGCAAGTTCGAATCCCAGCGGGGCCTGTACCAATGAGTTTTTCTAAAAAACTTATGTACAGTGATTTCACACCACGTGCTTTACGGTGAAGGAAAACATCGTTGGGAAGCCTGCATATTTCTGAGAAGTAATTCAATGACGTATGTAAAGTGTCTGAGACGGTGATGGACTCACCATCGGTCACGTTGGCACTTACTCATCTTCGGTGAAAAGTGGGTGTTGTAATTACAACACCTCTGCCTACCCTTCAGGGAATACAGGCGTGAGCATATATATGTCGTTAGATTTGGTACCGTAAAGTTAAACGTCAAAGCTAAGAAGTTCTTAATACGCGCTGCCTAGACGATCATAATTGGCCCCCAAGTTGCGTATGATCACTTATTGTTGTTTGTATATAATTAACCTTGGAATTCAATTAATTATAAGTAAAAAAACTTTTAAAAAAAAAGAATTTCTGGATTTAAATTGACGTTGCATTAATTTTCGTGTTCTCCTCGGCAAGCCCTTTCCATTGATACCCATACTGTGGTAGTGCAGAATAAATACTAGTCCGCCATCTTGAATGTTCCACCATATTGGAATTAGAACAACGTCATATAGCTTGCATTGTCATCCAAAATAAGCCTGTATACCAAATTTCAGGACAATCAGTTGAAGATAGATTTAAAATTCAGTTGCACTATTCTAACCGGACAAACATACCTACAATCTACACATATTGAAAGTTAAATAAAAGCTTGTGAAAACGACGGACCATGGACGAGGCAGTTGTGTTAAAGGACTGGGTAATTTTGACTAGCGCTAACTTTAACACGCCATTGGTCTTAGTGTGAGGGTATAATGTATGGCCTTCCACAGTAAATGGGCTATCTAACACTGAAATATTTTTTCTGATCGGCCCAGTAGTGTCTGATATTAGCGCGTCCAAGCGGAAACAAATAAATAATTATTAAAAAGAAATTCTAGTTACTTTAATATTAATATGTGGTTAAAATGTAACTGCAGTACTTAAGTAGATAACAAAGTTTACATGCCCTAAAATTGGGTGAAATATGTGATTCTTGTGACCTTAATAACACCTATTTTGTACCATATTCCATGTGAATAAACATTTCTATTTCAAAGAAATTCTTCAGCTTCATATATTAGTACCTAATATCTGGTTGTCTGGTTTCTTCTTCACACAAAAAAAAGGATATAAAAGAAAAAAAAAACCGGTGAACCGGAGTACTCTAGTTCCGTTATCGCCCCGTAAGCTGGAAGCCTGACGTCTGAGCTACCATAACTTGACAGATGTCGGCGAAATTTACTGTCGTATTGTAATGATATTTTATGAGTTTTTCAGTGCCTGACATGGTAAAAAACGATGTTTTCCATAAATTAAACCTAGCTGGATCTATTTTTTGCCCCTTAAACCTCCGACATGCAAAATTTCATGAAAATCGTTGGAGCCGTTTCCGAGATTCTTATTATATATATATATATATATACAAGAATTGCTCGTTTGAGTTTGAGCACTGGCATCAAAGTTCCAATGAAAGTTAACTTTATCTTCATATATCTGCAAGATTCATACTGAAACTGATGGCCGAATATTCGTTCTTTGTCTTTAGGGAGTAAGGTCGCCGCCCTGTTAGCGAACACACCGAAGGGATGTGCTTTATGTTGTAATTTTGACTCTAAGTTAGGGTTGCGGATGTTGTGATGAATTCGAAGCGAATAACTAGTAAGTAAGGGACTAACATCTACAATTATTGTAATCATTGGTGAATCATAATATGAATTGCACCTAAGTGACCATTTTGTCATTTCGATGATGAATCATATTCGGATCACGTTATGATTCTCCCAAAGTGACCTTTTTAGACCTACTGTATGCCGCAAAATAAAAAAAGTTACTCCTCGTAACATTAGCTATATCAGTGAAAGTCCCCTTAAGTTGGTTCAGCCGTTTCAGAGATTATCAGGAACAAACAGATAGGCAGATTGGGAAAAAATTAAAAAATTGTTTTTTTTAAGCCAGTACCGTATATACTTTTATATGCATTTAGAGAAAGCTGATATATTGGAATTAAAAACATATTTTTTTTTTATCTTCATAGATTAATATGTACCACTAACCGAAGCTATGTGACAAACATGTTTGCGTTAACAGTCTAGACCCTATATAAAACAGAATTAAGTATAATTTTAATAATCTCCGCTCCGCTCATATTTCCATGTCCCCAGTCCAGATCGTTAGGTGTAGTGCTTCAAAACGCCGACGTCATTAGTAATCAACGTGCTTTGTGACGTCACGTTTACGGCTTCATCTGAACTCTGAAGGCAGCTGAAGCTTGCAGCTAAATGACACCACTTTGCAGTAGTGGGTTCTTGCGGTAAGTATCGCGGTGTTTTCAGAGCCCAGAGAATTTAGTGGCTGTGGTGTTGTTAACAAAGAGGGGACGGACACAGGCACTCTTTTAATCTATAAGTACATTTATACATCTTCTATCTATAGGTATCTATACAGATACATAAAATTAAAGTGTCTGCTTGTAATTCCAAAATTACAGCTTTTCACTAGATGCATACTTAAGTATATACGGTACAGACTTAGAAAAAACTATTTTTAAATTTTTCTCTGCCTGTCAACCTGTTTGTTCCGGCTGAAATTCCGGCTTCAGGCCACCCATGAAATTAAGTCTACGCGGGTGAAACCGCGGGCCACAGCTAGTAGATGTATAAAAGTAATACGTTATTACCAAGTTGCTCCTTGTAACACCTTTTCTTTATATGGTCTCTCGCAGTTGGTAGTCCGGTTAAGCAGTGGAGGTAACTCCCCCCAGTTACCTCCACTGCTTAAGCGGACTAAAGGCTGAGACCCAAGGGCCTCCATCCGAGCTTAAATCCTTGTAACACCACCAATCTGAGGTAAATATAGTGCCTGAGACGGCGATGGACTCACCCTCTGTCACGTTGGCACTCAATCACATTCGGTGTAATGTGGGTGTTGTTACAACACCTCTGCTTACCCCTTCGGGAACCCTTCTGGGATGGTGTGAGCATATTTATTTTTATCCTTATTAGTCCTTCCTTTCGTATCACATATTTCAACACGTGCTGCTCCATTTTCCGGCCAGTAGATATATTGGTGGATGTGAGGTTTCATACGCTCGTGGCATTATTAGAAACTTCTGAACGCGGAGCACGTTTCACTTCGTAGAGCTTTGTAGCTTTTAGCTCTGAGCTTGGTGTGTTCTAGAAAACTTAAATAGGGATTTCAATTTTAATGCTCCTTCTATCGAAATTAAGTAAATTACTTTGTTTCAAAATGTTCTCCACTTTCCAAAGTGGTATGAAATACGAAAATAATATTCAAAGTGGCTTCTTATAATTCCCCACATATACCTAACCAATAAAGCATCAATTTTTACTTCAGTACTGCGAGATCAATTCAATACAATTTAAGCATACAAAATATTACGTTCTTGCCATTCCAGAAGGGTCCTCGAAGGGGTAACCAGAGGTGCTGTAATTACAACACCCACTTTTCACCGAATTTGATTAAGTGCAAACATGACAGATGGCGAGTCTATCGCCGACTCAGGCACTTATACATACGTCTTTGAAATACTTCTCAGAAATATGCAGGTTTCCTCACGTGTTTTCCTTCACCGTAAAGCTCATGGTGTGCAATCACTGTACATAATTTTTTTTAGTAAAACTAATTTGGCCAGCTTGATTAGCTTGGTTCGAACTTTGCTCAAGCCCTAAAGCCACCCCGGCTCTTCTATTAACCGTCACAGCAAAAGTCCAATAATTTAATAAAGTCTCGTATTTTCAACACTACAACCAAAGATATCTGCGCATAATTAAATGTGTAATAGCTTAACCAACGCCTAAACTTTACGAAAGGCAACATATTAAGTTAATGCAAACCTTAACTTAAAAAGAACTTTGCTGGAGAACTTTTATAACGCGATTCAACTCGTGTTCAACACTAATAAATTGAAATGTAGCGACTATCGAAATGGTTGGTACAAGAAAACAAATTCTTTTCTTTTAAAAGTTTAAACTGTCATTTGTTTAGTCTATGGAAAGAATAATTTGTGAATAAGTAGCCTGATTAATTTAAATGCAAGTAAGTAAGTGGTTTCTTGGAAGAATTATATGACCTATTTGGTAAGTACCTTATGCATATTTTACAATCAAAGCCTTGTCACAGTGAATTATACAACCGAAGCCGCTGGTCCTAGAGACATGACATTTGGGAGTGTTCTTGTAAATTATAGATATCAACTAATAGAGATTCTCCAAAATTCTACCCCTAAGGAGGTTAAATAGGGCTCGTAAATTTGTATTTGAAATGATACTGCCACGCAGGCAATGTGGTTTTTGAGTATGATTGATTTAATTCGCGACAACTACCAACCTAACAAGTAAGTAGTAACAGGTGCCTTCATGAGTTATGAGCGCTCACCTTGATGGCTTGCAGAACATCTGTACACTCGATATGACGTAGCCGGCAATTCAAAAATAACAGCGTCTCACTAAATAGTTTTATTATCATAAGTAAGACTCTAAGCAATTGGGATACTCATAGAATAAATAAAAACTAACATAACTAAAAACCTTAAAAAATATAATCTTATAACTAAAATATATTATTAAAAGGAGTCCCTATAGGCAAGGTTCCGAAGATACTAGCAGCATTCCCCCTTTGGATGGCAAGACTAATTCTTTGGCCGGCAATTGTTTTTGATTCGACATAAGTAAAGCGACTTGGCGTGGAGGGAAACGACGACACGGGAATTTTATGATTCTATCTCTATCTGTCTATACATCGCAACGTGAAGAAAAAAATACGCGTTTTCCCCAATATTTTCGCTGAGCGCTCATAGCTCGTGACGGTATATGACTTACTTACTTTATTTATTCAATATGATAGATTTTTTGCTGTCGGAATTGTTTTAGGGTTTTTCGTGAAAATTTCCTTAAATTTGATCACACCTTCCCAGAAGGGTCTTCGAAGGGGTAAGCAGAGGTGCTCCAATAACAACACCCAATTTTCACCGAATACGATTAAGAGCCAACGTGACAGAGGGTGAGTATATCGCCGTCTCAGGCACTACACGCGTCTTTGAATTACTTCTCAGATATATATACAGGTTTCCTCGCGATGTTTTTCTTCACCATAAAACACGTGCTGTGAATTACATGCACATAAGTTTTTGGAAAAATAATTGGTACAGGCCCCGTTATCCAAATTTCTTTAGTAATTTTGATAAGCTTTGGTCGCTTAGCATCCCCTAAATGTATAATTGAAGTTCATGTTCAATATCTCGCAGAACTTTAAGCTAGTCAAATTTACTAATTTGAAAGGGAACGTCAGATAACTTGACATAAATCCGATACCATCTTCCAAGAAATATTTACAGCCTGTCAATCTGTCAGACAGTATCAAAGGGGGAATTATTATAATGTAATCAAATATTTTATCACTCAAATCTAATAAACGGGTATGAAAACAGATTTCCAGTAAGTTTTAAGTTTGATTGACTAGAAATCACGATAAGGTAAAATATCTCCCTGGCCATATCCCATGTATTTGGGGTTGGCACTTGATTCAGTCTGTGAACGCAGCGACTGCCATCTGACATTCGTAACCCTATTTTTTTATTCAGAAATATAAAAAAATTGTTTTTGCACAGAGTGCACGCCACTCCTATTGGTAACACAAAAAAATAACAACTATCTTCGTAACTCTTAACAAAAATAAAACATACGTCTATTCTAGTAAACCATGGTCAAAGTCTACGTTTGATTACCCTTTGCACCATGGTATACAACATTCTGGCCTCCAACGAGCTGGGGCTTGCTAAGACTAAATTACACGTACCGGTGTCAGACAAAACTAGCCCCCTCAGGGCAAGTTTGCTCCTGTCACATGTAACCCCTTTTTCGAAGAAAATCGGCAATCTGGGCCAAACCAGTCAGACTTTCTTAGGCCTCTGACTGACATGTAATGATTGTCAAAGATGTTAAACTGGCAACCGGGACGGACGGCTTAACAAGCTCTCCGAGGCACTAAACACAGTAAGACTTCGCTACTATAGATCATATTACCACATCGTCTACTCTCCCTCACCTTTGGGGAAAGTAAAATCCTTAGGGATAAGTTTGGGGAAAAAAATATGCAATCAGTATGCATGCACCACAACCCATGTCGAATTAGCTAATTTAGAGTTCTCCAAGAGCTTAGTCAAATCTTCTGTCCAGTTCCTACAAGTTTGTATGGAACCCTCTGTGCACGAGTCCAATTCGCATTAGGTCGTTTTTCTACACCAGAAAAAAAGTAGATGAATCTTATTTATGCTTACCTTATCTATACAGTAGATAAAATTGTAGTCGTCTGTTTGTAATTTCAAATTAGAAACCTTTTCACTAAATGCACATGAAAATATATACGGAACTGAACTAAAAAAACCTTTTTATAAGTTTTCTCTGTCTGTCAGACCGTCTGTCTGTCTGTTTGTTCCGTATAATCTCTGAAACGGTTGGAATGATTTTAGCGGGACTTTCACTGGCAGGTAGCTAATGTTACAAGAAGTAAGTTATGCTACTTTTATTCAAAGAAAACATTTAGATAGAAATTAAATCCACGCGGGTGAAACCGCAGGGCACACTAGTAAAAATATTGCATATGCTCACGCCTGTATTCTCCGAAGGGGTAGGCAGAGGTGTTGTAATAACTACACCCACTTTTAACCGAAGATGATTAAGTGCCAACGTGACAGATGGTGAGTCCATCGACGTCTCAGACACTTTACATACGTCATTGAATTACTTCTCAGAAATATGCAGGTTTCCTCACGATGTTTTCCTCCACCGTAGAGCACGTGGTGTGAAATCACTGTACAAAGTTTTTTTGAAAAACTTGCCGCTTGCGTAGCAGGCGACTGCTCAAACCTCAAGGCCACCACGGCTCTAGTAAAAATTTAAAATTTTGTTACCTTAAAAAATCTTTAAATTTAAACTATAAACTGTGCTTTTTTTTACAATGTCTAATTCCTAGATTAAAAAAATGGGGAATAAAGTTGCAAAAGTGTTTCGGGGATCCTATAAAAAATTGAGGATAATTCTGAAACTTGGTCTAGCATACCTAAAGCGAAAAAAGGGAAGCCTTTTTTCGCTTCTGCCACATTTATTCACGGCTGATGATATTGTCATTTTTACTTACATACTGTCGATAAAAAACAAGCTGCCTATCTACCCACCAATTATAGCATCCTTGTAACGTTCAAGATAAAAGGTTTTCCATGTAACATGACATATACAGAAAGGTTTAACAGGAACTACTACGTGATCCGGGTAGGTACGTGAGTAAACTGCAGCCTTGAAGGCTCTTACTGAAGTTAAAAGGTCTACAAAATACATTGTCGACACGTCTGGCGTGTCCCAGTGTTCACTGTAATATAATCTTGAACGCTTCTTTATTTCTACTTAAGTACTGTGTATAAGTTTTGACATAATATTTTAAAGTCATATTCGGAGCACTCGTAACCGAAGGAAGTGTATGGAGAGATGCATGAATGGGGATGAATCAAAAAAAATATGTAAGGATCTTAGCATGTGGCAAATGGTGGTATCTGCCTACCCCCATGGCATACAGGCGTCGACAAAATGTGTTGATACTTTGTCGTAGACGGGTTGTAGGTAAATACCAAGATGGCGGATCAACACTTCTCGAGCCACAGCAATTAACAATTGACTTAAAATATATTGAACTGTATAATATGCTTATGCAAGTAATCTGTATCTTAGTTAAAAAAATCCTTTTTGTAAAACTGAAGATGATAGGCATACTACTTTTAACAGGTCTAATTTTGGTCATAATTAACTAACTAGACTTTCCGCACATCTGTTAGAGTGAATTTTAATAGGTAAGTAAATTTTTTTTCAATTGTTTTAAACCATAAAATCTTTAATCGCAAGTCGGTGACAGAAGCTAGTCATAAAGATCTCATAAATAACGTCTTTCCGCGCTTTAACTCCCCCCGAGAGAGCGGTAAACGGTACTGTAAATTTTTTATTCATATCTCATTTGAAAATTGAATGTAACCAGTAAATATTGTATGAGCTCGTGTGACAAGGACGTCGATAATTACTCCTATAGCTTGAATGTATTCTGAGCTTCAATCCGGAGCCGAGCAATCAGGTAATGGAGGAGGAGAATAAAATACGCAGAGGGGACAAATATTTAATTCAAGATGTAGACCATCTCTGACTGTTGCGATCCGTGGTGGCCTTGGGGTTTGAGCAGTGGCCTGCTACACTAGCGACGTAAGTTCGAATCCCAGCGGGACCTGGACCAATAAATTTTTCGAAAAACTTATGTGCAGTGATTTCACAACACGTGCTTTAAGGTGAAGGAAAACATCGTGATGTAACCTGCATATGTCTGAGAAGTAATTCAAAGACGTGTGTATAGTGTTGGCACTTAATCATATACGGTGAAAAGAGGGTGGTGTTATTACAACACCTCTGCCTACTCCTTCAGGAAACGCAGGCGTGAGCATATGTATGACATACACATTACACCCGTAAGTAATACAGGATTATAAAAATGCGGTTGCGGTTAGCAAATAAAATTAAATTTACGGCTATGTCCTGCCACGAGATTTGGTGAATGGAAACATTGTAAATCTGCTATTGTCTGAGTTGAAATTCAAAAACGTATTACCGAGTCTCAAACGGCGATATGTCATGCTACCTGTCACGTTGGTGCCACACAATCCTGTAAAAATGGGTGTTGTGGAAAATTCTAAAGATTTCTATTTATTATAGGCTATGGCCCTGAAATAAAGAATACTATTTCTTTATTTGAAGTCTTCAGAGAAGGTTATACTTGCAATTAGATCTTTATTTATTCCGTTGATTATTTTGCGCACTAATTAGACACAACTAAACTAAAAATATATGATGATACTTACCTGAATGAGAACTGGTCGGTACGGGCCTTATTTCTCGGCACATTAAAAGCACATTAGCACGACTGCGTTGGTAGAAATAAAGTATTAGGGATGAAAAAGAGTAGATTTGATATGTACTTTTACATTTAACTTAGTTAAGTAAGTAAGTAGATATTTTTATGTCCGATGAATACATTTTTATAAAATCTAATATTTAATACGTAGGCCTAATTGTTTTTCTCTTGTGCCTCTTAAATTTTAATTCGGTATTTTTTAACGATATTAGTATTTTATTTCAGTTATTTTTACTTTTTAATTCCATAATTTATAAATCTAATTTCGACTAGCTGTGCCCGCGGTTTCACAAATGTTTTTAAATAAGTTACTCCTTGTAAGCTATCTTAGCAATCTGCCAGTGAAAGTCTTAATAAAATTGACACAGCTGTTTCGGAGATTAATCGGAAGAGACAGACAGAGATTTTTTTGAAATTTTATTTATTATGTCAGCACCGTATATACTTACAATTTATTTATCTGCATAGATACTCATATCAATAATATATTTTATTGTCAAAGTAGGATTAGGAGGGCAAACATAAATATGTTTTATTGCCCATAAACAGCACCCTGCTACCGATGCAGTTTCAGGATTTTTTTTATATCTCCCACTACTTACCCATATGTAGGAATATCACCTAAATATGAATAGGCACCGATGCTTGCAGTGTCGATTCGACATCTTTAAATATTGATCTTTGACATGTATCGAAGTTCACAGCAGTGCTCACGTATTGAAAAGCAATTTTGCGGAAAGCTAAGCTAATTCAATGTATTTTGGGACAAAGGTCTACGCGGCAGATTTCGTAGTATTGTAGGCTAGATTATTAATTGGTTTAATATTGTTTCAAGTTATATCCACATTAGTTATATATAAGTGTGACGCGGAGCTGACTAATTAGTGGATCTACTCGCTGTTTCCGAAAATCTGGGAGTTCGTTTCGCCGTTTCTTCTCCTGACCGACTTACATTTGGAAACGGTAGTAAATTAACATAAGTTAGCGTAAGAGAAATTAAGTTCAATAAGTCTTCCAAGGCGGGATGAGCTTGATGCTTTCAGGAGCGATTGGGAGACTACTGCTGAGGACAGAGAAAGTTTGAAAAGTGGAAGGGAGGCCTTTGCCCAGCAGTGGGACACGACAGCTAATAAAAAAAAGTGTTCTAAGTGTCCCTTATGTTGAATAAGATTATTTGACTTTTTTGAATCGAAGCAACGGCCGAATGTTCGCAAAGTTACTACCCCGATTTTCATTCGTTCTAAAATTACGTCTGACGTGGTCTACTAGAAAATTATTTGTCGTTTTATATATTCTATGCGTTTAGTTAAATTATTAAACGAACAAAAATTTAAGTTTCAATTAAATAATATTGAGCTTTACGTTGCGCGCGGCTTCAACGATCATAGATGCCCTCTGTACATATCTAATCATCTTATCTATTTTTAACCGACTTCAGGAAAAGGAGGAGGTTCCTCTTTCTTCTTAATTCTTTATAGTAATTATAAGGAAATGATGATTAGGAGCGCAGCGGTTTTCTAAACTGTGTCAAGTCAAGATGCAGATTTCCATGATTATGTTTTTTTGACCCGTAAATGTAGTGTGAAATCACTGTTTTTTTTTAATCATTGGCAACACTCATTGGCACAGTTAGAGATTACATTTTCTCTGCAGGCGACTGTTTAAATCACTCGGCCACCTACCACACTCATTACTAAACATAATTAATGTACCCATGTACCTGATTGTTGCTTAATATGGGTAAGTACCTATTTTTCAATTAAGTTCACGAATGTAAGTAAGTTCACGCACTTATGATATAAGATATGACGAGCTCTGCCCCGCGGTTTTTCCCGCATAGAGTTAATTTCATGGGTAACCCGTCAAAATCGGTCCAGCCGTTTCGGAGATTGGCCGGAACAAACAGACAGAGAGAGAGAGAGAAAAACTAAATAGTCAAACGGTGTTATTTTGGAATTACAAACTAGACAAGACACTTCAATTTATTAATCTGTATATATATTATAGACAGGTTAAAACAGTAACACCAACAACAGAGGAGCTCGTGGCACAGTTGCTATTGCGCATATCATTCGATCAGCGAATTTAAGCAACCCTAACCCTAGCCAGTAATTGGATGGGTTACCGCCCGAGTTTCCTCCGTGCCTCGGAGAGCACGTTAAGCCGTCGGTCCCGGTTGCCAATTTATCATCTTTGGCAATCGTTACAGGTCAGTCGCTTCGTATGAAAATCAGGTGATCAGCCACATCGGGTTGGATCAAGTGCTGACCCCAACAATGTATGGGATAAGGCCAGGGACGATGATAAAACAGTAACACCATCAGGGTAACCATAAAAACATTAAATTTGTGGATCGTATGATATGATATACCATTAGGTGTAAAAAGATGTAGATTTTATCGGGTTAGACCGAGGTATACTTACTGCAATCATTTTGGATTGGAGGCCATTTTGCAAAATACATAACCATTCTTGGTAGCATTAACACCCTTATTATTATGTTGACTCCCGCAACGGGGGATTATCCAAATACATTTTTAAATGGTATTTTTCGCGTTTGCCCAGTCATTTCTGTTGAATATCTCTGGCTATCAAAGCTTGCTAACATTTTAGGGTTGAACATAAATTATTAGCAAATCGTTTTTAATTTTAATTCGACATTTCTGTGATGGGTTTATATACCTACATACGTCTTTGAATTACTGCTCAGGCATATACAGGTTCCTTTATATGTTGTCTTTCACCGTAAAACACGTGGTGTGAAATCACTGCACATAAGTTTTTTAGAAAAACTCAAAGGTAGAGGCCCCGCTGGGAATCAAACTTGCGTCGCCGTTACGGCTCATTTTGAATTTCTGATTAATTACCTCACTTGAGATGAGGTCTTTCTTGATTCTGTCTGGCTTGCAAATTAAAAAATATGTTTTCAGTGCCGTGCCAACCCTGAAAAGCGGTCGAAATTGTTATTACGACACAAAAGCTTGTTTTAAATAACTGAGATGTCTGTGTCAATTTGGAAAGTTCGGATTTTCAGCTTTGCTAAATTACTCGTCACTTAAATTGGAAACAGGGAACATTATATTGCTTAATGGTAAGTACTACTGGATTACGTAAAACGTTACAATCAAATTTAAATAATAGCCCCAACTGATTCTAATGGGGTTGATAGACAGAGAGCATAGAGTCACAGTTTTTTACATATAAGTAAAAAAAGCAGTTAGCCTCAATAAGGGGTGTCACCTAACGACATATCTACATTATTTAGACCATAGGTATAGAAAAAAAAATTACATTCTTTATCTATGACCAACGTACGTCGCGCGGTTTCACCCGCGTAGTTCCCGTCCCCGTAGGAGTACGGGGATAAAATAAAGCCTATGCTACTCGCTGATGATGTAGCTTTCAAATGGTGAAAGATTTTTTTAAATCGGCACAGTAGTTTTCGAGTTTATTCATTAAAAACATACAAAAATTTTGACTGTCAATAAAATAGTCAAATTTAAAATCCTTAAGGTTGCTAACCTCCATTGATTTTGAGTCAATGTAGTAACCGTTTACATTTAAAAAAAATTTACTTAGATGATAATAAAGAAATATTTATACTATGATAGACTAGTATGTTAGGCAACGGAATTTTTAGTCTGTGCCGTGGCTATCACTCCAAAGTTACGGACCTTTTTGCTTCATTGCTCATTAATCATTAATGAATCACTCCTGCCCGAGTTGAACTTCCTTAATTCGTTCGTGCTAACGATTTTAGTCCTAGTCCTAATTATTTGTGGAGCCACTCCTACAGGAATCTTTCCCATCTTTAAATTTTAATTGCCAATTAAAACATAAATGTAGACTTTTCATCCGAAATCAACAATCCTTGCGAACTTTGGGCGAAGAATACACCTTACTCCTTCTTACACTTTTTATTCGAATAAGCACAATATAATGTACTAGCTGTGCCCTGCGGTTTCACCCGCGTAGATTCCCGCGGTACCCTAAATGTTTTATAAACAAACAGACAGACGAGGAAAAAAATTATAAATTACTATTTCTATGTCAGTACCTTGTATACTTTCATTTGCACTTAGCAAATAACACACTAATAGGTACCAATTACTCGTGATAATTTCTCAACGAAATGTCCGATTGGAATAAAACAACAAACATTTTACTTCTACATAAATGCCCTCGATAACATAATGATTAATTTGGGTAAGGATTAAAATTACGACACATATTTAACGTAGTTTCTTTATTCAGACGATTTAATATTTTTTATGAACATAAAAGTCGTTATTGTGACTAAATTGCGATAGTTAGAGGCAACGCATTTCCGGCAACCGGTAATTTTAGAGACTAAATAAATATTAAAAGTGTGAACAGGAAGTTGATTGAATATTATTTGAAACATTACAGATATCATTTAAGACTGTAAAGTAATTGTAATGCTTCATAAAATCATCAAAAATAATTAAGGAAATGGATATCATGACATTTGCGACATAGTTGTTGTGTTTTTGAATAACCCGTGGTATACAGCCTTGCAAATTAAGTATGTATGTGTATGATGATGGGTGATAAATAACTTTGAATTTTAACGTTCAAAATAAAATTTATCTCAGGAAAATGATGCAGTTTGAGCTAAATATAAAGCTACATAGGTTAGAGTTAAGTAACTTTTCAATAAATTTCCTCGATTCCAGCAGATTTTATTTTAAATTGCAAAGAGCTTTCTACATTATGAGACTAGCTCTATAAATATTGCTAGGACAAAGCAATTACATTCCCGAGATAAAGAGAAAATTGCGTTGGAAAAACATTATTTTACCGCTTTATCTATTTATAGGTAATTTTATTTTCAATTTAACGAAGTAATTGTTTTACTATCGCCATAACAGTAAAGGCTTAGATATTGGCCAATGTTTTACCATAGAACATTTACGGCAGGTTTCCGAAAGGCTTGTCAAGTCAAAAATTAACTAATCATCGATCAAACGGCATGTTAAGTGCAAACTGAAAGAATGATCATCTAGTTTGATTTGATTACAATGTCATACATATGCTCACGCCTGTATTCCCCGAAGGGGTAGGTAGAGGTGTTGTAATCACAACACCCACTTTGCACCGAATATGAGTCCCAGGCCCTTTAGAGACCCATCTGAGATGGCGTGACCATATTTTTTAATTTTTTTTATTAAGTAAACTATTTCAATGTAATTTATCCGGATCGACAGTTAGCTCTAAAAACACTTTAACTTCATTAATCAACTTAAAAGCTAACTTCTCCGACTGCTGATCCATCTGATGGCCAATATTTTTCATTACTTGTCGAAGACTTGCGTTTAATCTTTTGCCTTCTTTGATCCAATCAAAGTACGTTTTTAGAAAGTTGTTGAAGGCATCCTCAGAACCTTGACTGTAGATATGGTCCACGTCTGATAGTATTACATGAACTAGCTCTACGTCATCGCCTCCTGTCATATAAGTGTCGCTTCTGATAGACCGTAGTCTATCTTCAACTATCCTTTGTATTGGTAGAAGAATATTTTTCGCTGATGCTATATCAGAGTAAGACATATCGTTTAGAATACGCTGAAATTCGTGGGCAGTTACGTCATTCAATTGGTCCAAAAAACGAGTATCAGGCAGCACATCGTGGAAGGCCGAAACGAATTCCTTCACTTTACCCTCATCCAAATTCTTAAACTGTTCCAAAATGGTGTTCAGGGCTTTCGTGCACACAACTGATTTTGTACACAGATTTTGTGACACACATAGCCGATTCAGGAATTTCCTCTCGAGAAGAATTGTAGACGTTATCACTTTCTGAGTGATTGTCTTCCTGACTTCCAGCATTACTTTGGGTTCCCCTTGCAACTGTTGCGCCAAGAACAAAAAAGCACCGTTCTGAAACACTGCGGTTATTTGCTTTGCAATATCAGTCCAGATATACACTACGTTGTTGCTTGTGAATTTCTCATCTGCTGACTTTAAAATCTTCTTTATGTTTCGAATGCATCGCTTGAGCTCATCTAAGCAGACAGATGATGATGATGCTTTGGACTTATCATTTCGAATATCATGAAAAAGGTTGAGAATAGATTTCGCCATTTGAATGACGTATTCGTTCAGGTATTTTGATAAAGTTTTGTCACAAAACTTGTAATCTTCACAGAGCGATGCAGACGTTACCAATAACGAGATATTATCCTCTCCTCCTCCGTGTTCAGGGGTAGACATGGATCGTCTTCCATTCATGAAGGTTTTACTGATAAAGTGTTCAATGGTCTCCATCACATCCTTACCGATTCCTAAAGAGCCTTGCATGTTAACCTTTACCGTATTGGAAAGTTGTATTATAGCTGCAATAAAGAGTAAACAAAGTTATTTTTAAAAAAAATCTTTCTCTGCACGGGTAGGCCACTATAATAGAAGGTGGGCAGTGTGCTTTCTTTCTTATTAATAGCTAGCTCCGCGGTTTCATCCGCGTCGATTGAATTTGATGCCCGTGGTACCCCTTAATGGTTTTTTAAATAAAAGTAGCCCAAGTTACTCCTTGAACATTACAAGGAGTAGGCAGAGGTGTTGTAACCACGAAACCCACTTTTCACCGAAGATGATTAAGTGCCAACGTGGCAGATGTGAGTCTATCGCCGTCTCAGACATTTTACATAGTCAATGATTTACTTCTAAGAAATATGCAGGTTTCCTCACGATGTTTTCCTTCACCGTAAAGCACGTGGTGTGAAATCACTGCACATAATGTTTTTTAGAAAAACTCATTGGTACAGGCCCCGCTGGGAACTTGCGTCGCTTGCGTAGCAGACAACTGCTCAAACCTCAAGGCCACCACGGCTCATTTATCTGTATAGATATAGATATAGATGTATAGACTAGCTGTTGCCCGCGACTAGGTCAGTACATTATTATAATTATTCTTATATTTTGGACGATGGACACAATACCTTTATAAATTGTAGCTCTGTAACGTTTATTAAAAACCCTTCAGAAGTATTTGCGTGAGAGTAATACATCCATACTTACAAACTTTCGCGTTTATAATTTAAGTAGGATAGTATACATATTATATTAGTAATATTAACAAATAAAATAAAAAGTTATATTTAATTAATCATAAAAAAGTATATCTCATTGAATATTTTTTTGAGTTCTGAAAACGTAACAAAAATATGGCATCCCTTATTGTACGTTGAAATCAGTGATTTATTTAATATTAAAAACCTTATTTATGTAAAGAAAGAATATTCTCACCTAAGACAAGAAATAAATACTTCTCGCAAATCATGTTTTCTCAACACATGACACTGTATTTTATCACGAAACATTCTATTCGCGTGTTTTACGACCTATAAAAGTGCGTTTCACCTGATATTATTGTTTTATTCAAGTAAAATAAATTCAAGTTGGCCAGTCTGATTTATGTGTCGCTCGCTCGTAAATTACCTAAGTTGGGAACCGCCGAGTCCTTTGAAACAAATAGCTAACATTTTTTCAGGAAGAGTGATTGAAAAGGCCTATTTACATTTTTTGGTTAACATTTTTGCCTGTGTTATACTATGTAATAGGTGCGCTTTGTACATTGGTATTAGGTGGCATCTATTGTAGAATTTAACTAGAATTTTTTTTTTCCGAGAAATAAAAGCAATAATGAAATTAAATCCACGGGGCGCAGTTAATTATGTTAATTATATTTAATTTTGTGTACTACTAATATAAGTGTAAATATTTGTTTATATTGTTTGTTTGCATCGAATGGGCTCGAAAATTAATGAACACAGATAAAAAAAATATTTTGAAAATACATAATGCAAAAATATCACTGAGCAACATAGGCTACATTGTTAATCGAGTTAAATTAGAGCTCCCTAATAAAACGTTGGCGAAAAGGAAATATATTTATCTAAAGACAAAGATTTAGGCAATCTGTGTATCAAACACACGTGATAAATTCAGCTAAAAATATTTTCCTTATCTATGGCTTTGATTGCTCGTAGTGACATCTGTTAAAATTCATTGACAGTTTTTTCATAGACAGAAAAGCAGACCAACATCGTGTTAAAATAGGAAGCTGCCGCCCCGTGGGATTTGAGGGCGCTGCTGTGCCGTTTATGTATTTTTATAAATATAAATGTACTTCATTTTTGTTAAGAAATACTAATAAAGTTATTAAAAAATAATTATAAAGTTTAATTATTATCCATTAAATATTATTTAATGGAAATTTTACCATAGACAAAATACTTATCTGTCTCTAAAGCACCTGTATACACAGAGCCCAAACCTTAAAAACTTATAAAAATCGATACGATCTCGGGATCCGCCCTCAGCTTCACTTTTGCTCCGGTTGTTTTCGACGATAGTTCTGTGTCAACCTGTTGATTGTTCACATACCTCAAAACCGCCAAGATGGTGCAAAAGAAGGTAGGAATTAAACGTATGCTTGTCTCGAGTAAAGTATAAATGCAAATGCATGAATCTAAAAGCATATTAGTTAGTTGTAACAGATCAATATCGATGTACTAGCATATCTTTCTTTGTAGTTAGAGTTGGGTGGGGTTTTGTGACTGCTAATGTCTTAACTAAGTATGTACGTAGGTTCTATCCTAGGGAAGGTGTCCTCCGTGATTGCAAGAACCTTGAGTCGAGATATTTTTACAAACAATGAAAAATAAATTAGAAAATTTATTGAAAATTTGGTTGTATAGCGTATACTTCCCTTGCCTTACTTTATAAAGAAATAGAAGGAAAAACATAATACATTCATTATGTCCGAATTTGACGTTTACCGTTTCTTTATGTCAAACAAGTCTTTTTACTTCGGCCATTTTCGCCGATAGTTCCGTGTAAGCTAACAAATTGGTGGTTGGTCACGAATCTTTCCGTGGCCTTTAAATCACCAAGCTAAATAACATTCAAGATGGTGCAGAAGAAGGTAAAAACCATGTGCGTTTGCTAATCCATTATATTTTATTAAAACACCTTGCCCGGTTGCCATTCTTGCAATGTCGCATTGATCGTTTGTAAGGTTACGGCTATGTTACTCGTGTCCAGTAGTTGGATGGGGAGCAGAACTACTCATAATATATACCAATCCTTTTGTGCTTTCAAAAATATGTTAAGACTTTAAGATATATCCAGAAGATACTTGTTGAACTTTCAAAACTATTGTGTGGGTTCTCGACACTTGTTTTGTGTACGTTTGGCTGTCTTAACTTTGTTTTCCCTTCAATTAAATTTCTCTTAAGTATGTACCTGTTCGAGATTAACTTACGGTGCAGTGTGTATTAGTGTTTATAGAAACAAATACCTAAGTAAAAATGTTACAAACAAAACATAACCTAAAAGTGACCATGATGTTAGAAACACGCTGAGACTAATGATTACCACGATATTATCACCAAGATCGCTGATGACAGTGTATATTGTGTTTAAACAGTGGTCTTGTGATCATTTTGTATAGAGAATATGTATTTTTCAGCCTAAGAAGAAGTTCGGAAAGAGGGTAGCAGCCGCTCCCTTGGTCGTCAAAAAAGTCGAGCCAAAAAAGATTGTGAATCCTCTCTTTGAAAAGAGGACAAAGAACTTTGCCATTGGTAAGTGTTATTTTATATATTATTTAAGGGTAAATAAACTGCCGTCAGATTACTAAAAGGCTGTTAAATTACAATTTTCTGCAATTTAAATTGAAACTTAAAAATATCTTTATTAAATTTGAGTTTTAATAAAGTAATTTCAAATCATCAGTATGACATAATTATACTGGATTGTACATGCTACCGCCAGGTTGCTTTTACTGAGAACTATGTTTTATGCCATCCAAGAATACCACTTTTCCTCTACTTACCCATCTGGGTCATATTTTCCTCTTATTTATCAATTTCGAGATCTGAAGCCAACGTCCATGGCTTGACTTATTTGCAGATACATCAATAATCACATTTTTCCTCGAACCTTCAATTCCTTACCAATTTTTTAATGCCTTTTAGCAATCTGATGGCAGCATAGATTAAAAAAAAACATTGATATCAGTGTCATTTTGATATTTCGCACCCTTAAAACGAAAGAGGCTCAACTCAAAAATTTGTGAAAATAATTATGTTAAGACAGATAGACCTCAAAATGTATTCCTATGCATAGTTTAAAATGAAATATATATTTTTTAACACTTAGCAACAGTAAGAAAACTACACTATTCTTTAAAAATATTAAATACATTTTATTCAAAACTGGTAAAATAATTGCAGCCCAAGTTTCAAGTCAAACTTGCTGATTGCCATATAAAAAATTGTTGATTTAAGCCCCTATGGTTCTGAGGGTGGGATTTGTCAAATTATATGACTACTATGGAATGATAGGACCACAATGATGTAAACATATACAACTGAATAACCATGTGGTTAAAAAATAACGAGCTTTTTAACTCTGATAATGGTCCATCATTCCTCAATACTTCTTCAGAAGCAGTTAGATAACTAAGCATTGAAATTCCACATATTAATATGTCAAAAAGTAAAAAACATTTTCAAAGAACACATTTATAATAGTAATTTATAATACTCAGGCCAAGACATCCAACCCACACGTGACCTGTCCCGCTTTGTGCGCTGGCCCAAGTACATCCGCATCCAGCGGCAGAAGGCAGTCCTGCAGCGCAGGCTCAAGGTGCCCCCACCCATCAACCAGTTCACCCAGACCCTCGATAAGACTACAGGTTTGTTCATACTTTTTGCCCTCATGAAATATATGGCTCATTTATAAGTACCAAATTTAATTTGAATTATAGTGAGAACTGGCCACTGATCTCAGCCACAGGTGTAAAGAATTTTTTTTAAATAAAATCAAAGTGGCACAGACAAACATAGTAAGGTCCAAAAGTTTCCGGCCTACCCACATTGGATAAATCAGAGATATTAAATTAGCTTGTCACTCAATAATTAAATCTACCTGTAATTTGAAATATTTGTGTATTCCATTTATAAACAAAGTTATAACCTTTTAAAGTCAGCAAGTCAACAGAAAATTTTAAATGGATAAGATTGAGCTAGTAATAAGTAAGCCAAGTACCCAGCTGTAATTCATTTTTGACAAAAGAGGGAAAGATGCTGGCTGAAATTAAATTGCAGACTTACAGTATTTAATAAATACATAAAGAATGTGTGAATATTTCAATTCTGTGTATGTATTAAGATGACTGATAACTCTCTCTTTATAATTAATCAGTGCTCAAGTTTAATTTTTCTTGTTTTTAAAACTGTCAGAGGAAGAAGAGTGCACAGAGTTCGGTGCGTATCTCTTATCGTATGTACACCGATATCTGTGGCATTGGCATGATTTGTCCTAGGGGTCTAGTGCGAGTTTTTCACTGCCGCCGTCACAAGTCATCGCGTGGAAGTAAACGTAGATTCGTACAGGATCTAAACAGTACCGTGTCGGCGTAAAAATGCCACTAATATGAGCCCATACAAATCTGCGTTTACGTCGACGCGACTTGTGACTGTGATTTTATGAAAACTCGCACTAGCCACTCTCGGGGGGCCTACTCACGTTCTCCGAAAAACGAAGCTGCGGCCGAAAGTTAGCAAAGTTCCTACCGCGGTTCTTATTCATTCGAAATATTACGCCTGAATGTGGTCTATCTACTTGAAAATTCTTTGATGTTTATAATTCCAAACCTACTTTAGTTAAATTAATAAAGGAATGAAACTAGAAGCTACTACTACTTTCGTTTGCAGAAGAGAGTAGACCCCTTATTTAATTTAAGGGGCCAATGCAAGTATTTGACCTCATTTAATTTTGTTCTGATGAATGTCTTAATGTATGACTGTAATTGTATAGTCTGTCTGCTTTATACCTTACTATGGCCATTAAAAACTTCTAGAAAATATATAAAAGTATGAAGCTCACAACAGACTGCTTTATAATATATTAATACATGTAATCATATTAGAGTTATATATCATATCTATATCAAATATATCATCTTAATATATAACACTCACATGTCCCTGTGTTTGTTACCAAACTCCTACGAAAAGGCTGGACCGAGTTGAATGAAGTATTGTTTGATGAGGTCTTGGAATTTTTGGGATGGATACCCAAAAAAATATTGTTTATTGGGAACAGTTATTATTAATAATATAGATATTATAGTGCAGTCTGTTGTTTGCTTTATGTGAGCTATGTCTTGGTACAGTAGTTTTATTATTTATTCAACATGATGATCACCGAATGCAACGATGAATCACTATGATTATCAACAAAATATACGAGCTTTTTAACTCTGATGTAAACACAGCATATACATTTCCTTCAACAAAGAGATACCTGGTCTGAATGAGTTGTTGTATCTTTCCAGCCAAGGGCGTGTTCAAGATCTTGGAGAAGTACAGGCCAGAGACTGAAGCCGTCAGGAAAGAACGCCTAAAGAAGGCTGCCGAGGCTAAGGTATGTACCAACGACATGGTAGAACTAGGTTATGGCCGCGACTTCATTCGCGATATGGTTTTCCAAGGAGCAATATCTGTTAAGAACTTGGATATCAAAAGGTAACAGCGAACTCTGCCCATCAACAGATAGATGATCAGCCATTTCAGAGATTAGCTGGAAGACAGAAACCTTCACTAAAAATCGATTTTTTGCATATGCATTTAGCGAAAAGCTGTTAATTTGGAAATAAACACACACTTCAATTTTACTCATTTGTATAATTTCCAAAAATCTTTTTGCAAGTCTTCTGTTAATAAACTTCTCTCTACATTGATCAGAATCAAGCATAGCTCTGGAGTTTACCTCCTAAAAATTAACAAAAATCCTAAAAAATAATTTTAATTTTAAATATGTAAATCTCATCTTCTTCCTGACCTTATCCCATACATTTTTGGGGTTGGCACTTGATTCAACCCGATGTGGCTGATCATCTGATTTTTATACGAATGGACTGCCATCTGACCTTTGTAAACCTTTTGACGAGGAAAATCTATGCTAATCTAAATATGTAAATCTATCAACATAAAGATTTAAATATGATACCCGTGGTCTTGCAAACATTCATAGACTGCAGTACCCATTTGGGAATTTATTGACACACAGACCACACAGTTGAAAAACTATAAACTCAACATGATGCATAACAAAATATTCAGAGAGCCATGAAGACCTCTAACCACCAAGATCTCTGACCTTTCATTCCTATACGCACCTATCACCTCCCATCCGCACAATATACTGACCAGTGTGTATCTTCAGATCGCCAAGAAGGACGAGCCCCCAGCGAAGAGGCCCAACACCCTCCGCTCAGGCACCAACACTGTCACCAAGCTGGTGGAGAAGAAGAAGGCACAGCTTGTCGTCATCGCCCACGATGTCGATCCTATTGAGGTATTGTTTGAATTGGTCTAGTCGATTCAGAGATAAGCTGGAACAAGCAGACAGACAGACTGAAAAAAGATTTAAAAATTGCTCCCAATAGTTTTAGGTTACAAACGGCAAAACAAACTTATAATTTCCATATCAAATATCATGTTGATAGAATTTTTTTGTTGTGGGTTAGTTCATACTCATAAAATGTTATCAAACTAGTATAGCTTTTATCAAGTTGTGAAATCAATTGTAAGACTTGTTAGCAGTGAGCATATAATAGATGCCATAGATTACCCACCTAGATATTCTTGTGTGACTGCTGTATGTAAAATGCTGTTTACCTTGTTATTATGTTATGGGAATCGTCAGAAGCTATGAGCGCTTTATGAGTGTGTGGCGCGACGCGGATAAAACAAGCGCAGTTGCCCCCACTATATTATCGCTGAGCGCTGCTAGCTCGCGAAGGCACTTGTACATTGATATAAGTAGCTGTGATGTTAGAATTTCTTCACCTGAGGCTTTTGAATAAAAATCTCATTAGCTGTATGAAGATTGTTGACTCTGAGCGTAGTAACACATTGTATACAAATATCAACCATAGTTGTATTGTAGTTAAAGACCATTTCTGTTTACAGCTGGTCCTGTTCCTGCCAGCCCTGTGCCGCAAGATGGGAGTCCCCTACTGCATCATCAAGGGCAAATCCAGGCTGGGAGCTCTAGTACACCGCAAGACATGCACCTGTGTTGCTCTGACTAATGTAAGCAATATTTTTAAATATCAGACTTTTGTGCAGAATGGTCTAAATAATAACATCACATACTTCATGAGGAAATCTGTATATTGTGTCTGAGAAGAAATTCAGAGATGTGTAATGGTGTCTGAGACGGTGATGTTCTTTACTATCTGTGACAATAGCACCTAATCTTATTGCGTGAAAATTTGGTATTACACCTTTGTCTTACCCTTCTGGGACACTATTAAAAGCCGTACGTACAAAATAGCATGACAAAATCAGTCGAAATTATATTTCATAGAAGTGCTTAAGAATGAGGTGTGCATATAATGATGATTTATTTGCTATCTGAGAGCCATGCTGTCAACCTTTCTACCACCAATAGAATTTATCTGAATGTGCCACCTCAGCAAAACATTAAAGTATTATAACTTTACAGTGAAAGTCATCGAATCTGACTTCCTAAGATTTTGAAAGTAGAAGCCATTGTTACTTTGTCACAAGGCAAAGTACTTGTTTGGAAACGGACGGAGTTATAAGCGTTTATATAGTAGGGCTAAGTGCTCATGTCATTTATTCGCGTCGCGCCATACAGTCAGACAGAGACAAACTCATAAAATGACTACTGCACAATCACCCCTATCACGGGACTGCCACCGTTTTCGTAATCTATACTCTGTAGCGTCTCCGCAGAATATTAGTATGATAACTTGTGCAGCGACTCCCAGCGGTGACGTGAAGAACTAAAATATCTCATACAAATATTGCGAGTGACGCTAGCGAGTATTGATTACGAAAACAGTGACAAACCCGTGATAGGCGTACTGATGAGTATTCTCACTCCACCCAAATGTCATTGAAAAGTAGAATAGATGTACATATTTAATAAGAATGGCATTCCTTTCCTAGTATGATATTTAGTTTTGATAATAATTCACCGATTTCTTAACAGGTGGAGGCTGGCGACCGTGCGGCCTTCACTAAGGTGGTAGAAGCGATCAAGACTAACTTCAACGAGCGTTACGAGGAGCTCAGACGTCACTGGGGAGGCGGCGTGCTCGGCAACAAGTCCAATGCACGTATCGCCAAGCTGGAAAAGGCCAAGGCTCGGGAAATTGCCCAGAAACAGGGCTGAGCACAATAAAATATAAGATTTATTTTTTGAGTTTTATTTTTATTTTATACTTGGCGCAAACGGGGTAGCGACAGCGAGCAAAGAGTGAAGAGCGGGTCGTTGTGGCGATGATCGGGGCTCCTTTGTACCAAGCTTTGGCGCGACCACACATTGGTTATATTTGCACCAATGTAGCTTATTGTGGCTAATACTCCAATGCGTGGATCAGTCTGACGTTAAGTTGGTGTGGAAGCCTACATGTGTTGGTTAATTGGCCACCAAATTAGGGCCAACTTGGACGCAAAGTTTAATCCGATGTGTGGCATAATACATGTTATATTAAATTTATTCTATCGCCTACTTCAATGCATCCCACGTTTTGGTAAGATGTGTAACGGCCGTTTTCTCGTTTTTCACAGCCGTGATACGCGGTTTACCGTAATTATTTATTCCATACTTTATATTGTCTCTTAAGACTATATACCCTTTTTATTACAGTAGTGAATTAAAGTAGATTGCAATGATATGTCGTGTTTTATTTAATAAAATCCTGCCCGAATTCTCGCGAAAAAATTATGAATATCGCAAGGCAGGGTCACGGCACTACTTTGAAGCCTCTGAGGTTTTTATTCCGAGGCCAAACTGATTTGAACTGCAAACTAAGAATTTTAAGAAATATTATTTTCCCAAAAACTAAGTAATTGGCGCCATCTAGTGAAATTTCTAGAAACAAGGATGACTGTAATTACAAACGTTTATGTACACTACTGGACACTAGATGGCGCTACGCTAGCTGAGGGAGGAAAAGTTTTTATCCTGCTACGGCGAGGCAAAAAGGATATCTAGGTTAACCAGTATGTTTAAAATGCAGCCTTAGTTTTAGTTCCACCCGAGCATTAATATGTACGTGAACCCGATATTGATAATGGTGAACTTTCAGCTAATGTAAGTAAACCTACCCTGTTTCAATCTCAACGAAGTTGATACTCCTGTAGGCCTAGATAAAGTAACATTCTCTCGCGCTTGTGCTAATAGAAACGTCACATGACACATGTCAATCCCGTCGTTTTGTATAATTTCTATTAGCGAAGCGTGAGGATAATGTTACTGTGTATACTGGCCCTGGTTTGTTATTCTCGAAGTTATGTACCTACCGTAACAAGTAGTTAGGAATATAGATGGTATCATGAGTTATGAGCGCTGTTCTTGAATGCGCAGTACCTAGTAATTGTATGAGCTCGTCTGATCGAATGCTATGCAAATAAAATAGGTACATGAGCTAGCCTCACTATTTTCGTTGAGCGCTCATAGTTCGTGACGATACCAGAAGGCCTAGACAAAACATTCTCTCGCGCTTGCGCTAATCGAAACTATACACAATGTATGGGAATGACATACATCAGTCACGTGACATATGTAATTCCCGTACTTTTGTATCTACTAGCGAAGCGTGAGGATGATGTTTATTTATCTAGAGGCTCTGTACGTCTTTAAATACAAGATTCGAAAGAGATTCAAAATCATATTCTTATCCACATAACCTTCCTACAGACTTACCATAGTTATGGTAAACTTACTGAATGTTTAGTTAATAAGTTAACATAGATACGAGTATTGTTTTATTTGAGTAATTCAGTACAATATGCTAAATGTATAACTTAGTAAGTAAACAGATATTTAGCCGTGAAATATAGAAATATATGTAAATTCATTCACTAACTAGGTCGTATGTCTGTATTCAGTACGTACCTACCTTAATACAGTATTTTTTTTAGTTTGACTAAGGGTTGCACCATAGATAAAGCACTACAAAACCCTGAAAAGGATATTACTTTCGCGTTTCGTTGATGTCCCTTAACTAAATAGGGTCTTTGCGACCTTGCATCTTTCTCTTTTGAGTTTGTCGTGAAGAGAATTCACTTACCTAGAACTTATAATGTAATTGTTTAACACACATTAGTTCTGTTTATTCAAAGTTTATTACGAGCGCACATCGTCCATCCACAGGGTATTTTTTTTGTTTTGGTTTGAATTACTTATTGGCATAATGCAATCAAATTCCAAATCTACCACCAACATTTTTTTCTTATTAAAAACAAACTAAATAACTCTATGCAAACAAGACTAAGAACCAGAGATATAACTTTTTTAACCCGATTTAAATGTATTAATTATATGATGTTAAAAAGTTGTTACGAAATCGAAACTCCTTTAAGAATTACCTACAAATTAAAATCATAAACATAATAATTCTTACGATGTGACAAGAAATGGCAATCAGCAAGTAACGGCCGCGACCTTTCCTAAATATCTATATAATTGCATTAAATCGTCGCGCTAGAATGGCGAAAATTAAGCAAACTTGATGCGAGAAAATCAACGGGAATGGTTCCGTAGCAGTACGGTGTACGCACGCGCTGAACCATCCTAATGTAACAAGTACAGTCGGAGTATGGGCTGTATAGACGTCTTCGTAGCTCAGTCGCGAAATATCGGGGGTACCGCGCAAGCGTGCTGGCTGGTTGTGCCATCAATTATCACACACTACAAAAAGAAAAAATCAAAACGTCAAAATAACCCCGCGAATTAGAGAGCGATTTTTTAAAAATGGAATTGAATTCTTCGCTCTGGATTAACATCTCAACATGGCCGAAAAGTGTGAACAACTTATTACGATTTGTTAGTGTCGTGTATTGACTTTTCGTGTTTTGTTATGTGATTAAATTTGTGATAGCGGTGATGCCCAGTGAATATGGATGTGATAATGATTGCCGTTCATGGAATTGGATTGTTCAATGCGTCGGAATTTATGGTGAGTTTTTATTTTTAATTCAGGTTTAAAAAAAAATGCATGACTTTTTGACCGACAAGTAATATTATTGAGAACCTAATTTTATCTCAATAACTTTGTAGGTATTATAATTTAAAAAAAAATTATAAATTAACTACCGTAAATAATTTAATTCTATAATTATAAATTAAAAAGATATTAAATATATTTCATTACAACCGTTAGCTTGGTAGCTGTATATTTAGTAATATAATAATTTATTCAATTTAATTACCATGTGCTAATAACGGCCCTTTTACCTGTTGTTATGTCCTTTAATAACGACAGTATAGTTAAATGAGGTAGTTAATTACCTCCTAATTAGCTTTCAATCTATTGTTATTTGGTACTAGCTGTGCCCCGCGGTTTCACCCGCGTAGATTTAGTTACATGCTTTGTTTTGCGAAACCCTCATATGTTTTTTAAAGGACCTAAGTTATTCCTCAAAAACATTAGCTATATGCTAGTGAAAGGCCCCGTTTAAATCAGTCGAGCCGACAGACAGACACATAGACAGAAAGAGAAAAAAATATTTTTTTTGTATTTTATTTCTGAACCTGTGTATGTATGTTATGAGGAGCTCGTGGCACAGTTGCTATTGCGAATATCATTCGATCAGCGAAGTTAAGCAACCCTAAGCCAGTAATTGGATTGGTGACTGCCCGAGTTCCCTCCGTGCCTCGGAGAGCACGTTAAGCCGTCGGTCCCGGTTGCCAATTTATCATCTTTGGCAATCGTTACAGGTCAGTCGGAGGCCTAAAATAGTCTGACAACTGGTTTAACCCAGATCACAGATTTTCCTCGTTAAAGGGGACGGAACGTCAGATGGCAGTCGCTTCGTATAAAAATCATGTGATCAGCCACATCGGGTTGAATCAAGTGCCGACCCCAACAATGTATGGGATAAGGCCAGGGACGATGATGAACCTGTGTATGTATGTTCAAATGTATGTAATGGAAAGCTGTTCATTTGAAATTACAAACAGACACGGATGTTTATACGGGAGCTCCACCTAAATCGGTCCTAGTTATGAAAAAAAAACCAACCCACAAGCTTAGCTAAATTGAGTTATGTTTACAGGACTCATCATCTCCCTGGCCTTACCCCATACATTGTTGGGGTCGGCACTTGATTCAACCCGATGTGGCTGATCACCTGATTTTTATATGAAGCGACTGCCATCTGACCTTCGCAACCCTTTTTACGAGGAAAATCTGTGATCTGGGTTAAACCAGTTGTAGGACTATTTTAGGCCTCCGACGACTGACCTGTAACGATTGCCAAAGATGATAAATTGGCAATATTTACAGGACTGCTTGAAATTTTATGTTTTAATATTTTAGAAAATGACGCAAGCTGCTTAGCGACTCTTTGTATGAAATTTTACTGTTTTAAAAAGACTACTTCGCCTTTCTAAACAGTTTTACGCATAAATCAAAATTTTATCAAAATTATTTCAAAACTGCCAACTTGTAGTCCCATGGGTAACAAACCACCACAGGTTGCTCTACAAATGTTCCTATAGTGGTAATAAGTAGTACCAATCCCAGCGGGGCCTTTACCTATGAGTTTTTCTAAAAACTTTTAGGTGACGGTGAAGGAAAACATCGTGAGGAAACCTGCATATATCTGAGAAGTAATTCAAAGACGTATGTATAGTGCCTGAAACGGCGATTGACTCACCATCTGTCACTTAATCGTCTTCGGTGAAAAGTGGGTGTTGTCAGATTCACCGTCTCCCAGGCACCGAGTAAACCATGATTCAACATCGATGATGTTCGTTGCGCATCAACCATCTTTGGAATTCATTCAGAACTCAGACTTCAGAATAAAGAAGGTATTTTTTGATCAATGCCAAAATGCAAGGAGGTAAAGGTTATTCGTCTACTTTATCATCTTATAGTGTCGATGACAGACATTTTAAATTGTTGTAGCCCAGGGGCCTTACTATGGACCTCTTTTTGCCATGATAGTTTTACTCTTATTATGAGACAGATGTATTTGACGTGAAGACATCTGTCACTGTCACACAGCTGAAATATCATTGCAATAAGAGCTCATGGTTGGGCCCCTGAACTTGGCTACTTCAACAGCATTATTGGTGGCAGCCATCAGATCCTCCCGCGTGAAGCTTGTTTGAGGTGCAGCGCAACATAATTATGCTGGCATCATCAGTGAAACTCCACCTGATCATGTCCTTGCTCTGATCGACCTGAGTTCGGACTAAGAAGGACTCGGAAGTCTGTTTAGTGACTTGGGGCACTGAGATACAGAGATACCTACTTAGGTATTGTATTGAATTATACTTCGCGCCTCGTCCTCGAGATTAGTTCACGCGTAAGTGTAACCACTCCAGCACTTATTTGAGAGATATTTAATACCTCCTTCTGGTATTTTTTTTTGTCGGGTAGTAGGTATATTCCTCTATTCCTCTGCGTCGTCCTCAGTTTGTTACTCATTCGCATGGGAACAAACACAGACAGACTGAAAAAAGGTAAAAAATAGTTTTTTAATATAATTAGATATACAAACAGACACTTACATTTTATTACCTGTATATTATATAGATTTATAGGTAGAAAGTTACCTTACAATGTGAAGCGAGGGCGGGTCGCTAGTATTATACATATTTCCATCGACTTAGTATTCACCTCTACCGAGAAACTCATTAATTACTGAACAAAGAACCATAATCAAAGCCAACGTTACAAATACCGATACGTAGGTGATAAACAACGTACATAATTGCTTAGGGTACCCTGTCCTAAGGGAAACTAATGCTGAAATACAGGAGTGTCCTCCCCTTTGCTTAAAAATAACAATAAATATACAAACGTATGGTTTTTTTGTTTTGTTTGTCGATTGCTATTTATACCTGATGACTGAGCTTTACTTGGTAGATAATTATTACCTAGCTAGATCTTTTATATATATCGCAAATATAATTTCATGAAAATCGTTTAAGGTGTTTCTTAGATGTTACATATTTGCAAAAATTGCTGATTTGAAGGTGATTATTATTTATTCATTTAATAGCTGTGCCTATTTTAAATTTCATACTTTAATTACTGCAGAACCCTAAATGTTTTTTTTAAATACAAGTAAACAAGTTACATCTTGTAAGATTAGCTGTCTGCCAGTGAAAGTCCCGTTAAAATCAGTCCAGCCGTTTCAGTGATTATCCAAACAGACAGACAGATATGAGACTTCTAAAATTATCTTCTAGCGAAATGTTTTCAGTAAAATTATCCAAATTTTAAGAATTGATATATTTTTTTGCCGTTTTGAGATTGAAAAAAAATCGGCAATTAGACGACCAGATCTCAGCCAATAATTATTTATTGCCTGAGATGTCGTCTCATTAGGTGGAACAAATGGACAGAAAAAAAACCATATACATTTTATATTATGCATTTAGTGAAAAGATTTTTAGTTGTTAGTGAAGATTTAATGTCAAAAAACGCCAGAATCAAGTGACGAACTAACTAATATCAAACTGATAGATAAACTAACATTCAAGTAAAATTTTCCCAGAAGACAGTAACGCGTGGCTCTCGCGAGTAATTTCATTAACGTGTGCTGCAAAGACTTGGAATTTCAAACGCGTTGGCTGACGCTAACGTCTATGTTAGGATGCTGTATCGTGAATATCATGATGAAGGCTTATACGTATGCATGTCTTTACCATCTTGAGCCATAGTGGCTAAATAGTTACACAATCTATCTGTTCCAATGAGCTATAATTAGTTAAATGCAATAATGTCAAACCACGAGCTATATAGTCTGCTATGCAAAGCGCAAGTTCGAATCCCAGCGGGGCCTGTACCAATGAGTTTTTCTAAAAACTTATGTGATTTACACCACGTGCTTTACGGTGAAGGAAAACAACGTGAGGAAACCTGCATATGTCTGAGAAGTAATTCAAAGACGTTGTAACAACAACACCCACATTTCACCGAATACGCTTAAGTGCCAACGTGACAGAGGGTGAGTCCATCGCCGCCTCAGGCACTATACATACTTCTTATACATATACAGGTTTACTCACGATGTTTTCTTTCACCGTAAAGCACGTGACGTGAAATCACTGCACATAAGTTTTCGAAAAACTCATTGGTACAGGCCCCGCTGGGATTCGAACTTGCGCTTTGCGTAGCAGGCGACTGCTCTAACCCCAAGGCTACCACGGCTCTTTAACATTATGTAGACTCGTTTATTACGTGACTCGTAACTCGTTATCTCCTAAATTAACATAAAACTAAGTATAAAAATGACTTGCATTTTGTACGTGCATGATAATTTACTGTAACCATAGTAACATTGATATCACCAACGAATTGTATTGTAATCATGACAAATCTTTGTTTAATAACCTTTTTCTTTTTGAAGGGGAATATAAAAAGCTTGAGTGGCGCCATCTTGTCTGTCTGTATGTAACCTTAAACTTTGAACACCGTGTTAATAGCGATGTAGGATATAGGCTAATCCAATTTGTCATAAAATTAAGGCTAGTATCGGACAGATTACACTGAATCTATAAATTTGTTCTATTGAACTGACTTTTGCAATATTTTTACAATTATACTACTAAAAATTCTATATAATTGAAGTCCCCATTTCCATAATAGTTTAATGCTAATAGGTTACATATTACATTTTAAATTCAAAAGTAAGTAATTTATTTCACATAATTGAATTATTTTCCTATTACAAGATGAAAAAGTCCCACCATACGCTAGAACAGCGATTCCACTCCTCCCCTCCCCCCCTACTGGCAGCCTTACTCACTACAATATTTTTTTTTATTTTTATTGACGAGGGGATAACCTTCAAAAGGTCCCCGACCGCCCTGGGAGAGGCAAGTCGGAGTATGTGGGATTTTTACCGCACTAAAACCCCGCTAGCCATCCTCAGTGCTCAGGGGAGACTCCGGGTACTCTGATGGATCAGTGTCCCTCTACACTTTGCCGGGGCACATCCCCGGGGCAGCTGTATCGCCGACCACCGCCAGCAGGCCCTCCGGTCCCCTTTTAGTCGCCTCTTACGACAGGCAGGGGATACCATAGCCAAATTCTTAGACCCTGGCTATTAGGTTCTTTACTACAATACTACTCTAAGGTAGTATTATCTGCGTGTGAACTTCTGTAATATGGAAAATCGAAAACACCACTAACAGAGCTGCGGGAATGCTAGTAAATCATGAGGAATATATAACTAAAACGACCGATGAATTATTTGCTCTTTCCCAAGCGAATTGTTCATCAGTTAAGGGAATAAAATATATCAGACGGATTAAGTAAGATTAAATCAATAGAGGAAATGAAACTGCCAAGTTCAAGTGGGGTACACTGGGACAAAAGGCGAGCATTTATACTCCTTTGTCTCGAGATCACAGCTCATCAGCTTATCTCAAGTTTAACGCTCAATTTATAGAAATACTGTTTGATTACTCTCGAGATTTCACCGAGGTAGATAAAGAACTTGTCTTATGATAAAAAATTGGCTGAGGGTGTCGCCGGACAAGCGCACCAAAGGTTTCGTACAAAATTGTAATGCTACTCCGTGGTGGCCTCGGGGTTTGAGCCCCCAACGGGCCTGTGAGACCAATGAGATGTTCTAAAAAAATCTTATGTACAGTGATTACACGCCACGTGCATTACGGTGAAGGAAAACATCGTAAGGTAACCTGCATATGTCTGAGAAGTAATTGAAAACCGTATGTATAGTGTCTGAGACATTTACTATTGTTTATTTATGTAACAATATAGTCGTGGAAATTTTGAGTTGGTTTATCCATTTGACTTCTCGCTTGGAGGAATCTATATACTTAAAAGGAGGCCAAAGAATTGCAGGCAACTACCAAAGCATACGACATAAAACTTCCCAAAAAATCTCTAATCTAACGTCAATAATAGGTACTCAAGATATATATTTCAGCGGCGAATTTAATCCAATTAGTAGGTTGACTGCAAAATTGCCAGTTTCATTTACTTGTGCCCGACGGCTCCCGGCCTATTTTCTAATCCTATTAACTTATTAGCTGGCCCGTCTAATTAATAGTTTCAGCAAATTCAGCTTGTTTCGGCAATATTCTAAGAATTACAGGCGATTACAGGCATCATCAATCTGAATACACTCAAATTCTCCACCAAGGTTGTGCTACGTTGGTATTTACGAGATTTAAGTATTTGAATGATTATGATATGGGATCAGCAATCTACAATTATTGTAATCATTCGCATATGAATTGGACCTAAGTGACCATTTTGTCATTTCGATCATGAATCATATTCGGATCACATTATGATTCTCAAATTATGGCCTTTTTGGATCTACAGAGGTGTTGCCGTAACGAGAAATGAACGTGCAGCTAAAATAGTGGGGGTAAGGATTAATTGTAGGAGAGTTATGGAAGAAGAGAGGAGATAAGAACAAATTTAATTGGAGATAAGGCTCAGTTTAATGTAACTATTCCACGTTATAAACGATAATGTCACATTTACTGCGCATGTATAACGTCGCGCCATAGAAACAGACAGAGACAGACTCATTAAAAGGCTACTGCGCATCAGTCAGCGCTCATAACTCACGACGGCACCTGTATAACACCCACTTTTCATAGTGATGTGAGCTGAAATAAAATCCTATGTTGTTCAACTTTAAGATTTTTTTGTTTACTGTATGTTAAAGCTTATTAGGTATGTGGTTCCATCTACTGATTCAATCTATTCGACGACTGGGGCCGCGGTTCCAGTTATTAGTGGTTCAGTCGCCTGTATCCTCCTAGATACAAACGCTTCTTCTTCTTATGGTGTCGATGATAGACATTTTAAATTGTTGTAACCCAGAACTTGGATACTTCATTATTGGTGGCAGCCATCAGAACCTCCCGCGTGCAGCTGGTGGGGCACGCAGGACACGATATAAGGTGGGCCATAGCTTGTGGTGCAGTACACACATCTTATGTTATGAAACCTGATCATCGTTGTCCTTGTTACGACCGATGTGAGTCCGAAGTCTATTTAGAGACTTGCAGATTGGCCATGGTAATTTATGTCCAGGCGGGAGTGGGGCGAAAGGAATAGGCAGGGAGACATTCCAGAGGTTGCACCTCGCCCTTGATGGCTCAGATTCCAAAGGGTCAACACGCAGCACAAAGCTATTTCGGCTTTTCAGTGTACCGTAGTACAACCATGCACTCGGCCACTTAACTGTAAAGACCTTCGTTTCAATTCCAATATTCTGAGAATTCGGAAAATTATATGATTGCAAAATCTGTTAATTGCTATGCTATCAATACTTGTCTAATAAAATAACATCAATCAAAAATCCAATTTGTGAAAGTAATTATTTTTAATGCGAAACAGTATTAAGAAAATGTTTTGTTATTTGTGGAAAAAAATATTACAGTTTTTCCACGTAATAGGCCGCTTCCCACTCCAAAAAAGATAACCATTTCCACAAACCCGGTTTGTAATAAACAATATTATTATATTCCCGAAGGAAACCCTCATTATTATGATTAGTAGCGTGTTCGAAAACAATCGGTTTATCCAGAAACCATGAAATCGGCCAAAATGTATGTAGGTACTTTTTGCGTACCTATTATGTTTAGGATTTTTCCGACATGTTTTAAGGTTATCAGAGACCACTGCTAGACATTGTCCACCTCTATCATAGTGGACCACATCCGGTTATCAGTATGCTGGATCAAGCTACCTTCTCCAGCAGCAGTCCATCTACCAGAACCAACATGTAACGGTACCAAAATTAAACTTCAAACTGAATCTTAATTCGCCCTGCTGATGATGGTAGGTTCCCTTAAAGACCGCCGAGGAGCGGCTGATGCCTCCGTAAAGAGGGCTGCGGGCGCTAGGTCGTGGGTCTCAGGTCAGGGGCGTGTTTATGTTTGCCTGTGTGTCTATACCAAAACGTCTATGTACGTACGCGCCACATAGATATGTAATTAACCTACCTATCTACCCTACTATACTGTTTATGCGTACCCCTCTGAAAATCCTCTGAAAGTCACGGTGAAGCATATCACGCACACGTGCACACACACCCCCCTATGGTTTCTGACCTGGGGTTCATAACCTCCCGACAATGACAAGAGGAAAAATTTTCGCAAGGCTTAATTTCAGCGGAAATATTAATATCACGTTTCTTTGGAGGCTACGATGACGTTACACGCGCGTATTAACCAGTATTCTTATTAAGAGTTTTGCGCCATTTTCGTAAGCGCTACTCGCTAGCGTCATCGCACAAAATTTGTATGAAAATTATGAACATATAGTGCTTTTAAGGAACTAAAATATGTCATACAATGACGCGCGAATTGAAGATTACGAACGTTGTTGAACTCGTAATAAAGGCACTGCATGCTAGGAGCGACTAGATGTAGTACACAAAACGTCATGAATGAACTCATACATTCATACAAACATCCTTCATGATGACAGCTGCGCCAAAAATATGTAGGTACGCGCCGCTGTGTGTCGAATTGTATACATTAGTTCAAGTAGGCCAAGTTTCAGTAATTTCTCGGGAGAGCATTCAATAAACATTTTATGATATGCGCGCAAGTTTACGGTACACCCGACAGTCGACTTTGATGATCTTTGAATGAACGCTTCTAATTGATCGAACTTACACGTTTTTTAAAGATGAATATTGCATCCTACCGGATTATAACTGTTTACGTTGGTCGGAATAAAATTATTTAATTCGGGGCCTAGATTATATGTGTTATTCCTGATACAATTATAATCTTGGCTGATGTCAGCAATCCTTTATAAAGAATCACCACAATTCAGATTCTTCTGACCTGGCCTATATATATTATGAGACAGATGTATATGTCGTGTATACATCTGTCACTGTCACACACCTGAACTATCATTACAATAAGAGATCATGCTTACGATTAAAGTGCCAGCCAAGACCGATTACTCTACGTGCTCTTCGAAGGGGATCACAAACGCTTCACGAACTCGACGAAGAGACTAACCACGCGTGTCTCCAGTAGGTGAAACTCAAAATTAATATCCCTTATTATTTCGTTATCTGGACACGCCAAGATTTTTACGAGTCTGATTATTTTCTGAGCGTTTACATGACGTGTCTAATCTTAGAACCTTATAAATATATTTTTTATGAACAGGCGTGTAATGAGCGTAAATAATAGTATTATTTTTCAATGTTGACGTTTCATCAAGCGAGTCTAAATAAGAAAACCTTTTTATAAGCTTCTTTACCTTCTCTTAAAAGTTCAACACAAACGGAGACGCGTCGCATGACTTGTGTTCTACTCGGGATTTATCGGGGTCCGATGATTAACGACCTTTTCACATCAAAGCCAACTTTTATCCGGAACCCTACCTGTATCCCTGCCACTTTGTCACTCCCCTCCGGCCCTCGTTCCATATGTAAGGAATTTCTTGTCTTAGGAAGTTTGTGTAAGTCTCAAATTAGATTGAAGGAGATAATACTTTTAAACACGGCTTATGGGATTGAATTAATCTTTTAGTGATATCATATGGCGATGAATTGCGTATGTTCTTTTGAGTTCCAGACAGGCATTATTACTTAATAGTTCTTTTATGTATCATTGATGATTTGAATACATCCAAATTACTATAGTTGCCTTCGAAGAAATGCGATCTACGATTAAGAAGAGCTTAGTTGTTTTTGCATTTTCCTCAGATATTATTTTCCCAAATTAAGAAGTCTGTGGGTAGTATAGTAGGTAGTCAAGGATCTATCTGACAATTAGATAATTTTATTTTTATTACATTTATTTAATAGGTTTACTAACAGTTATGACATCTTTACATGATTATGAGATACATTTTGTTTATAATTATCTTAATGCACAACTAATTATAAGTAAACACATCATGTATGTAGTTTGGCGTATTTTACCAAACAATAATAAAAGTATGATAAACGTTTAAATATATTTACTTCTTTTAGTTTCTTAACAACACAATAAAATTATAAAAATACTACTCCTGTTTTTCGTCGTTCACGTCTTCCATCGTCTTTCTTATCTTTCATTCTCTCTTCTTTTTAATTTTCAACTTCCATTTTTAACTTTTTAAACATTGCCTTTCACTATCGCATACAAACTCATGTCATCAATTCCACACTCGGCCCTCCTGAAACAATGTCTGTCCTCAGACATTCCCTTTCATTCACACTCATACCACACTCGGCCTTCCTGAACACCATGTCTGTCCTCAGACATACGTGGATAACATCATTAACTATAACTAATAGTAGTTTAACATTCATTATAAAAAAAAACATATTAATTCTTCTAGCCTTAATAACCCAACATAAACTAACATACAAAAGAAAATAACTAGACTGAAAAAAAACCTTGACACATCTGCTATCACCTGTATCACCATATTCATGAATGAAGTACATGAAATTAATACTTCTTGAAACAAAGAAAAATCTTTAAATTAAATCAAATTGGAAACATAAACTTAACTCCCCTTTACAAAACCTATATTAAATTTTCTCAGTATTACCATGCATTAAGAATCTGCACCTGGCCATCGCTTCATAAAATCAGCAGAAGTTGACGTCTTGTTCGGCCCTTCTGCAGAAGTATCAACTTTCTCAACTTCGTACCGATCATTACCCTTGCATCGAACAATTTTATATGGACCAAGAAACTTAGGCTTCAGTTTAAGCCCTGGACCAAACTGCGTCCTTTTAATTGCCACCAGATCTCCTTCAACATACTTATCTCTCCTTTCTTTTCTTGTTGTAGCTCTTTCTATTTTCTTCTTGTATTTTCAATATTTGTTCCTTAGCTTCCTGCCTAAGTACTTCTCTGTCTTCATCATACTGTAAAGCATCTTCTTGCTGTATTAACTCAAGTATTTCAATGTTTTCCTAATATCTCATTTTTGTTCCCATCAGTAACTCGAACGGTGTAGTTTTAATACTCCTTTGAAATGTACTATTCAATGCTCTCTGTACTTTACTCACGTGTCGATACCATAATGCAGGATCTTCAATACATAGCTTAGTTAAAGTTGGAACAAGAATCCTATGTACCCTTTCCACTTGACCATTGCCTCTTGGTACTCCCGTAGTTATCTTCACGTGAACTATGTTCTCCTCTGTACAATATCTTTCAAAATCGTTACTAGTAAATGCCGTTCCTCTGTCAGTTATCACTCTACGTGGGTTACCAAAAATTTGTTGGTAGTGTAGTTGGTAGCTGTAGTTTGTTCAGTGTCTCTCCACTTGAAGTAGACTTTGTAGGAAACAACCACACAAATTTAGTAAAAGCATCAATCACCGTTAAGATATAATTATACTGCTTCTTTGTTCCCGAGAGCGGTCCTATATGATCTAAATGTAAAGTATCAAATGGAACACTTTCTTTTGCAATAGGATTCAACAATCCCTCCTGCTTTCCCTCCTTTCTTGCTGCTAATAAGCATGAAATACAGCTATGCAAAAAGTTTTCTATTTTTCTATACACGTCCCTTATAAAATAATTTCTATCAAGCTTCAAACTCCTTCATCTTCATTTTTGCCTATGGATTCTTTTTAAAACTTCTTTTCCCAACAGCTTTGGTACAACTAACTGCTTCTGGTCTCCCTTATACAACAAACCATTTTCTATCCAGTAATCATTATAAGAGTTTTCCTTCAAAATCTCCTTAATAGCTCTTAATCCATCATCTTTGTCTTGAGCCATTTTGATATCATTAGTCAATGAGGTAGTTACCGCCACATAAGGGTATCTGCTAAGGGCATCTGTATGTTTCATTTCAGAACCCGCTCTGTGTTCTATCTCGGAATCATACTCGTCTAACAAAATCACCCATCTAGCCACTTTTGCAGTTAATTCCTTCTTCTTCAAAGTCATTTCAAAGGCCTTACAGTCTGTAACGATCTTAAAGTGTATACCATACAAATAATGTCGAAACTTTTTTACTCCTTCAATAATAGCCAACGCTTCCAATTCATAGCTTGAGTATTTACTTTGAGCACTACTTGTCTTGCGACTCATAAAGTGAACAGGATGCAATCCCGAGCCTGGGTGGTACTGCATAAGAATAGCTGAAAATGCAACACTAGATGCATCTGTATGCAACTCGGTCTTCAGTTGAGGATCAAAAATTTTCAAAACTGGTTCACTGGTTAACTTCATCTTCAATGTTTGAAAAGCCTTCTTTTGCTCATCACCAAAATAAAATCCTTCATTCTTTTTTAACAAATCTGTTAGAGGTTGAGCAATAACAGCATAGTTTTCAATATATTTCCTGAAATATCCAGTCAAGCCTATAAAACTGTGCAACTGCTTCAAATTCTGTGGTTCTGGATACCTTGCCACTGCTTGTATCTTCTCCGAGCTTGGTCGCAATTCACCATCTTTAATTATATGACCCAAATATTCAACCTCCCTCTGTATTAATTTAGCCTTTTTCCAGTTTATCTGCAATCCATAACGAGAAGAAACTTCAAGCACTTGTTTTAGTCTTGAGACTGCTTGCAATTCATCACATGCTGGGATCAGAATATCATCGATAAAAATGACTAAAACCCCCTTAACTATCAACTCTCTGAAAATAATACTTACAAATCTCATAAACGTCTTTGGACATGTTGAAAGACCAAATGGTGCACGTAGGAATTCAAACTGTCCATGATGTGTCACAAAAGAGGTATATGGTATGGACTCTTCGCTCACCGGTAAATGAAAAAATCCATTCTTTAAATCCAATACACTAAATACCTTAGCACCCCTTAACTTGTCAATGAAATCATCAATAATAGGTAGTGGAAATTCATCCCTTAAAATCTTTTTGTTAATCAGCCTGTAATCCACACACATTCTCATTGATAAATCCTTTTTTTTTACCAGCACAATAGGACTAGAATACTCTGAATGACTCACTCTTATAATTTTATTTTCTAACCACTCATCCACCTGTTTCTCCACAATTTGCTGTTCCATGAGAGATATTCTTCGGGGTCGCTGAGCTACTGGTACAGAATCCCTCAACACAATCTTAAGTTTAATTGGTGCTTCCTCGCGCTGAACAGGGTGGTACTCCGTAATACACTTCATGACTTCCTTCTTGACGGTTGGGTTCTTCACATGGTCTAACGAAACATCTACACAAGTAAAACAATCAATCTTAAAAATCCAATCTAACCCATCAGGTAAAAAATTTACACATCCTTCGTTCATGACTATGGTGACACTATGTAATAATTCCTGACCAATAATCAACTCGTGAGGCATAACACTCTCAGGCACTACGTGAAAGATTACCTCGTTATAACTCTGCTCATCAACACAAATTGCTACCTTAACCTTACCTAAGGAACGTACTTCTGCATAACCAAGTCCAGTTAATACTAAATAATCTTCAGACTTCGAGGTATTTAACAACTTATAAAATGATACAGACATTAAATTTACATCGCTACCAGTATCAATCAAAGCATTCACCCTTACATTGTTTACCATTACAAATTTTGTACATTTTTTGTTCGTTGATACGTCTAATACTTGCATGAAATCCTTGACAAACTTCAACGTCATGTCTACCAACATCACAATATGCTTGATCCTCTTTGGTCGGTTGATTAGCTGTCATGCCAAACATCGATGAGCGTTGCTTGACGATTGGTTTGACATATCCGCCCATTTTCTTCGCATTTCCGTTATAGTCAGTGGTTGACGTTTCCATTCTAACAGACTTTGTGCATTGACTTGCAATATGGCCGAACTCGTTACATCGAAAACATTTTATTCCCGTTTTGCATTCGCTTGCGACGTGTTCTATGCTTCCACAGTTATAACATCTCCTCTTACTTATATAATTTCTCTGTGTCTGTCTTTCTTTGATAAATACGCCTTCTCTAGATTTATTCTTAATTTTTTCGTATATTGATAATTTTTCTTTTAGCCCCGCATATGTCGTCTCACCATGTAAAATAGCCTTATTCATCTCCAAATCGTCTATTCCATCTACTATATACTCAATTATGATGCTATCCTCTTTTTTACCGCTTTTTCCGTATTCCTTCATATGCAGCATATATTCATAATAAGTTTCATTTCGTAATTTCCTCCTTGCAGCTAAATATTCGTGAGCCTCCTTCGAATTAATTGTGTCTGGAAATTCTTTCATCAGATTTATCTTCAACTCGTCGTATGTTTTGAAGACTGTTTCAGTTTTTAACCACATAGCCGCCACACCAGTAATAGATCTCCGGGCGATGAGGAGTTTCTGGGCGGGAGTCCATCCAAATATCTCCGCGTTCTCCTCTACATCTTGAGCCCACTTACTTGAAGTATAGGTTTTATCAACGCCGCTGAATTTTTGTACAATACCATCTTGACAGAATAATGAAGATACGGCCTGCGCTGTCATCTTCTCGTCTTCCTTCACAGCATCGTCTTTATTAGCACCACGCTTCGCCATTTTTCTTCTTCAGTTCATTTGTTTTTCTTGAAAACGGACGAGCCCCCAAATTGTAGTTTGGCGTATTTTACCAAACAATAATAAAAGTATGATAAACGTTTAAATATATTAACTTCTTTTAGTTTCTTAACAATAAAATTATAAAAATACTACTCCTGTTTTTCGTCGTTCACGTCTTCCATCGTCTTTCTTATCTTTCATTCTCTCTTCTTTTTAATTTTCAACTTCCATTTTTAACTTTTTAAACATTGCCTTTCACTATCGCATACAAACTCATTTCATCAATTCCACATGTATATAATTCTATACAATAACATTACAGTTTATACATAAATCTACATTGAGGAAATATTGGATTATGGCTATTTTAATTATTATTTCTAAGCACCTAAGCATTCCAAAACAATTATAGTATATACTCTAAAATACACTTCCGGAAAGAAGCCAAAGACTGCAAGCCAATTTCTAGGCCGCTGTTGTCGTTCAATAATCTGCTTAGTCGTGCTATTGGTGAGTTACCACCCAGCTTTGTCCTCCGAAATGGTGGATGCAGCAGCTTAATCTTAGTTCGTGGATGTCTCGAGGGAACTTTAATATTAAATTTTTGAAGTAGTTGAGGGCAGTCAATTTTGTTATTAAATAACTTGTATAAAAACAAAAGATCGATGAGGTGTCTGCGCTTGGAGAGTAATTGCATATGAAAATGCTGGAGTCTTTCAGTATAAGGGGTATTCCATACATCCTGTCCCGACGATCTTGCCAAATGCCACAGGTATCGTTTTTGTATTATTTCCAGTCTAAGATTATGTGTGTATAATGATAAAATTTGTCTTAGATACGCACTCAATCATATCTGTATTTCCCGAAGGGGTTTGCCCTTCGAGGTATACTTCTAGTACACCTACATTTTGCCAGTTATGTTTAAAGCCCCATTTAATTCGGGGCGAGCCTATTGCCATTAATCCCAATTCATATTCCGTTGCTACTGCGACCCGGGGATCGAACCTAGCCTAGCATGTAGTCCCGCAGTAGCGCTTGCGACCACTAGACTAACGAGGAAGTTTCGGGTGTTATCTATTATCATGTTAATTCACAAATGAAGTGTTATATTTACGATAGCCAGAAATACTCAACAGTGTGTTTAATGGAAGATCGCCTATAATCGTGTTTACCCATCTGCCGAGATTAGCTCATAATTCATAAACAATGTAAGCATTCAGAAAAACCGACCGATGCTAACAATAATATTTGAACTATGCCCGCAGTTGTGTTTTGTTACGGTATAAATATTTTACAAACACAAGGATTTTACATAATTTATGATCTTCACTTTGCGTTTTAAGTGCTACGTTACTATGATAGATAGCTATTCCTGTGGTGATATATTTAACAAGGCTTAATTCAAGAATGCCGTGGTGGCCTTGAGGTTAGAGCAGTCGACTGATACGCAAGCGACGCAAGTTCGAAACCCAGCGGGGCCTGTACCAATGAGTTTTTCTAAAAAACTTATGTACAGTGATTTCACACCACGTGCTTTACGGTGAAGGAAAACATCGTGAGGAAACCTGCATAAGTCTGAGAAGTAATTCAAAGGCGTATGTATAGTGCCTGAGACGGCGATAGACTCACCATCTGTCACGTTGGCACTTAATCATCTTCGGTGAAATGTGGGTGTTGTTACAACACCTCTGCTTACCCCTTTACCATATGTATGTAATTCAAGAATGATGTGGCATAAGTTTGAATTAGGAAGCAATACAGTCTGTAAAAAAGGAGCAGTTGTCTTCTAGAAGTTTCATGAATATATCACCATGATGATACATCACGTTACTCACGCACAAAACACGTTTTTGTGATTGCTTCCCAGAATTGTATCCTATCACAATACTTTGTCTCCCTGCATGTGCTTGATGCACCCGCTTTACTTTATATCCTGTCAGAGGTGGTAAGTAAACTGGTAGAAAATTCTTTAGCATTAAGTTAAACAATTTTTGATTGTGCATAAACATTAATTAAATAAATATTTCAGCAGCTGTTACCTACACTTTTGCTGTCAATCGGTATCGGAAACGCCACATCGTATACTTTCATAGATATTTTGACTGGATAATATGCTATACACATATGATGACTTTTTTTAAAGTCTTTGTCCTGATCTGAATTCCAAAGAATAATAGTGTCACAACTGTGCAAAATCGGGATCCTCAAGTTCTTTGTCTTGTTACAAGATGTTTAACGCGTGATAACTTGGGCTTGAGGCTTCTTTGTAACATTATTTATAACTAGTTTTGTTTTGTCTTGGAATCTAGCCAATTATATTGTAAGTTGCCTTTAAGTTCCGTCAATAGCACGACATCTTGGACTACAAACTTTCTGTCTGCCAAGTTTTAACCGAGATAAAAATATCTGATGGAAGCTTTTTCTTTACCCTTTGCCCGATCTATTAGCACTTGACAGAGAAAGTTGTTGCGGGGATAGAATTTATTAACTTTGTTTGTATTCTGACATATCCTTAAAATAGGACTACCGCGAATGAGAATCGAAGCCACTGACCTTCTCAGGACACTTTGCAGACGTGTGGTAAAAGCAAGGAAAATTGCGAAAATTTCAGCAAAAATGGTTCAGTAGCATAACCGCAGTAAAAGTACTCTCATATTATTAAATTTTTATGAACTAATACTATCTGATATACTGACTAGCAACGTTGATACTAACATCGTAATTTTGGTTTGGGTAATCCTTTGGGTAGACCTTTTCTTCGCTTCGGTTCTAAGTATTAAAAGCTTTAAAATGAACTATATTTTCTACGGATAAGGATATTGTCAGATATAATACTCTGAGTTTTGGTAAAACTTGGGAAAGTTTCGAACCTTGACAAGATAAGAGAACTAAAGTAATAATCATAGCTCACGGTCGGAATCCAGAGATAATTTTGTAAGAGAGAATAAATGTAGGTTACAAATGATTTTGAGGAGAATAAATAGGCACTCTTATCTTGGCAATCTTACTTATCTGAAAAGTATATTTTAAAACGTACCTAATACTACAAATTCCAAGCTGCCGTTTTTGTGTCCCGTCGGAGAAGATGATACGAAAAGTTTTTCCGACGTAAGCAATCTCATCTGGCAACAGATAAGAAATTGGCGGAGTTTTAAGCTATCTTTCATTTGTGAAGAGACATTGCAAGAACTCTATAACAATCATTTCATCTTAAGCTTCCACAGTTTGAATTACAGAAGGATACGCATTGCATACTGATCCTTTCCTTAAGCTGTCTGTGTACTCTCATTCAAAAACACACATATTATTTTAGCCATAGGTTCATCAACGTTGTTAAAACACTGCAAAAAAGGATTCGAAGATGTAGCAGATTTAAAACAATGTCAATACCCTCCAAGATAGAGGAAGGCTTCTTTTTGATCTTGATGTGCAAGACTTAATACTCACAAAGAAAGCGATACGCCAAATCTTCTTTCTATCTTTTATTTATTTAAGCCAAATCTTCAATAATTCAACAATGGACTTCAATTCAAAATATCTTTATTTGATTAGACTTCTTACAAAGTACTTTCAAATCGTCAGAAGGACACAAAATACATTATACATGATTATAAATGTTACCACCGGGTTCGGAAGGTAGCTTTTGTTGAGAAGAACCCGGCAAGAAACTCAACAATTACTCTTTTAAAAAAATATATATTATACAATGTTTTTGGTTACAGTATTTATATCTCATGAATATAAGCCCATGGAGTCCTTAAAGTCCAACATTGACCACGTTGAAGCTACTGCAGGATTTCTACCAAATTTTTCTTCAATATAACCTTACATAACCAGTGAATCTCGTGATTATTGCGTGTTCTGCTCACGTGTCGACCCATAAAGACATGTTGCCCCTTATAACACGGGTGCTTACAAAATGGTGTCGTGCTTGTGAGTTCCAAATTACGCGGATGTACATGACTTTCTTTATAAAAACCTACACGTAAGCGATGTGGATACTGTACTCTTTTTGGGAAGGTAACGGATTTAGCTGTATATTTATTTGAGGTTCATAAAGTATTATCAGTCTTATTGCTAAGAAATGAAATGAAATATTTGCTACCGTCGCGATTATATTATTTCCATCACATTTAAGGGTTATATGGGTGGAAGTTATATTGACGACACAATGGTCACTTGATCGATTTTACCTCGGAGAAAATCTAAAGGGTTACAGAATGGCCCATTCGTAAGTCGCCTTCGACATTGGGTAAAATCTATTGTCCATGTGTATGACCATTATAATTTTTGTTCTCGTTCCGTATATGGTTTATTGTTTATTTTCAAAGGATTTTTTTTTATTTATCCTCCAAACTTCTTTCTTAAATCGTTTGGAAAATAAAAAAAAATACTCTTCTATTGATCGAGCTTTGCTATTTGGGTGCCTAAAGTCTTCGAAGAATTTGTTTTGAATTACATAAGCAGCCCTTAATTTATATTACTATTTAGTAGAAACCGCATCAAAGGCCGTCCAGTAACTTTGTTCTTACTCAAGTTTATGTAAACAGAGAGACGCCGTCTCTTAAATATACTTCAAAATACCTTTGCATTAAGAAGATTTTGGAATGCCGACAGCTTTGATAAACTAAATTCGCATTATCGCGTGCCTAAGCTTTGAAATATACGTTAATACCGGAAAAAGCCGGAAATACTTCCACACGGGTACGGAAAAGTTTGAAGACTGAATGCTTGGGGATTTGAAGTTTGGATATACGACTATATGTCGTCTCTGTGCAGAATGGCAGAGGGCTTAACTCAGCCAATAGATGGTAATGATTTAGTAAATACCTGCTTCGCCTTTACATTATTAATGCGTGGTCCTATTCTAGAGTAACTCGATGAATTAAGCGTAGGACTTTTATTATAGGAACTAATAGGTATGTGTTGATAGTCAGACTCAAACAAGAGACTTCTTTATCTGACAAGTCGAGAAATATATATATTATACAGACACGCCAATCTCACCATCCATATGTCTAAGAAATTCAATGATTGTGCATTCTTCTGCTCTGACCCATAATTGAAGGATTGAAGATACGACTCATTCTCTTTCTTCATTGCTGCTTTTTTGTTGCTGTTGGTAATTACGGATGCCGTAACGATTTTCGAGCGCTCAGAGAAAATTGTGAGGTAAGCATATGTTTGTTCGCATCACACCATACAAGACCCAAAAAAATCACTACTGTGCAGTCTTGTATAATTAAAATGTAGCGCTCATCACTGGTGACAGTACAAATAAATAGCTTTCACCACGAAGTTATCTATGGGAAATATATCACGCGGAAGAAGTCGCAATTAATAGCTGGCATTGTGTAGATATTCATCTACAGATATTCTATCAGACACAGAGCAAGATCGATCTCTTTGCTCGGAATCTGAGTAATACCAAGTATTTGTTCTCAGCTTTGACCTTGTTTCTCAGACGCCAGATGGTACATTGTTTTGTAGTTTAGTACGTGAACAATATTCTGTAGGGGCGGGTTTATCATAAACATTATTGTTTGATATCAGAGGGGCATGTATTTCAGTCCCTACTTAGGCATCGTGAAAATTATTGGCGTTATCCCTCTAGCGTTAAGTGAAGGGCTTAGGAACTTTTATACTCATGTCTGGACCGATTGCGTTATGGACATGAGTACTGGCCCTGAGCCTACCATGAGCTCTTATTGCCAAGTTAGTTCGACTCATATTATGAGATAGATGTATACGACGTTTATAGATCTGTCACTCTCACACAGTTGAACTATCATTGCAATAAGAGCTAATGATGAAGCCCCCGGGGTCTGTTATTACAAATATTGTCCTGGTGACATTTTAGATAATTGTGTGTCTCAATGTTTCTTCAAGGGCATTAACTTAAATTTCTTGCCTATGTTTTATAAGTAGTTTCTCATTCAAAGCTATAAGTTGCGATTGTTATGTATAAATGATGATGGCAGAGTTTGAAAATAACATCCCTTGGTCCTTGCTTTGGACAATATTTTTAAATGTTTTATTTTGATATCTACTTATATCATGACTCAGATTTATTTAATTAGGCCAATTAGCGAAGAAGTCGTGCATAACGAGATCTACTGTTCATAATTCGGGAATGGAGGAATAATTCCCCCAACTTTGTCTTAATTCTGATGACATAACGCAGAAAGTTGTCGTATGCTAAAACTTATCATAGAAATATAACGATGAAGTTAGCGTAAATAAGTCATTCATTAGTTTACATAAGCTACAAAGTCCCTCGAATTATTGCCTAACGAGTCGCCTGTATACACTAGGGCTGTCGATGCTAGTTATGAGTTGTAGAAACTTGTAATTGAAGACCGGGAAAATTTGATGGTACATACAGATAAATAAAATTGAAGTGTCTGTTTGTTATTCTAAAATAACAGCTTTTCACTAAATGCATATGAAAGTGTACACGGTACTGAAATAAGAAAACATTTTTTTTTTATTTCCATGTCTGTCTGTCCGTCTGTCTGTCTGTTTGTTCCGGCTAATATCTGAAACGGCCGGAGCGATTTTGACGGGACCTACACTGGCAGATAGCTAATGTTACAAGGAGTAACTTAGGCTACTTTGTTTTTTAAAACATTACAGTTCCGCGGGTCAACCGTGAACGCGGGTGAAACCGCGGGGCACAGCTAGTTCTAAGTAAATGCCAGCAAAATTCCAACCTATGACATTAGCATAGGGCCGTCTCAAACATGCGCATTATCGCTACTAAGTCACACGGAGACTACAAAGAGGATATCACAGTAATAATGAGCTTTAATTAAGATACGTAACTTACTTAAGGCGCCGTGGTGGCCTTGAGGTTTGAGTAGTCGCCTACTACGCAAGCGACGCAAGTTCGAATCTCAGCGGGGCCTGTGACCAATGAGTTTTTCTATAAAACTTATGTACAGTGATTTCACAGCACGTGCTTTACGGTGAAGGAAAATATCGTGAGGAAACCTGCATATTTCTGAGAAGTAATTCAATGACGTATGTAAAGTGTCTGAGACGGCGATGGACTCACTCACAACTGTCACGTTCGCATTGTAACTACAACACCTCTACAACCTACCCTTTCGGGCCTACAGGCGTGAGCATATATATGTATGTACTTAAGGTACGATACGTGACAGACCTATCATATATTACATCCAATAACTTTTACCCCGCAACCCTAAGCAAATATACTAGCAAACCAATTAGAAACTTATTCCATAGTAGTTAAGATTGCAAATCTATACCACTGAGTTGTTGGTATTATTTGAACGTCGTCAAGGCTGTATTAATTTTATTAAGTTGCTATAGACAAACATCATAAGTTGAATAAGTAACACATGTACGATTCAAAGGTGCGTATATCTTATATCTTTAAACGAGCGATTCTTGTATATATATATAATCGGAATCTTGGAAACGGCTCCAACGATTTTCATGAAATTTTGCATGTAAGGGATTTCAGGGTCAAAAAATAGATCTAGCTTGGTTTCTTTTAGGGAAAACATCGTTTTGACCATGTTTTCAGGCACTGAAAAACTCATAAAATATCATTACAATATGACAACAAATTTCGCCGTGAGGCTTCCAGCTTACGGGGCGATAACGAAACTAGAGTACCCCGGCTCAAGACTTACGTTCACCGGATTTTTTTTCTTTTTTTTGTGTGAAGAAGAAACCGAGCACAGCTCGGTCAACCAGATATTAGTAGTTAGTAGTACAATACAATTAATATTCATATACTAGCTGTGCCCTGAGGTTTCACCCGTGTAGACGTAATTTCATCAGTGCTCAGCGGAACCGATTTTTCTCTGTCCGTCTGTTTGTTCCGGGTAATCTCCGAAACGGCTGGACCAATGTTAACGGGAGTTTCACTGTCAGATAGTTGATGTTACAAGGAATAGGCTACATTTATGAAATGAAGTCTACGCGGGTGAATCCGCGGGGCACAGCTAGTATATTCGTAATAAGGATTTTTAAACAGACCTTATCCACAATTCAACTATAACGCTGGAATTGTTAAAGTTAAAATGAAACCATTAAGCTCCGTTAACCTCGAAGCAAAATACTACACTATTATAATTATAAAGTCAACAGTTCCTCATCCCACTATATAGTCCAGTATATTTTCTTCGTCCTGCTTGTAATGATAAAGTTAAAGTACTCAAAATCACAAAGTTTTATTTAACATAAGGGACACTTGGAACACTCATAGAACGACATTTCTCTTATTGTAACTTAGGTTAATTTACTACCGTTTCCAAATGTAAGCCTGTCAGGAGAAGAAACTGAATTTCAGAGATGTCCTCTATTTACCTCTACTTAGGTCAAATAAACTACACGCTCTATGTTCGAAAGCAATCAGGATTCCGATAAAATATATATACTACTACCTATTTTTCCTAAGGAATACAAATTTCAAACAAACGTATCCTAAGTTATTGCAACATCAGCTACAGCCACTGGAAGTCCCGTTAAATCGGTTCAGCTGTTTCACATATTACTCGCAACAGACGGAGAATTTCGTTCATAATTGTTATTTTTTATAACGCATTTTCGCATTCGTGAAAAGTTGTTAATTTGGAATTACAAACAGACAGTTCAATTTTATTTATCTGTATAGATTATTGATCTGTATAACTGACTGATTTATAGTGGTAGAATCTAGTGCACCTTAGAAAATAAGGGATCTTGTTGATGATGTTTTTAGAGACGCTCAATGTGAGCATATATCACGGCCCAAGTTCTCATCACATAACGTAGTAAAATTTCGAATTGTATAATTTTACGCGAAATTACGCATTTTATGATTGTGCTCCCTCGTGTGGAAATTCGTTTTTTGTCTCTGTCACTCAAACACTATCCTCAAATGAGCAAGACGGAATATGAAATATTATAACAATAAAAATATTTCACTGATATTCTAATCCTGCCTTGCAGTGTAAAGAATATTATGATAACCTTACATACATCGGCGAACAAAGCGGGAATACATCCAAAATCCCTACATTTTATTATTATTCTAAGAATACGGTATCAGTTACAGTAAAATGTAATTATATGGATTTGCAGATTTTGCCGTCGGCAGAGGAACATGCACTTTACAGGTTTTGTGAGAATAAAATGCAAGTTTCTTTCTTGTTTTTCTATAAATTATATTAATAATAAATAGGTAACTAAAAACTAATTACAAGTAGAAAACTTGGCCCAAATCGGTGTCTCTCGGGATCGTGCCAAGAAGGCTGGCAGCATTGCCACGTTGAATAGCAATGCTGATTCTCTGAGCGAGAAAAGCCCCAGCCCGCTTGTCACGAGAAGCTTCTACCAGACGACGTGCAACCTCTTTGAAAAGTTGATGAGCATCTGGACCCCAAGGTCCCAGAGTTTCAACCGCAAACGCAGAAAATATGTATCCTTGACCAATGCAAGCATATTTCCGGCGCTTGAGGCACTCCTGCTGAGCAGCAGCAGCACCGGCCATTCTATAAATGGAGTTAGAACGAGAGAGGAGGACCTCGTGGCACAGTTGCTATTGCGCATATCATTCGATCAGCGAAGTTAAGCAACCCTAAGCCTAGCCAGTAATTGGATGGGTGACCGCCTGAGTTTTCTCCGTGCCTCAGAGAGCACGTTAAGCCGTCGGTCCAGGTTGCCAATTTATCATCTTTGGCAATCGTTACAGGTCAGTCGGACGCCTAAAATAGTCTGACAACTGGTTTAACCCAGATCACAGATTTTCCTCGTTAAAGGGGTTGCGAAGGTCAGATGGCAGTCGCTTCGTATAAAAATCAGGTGATCAGCCACATCGGGTTGAATCAAGTGCCGACCCCAACAATGTATGGGATAAGGCCAGGGTGATGATGGTGGAGTTAGAACAAGAGAGTAAAAAAAATAAAACTTTAAACTTGCCCTAGTTAGCTGTATAAAGTACTGTTCACCCTTCAGTGGGCAGGACTGCAGGCGCATCCGAGCGAATAATCAGGGCCATGGTCCAATTGGGACTCGCATGACTTCATAGCGTAATTAGAAATGTTGGAAAGTATCTCGGCATAGCCCTTTTAAAGCTTCTTTTCCTCAAATTGCCGTAAAATATCCCACATCTCCAAAGACGAGTCACGCCCTCTCGCTAAAAAACAGGAACGTTTGCTAATTACGTAATTCAATTTATAATGAAATTACAAAAATGGAAAAAAGTTTCTGTCACAGATGAGGAGAGCATTTATGATTTACGCCATCATTGTGCGAACCGAATTGGTTGCAATACATGGAATACCTAGATATAGCTAAAATATAATCTAATAGCTAGATCGTGAAAACTGCATAAATATAGGTATCAACTTCATTTTATTAAAAGAAATTTGCTATGAATATTTTCTAGCTCAACTTCGGCCAGCCATCATCGAGTCTCGTACACGTACTAAATAAAACTGCAAAATCGTTAAACTTCAAAGCGCGGAGAAATCTAGATCCTATCAAGCTTAGTACGACACTCCCCTTGGGTAAGCAATTAGCAGTCTCATCCAGTGAGGTCCAATTAATCACGATGGTAGTATTAGCTATCAAACTCACTGAGCCTTAAGGGATTTAGACGCATGTAGATAAGGTAAAAATCTGTGTCAGTGACAATATCAGATGTATGTATTATAAAGTATATTGAAGGGTAGCTCTAAGATGTCATCATCTCCCTGGCCTTAACCCATACATTGTTGGGGTCGGCACCAACTCCAAAATCCGATTGTCAGACTATTTTAGGCATCCCACCGACCTGTAACGATTGCCAAAGATGATAAATTGGCAACCGGGACCGACGGCTTAACGTGCTCTCCGAGGCACGGGGGGAGCTCGGGCGGTCACCCATTCAATTACTGGCTAGGTTTAGGGTTGCTTAGCTTCGCTGATCGAATGATATGCGCAATAGCAACTGTGCCACGAGCTCCGTTCAGATAGTCAGGTAGGTAGCCCCAAGATGGTACCGTTCTAAATTCGGAGCTGCACACAATCTATAAGCGCGTGTGTTCCTGCTTCGAGTAGTCACTAGTGCTCCAAAGAGCGTATTTTTAAAGTCAGAAGCTGGTGTCATAACGAAAGCTGCTGGAACTACTTTCATCGTCGTAAATAAACAGAGGACATTTGGTGTTTGATATGACAAGGATGAAAACCACCATATTTGACACAGACTTTTTGAACACAAAATTAATTTTGATCTTTGATCATTGTTGTGGACTGGTGATTAGATAAATGAGTTGCGGGTCCAGCGATGTGGAAGTGTGGATCATCGCGTTACTTTACGATACGGATAACGGCATGAGGCACATGATTTTTGCTTTTGATGAATGATTTGGCTACCCTCACTTTATGGCTTTGTATTCTGAATATTTATTCTGTTTTGGATCAAGCTACTATGCTACCCCATTCACTTATTGTATTCATAATTCCACTGTGTGTGACATAAATTATTTTGACAAATAAACGAATATGTCGTGTTTGTTAATCAATCACACGCGTGATGTTGGCACTTAATCATCTTCGTCTAAAAAATGTGTATTGTTACTACAACACCTCTGCCAGGGGGTTACCCTTGCAACAACATGAAACAGCTTATATGATGAAAAGGAAATCAGAAGATTGTGTCCAAAACCCGGAATACTTTCTGAAAATGAAGTCTTAAAGTAACCTAGTATTTGCGTTTGTCACGCCACTCAATATTGTCACCGTCCAACTCTTCTTTCGGCAAGCCTTCAATATCATTAAGTATAATAATAATATTAACTTCATTTAATTAAGAAACAGTGAAGGAAAACATCGTGAGCAAACCTGAATATGTCTGAGAAGTAATTCAAACACGTTTTTTGTATGTTTTTCATATTATATATGCCCACGCCATCCCAGAAGGGTCCCCGAAGGAGTAAACAGAGGTGTTGTAACAACAACATCCACATTTCACCGAGTATGATTAAGTGCCAACGTGACAGAGGGTGAGTTCATCGCCGCCTCAGGCACTATTACATTCATCTATGAATAATATGTAAAGTAATTCGTCTGTATGCCTTTGCATAATGGACCGAAAGATTTCACTATCGAAAACTGCCATGCTTGATATTCCCAGTTCGAGCTTGGCCGTCCCAAAGGGCGACAACCTAGGGCCATTTTATAAATAATTGATTGACATACTTATAGTACAGAGTTCAGAAGTAAGTTGAACTTTCTGTTATTATTTACGTGGGTTGCGGGATGTTCAATGAACCCCACATTGCCTAGTTAATTGTCCGTAACTTACAAAAAGTGCTGCTTAGCGCTTATACGCCTTCACGATCAGATACTAAATACTTACTTGTATACTATTAAGTAACTAAAAACAAATTACAAGTAGAAAACTTGGCCCAAATCGGTGTCTCTCGGGATCGTGCCAAGAAGGCTGGCAGCATTGCCACGTTGAATAGCAATGCTGATTCTCTGAGCGAGAAAAACCCCAGCCCGTTTGTCACGAGAAGCTTCTACCAGACGACGTGTAACCTCTTTGAAAAGTTGATGAGCATCTGGACCTCAAGGCCCCAGAGTTTCAACCGCAAACGCAGAAAATATGTATCCTTGACCAATGCAAGCATATTTCCGGCGCTTGAGGCACTCCTGCTGAACAGCAGCAGCACCGGCCGCCACAGCAGTGCTGGAGAGATGGGACGGAGCCAACGTATATTTGTATACTTAATTTAAATAACTTAAGTAAGTTCCATAAACTTAAACCATCTAAACCTTACCTATGTGTTTCTGTCATTATTTTAATATTTGATATTAATGTATCCACTGAACTTAAGGTCTCTAGAAGATCTCGTTTTTTGGATTGCAATTACGATGTGAATATATTTTTACGACTGAACTTAATATAGTTTCTATTAAACCAAATAGACACGTTAACTTTAACGATTCCAAATAAAATAACCGTTTCCAAGGTACTCTAGCGCAATTTTTCTGCTCACTGAACGCAATATCCAGTAAAGTACAGTAAATAGCTTTAGTTTACGGACTTTACGGTGTGCTAGACACGCTCGGCAATATTCGGATATTCGGCCGACTTCGACAGGAATCGAATATGTGAGACAATCTCAAGTTGAGTTGTTCCATTGACCTTTCTGCTTTTACTGTATTGGTGGAACTTCGACTTTGATACCATGTCACCAAGTTGAGTGGTTTAGTAAAGTTTGTTATTAATAAGGCAAGTTCAAATTGTTCTTAGGTGGGTTGATTCATTTCCCGACAAGGTTGTTTAATTGCTTAGCTTCTTGCCAGTCTGTTTCAGAAGGCTATTTCCCGACCTAAGCTGCATATATAATTTTCATTTGCATTAGTTTCCTAAAGCCGAACCGTGGTGGCCTCGGGGTTTGAGCAGTCGTCTGCTACGCTAGCGACGCAAGTTTGAATCGCAGCGGGGCCTGTATCAATGAGTTTTTCTAAAAACTTCTTATGTGTAGTGATTTCACGCCGATGAAGGAAAACATCATCAGACCTGCATATTTCAGAGCAGTAATTCAAAGACGTATGTATAGTGCTTCACACGGTGATGGACTCACCCTCTGTCACGTTGGCACAATCATATTCGGTGAAATGTGGGTGTTGTTGTTTACCCCTTCATGGACCCTTCTGGGATGTCGTGAGCATATTTATAGTTTCCTAAAGAATAAAATATCCTCACCTACTAACACTGTCTTTGTCCGTCTGTTTTTCTTTTGTGCTATATCATCACAATGTCTCTTATGTTGTAAGCGTATTTAATATAGTAAACGCTTGCCGTAAGGCATATACTATATTATATGCTGGTTTGCCAAAGTAAACACCTTACAAGGATAAAGTAGCCTTAATGAGGCACGGACTTCATTTGACGGGCCTCGCAACGACTCGCTTCCTCGGCTGCCGACATGACCGGGGACAACCCAGGGCAATCTATTTCATGTTTAAACACCTAAATGACACAGAAAAGCTCTTGTGTGGTTTACAGTCGCTTGCAACGAATTGTTCTGCAAATTCTATTAATTTCTATAGACATACATTAAATGGGAGTGTCTGGCTAAATAGTTGTACTAAGGTATTGAAGATTAATTTAGTTATATTTAATTCATCTGTCTGTCTGTCCAGTTGAACAGATTTTGATGAGATGCACTGGTAGTAGCTGATGTCATAATATTTAACCTAGGCTTCGTTTATTTTAGAAAACAATATTTGGGCATAAAATAAAAGGCGATAACTAAAATAACAGTACGAAAATGTATCACATCACGAACTAAAGGGCGAAGGTAACATCGTAAGGAAACCGTCATACGAAGGAAATTCATTAATATATTATGTTGATTTCTTTGTGATGTGTCACTGTGACAGTCTTTCCATACGTCACGATGGCGCCTTAATAAATCTTCTGTGATGTGGAAGCAATCCTCTTGGCACCCATTTGGGTACCAGTTTCAACTTCATACAAAACTTGCTCGTTCCAAGTATCTTAAGTACCTAAAGAAAAGCACGAATGCTAAGTTGTAGTGTCAAAATTGATGCTAAACATTTCGAGAATTCATCCACATTCGTAATGTATATTAAACATCAATTCAGTTCGTTATTATTCCTTCTTCATGATGTGATTATGGGACTTTTTATGACATATTTATGGTTGCAGTAATAGCAACTCTTCTTTACTACTCGTGAGTCGTGTCGGAGCAGCGATTCTGACAAATACACCATTATTGCAAGAGAATAATACACCTATTTACTTCCCCATCGTAAATCTATATGCAGGGTGAAATGATTTACGTACGGTAAGTCCAGAATAATTTTACGGCTTGTATCCATCGGACGAGGTATTTGTATATGAATTAATGTACGTGCACCGCGTGCAGGCTTCCATTTATCAAGTTAAGTGTGAGCCAAAATTATTAAGGCATAGAAATGTTTATTGATATTCCATGAGGGTAATGCCCTTTGGGAATCTTTCTGGGAAAGCGAGACACATAGATTTGCGAAACAATTAATAGATGTCTCAAGTCTAGAAGTCTTGTTAAAATTAGCGGCTTATTTGGCAGTGAACTTATTGTTGGTAGCTAAAGAGGTATCGCTTCTTCACTGATCCTGCTTTTATTCTGAACTAAAGTTCGTATTTTTGTTTCGTCTACCCTTAGATGATTTAAAGTTTTCTATCAAGCGCCATTTAGTGGCCATTACCCTATCATATCGGTCTTCTTAGTGTACATGGCGGATTTGAGTAGTTTTAACTGTCATCTGGCTGAATGGATAAAAGAGTTTTATATGGGGCCTTAATTTTTATGTTAGATGCATAATATTATGATGATATTCCCGTGTGAAATATCGATGATTTTTAAGTTTTGAGTATTTGTTTTCTTTTCATTTCGTTTGTTAATCAAACCAATACCAAAGTCTTAACCTTATCCACTTTTGACCTAGAATGGGTCGAAATAGAAAGAAAAGGTTAGGCTACCTCAACCCACGACCATGTGGGTTTAAAGGTTATAAGAGGAATTATTACAAATAAGTAGCTACGTACGTAATTTGTTCGCAATACCTTCGATATTAAAGGTATCAAATTAATTTCCACGTGGGCGTAGCACCCACGATTGTCAGGATAGGTCGTGATAGGTTAACTTGGAACACTAAGAATTCATTTATACCACTTATTCTGATGCCTGCCGCCCCCGACTGTTCCCACAATACGTGGGATGCAAAGCTAACGGCTATTTTGATTTCTAACTTATTTATCGTCTTTCACGAATACCCTGCCAAGGCCTTTACTGAATAAATCATTTTCAATCGAAGAATAATTCCAAGGCTATTATAAAAATAGCGGTCAATGAAATTGCTAGGTTTCCCTCACGGCGTTGAAAATTATAAAATTGAAATGAACACCGAGGGTCTTGGAGAACCAAGAAACGCAATATAATTAGTTTCATCTTCAAGAACTTCGTGTTTACAAATTTACCCAAGAATTAGACACCTAGCCACATCTTGCGCGTTGTTTTTATCTACCCAATCTGGCTCTTTCTCTATATTGTATTTCAGAATAATCGATTCAGTGGTAAAGCCATGGAAAGGTGATAGACAATATTTACAAATTTGTATTGATATGCCATCATTACACGTATACATATTAGTTACAAATAAATCCTTAATACTCTGAGGTCTCATTGACTTTATTCGCTTCTAAAGACTCAACATCTCCAGAATGTCCTTGGGTTACGAAATAAACAGACAGTTGGGAATTTGGGAGGGCATTTATATACAAGTAAGTTCGCACCCCGTGTAGGGAGCGGCGCGGCGGTCGATAACAGCCCTTAGCGCTATGGGAGTCCAGACCCGCGCAATGTTCGTCGTTTTTACTAGGAATAAGCCGTTTGTCAGATGATTTTAGGGTAAAGGGTATAAATTCTGCGGCCGCGAATAAGATATACCTCAATTTCAGGATTGAGGGTTGATTTTCGATTACTTTATCTTGAAGTATGTGGAATAGTGTCGTAACTTAGAGGTAAGTAATGTATATTAAAAGATAGCTCCATAACAAAGTGAATATTGCGATTTTATGGGAAACACTGTATTTTGCTTTTTTTATTATTTTTAAATTATAGTAGACCATCCTCGCTTCACTTCCTTACAATGTTTAAGACTATGACAAACCGCTAACTCTTTACAAAATTTAAATGTTTTAAAAAAAAATATAAACCCATCCAATTTCACACCTACGCACATGTTAGGAAAATCCGTATCAAGTTTCCGTTTAGAGAAACAATATGTTCAAACAGACATAGGTAATAATTTTGTATGGGAATGATGACTTCAATTTATGATATTTAAAGATTAGCTTCGTCGCAGCGACAATTTTATATTTACATCGGTTTGGAATATAAATTCAAAACTAATGTGTAAAACTTATCCTCTCCCGTCCCCAACACTGTATTACTTTTCTCAACGTTTATTGCCAAACAAAACTCTGACCTAAACGTAAAGATATCCATTTTATGGACCCATAAACCAGAGTCATAAATAGATAGTCAACAGGGGGTGATAACGACAATCTGTTGAGTACTTCAAATTAATTTGATGTTAGGCTGGGGCTTTTCTCGCTCAGAGAATCAGCATTGCTATTCAACGTAGCAATGCTGCCAGCATTCATGGCACGATCCCGAGAGACACCGATTTGGGACAAGTTTCCTACTTGTAATTAGTTTTTAGTACCATTTTATTCAATGAATATATTCCATTTGATGTTTCACCTGAATTTCCATGTTTTCGACACAATAAAGTCCGCCTGATGGCAAGCGAGCTTATGAATGAACAATTGTAGCAAGGCCGTCACAATCGCATTAAACATTCACAGTTTTTCAACGGACATACAGTTCTAACTATATTTAGCACACCTCCACCACTCCTAGCAATGGAACTCTGGGGTTCTCTATTCTATGCTCAGACCAAAGAACGTGGACTCTATGGTATTTTTCTATGATCTTTAAAAAAGAAAATGAAAAATATTTATTCAGTTTGGGCCCTGGTAAGGCATTTATGAATGTACGAAAATTTACCGCCAGTTCGGAAACTAGCCTCCTGCCCCCCTATTTGCTAACTATGTTGTTCACTGACATTTGTTGTTCACTCATAATCGTTGTCCTCCGCGAAGTCCGCACTATAGCGATCGCGTATCCCTTCAGTGCTTATCCGCCTTTCTACGGTGCCTATCAGAGCACCTCTTGACACCTCTATAATCTTTTCGATACTATGCGACTAATATTAATATCACAATATAAGCTGTAAATTAGTACTTATAAAATTAGAACGGTTTATGTAAACAAATATACAAAAATGGTTACGGTGGTTAGCCACTCGAGACGTCATTTTAGTTGGAGACTGACGTTAGGGAGTACCAAATCTGTCAAAAATGCCTGTTTGACAGTTGATCGTTGTACACTTTGCAAAGTGATCATCACTCAAAAGTTAGGGAATAGCACAGCAAGGACAGTCTTCTTTCCTAAGATAGTTCTAATAATATTCTAAGATGTTAGTAGTTAGTACAGTCGGACAGCTCCGAATTTCGAACGAGAGATTCCGTTATTCCCTGTCATATGTTTTTGCAAACACTTAAATTTGTAAGGTTGTCATAACTCATTGTTAAGTATTACTGAATATCTTTGCAGTGTTCCCTCTAAACATGAGGCTGTGCCACATACTTAGGGTTACATTTTTCGACGTCGACTAATATCGTTGTTTTAAGGTGCAACCTCATGCAACAGCTCGACGCTCGTTTCCAGAGACAAATGTGGTCGCGTGACCCCATTATAAATTTCCCGCGACTCAAAAAGGAACTTCGTCATGCAGCTGCTCGTCGCTCGTTTTCAGCTACAATCAGTCGCTCGTCGCTCGTTTGGTAATGGTGGCATTTTTCGTGATTCAAAGATGGGCCAAAAGTTCTAGTAGAGAGAAATGAGTGTACCCGATCCAGAAAAGCTTACGGTTGATGAAATGGCTTATCATATGTCGTATTGGGTGACGGGACATTCCAATTAACAGACTACTTACACTCTCGATACTTCCCAGCGATAAAGCTCAACATATTCAGCTTTGTCGCTAGATATGACGTGACCACATTTGTCGCTGGAAACGAGCGTCGAGCGGCTACATGTGGTTGCACCTTTAGCGTCGTGCGAAATGTGTTAATACTTTTTCGATGGCGGGTTGCGGTTGAATTCCAGAGATGAGGTTCAAAACCGTTTGTGGTTATAGGTATTGGAACACTGACAGCGTGCGAATGTTACAATTTGCGTCCAGTATGCGGTAGCCGAGCTTCGTCGGAAGTCATTCATTTGGTAGGCGGGAGCGGTATGCTTTGTTTGCCATTCTGAAATTTAGTTTTTAATTGTACATACATACATATGCTCACGCCTGTATTCCTTGAAGGGGTAGGCAGAGGTGTTGTTATCACAACACCCACTTTTCACCGGATTTGATTTAGTGCCAACGTGACAGATGGTGAGTCTATCGCCGTCTCAGGCACTATACATACGTCTTTGAATTACTTCTCAGAAATATGCAGGTTTCCTCACGATGTTTTTCTTCACCGTAAAGCACGTGGTGTGAAATCACTGTACATATTTTTTTTAGAAAAACTCATTTGTACGGGTCCCGCTGGATTTGAACTTGCTTTTTAATTGTACAGTGATTATTGGCAACTTCGCAGACGGCAAATATAATATTATGTAGATAGGGTAGTGAGTAGAAAAAGGTTATGTCATAGAATATATGTTATAAGTATACGAACGCTCTGCTGACCTGCTATTATAAGGATAGTTTCGATGCTCATAAGTTTTGATATTTGTTACTCAATCACATCTGAATCAGTAGATATGACAGAAAACGGGATTTATAGATCAAAATTATAGATCAAAGAGCCGTGGTGGCCTTGAGGTTTGTGCAGTCGCCTGCTACGCAAGCGACGCAAGTTCGAATCCCAGCGGGACCTTTTTTTTTTTTTTTTGTTGAAGAGGGGGAAGCCCTGGGAGAGGCAGATCGGGGTATGTGGGATTTTTACCTCACTAAAACCCCCCCGGTGGCCATCCTCAGTGCTCAGGGGGGACTCCGGGTACTATCCCAGCGGGACCTGTATCAATGAGTTTTTCTAAAAAACTTATATACAGCGATTTTACATCTGTATATTTCTGAAAAGTAATTCAATGACGTATGTAAAGTGTCTGAGACGGCGATGGACCCACCATCTGTCACGTTGGCACTTAATCATCTTCGGTGAAAAGTGGGTGTTGTGATTACAACACCTCTGCCTACCCCTTCGGGGAATACAGGCGTGAGGATATGTATGTATGTATGAAGATCAAAATTTACGTCCCCTTAAACCTTTCCACAATCAGCATTTTAGTAGTCACTATAAAGGAATACACATATATTTAGGTAGGTATTAAGAATATTAAGTTTATTTTTACAAAGAAGAGTTTTGCGATATAATAAAACATTCTTAAAAATGGGTAGGTAAACAAATACTTACGATTTTAAAGAAGAAATAAGGATATTGTATGTTACATAGGCAATATTTCTGTACACGAGAAGAGCAAAAACATAACGCGTCTCAAAGGAATTGATCGAATCAAAAAAGGCAAGGTGTGTCAACTGTATACAGGAATAAATGGAATATGTTGGCGAACAGCTGGAATCTCTCCTTGGGGATAAACAAGGTTATTCTTGTCAGGTATATTTGTTTTTCTGATGATTTTCATTATTTTCACGTATAATTGTTAACAGTTTTGTTTGATGAATTATAGATATCAGGGGCCCAATGAGCTCTCGAACTCTCTCTTAAGAGTAAAATTATCATGGTAATAAGAGGTCATGGTTAATCCCCTGATGGCTTTTTTGACGCTTCTACAACATAGATTTTTTTATACCATAAATAAAATATTTTATACATAATGCGATCATCCTAAAAGGGTCCCCGAAGGGGTAAGCAGAGGTGTTGCAACCGCCATATTTCACCGAATATGATTATGTGCCAACATGACAGAGGGTGATTCCATAGCAGTATTAAATAAGACTTTAAATGCTAGATTACAAAGCTTGGCCGAGGCTGCTATAACTTACCTATTTACGTGTATTGGAAGCCTCTTATTCCATTAATATTCTAATACCGTTCAGTTCCAGACTCCAGATGGGCCTATTGTTGTATTCTGCGTAGGTATTCTCGACTTAAAATAGGTAATACTTTTACCTAAGTTTCTCGAAGCTGCGTAATTACTAGTTTTATTGCTAATTTAAGTGAGGGGTGTAATTCGGAGGTAATTACAGGGCTTACTTTAAGTAAGTATTTGTTTTGAGACAGGAGTTATTCTGTACAATGTCGCCCATGGGCGTGTGTCCGTATTATTCTGAATATTCGTGAGAAAATATCGGTACCACCGATAAATAAAATTGAAGTGTCTGTATGTAATTCCAAAATTACAGCTTTTCACTGAATGCATATATGGTATACACGTCATAGGAAAACCAATTTTTTTTTCTGTATGTCTGTCTGTCTGTTTGTTCCAGCTAATCTCCGAAACGGTTAGACCGCATGCAGATAGCTAATGTAACATAAGCTATTATTAATTTAAAAAAATATTAGCGTTCCGTGGACCACCCATGAAATTAAGTCTACGCGGATGAAACCGCGGGGCACAGCTAGTCAAAAATAATCTTTGAAAGGAGACCCCCTTTTTTCTATTCTTCTTCTATAAAAGACAATAGCAAGCAACGATAAACAAACTTTTACAATATACCAAATCTAAATAAATGCTTAGGAACCTGTCATTATGTATTAGGGGGTCATAGATAATTTACAAGGCAGAGTACAGTACTTAAAACTATTTACAAGTAGAAAACTCGGCCCAAATCGGTGTCTCTCGGGATCGTGCCAAGAAGGCTGGCAGTATTGCCACGTTGAATAGCAATGCATATTCTCTGAGCGAGAAAATCTTTTTTCACAAGAAGCTTCTATATCTTTTGTCATGAGATGCTTCTGTACCCTGTATATATTAAGTCTTTATTCAACAAATAAAGAACAAGGCAGAGACTAATGGATAAAATCTTATATATGTGACGACGAAAGTTTATAACAAACTTTTGTTGCCGAAAGTACTTTCTACATAATTACTTCAGAATGGAGACTTGTGACGAGTTTATAATAACCATCGTTTAAAATAGGCCACATAATTGTTTGGACTTAAGAAGTAAATATACCGCAATTTTGAATCGTCTTGTTAGAATGGCATAACGATTTTATCATGTATAAAAAGATGATGGAAACCGTATCCAATCGGATTGCTACTTATAAATCTTAAGGTGGCAAAGGGCTTTTGTGACCAACTATACTTATGATCAAACAAGCCCTGCCGCGGCTTTGCCCGGGTAGACTTAGCAAAATTTCGAGAAACCAATTTTTTTTAAATAAAAGCAATTAGTTGTTCTTTGTAACATCAGCTGTCTGCCAGAAAAGTCCCGTATAACGGGCAAACAAACAGACAGACGGAGAGAAAAAGAAATAAAATTAATTTTTATGTCGGTACCCATTATATACTTTCGTATACATTTAGTGAAAAGTCATAGATACTTTGTTGCGAAAGTTGGATTAGTGATGAAATTCAAACTTACCACAAGACCATTATGTATGAAGGGCATACCCATTCCTACCAAAGGATAAAATACAAGCCCTTCTGTCTTCCCCACTTTATCGTACTTTTACGGGATCCCTTACGGTACGTGACATTTAATACAAATGTATTTCTAAGGGAACATCCATAAAGAGGTTAATGTATTGACATCTTTATTGTCCTTGAAAGATATAATGTGACACTCTTTGCTATCTACTCTTCGCTATATACTATTACTTATTCTACTATAATTTTTTTATCATCGAACTGTACGATTTCAGGTACTTGCTTGATTTGGCCCGCAACTTTAATAGCTGGGAGCGCTCCCAGAAGCCTGATTCGTTATTACATACATACAGACATCTCACGCCTGTATTCCCCGAAGGGGTAGGAGTAGTTATTACAACACCTCTGGTGTTGTAATAACTACACCCACTTTTCACCGAAGATGATTAAGTGCCAACGTGGCAGATGGTGAGTCCATCGCCGTTTCAGACACTTTACATACGTCATTGAATTACTTCTCAGAAATATGCAGGTTTCCTCACGATGTTTTCCTTCACCGTAAAGCACGTGATAATAATAATTTTTTTAGAAAAACTTATTGGTACAGGCCCCGCTGGGATTCGAACTTGCGTCGCTTGCGTAGCAGGCGACTGCTCAAACCTCAAGGCCACCACTGCTCTAATTTAGATTCGTTATTATTTATTTTTATTATCAGGCAAGTGGGACCACTCGTAATTTTAAGCCGCCTAAAGCTATTATAACACCGTGGTTCTAGTTAGCTGGCGGTCCCAGTCCCCTGAATCCGCTTAGCTTCAAAATATCACATAGACTATTTTAGAGATATACACCCTTATTGCAAAACATGGTTAAACGAAGACAAGACGAAACACGGACTAAAGATGACTCTTATTAAATCGCTATCATAGAATGAGATGCAGCTGCATTTTAACCAATTTTAGTCTCTGTTTGGTAATAAGGGAGGATATTTTGCAATAAAATAATACTTTTTATCAGCGAACTTGCGGCCTGAGTCGCGGGTTTAATCAATTTATATCATGTTCTCAAGCTTCAGTTCGACGTAGATAAGTAGGTTTATGGCTTTTAACGCAAATAGGCATGCATATACATCGCAGGATAATGTCTATATTGGATGGTTTTTCTGATTTATTGGATTGCTTAGTATTCTTTCTTCTTCGCTATAAAGAATACCGCAGTTGTAAGTTTTATATTTGCGCTGAACTCTAATAGCTACATTACATGATGGAACGTACGTGCTTCGAATGGAATCATGTTGATCATATTACAAGACGTAAGTTCGAATCCCAGCAGGCTGTACCAATGAGTTTATCTAAAAACTTAAGTGCAGTGATTTCACAACCTATGTACATAGGGGTACAGTCTAATTTCGTTATCACCCGATAGGCTGGTAGCTTCCCGTTGAGCTATCGTAGCTTGACAGATAGACTAAATTTATCTTCGTATTGTAATGATATTGTAGTAATGTTTCATTTCCTGAAAAAGACCAATTTGTTGCCCCTAAAACCTACACACACCGTTTCCGAGATTCAGAAGAATTGCTCGTTTAAAGGTATGAGATTTGTGCACTGTATGTAACCAAATCAGTAAGGCACAGGGCATCACTTTTTGACTCCATATTATTTTAATATTATATTACATCACGATTTTGAGATTCTCCTTCACTTACGTGTATATTTCAGTGACAGGGGCGTGCATTCCATATAAGCAGATAAGCAGTGGATATGACTGAATACACTCGTGTCGTGTGTGTGTCTATACCAAAAAGTATATACCTACTCTACCTACACCACGCCACATTGGTATGTACTCCACCTACCCTACGTATTTTTTATGCTTACCCTTCTGAAAATCCAATGCACGCCCCTGATATCACGGATGTCGATCCTGTATATACCAGGATTTCCCAAGTTACGGTGTTTCATTGCAACCAACTAAGGTCTGCTCCGATTGATCCCGGCTCCCGTAAGGTTTAATATAGCTAGTACAACGCCCCCATTATCTCACGCAACTTAAGCGACTCCAACGACGTCAGAAAGATATCCCAAAGCTCCTAAAATATTATGGTGCTTTACAATTGTCGATGAAACTCTTAGTAGTAAGGGAAAATTGCTTTCGTTAAATTCGTAATGGTGTCGTCTAGGGTGTCTCCCAGATAATTTAATAGAATCCACGCCCGTACATCGCAGGGGAAGTGTGTGGAACCATGTTTTTAATCACTTTGATGTTGCCAGTTTTAATTAAACATTCTGTAATCCTCAAATGGTATTTGATGAACGTGGTAAATGGTAATTAGAATTTGATTCATAGCTCTTTGTAAAGACAGGATATCATCATCAATTAGTTATAACTCTTGTCGATGTAACCGATGCATTTCTTTCCACTTGTCTCTGTCCAATGCCATCTCTTTGACCTCTTTATACGTCATGACACATGAGCCTTGGTCTTCCTGGTCAAAGGCAGAACATAAAAGGGTTATAATATACATACATTGATTTTTTTCCAATACCACATATACTTACTGACATACTGCTTGATGATAATTTAAGGAGTTAAATTGTGCAGAAAATTATATCAATTTCCAAACTCTTGCAGCTAAGCGTCTTTTGTTTACCCCGGCCGATTATTCTAATTAATTCTGCGAAAGGCGATTGAAAGGATTACAATTTCAAGCATTCCTGAAATTCAACGGCGGACATTTAAGTACCGACGGAATTGTTGAGCAGTCAAAACGTATAAAAAATTTGAGTAAATCGCTTTAGGCTAGGATACTACAAATTATCCCTTCCCATTGCTTCAATCCAGGAATCGGTAAACTGGATCAAATTAGTATTGGACATTTGTTCATCTGTGTTAAACAGACTATCGATCTATCGGGGACCGATGGCATTATTATAGCCTATTTCATGATTTCATCATCTTCATCATCCTTATTCACCATCAAACTTCCTCATCAGATTGAAACACATTTTGATCGCGAAACAAATTGTGAAAATCCAACAGATTTGCAGCCTTGGGAAACCCATTCATAAGGCCACAAAGGCTACACTATTGGCCTACACCTAAGCAGGAAAAAGGCCCAGTGTGTTTGAAAAACAACCATGCTACGTGACCGGCCGGATATATGTTTGGGACATGGCTTTACATCATGCTTAACACTACATTCGTTATTTCCTTTTAAATCTGATGTTATTTATCGTGTTTCGGTGACCTCACTACGTTGGAGGATATGTAGGTCACAGCGTCTTCTGTTCAGAATTGGAATATTACTGTGGTATTTTCTTAAGGATGCTTTACGTTGTGTCTCGAAAAGTAAGACCCATTTGCACTGTGGCCTTAACTCTTTTCATTTTCGTTGAGGCCCGAACGATCGGGCCACAGTGTAATTGAACAATCCGACTAATACTAAGTGTCACTCGCGCGTTGGCTACCTTATAAAGATTTTTTTTTACGATACATTCTCTCGCAGTTGGTAGGGGGTGTTACCTCCACTGTTTAACCGGACTAAAGGGCGAGACCCAAGGGCCTCCAGCCGAGCTAAAGCTTAAAAACTAAGCAACTCAGGTAAGGGCACCCCGGTGCGGGGCTCGGACCTCGCCTTAGGGCATTGCTGGGGGATGAGCTGGGGAGCTGGATCTGAGTGGTATCTTATAAAGAAAGAAATCCCTGTGCTAACATACTGACTACTATTAGCCAGCACAGCGACATAACTCCCTACACCTCCCCCCTATGGAGCACTGGCGACCATGCTCACCGCAAGAACACAACACCACTCAAAAGTGCTTATTTCGCTGCTATCTTCTCTTAGTTGAAGGTACAGTCCCGAGTCAGGCAGCTCCAATTATCCAACTCGTGATCCTGTTATGCCCAAATACTCTTTAAATATTAATTACTACCTAGACCCTAATGAATTTGCTATGTCGAAGTGTGGTGTTGATTTTCAGTTTATCTCTTGAGTGGATGCCTGTAGACTACGAAAGAACCTTAGAATATTAAACCTTCAACGCAGACGGCTCCGTTTTCTAAAGGAAAATCCCATTGGGTCTTATATTCTCTTATTGCATTCATTTCGATCAAGTATCATTTAGAACGTCATTCAACTAACCACAATCTATATCTATACAGATAAATACAATTGTTTGTTATTCCAAAATTACATCTTTTGATTAAATACATATGAAAGTATATACGGTATTGATATAGAAAAATTCAAAATTTTTGTCTGTCTGTCCGTCTGTTTGTTCCGGCTAATCTCCGAAACGGCTAGATCGATTTGAACGAGACTTTCAACTGACAGATAACTAATGCTTAAAGGAGTACCTTAAGATACTATTTATTAAAAATAAATATAAGAGTTCCGCGGGCTACCCATAAAATTAAGTCTACGCGAGTGAAACCGCGGGGCGCAGCTAGTCTATAAATATAAAAATAAGGGTTTTCTATAATTCCACCCCTAAGAGTTTTAGGGTTTGTAATTTTGTAGGTGCCTGAAATCTTTCAGGCCGAAACTCAATTTGAAAACGTTCATTACGTAATATACAGAAAGTTTCGGGCTAAAATAATTCGTGCTTATAGTTATAGTTATCTAAATCAATTCCGATACAGGTATCATCGACAAATCATTGCTCATTAATAGTTGAGCGGAGAGCTTATATGTGGATGTCGTTATCTGCCATTACATCAGCGATATATTGGAGTACCTATGTCATTATCGACTCGGGTCGGCCTCGAGTTTCGCACATAACCCAATTTATTTAATGAATAACCTCATAAATTTATAAGCAAAGAGGTTTCAAGCAAAACGTGTATATTGTTATTACGCGATGTGACAACGGAAAATATGTTTAAGAAGAGGTTTGGTTTAATTGTAACTACTAACATACACTTCAATTATATTTACCTGTATGGATATCTATGTATCTAATCTAAATATATATAACTCAAAGACTGACTGACTGACTGACATAGTGATATAAAGATATAGTGATATCAACGCACAGCCCAAAGCACTGGACGGATCGGGCCGAAATTTGGCATGCAGGTAGATGTTTTGACATAGGCATCCGCTATGAAAGTATTTTGATGAAAGTTTGTATGAAACTTTGTCAATTTTAAGCCGACATATTATATAAAAGTAAATCTACGCGGGTGTAACCGCGGGACACAGCTAGTAGCTGTATATTTTTATGACTATTGTCTGCCTTGTTGGTTTAGTGGTTGCAAACGCTACATTGGAAAACGCGGTCCAGGGTTCGTTCTTCGGGTCGGGCAAAGTGTTATTGAGTTTTAGCTCCCCATTAGCAGCCCGGAGTCTGGATTAGTGGCAATAGGCTGGCCCCCTATTATATAGAAAGTAAACATAACTGGCGAAATACTTTGCCTTCGGGGAATACAGGAATGTATGTCTGTATGTATAAACCTATTGTTGTAAACATAGCGTTATTGATACACCCACATTAGCAAAAAGGGGTAGAAATTCTTCACCGTAATTTTTTTTGGAATTTCAAGAATTTGTATAATGAAAGCGTTGAGAAGGGTCCAATGGATATGTAATCAATTCAATTCGAAAGCCAAGTGAGCGCCTCCACTTTGTTGGTTCTATAGAAATAAATCAGTGTAAGTAATTCTTATTAATTTTCTTTTGAGAAGTCCCGAAATTCCCTGCTTAATATATTTAGGGAGCCGTGGTGGCCTCGGGGTTAGAGCAGTCGCCTGTTACGCAAGCGACGCAAGTTCGAATCCCAGCGGGGCCTGTACCAATGAGTTTTTCTAAAAAACTTACGTACAGTGATTTCACACTACGTGCTTTACGGTGAAGGAAAACATCGTGAGAAAACCTGCATATGTCTGAAAGTAATTCAAAGACGTCTGAGTGTCTGAGACGGCGATAGACTCACCATCTGTCACGTTGGCACTTAATCAAATTCGGTGAAAAGTGGGTGTTGTGATTATAACACCTCTGCCTACCCCTTCGGGGAATACAGGCGTGAGCGTATGTATGTATGTATTATATTTACTGTCTAGCTTTGCTCCGCGGGTTCACTCGAGTAGACTTGATTTCCCTGAATCCATTTTTTTGTTTCGCCGTGCTAAGGACAGACACAAATGTTCGGAGCTGATTGCCAACCTTCAATAATTGGAGAGGCAATTTGAGAAGAAGTAGCCTAAGTTATTCCTTGTAATATTAGCAATTTTTGAAGTGAAAGTTCCGTTAAAATAGTTTTTTAATGTTAGTACCGTTTAAACCTTCATGTGCGTTAAGTGAAATGCTGTTAATTTGGAATTATAAACAGACACTTCAATTTTATTTATCTGTAAAGAAATCTATGTAGTCAGTTTATTATTCAAAATAACAGCATTTCATTTAATGTATACGGTCTATGTATCTGTCTATTTATATATCCGGGAATATGATTCAGCTCATTCACAATATACATTAATATTATAAATCAAATAATGTCGTTTGGCGCCATGTTGTGACTATCGTGAAAATCCTTTTACAGGCCTGAATAGCTGAACCGATTTTGCTGTTATTTGGAAAAAATATAAAGTACTTAAAATAATATTACTCGGATAAATGCGTGGCTAAAATCTAGTGGGTATTTGAACAAAAAAATACTTTCCTTATTGCGTAGCATTCTAAAATGGCGCGACGTGAATGATTTCACTTAAAAACATGGTAGGCAGTTTGCAGCATTGTTGCCTATCATTAGACGGAATGCATGTTTGAAACTTTAGCGGTATGGAAAAGTGATTGATTGATACACTCAAGAGAACATTTGCATTATCTTTGCGGAAACCACGCGCAGGCAAGTTTATGATGTGTTTATTTTGACATCGGCTCACGCGGCGATCGAGAAGGAATTGAATCATTTTTATCGTTCATTTTGACGTTTAACACATTGACTGCTAACATTTCAACTCCTTCGTAAATTCGCTAACAGTTGGACGCACATACGCGTCGTTAGCAGTGAACGCGTTAAACCAACGTAAACAATGTACGTACGTAGTAAGTGGATGTTGAGTGGTTTACAAATACAATGACGCTGGGAGGTCGCTTCCTGAAAATTGTGTGACAGACACATTATCTAAGTATTATTTACCATTCCCGCAGAAACAAATGTAAATTCCGTGTTTAATTTGTAACTAGCTGTGCCCCGCGGTTGCGTCTGCGTAGACTTTTATGGGTAGATTTTTTTCACGGAACCCTAACAATAAAAAGTATCTTAAGTAACATCAACTACCTGTCAGTGAAAGTCCCGTAGATTTTGGTCCAGATGTTTCAGAGTTTACCCGAAACAAACAGACAGACAGAGAAAATATTAAAAAATTGTTTTTTTTTGTACGTACTTTCATATGCATAAAATGAAAAGCTGTTAATTTGAAATTACAAACAGACACTTATTTTTTACTTATTTGTATATGTATATTTTTCGGGATATAGTATCCTATGTCCTTCTGGTTCTAACCTACCTCTCCATCAATTTTCAGCCAAATTGGTTCATCTGTTCTTGAGTTATAAATAGAGTAACTAACGCGAATTTCTTTTATAAAAGATTTTCTTTTTTCCCCATCCCAAAAGAGTTTCCGAAGCGGAAAGCAGAGGTGTTGTAACAACAACACCCACTTTTCCCCGAATATAATTAAGTGCCAACGTGACAGAATGAGTCCATCGCCGTCTTAGGCATTATACAAACGTCTTTGAATTACTTCTCACACAATGCATAAGTGCGTAGAAATTATCTTAAACATAAATCCAATTAAAAAAAACATCAAAAATATTCAAATAGTATTTCAGGGAAGACAGGGTGAAGCCACGGGCAGACCCGGTTTATTAAATAGTCACGTAGCATTTTTTCTTAGAAGAAATTATATTTAGTTTTTCAAATATAGGGTCTAGACTTTTTTTGGCGAATATTTTTGTTACAGAAAATTGGTTGGTGGTAATAGTTCTCGTTCCCGTGCAAGTACGGGGATAAAAATAATGTAGCTATCCATTGCTGAAAGAATTTTTCTAATCGCTCCAGTAGTTTCGGTGCTTATTCGACACAGACATCCTTACAAAAAAATCTTTCCTCTTTATAATTAGTATAGAAATATTGTTTACAAAATATTTATAAACTAGAGATACTTCTTAATATCGACCTGCAACAGGCATGCAATCTATGGAGTTCTCGCAACCCCTATATTTTATTTCGAACCACGTCATCACGTACTCAAAAGCCTTATAATAAGTCCTTACTTGTATCCTCTTTCCCACAGTAAAACAATAGTGATTCGTCAACGTTGCTCCTACTACAAAGGGTAGGTCCTCGATAGTTGAGGGCTCGCGGCAGACGAGGGTTCAGAGAGACACTAGACATTCAGGGGGTTAGAGACTAAGTACTTTTTAGGGATAGGTGAAGAAAAAAACCAAATAACGATTCATAAAAAATGTTACTAAAACAAAAAATCATAACATGCTACTAACAATAACGTGCAAAATAATGAACATTATCAATTAAATTTTAGTCTATATCTATAGAGATGTATATGATTGAAGTGTCTGTACATAATTCCAAAAAAAAATTCTGTTTGCCCGTCTGTCTGTGTTTGTACCGGATTATCTCCGAAATGGCTATATTTTTTTTTATACTACTCACTCACTACTAATCACGTAAGTCACCTAAGTGCCAACATAACAGAGTGAGTTCATCGCACTCGAAGTCATTATACAAAAGTCTTTGAATTACTTTTCAGGTTTCATATGCAGATTTCGTCACAATGTTTCCCTTCACCGTAAAGCACGTAGTGTGAAATCACCGCACATAAGCTTTTTTTTAGAAAAACTCATTGGTACAGGCCCCGCTGGGATTCGAACTTGCTCAAACCCCCAGGTCACCACGGCTATTCAATGATATATTTATTTTACTTCTATGGTATATTTATTTTTAAAACCAGAAGGGGTTCACATCGGGTTGTAATGAATCCGGAAATCTCAAGCTGAAATAATATCAGCGGTTTTTGCCAAAATAAATCCTAAACTTACACTCTTAAAAATACAGTTGAATTGATAAGCTATTCCTTTTTTTGGAATCAGTTAATATTTTACCGAAAGTTGGGCTGAACGCGTCATTCAACCCTTTCAATTTGAAATTAAACAAAAAATGTTAATAGCCCAGGACTAAAGTCTTGTTACCTACCAACCCCTAGTCCCTAAGGTTCTAAATCACCCCTGTACGTGTCCTAACATTTAACTAGACCTATTTGAGGTCACGTCTGATTATAATTCGGTTACCCCCAACCTAGATGCGAAGCTCGAACTAAACCACTAAAGATTTATAACCCGTATAATGGTTTTACATTTGACTTTGTTAATCTCTGAATCTGGCTGGGTGTTAAAAACGCGGTAAGTAAACATCGTTAAATTGTGTCGAAATCCACCTGTTTCCCAATAATATTTAGTGTTAGATTTAGTGCCTAATTAATGTTTTCTGTAATTACTACTGTGTGCAGCTGTGCGGCTTATTCAAATTATACAATAGGTATTTTCAAGAGGATCTATCACTAACACTTCAAAAACATACTTTGGTTAAACGGCAGTATGTCCAGGTTTATTAAGAGCAAATACATATGCTCACGCCACCCCAGAAGGGTCCCCGAAGGAGTAAGTAGAGGTGCTCCAACAACACCCACTCTTCACCGAAGATGTTTAAGTTCAAACGTGACAGGTGAGGGTGAGTGCATCGACGTTTTTGGCACTATTCATCATGTATTTGAATTGCAACTGCTCAAATCCCAAGGCCACCATGGCTCTTCACATGGTTTAAATATATTTCTGTCAATTAATGTTGTGTTCAGTGGCACAGTTGTTATTGCGCATATCATTCGATCAGCGAAGAACCTTACCTCCAGCCAGTAATTGGAAGGGTGACCGCCCGAGTTCCCTCCGTGCCTCGGAGAGCACGTCAAGCCGTCGGTCCCGGTTGCCAATTTATCATCTTTGGAAGTCGAGACAGGTCAGTCGGAGGCCTAAAATAGTCTGACAACTGGTTTAACCCAGATCACAGATTTTCCTCGTTAAAGGGGTTGCGAAGGTCAGATGGCAGTCGCTAAGTATAAAAATCAGGTGATCAGTCACATCGATTTGAATCAAGTGCCTGAATGTTGTGTTTAGTGGGAAGACAAATCAAACGATGGGCCCAACGGTTAATAGGGTGATTTTAACATTACAGTCGAGTTAATAACAAAAAATCAAAAGGCTAAATGGAGACTGAATTTTATTGTTTTTCTTTGTAAAAAATATAGAACGCTTTTTTCTTATTCAAATTAAAATTAAAAATATCTTTATTTGTTTAGACTTGTTACAAAGTAGGACACAGAAGAAAAATACATTATATAGTATTAAAAATTTTACCACCAGCTTCAAAGGTTGATTTGCTGAGAAGAACCCAGCTAGAAACCCAGTTATTACCCAAGAACTCTATTCAAAAAAGTATTTTAGTATGTAAAATGAATAATAGAAGTAAAGTAATGTAAGGATCGTGACGTGTGGTCTCTGCCTACCCCCATGGGATACAGGCGTGAGCATATGTACGTATGTATGTATGTAAAATATTAATAAACGTATTCTGCTAAGCCTGTTAGATCTAGTAAAACCTATTCATGAATAACTCAGAAATATTACTTATTGATGTAGTATCTGAATTCTCTTATACCTTTTTAATGTCATTAAAAGTATATTACTCAAATTTTACGAAACTAAAGTCCATACTCACTACTCGAACTTCATCCAAGCATTTTTCCCGCTCGGATTTCATACAAACTAAACCTATTTGTGTATGTGAAGAGGAAAGTACACTATATAAGTTTCGGGAAGCGTAGAACCCAAACATTCCCATATTCCGCTGTAGTTTCCACTTTTTGCACTTCGCTAAATCTATACAGATAAATCAAATTGAAGTTTCTGTTTATAATTCCATAATAACAGCTTTTCTCTAAATGCATATGAAATTATATAAGGTACTGAAAAGAAAAAAAATATTATTAAAAAAATCTCAGTTTATTTGTCTGTTTGTTCCGGGAAATCTCTGAAACGTCTGGACCAATTTTAACGGGACTTTCACAGGCAGATAGCTAGTGCTACAAGAAATAACTTAGGCCAATTATTTTTAAAGAACATTTAAGGTTCCGCGGGAATTAAATTAATTAATTAAAGTAACCGCTGGGCACACCTATAGAAATTGTGACGATGTAAGGATATTGGTTCTTCAGAATTCCTACAATCCGTATCAATTTGCAAATCGACTGCGAAACATAGATATTAATTATTAATATCTAGCTTCAGACAATAAAACTTACTCAGAAGCCTGCATTCTTAGTAGAAATTCAACGATGAATTTGAAATCTTTTGCCTGAGAGACGGCCAAAGGCACCTTTTCCCCACATGCTACGATGACGAAATTTTATGATACATGCATGAAGTATACGCGATCACATACTACATACATCTATGACACAGATAAATAAGTTGAAGTACCTGTTTGTAGTTCCATTGAAAGTATAATATACGATACTTACAATAAAGACTAATATTTGAAATTTCCCTGTCTGTCTGTTTGTTCCGGCCTTAGAATAAAATATAAACCGGCTAATCTCTGGAATAGCTGGGTCGATTTTAATGGGGAGGAGAAATATAAGATTTTTTTTTAGTAAGAACTATGTTTTTTTAAAAGGAGCTCGTGGCACAGTTGCTATTGCGCACATCATTCGATCAGTGAAGTTAAGCAACCCTAACCCTAGTTCCCTCCGTGCCTCGGCGAGCACGTTAAGCCGTCGGTCCCGGTTGGCAATTTATCATCTTTCGAAATCGTTACAGGTCAGTCGGAGGCCTAAAATAGTCTGACAACGGGTTTAACCCAGATCACAGATTTTCCTCGTTAAAGGGGTTGCGAAGGTCAGGTGGCGGTTGCTTCGCATAAAAATCAGGTGATCAGCCACATCGGGTTGAATCAAGTGCCGACCCCAACAATGTATGGGATAAGGCCAGGGTGATGAAAACTGTTTTTCCCTATCCTTAGCAGATAAAGCTGCGGGGTATACCTAGTTAGAAACATGTATGTGTCACGACACCTGAATAATACGCTAGGTAAACAATATTGTACGCTTCTTGCTTTTCTAATATCCGTTTTCCTTCCAGGAAACAGAATATGGGGACGACATCCACGTGTGAATGTGGAACATTTAATAAACAAACTCACAAACATAAAATCAAATGGAAGCCTTCTAAAATTCCAAGCTGTAACTCTAGTCAAATATAAATTTAGTACAAAATAAGTAATTAATTACAAAAATAATGTCTTAGAGGATGTTAATGGAGTGATAAGTGAGAAGTGTGATGGTGAAGTGACGATATAAGGTGATGATGGTATAGCCGCTGTGATGGGGTGCGGTCAGAGCAAGATTAATCTTTACCCGAGGCGAAACAAAAATGGCGGAAAGGGACACAGTGCAAAGAAATCAGGTAAGGCTTTTTTTATTAACCGGCTACATATCAGCCCCCTATAAAATATGGCTTAAACGAAAACTAAGTAAGTCGGACTATAACTATGTCTATCCCTCTTTAAATCCGTATCACATAAAGAGATGGAGTTATTAAACCAAGGTCTATGATATCTTAGATTATGTTTTGTAATTAGGGGGCAGAAATTTGGACCTGCATCTGACTCCATCAAACATTAAAATTATTATCAGAAAGAGTAGATTTTGATTTTAATGGCAACTGCAAAACAGTTTAAAATATATTATGCCTAAGAAAAAAAATATATAAGAAGGAAGTCAAAGATAAGGCACTGTACAGAGAAATAGGAAGAATTGCATCAGATACATTGACAAGAGATTACATTTTTAATCCATGATGATGAGACGTGTCTGAATGTCTTCCGCAGACTAGTCGCCCGGGGCCCATGAGCTCTTATTTCAATGATATTTTCAGCTGTGCGAGAGTGGCAGGTGTAAAAATATGCTCAAGCCCTCCCAGGAGGGTAAGCAGAGGTGTTGTTTCATCGAATATGATTAAGTGCCAACGTGACAGAGAGCGAGTCCATCGCTTTCTCAGGCACTATATAAACGTCTTTGAATTAATTCTCAGACATATGCCGGTTTCCTCACGGTGAAGGAAAACACCGTAAAGCACGTGGTGTGGTACAAGCCCCGCTTGGATTCGAACTTGCGTGCGAACTATAGGCAATAAGAGCTCACATAATTAATAATAGTACTAAGATAGACCCCTCATCAAAAACGTGATCTGTTGCACTGTGAATAGGCGCCTAAGATTCTAGCACATACTTTTTTTCTAAAAGTGCTTTTTTTTCTTACTCATAAATGCTCATTTAAAAACACAATTTGGAGGCAAATATTTTTCGTTTCATTTATTTTTGATTTTAGCTTTACGCTTTGAAGGAAAGGATCGCAAAAGGCATCCGCTACGTGCTCTCAAATATTCATGAATTTCATGAGCCAACGCTATGAAATACCAAAAGCGTGGAATGGGGAAAACCACTTGCATTTAATTATCAATTCTAATATGTAACATGGACGGCCTTAATTTGTAAACGTTGTGTTTCTTTGTAAGGTTTAATGAGCTTTCATTAGTTTTATTATTTTAAGGGAAATAAGGAGTTGGTTCAGGTTTATATTTTAGCCTGTTTAATTCTTCAGGAATTTAAAAGCAAATTTACCAATAATCCTGTATCTGTACATCTAAATAAAATTGAAGTGTTTGTTTATTGTGTTCGTGTGTATGGCTTATTCCCAGACATCACTGATTTTATTACCACCACCTCCACGGCTTCTGTTTTGGTATACAAATGTATTCTCATGACATCCAAGAAATTAAATTGTCATGGAGATCGCGGAAATTCAGCAATGAAAGTTTACTTATCAAAATCTATGGGTTGTGGATGTTTGGGAATAAGCCATGTGCGGTAAAAAAAACAAGCTGCGAATAAAATTCGGAAATTTTCCTTGTCTGTCTGGACCGATTTTCTCGAAATAGGTCATCATCCTCATCATCCTCCTGACCTTATCCCATGTTATTTGTAGTCGGCGCAATGTGTTCTTCTCTTCCATTTCTCTCTATCAGCCGTCATATCTGTATTCACTCCTATTCTAACCATATCATTTTTCACACAATCCATCCATCGTTTCTTAGGTCTTCCTTTCCCATTGTAACCATCCACATTCATAAACAAAACTTTTTTGACAACATTACCCTCATCCCTCCGCATAACATGTCCATACCACGACAAATGTTTATTCTTCAACTTGTCAGTCAGTGGTGCTACTTTCAGACTTCCCCTTATATACACATTCCTTACCTTGTCCAATCTCGTTACGCCACACATCCATCTCAACATTCCCATCATTTTCAAGGAAATAGGTAACTACGATTATTTCAACAAGAAAGAATTCCACGCGGGTAAAACCAGGGGCACGGCAAGTTCAACAAATATGACGGTGTTTTGATTGGAGAGAGCGAAGGGCGACAGATGGCGAATACTCCTTGATATAAAGTATTCAATAAGTCATTGTTATCTTGTTATTGTCCGCCCATAAAGTAGCCCTTATTTTCCCTTTGTGACGTACACTACAGAATATAATTCTCTGTCGGGGCTGATATGATATTAAATTTTTATGGGCTCTATTTGCTCTGAGAGGAAATTAGTTTGTAGAGGAAATAATGTAATATACTGATTTGGTACACTGTTTCGTTCCGGCAATAGATTTTTATTGTGTTCTGATTAAAATTGTAACATACATACATACATACATATGCTCACGCCTGTATTCCCCGAAGGGGTAGGCAGAGGTGTTGTAATCACAACACTAACTTTTCACTGAAGATGATTAAATGCCAACGTGACAGATGGTGAGTCCATCGCCGTCTCAGACAATTTACATACGTCATTGAATTACTTCTCAGAAATGTGCAGGTTTCCTCACGATGTTTTCCTTCACCGTAAAGCACGTGGTGTGAAATCACTGTACATAAGTTTTTTAGATAAACTCATTGGTACAGGCCCCGCTGGGATACGAACTTGCTTCGCTTGCGTAGCAGGCGACTTCTACGCAAACCTCAAGGCCACCACGGCTCTTTGAATTGAAACGTTTTTAAATGATCGTAGCCCATTTTTTTCAAATGTTCAATATTTTTTAAGGTTGGTACATACGATATGACCTGGTTTTTAGGTGTGCTTGGTGCACCAACCTCTGCTGTCACGTTGGCACTTAATCATATTCAGTGAAATGTGGGTTTTGTTGTTACAACACCTCTGCTTACTCCTTCGGAAACCCTCCTGGGATGGCGCGAGCATTATATCTAAATATATATAACTCAAAGGTAACTGACTGACTGACATAGTGATGTATCAACGCACAGCCCAAAGGATTGGACGGATCGGGCTGAAATTTGGCATTCAGATAGATATTATGACGTAGGCATCCGCTATTAAAGGATTTTGATTAATTCTACCCCCAAGGGTATAAAATAGGGGAGGAAAGTGTGTATGAAACTTTGTCAATTTTAAACCGATATATTATATAAAACTAAATCTATGCGGGTAAAACCGCGGGGCGCAGCTAGTTACTTATAGTTGCTATATCCGCATATGAACAGCTAGCTATGTTTATAAATTTCATCATCATCATCATCATCATATCAGCCATAGGACGTCCACTGCTGAACATAGGCCTCTCCCAATGATTTCCACCTCACCCGGTTGGAAGCGCCCTGCATCCAGCGGCTCCCCGCGGACTTGACCAAATCGTCCGTCCATCTCACGGGGGGGGGGGGGGGGGGGGGGGGGCGCCTTACGCTGCGCTTGCCGGTACGTGGTCTCCACTCGAGAACTCTACTGCCCCAGCGGCCATCAGTCCTTCGAGCAATGTGGCCTGCCCATTGCCACTTAAGCCTGCTAACCCGATTGGCTATGTCGGTTACCTTAGTACGTCTACGGATCTCCTCGTTTCTGTTTCGATCTCGTAGCGAGACACCAAGCATAGCTCTTTCCATGGCACGCTGAGTGACTTTGAACCTATTCAAGAGACCTACAGTTAGAGACCACGTCTCGGCACTGTAGGTCATCACTGGTAACACGCACTGTTCGATATTGTTATAACTTTAGATTTACTTTAATATAAAGTGTTATTATAATAACGTACTCGAAGCAATAAACAGTCACGTAGATGATGCAAACTAGAATTCTTTGTGATTATTAATGAAACGTAACTGCGCTGTTCGACCTTCTATCCTGAACGTTATTTCAGTACACGAACCGTTAACAGCCACCGTTATGATGATTAATATTGTACTGAAAGATCGTTTCCCGTAATTAAATACGTGGCGTGAAGAAATTACTTCTTTACGTAGTTCGCTAAGAGTTTAAAGCTTCTTTTAATAGTTAAATAGGTACGAACATATGCTCACGCTTGTACTCCTCGACGGTAGCTGAAGAACACATATTACACCAGTTTCTCTAGTTATGTATTAAGAGCCGTGATGGTCTTAGGGCTTGAGCAGTCGCCTGCTACGCAAACGACCAAGTTCAAATCCCAGCGGGGCCTGTATCAATGAGTTCAGCTAAAAAACCTATATACAGTGATTTCATTTTGATGTCTGAAATCTGGCACGTTAGCACTTAATCATCTTCGGTCAAATGTGGGTGTTGTTATTACAACACCTCTGCCTACCTCTTCAGGGAGTTCAGGCATATGTATGTTTTATTATTAATGTACCCTTACTAAGGTTACTAAAAACTGCACCCAATCCTAGAATTTAAAAGGTTTCAATATGTCAATTTAGAAGGACGTATATCTATCCTCATTTCCTGTTCAATCCCCTTCCAATAGGAGTCTCGGCTGTTCCAATCCTGCAGCTAATCACATTGAGTACGGAAGAGTAATCCCGCGGGAACACGACATTTAATCACTTTAATATGAATCATTTGCCGAAGAGGATTGGCCCACAGACAAGAACAAATCCTCCTAAATTAGAAGACGATGAATTATGAATCAAGTTACAGGTTTTTAGGTAATCAAACCATTCCACAAATTGAACTAAAAAACAAGTTGAAATCATTTTGAATGATATATTCCTAATGATTTATAATGCAACTTCGCCTAGTCACCATACATTTAAGTATCAAATACTAAGTAAAATTTAAATATTTAGTTTTGCTAAGCAACTGGGGTATACCCGCACGGAATGTACCTCCACGTAAACCCACTTTATTTGATTTTTAAGATAGGGAAGGCAAAACGGGATCTCCTGTCCAAATTCCCGAGCTGCCCGCCTCAGGTCTGATACGTTTATTTAATTTATTTATATACTTATAATTTTAATATATAAACATACAGCTATGGCCAAAGCGCTTATATATACACACCGTATATAATTTTGAGGAACAAATAAATTAATGAGTTCTGTGATTGATGGGTTATCAATTTTGTTACGCAGAATGTTTTGGCATGCAATAATGAATGCCCAAGAACAACTTACGTCTGAATTCCAAGGTGTCCAGACCTACCATACAACTCACAAAGAGCGACGGATAAAGGAATGTTTATATAATATCCGTATTTCCTTTTATATAGGTATCGAACTAATTTTTCTGTATTTCTCAACGCACTGTATGTACCTCGCGGCACTTGGATCCCAGGCGATTGAGCTATATATACAATAATAAGCCTATATTCACCCGAGGAGTAGTTACAATACACCAACATTTCGCTAGAAGTCCCCATGTAAAAGAGGTCGAGCCTATCGCCATTAACCGGGCATTGATAAAGACTCCGGGCTCCTACTAGGAATTCAGGACCCACGAGGAAATCAAACATTTTTTCATATGTGCATTAATATGTATAAGAGCATATCTCCGCCTATATCCTTGTGTGTGAAGGATCCGAAGACACAATACAAAAGATTCGCTATCAATTGTTTGAACAATAGCGAAATAGGTCACACACACAGAAGAAAAACCTTTAACGTTAGCAAAATGTCAACACATGTTGATGAATTGTCCTCTTCATAGGATAACTATTATTATAATGGGGAAGTTTGTTTCTTTGTCATACTTAGATTAACGTGGCCGGATGGAGACATAATGGCTTTAGCGAAAAGCTGTTTAGAATTACAAATAGACACTTAATTTTTTTTATCTATATATATGGATTTGCTTCCCTCACTTAAAATCTAACACACAAACAAAATAAACTCGTAACCCACACGAATGCTAAGTATTTCACAACTCTATCGTTCGCCCCCAAACTAGTGAATTTAACCTACTAAACTGACGGACGTATAGATATATATCGTCTGGGGAGATAGATATTGAGAGATACTTTACACACGAATATATAGATGGGCTTTTCGATCGCCTCTCGGTTTGAAATGAATTCTTTTCATTCACATTTCATTTAATGACATAATGACAAAAGGAAAAAACATAGAAACATAGATAGATTGATGATTACTCAGACTATAGGTACACACGACACGGTCACTTTAGGCCTAGACAAAGTAACATTCTCAGGCGCTTGCGCTAATAGAAACGAATTATAATTTTTTATGAAGATGACATATATAAGTCACGTGACAGATGTCATTCCCGTACATTTTGTATCGTTTCGTGTGTTCGTGAGGATAGTGGTGAACAGAGAAGAGAACTTCCACTCGAACAGAAGAGAAACTGTCTATGTTCAGCGATTTATGATAATGATTCCGTGCATCTAGTTAGATAGTTCATGCTGCCCTAGTAAAGGTGTTGGTGACCTGAATGCCTTCTTAAATTTAAATGAAATGTGCTATCGCCCGTTCACTTAGACATTATGCGCCAACACTGTTAAGTAACTTAAATGTATACAGATCATCAAGCAGTGAAGGGTTACTTATCACAGACACATCTTTCGTCACGAGAGATATGAGCTCCAACTCATCATGCTAGGCAAAATAGCCCGCAGACGAGGAGTGGGCCGCAGAAAGAAATCTCCTGGTTGATGAGTTATTCCATCTCGCAAGGGATGGCAGAAAATACTCGGAGCTGGTAGCCAACCTTCATTAATTGGAGAGGTACTTGAAGAAGATGAAGAACACTGCTCAGCACTATAGTGGCTGACCACATGATGTCCAAATATGTCTGTCCAGAACCAAAGCTAGCCAATCAGTGGTGTTTCTTTCTAGTTTATCTCTGAATCTTCATGCTAATTGTTAAAGGTTCCTTACTTACTCCTTGAAGTTCTGGCTCATTATGATAACATGAAGTTACTACCTACAAGATCACTTATGAGGAAGCAGGAAACTCACTGAGACACTTAAAGTTGATCTAGTGGTCACAAAACTATTCTAGGTCCGATCCGAAGCTCATAGTGTTATTGGCATTTTTCCAATTCCCCAGTACTAGCCCGGAGTCTGGATTACTGTCTGGTTGTGGCAATAAGCTCGCCCCCTATTACATGGGACTTAAATATAACTAGTAAAATGTGTTTCAGGGAATTCAGGCGTTGGCATGTAAAAACATTTATTTAGTATCGTGTTAACTAACCATGCACCTTATTAATTGATGATTATGTGATACAATACCTAATGGCGTAAAATCCCGGGAAGTTTATACGTTTTCATCGTCTTTCTAAGTTGCTAGTTATTTAGCCTGTTACTGTTACTACATATAGACTCGATGCCCTGCCCTGCAATTAGTCGATTGCACTTGAATGTATTCTAGTCTTACAATGAAAATAAATTATCAGAGAAAAAGCATTGTTCTATGGGGGTGGTATCTTTTGGTTCAAATATGTCTAGGTAGCAAATATAACCTACATCGCGATACGACTGAATCGCGATTGGACTAGGTAGGGCAATATTCTTAACCACCCGTGTGTATTTAGAATAATGTTCATTAATACATATTATGAAGGCTCGGGGTAGACGGAGAGAAAACCTTATTCCATTCCACTAAATCGTACATATATTATATTTTAGACTTTCTAAAATAGGCGATCTTACTCGCCGCAAACCAGCACTACCTACTCTCATGCAGTATTTGGCTGCAATCTTCTTTAAAGTAGAGGAACAGTCCCTAGACGGGCCACTCCGAACATCGACGGGAAGATCCCGATATGCCCTACCCCTCTTCGACTTCTACTCATATCCTAGTTTCGATCCTTATTGTTCGAGTTTCGATGAATTACATTAGATTCGATTTTGCGATCGATTATCTTAGAAATAATTGAAATTAAAATGAGCACGTGGCACAGTTGCTATTGCGCATATCATTCTATAAGCGAAGTTAAGCAATCCTAACTCTAGCCAGTAATTGGATGGGTGACCGCCCGGGTTCCCTCCGTGCCTCGGAGAGCACGTTAAACCGTCGGTCCCGGTTGCCTATTTATCATCTTTGACAATCGTTACAAGTCAGTCGGAGGCCTAAAATAGTCTGACAACTGGTTTAGCCCAGATCACAGATTTTCCTCGTTAAAGGGGTTGCGAAGGTCAGATGGCAATCGCTTCGTGTAAAATCAGGTGATCAGCCGCATCGGGTTGAATCAAGTACCGAGCCCAACAATGAATGGGATAAGGCCAGGAAGATAGACCTATTATAAATAATTTTCTTATTTTTTCAAAGAAACTAACAATTTAAAAACACCTGAAACCTTTGAAAGAATTATTGATCCCTTATTGTTCCGCAATATCAGATTTGATTGTTCTACGAATAGAACTCCGCCTTTGAATATGAAACAATATGAAAATAAACGATGTTACTTTCATCTAAATCCCGGGTATAAAGGAATAACAATATTAAATGAAACGCCATGAGCAGTCTTGTATTCTGTAACAAAACAAGAAGGTTTGTGGTCATTAAAGTGTTCATAACATGATACTTATAACCTTTGTCTTAACAGCTTCAGGGTATTGAAATATAATCTTTAATTAGAGCCGTTTAGAGCCGTGGTGGCCTCGGGGTTTGAGCAGTCGCCTGCTACGCAAGCGACGCAAGTTCGAATCCCAGCGGGGCCTGTACCAATGAGTTTTTCTAAAAAACTTATGTACAGTGATTTCACACCACGTGCTTTACGGTGAAGGAAAACATCGTGAGGAAACCTGCATATGTCTGAGAAGTAATTCAAAGACGTATGTATAGTGCCTGAGACGGCGATAGACTCACCATCTGTCACGTTGACACTTAATAAAAATTTGGTGAAAAGTGGGTGTTGTGATAACAACACCTCTGCCTACCCCTTCGGGGAATACAGGCGTCGGCATGTGTATGTATGTATTGACACATACTACAATTCGTTATTTATGTTATTTAGGTGTAACAGGGTGTAAGCCTATTGAAATTAACAGGGTGGCAATAGGAACACAGATAAAAAACACTTACTTATACACACTTAAACTTTATTTGTCTGTATAGATGTGTAGATATATAAGAACACAGAAAGATCGGAATCGTTGGGATTATCAGCTAAGATAATGGACAATACAATACAATTAAGAGAGCTGGTTAGCCGCTGTTTATATTACTTAAGGTGGCTTTGTGAGGCTAAATTTACTTTAATTAACGACGAGAAGGGATCTTTAATTTGTGCTTTCTTTCTCCAAGTTTTACGTACAAATTTCGCAAAATATTTAAGTGGAACACCTTTATAATTTTACAGTCTTTCCTGAAAACTGGTAACGGTAATTGAAATCTCGCGGGGATTCGTTTCAAAGTACTTTTAGAATGAAAGGTTTTATGTGGGTACGATCTCCGCGTTTCCTAATTATATTTAATGTGTGTTCAGATTGTATCTTTTATTTCGAGAGTTATCATAGTGCCTGGTATAATTCATTGTAAATATAACATACATATGCTCACGCCTGTATTCCCCGAAGGGGTAGGCAGAGGTGTTGTAATCACAACACCCACTTTACACAGAATTTGATTAAGTGCCAACGTGACAGATGGTGAGTCTATCGCCGTCTCAGGCACTATACATACGTCTTTGAATTACTTCTCAGACATATGCAGGTTTCCTCACGATGTTTTCCTTCACCGTAAAGCAAGTGGTGTGAAATCACTGGACGTAAGATTTTTAGAAAAACTGATTGGTACAGGCCCCGCTGGTATTCGAACTTGCGTCGCTTGCGTAGCAGGCGACTGCTCTAACCCCGAGGGCACCACGGCTCTCTGTAAATATAATTCATTGTAAATATTTTTTTTAAAAGTGCAATTACTGAGTTTCTAACTGCTAACTGGTGGTAACATTTATAATCCTGTATAATGTATTTATGTGTCCTTCTGACGATTTGAAAGTACTTTGTAAGAAGTCTTATCAAATAAAGATATGTTGAATTTTATTTAACTAGTCGATGTATCTAGGGTAGGCAGAAGTTTTTCAATCCTTATACTCGTATATCTGTGCCCCGCAGTTTCATCCGCGTAGACTTAATGTTATAGGTGGCTTTATTTCAAGGAAACCCATTATTTTGAAATAAATGTATCCTTTGTTCTCCTTGTAAGCTATCTTAGCTAGCTAGCTGCTATCAGCCAGTGAAAGTCCCATAAAAATCGGTCCAGCTGTTTGAGATTGGCCGGAACAAACAGGTAGACTGATATATAAAATTAGAAAAAATGTAAGTCCGTATATACTGTGATATGCATGCGCGAACAGACGCTTGAATTTTATTATCTATATAGATATATTGGTTCGAGATAGCCCATTCAAAAGCGACATTTCACATTCAATTCATAGCTGTTCAATTCATGAATCGCTCGTGATAAAAACAAAAAATAAATGACCTGCTCTAACGAAAACACAATATTTATTCATCGAATAAAATAACAGAATAGATAGTCAATAATTGAATGGAAAAGTCAAGTTCTCTATAGATTTCCATAATTATATGCATACTTATGAAATTACTTTATTATATTCTAATAACAAATAATAAATAAGTAACTAAAAACTAATTACAAGTAGAAAACTTGTCCCAAATCGGTGTCTCTCGGGATCGTGCCAAGAAGGCTGGCAGCATTGCCACGTTGAATAGCAATGCTGATTCTCTGAGCGAGAAAAGCCCCAGCCCGCTGGGGCTTTTCATAATTATATTATAATTATCTACTTATCATTGCTTGGATAATAACTCGGGAGACTATTTACTTATTTACCAATGAAAAGGAAAATTAAAAACAAGCATAAGGTAAAGTCACCAGTCATGGACAGTACAAGCGATTTTTTTTCTTTTGTGCTCTGTAAATTCTTTATTTTTCAACATACATTCTTAAGGATTTGGAGGTAAATTAAAAGCTCTTTTCTTAATCAGAACTTAGTGTCCAATTTCAGTTTAGTACTTAGTACAATGAAATAATATAAATAAACAACACTCCTACTTAGACCCCATTAATGGACAGTAAAAATCCAGTGTTGTGTTTTAGGGCTCAAATAATAATTTATAGTATAATAATAATAATAATAATTTCAACAACGACGATATACCAGACACAAAATACGATGATAAGTGTACCTACATCGCGATTCCAGTATATATATAGAAATTATGATTCCCGACACCAAATGACACCGCGAAACTAACAACCGTCATGGCCGCAATCAAAATGGGTGTCAGTTCTCAAAAACAGTTGCTATGGCAGCTATAATACTCGCACAACTGATCGGTATTGATATTTGAAAAAAAATACTGCGCGTTTCCTTTATTTTCGAAGAAAAAACAAAAAAATTTCCATGATTGGTCCGCGTCCAACATAGGTGCCTTTTCCTTATGTATTGAAAAGAGTATCGTCATCTTCTTGCCCTTGTCATTTATCTGACTGTAATGTGAGAACCGTTGATATTAAAATCCACAGAAACTCGGGCTTGTAAGCAAAAGCACCTGATAATTACTTTCCCTGGAAATTATTGCGGTCCGGTTTATATTATACCTTGTACTTATGAAGCTTAAAAACCTTATGTAGGAGGCTTTCAATATCTTTTGATAGGTTTTCGTTAAGGGAAACACCATTAGAGACCTGAATAACTCGATGATAATAAATACAACTACGTTTGCGACGTTGATTCTTTTGAGAAAGACTGTGTTTTTCGTTGACAGACTCAAAGTGTTTAGACTAGAATAAGGAGAGCTGCTTTGCGGAAGTCTATGATTTTAGAAGAGTATAAAATTATACAATGCTTTATACCCCGTTAAGTGAAACTAACAGATCAGGTGCGGAACTGGACACTGTGCTCCAAGACATTAATTGCGGCTGTAGGTCACGCTGCTGCCAACCTGGAGTGGAACGTCTGCCGCATGTAGAATCAACTATAGGCGTACATAAGTACAAATATCTGGTTGACCGAGCTGTGCTCGATTTCTTCTTCACACAAAAAAAGGAAAAAGCAAGAAAAAAAAATCCGGTGAACGTCAGTCTCGAACCGTGGTACTCTAGTTTCGTTAACGTACCGTAAGCTGGAAGCCTCACCTTTGAGCTACCATAACTTGACAGATGTCGGCGAAATTTGCTGTCGTATTGTAATGATATTTTATGAGTTTTTCGGTGCCTGAAAACATGGTCAAAACGATGTTTTCCACAAATGAAACCTAGCTAGATCAATTTTTGCCCCTGAAACTCCTTACATGCAAAATTTCATGAAAATCGTTGGATCCGTTTTCGAGATTCCGATTATATATATACAAGAATTTCTCGTTTAAAGATATATGAAATAAATAGTTTTATTATAATCACGAGCGCCGTGACGCTTCAATTCGATCGCCCAACTTTAAGTACATTTACTTAAATAATAAAATGGTCTTCATTTGACAGCTGACAGTATACTACTATTCGGAAAATGTTATATATATATATATGATTTCGAAATACCTACACGTGACTCGTGAGCAAACTAACGAGAAGAAAATATGTGCTGAGCAGTAAGATTGTTACTTAAAATAAAATGGTAATGGTATGAGAGCCGTGGTGGCCTTGAGGTTTGAGCAGTCGCCCGCTACGCAAGCGACGCAAGTTCTAATCCCAGCGGGGCCTGTACCAATGAGTTTTTCTAAAAACTTATGCACAGTACAATTTCACATCATGTGCTTTACGGTGAAGGAAAACATCGTGAGGAAACCTGCATATTTCTGAGAAATAATTCAATGACGTATGTATAGTGTCTGAGACGGCGATGGACTCACCATCTGTCACATTAGCACTTAATCATCTTCGGTGAAAAGTGGGTGTTGTGATTACAACACCTCTGCCTACCCCTTCGGGGAACACAGGCGTGAGCATATGTATGTATGGTAATGGTAAGTAGGTTAAATTATTTGAGCAAATCGAGTGTAATAACTACATTTGCATACATATGTATAATTTTTATTTGAGCTTAAATAATCGACTTAAGGTATATCTATTCAATACAATATTACTAAAAAACCAACTGCGTGTTGCCAGAGTATGAAAATGTCATTTTTTATGTGGAACCCGACCAATTTTATCAAGACTTTTGTCCGTGAAAATGTTACACAGACAGACAGATCTGATAAGTAATCTTCCACACTTTAAGGCTATCACGCTACGTGGCTCAAATGAATATTGATTTTCCATCAAGTTTCAAGACTTAGACATAATTCCTTGTAATTTGAAACATTATCTCAGTTTCGAGCTCAGATCGTACCTATTTATACGACACTATAAAGGGTCTGAAGGTCATAAAGCTTTAAGAATAATATTATTAACGGTTATATGGATATAAGTACCTGCTTATCGGTAAAGTGTTGCCTTGAGCACTTTTCATGCTTTGGAAATGAATAAAGCCATCGACAAAGTGCCAAGATTCATGAATATTTACCCGTCTACGGCGTAATTAATAGGAGAGTTATGATTTTAACCGATATATATATCGCACCCTCACCATGGCTGTAATAATTTACATATAAAAATATAAAATGTTTTTTTAACACTTATCAACAATGCACAACCTAAGCTACACTTTAAAAATATTAAATACCTACATTGTATTCAGAACGGGTAAAATAATTACTGCCTAAATTATACATTCAAACTTCCGATCTTTGATTACGACTTCCAAACAAATTTTTGATATGAGCTCCTGTCGTTATGAGGGTGCGATGTGTATTTTCAAAAAAATCTATATTGTTAATACTTAACAAAGTATCTTATAAATCGCCCGAACGAAATGATTTTACAAGTTTATACATGTTACCGTATGAGATATCGTTGGATGCGTTTTGATTTTCCACTGGTTATAGGCTATTACAGGGCTACCATCATCGGTTTAAGCAGAACGTATTAAGAACTTCTGAGCTTTGACGTTTCAAATTTCTTCCGCAAAATGAAACGTCAAACCTAAGAAAGTCTTAATACGCGCTGCTTAAACGATCATAGTTTGCCCCCAGGTGTATACTTTTTAAACATACATATTTGGCACAGGCTTTTCCGTTGCTACATATCAATTTAAAATATTAAAAAAATAACTTGCCGTTTTAAAAAAAAATTACACAAAAATATAAATATTCCAATCTCCTCCAATAAACATAAGCCCGTACAACTACAATTAACAACAAAAAAAATATTACAAGTACGTAAAAAAAATTAAGGATGTGATCTAAAAGGAAAAAGTTACATTTTAAGTATTTTTATGTAAAAGTTCCGTGGTTTTTATACTGTTTAGAACTGCTTGTAGGATTCATGCACCAAGATTATATTGCTTAAAGAGGCGTTGATCATTTCGGCTTCGTACAAAGAAGCCTTTAATCCCTTTCTGTATATTAATGATCACGTCTTCAGCCTAAAAGCATTTAGTGTATGGTACACGTATTCGAGCAATATAATTTGATTGTACTAGTTATGTTGCCTTACAAATAATCCGATAACCGGCCATGTGCGAGTCGAATACGAAGGTTCCGTACCATAGAACACGTTTATTGCATGGGAGCGCCTTTTAATATTTTACATCAACAATGAAAACTGTCTTAACTATCACGGTTCATGAGATTCAGCCTGGTATAGCCGGACAGACAGACAGGCGGACGGTCAGCAGAGTCTTAGTATCAGGTCAGCAGGGTCCCGATCTTCCCTTTCGGTACGGAACCCTAAATGATGATGATGATGATCCGACCGATTTCGGCCATGGCGACCGCTTCAACTCCGATTAACTTGTCAGTTGTGCACTCGCATGTGGCTTATGTATCCAATCTTCTTTTGGAAGGTTCACAAAATTGTAGTTGATAGCCGCAGGTAACCCCAAATACTGCCCTATTGACTACCATTGAAACGATTTTATATCAGAATACCAATGAAAAATTTAACTGGATTGTAAGTTACGAGTCACGTTTTGAGACTTAACATAATAATAACTAGGATTTCGTTGGCACGCCTTTGGTTACGTTTAATCTTCTAGAAGGTTGCTTTGGTTATCAAACGGAGCTTTAGGGCAAAGTTCGAACCCCAGCGGGGCCGGTACCAATGAGTTTTCTAAAAACTTATGTGCAGTGATTTAACATCACGTGTTTTGCGGTGAAGGAAAATACCGCGAGGAAACCTGCATATGTCTGAGAAGTTATTCAAAGACATATGTATGGTGCCTGAGACGGCGATAGATTTTATTATTAGAATACTTTTTGTTATTAAAATCTATACATCAATGCAGATAATAAAAAATTGTGTAGAAATGTGTGATTGCAATTCCGAATTAACAGGTTTTAACTAGATGCATGTGAAAGTAAATGCGGTATTTACTTAAAAATCTTTGCCTTTCTGGCTAACCACTGAAAGAGCTGGACCGATTATAAAGGAACTTTCGTTGAGTCAATACAATATATATATATGCAAACGCCATCCCAGAAGGGGTAAGCAGAGGTGTTGGAACAACAACACCCACATTTCACCGAACATGATTAAGTGCCAACGTGACAGAGGGTGAGTCCATCGCCATCGCAGGCATTATACATACGTCTTTGAATTACTTCTCAGACATGTGCAGGTTACCTCACGATGTTTTCCTTCACTAAAGCACGTGGTGTGAAATCACTGCACATACGTTTTTAGAAAACTCATTGGTACAGGATCCGCTCAAACTCATTAGTACATTACAAAATTATGTTTAAGCACAAACTTGTTAAACCTATGGTTGGGGTATATACCTCGGTTTTTATTATATTCCCAAGCTTATACTATTTAAATAAATAAATTATAAAACAGGTAACTAACTGCCAACTTAAATGACTTAAATGCGATAAACCTGAATCCTTTGTGTCAGGTATAAAAGACCGGAATTGAATTATGCGGGTCGCAATCCTGGATCCGCTCTCCGCATGACGTGAAACTTTTTTTATTCACTATATAAATGGTCACATGCGAGCCGTGGTGGTTGTGGAGTTTGAGCTGTCGCCTACTACAAGCAACGTAAATTCGAATTCCAGCAGGACCTGTATCAATTATTTAAAAAACTTATGTGCAGTTTCACACCACGTGATCTAGGGTGAAGGAAAACATTATGTAGAAACTTGCATATTTCTTCTGAGAAGACGATGTATAGTGCCTGAGACGGCGATAGACTCACCATTTGTCACGTCGGCACTTAATCTACGGTAAAAAGCGGGTGTTTTTATAACAACACCTCTGTCTACCAATTCGAGGACAACAGGTGTAAGCATATATATAGTATATATATGGGCACAGAGCCATATATCGTATGGTACTCTTATATTGCTACTCGTACAATTAAAGAATGAAACTCATTACTCTTTATTGCGTTGCGTTGAATATTAGATCGTGAGGGCTCAATTGTAGAATTTGCTTAAGACGTTTGCGTTCAAAGTGCCTTCTCATTTAATACCAAACACGGCACGATTAAAAAAAAGAATTATTGTTCACCTCCATTTCGCCTAGGAGCCGTGGTGGCCTTGAGGTTAGAGCAGTCGCCTGCTACGCGAGCGACGCAAGTTCGAATCCCAGCGAGGCCTGTACCAATGAGTTTTTTCTAAAAAACTTATGTACAGTGATTTCACACCACATGCTTTTGCGGTGAAGGAAAACATCGTGAGGAAACCTGCATATTTCTGAGAAGTAATTCAAAGACGTATGTATAGTGCCTGAGACGGCGATAGACTCACCATCTGTCACGTTGGTACTTAATCAAATTCGGTGAAAAGTGGGTGTTGTGATTACAACACCTCTGTCTACCCCTTCGGGGAATACAGGCGTGAGCATATGCTTTTTCGCCTCTAGAGGGCTATCCATCAAATTCTGTGTGATCTTATATAGCCTATATAGCCTTAAAAAGATTGCGTTCAAAGTGTCCGTCCTTTCACTTGATACCAAACAAGGCACAATTAGAAAAAAACAATTTTAGATCACCTCTTTCAAGCCTCTAGAGGGCGCCTCATCAGAATTTTGTGTGATTTTATATAATCTATAACCAGAAAACAATCAAGACGTATTCAACGATACTAGATTTGTCAAATTATGAAAAGTAGTATTCGAGTCCTGAGGGTACAGAAGAACACACACACAGGTGAATATCATAACCCTCCTTTTAACTAAGCCGTTGTCGGGTAAAAAAAACTTCACCTTAATCGGTATCTCTCGGGACCTTGCCAAGAAGGCTGGTAGCAATGCCACGCTGAAGAGCATTGATGATTCGAGGATACAGGCGACTAGGACCACTAGCTAAATGGAACCGAGGTCCCAGTTGCCTGACCACTCGTAATATTCGCTCAGTCAGAAATCAAAGAAGACCCAGCCCTCTTTGCTTTCATTTTCTAAATTCCATGACGAGAATGAAAAGAGTTAATGAATGCTTTGTTACGTTGTTATAAATTGTCATACGTACATTCTTACATACATATAGAGAAGCTTTGTGTAGGACACAAAGCTTCTCTCGTTCCCGTTATAGGTAACGGGAGCAATCCTTCAGGCTCTCCCTGAACAAATTGCGGGATTTATTCAAATCACGCCTTGCCTGACAAAGGTTCGTGTGGGAATATAATTGTTTGATTACCATACTGTGTGTATGACGAACTGGATGCCTAGATACCTGAATGGCCGGAGATATTTAAAGTACATTGTGGAAGGTGGACAAAGGGAATGGAGTCTTTATACTGAGCTTTGTGACTACATATAAAATAATATTCTATACGTTTGTGTACGAATTCAACAAATACTTTTGATTATGTATTACTTTTATTACAGAGGTGTTGTAATCACAGCACCCACTTTTCACCGAAGATGACAGACGTCTCAAGCACTATATACGTTTAAATTACTTCTCAGACATATGCAGGTTTCCTCACGATGTTTTCCGTCACCGTGAAGCACATGGTGTGAAAATCACAGTACCTACAAAAGTTTTTAGAAACACTCTTTGGTACAGACCCCGCTGTGATTCGAACTTGCGTCGCTTGTGTAGCAGGCGACTACTCAAACCCCAAGGCCACCAAGGCTCTCGGAAAATCCCCTCCTACAATATATATACAACTTATAAAGATAATACCCACCAAACATGGTCTCTAAGACCAGCGATTTCGGCAGAAGCAAGTAACATTGAATGTTATATGTATACATTGATTATTTACCAAAACGCGAACAGTAATCTCTGACCAATAACTAAAAACCTGAAAAATATATAATCTTATAACTAAAATATATTATTAAAAGAAGTCCCTGTAGGCAAGGTACCGAAGATACTGGCAGCATTCCCCCTTTGGATTTGCCATCCAGACTAATTATTTACTGACTTTGATTATTTATTGATTATTTACTGATTATTATAAATAATATGATAAATTGTATAATATATATGACACCTGTTATATCAATTAATATTTTCTGCAATGAAAGCTTAAAAAGAAACAACATTATTTATACCCTTTTTCACTTGAAATTCACATTCGATGAATACAAATCAGCACTGACCACTTAAAATATCTATTTTGGTCGGTACGGCTTTAAACGCAACAAAATATTTTTGTTTATACTTTCCTCGAGAGATCGTTATTTATACATCTACAATTCAACTGAAATTAATATTATTAAATACTGCAAACAAACTGACGTCACGAAAATCATACTAATATTTTGATAGGCAAACTGCAACCAACTGTTAGGGTACACAGATTTTCTGTTCACAAATTACATCTAATGTTTAAAAAAAATTAAGTACAATTCAATCTGTTACGAACTTGGACCTTATAAATAAACAAGGCTTGTTGGTGCAAACTTTAAATCAAAATATTTCTTTGAATGTTCCTTAAAATTTAGCGTTCATGGGCACAGTACATAAAAAAGTATTTATGCAATGGGTCATATTATTTTCCCTTCATGAAGCTTCTACCTATAATTGGAGGAAAAACATTGGCTCAGTTTGCAGTAACAGATACCTACAGCCAAATGGGCAGAGATGGTGTGAGCCACAATGAAATACACGAAATGAGGCAGCGAACGGGCGCAAATTGGATTTTACGGTAATGGTGCATGTTGAAGTTAATTGTTCGATCCTCCGCTTTCTAAGTATTTGATCGAAAATTATGCTGATTGAGTATCTAATTTGGTTTTCTAATCTATACCTTATAGGAGGGATACTTTGTCGGTAAAATAACTCATATACTTAATGAATAAAATACATGCGCAGTTACCCTCACTATTATCGCTCAGCGCTTGTAACTCTTGTGACGGCAACGATACCTTACGTAAAAAAACTATTTTAAATATTTTTTCTGTTGTTCCGGCTAATCTCTGAAATGGCTGTACCGATTTGAACGTGACTTTCACTGGCAGATGTTATAAGGAGTAACTTAGGCTACGTTTATCCATCTAATATATAAAATTCTCGTGTCACAGTTTTCGTTGCCATACTCCTCCGAAACGGCTGGACCGATATGTGTGAAATTTTGTGTGCAGATCGGGTAGGTCTGAGAATCGGACAACATCTATTTTTCATCCCCCTAATTGTTAGGGGTAGTCCACCCCAAACAAAAAATAGCAATACAACGTATGCCGGGCACAGCTAGTTTTATATAAAAATGTAACTGAATAAATATTATTTTTTTGTTTATTCTACCAGGGAAAATATGAGGCAGAGCGAGTAATGATAATGCTTCGACCGAGTCTAAATGGAATGAAAAAAAAAATATTTTTATCCTCTGTCCCCTTTATTTCATTTCATTATGAAACAACTGACGTTCAGGATGTCTTGAACGCTCACTATCCCATTAAACTCTCAGTTTAAAATGGGACATGCATTAAATTTCCATATCAAATGAGTTAAGATTATGAAAGAAAAAGTTTCCAGTAATAAAATATTCAGCTCGGATTGCAGAGCTCTCGCTGAAACTCGGCACAATTTACAGTTCTATTGTTTAACTGAATAGTTTTAATCAACAGTAAAACGACGACGGCCTGAATTCATTTTGTTTTTCGATTTGATAGCGCAGTAAACACTGTCTGACTGCCATATTTGAAAAGCTACAATTAACACATACATATGCTCACGCCTGTATTCCTCGAAGGGTAATCACAACACCCACTTTTCACCGAAGATGATTAAGTGCCAACGTGACAGATGGTGAGTCCATCGCCGTCTCAGACACTTTACATACGTCTTTGAATTACTTCTCAGATATATGTAGGTTTCCTCACGATGTTTTCCTTCACCGTAAAGCACGTGGTATGAAATCACTGAGACGGCAATGGACTCACCCTCTGTCACGTTGGCACTTAATCATATTCGGTTAAGTGTGGGTGATGTTGTAACGTACAACACGTCTGCCCCTACTGGGACCCTTCTGGAATGGCGTGAGCATATTTATTATATTATTTTAATTATTACTACCATACTTAATACATGTATAAAGTTGCAAGCTTTCGACAGTAATTGTGTAAGAGAAACAAAAGTTTATGGTGTCAAATAATTTGCGAATTTATGGACCGTACCAAGATGTTTGTGATCATTATGACATTGTCCAGAGCCCTACAATTGGCCCTCACATGTCAGCACAAGCGTAGAGCATTCACTATTCTTATGGCAACACTGACCAGATCGCCATCAATCAGAGCGGTCGTCAAGCCAGGAACACCGTTTATTGTTGCACGTTTCCGATGGACGTTACGTTAAACATGTATCGTGGTCTTGTTCTTTGGTGATGCTAAACAAACTTTAGTTAATTTTTCATATATACTTGGAGGAACTAGTGGCATAGTTGTCGAATATCACTCGATCAGCGAAGTAAAGCAATCATTATCCGAACCAGTGGTTGGATGGGTGACCGCCCACGGCCAGGCAAGGGGGTAGCCTCGGAAAGCAAATTTGACATCTTTGGCAAGTGGTTTAGCCCAGATCACAGATTTTCCTCGTAATAGGGATTGTGAAGGTCAGATGGCAGTCGCTTCGTATAAAATTCAATTTCCAAATATTCCTATGATTTTTATTGTTCGCCTTATTCTGAACAGAGGGTGTTACAACACTTTTGAACAAAATCCTGTTGGTACCTTTTCCAAGAAAAGTGATCTTTTCCATCCAAATTTTGCCGACGGTTCTTTGTGTTGAAAATCTGTTAAATAAGTTAATTTATACGAGCGTCCTTTTACCTTAACATAGGTTCAAAATGCTGGGCTTAAATTCGTGGATCCACTCATCCTTATGAAATTATACTTCAAGATTAAATCTTTAAGTATACGCGAGCATTTCATTAAATACAGTAATATGAGAGTAATTTAGACTTTGTGAGTCGGCAGGTTATATATTATGGACGAAGGCTAAATTATGGACATTTAAGAAATTATTATGATAGGTGTACCCCGCGGTTTCATCCGCGTAGACTTAATTTAATGAGAGGCCCGCGGGACTCTTACATTTTTTTGAATTAAATAACCCAAGTTTCACATTGTAACATTAGCTATCGGCCATTGAGAGTCCCGTTCAAATCGGTCCAACCGTTTAAGATATTACCCGGAACAAACAGACAGAGAGAGATTTTTTTTTTTAATTTTCAGTCAGTACCGTGTATACTTTCATATTTAATTAGTCCAAAAGTGTAATTTTGTAATTACAAACAGACATTTCAATTTTATTTATCTGTATAGATAACAGACAGATTTTTTTTGCATACAGTGCCCCATTATAGGTTTTGGCATGTTCGAACGTCTCTTGACCTTGAGTTTTGCGTTTTTTGTATAGAGACGTAAAATTTGCTACACCTGCCGTTTGCTTTTTAACGTTGCCATATAAAATGTGGAAAATACGCAGTAGATATCGATATATTCAAACATATACTCAAGGCAATGGAAGGTACAGTGACAGTTGGTATATTAGTGGTCCCATTTACCCTCACCCTTGTTTGTATTTTAATTGTTTAACTTACCACGCCCGCAATCTACATGAGTACTTAGGACTCATATTTATGCATACGCAATTAGCTTTCCCATTAATCTATACTAATATTACAGACAGTTTGCAGAGGGAAACTCTGGATCGACTTAACCAATTTCGAAAATTCTTTAAACAAAAGGAAGCTACGTTGTTTATGAGTATAAATATCCTAGTCAAAACCGCAGGGTTCAGCTAGTTTGAATGAAATGTGTATATCTTATTTTATCTATTGCCTAGGTAGGTACCCAAACTCAATATCAAAAATATCTTTTTTGATTAGACTTCCAAAGAAGTTCTTTCAAATCGTCAGAATGACATAATTATACAGAATTCTGAATGGTTGTCAATAAAATATTCGTCGAGGACAGCGAGGAATCCAATGGGTTCCTCCTCATATTTTTAACAATTTACAAGATATTTTTCTCAACAATCACTTGACATTGGCGGAATAGTTTTACTTAAGCTCGTCGGCATTAAATAAATAAAGGAAAGAATTCTGAATGACAAAATAATGTTGACACGAATCATGCAATATTCCAATCATTTGATTCCAAAATGTTTTCTTCATTTTTTGTATGTCAATCTGCATAGGATAAACATTGGAATCCAATGGGTTTCTCCAGGAATCCAATGGGTTCCACCACATATTTTTAACAATTTACAAGATATTTTTCTCAACAATCACTTGACATTGGCGGAATAGTTTTACTTAAGCTCATCTCCATTAAACAAATAAAGAAAAGGAAAGGATAAAAATTTGGCGTCTCTTTTCTTGAGTCTAATTTCATCATCTGAGTAGCATGTACACTAATAAAATAATTTTATAATAAACTATAGAATTATTGTTAGGATAAATCCCATTTCTTTCGCCTGTGATGCATCACCTACTTATAATATTGTATTACTCTGATTATTATATTAATATAACCATATTGTTCATCATTACTATGTTATCTTAATTCGGTACTATATACATACATATGCTCACGCCTGTATTCCCCGAAGGGGTTGGCAGAGGTGTTGTAATCACAACACCCCCTTTTCACCGAATTTGATTAAGTGCCAACGTGCCAGATGGTGAGTCTATCGCCGTCTCAGGCACTATACATACGTCTTTGAATTACTTCTCAGAAATATGCAGGTTTCCTCACGATGTTTTCCTTCACCGTAAAGCACGTGGTGTGAAATCACTGTACATAAGTTTTTTAGAAAAACTAATTGGTACAGGCCCCGCTGGGATTGGAACTTGCGTCGCTTGCGTAGCAGGCGACTGCTCAAACCCCGAGACCACCACGGCTCTCCTCGGTACTATGTTCCTTATCTGTGACAGGTTACATTCACTCTCAATAATGTATCTGTATTTTGTATTAGTCAATTTCGTGACATTATGGCCAAGGAGGGCTGTCAATGTCAGATTTGAAAAACGATGAAGAGATTTAGTGTCGCCATTAAATAAATAAAAGAAAGAAAAGAGATGTTGATAAATGCTAGATAGTTAAATAGAAAAATAATATTATTGTTAATTAATAAATAGATTTACTGAGATTTAATTGATCTTTCATTTTATATTCATGCTAGATGCTACCCGGTGGGCAACTCCGCGTTATGTGTGCATGTCTTTATTTTTGTGTGATAAGGTTGAAATAATCCAAGTGCTTAGCTCACAGGGTTGGCAAAGTTAGTTGATTGCAACGGCGTATCAAGAAGAGCTGATTTAAAAGTTATTTAAATTTAAATCCGTCCGCAATTTGCCCTACTAATGCCGACCCTCCTGACGAACTGTTTTTATCGCATTATCCCCATCCTGCCCTGAAAACCCACCGGCGACTGCTAATGAGATTGGGCTCAGGAAAGGACACGCCAAATTATTGTCCTATGCTGAGTGATATGCAAAAAAACATTGGAAACGGTAACTCGCTACAGATTCTACGATATTCAATGTTCCTATTGATTGTTTAAACGCGCTTATTCCTTTAACTATCAGTCGCATTTGTAGGAGTCAAAAACTGTTTAATGTATGATAGCTGGCTATTTCCCGATTCGCCGATTTTACCCATAGATCTGGATCTAAGGGTAAAATCGTGTATATCTTGTCCAGCAAATGCAACTGGCTATATTTTTTTACTGTTCATTACAAGTTAAGCATCGACAAATATAAACAACTAGCTGTGCTCCACGGTTTTACTCGCGTAGACTTATACCACGTTTTATGTCACGTTCCACGGGAACGGGATGATAAGTCCTATATCCCATGTCTTTCTCCTGGTTCTAAGCTACCCCACCAATTCTCAGCCAAATCGGTGCAGCTGTTCTTGAGCTATTAAATAGTGTAACTTATATTGATTTGTAGAACTAGTGTGGGTCCAGAATAGGGTATCACTTTTTGACTCTTTAAGGGCTACTTATTCGATGAATATGGTATTGATAACCTTATGTATACTACGAGTTTATAAGGGGAAAATTGAAAAGTGGCACAAGTGACTGCGAAGTTGAAGGATAAGTATTTATCATTGTAGGGATATGTTCTGGGAGGGGATAAGGATAATGTGGCATAAAACGTTGTTTACGTTGGATACAAGGGGGGGGAATATCACAAGAAACGAAAGACGGATTGTGAAAGGTGATATGCATTGGAAGGGAGTCAATACAGGTATGACGGCCGATTGAGAGCAATGGAACGGATAATCTAACATGGGATAAGGACAGGAGGATGATGATAATAATCATTAATTGACTTATGAGCACGAATTGAATGATAATGACTATTCGTCAATCTTATACATAGTATAAAAGTGTGTAGTAGTATAATAAAAGTTTAATTGATACTTTTCATCTGGGAAACTGCTATCATTCTTACATACTTCTTAGACGTTTTACTTTGGTCATCATCACCCTGGCCTTATCCCATACATTGTTGGGGTCGGCACTTGATTCAACCCGATGTGGCTGATCACCTGATTTTTATACGAAGCGACTGGCATCTGACCTTCATAACCCCTTTTACAAGGAAAATCTGTGATCTGGGTTAAGCCAGTTGTCAGACTATTTTAGGCCTCCGACTGACCTGTAACGATTGCCAAAGATGATAAATTGGCAACCGGGACCGACGGCTTAACGTGCTCTCCGAGGCACGAAGGAAACTCGGGCGGTCACCCATCCAATTACTGGCTAGGACTAGGGTTGTTTAACTTCGCTAATCGAATGATATGCGCAATAGCAACTGTGCCACGAGCTCCACTTTGACGTTTTACTTTGGTACCGAAAATTAAACGTCAAAGCAAAGATGCTCCTAATACGCGCTGCTTAAACGGTCATAGTTATCCCCCTGTAGCTATCAGGACCGGGAGTCCTTTATACCATTTTATTTATGGTCACTCAGTGAGTTTTTCTCTTCCATTTCTTTTATATATATGACGGGTACTTAACCCGTCATATATATAAATATTCGTCAGTGCGAATTTTTTCTAAAAGCTATAATAAATATAGGCCTTTAAAGTATCCGCTGAATATTATGAATGAACAGTGATCATAATTTAAATTTCCCACAATAAGATCGCTAATGTCATAAGCTCCAAAGCTTTCAATTAAATTAAATTACGAATTATAGCTTAAATTTTGTTAAATAATTAGTTTATTACTCAATAATGGGTGTAATTTGTTGATAATTGATGAAGTGAGAGCTCTTGGATAAGGAAAATAAGGGATGATCCGAATTTTCAATTTGTAATGAAGATTGACATTCATTTTCTTCGGTACGGGATGGGGATTTGTTTTGATAACATTTACTCAGTATTAGCATATTTATGCCCGCAAAGTTTTTATTCGTTGTTCCTTATATTATATCGTATATAATACCATAAATTATACCATTTCCGAATGAAAATAAAAATGATTCATTCCGTTTAGATCCTGGGGGCCAACTATGACGTATTAAGATCTTATAAGCGTTGATGTAAAATTTTGCGCCACCAAAATGAAACTTCAGAGCGCAGTAGTTCTTAATAAGTTTTACTAAAACCGATGATAGCAGGAGGATACAGGCAACTGGAACCAGTAAGAACTGACCCCTGGAAAGGCACTTATGAACTTCGAAAAATTTACCACTAATAGTCTGTACCTGTATTGGAGGAGCTCGTGCCACAGTTGCCATTGCGCATATCATTCGATCAGCGAAGTTAAGCAACCCTAACCCAAGCCAGTCATTGGATCGGCGACCGCCCGAGTTCCCTCCGTGCCTCGGAGAACACGTTAAATCGTCGGTCTCGGTTGCCAATATATCATCTTTGGTAATCTTTACAGGTCAGTTTGAGGCCTAAAATAGTCCGACAACTGGTTTAACGCAGATCACAGATTTTACTCGTCAAAGAGGTTGCGAAGGTCAGACGGCAGTCGCTTCGTATAAAAATCAGGTTATCAGCCACATCGAATTGAATCTAGTGTCGACCCCAACAATGTATGGGATAAGGCCAGGGAGATGATAAGTCTGTACCTGTATTGCGTTTATGACGAATGTGTGTGTAATGCGCAGGCGCGGCAGACAAGGAGACCGACGAGGAGGAGGGCACGGCAGCAGGCCCGCCGCCCGCAGACGACGATGGTGACGTCGACCATGGCAAGCACATCATGCCGCTCACCACGCACCAGACGGTTATGTGAGTCTCTACTCCACGATCCTCTAGAAACATTAAAAATACTATAAAATCCTTAATTATATCAAGAACCCAAGTGATGAGTATAGGATCGAAACAGCGCCGTCTGTCGGCCTTAAGATGACACTATTGTGAGCCCATACAAATCTGCGTTTACGTCGACGCGATGACTTGTGACGGCGATTTAAGAAAACCTACACTAGGCACTCTTTATTCTAAAACGTCTCCGCTGATTGTTATATTTTTATACACGCAATATAGTTACTAAAACGCCAAACTTATCAAAGTATTATCTTTCCTACCGATTCGTTCTTAAAAGTAAGAACATTTTCAACTTACATACAAAAATAGGTGATTACGCTATACATGTTATGTATTTATTGCAGAGAGGTGTCGGCAAGCCAGCAAGACTTTTTTAAGATGCTGGATGAGAAAATTGAAAAGGTACATACTATAAATTCTAAAATTAATATAAATATATAACAGAGGTCACCTAGCGATGCCTACTGAAAAGCTTTAATAAGACTAGTACCAATACAAACAAACTTACCCGATCTTAAATTGTATGCGAGGATAATGATTGTGTTCTTAATTATCAAATGTATGTCTTCCCTAGGGCAAAGACTACGACTCAAACAGCGAGACTGAGGTGCGGCTGGAGCATGAACGACGGAGAGTCCTCATAGATCAATGGCGGTCCACCTCGCTCTCCACACAATCCTCTCTATCACAACCGAGTCCTCCCACGCCTGCGCGGAGGAGAGTGCCTCGCCCCGTGCCGCAGCCTCCGGACAGGCAGAACAGCCCGGGATCAGGCAGACGGTGCTACCGACAAAACATCCCCGACGGCATGTCACCCCCGCCACGACGGGCACACAGCGCACAGTCACACCACCAAGACCCCAGGCAAATCAACGGTGACAACTGGCACGACCCCACCAAATCACCAGTCAAACGACCACAAAGCGCCGGCGCCAACTGGAAAAACAACCCAAAGGTCGCACCCTACAACCAAAAGCCCAGAAAAAACGAAGCTAATGAACATAGGGCCAACCACAAAGACATGACCGGCCAAGACATATCCCAAATTACTTTCAACCCAACATTCCAAACACACAGTCCCGCGCATTCGGCCAAATCGCAGCAGCCGTACATAGCGCAGATTATTAGCTACCCCATGTCACAACAGGTGACGCCGCCATCACCGCCCAAGTACATTGCCCCGCCGGAGGAGTACCAAGACCCGCAGAATAAGGTCGCGGACAACAAGTTTAATAACGCGCAGAGACAGACACCTCCCCCACAGGTGAGCACACAATCGCATATTTACTACATCCACGGGAACGCTGCAGCGAATATAGCCCCAGATATAGCACAGCAACGGCAGCAGACCGCGATGCACTTACAGCACTATGTAGCGATGAAACAGGCGCAGCAGCAGATGTTTACGTACTTGCAGAGAGGGCCGCATACGGTGTTCCCGAACGTGGAACCTAATCCGAATAGGATGTACGAAGGCGAGGAGTTTGCTGCGCAGTATGGACACCCTGCGTTGAGGCCACATAGTGCCCCACCGCCGGTGGGGGTGGTGCGGCCGATGCCGATGGCCCCAGGGTTCAATCAGCTGCCGGAGGGCACGCACGTGGTGCAGGTGCCGGTGTGGTCGCACATGCCGCCGGGAACCTGGGTTCCTGGGCAAATGCCGCCCGACCCGCATCACACCCAGTACTATCCCCAGTCCCACTTCGTCCAGATGTACCGACCCAACTCGGCGGGTTCAGCGGGGACGCTCACGCGATACCACAAGAAGGAAAGCGACCCAGAGAAGAGTAACATGTGCCAAAGTATAAATCTAGTGAGGCAGAAGCCGATCGGGCAGATAGTGTCGGTGGGCGGGCAGGAGCTGACCGTGTGCAACAGTGTGAGCGACAGCCCGAGCCCTGCCTCCGTGAGCACCGATAGCGGCGTGTCTCCGGGCAACAGTGCTCCCGGCTCCAAGAGCTCGGTGTACAGCACGCCCTCCACGGCCCCCGCGGACACATTCAGCAATCCTCCTCTAGATAATAAGAACAAAAAGAGCAAACCGCCCCCAGTAGCCGCGCGATCCCTCAAAAACTCGAAAAGTCTAGATTCCTAGTGAATAAATTCCTAATAAATCAATTTGTAATTATTGTAGATTTTCTAAGTGTACGTAGGCTCTAGTCGATATCACATTATGTATAGTCAGCATTAGATTCAAAAGTGCTTAATATTGTATCATTGTGATTTAAAGAGTTTTCTTTATCGATTGGTGTAAAGCTCTTGTCGGTGTAGAATCATTATCGTAACCTTAAATTGATAGTCAATGCTCTTCGTGCGACTCTGCCTACCATAAGTGTTGTGATGAACACCGATGTGAAAATAATTCCAGTTTCCAATTGGGATTGTGGCATCAGGATCTCAGATTTCCAAAGAATGTAATATATGTATTCAGTGTTATTATTTTATTATACAAACGGGTATTTATTTAATATATTGAATGATCTTGATCGAATCTATCTAAATGTGAAAGATGACAAACAAGAGGCACCACTAAGTGCAGGATGCATTTTAACTTATCAAATAATATCGATAACGAATGAGATTCTTTTATTTTATTAATTATTCCCCTTTGAAATCTGCGCGCGAATGGCAAATTATAACACCTGATGGTCAAAGTCAAAGTTAAAGTCAAAAATATCTTTATTCGATTAGAGTTTTAGCAAGGTACTTCCAAATGACATAATTATACAGGATTATACATGCTACCGCCAGGTTTGGGAGATTGATTTTACTGAGAACTGACAGGAAACTCAGTAATTACTCTTTTCAAAAATGTAAGCCCATGGACACAGTTATAATGCACAAAACATGCACAAGTAAACTTCTAGTAGTTCTACTTATATCTAAATGTGTAGCTTGAGATGACCAGCCCCCACAAGGAGCATCTGCTTACAAGTATGACGAGAATGCCAGCCATTGACCTTCTCAACTAATTAACTATTTACGTATATTATGGGTTTGAATGGTAATGATAAAATATTTTATTAAGTTCCATAGATTGCCAATATCGAACAAAGTTTGTATATAAACCTTCGTTTGTCAAACATACTTGGAACAGAAAAATATGTACATATTTGAAAGAATTTATCAGAACGTTCCATTAACTCCAGCACGTAAAATAAATGTCTTGATCACGTCACTATTTCTTCCTATTACACTAACCCGCAATCTAGTGCAACCGGGTTAGCTCGAGTTATCTTTTTAATTGCATTCTGAGGGGATTCATAGAGTACTTAGAAAGACCCCCTTCTATATATCATCATCTTCTATATTACTTGCTTTCTACTTTCACGTGATGTGTTCTGAAATTATTAAACGTAGCGAAACACTATTCGACATTACTCCATATTTTATAATGTACACACCTACTGTAAACTGACTTATACAGCCCGAATCCATTGGTAGTTACAAATATATTCCAATGATACTTGGACTATTGATTTTGGTACAAAAGTGCTTATTTTCAACTCATGCTACGGCGTTGAATTATTTATAGATAAAACTAATGACCGTCCGTTTGTAGGACAGATATGGTAATGACCGACGACATCAATGACAGGGTGGATAAGTACCAACATTTATTAATCCATGGTAAGTAAACATAGGTTAGGTAAGTAAGAATCGTAGTTTCAATACTAAAATATATTTATTGAAGTACAGATGAAATTGATGGTGTACATTTAATCTGTGGCGAGATAGATTAATGGTAATACTCTATGCTGTATTGGCGATGGTATTTAAAAATGTGTCAAAAAAAAGGGGGTAGTTACTTTTTAACTGCGAATTCGCTCACGACACCACTAAAGTTCTCGCATGCGCTTAAATTTGTGCATCACTTTGGAAACCTGAACATCCAACGAGCATCTAGCATCATCCTGGGAATCTTGGAGGTTCCACCCGCTGGACGTTGCAGTTCGTGGTGCTGAAGACCAAACGTAACCATCCGCCATTAGGCAATTTTATTAACGTTACTAACGGCCATGTTTTCAAAATGTTGTCATAGGTACTAATTTAAACGTAGCGTGTGGATTATAGCTGTTTTTTTTTTTACTTTCAGCATTAACCATCTATTATATTTAGATAACTATAAGTAGGTACCTACCAACACAACACGTCGTATTTTCAATGCGGTAAAACGATTCCTGTAGGAAATAGCTACTCTTTTATATACACAATTTATTGTATTTCTTATAAACAGGAAAAAACAATTTTCTCACAGCTGTCTAAGAGCATAATTCCGGTTACTGATTTAGCGGTGAATATTTCATATAAAACTAAGTACCTACGGCAGCAAATATTTCATATAAAATGCTAGGGATGAATTGAGTGACCCCCTCCTTTTTTAAAATCGGTTAAAAACTAAGTGAATCCCATTTTAATTATGCCCCGCGTTTTTACTCGTCACTTACTTAGACTTAATTTTATGTGTGGCGTTATTTCGCCAATTTTATGATATAATAGAAGTATAGGGTACTTCTATTTCCTATTTCTAGTCCCTATAAATCAGTCTAGCCGTTTCAGAGATTAGCCGTAACAAACGGACACAGATATTTTATTAACATTTGTCCACTCCCACATGCATATTATACTGCTGTGAATGTAGAATTACAAACAGACACTTCAAATTTATATATCTGTATGGACCTAGTTACTATGATGCCAACATGTGAACAATCAGTTTGCATAGCAAATAAATCAAGTATCATTTTAGTACAGTATGTTAAAGCTCGACTTTCAATCGATCGATGTCTTTGTTGGTATCTTGAATGCTTCCTATGACCTTTTTATAGGTCCTTGATGACATACAAAAACATTGAATAATGAAATAAAGTGATTTATAAGTAATACATTACTAGGAATGTTTTTGGGACAGTGATTTCATTTGTTTATTCATAACAATTTCGATTCAACGCTATTTATATTTACCTGACTCATTTTAGAGTTCAATCACCGTATATCATGAGGAACACATTTTTGAAATTGAAACGTTGATTCATCGACCGTGAGGGTTGATACTCAAGTTTTTAATTGCGCATATCATTAGATCAGCAAAGTTAAGTAACCCTAACACTAGCCAGTAGTTGGATGGGTGACCGCCCGAGTTCCCTCCGTGCCTCGGAGAGCACGTTAAGCCGTCGGTCCCGGTTGCCAATTTATCATCTTCAGCAATCGTTACAGCTCAGTCAGAGGTCATAAAATAGTCTGACAACTGGCTTAACTCAGATCTTAGGTTTTCCTCGTCAAACGTATAAAAATCAGGTGATCAGCCACATCGGGTTGAATCAAGTGCTGACCCCAACAATGTATGGGATAAGGCCAGGGAGATGATGATAAAGGAATAATAAAGTCATGTTGATTTGAAGTTTAGAAAAAGTCTGTATGTACGCGATCGGCCATGACGTGACCCACGTATGACTTATGAAAGTACGCGTAGGTTGCTTATAGGTAAGTGATGAGGCGCCTATATGAGTGTGTCATTTCAAACGATTAGTTCAGAGATTCCGTACTAATAGCAACGATACAAAAATTTATGGAATTGATATAAATTAGACACGTGACATGTGTCATTTCCATAGGATTTTGTGTGGAGATACTTTGCCTAGCCCTGATTGTTGTAGCTCATTTATACTGTGGTACAATTTTACCAAACGTTGATTAATCATATTTTGCTTTTCAGCTGCCCTAATAATACCTATATACTTACATACCAATTACGTCTCCACCGACAAAAGCCATGCTGATGAATAGATAACCTACTTTAGTTTTGGAATGTAAAAAGATCTGGAGCTCAATCATATCACGAATCAAATCATTATAGCAATCATAGTAAGGAAACAAAATCATTATGTAGTTACCATCGTATTGATTGTAGCGTGGGTTGAAAGTCCTTGTGAATAGGTATAATATGTTTAAATAACGGTGATCAAATGTCATTGATAGGTTACTGATGGAATTTGTGCGGTACCTATTGTAAAGTTTATTAGAAGCTATTCTCTAATTGATACCACCGGTCTACAAATCGGTCCTTCGTCACTCAATGTCGTGTGAGGTGTCCTGAATTACCATTGCATTACCAAACTGTCCGGTACAATGGGCTATTCCGGGCTATTTTATTTATAAGAAGAGTCGTGACCGAGAGCAGGGCTATATTGGCCCAGCGATTCCATACTAAAAAGAGGTTTCGCAAGGGTTATAGGCTGCAGTATAACTCTTTAGTTGTCTAAAAAAGGTAAATTTTTGAAAACATTGCCTTGATATTATTTATTTGACTACCGCAGCCCTTCACTACGTACGTAAAAGATTATTAGCTGTCCTGGTGAACTAGTGGTTGGTGAGTTCGCCTGTCAAGAGGTCTCTGGTTCGATTCCCAGGTCGGACCAAAAGAAGATATTGGTCCACCTGTGTTTGAGCACCGCTTGTGCACTATAGTATTTTCTACGCTGAGTTTGGTTAGGAGATTATCAATGGATATTTAAAAAATAATCTACTTACATAAATAATAAACAATTCAGTATTTTGTCCCTCCCTGCCATAAGAAGGTCGAAATTCAATAACCTTGTCCTTGATAAGTAGTTTAAAGGTCACAAATCCATTTCCTATATGCTGACGATTGTTAGAACCAATACAAACTACGAAAAATTTATATTATTACTAACTAACTTCTGCCCGCGACATCGGCCGCGTGGAATAGTTGCTTCGGGCTTGGTGATGTTAATTATATAGCCTTCCTCGATAAATGGGCTATCTAAAACTCAAAAAAAAATAAAAGTTCAAATACAGCCTCTCGCATTGCTGTCCCCTAACAGGGCTTATGTTATAATTATGTTTATTTTGTATCTTTCATATTTCATCTTAATCACCACGTGCTTTACGGTGAAGGAAAACATCGTGAGGAAACCTGCATATGTCTGATCAGAAATTCAAAGACGTATGTATAGTGCCTGAGACGGCGATGGACGCACCCTCTGTCATGTTGGCACTAAATCATATTCGGTGAAATATGGGTGTTGTTGTTACAACACCTCTGCTTACCCCTTCGGGGACCCTTCTGGGATGGCGTGAGCATATTTTTATTTCAATTCAAGTAACAAACTAACAAACTCTTCAGCTTTATATTCGTATGGATATTGTAGTTCAACTTAACTAATAAGGTGAACGTCAATCGAAGGTCAAGGTCGAAAAGGACTCTTTATTAAATACAATGACGTATGTGGTTGTACTATAAGAACAACCCATCATCATCAGAGCTTCTGAGCTTTGACGTTTAATTTAACGATACAAAAATGAAACGTCAAAGCTGCCGGTAGACAAAGTAACAATATGCTCACGCTTCGCTAGTAGCAACGTTACAAAGTGTACGGGAATGACATATGTCACGTGACAGATTTAATGTCATTTACATAATATAGAGCCGTGGTGGCCTCGGGGTTTGAGCAGTCGCCTGCTACGCAAGCGACGCAAGTTCGAATCCCAGCGGGCCTGTACCAATGAGTTTTTCTAAAAAACTTATGTACAGTGATTTCACACCACGTGCTTTACGGTGAAGGAAAACATCGTGAGGAAACCTGCATATGTCTGAGAAGTAATTCAAAGACGTATGTATAGTGCCTGAAACGGCGATAGTCTCACCATCTGTCACGTTGGCACTTAATCGTCTTCGGTGAAAAGTGGGTGTTGTGATAACAACACCTCTGCCTACCCCTTCGGAGAATACAGGCGTGAGCATATGTATGTACATAATTTTTTTTTTTTCGATTTTATTGCGCTAGAGCGAGGTAATGTCACTTTGTGTAGGCCTACAGAAGTTCTTGATACGCTATGTTTAAACCGATGATGGTAGGCCCCCGTTATATATGTATTAAATCATAACTAGAACCCGTTGCTATATCATAATGACAGTAGTTAATTACAGTTTGAATCAGTCTGTGTACAATATGGAGTTTGCAATACAAAGGGAAGTGATTATAAAGTTTAACTAGCCCCTTGACAATGGAGGACATTCGTCAGTAGTTCACGACTTTACTACTACTACTACTACGGATTTATGTGTAAACGTTAACTAAATGTCATCTTGCGTTTGTTTCGCAGAAACCTAATTATTTTTCTTAAATGTAGCCAAAGTTACCGCTGGTAATATCAGCGATCTGCCAGTAAAAATCCCGTTAAAATCTGTCCAGCCGTTACAGATATTAGTTAGCTGGAACAAACAGAGACAGAGAAATATTTTTTTACCATGTAGTTACGTACTATTTGTATATGTTGATATTTATTTCTGTATATATACTACTAATTAAGTAGAGCTGTGCCCACATTTTGCCATTTATATTTAAGGGGTTTGAGCGACACAAGTTCGTATCCCAGCGGGGCCTGTACCAATGAGTTTTTCTAAAAACTTATGTGTAGTGATGTCACACCACGTGCTTTAAGGTGAAGGATACCATCGTGAGAACACCTGCATATGTCTGAGAAGTCATTCAAAGACGTATGATGTATGTCACCCTCTGACACGTTGGCACTTAATCATTTGGGGTGAAATGTGGGTGTTGTTGTTACAACACCTCTGCTTACTCCCTCGGGGACCATTCTATATTTATATATTTTAGTGCCATAGAATATGGAGCGAGCCTATTGCCATTATCCTGCACTAATCCAGTCTCCAGGCCGCTACTGAGTAATTACAGATAGATGGAAAAACCCATTAACACTGTCCAATCGTACCCAGGGCCCAGGACCTCGCAGTAGTTACGACTACGAACCAATTGATACAATTTTCACTATTGTGAATAATTTTTGATGGTTTTCTTGTAATTATCATTGTTCACTAATTAAGTATGTACACGATGCCAGCTGAGTTTCTTGCCGGTTCTTCTCAGAAGGCTAGTTTCCGAACCGGTGGTAAATTCCTCGACATTCATAAGTGCATTACCAGGGCCTTAACGGAATAAATCATTTTAATTTTCAACCAAACCAAGCAGTTAAATAATTTCCAGTTTAATGTTTTCCTAGTTCAAGCTGAGTAGGTTAATAATGTATCACCGCGACCCCAGCTTGGGCCGCTGGCTACCCGGGATCTAATCAATAAAATCGACTCAATTAAATGTTTTTCACGTTTATTCTATTCCACTTCTATCAGTATTCTCTTTCAAAATCAATTTCTGACAACTCATATTTCATATTTTTCTTTTTCGAATTCTTTTCGGATTTTCACTTTTTGAAACATATTTCATAAAAACTTCGTTTATGTAGGTATATTTGTTTCAAAATATCATCGTTAATTTAAATAGGTTCGTCTGTCAATGTATAGGAGTGAACGTTCAAAACGAACTTAGTAAGTACAATAAAGCTCCATCATTCAAAGTTACTAATTGCTTAAAACTGTTGGAATTTCTATTGCTTCCTACAGCTGTAAACGTTGTAGTTAAGTTTTGGTAATTCATTGTCTAGGCACACAAGCAAATATATCACGTGTCACGTCATAAACTGTCTGCCATTAAAAGTCCCATTCAAATTGGTCCAGCCGAAACAAACAGACATAAGTTTTTTTTACTTAAATACCTTTTGTACTTTGATATATAGAGAAGCTCGTGGCACAGTTGCTATTGCGCATATCATTCGATCAGCGAAGTTAAGCAACTCTAGCCCTAGCCAGTAATGGGATGGGTGACCGCCCTAGTTCCGTCCGTGCCTCGGAGAGCACGTTAAGCCGTCGGTCCCGGTTGCCAATTTATCATCTTTGGCAATCGTTACAGGTCAGTCGGAGACCTAAAATAGTCTGACAACTGGTTTGACCCAGATCACAAATTTTCCTCGTAAAAGGGGTTGCGAAGGTCAGACACCAGGCGCTTCGTACAAAATTCGGGTGATCAGCCGCATCGGGTTGAATCAAGTGCGGACCCCAACAATGTATGGGATAAGGCTAGGGAGATGATGACCTTATGTACTTTGATATGTATTAAATAGAAATCTATTAATTTGCAATTACAAACAGACACTTAAAGTTTATTTATCAGTATAGATTTTTAAAAAGTAACAAGTAATTAGGGGCTCCACTATTTTGTTGCGTCATTGTTACACCTATAAATCTGACCCTGCCCTGCATACATAGTCTTCACGTATTTCTTATGCTCATACTATCCCAGCAGACTTCGGGGACCCAAGGTGTAAGCCGGTATTGTAATAACAATACCCACTTTCCACCGAAGATGTTTAGTACCAACGCGACAGATGTTGAGTCCATCGCCGTCTCAGGCACTATTCAAGTCTTTACATTAATTCTCAGACGCATGCAGTTTTCCTCACGATGTTTTCCCTCACCGTAATTATGTGGAATCACTGCACTTGAGAAATACTCAGGATTCAGTCAAGTACAGGATTCGAATTGCCTCGCGTAACAAGCAGGCGACTACTCAACTCCACAACCACCACGGCGATACAATGGTGGAATTATTTGAGCTACAGTCTGTGTAAAGCTCGGAAATTGATTCCAAACTTCGCATTATACATAAAATTAATTCCTCCAAAGGAAATGCCTTGGGAAATAAATTTTATTACTGTTCTCGGAATTTTCTAACAAACCATTTTGTGGGGTTCTTTAGGCATACGACAAAAGCGGAACCATTAACGATTCATCATATCCTTCCTTCCATTTTGTTTCAAATGACATGTTGCAGAAGACTTCTCGGTCTTCCACATTGTATTTGTTTACTGTATATGTATATATTTTAACTGCATCGTTGGTCTAGAGGTTATCAAGTTTGCCTGCCAATCACGAGGTCCCGGAACGATTCCCAGTTCGAGTCAAACATAGATTTTTGGGTGAACCCGCATCCCTTGAGTAGCAAGCGACTGCTCAAACTACTCGGCCACCACGGCTCTCTAACTACAACGTCCCGTCACGAGTAAAGAACGCGCAGCGAAGAATTGTGGGGATACTGCGCATGTTTTTTCTCGCCTCGCGTCATACATATAGACAGAGACACGACTGATAAATTGACTACGAATGCATTCAAGATATAAAATGTTTGAGATATTAATGATGAGAGCCGTGGTGGCCTCGGGGTTTGAGCAGTCGCCTGCTACGCAAGCGACGCAAGTTCGAATCCCAGCGGGGCCCGTACCAATGAGTTTTCGTGAGGAAACCTGCTTATTTCTGAGAAGTAATTCAAAGACGTATGTATAGTGCCTGAGACGGCGATGGACTCACCCACTGTCACGTTGGCACTTGATCATATTCGGTGAAATGTGGGTATTGTTTCATAACCTCTGCCTACCCCTTCGGGAAACGTGAGCATATGTATGTAGATATTAATGATTTTCACTCGCATACTTCAACTTGTATGATAAAATTGGGATCCTACCATCATCGGTTAAAGCTGAGCGTATTAAGAACGTCTGAGCTTTGACGTTTCATTTTTATACCTCAAAATTAAATGTCAAAGCTAAGTTCGTAATACGCACTGCTTGAACGATCATATTTGGTTGGTCCCCTGTGCCCCTATCACGGGTTTTCCACCGTTTTCGTAATCTATACTCTCTAGCGTCACTCGCAATATTTTAGTTCTTCACGTCACCGCTGGGAGACGCTTCACAATTTCTCATACTAATATTCGGCGGAGACGCTTGCGAGTATAGATTACGAAAACTGTGGCAAACCCGTGATAGGGGTACTGTTTAGTGAAACAAGAGGAAAGAAAGGAATATTCAAAGAAAAGTGAAAATATGATTTAAAATAAGTTATTAATTAAACTAAATAAAATTAAAAAATTGTCCCCATTCCAGTAGGTGTTCCGTTCAAACGAGGCACTCGGCTCGAGACAGAGGGGTGAAGGGTCAGTGACCCCGCCCTCCTGGCGGTATTGCACCAAACTCATTGTAATAGACCGTATCCATCCACTCGATATAACTAGGTAGGTATCTCTGAATTCAATTGCATTGCTTTTAAATCACGAGTTTTATACGAAGTGGGTTAGCGTTGGGCCTTCTGTTTTATAATAGTTTATAGATAGGTATTTCAATAGGAATTTATAATAATGATTAATTAATAATTTGAGCTCGTGTCACAGTTGCTATTGCGCATATCATTCGATCAGCGAAGTAATTGGATGGGTGACCGCCCGAGTTCCCTCCGTGCCTCGGAGAGCACGTTAAGCCGTTGGTCCCGGTTGCCAATTTATAATCTTTGGCAAACGTTACAGGTCAGTCGGAGGCCTAAAATAGTCTGACAACCGGCTTAACCCAGATCACAGATTTTCCTCGTTAAAGGGGTTGCGAAGGTCAGATGGCAGTCGCTTCATATAAAAATCAGGTGATCTGCCACATCGGGTTGAATCAAGTTCCGACCCCAACAATGTATGGGATAAGGCCAGGGAGGTGATGATTAATTAATAATTTGAAGTAGGTAATCATATATATAAAATTTCCATGTCACAATGTTAGTTACCGTACTCCTCCGAAACGGCTTTACCGATTTTTACCAAATTTTATATGCGTATTCAGTAGGTCTGAGAATAGGCTACTATATATTTTCCATATCCCTGAGTGATAAGGGTGGCCCACCCTAGAACGTTATTTGGCAAAATATTATAAAAGTAAACAGCTGATTTAAAAAAAATTACATCGTTCATACAATACATCCTCACGCTTGTATTTGAAAACTGTGCCCCGCGGTTTTATCCCCGTAGAGTTAATTTCATGGGTGACCTTGGGAACCCTTATATTTTTTATAATAAAAGTAGCCTAATTTACTCCATATAAAATTAGCTATCTGCCACTGAAAGTCCCTTTACAATCAGGCCAGCCGTTTCGGAGATTAGCCGGAACAAACAGACAGACAGAGAAAAATTGCATAATTCGTTTTTTTTCGATGCCTGTACCGTGTATATTTACATATGCAAATAGTGAAAAGCTGTTGTTTTAGAATTACAAACAGACACATAAATTTTATTTATCTGTATAGATATTTATTTATTTATTTATTTATTTATTCAATAATTAGAACGGCATACAATGCCAATTAAACTAATCAGACACAGGTAATACAATATACACATAAAATATAATATAAAAACTAAAAACAAAATATGAACGTTCATCCTTTCTCGCAGAACATAGATAATAATAATTAAATAAAAAAGTAATTACAAATGATACCTATATTTTTTTATATGAAATTAAAGAATTAAATCTGTGGCAAATGTTCATCTGACAAAAAGTGGTAACCGCTATCTGAAATTGAAGAAACTACTGGTCCAAAGTATATTTTTTGTGGTTTCCAAAGTAAGATATTTTTTTTAAATATTTGATAATTTATTAAGGTTTGTTGTGGTAATCTGCCCCCCAGTAATAGTTGGGTTCAGGGCGGGCGGTCAGCACTGACCAATAGGCGTTACCTATGTTCTTCGGAGGCCGGAGTAATCGTCTGAAAAATAACAACTTTTTTATACAACACTAGCGGACGTCACGCGGTTTCACTCGCGTAGTTCCCGTTCCCGTGGGAGTACGGGGATAAAATAAAGCCTATGCAACTCGCTGATGATGTAGCTTTCAAATGGTGACAGATGTTTTGAAATCGGCACAGTAGTTTTTGAGTTTATTCATTAAAAATATACACACAAAAATACAAATCTTTCCTATTTATAATAGTAGTATAGATTATAACTAGTTACTTAAGTATTACAAAGTCGAGATTGATTAGCGCACATGTACGTTACAGAGCACATGATGGTGGTACAAATATATCCTAATACTAGCTGTGTCCCGCGGTTTTACCCGCGTAGAGTGAAAATCATAAAATTCTCTATCTGCCAGTGAAAGTCTCGTTAAAATCGGTCTAGCCGATTCGGAGATTAGCCGGAATAAACAGACAGATTCAAAAATAATTTTTTTCATATCAGTGACCTACCGTATATACTTTCATATGCATTTAGTGAAAAGCTGTTATTTTGGAATGACAAACAGGCACATCTATTTTATTTATCTGTATATATATATATATCTATCTATCTATATAAAAATATTCGCATCCACCTCGAATCGAAGTTAGATAGAATAAGCCACACTTACTTGTAAACACATTCACACATTCACAAGATAGCGCAATAGCAAATACACACACACACGCACACAAACACACGCTCCCAGACACACACACACCCACAATTCCACTCAAACATATACTAGTTTTCTTTCAAGTTGTACACTTTTAATTTTAAGCAAGCTGTGTTTACCTATAAGTAATTTGTACATTTAGTTTATAAGCTTCAGATGCAACAATTGTATGTATTAATGTAACAAATTGTTGGTGAACCTAAATAAATAAAAAAAATAAAAAAATCTATACTGATAAATAAGATAAGATTCGTATATATCGCCAACCGATACTCTTTTGGAGAATGTTTGGCTAAGAAGTCTAGACCATACATATACCACAGCAGTTACATTTATAAATTATAATCTACTAGATTCTGCGAATTGATCCAGAATTGTTCAATGGTTCCAAATAGTAAGTCTTCTATACTAATATTATAAAGAGTAAAGGTTTGTATGTATGTTTGTAACGAATTGACTCAAAAAGTACCGGACAGATATATAAAAAAATTTCACCATTTGAACGCTACACTATCACAGATTATTATTGGCTATATTTATCCCCGTACTCCTAGGGGAACGGGAACGATGCGGGAGAAAACCGCGTGACGTCCGCTAGTAAGAAATATGAGAGAAACGCAATAAAAAATTTTTTACTTACGCTTTTATGTAAGGCCTACAACGTCCCTCATAGTAATGATGGCTATCAGGGCATTCCACATCACTAAAAGCATAATATGTTACATATTTATTAGGCAGCTATCCCCCGCGGTTTCTCCCGCGTAGACTTAATTTCATTATCATTTATTTGGTACCAGTACCTTTTAAAAAAAAAAGTACGCTAAGTAATTCCTCGTTACAGCTATCTGCCAGTTAAGTCTCGTTAAAATCGGTGCAGCCGTTTCAGAGATTAGCCGGAACAAACAGACGGACAGATGGATAAAACTTTCATACGAATGTATTTATGGTACAGATATAAAAAAAACAATTATAATCTTTTTTTCTGTCTGTCTGTTTGTCCCGGCGAGACTTTTACTGACTACAGCTTATATTACGAGGAGTTACTTCAGGCGTTACTTTTGTAGGCCGACGATCAAGTTTTACTTGCGCCGTCGGCGACAGAGCTGCAGAACATGTTGAATGTGATGAATGAGGCTTTTAAGAAGAAAGGAATGAAAATAAATGTAAGTAAGACGAAAGTTATGGTGATAGAAAGAGAGGAAATGATTACGGAATGTAATATTATGATAGAAGGTACGAAAGTAGAACAAGTGAATGAATTTGTGTACTTGGGAAGTGTGTTTGCAAGAGATGGTAAATGCGATAGTGATATTGAAAGGAGAGTGTCTGCGGGAAACAGGGTAAATGGTGCCCTGCACGCCGTGATGAGTGGCCAGTCAATAACAAAAAATGCGCGCCTGGCCATTCATAACGGGGTGCAAGTACTTACTCTGATGTATGGAAGTGAATGTTGGGTTTGGCAGAAGAAACATTAAAGTAGAGTGAATGCAGTGGAAATGCCGACCGCATTTACGAAGTATGTGTGGGGTCACCATTGTAGATCGTATGAAAAATAGTGTGATAAGAGACAGTTGCAAGTTGAAGAATGATGTGGTGACCAGAATTGAAAAAAGTATGTTGAGATGGTTTGGACATATCGAAAGGATGAGTGAAAGGCGATTAACGAAAGACATTTATAGAGCTAATGTGACCGGAAGTGTCGGTAGAAGGCGTCCAAGGAAGAACTACTATGACCAAATTAATAGTATTTTTCAGAAAGGTCAAATTCGGAGCACTCGTAACCGAAGAAAGTGTATGAAGAGATGCATGAATGTGGATGAAGCGAAAGAAGTATGTGAGGATCGTAGCATGTGGCAAACAGTGGTCTCTGCCTACCCCCATGGGATACAGGCGTGAGCATATGTATGTATGTATGTATGTTACTTCAGGCAACATTTATTTTATAAAAAAACTATAGAGCTCCGCTGGTCAGCCACGAAATTAACTTAACGCGGGTAAACCCGCGGGGAATTGCTATACAAAATAAGATGAGTTCCATCTAGGGTATAAGATATGGCTGTGGATTTTAAATATACAGCCGCGTTATTCTGTAAGGTTTCACCGTCGCACTCGACGTCGATTTCAGAGATACGAAATTGAACTTTATCGTCTATGTATCAATTTTCTATGATTGAAATCGACGCTAGTTGAGTTCGACGCTAGGAATGTACAGAATGACGCTGTAGATTTTATCGCAGTGAAGTGAAGTTCGTTATTACTTACCCTTTGTGATCCTTTAAACGCACCACAGACACACATCGGTTGGTTACCCAAGCTGTATTACGAGGACATTTTCTCAACTGTTTTATTGGACCGTCTTTTTCAGTATACCATCTATAAATTAAAATTGATAAAGGTTGTAAAACCAAAATATATATTTCAATCAAGTATAGAGTCCCAAATACTTTATTTCTGTACTTTTCCGTTCTGTATTACTTACTCATATCCATTGGTGGCTGGTCGTGTCCGTGTTGATAGCATGCTCGTTGTACTCCTATACACATCAAATATAATAATAAGCTTTTATTTAGCCGTGGTGGCGCAAGTTCGAATCCCAGTGGGGCCTTTACCAATGAGTTTTTCTAAAAATCTTGTGTACAGTGATTTCACACCACGTGCTTTACGGTGAAGGAAAACATCGTGAGGAAACCTGCATATTTCTGAGAAGTAATGACGTATGTAACGTGTCTGAGACGGCGATGGACTCACCATCTGTCACGTTAGCACTTAATCATCTTCAATTCATTATGCTGAGTCGGGTCCAATTCATAACAACTATAATATACTGTTACGATACACCTTTTGCGCTCCTTTATGTAAGTCGTTATGAATATAAATATTTTCTTACTTTCTTTATTTCTTTCAAAATATTGACCAATGTGTAATATTCTAGCACAGACATAACTGAATAACTGAATAAGCAGTAAAATGTCAAAATCACAAATTTTCAACCCCCATTTAGCCCTTTAGGGGTTGCAACGGTAACTAACTCAGTATAATAAATTTTTCTCACTTACCAATTTTCAATTTTTCTTTTAACTTGTAGTTTTGTTGTTTTTGAAGTCAGTCTGCACAGGAAGGCTTGTTAAATATAGGTAACAATACACGCTTGTATTACCCGAACGGGTAGGCAGAGGTGTGCTTATAGGACACACACATTTCGCATGTTATGTTTAAGATCAATATAATAGAAGGCGAGCAAATTGCTATTAATCAAAATGCAAAATGCACTTATCCCAACTCAGGACTTACTGCGAAATTACAGATAGTAAAATCCAATAGCCTTTTCCCGACTCTGGGATCGAACTCAAGACTTCTTGTTCAGCAGTAGTTCTAGCGACCATTAAACCACAGAGGCATTAGCTGGTTTTTTATCACATTTGGTCGGTTGTATCTCTATTTCCTCTATTTCTTAGAGCCGTGGTGGACCTGGGGTTTGAGCAGTCGCCTGCTACGCAAGCGATGCTAGTTAGAATCCCAGCGGGGCCTGTACCAATGAGTTTTTCTAAAAACTTATGTGCAATGAATTCACACCACGTGATTTACGGTGAAGTCAAACATCATGAGGAAACCTGTATTATTATGTCTGGGAAGTAATTCAAAGAGATATGTATGTATAGTGCCTGAGACGACGATAGACTCGCCATCTGTCACGTTGGCACTTAAATATCTTCGATGAAAATTGGTTGTTTTTATGACAGCACCTCTGCCTACTCCTTCGGGGAATACAGGCGTGTGCATATGTATGTATGCATTAAAGAATAATGTCACTCACTCTATAATTGGTGCCTTAGCATTGTCAAGGATGTCTTCCCAGTCGATGTCTTCGTCCTCATAGTTCGGCACCCAATCTCGTGGATGGGTCGTTTTTGATATTTTATCTGCGGTTGTGGAGCGTTGTGTTGTTGGCCTGTACATACGTCATCCTTTTTTTTTATTGACGAGGAGGAAACCTTAAGGAAACCTTCAAAAGGTCCCCGCCCACCCTGGGAGAGGCAGGTCGGGGTATGTGGGATTTTTACCAAACCCCCTCCTCCGGGTAGTCTGATAGATAGCACCAGTGTTCCCGTATTTTTCCGGGGCACATCCCAGCTATGTCGCCGCCCCTGGAGACCACGCTGTGCAAGGCAGCGCGAGCCACATCGCACTGACACCATCCCGGGCCAAGGCTCGGTGGTCAAGGCACCGACTTCGACCTGCGCCAGTAGGCCTTTTGTAATTACATACATACATATGCTCACGCCTGTATTCCCCGAAGGGGTAGGCAGAGGTGTTGAAATCACAACACCCACTTTTCACCGAAGATGATTAAGTGCCAACGTGACAGATGGTGAGTATATCGCCGTCTCAGGCACTATACATACGTCTTTGAAATACTTCTCAGAAATATGCAGGTTTCCTCACGATGTTTTCCTTCACCGTAAAGCACGTGGTGTGAAATCACTGTACATAAGTTTTTTTTTTAGAAAAACTCATTGGTACAGGCCCCGCTGGGATTCGAACTTGCGTCGCTTGCGTAGCAGGCGACTGTTCTAACCCCGAGGCCACCACGGCTTTTGTAATTATTACGATGAATATTGTCTGTGTAACTCACGTGGTTCGTTGTTCCTTCGTCAAAGGTTTTTTTTCTTGATGTACTGGTCTAGTCGTGTTCCGAGCGGAGGGTGTCTCAGTAGAGAATGTCTTTATGGAGGATGTCTGAGTGGAGGATGATGTCCTGCTAATACAAATATGTATCTAGGATGAGGCAACATTAAAATTTCATTTCTTCATATCTGACAGTTATTTTAATTTTAATCTAATAGAGATAATGAGCCATTATGTTTTGTAACAATAAATGTATTTAAAAAAAGTTCCTTTCCTTTATTTATTTAATGGCGATGAGCTTAAGTAAAACTATTCCGCCAATGTCAAGTGATTGTTGAGAAAAATATCTTGTAAATTGTTAAAAATATGTGAGAAAAAACAAAGTCAAATTATTAACCTTAAAAAAAAGTTATACATACGATATAGGGATTAAAATCGCGATTTTTCTTTTAATTTCAACATTGACATTGTCTAATGTCAAAAATAACACGTTCTCTATAAACATAATAACACGTCAGGATGAATAATGTTTTGTCTAACACGCGTGATTTTTCCTGTGAGTGAAAACAAGACAAGTACATTCACGCCATCCATCTTTTAAGAAAGCAGGGTGTAGTTTTACATACGTATTTGGAGAGTAGATTCCGCACGCAGCTTCGCCTGCGTCAGTCTGTCAGGTCTTTGAATTAAATATATATTTATAAGTCCCGTCGCAAGTTAGAACACGTATATTCCATTGGGTCTTGTTGAGTCTATCTCTCAGTATGGCGACAGACAGACAGAGACTCATAAAATATATATTTATTTTTAGACATTTGATTTTGATTTAAAGAGACAGATTTATTTATTTTTTATTACTGAAAATTGTAAAAATGTTTTTGAATAGGTATATTACAGGGTTTCTTGTTGGGTTGTTTTCAGTAAAAGCAACCTTCCGAACCCGGTGGTAATATTTATAATCCTGTTTAATCATGTCGTTCTATCAATTCAAAAGTAATTATACTTTGTTTAAAGACTAATCTAAGTGAAGTTTGAATTATAACAAGACTGAATGGAAATAATTGTTCGTGTTCCTCGTTACGGGACCTGTAAGAAGTTTACTTACATCATTCCTTTGTCTTGTCCTGGAAGTTGATACCCAAATTCTTCTGGGCTCGTAGGTTGACAGAACGTTACTTTACTGTCCAACAAATAACATATGACAAAACATAATCCCCCCTTATTACAAAACATCGTATAATATCCCTGGTCCAAAAGTGGTTCCATCTCTTTATGTGATGCGGGTTTCAAACGGCGTTTCTCCACTCGCTACATAGATGGCACTCGCTAACAATTGCAAAGTTCGAGTACAAATACACGAGAACCTTAATCGCGCAATAAGTTTTCAAATGAATTGCAATATATATGCAAGTTTCCAACTAGAACAGTTGCCTCTGTTCCCCAGGCATGACACCCTGGCTGGAAGACCTTTCCTTTTACAGGATGTAATTTTAGTTCTGGTTTGTTCTAGTCTTGCTTTGTAATAAGGGGTCCGATTGAAGATAAGTACCAAGGTAGAGACTTTAAATTCGTAAACATTTCCTACTAAATAACACTCTAGGTACTTAAGTTATCCCTGTACATTTCCAGCTAAACTCAGGGGTTTAGCAATTAAATATTTTAGCGGGCAGACTTTTGACTATTGTTAGTAATCAAATAATGTTCAGAACCCGCCACGAGTTACGAACGAGTAACTTTGAATGCGCCGTAATCAGTTTACGAGTTTGTCTCTGTCTATATGTATGGCGCGAGGCGAATTAAAACATGAGCTCCCCACTTTTTTTCGCTGGGAGTTCTTTCCTAGTGACGAGACATGTACAATATATATTCTGACAGCAGCTGTCATCAGCTGTCATTTTAAGTATCTATTAGTCCGGAATAAAATCTTATGTTACTTACGTAAATTTCAATAGTTTATATTCTTACTCAGTGTATAATATCCAGTAGTAGCCGTAATTAAAGGGACAGGAAAGTCTGGAATAATATAGTTTATTAAGGCACACTTACACGCAAGTTCGACTCCCAGCAGGGAGACTCCCTGCACCAATGAGTTTTTCTAAAAACTTATAAGCAATGATTTCACACCACGTGGTTTCCGGTGAAGGAAAACATGCATATGTCCGAAAAGTAATTGAAAGACGTATGTATAGTGCCTGAGAAGGCGATAAACTCACCATTTTTCACGTTGGTATTTACTGTTGTTCGGTGAAAAGTTGGTGCTGTTATTACAACTTCTCTGCCTACCCCTTTGGTGAATACAGGCGTGAGCGTATGTACGCATGTACCTACCTATGTATGTTACTAATATACAGTGTGTCGGAGAAAAAGGAACAGTTGTCTTCTAGAAGTTGTAGGGTTTTATAAATATATCACTATGCTGAAGTTTTTAAATATCTAGCTCGAACGATAACGTAACGGCTATGGTTGCTAAGGGCCGAAGAGCTCGCGGCCTTACGTGGTTCAATGAACGCGCGGTCGCGTTTACCTACATTACTTACGCGGTAATTAAACTTTTTAATTTAAGAAGATGGTTAATGGTTTCGAAAAATGGTTTAATGGGATTATTTCAGGAACTATTAGTGGGAGAAAAAAAATAAAAACGTAGTTAGATTTCACGTGAATAACTACTACGCTGATGTTTATGCGACAATAAGGTCATCATATGGTCAAGTTTGAACGTCGATTACTCGAAAACGGAAGAAGATATATTTGTCATAATAATTTGGTTTGCATCCTTAAATATAAAATATACCCTATGACATATTTTAACAGCTGTCATATTTTCCCCAATACCCTGTATAAAGCTGAAGTGTTTGTTATATATATTTATTGTGTCTGATATGAAAAAAGATTCAGTGGTGGATAGCCGATATTTACGTGTCCTCGTGTGTTGCGTACGTGACAGGTAGACACACGGAGTGCGACCATAGTTGGTTCGACTGACAGTGATGATGCGGGTCAAGTGTTCCAACCGACCATGCTGGAACATGGTGGAATAGCGGGTAGCTTGGTATTACGTATCTGTGGGAAAGTACACCGTAAACTAGCGAAGAGTTATTCTGTAGGGTTTCGCACTCGACGTAGTGTCGTTGAATTGATTAAAGATACGAAATTGATCTTTATCGTTCATGTATTATGTATAAATTTCCTATGCTTGAAATCGACACTCGACGTCAGTCGCTGATATAGCTTTCTTAGTTGAATGACGCGACATTTAAAAAAGTTTGTAATTCAGCTGAATTACCTACATATTTTACGAAGATTAAACAAACAAACAGCTTATTCGCATTTCATACAGATTGTCCCAAAGGTAAATTCAGCGTCATTAGAAAATGTTTAAAAAAACCTATTTCATTGAACCCATGTATAATTCACAATACTTCCGTATTTTAATTGCTAATTGCATAACAAAATAATATATATTAGGAAGTAAGCTATTAATAAATTCTCACCTTACATCACCCAGAACACCGTAAAGGCAGATAAAAAATGAACATCTGACAATCCTCATACTAAGTCTGTAGCACAGACAAAGTCAGCCTGTAAATATAATATCTATACTAATAACTATAATATACGGTTCCGACACTACTAGTCCGAACTTGAAAATACTTTCAGCTTTATGCTCTACGTACCTGACTCCTCAAATACTCCCTAAACAAGCCGGCAGATCCTGCCCATGGGGAAGAGCTTGTAGTCGTATGATTTCGGTCATCAACATAGGCCTAAAGTCAAACTGAGTTTTGGTTAGCTGTGGCTACAGGGTAACCTACCTGCTAGCTGTTAATTTAATTCAAGAATTGACATGTATTTAAATGATTCAGGTTACCACGCTTGCTTTACTTAAGTACGGTGTTTGCTAAATGTTTAGAAGTATGAGTATAACTACATAACCTAACGATACTGCTCAAATAAGTTACCGTAAATCCGTGAACAACTGAAAATAATGAATCATGTGTTTTAATGATAAACCTTAAAATTAATTGGCTTCGATTAGAGTTAAGCTTCTAATCCGTAATTACTTTAGCCAGTCAATAATTAGGTAAGGTTTTGGATATTTCATACCTATTTTATTGAAATATAGGCATAGCGTTGCCAACACTCCTTATTTTTAAATTCAGAATCTACTTATTTCCTAAACAGGGGCCCAACCATGAGCTCTTATTGCAATGTTAGTTCAGCTGTGCGACAGTGACAGACTTATACACGTCATATACATCTGTCTCATAATAAGAGTAAAACTATCATGGCAATAAGATGGTGTTCTTTCAGGTCTCGTTAGGCTAAATACGTACGTGTACCTTCGCACAAAAAAGTTGATGATCGTTTCAAACTCACACTCCGTTCGCCTAACAAGGTAGTAAATACTAATTGCGAATTTGATTTTTTTTTATTATTTCCTATAGGTACCCAACAAGAGGTTAGACTAATCTGATGAAATAAGTAGATCTACTACATACATACATACATATGCTCACGCCTGTATTCCCCGAAGGGGTAGGCAGAGGTGTTGTAATCACAACACCCACTTTTCACCGAAGATGATTACGTGCCAACGTGACAGATGGCGAGTCCATCGCCGTCTCAGACACTTTACATACGTCATTGATTACTTCTCAGAAATATGCAGGTTTCCTCACGATGTTTTCCTTCACCGTAAAGCACGTGGTGTGAAATCACTGTACATAAGTTTTTTAGAAAAACTCATTGGTACAGGCCCCGCTGGGATTCGAACTTGCGTCGCTCAAACCTCAAGGCCACCACGGCTCTTAGTCATCTACTAACATTTCATAAGCATTTTTTACTAATTCTACGTATTTGTTGTCAACACTTGCATATACTCAAAAATTGATGCGCATTTTACATCAAAGGGCCACAGAATTTCCCAAGGAGGAAAATACAGTTTTGTAAGTCAGGTAATCTTGGATTTTACGTGTGTCGAAATGATATTTAAAACCGATCCCCAAATATCCTCACTATTTTCGCTGCACATTAATTATTCATGACGGACCATGTCTAAGAGTTTTTGATCCCACCAGCTGAATACGATTAAGATCAACATCTATACAGATAAAAACAAGTGTCTGTTTGCAATTCCATGATAAACGCTTTACTAAATTCATATGAAAGTATGTACGGTACTGTCTTACAAATAACACATTTTCTCCGTCTGTTTGTTCCGGCTAATATCCGAAAAGACTAGACCGATTTTAACAGGCTAATTTAAATAGCTAATGTTACAAGAAGTAACATAGGCTACTTGTATAAAAAAAAAACAATGTGGTTTGTGGTTCCGCGGGTCTCCCATGAAATTAAATCTACGCTGGTGAATTTAAATCTTTATACATTTATATTGTTAATTTATAATTACTATGCTCGTACGAAAATAGCTTAATATGGGTTACACCAGGGCCTCGACAACGTCACCCAATAGCCAGGGTCTAAGAATATGGCTATGGTATCCCCTGCCTGTCGTAAGAGGCGACTAGGCGGGGGCCGGAGGGGCCTGCTGGCGGTGGTCGGGGTGGGAGCTTTGACCACCGGCGCGGGCCCGGGAAGGTGGCCAAGCGATGTGGCTCGCGCTGCCTTGCACAGCGAGATCTTCAGGAGCGGCGTCACAGCTGCCCCGGGGATGTGCCCCGGCAAAGTGAGGGGGGACACCGGTGCGTTCTATCATAGTACCCAAAGTCCCCCCTGAGCGGTAAGAATCCCACATATCCCGATCTGCCTCTCCCAGGGCGGTCGGGGACCTTTTGAATGTTTCCCCCTCGTCAACAAAAAAAAAAGGGGTCTCGACAACGTAACATTATGCTCACGCTTTGCTAGTAGGAACAATAGGAAGGTACGGGAATGACATATGTCACGTGACTGATTTATGTCATTCCCATACATATTTTGCCTTGTGTTAACAAATAAAGGTTGAAATAAAACCAAATTTGTACAATCATCACACTGAACATTTAATTCTAAATCAAGTTAATAAACACAGCAGGAAATCATATCAGTCCATCGCACACTCTGTGGATAATATATTAAATTCTCCATCTATATGTTATATAAATAAATCTTTTGTACAATACTAACTTTAAACAAGTGAAATTTATTGTTTAAGAAGAGAGTTCAGAAAGTGAAGGCTCTAAGAATAGGTATTAATTGAAATTAAACTCTGATCAAAGGTATTAAAGTACAAAATGATATTGAGCTTACGCGAATATTTTACATACCTACTTTCATACCTAAAGCATATTTCGTAAGTTATGTAGAATAATCGAGACTATTTCGAATCAAAACTATTATATCAATAATCTACTGTAATAATGTTATATAATGTATTTGTGTTATATTATCAATTTTATTTATGTGCTTCATAAATCTATGTATTAGTTACATACAAGCCCTCTATATACATAAATATATTAGTGTTAAACACATACACGTGGCACACGACACTACAATTTGAGTTAATATTTGGTTTTATATTAATTCCTTAACTATCCCAAATGTATCGATTATAATCGATAGATCGAAGCGAATAATCGAATGTTGCACAAACTACCCACTAAATTGCACAAATCCAAACACTAATCTACACAATTACTCTAGTAGGACAAATATTTCACACATCTGGAAAACTATGCACATCGATACAACTTAATTTCGTCTCTATTACACTGCAATAAGGTATACATTTATTTTACAGACACTTACACACTAATTAATTTAATATTTATATTATAATTTCCGAAATAATAAATACGTGAAGAAATAAATAAAGAATAATCTTAAGAAAGTTACCATTTTTAGAGCAGAATTTATGAATGAGATCACAAGAGGTGCCTTTATCAATTAAGTAATAAATTTTGAAACACAATCTTAGGTTTTATGAAACAATAATTTAAGTATAATGTCACTAAACTTATTCAGAATTCATAATAAATGCGGTGAAACTTACGAGCTAGCGAAAAAAAATATACACCTTACTAATTAATTTACCGGAACGCCTTAGTGTCAGTTTTACACAAACAAACAAAACATGGTTATATCTTTGTATGTGTAGAACTTAATGTCTCTTACACGAGTCTCAATACAGGCTATCATCAATACGGATTTGTATATCAAGAGCTCCATTCTCAAAACCCTGAACTCTCAAAATTTACTATATCACAATTATTGCACATAAACACGAATGAGTGAAGTTTCTCGAAGCATAACACAAGTCAGAAAAGCATGGTAAATATTGATTAAGCAATTATCTATAGACAAATTAAATTTATGGGTCGGTTTGTAATTTGAAAAATCGAAAACGCATAAGAAGTGATACATACTATATTTTTTAATTAATCAGTTTCGTTCGGAGTAAAAGCCTAAAGCTTGAAATTCTGACGGTACTTCAATGACGTATGTAAAGTGTCTGAGAGGGCAATGGACTCACCATCTGTCTCGTTGGCACTTAATCATGTTTTGGTGAAAAGTGGGCGTTGTGATTACAACACCTCTGCCTACCCCTTCGGGGAATACAGGCGTGAGCATATGTATGTAAATTCTGACAGTTCGTTTATAGAAATGAAGTCTCCTAGGCATAACAATTGACTAATACAAAAGAACATATACAATATATTCTTTGAGAAAATAACTCCAGTTAAAGAATGCATTATGACGTAAAGAAAGAGTTTACAGTTTTTCAAAAAGCTAATATCTTTAAAGTTCAGCCGAACGCATATTTATAGCGTTATTTTTACATGCATTAACTTGTTTTAATAACATTGTCACATTAACCCGTTTAAGAAGACAAATGACACTATATATCTGTTTCTCTCGAACTAACTACACCTATCAGCTGGAACAGAAAAATTAAAACATTACAATTAGTTATTGCGTTATGAAAAATATTAAGTCAAAATTAACAATCGATCCAAACCAATTAAAACGTATCAAAATAATTTTTAAACGTTCACCAAATAGGTCACAATCGAAAAGTTGATGTTATATAATGTAAATGTGTCAAATCAAAAGTTGTACATACAGCAGGCCGCAAATGGAGTATATTTCTTATATATTTATATATTATAAGTGAAGTAAAGAAGGTTAGTGAACTATGTAAACTCAGTGACCTCCTTTACGTATCAATATATATAGTGTCTAACCAACTGGAAATAACGGATTGTGAAGAATATCTAATCCCACAGTGTTACGAAAAATTATAATTTTTTATAATTTTTTTGTGATCATGATCATTTGCAGAATTGTCCATTTGCGGTCCGCAATAATATAACAATATATAAAATACAACAAAATTTTGTCATTAACAAATTATGTTGCTTATATTTATTAGAAAATGACCCTACTAATTATTTATGCGACAAAAATGTTTTCTTTTTCAAACCCATAACGATACTAATGAGCGAAAGCGAGACAAAACATTAAACGCCATGCCGAAATCTTCAGTAGTCATATTCTAATAAATAATAATTCTCACAGCTACATATAATATGTGAGTTGCCTCTACACAATATGTAGCCAGACACATAAATAACGGTAAATAAGTTAAACATACAAACGTGTACATAATGTATACTTTATACACAAACCAGTGTACATTTATATATAAAATTCATGATTTATGCGTAATTCGGTGATTTATTTCAACAACTCGTATTGAACCTTATTTAACAGTACTTAAGGTTGAGATCTCACGTATTCAATCACCGAACATATGCTTTATATATATAAATAAAGAAAATGCAAGATAAATCGCAAATAAACTTCTCAGTCCAGCTTCTTAACATAATCACTAACGAAAATATATTATGTACATTCATTTCAAGAACCACAATATAAAAAATATGTTACTATAAGACATATTTTGCAATCTGTATTCATAAATCCCTAATATAAGGTGCTGAAATTCCAGTCATTTTACCCACTCAAAATTCAACCTTGCGAATAACTTTACAGACTACGACAGGTATCGTGGGACTTTCGACTTTACTCCAAGCGTTATAGAATACAAAATACATCACATAGGTGGTTCAATTCAAATAATTACCCTCAATATTTTCCATATTGGGGGTAGATCTACTTATGCTAATATTTACAGGACAGCGCTTATCTTAGTGCGGTGTATAAGTTGAGGACGCTTTTGTTCTCCTTATGCGATGGTGTTTTGGAGAAGACATTCCAGAAGCGGAGGGTCTCGTCCCCGGCGCCTGTGACGATCGCTTCCCCATCCGGGGACAGAGCTAGGTAGAGCACTCGGTACGAGTGACCAGTTAATTTTGCCACCTGGAAAAGATAAAGTAGAATATGAAGACGTGCCAAAATCGCCGTGTTTCATCTGATCTGTCCCTTCACATATTATTTATTTCTTCTCTCTCTCTCTTCTACACTGCTGCTTTTTCATTTACAGCTACCATGCATCGTGGCAGAGTACTTCAACGTACGCGCAGTCGTGCCTGAGAGGTGGAGTCACCGAGACTGAGAGTCACTGCGACACGCCTATAAATAATAGGATTCCGTACCTGTGTGAGCGATGGATATTTCCAGACCAGGATCTGGTTCTGCGAGTATCCGTGCGTGGAGACCAGCTCGCTCGAGTGCTTCGACCACGCCAAGTTGCACACTTGGGAACCTGCGCAACACACAAACACATTGTATAAATCATAGACATATTAATAAAATGCTTATTATCTCGTTTACAGAGAACTGTCTTAATTGGAAATGCTGAGTTGGTCTACTGCTGCGCTTGTCGCTTCGTATCAAAATCAGATGGCTACTTGCAACCCAAAGAAAAACAGGACGAAGATTCTTAAAGAAATACTATGCTCTTAATAGATAAAGTAATAAGGTTATCATCACAATTCAAATTGTTTAATTTGACACCTACTAAGCGCATATTATTAATTCTTTCCATTGAGCAGCGCTAAAATATCAGCAACTAAAATATCGATTACAATAAATTAAATACAATATATTGTTCGTAACGCTAGCGAGTATAGATTCACGAAAACGGTGCAAAACTCGTAATAATTGTGGTTCTGCTTAAGATCTACTAAAGTCTACTAAGGTCTACTGTGGTCTACTAAGGTCTACTGTGGTCTACTAAAGGTCTACTGCAAACATACCAGTATCAACACACTGCATGGGTTGCGAGGTGAGTGTATTCCAGAACCGAATGCATCGGTCGGCGGTGCCTCCGCCCGAGGCCAGCAGGCCGTGCTGGTGGGGAGACCACGCGATCGCCTTCACGGCCGCCACGTGCGCTGAATAAGTCTGCACCGGGGATGTTGAGTGCTGCAACGAAAAGTGCCTTCGTTAATAATTGGAACCTGGTTGACCGAACTCCCTACACACAAAATTTCATGAAAATCGTTGGAGCCGTTTCCGAGATTCAGATTATATACAAGAATTGCTCGTATAAAGGTAAAAAAAAGATGTTTGATACGCTATGCCCCGCGATTCATATTGCCGTACCCTAATTTTTTAAATAAATGTAGCCTAAATTAACCTTTGTAACTTCAAAGTAACATCGAATATCAGTCCCATTTAAATTAGCTCGAAAGCTAATCTCTGAAAATTGTGGACCGATAAACATAAAATATTTGTATTTATGTTTATTATTTAAATCAATAACTACTGGACAGATTATAAACATTACATATGTTCACGCCTGTATTCCCCGAAGGGGTAGGCAGAGGTATTGTAATCACAACACCCACTTTTCACCGAAGATGATTAAGTGCCACCGTGACAGAGGGTGAGTCTATCGCCGTCTCAGACACTATACATACGTCATTGAATTACTTTCTCAGAAATATGCAGGTTTCGTCACGATGTTTTCCTTCAGCGTAAAACAAGTGGTATGTAATCACTGTACATAAGTTCTTAACATAACATTATTTCAGCAATATACAGTTACATTATCACAGAGTAACATAGGCTATATCGTTAATCCTAATACTAAAAAACTGGCCAAGTTCAAAACGAACGAACGGTCACGCGTTATCTAAAAAACAAGCCAAATTCTGTTTTTGTTTTTGTATTTGTTGTAGTGTAACAGAAATACACAATCTGTGAGAATATCAACCGTCTAACTATCACGGTTCATCAGATATAGCCTGCTGACAGACGGACAGCGAAGTCCTAGTAATAGGGCCCCTTTGGGCACGGAGCCCTAAGAACAACAGGGGCCAACCATCATCGTTTAACCAGTACGTATTAAGAACTTCCTATGGATTATTAATGTAAGCTTCTCGTGATAACTATCTAGCTAGATTAGTACCTCCGCGTTACGTTATGCCCTCGCAACGATTATAGTTTACAGACCGTTTAATTAAATTACTGTTGGTAGAGCTAGGTCCCCAACTTCCCCTCATATATTTAGCGAAAAGTCGTAAAAGAACATAAAAAATTGCTCATATCCCTATACCATAACCCATAAAAGTTAAAACCAGTGTTGAGAGAGCGATAAAGTACTAAACTGTTAATTTAAAAACAGTTCGAATCCCAGCGGGGCCTGTACCAATGAGTTTTTCTAAAAAGAAACTTATGTACAGTAATTTCACACCACGTGCTTTACAGTGAAGGAAAACATCGTGAGGAAACCTGCATATTTCTGAGAAGTAATTCAAAGACGTATATATAGTTCCTGAGACGGCGATAGACTCACCATCTGTCACTTAATCAAAGTCGGTGAAAAGTGTTGTGATAATAACACCTCTGCCTCCCCCTTCGGGGAATACAGGCATGAGCATATGTATGGTTAACTAAAATTTTAATTAAGCCGAAAACTAGTTCCACTAACGTGAGAACAGCGCTAACAATAGCGAAATATTAACACAATCGTTTTGAATAATCGTTCCCACATTATTGCGGAAATCATTATCATCGGGGCATATACTATAAAGAATAACTCAATTTATAGACCACATCACATTACATACAAGTGGCATAGGATTGTTATCTTTGTACCATACAAACCACAAATGGGCTGTCTAATATTTAAAATTCTCATGTCGCGGTGTTTGTTACCAACAAAACGGCTGGACCGATTTATATCGAATGTTGTGTCTGAGAATCAGCAATCCATTTTATATACACCTAAATGATACGAGTGATATTTTGCTAAAACACCTCATCTTACCCCTTCGGGAACCTTTCTAGGATGGGGTCAGGTCACTTTATTTATGTATTTGTTTATTAAGCTAAATATCTCATTTAGATATTTTGAGAATGTCTCCTTTAGGATTCCTGAAAATATATGTATAAGGAAAAAATCGTACCATAGACCAAACGAAGAGTTTGTTGTCGTTCCCTCCGGAAGCGAGTGACTGCCCGTCCGGGGACCACTTCAGCCCGCACACCTCTTGTCTGTGGCCCTGCAGGACTCGCGCCGATTGGATTGCTGGAACGTTCAACAGGAGTATGTTATTTGAAAGTAAATCTATCCTATTAGTCCTACTAATATTATAAACGTGAATGTATAACCTACTGAATGGTTTTTATTATTATATTCAGATTTTCTCACGATGTACTGAGAAGCAATTCGGTATTACTCAAATTAAGTTTTTGGTAAACCTTAATGGTACAGTGACCGGTGACATTGGTCACTTGGTGGATCAAACAAGGGTATCAGACCGGAATAACTATCGGCCACTAAATCGGATGCTAAATTTCATAATTGGAATACCAAAAACATTTATATTTAAGCTGAAGATCAAACCCAGGACGTCGACATTTCAAATCAAGCTCATTAATACAGAGATGCGAGTTAATCAAACTTTCGCGATGTCATTAATATTGATCTATCAAATGGCGTATAACAGGATTTTTTGTAGAATTCAATCATTTCGTATAGAAACGCATAAGCCTGGGGCGCAAAAACTATTATATATAGATATTTTGTTATGAAACGATGACCTTGAAAGTTCAAATCTGTTTTGATGTAAATTTTAATCCGATTTTTTACAAAATTTTGTGGATATTTTTAGGGACAATAGAAAACAGGACGGGCAAGATGATTGGACACCTATTACGACATGACGCTTACATCAAAAACATCATAGAAGGGAAGATAGAAGGAAAGCGTAGAAGAGGGAGACCAAGGATTAGTTATATACAACAGCTCAAGGAAAAAGTCAACGTCATGTCGTACAAGGAAGTTAAAGTTTTGGCGGACAATAGAGAGGGTTGGCGATTGCTTCACCGACAAGAGCCTAGCTCTTAAATTAATGATGATGATTCTATTGACTCTTCGTACTTATCTAAATTGTAAGAATTTAATAATATATTTTCTTCCTATAACACATTCACTGCTAACATTTCATCTTCTTCGTAAATTCTCTAACAGTTGGACGCACAGACACGTCGTTAGCAGTGAACGCGCTAGAGAGGATTCAAGATACATGGTATTTAAAAAAACGTAGAAGAATATACGCATATACTAAAGTATGAAATAGTATTGCTTACGTGGTGTTCTGGTATCCCTCTGCCTGATGTGTCGATCTCTGGAGCCAGAGCTGAGTATATCACCGTTCCACGCGAGCGCACCCACACGAGCTATGTGCCCCTGCAGCTTCGTCACCTGACAAATAGGAAGCAATATACTAACAGGTTCCATCAAAAAATACCATAAGTATGCTGCACACCTTCACTCAGGGTCGAATTTACCCTATCGGGGCCCCTAGGCAATGCAATTCTGACGGCCGCTTTTCCCGTTTTTGAAATAACATAGATGTTTTCTTTATATCGGGTCATGGTGGCGGTGTTTGAGCAGTCGCCCATTACTCAAGCTAAGTAAATTCGAATCCTAACATCAATGATTCTTTCCAAGAACTTAAGCACAGTAATATTACCCCAAGTGCTTTAGGGATAAAAAAAACATCGTGAGAAAACCTGCATATGTCTAAGCAGTAATTCAAAGACGTATTTAAAGTGCCTGAGACTGCGATGGACTCACCCTATGTCACGTTGACACATTATCATATTTAATGACATGTTACATACAACATATCTGCTTACCCCTTCGGGGACCTTTCTGGGATGGCGTGAGCTTACTTTTACAGATGAGAAAGGCAAGGTAGTCAAAGAGACCAGAAAAACTAGCACTTGTAAAATAGAGCCCGCATATCATATAGGTACTACAGATGACAACGTGACAGATGATGAGTTCATTGCCGTCGCAGGCACTATACATTTCTCAGAGGTATGCAGGTTACCCCACGATGTTTTGCATCACAGCAAAACTCGTGATTGGAAATCGATTACGAGCCATAGGATTTATTAGACAATGATAAGTAAAGGCATTGCTATATTGTTGTATAAAATGAAATGTTATACAAGCGTGATTTGGGCACTACTTTGATTAGCATGTACACGTAATCTAGACTACTTTTTATAGGGAGTATTGAAAATTATCTTAAATTTTAACGCCGGTGGCAACACACTTGTTTAAATATAAGATAAAATAAATTAACATTGACACTAATTAAGATTTACATTAATTATGTTTGACTAGATCACATTTGTGTGTTTTTGATTTATCAATCGATTAGATAAATAATAACAGTGAAGTGTCTCACTGTAGTATTAAAAAAATAGTTTGCAAGATATAAATAAAATTAAATAAAGTAATATAAATATTGAATATGGATAATGCATATGTGCTGCAAGCCTAGGTGTTGCAAACCTTCAGAAGCTGCTTACCATCAGATATGCTTCCTTAAAAAATCAGAAATTGTGTGATTGGTCACCGTTTAGTTGCATTAAAAAACGCCAGAATTTATTGAAATTACGCGAACATGGATTCTGAGCAAGTACTCATCGTATCGCACCTTAGGAATCCTAATTCGGCCACCGCGACGGCGGCTAATATTGATGGGTGTACGCGCCGACACTTCTTGGAAATTCGACACTATAGATTTGCATACGTCTGTCAGTAACTACTTTGTAGACAATATCTATTTCTAGCTAACACAAATATATGAGGGAAGAGCCTACTATCCTCTATTACTACTGACGTCTTAACTCATAGCAAAAATACAAAACTGCCCTTTTCCTAGTATATAGCATGAGCAGTTGGTTTAAATCGTTTGTAAAGTGGAGGACCACAGTCCCTGGTCGGGCAACTTCAAATTCCAAACAGACACCCCTTTTTTTTCCAAAATCCTATTGTGTTCCTGCGGTGAGTTAGGTCGCCAGTGCTAAATGGGGCGGAAGAGTGGAATCGCTGTGCTAGTGTTAGAGTGGGACTCTTATTTTGTAATATGAAGCAATTCCATTGCGTGTGTGACTCTGGTGCTGGTCACGTTCAAAGGCTGCGGTGGCCGCTTCCGAATCCAAGAACGAGGTCCGAGCCCCGGCCGGGGTGCCCTTAGCCGTGTGGCTTAGTTTTTTAGTTTAAGCTCGGCTGGAGGCCCTTGGGTCTCGCCCTTTAGTCCGGTTAAGCAGTGGAGGTAACTCCCCCCTACCAACTGCGAGAACCATATCGTAAAAAAAAAAATCCAAGAAGTCCAAATAAAACTGCTTTAAGGTTACATATAACCCACTAACCGTAGGCACTTACTGCTCCGGTTAACCTAGTGTCACTCTCGTTTACTCTTTCAACGATTTTTAATCACCAACTCTATTTAACATCAAAACAGCTCCATACCTCTTTATTAACAGCTACGTCCCAAACGCTGATGTGTCCCTTCTGTGTCCCCACGGCGACCAGGTGTCCCCGTTCGCTCCAGGCCACTGACGTCACTGCATTACCCTCGGATGACAGGTCACACAGTCGCGTCACCTGTTCATAACCAGAAAATGTGATGCAAGTTCCTACACGTTACATGACTCAGCTTCGGTTGCTGCGAACTAAGATTGCAGATCACTTGACTTATATACCTAACGAAAATATATCTGTTTGGTGATCGGGAAATTCGAAGGGATATTTATGTGTATTAAGAAAAATATGCTAGAAAACTGAAGTAAAATATTTTTCAAATAACATAATAAATTTATGGGTACTTTAAAAATGCCTTAATGTATATACAAATGATTTTTTTATTTTTAAGTTGATATGTACTGCCAACCGATACCCTGAGCCAATAAGATTCGTCTGAGTCTATAATTTTATAGACCTGTATATAATTTTCATGTAAATTTACCTGACTAGTACAAGCGCTCCATAAGTAGACGCAGCTGCCGAGGCCGACACTGAGCACGTTCTGTTCTGACCAATCGACGAGGTTCAAATAGAAGTCGTCCTGCAACTCCGGCGCATCGAGCACCTTGAACGGGATCCGGGAGATCTTGCGCGTCGCCTTGCGCGGCGACCGGAGCAGCTTCTCCGACTTGGCCGATATTGGAGACAGGCTGTACGGTGACGGGTCTATGTTCTCCTGCGACAAAATAAACAGATACGGTTTATAAATGAAATCCTGGACTCAACTAAAGGAATCTAAACATAAAGATAAAAGAGATGGAACTTCTTTTAAACCAAGAATTATATTAGGTGATGTTGGAGATATTACATTTGGAGAGGGTGTTTTCTGTGAGGTATAATGAGAGATTAAAAGATTGCCAATTTATCATCTTTGGCAATCGTTACAGGTCGGTCGGAGGCCTAAAATAGTCTGATAACTGGTTTAACCCAGATCACAGATTTTCCTCGTTAAAGGGGTTGCGAAGGTCAGATGGCAGTCGCTTCGTATAAAAATCAGGTGATCAGCCAAATCGCGTTGAATCAAGTGCCGACCCCACCAATGTTTGGGATAAGGCCAGGGACGATGATGATAATGAGAGACTAAAGAGGATTGAGGTTTTCAGATTCAGAATCTCCTCTGAGCTTAATTTACTACCATGGTCGAACCCTATTGTGCAATCGGAGTTGCTAATATTGCTTGACCAAAGGGCATCATAAAATTGACATGAATCTACATCTAGAACAGTCCATTAAGCATTCACAATCATTAACCCTTTGGGTCGCATTCAATAACTAAGAAATAGCTCTATTACCCGACCGTGCCTTGATGACGCCAGTCATAAAGATAGACTGAAGTGTTGAATAAAATCTAACTGCTCGTAAAATACGACAAGTCATATTGGAAGTACACAACACAGTGGCCATTGGTTACTCGTTTTAATTAAAATTTGCCGTAACACGTATTGGTTACATTCAACTAAGCCTTTTATATTAATCTTGATAAGGAACCTGCCCTATCATGCCTATCATGGATATCTACAGCCTCAATAACTATTCCAAATAAAAAGCCTACTCTATTGACATTCTCATTATAAAGTTGTTATATAACTAATTAACACTGAGCTGATTTTTTTACGTTTTAAGGCAATCATCAAACAAAAACTTTGTGAAAAAGCATATTATGGTGTAACTGAGTATATTGATGATAGCCAAGCATGGCAATGAGTTGCTCACTCTTCTTTTAAGCCGTATTAAAACAACCCTATGCACACAAAAAGGGACACATGTGAAAAAAAACCATTACTTCTCCTAGCTGGTTTATATTTGGAAATTTATAGCAAAGAAATAATCCGGCTCGAAGGACCACTATGTTGAGTAAATATTCGGGCTTCGTACTGATAGAAGGTTTCTTCCTTTCCTCTCCTTTATTTATTTAATGGCGATGAGCTTAAGTAAAACTATTCCGCCAATGTCAAGTGATTGTTGAGAAAAATATCTTGTAAATTGTTAAAAATATGGTGAGGAACCCATATAGTTGTATTATATATGAATGACATAATGTCATTTTCCCTTTTAACATTTACTTTGTTTGACGCTGGCCATTCATGTGGCCAGCACTCGTAATTGACACAACAACCTGAGTTAATTTAAACTTAAAAGATGACGTCGGATGTCTATTTTTATTAAAAAACACAACGAGCTATAGATGATATTACTACTTTAACCACGCCTCCATATTTGTTATCTGTGGAACAATTACCACCGACTTCTGAATAAAAAAATTAAAAGTGCTAAGAAAAATTTATTTTTTTAAATACCGTATGAAAAACATAGACAGTGTAAAAGATATAAATGATGGCGGAATCATTACGGTTCAGAGTAATAAAACAACCAACATCTAATGTTAGAAATGACGAACGAGCAAAAACCATTGACAAATTGAATCTACTAATTTTAACACTACACGTTAGTGGCAAACAATATATTTTGATGATTGCAAATGGAAAAAACTAAATAGACAAAACGCATTCGAAACAATCGCCACATGAGGCAAAAGCTCTGTAAATCAAGCCTGACGAACCTCAACAAAAACTTATGACCCAACAAAAAAACAATCTGGACTTTTATTACAACTATAAGAATCATGAAAATGTCTAGACTTGAATATAAAAATATTTAAATTAGCTTTATGCAAAACCACTTTTTAAGCACTCTCAAAAAGGAGGTGGGTAAGCGGATTATAAGTGTAAAATTGGAGTTAGAAAAATGCAAAGTTTCTACTCTACTTGACAAACAGAACAAGACAAGTGCGCTCCTGAAGCGGAACGGTGGAGTCCTTGAAAGGTTCGCCTACCCGACAAGCCTTTTGTACCAACGTGCGGAAAAAAACACTGAAAAAACCACACGGTAAACTTAACGCGCACATTTTGATACCGTCTCGATTTGTCAGCGATTTTTTTGCATCATGCCTTCAATTAATCACAAATTTCTAAGGCTACTTTATACGTATAAAATAGGCACTAATAACTTTAGAATTCGTTTACACTCCATCATAATGTCATTAATAATGTATTAATGCTAATAAGTGTTCAATAATAATAACACTCACTTGGAAATGCTCTTAAACTACACGTGTCTAATACTTATTGAGGAACATGGTTACGTCTCAAGACCTGTCTGGACTGATCCTTATATCAACATAGCATGAGTAAAGAAACCATTAAGATCAACAATTATTTATTAAGACATAAAACAGACATTTATTTTGTTTATTACCCTCGAAAAAGGCATTTCGGCGACAGTATTTAATGTGAGTTTTCGCACCGACAAGCGCAAAGTTAAATTCAAAGTAATTCGCTGCAAAAAGTGCAGAGTACAGTAAACTCGGTTGTTTAACGTCCGTGAACTCGCTTTTATTGCGAGTCCTAAGTAATCTAGATGAATAACACCTTCATAAAGAGACTCCAAACATCGTGAGACACAACGTGGGATGCCATTACCATATTTGTATTTTGGTCCTGACAATAATTCTTTTATTGTCGAGGCGTAGAATTAAGCAGCGTGGGTGCACGATATTGGTAGTTTAGTTGGCAGAAGTGGCCCTTTTTATAACTATAAGGAAACGGGTACAAAAGGTGTCGTTTATCGCTCGAATACACTTTAGTGCAATGTAACTGAACCGGGCAAACAGTTGGACGGGACGCCTACGACAGTCGAAAACAAGGTTACACAAGGGAACAATAAACATGAATGTTTACAGACAAGCGCACTCTCAATAAATATAGCTGATAAAGACAAGATTTACATGTTAATACAGCGAGATATCACGTACGTACGACACCGTTACAATGTCCCAATTGATCAGTGACGTATGGGTCCGAACCATCGCAAAAAAATTCGACTAAAGATGAATGAAAAATAACGGTCAGCTGAAACAAGATTGAAAGTGCATCAAGGTATGCACGGTGATTAATTCACAACCGCCACTTAAGGAGCTATTGACTTAACAGATGCCCCGCCTCCAATGGTCGACGACATAATGACCTTGATAGTCTAAATTAAGTGCATATTATTTGATTGCGTAATACAACATGCCTGCAGCAAATTGCAACTGGTTTTCGACAACCCAAACAGGTGTGTCAGCTGAGATTTGAGAGGATAAAGAGTACGTCGACACAGTCGTCGTTGTAACGCCGACTAGTTTAGAAAGATTACTTATTTATTTATAGCATTTCTCAAAGTTGACATCATCTTGAGTCTAGACTTCAAAACGTACACACCGGATTACGTCGACCTAGCTGCCGCGTGCACGGCTAATGCATTTGCCACATTCACTTTGTTTCGCCTAATAATTACATTACCAACAATTTGGGAGGGATCTCTCAAGACATTGCGTTTCAATTATAACGGAACAAGAGAGTGTTACTTTTATATGAGACGACCAATCGCTTAATTGGACAGATTACATCAAGTACATCATAACATAATTACGTACAAGATTCAGTGTAAGAAAGAAGCTGAATATAGGCAGCATTATAATGTTACGGACGTCCATTACAAAAAGAGTGTTCTCTAACAATTTTATTTTACTAATGCTGTTTTGATTACGAGAATTATATTTTTTACGCAATCCCAATTTGTGAACAGATTTGCTAGTCACGTCACACGGTAAATAAGTTGGGTCACGTCATGTTGTAATAAATGAGCGTTTACCTAACTACCTCTGCATACCTACACTTTGCGAGATTCAACAACTCTCAAATTGGTTACCTACACTTTGCGAGAGTCAACAACTCACAAAGTGGTTATCTTTCTTGAAGTATTTCCTACAAGCAACGTGAAGGACGACAGCGAAAATATATTTTTACCTCCACATCCACAGCCTTAATAACTACGAATGATTAACACCTAAACACCAACTTACACGTCAGAATAAAATTAATGTTATAAAAACACCAGTAGCTAATACCTACAAATTTGTAATGCTACGTAACTGACCAATTTTATTTAAAGATGAATTATAGCTACAATTTAATAATAAGTTGAATTAGGTAGATACGACGGCAGAGATCACATTTTGAAATTACATACGTAGCCGTGTCTAACCAAAGATAGGACCAAATTGTCTACTTCCTGAAGCTACAATTGCCTTATTCAAAACGAATAGACAAAAAGCTGCACACAATGGAGCATACAATTGTCCGCTCCGGTCTAACTCCAGACTACAAAACGTGTACTAACATCTAGCAATCTCATTCAAACTGCAAAAAGTGCACATAATACAATCTAGAGAAAAAAAAACTCGATAAACTAGTGTGCATCCAATCGAACATAATATATTACTTCCTAATGATACAAATTCAGTATTTAGAAAACATAAAAGAAAAATTCTATGTCCATCCGAAACCACAATGATGTAAGATGAATGAGCAATCAGAATATAAGTTTGTTAACCCCAGACAGCAGACACATAAAAAGCTATAAATCCAGCAGGTAGTGATACTAGATCGTAGATAGCAGATTGATTGGTACTATAAATGGGATCCTGTGACCTGTACGGATCCGTAAGCAGGTCACGTCGCCAGCGGTGCAATAAAACAATTGACCAAAATGCAGGTCCTATTGAACTGTGTAACTTTTCAGCCACCATTTAAAGTATATGCCAAGAATATAAATGGTAATAAAACACGGTGAGCTCCTTCAAATGTCACCGCGGCCGGGAGCAATGAATTTAGATGCATATCAGTGTACAGTGATTTCAATTAACATTAACATAGCCACGTGTCCGGATCATTGAAGCGTGTACAAGTGTTGCGCAAGAGCAGCGTTCATTATTTCTGACTGTTTTAGGAATGCTGTTAAAAAGTGATCAGGTGTCAAGAAAGCGGCCTCGTTGCAACACCGTCAGTTTTTCTTTTTTCCAATTTTCACGGCAAATCCGGCGTATCGATGGGGATCAATAATACTGTACTGAGACACTGTCATGCTTTTATTTCTGTTGCAACATGAAATCGCTCACTGTATCATTGAGATTATCTAGAGATGTTTTTAGAAAGTGACGATGGAGACTTCAAGGTTCTAATACTTATAACTACTTGAAGCGAAGGTGGTCGTAACGAACCTCATGGTTCAATTGACTTAGTGTCAACATAACGTAACCCTACCGGGCCTCGATGGCAAAAAGCCACAGCAAACAAGGACTTGTGCAAATACAGATGAAAAAAAATTAAGGCTAAGCAGAGGCCTCACGCAAATCCAATAGCTCATCGGTAAGTATAGTTTGTTGTTTGAGTAAACAAACCAGTGAGCGAACACGGATGGGCACTTCTGATGGCCGGTTCAACGGCTGACGAAGCCACGGGAGCCGCTCATGCGCACCATTAACCTCACATATTTGTCCTTTTTGAAATAATGCAAACTTGTTCTGTTAAAATCTCTCGTTTTTTCTGCAGCCTCGCAAATCTCGAGGCACTTATTAAAATGTATATTCCGCTGCAATTTTAATCTCTAATCTGCAGGATATGTTTTTATAACTATCTTAAGAATAACAATAGCGGCAAACGAACTCAATGCTTAAATATCAAAGGCCAAACCTAGGCATCAGATACCTGTAGCTAGCATCGAAGTCATTGTAATGATAAATGAAGCGCGTCGTGTGATGTGTCAGTCGTCAATAGTGTCGTATCTGGAAACGTGTCCAGTATCAGATAACAATTTGGACATCTGCATTGCGATTAGCATGTTGTTAATGTCAATCAATGCTTTCGTTTCATTGTGCGTATGCAAAAAAATCATAAATAATCGTATACGTGTCGGTGACTGAGCTATGAGCTATAAGCTATCCAAGGTTACGGGTATCCATATCTGATGGAGTGGTAAAAAATAATTTCGATATAATTAACGAGAAATTCCTATCGAGATGTCTTTGAAATTAAAAGAGCACCCACACAATGATCCAGAAACGTGACTGTGCAGCAATTCGGGGGACAATCTAAGACATGATCTAGATTGTAACTTCGGCCACGGCAGCCGGCGGACGTGTGTCCAAAAACAACTACAAAGAAATCGATTTCATGCAGTTAGATAAAAAATTAAAAGAAAAAATGCATTCGTAGGAATTGGCATAAGCAAAAATTACCGCATCATCCCCTGGCAATGACCTTAGTCTAGACTAAACATTATAATATCTACCTCTGGTACCTGCGCCAAAAAAACATTATAATAAATAACCACTTGATGAGCAAATATGTTTTTATCACCGGCCATTTTAAACTATTACTTTGCAAATGTAGAAGCATTAATGTATCCGACTATTTTTATATAAATAATTGCTCGCTTGCACCAATCATTTGGTTGAGACTAATGGATTTTACATACGTTTTTATGTCTAATCGCGTAATAGTGACGGATGATTTACTAAAAGCATCATAGTTTTAATTAAAAAATAATTTAACATATTTTTGAATATCACGTGACTATTATTAATTTGCATTAATCACTTTTTAACGTGTGTGCCTTTCTTGGTTCGCGGACGGAATTGATTAAATAAGCGTGAAACAATAGGATTTGAAAGATATTTCTATTACTCGGTGAACATCTTAAAAATTAGCATCAGAAGGCAATTTGGACCGCGAGTACTTTTTGCATCGCTGCAAAAATGCGTCACGGTGAAACGCTTCGTGCGTTGAAAATTTTGATCACGGACTCGTCCAGGCTTCCTCTGACGCGATGGAAAAAATCAGCAGCCATCAAGATGCTATCAGACCGATGAACCCTAGGATCACACGCATCATTGAAATGCGCAGGCGCAAAATCTGTAAATTGCAAAACGTCTAGACTTTTATCCGTTCAAGGACTCTCGTGCAAAAGGCATTAGATAAAGCCGTGACGTTTCGATTCGTCGCGCCTGCCACACTACCGCGATACCAGCGCTCGTTTCTATCTCTCCAATTATTGCTGACCATACAAAAGCAGGCGCAACACACGATACATATTTTAAACCAATCAGTCCAGAAAACGTATTGAAAAAGAAGTAAATAGCCTACAAAGATCATTAAAGTTCGATAATACTCATTCCAGTGTCATCATGTGAAAATAAATAAAATATCACGGAACGGAACCAATGCGGAAATGTCTTTTGCTCCCAACCATTCACGGCTAGCTAAAAGCGAGCAAAATTCACAAGAATGTAGCGCAATCATAGAAACAATCGAATTATGAGCCGCAACGGAACAAAATAAAATTCCGCGATTGTCTGGCTACACGAACAAAGATTTATTTGAAGACGCACCGAGAATTAAATCGGATAACAATGCATTTTATTATGTCCCAAAATTTGTATTCAATGCATAATGCACGCGTAATTCAGTGGGTGGTAACAGATTTAGAATGTCATGAATAGATTTATCTTTTATTCGATTCGGTTGGTTTGACTTGACCGTACGGGCCGTTAAGTAACCTATAACCTCGTACGAGATGATGGTTTTTTCAATTAAGAGTCGCTGACAGCAATGCGCGTGAGCAGCCAGCAACCGGGTCGTGCTTCACCATCATCACTCTGAAACTGACAAGCGACTAATGCACGCGAAGGTGTACTCACTTTTGGTAATAAAAAATAAATAATGTTTTTAACTTTTTATTACTGATGTTAATATGGACGGTAAAAACTTTAGAGCTCGCAAAAAGCAACGTTCCGGCCAGAAATAGTATAGTGAGGCTGGTGTTACAGGTAACATTTCAAAGAATGCAAATGAAAATGTACTCTAAATGTATTTTATTTCATATTGTAAGTATACCAATAATTTTAATTTACAAAGATACGAATCAGTTAAAATTTATTTTTTATGGCCCGAATCTCAGGAAGACGTGGCAATCGTGTCCTGTTTACGTGTCGTTTAAGACCCATAAAACGCATTCCCTGCGGAGCAAAATGCAAAGTTGGACATCCTAAAACGTGCGTCGATAAAATTTCAATACCTAATTTATAATTTTAGGTCGTTGTCGCCAATGAGTGATGTCAGACAGACGGACAGACAAATGACAGGACCAACATTATTGCACGCTAAAAAAACAATGGCATTGTATTGCTAATGTAATGGACGATCGAAAAAACGATGCAAAAGGATAAATATTTAAAAATGTCTTTAAATATGATTTGCATTCGGTAGAAAGACAGTAAAAAATGTGCAAAAAAAGCTGGGTGCTCTGTTGATTAGCATATCCTTATTGTCACTCATACGCTAAACGCTTCGCTCGCGATAATTGACACACAAAGGAATTTAGACACCGACATACACCCAAAGTGTGTGTTTTACACAGTATTCTGTGGGTTTATACATCCATTATGAAAAGTTTACTTGATTTTAATATGTATCGGACTCATATGAATCAAGTTGTGATTTACATAATGCAATAGAAGATTCGGCACATGACGATCGAATTTGTGAGGGAACTTAAGAATTCCCAAGGGCATGTGGCATTCGGTGAAAACGCTAACTTCCTAGAGTGTGTTAATATAAGCAACGTAATATAAGCGGTAAAATATTATCAACACAACACGTGGGTAAATTTGCAAGAAACGGACATTCAATATGCAATTCTTGTTACAAAAGACATGCCGAATCGAGTCAGCGATTTAGTTGAAACAATACTCTACGACGCAAATGGAAGTTTGCACTCTCAAAGTAATTTAATTTAGCACGATGACGAGATTTTAATGCATGATATTTCCAGAAGGATCTAAAACCAAAAAATATTTATATATTCTGGATACAAAAAAGTTTTAAATAAATTTCATAGCCATAGACTATAAAATTGTCCCCGAAGGTACCAGAGGTGTTGTAACAACAACACCCAAATTTCACCGAATATTATTATTGGCAACGTGACAAAAGGGCGAGTCCATCGCAGTCTCATGCACTATACATAGACCTTTGAATTTATTCTCAGACATATGCAGGTTTCCTCACGATGTTATCCTTCACCGTAAAGCGCATAGTGTGAAATCACTGTACAGGCCCCGCTGGGATTCGAACTTACGTCGCTTGCATAGCAGGCGACTGCCCAAACCCCGAAGCCACCACGGCTCAAGGATTAAATTCATTTCAAATCATGACGTCATTATAACTTTTGAATACAGCAGTAGCAGATACATTGAATAGAACTAGAGTGCTAAATGAATCCGTAGGTGCCCGCATGTGGGTAGAGGCGTTCGATTGTAAACCAGATCATGAACCAATGATTCATAACGTGATCGATGTGAATTTCAATTCAGTGTTAGTGAATCTCTACACACAAACAAAAACACACAAATATTAGTGTAAAATTACTTGAAATCAACCAAAATCTCTTATTTCAGCTCAGTGGCTATGCAAACGAATGCATGATGTGCACTCTCCTAAAGCTAAAAACGACACGAAATATTTTATAAATCGTCCTCGTATCGATATCAGCCTTTTTAAGATTTCTTTGAAATCAATAAGTTTGTTATTTTTAAAACCTTAGGTGTCACTACTGTGTCGGGTTCGCATTAGATGGAGCATTTTATGCGACACGGCGGCATATTGCCACATTTAGTTTGGACTCGCAGAGGTTAAGTGCACGAGTCAATGCAATTACTGCGCATTACATTTCCGGGTCGTGTGAAGTTTTTGGCAATATCGTTCAAGTTTTTAGAATTCTTAAAAAGATAACTTCGCAATGGTACGTGGGATTTCAGATATCCTAAATCTATACTAATATAAAAAGCTGAAGAGTTTGTTTGTTTGCTTGAAAGCGCTATCTCAGAAAGTGCTGCTCCGATTTGTAAAAATATTTCAGTGTTAGCCCAAATGAACTAATCCACGCACACGAAGTCGCGGGCAGAAGTTAGTACAGAATAGAAGACAGCCCAAAAGAGAAGCTAAGACAGTTGTGGTCTTTATTTTCATGGTCTGGAGGATGTCAATCGATGACGTTTTGAAGACCTTTTGATAAAGAAGTTCAATGAAATATAGTAGCTGTTATGCTGAATTGTGAGACTAGGGGTTATTGTTGCCGTAAAGTGAATAGCAGAAGATGTTAACTGGTTGAATCAAAACCGGTTATAATTAGCCATAATGTGTGCACTTTTTACAACAGCAAGTAATAAAATCTTTAAATTATCTAGACATACGAGTCGCGCACAATTTCGTCCGTCCACATAAATAAAGTTACATCCCAAATAATTCAGAACATGCAAATGCTTTTTTATTAGCAATAAAACAAAGTTGTAAAAAGTGCATAATGACAATAAGCCAATCGGCTCACATCTTAAACTCATCAACTTTGTGGAAAAAATCTCGCATCGAATACATCACCTTGAAGGAACCAATAAATATCCGAGAGACATCAAAGCCAAACTAAATCTGGTATTTAGGGAGATAAATTTATCATCAAACCATCCAGACAAAATTCATTATGCGGTAACGTAAATCAAAAATTACAGCACAAAAACCCGCAAATTAGCAATCATGCTTTGATTCTTCGTCAGAGAATCAGTTTTATAGGCGTCTAATAAATATTTGGTTGCAATTAAACCGATGGCAGTCTGGCTTGGCTTGCATTATCATTTACTGGTAAGATAAGAGCTAATTAGAATATCTTATTTTTAATGATTATTAGGTACTAGCGGACGTCACGAGGTTTAACCCGTGTAGTTCCTGTTCCCATGGGAGTGTGGGAATTAAATATAGCCTATATTGCTCGGTAATAATGTAGCTATCCATCGCTGAAAGAATTTTCAAAGCGATCCAGTACTTTTGAGTAAATTGGTTAAAAACATACATAAAAATCTTTCTTATTATAGTATAGAGATAAAGTTAAGCAATAAGGGTTTCTGAGCAGACGAGGTGTTCTTGGTGAGAAGGAATTTCGAAAAGCGAAGCTGTGGGCAGAAACGAGTAAGTACTTTAGTTTATGAGGATACAGGCGACTGGGACCACTAGCTAACTGGAACCGCGTTCCCAGTTGCCTGTTATTTTTTTTATTTATGTTTATTATCAGGCAAGTGGGACCACTCGTAATTATAACCAGAAATTAATTGTTTAAACCGGTTTATAGTAACGATAGCAGAAAAAGTGTCGCAAATAAAATAATATACACATGTACATAATGTAAATGGGCACGCCGCGCCATCCCAGAAGGGTATCCGAAAAGAAGTAGGCATTCGCTGTATTTCTAATTTTTTTTTAAGATTTATTTAGCACCACATATTTTACACGGTTGCCATGCAATACCTTCGGTTATTAAAAGGCAACTAGATTCAGAATGAAAATCAATTCCACCATTAACCACGGAACCATACATAAATGTCGGTTCGATACGCTCTCGTCCGGTTTATTTTTAATATATTATTGCAAACGCATCGCAAATTGTATGTGAACCTGTGTTTACGGCGCAAAGCTTTTAATGTGGCGATGTATTTGGGAACTTTATAGAGGTAATCGTAACACAGGCTAACTAAAATGACGTTTACTTAATTATTAATTCGATGTAACACGATCATATCGGGTTGAGCTAATGATGCTAATTTTAAGCCATCGGACGATTTGAATATATCGATTGGACCATAATCACACATTAGGGTATCGTCGTGGCAGGTCCACTATTTGTCAAAAATTATGTTTATTTACGACCATAACAACAGATTACAATCTGTGTAGGGACACTCAAATGCAAAAATATGCATTTAAGCACACCGCGTTTAATTCATATAACTAGCTGATACCCGCCATTCTGCATTGAAATGATTGAATTAGGTGGCTCTTGATCATTGACAGTAAAGTTAAAAAACAAAACAAAATTGTGTTCATAAATTTTCACATTAGTGATTCCGTCGCGAATATTGAGCGCGGAACGAAAAATAGTGGGGATAGCTTAATCACGCTCGCAACCTGCGCATTGAAGGCCAGCGCTCAAAACTGGTGACATGACGATACTTACAATAAGTAAACTAAATTTCGTTTATATAAGGTAAGCTGCTAAATTGTCATAGACATAAACAGACGAAGGCTCTATCAAATGAGTAAGGTTTTTTTAATGTCCCGACAATAAATCATAAAATGTTATTTATACCCTGTTCGCAGGAAACCTGTCTATAAGTTGACAAACTGGCGTCATACTACAGTATTTGTGTCTACATATAATTATGAATTTACCTGGTCTCAAATTACAATGGCTATTACTGACAGCATGACACAGGAAAACGTCGCCAATGATGAACAGGGGTCATGGCTGTCCATTTGATGCTCAATAAATTAAATCTAATACATTATAATAACACTCAGGTAGTGTTATGCTTATCCTTACTAATCTATACTTACTAATATTCTAAAGAGGTGTTTTTTTGTTTGTACCGAATAGGCTTGGAAACTATTGGACCGTTTTTTTTTAATTCTTTCGCTACTAGAATCTGTATTATCTAAGAATATATATTATAGCACACTCGGGACTATTTAATTATAAAGAGTTGTTTGTAAATTTGTATGTATGAGGTAAACTTTGACACAGCTCGTTTGAAAAATATTCACTATATGTACAATATATATTTTACATCTGTGCATTTGGCTCACTAGAATGTAATCGCCTCACTGTTTCCTTGTTTTGTCTATGTACATTTCTTACTACTTCCTGTTGTCTATGAGCACGCTCTCTCTCTTCTTTTCTTGCCGCCATTACACGCATAACACAATTTTTGTATTAATTTTATTTGGTGTCCATTTTAATATAAATCGTAATATCAGAGCTGCATTTCAACTATATATCGCCCACTATATTGAGCAGCATGATCTCTCTGGCCTTATCCAATAAATTTTTGGGTCGGATTTGATTAAACCTAATGTGGCTGATCACGTGATTTTTACACAAAGCGACTACCATATGACTTTCGCAACCCCTATTACGAGGAACATCTGGGTTGAACTGGCATTTAAAAGATGAAAAGTGGGTATTGTTATGACAATACCTCTGCCTACCACTTCGGTGAATACAGGAGTGAACTTTCTTAGACTTCGGACCGACTTGTAATGATTGTCAAAGATGTTAAGACTTTCACAATATTTATATATTTTGTCCAAAATATTTAGTTATCGTAGTAGTATGTAAATATTTTAGGCATTTAATAATACAATTTTGTTCCACATTAGTATTGAGCGATGATATTAAGTATTGCCAACGTGACGGATGCTGAGCACGTGGCTATTTTCAGACAGTCTTATAAAATGCCATACACGTTACTTCCTACTCTCAAAAATAACGAATTACCTAAGCTCCCTGAACTCAATACCCTTCATTAAAAAAACTAAAGACTAAGATTAGACTTACGGATTTAATAAGGTATGGTTTAAGCAAAATTTCTTTATAAGTTCCATAAACCGGTAGTTTCGAGGCATTCCCAAACAGAGGACACAAATAATTCGAATACTCTACAAATAAAAACTTACTTCGGCGCTGTAAATAGGCGCTCTGAATCTGAACACTGACGGCATGTAGTTGTGATTCCTGGCCGCCGAAGACAGCTGTACAGATCCGAGAGCCGACTTGTTCTCTGAGCACGACGTGGGTGGTCCCCTGAGCTCCTCAATCTGTGCTCCCAGCAGCTCATTCTTTAACAGACAGCTGTAGGCGTGGTGGTCCCTGCCGCCGCCGTTCCCGTCACTACCGCCACCATCGCCGCGGGCCTTCTTAGCTGGCTGGTTCTCTGTGCCTCTGTATTTTGCTGGAACAAAAGACAACAACATTATAAAAATAAATTATTTATGTAAAATTATAAAAATGTACATAAACCAATTAAGTTTCCAATATTAAATCCATAAATGTATACATACTCTATATTCTCTATACATACAGATAAATAAAATCGAAGTGTCTGTTTGTAATTCCAAAATAACAGCTTTTCACTAAAAACATATGAAAGTACACAAGGTACAGAAATTAAAAAAAAAATGTTTTTAAGCTGTCCGGCTCTTTGTTTTGGTTTATCTCCGAAACGGCTGGACCAGTTTTAAAGGGACTATCACTGGAAGATAGCTAATATTACAAAGAGTAACTTAGGCTAGATTTATTTAAAACATTAAGGGTTCCGCGGGTCACCAATGAAAAAAGTCTATGCTGGTAAACAAAAAAATGTATACACAACTGGCATGAAACATAAATATGTATTGATAAATATAGGGCCAAGACTGAATCCATGACGAAAATTAGCATACATCCAGAATCCGACGAACGCTTTCAGCAACATTCCCAATTCACGCAATGTTACGGTTTGTAACGATATCGTGACTACTTGTCGTTGAATATTTGTATTATTATGGGAAACAGCATTCAAAATTAAATACAAAATGTTCAAGTAGGTAGGTAGTTAAGTGATATTTTAAAAGCGGAAAATAATATTATACATCACCATAAACATGGGATATTTATCCCACTATTTTGTTTTGGTAACGGGAAAAAGTATTTGTTTATTTATACAACAATGACAAACGATTATTTCACTAACCACGTTGACGCCTCATTCGCGTCCTACCTATAACTATTTATTAAGTTAGAACATAATTTATTTCACTTTAGATTTATTTGGTTGACAACACCGCCCGGCGTGACCTGTCAAAACCATATGCTTTACTCCGGCGCGTGCCATGTGACTCACGCTTAAAAAAACACTCAAGTTTTTTACTTCTCAAATACGATTAAGAAAACCTCATGTCATAGGATTGGATGGGTACCTATTTATCTTGAATAAATTATTTATCGTTTAAACTTAAATTGAATCTAGTTTGGTCTCAACACCGTTTTGGCAATATGATGTCCAGAATTTAATGATTTAAACAAATAATAATACTAATAAATTAATTACCACCATGGAATTTCCATAAACGATGAGGAAGGAACAAAAGATGGGTCGACTAGTCACTGCATAGAATAACAGTGACGAAACGACTGTATTAAAATAAAAATAAATAAACAAATCTCATGCCATTCATATAGGATCCATGCCATTCCGAAGGGGTAAGCAAAGGTGTTGTAACAACAACACCCACATCTCACCGCATATGAATTACCAAAGTGACAGAAGGCGAGTCGATCACCGTCTCGGGCACTATAAGCATTTGAATTACTTTTCAGACATATGCAGGTTTCCTCATTAATAATTTAATGCATTTATTTTCATAAAGTCTACATTGTCTAAATAGGGAAACAAATAAAGAAGCAAAAATTATTCCATGAAGTTAGAAGTCGTACGTCATCAACGTGAAATTCATACACACGTTTTACAAAATGAACTCAATACACGTGAGGGCATCAGCACACACCTATGTTTAAATATGACACCTATAAAATATCTGTAACACATGCTAATCCGCAACGCGGGAGACTGTGCCAAATATACCACATCCCCTTAACCAATGCAAAGAATTAAAGAGCTCTTTAGGTGTGTGATTCACGGAACAGAGCACAATGCAACCGAGTGTCATGATTCACGAGACGTAGATGGAAAGCCATATGCTAATGTCTAACCACGATCACGAGTATTGTTATTAGTGACAGTATCGAAACATGCTCGCTATACGTCCAAAGGTAAGTATCGTTGGGTTCGTTTCATGGGGGGCCCGCGGAACCGTAATGTTCTTTTTTACATTAAAGTAGACTAAGTTACTCCTTGTAAAATTTGCTATCTGCCAGTGAAAGTGTCGTAAAAATCGGTCCAGCCATTTCAGAGATAAGCCAAAAAAAACAGTCAGACAGACAGAGAAATTAAAAAAAAAATATACCGTATAATCTTTAATTTATGCATTTATTAAAAAGTTGTCATTTTGGAATTACAAGTAGACACTTCAAATTTATTTATCTGTATACATAGAAGATGTATAGATATATAAGTTTCAGTTTTAAGTTCGCAAAGTTCCTAACATGGTTCTTATTCATTTTAAGTTTACGCCCGAACGCCGTCCGCAAAAATATTATATTGCGTTTATATTTTCAAAACCTACTTCAATTAAATTATTTAGTCAACGAAAATTTTGAGTTATTAATAAAAACGGTACTGAAACTTCGTTTCCGGAGAATGAGGGTACACCATCTAATTCCAAAAATAAATTCTAAAAATATATTTCCGTGTAGCATCTATTATCTTCAATCGATTGGAAAACTTTCCCAGCCATAGAGGTTGATGCACTTCCCATTCTAGCGGACGTCGGAAGTTTGCCCCCTAAATTGCATTACAATACTAAAACTAATGAATAAAAATAACAAATTCAATTGTTCTCCTGTTCACCGTCGCGTATAAGTTCAATCACACCTCTTCCTTCCTGAGGCCCGGCCGTACATGGCACGGACGTTATACTTACACCTATATTTGGTCACCTACGTGACAAACCATTGGTCAAACCAGCATAATTAATTTCTACCATCGCCAAATCGGTCAACTTCCTGGCAAACGCGAATATACGCTGAATTCACCGAGTATTAGAGTTCATTTTGCCGGGATAGGTGTGTATTAATCTATGTCTAACCGTCTTTTGCAAGGCCTCCTCCTACGTGGAATCTGCCCACATCCAATTCTGTGGAGAACGGTCTCAAATTGATCCAACCAAACCGACAAACACAACTGAAATTACGATAGATTGGTGCCCGGTGATACCGCACAAATAAACGAACGATGTTACAGTAAAGATAGAAGATATAAAACTAATTTAACCAGTTAAGGAAGACGTAGCACATGACAAATAGAACGCAAGTTAACTGCCGTTGAAAGTAAATAAATAAAATAAATATGCTCACGCCATCCCAGAAGTGTCCCCGAAGAGGTAAGCAGAGGTGAAATGATGGTGTTGTTGTTACAACACCATCATTTCACCGAATATGATTAAGTGCCATCGTGACAGAGGGTGAGCCCATCGCCGTCTCGAGCACTATACATACGCCTTTGAATTTCTTCTCAGACATATGCAGCTTTCTTCACGATGTTTTCCTTCACCGTACAGCACGAGTTGTGAAAAGTTTTTAGAAAAACTTATAGATACAGGCCCCGTTGGGATTTGAATTCTGGCCGTCGCTTGAGTAGCAGGCGACTGCTCAAACCCCGAGACCACCACGGCATTTTCACCGTTGAAAGTAATGTTAGATAATGTTTGTAGTAAATCAAATGTAGCGATAAGTAATGACTATCAATTGGAATTCATTGAAAGTGTGTCATGCACTCGAGAATGTGTGTTATCAGTTTAGTAGCAGAAAATAGTGTAATAGTTTTCTATTCAGTTTACAACATAGTGCAAAGCAAAATAACAACTGAACTCAAATGAGTAAAAGCAAATCTTAATTAATCAGTAGGTACTCAAACAAATGCAGAATCATTCCTATGAGAAGCAAGTCGCAAAGTTAAGCACGTTAACTAAGTACAAAGTATCGACGTGCATAGAAATCAATTTGCTTAACAAATGCTTTGAATTGGTTTCAACTCTCCGAACTAAGATAAAGCAAGCAGTAACTAACTAACAAATAATAATAGCAACATCGTAACAAACGTTCCCAGTGGCAGGTGCACGAATAAGTCTCGATAACATGACCTAGATCGAACCAACGATACTATTGGATTTGACGATATAGCTATGTACTACGGCTTATAGGAGCCAGCCGTCGGCAAAGCGTTTAGTGCCTAGAACTGGTTAGACTTCAATTATTATCATTAGATAGGGCCGAGCCACCGACTTCCTTATAAGATAGCCACGGGAGAATTACAAGGAGACACAGTATACATATAAACTTAGTATAAGCAGTGTGGAAACTAGGCCTTATTTTATATGAAATAACAAAGTGTGCTCCATTGGAGCGCGAGGATCAACTGTCACTTTGAGAGTTTTAAAAATTGACTCCTTTATGTAAATAAAGGCACAGTTCAAATATAAGCTTTATGAGCAGTTAGGAAACTAGGGGCATATCGTTCGGAATGAAAAACAAGAAAATAAGCGGAATAGGCGTAATTACAGTAAGAGGTGTCACGTCGTAGCCGATCGCTTAAATATAGTTTTGAAAAATGTCGGTAAAACACGTATATTACATAAACGCTTGAGCACTGCTATGGATGCTTGCTTAGAATCTCGTAAATGTGCGAGTGTGTAATTTCTAACGATGTGTTCCTAGTTACCATACTGCTTGTGAGCTTATACTGTGAAGGAGCTCTCCAAGTACTTAACTTTATGTAATTGCGTCACCACAGCACATTGCGCAACTTTATATTTTCTTTATAAATCCGGCTTTACCTATGATGTTTATTTCAAAACTTACTAAGGATACCTGATTGGTTAGTCATATGCATGGAACTTTGAACCTGTGTAATATTTAACGTTTTACTTGATTTAAATTAGCTTTTGTTCCGTTGACATTGTCTCGAATTACAATAGGGTTGTAAAAAAAATCTATTGGTATAAAATGAAGTGATCACTACCTTATATATCTATATATATAGGTAGTGATACCTTATATATCAAGGCATAGCATAAACCTCTGGTCCTGTAGACATGAAATATGGAAGGTGTTTTTTTTTTTTTAATAAATGTAATAATAATTTTATATGAAATGTATGTATTGTAATTAAGCATTATTTACTATGTAATGAAATGTATACGATGCCAGCTGAGTTTCCCTTTGCCGGTTCTTCTCAGAAGGCTATTCCGAAACGGTGGTCACTTAGCCGACGTTCATAATTACCTTACCAGGGCCTAAATTGTTTTTTTGACGTTAACTTTTCATTTTCCATTATACATTGTAGATTTCTACTCAGCTCTCTCTCGTTTCCAAAAATTCCACAACTAAGACTGTTAAAGGGGGGTTGAAAGTTTGTGAAATTTAACTGTAATCCAGTAGAAGTTGCGGGCGCAGGCTAGTGTTCAATGTAGGTACTAGTCTCATTTAGAATTCTGTCCGTATCGCAGCTATGCAAACTCTAGTGCTCACTAGAGCCGGGTCAATAACGGTACTAAAGGCAGCGAGCGCATCGCAAACCACTTTAATGCAACTTGCATCTACGTGCATTCACAGACTAAGAGCACGAAACACAAATATACAGAAGGTCGACTCGCATATTATATAAAGAACCTGGTTGACCGAGCTATGATCGATTTCTTTTTCACACAAAATAAATAATTTAACATTTTTCATGTGACAAACGGTGGTCTCTGCCTACCCCCATGGGATAGACTTGAGCATAATGTGCTAAAAAATATTGAAGCGGTGAACGTCAGTCTCGAATCGGGGTACTCTAGTTTGTTATCGCCCTGTAGGCTGGAAGCCTCACATTTGAGCTTTCGTAACTTGACAGATGTCGGCGAAATTTACTGTAGTATTGAAATGATATTGTATGAGTTATTCAGTGTCTGAAAACATACTCAAAATTATGTTTTTCATCCTAGCTAGATAAAACACTAAATTAAATGAAAATCGTTGGAGCCGTTTCCGAGATTCAGATTCTATATATATACAAGAATTGCTCGCATAAAGGTATAGCATATCGCATAGATGTATTGACGATATCAAGCGCACACACACAAAAACATACCTTTATACATCTAGTCCTAAAGTTACGACTAGATCAACGACATGGGCCTCATGTGCATGTGTGCTACAATTCTCAACCAATATAGAAAATACTAGCTGAGCGGTTTCAAACGCCTTAAATAAAAGTAACCTTAGTTACTCTCTGTAATATGAGCTATCTGCGAGTGAGTGAGAGAGATTATCCGGAAGAACGAGACAGAGAAAAAAAAAATTAAGTACCACATATACTTGTGTTCATGTAAGTACCTCATTTACTTTCTTATGCATTTAATAAAGCCATTAATTTGGAATTACAAACAGACACTTCAAATGTATTTATCTGCACCTTTAGATTAAATGAAGTATTAGGAAGCTGTCCTTTTGCTAACTTTCTATTCTGTGGTAAGTCACAAGTTCCTTAACCTGGACGTTATCAGAAATTATTAGGGCCGCGGTCAAACAACTGACGCTGCTATTGAAAACTTATCGGCACAGTAGCCACGTTTGTGCTTTCATAATGCACATCTTATCAATACTTTTTAGTTGTTATCAGGTGACCCGACAAGAATACTGCTTTTGTGATCGCGCTCAAGTGCATCGAAAATGTTACATGACTCATTTTTTGACAATACCTTTAACATAGTTTCTTGACGATATTTTATATCTAAATTCCTAACCTGTGGGATCATAAAGTGAGAGATTAGCTTTCTAGTTCCGACTTTACTTTGCAAAATTTAATCAATTACCGACAAGCGTTTTCAATTACAATCTGCAGCCAACTGAGCTGGATCACCGCTGCCTACAAGGTATCTGTTGGTAGAGATATATATATATAGATAAATACAATTGAAGTGTCAGTTTGAAATTTCAAAGCTGTTTAAGCTTTTCACTAAAAAAACTGTTTTTATTTCGTTTCTTCAGACAAATCCCTGATTGTTGGAGACATATTATAATGCGGCTCTCACTGATAATTACTGATGTTACAAGGAGTAACTTACACTTTAAATTAAACTACTATATTGTACGCAGGTAAAACCGCAAGGCACAGTTAGTTACAACTTTAATTGCGATTGGATACCATCCAACAGGATTCAAACACAAAGATTATCTAAGTACAAGCAAACATTTATACGAGCTCTCGAATATTTATCACATGTTATCGCATGCAGTTTGTCGAGTAAACAGGTATTTTGCAATCTACTTTGACTCACCATTTTATTTTAATATTCATCGACGTTCTGAGACAGAGCAGAACACGAGCTTCTCATGTAAACGAATGCTTCTGTTAAATGTTAGCACTCAATCTATATCTAGATAAACAAAATTGAAGTGTCTTTTCATAATTCCAAAATAACAGCTTTTTACTAATTGTATTAAATAACTGACTAATCAGGCTGGACCGATTTGATTTGATTTGGCAGATAGCTGGTGATACAAAAGGTAATTTAGACTTATTTTCGAAAAAAAATAAGTGTCCGCGAATATAACGCGGAATAAACCACGGGGAACAGTTAGCTCAAAATAATATTACATGACTGTATCCCATGGGGGTAGGCATCCTTACACACTTCTTTCGCTTCGTCTATATTAATGCATATCTTAACACTCCGTTCGGTTACGAGTGCTCCGAATTATATCTACTAAAGACTATTGAAGGTAAATACGGGAAGAGACATAACGATAGGACCCACATTCCTGCACGAGTTATAAAAGCAAATCCTTCCCAGCTGTTACTATATACTTTGTTTGAATAGTGGAGGCGCTTGACGCAAGGTGGAAAACGGAAAATTGGCCAAGGCCCTGAATACAGTGCGTTGAACCGCGTTCGTCTGTTTTAGAGCTAAACTATACAGATAAATAAAATTGACGTGTCTGTTTGTAATTCCATAGTAACAGCTTTTCATTACATGCATGTGAAAGTATACACGGTGTTTACATAGAAAAACACATTTATCTCGTGTGTCCGTTTGTTCCGCATAATCTCCGAAATGGCTGGACAGATTTTAACGGGAATTTCACTGGTAGATAGCTAATGTTACAAGGAGTAACATTGGTTACTTTTATATAAAAAGAAACATTAGGGTTCCGCGGGTCACCCATGAAATTAAGTCTGCGCGGGTGACACCGCAAAGCACAGCTCGTGTAAACTATGAAACATATTCACGTTACCTTAATTAGCATTTATAATCGACCAAGTGTCCGTCGGAAATGGATTAATGTACAGTTCCGCAGCAGGATACCGATGACAATAATTAATTTGACCTTTGAATTAAACTACCAAATTGCATTTGTTAAATCTTTTTAGGACATTATGTCGCAACTTTACCCTAATTCGTGTCGTGCCCGTCAGATGAGATTAGGAGGAGAAAAATTGCTTTCATTTTCACAAATTCGTATCTCGACGCAAATAAATTGAGGGAGATGATAAGAGGTTTTAATTGCATTTTTGGGAATCCAAATTGTGCATTCAATGACGATACAAAGTGCAAAATGTAAGTATTCCCACGGTTGGTGGAGCTTGCATAAATTTCTTGATCTCATTTCCATTATCTACTTTAAACAGTTCAATCGTTGCATTCATTAAAATAATAACTTTACTTAGGTACTTATTATCTTGAAGTGAACACCAATCAGATTACAAATTGCATTTAGGAGCTTCATGAAGTATTGACTTAAGTCAATAGTGAGAACATGCCACGTGTATCATAATTAATTCCGTCAAATGTCCAAACGTAAAAGTCGTGCCCGGCCCAAATAATAAGCTTAGACCCAAATTAATTCATCGTCACGCCAATAGATATTCTGTAAATTAAGATTCGTGAGTGCATTGAACCAAAAACGTGGTTCTATACTTAACATTAGGCTCGTGAGCTAGGTATTCATTGGTTTTTGCGTACAACTACTTTTTTGCGCCTTCTACCAATACATAGAAGATGAGGATGTTTTACAAACATACATTCATATTCACTCACTGTATTCGCCTTCGCCTATATTCCCCTAAGGGGAAGGCAGATGTGTACCTAAAGAACACCCACGTTTCGCCATTTCGTCTCCTGTAATGCGTGCTCACTCCTACTGGGAAATTACAGATGGAAAAACTCAATAACACTGCCCGACCTGACGATCAAACTCAGGGCCTCGTGTTCCGCAATAGCGCTACCGACCACTAGACAAACGAGGCAGCACTGTGTAAGCGTAATAATAGCGTTTACCAACATAAAACTCTCCAAATTCATCTTATTCTAGGCATAATCTAGACAGGATCAAGTGAGTGCGTCAAGAACTGACACGAAATATATGTCGATGATGTCAGCCTCGAGTCCTTTAGACGTCAATTGATTACCCGGCTTTGTTGCCATCGGCCTAAATTCAACACATTGACATCTGATTTATGTTCCGACTCAGGTGTCAATAGTGAGGACATTACAAAAAATAAGTGTAGCAATTATGTGCGAAGAAATAACAAAGCCCGCTGGTCCATAACATTAATCATCCTGTTTTAAGCTTTATGTAACACCAGCGACAGTACTACATTATAATAATATGTCGTCAACTAGATAAAATGTGTCAACGGAGATAGGCTCGTGTTACTGCTTAGTTTTTTCAAAGTGCCTTCACAAAACCCAGTGATAAGCAGTAAGGCTATTTCGCGTACATTTAATGACATAGAAACGTATTCACCATACGTGAGCGATATTAATGTAACAAAAACGGCTTACAATAGCTTATTTATAATGAGTCATTAGCTCCCAACTTATGACGGCGAACGGTGGCCAATCATCGATCTTTAATTTGGACTTCTGTTATTTTTTCAATGTCCAGCTACTGACTTAAGACCGATTGAGGCTACTATACATACTATAACATGTTTAAAGCAAACACGTCATACATTATTTGCTTTGGGTACAAGTAACCGTGAGGTGCAAGGAATTAGAAATGTCGTTAGCTGAAATACCCTAACGAGAGCATCCATTAAAGAACCGCTAGCCTTTAAGTCAACACGACACACTGATGAAGTAGTTGAACGGTTTCATCTTATTGTTTGCAAGGAAGAACTTAGAAAGCGTAAAATGTCAAGCGTCTAACTAAACACAAATGTATTAAAATATTTATTAGTCATATTCTATTACTGCTTTTATAGATGGATGGTTATTAGAGGAGCTCGTGGTAATTAGATGGGTGACCGCCCGAGTTCTCTCCGTGCCTCGGAAAGCACGTCAAGCCGTCGGTCCCGGTTGCCAATTTATCATTTTTGGCAGTCGTTACAGGTCAGTCGGAGTCCTAAAATAGTCTGACAACTGGCTTAACCCACTTCACAAATTTTTCCTCGTTAAAAAGATTGCGAAGGTCAGATGGCAGTCGCTTCGTATAAGAATCAAGTGATCAGCCACATCGGGTTGAATCAAGTGACCCCAACAGTGAATGGGATAAGGCCAGGGAGATGGGATTCTATTACTGCTTTTTGTTTGTTGTGCATGCAATTGCTAATAAATTTAGTATTTCTATCTTTCTAGTTTTCCACTCGATTATTGTCAAAGAAAATAGATCTTCAGCGAAAATACAGGTAACACTTCAGAACCTTGAGAAAATGCATGATGAAGAATAATCTGCTTTAAAGTCAGACCATTGATGGAGTACTTCGTACTTGAATTACCAAGTTTATTCTAGAATAGAGGAACAGACACTTTAGATTTAAGAAGTGCTTGCGTTTGCGCATTAGGTTTAACTTGAATACTCAGGATGCTAGCCTAGTCTGCGGTCATATCAAAGGCGATTAATCTTTACTAATATTATAAAGAGAATAGATTTGTTTGTTTGTATTGAACAGGCTCCGAAACTACTGGATCGATCTTAAAAATTCAGTAATGATTAGCTAAATTATCAGCCAGTAATATAGGCTACATTTTATTCCCGTAGTCCCATGGGAACAGGAACTACGCAGGTGAAACTGCGTGACGTCCGTAACACTGGTGATAACTTGACTGAGCCAGGTCATCTGAGAGCAGCAAATGAAACAGTATTCCTATCATTATTGAATTGTTTAAAGGTAGAAGGTATAATATGCAACAAAGTAGCACGCTTCAGTGGTTTTCCTAACTACGCGCTCGTTTCAACCCACTTTCAAATTGCATTCACCTAAGTACGAGTACCTTTAGAAACCTCGTGTTTACAGTTACTCGGCTCGGGAGATTATATTCTGTTGCTGTGTTCGTTATTTAACTAAACCTTTTGGATATTGTGAACATTTTTGTGTTTCTTCAATAGTTAATTATCCGCTATTTAGAAAACATTTAAATATAAACATTTGAAAGATAAAAGACAATTAGCCAAACGACTCTATACAAATTGCTGTATAGGATGTTTTATGAGTTTTGTTCGTGTTCAGATATCGAGAAATTGTTACGACAGAAATTATGATTTTTTTAGATATTTTCATAGTCATTTGGAATGTCATTTATACAACATATGCTCACGCCTGTATTCCCCGAAGGGGTAGGCAGAGGTGTTGTAATCACAACACCCACTTTTCACCGAAGATGATTAAGTACCAACGTGACAGGTGGAGTGTCCATCGCCGTCTCAAACACTTTACATACGTCATTGAATTACTTCTCAGAAATATGCAGGCTTCCTCACGATGTTTTCCTTCACCGTAAAGCACGTGGTATGAAATCACTGTACATAAGTTTTTTTGAAAAACTCATTGGTACAGGCCCCGCTAGGATTCGAACTTACGTCGCTTTCGTTGCAGGCGCACAAACCTCAAGGGCGTTTATAACCTCTGTAAATTTTCACACTTCACATCAAAGTTAAACTCAGGCTAAAGAGAGACGCATAAATTCAATATTTTAAAATAGGTGCAGCAAATTTCTTAGATGAAGTTAGGCAAGAACGAGTCGATAAAATATGGCAAAAAATCATCGCGTCTTATAATAGCTGTATGATGACGCGGATGATGAATGCTAAACAATATGTATTAGTCGCATTAGTAGGTATCACGGATACAGCTGATCGGTCGGCCAGAGTTTAATGCCATTTAAGACACGTTTCGACTTGTCAATCCGGACAAGAGGGAAAAAATTCATAATAAATACAATTTACACAAATAATAATTCATTACATGATAATCAGTGCATAAAAATAAAACCTGATTGTTATGCTGCATCGCTAATGAGTACTACGTAAAGAAATTTTAAACTGGTAGTAAATTTAATAGTTCGGAGGCAAGAATAATAAATTTGATTATTTAAACAAACTTAATGATCCTACATATCATGAAGCAACCACACCTGATCCTGCAGATGACATCAGTCCAGTTGATCGATCCACGAACAAATTACACGATCGATACCAATCGATTTGTCGACACAAAACAAATGAAACAAAACATAACTTGCGCTTCAACAAACGACACTTTATTCCTTTACGTGATTCCAAGTCAAAATATTGGACACATTTGCAACTTTGTTGGAAAATTATTGTCGTTAGAGGGCGAATAAACGGAAAAAGGATAAAAACTTTGGGTTGACTCAGCTGATCGGTGCAATGACTTCGCAGAATAACTAATACAATTGTAATTCTGAAAGTCCGACTATACTGCGAACGTGCCCACTGAATCACAGTCAGCTGATGGTAAAAGCATGCCTGACCACAGACCCACGGACTTATTTCACGTTGAATATTGATTACATCTCGAAAAGGGAAGCCACTAGTGTTCCAATTCAATCATAGTTTTTCCCTATTAAGGTAAATATCCGGAATAATTGAAGAATACCTGACATTCGACAATAGTGTACAGGTGACATCATCGTCTCAGCTGATCGCAGGTTGAAGGCTGGTCATTTAATTTTTATGTAGATGTCTAAGAGTACGGATAGTTATAAATATTAAGTATTAACCCCGCAATGGCCTCAGTTGATTATTAAATACAATTGATGAAAAAAACTAAAGTAATGCTTGAACCAGGACTGGAAAGAAACGTGAAAACAAAGCATTAACTGTAGATAAAGACAGCTTTGTTTCAACTAGGGTTAGTCACGAAGTTAACAGACACTCAAGATAAGCTAAAAGCGAAGGCAAACCAAACGGCCACGATGAGACAGGCAGTAAAAATGCGATCGAATCAATGCAGCTCAGATACGATTCATACTATAAACATAACCATCACTTGCAATACGCCGCCAAAAGTGCTAATTTGCCATTTGGGAAATTTGCAAATATGCATTCGCCCACAAAGAATTAACATTATCGCGTAAAGTTGACACAGCTGCACGGTATTTCGTCGCATCAGTGCAATTATTTACAGATTTGCCTTAAATGGAATTGACGCGAGACAAAAACTCTAAATCAAATACTTAAGCTATGAAGTCACGGAATAATATACGATTTACGATGACCTAACATTCCAAGTGCATAATATTATCGTAAGGTTGATTCACCTCTTGCAAGGGCGTGGGTTAAGTATGACACTAATAGTGCTTAAATCGTCTACACGTATGTAATAATAGAGAGACATAAACAATATGATAAGTATATTTAAAACAAATATAGCTATGAAGAATTTGAAACGAGATAATATTAAAATTATTAACGTCAAGGATAGAAACCATATAAAGATAATACGTACCAAGTGTGATACGCAGTAAAACAGCTCGGTGTTGGATGCACACGGAGTAATCGGCCGATAAGGATAAGTTATCAAATTTGAAGCAATTAGTTCTGAGTGTTAGTGGGGCGAGTGCGCGAGTAACCAACACGATACCGTATCCAAGCACACAGGTTGCAGAAGCTATCGCGAATTGCATTTATATCGTATTACTTGCAAGTGATAAGCCACTATAGAATATTTAACAAATATAAGACCTTGGAGAATATTGACTGCGTTGTAGAGGTCAGAAATGAACCTTGGAGACATTATCTACAAGTGTTTAAGCATGATATGCTACGATGTGAATCCTGAAATTATCAAGCAGTTCTTTCCAGCCACAATATATGTTTAACGTAGTTTACATATAAGTAGTTAGTAAGCTATCTGCTCCCAAGATGACGCTGTACTATTCTATATCTCGATGTTGAGATTATCTTTTAGTTACGTTTATATTTCGATGACAAACGTCGATTAATTATAGGACATTTTTTTTAAAAAGCACTCAATCTATACCTACGTAGGCCACAAGAGTCTATAAACAAAGTATATGTGACTTTAACGTGAATTGGAAAAAAAACCTAACATTTCCCACCATTCGCATTAGGAAAGTTTGCTTGTGTGAAAGTCGTGCAACCAACGAGGTGCCAGGAATTTGCTTAAGTCGATTTTACTGAAGACAAACGAAAATACAAATCATTATTCCTCAGTCCAAAGTGTTGATGCTAAGCAACGACAAAGTATAAGTATCTATAATTGACCAGCCAGCAATTATCATTTGACCCAAGGATCCTGCTATTGGTAATGGACCCGCAATTAACATATTAACACAAGGATATGCTTACGACATCCGTTTGCTATAAGATATTGTTGATTTGATACCTAAATTAATTATTTAGTAACTAATAATCACGGGTTTGGTGTTAGAGCTGAATTTGTTAATAATTTATGTTAAAACAATTTGAATGAATCATTATTCAGATTAGATATAAAGATTATGTAAATTTAACAAAAAGTAGATGTAATAAGTTTAAAAACTATACATGTAAGGAAATGGTAAATGCCAATGACAGAATTACAGATACAGGACAAATTGAAACGTACGCTGAAATAAATAAGGTGCATAACGAATCTAGTGAAATGCTAAATCTAAATCCAACATAGCAACTGCGGCGGTAAGTGTATAAATCGTTCACTTAATTCGATGCGGATGAGAGAGAACCCACCGGGAACTAGATTATTTGCACTCGAGGGCATCGTCCTACGATATTCTACGTTCCGTGGTGCAAGTAATTCTCGACCGTATAATAATATTTTATCACAGAAAAAAAAACATGCACAAAAAGAACGAAACTTTATTGTTTAATTTCCACAGACTTCAGTCAAAAGTGCTATAAAGTATAAAGCAAGACATCATAAAAGCATTCAGAGATGTTAATAGTTAATAACGTATAAGTCCGTACAGCTCGTATTGTGTATAATAAATAATCTCGGATGAATTGCATAATAGTTTTAGTTGAGTGATTCTGAACGTATGATGTAGCCCTATCATTCGATGGTGTCAACGCCCTTTTCTCCGTAGTCTCGGTTCCCTGAAGCACGCGATTGAAGTCATCCCAGCACGTAAACTTCACGCTTGGCATAGCTTACACTACCGTGACTATCATATTGCACTGCATTCACTATAATAAAAAACATCACATTTTTTGCAACGTTTTGCACCCCAGCAAAAATTATTAATCCTGCAGGTTCCATTAAAATTCATAATTGTTTTAACCACTGTCTAGTGAGTTGCGAATCACAAATCTTGCCCAAAATTGGTCGCTATAATAACACTGACCTTAGACGCCCTAAAGGCTTTTGGCTACTTGTACAGGAAACGCGTGGGTTAACTTAACACATGGTGGCATGTCCTTGGCAAAGAAGGACGTCATTATGATTGCGACCGCAGTTACTTGTATTGTTCATGTGATTTAGGACATTCAAGGTGTCTGGGGAACCGAAATAAGGCTCATATTGTTGTTTCGAAAAATATTATTCTTTAGATATTTGAAGGTTTGCTTCGAATTTGGAACTGGAAACCTAACCCCTGGATGTCTTCGAGTAGAAATAAAATATCACATGATTAAAATTGTTTGTCGCCTTTAATAGACAGCCTGATTTCTATAGGATAAAGTTAGAAATATGGTGATTTAAGTCGCATAGACAAACATGTAGATACTTAACACCCTCTTGAATTGCTTATCAATCGATTCAACTTTGATTCAAATAGCAACACCATGAATTTTCCATGTGCTCATAATGAGGCCCAGGTAGCCAAGCGCAACGGGCTCATGAATTGCAAATCACGAACCATTGTCTACCAAGGTTCATGATTTACTCGCATTTTTAATTTTGCTAGAAAAACTCACTAATTACCGGAGTCAATAAGATTCTAGGGGCGTTAACCTTGGAGCTTTAATTATTCCCATTGCATAACTCTACGGAAGCAGTGAAGTAATTACCTTTAAATTAGTAGACTGCTCAGGTAAGAAAGATGGTTGGTACATCATGTAAATTATTTTACGACCTGTATATTACTTGTGTTCACCAAGATAGTTTCGTAAAATTACTTTTAATTTGAATAAATTTCTGTGATTTTTGGTGTATCTATACAAAATCTACGCAAGTAAGAACTCAAAACACGATATGATTACGTTAATATGATTGTAACGCTTTGCGAATGTAATGCTTAGCAATTATGTAAACGAACACGAAGGTATATGACTGGACACGTGATTTTTCTACAAAGCAACTGCAACCTGACTTTCGCAAACCCTTTCCCAGGGAAAATAGGTAACCTGGGCTAAAGGGCTAATGAATATGACTGATTTAAAAAAACTACGGTTCAATTGGCAGAGACAGAGGCAAGGAGGGAATTCCGGCGTTCACCCATCCAACCACTGAACTACAACCTAGTTAGCTTGGTTAATTTTGATGATCGAATTTGCAAATCTAATAACAATATTATTTCAATGGCACAAGTAACTCTACTTTCCTCATAACCTATTAAGTCTACAATCAATTTTCAATTACAGAAATAAAAGAAATGAAATAGCCACAGCCAACCTATCATTACCTTACGTGCCGATATGGAGTTTTGGTCGAATCATTGTTATTAAGAACTATTAGGCGGTAGCAGGCAAAAAGACAATAAGTTTAAAACTATTGACTTTTGATTGCTACACCTATTTAATGGCTACATTGATAGTTTTTGCTCAGCTCATTATTTTTTATATTACTGAAAGTTGCATTGCAGGCACAGGTGCTGCCACGAGTTGAGAGTGCTAGTGAAAATAGTTGGGGTGAGCAATGGTTTCAGCTCGCGCAGAAAGATTGCGACAGATTCATAGTACTGCGCATTGAAGGTCAGCGCTCATTACTCGTGACGGAACCTATATAAGAATGATTGGAAAAATATCAGCTCTTTCAATTGTGCTACATAAAATAACCAGCTAAAAGTTCTTTCTTTTTGGTTAAAAAACATTTCTGAATATACTTCCTTTCGAATCTTTTCAAGGCAATTTCTTAAGTTCCTGGACTCCAATGGGAATACTTAGCGTTTCTCTAGAAATTTAATGCTTAAGCTTCACCCCTCCAGTTGCACGTCAAGAATTCCCTATCGAGCATCGCACACATTCAAATCTGACACAACACGCACAAACAAAACCACTACCTGCCTACCTATTTGGAAAACAAATCTAAATCGCTCGACGCTCGTTTCCAGCGACAAATGTGTTCACGTAATATGTAGCGATACGTGATAGGAACGGCTGCATGACGTAGTTCCTTTCCGAGTCGCGGGAAATTTAAAATGGGGTCACAGGTTGCACCTTTAAACGAGCAATTCTCTACGTCAAAAGGAGTTTCATGACGCTATGTAGACGGTTTCAGGAGCCATACAAAAAAACCGAGTTTGCTCTGTCATCCAGATACTTTGAAAATGAAAATAATTCATTCTGTTTAAGCCCTGATAATTCACTAATGAATGTCGAAGAATTGACCACCGGTTCGGAAACTAGCCTTCACAGAAAAACCGGCAAGAAACTCAGATTCATTTACTTTTGATTCCAAGTAAATAATGATAAAATACAATAAAATTCATATAAAATTATTACTCTATAATAGCTCAAAAGTGATTTTGTTTGACGATCTGATCTCTAGTACTAGAGAACCTAAGTTACTCCTGGAAAGATCAGTTATCTGCCAGTGAAAGTCCAAATTAATTTTTATATATAAAGAAACTCATAGGTTAGCTAGGGAATAGGGATAGACTACGTCCGTAAGCTGACCTTTAAAATAATTTATGTTTATTCAACGCGGGTGGAACCGCGGCGCGCAGTTAGTGACAAACTATAAAGCAGATATTCACTGCATCGGTTGCTTTGCTACATACACAGCATAACAAATCTACCCATAAATAGGTATATTGCAAGAGCTAGATGGACTTTGAACCTTATGATTAGGTAGTTAACTATTATATTGCCTAGTACGAAGGCTTGCCGCGCCGTGTAACTGTTGCATAAGTACCGTAACTAGCCCTTTGCCCTTCGATAGCTTGCGGCTCGTGCAGCGCGTGCAATTTTTATTCAACTTCCTAATGAAGCGTATGAGCCGTGGTGGCCGGGGTTCGAGTCCCAGCGGCCTGTACCAACGTTTTTCTAAAAACTTAAGTACAGTAATTCGTGAGGAAACCTGCATATATCTAGGAAGGAATTCATAGACATATGTATGTATAGTAAATGGCGATGGACTCACCTTCTATCATGTTGGCACTTAATCATAATCGGTGAAATGTTGGTGTTGTTGTTACAAAACCTCTGCTTATCCCTTTGAGCACCCTTCTGGGATGGTGTCAGGATATTCATTTTTTTTTATTATTTCTAACTAGCTGTGCCCTGCGGTTTCACCCGCGTAGATTTAATTTGATTCGCGCGGAACCCTAATGCTTTTTTAATAAAAGTAACATTAGCTATCTGCCAGTGAAAGTCCCGTTAAATTCGGTCCAGCCGTTTCAGAAATTACCCAGAACAAACAGACAGAGAAGAAATTTGATAATTGGTATTTCTATGTCAGTACCGTGTATACTTTCATATGTAGTTAGTACAGACACTTAAATTCTATTCATCTGTATACATATAGATTTACATATCATGTTTAATAAATATAAATAACAAATATGCTGATGCCGTTTGTGATATCAAGGAAATTATAATATTTCAAATGAGAGAGAACAAAAGAATAAATGGGAAAACCACAGATCTGTGATTAGAAACCACATGGTCGGGTTGGAAAAGTATGCACAAAGATATTATTGTAGGTAGTATTTACATAGGACAATGCATAGTTACCTAATTCCTTAAAAAAAACAATAAGTATTCAGAAATACTTATAAGTACTAACTAATGTTATTATGTAAAATTTCAACAATGGGCAATGTGGAATTGAGACCCTTAAATAACCTATACATTTTTATAAATATGCATTAAATAAAATCAAAGAAACACATAATATTTGCCTAATCCTGTATTGCATTAAGAAGATGCACTAGATTTTTAGTTATGTTACTTTTTATCGACATTTGTGCAATGGAACTTTGTTCATGAGCTTACGTTTCTTAAATTATTTATTTTGTATTCTTTAAATTGTATAATATTTTTGAAAAGAGTAATTACTGAGTTTCTTGCCAGGTTCTACTCAGTAAAAGCAACCTTCCGAACCTGGCGGTAGCATGTATAATCCTGTATAGTTATATCATTCTTACGATTTGAAAGTACTTTGTAAAAAGTCTAATCAAATAAGGATATTTTTTACTTTGACTTTGAAAGGGGTAGACAGACATATACACACTACACTCCCACATTTCCCCAGTTATATTTATGTTCCATTTGTAAGGGGCCAGCCTATTGCCAGTAACCTGGCCCTAAGCAAGGATGTGCTTCCGAACCTGGCGGTAGCATGTATTATCCTGTATAATTATGTCATTCTGACGATTTGAAAGTACTTTGTAAAAAGATACTTTTGACTTTGACTTTGACTACTGGGAAATTACAGATAGAAAAACTCGATAACACTTTGCCTAACCTGGGATAACCTCGCAATCCCCAGTAGCGTTAACATCTACTAGACCAACAAAACAGTTCAAAAATTTTAATGCAATTGTATTAGTTATTAGCTCAAAATAACTATTTGGTATTAGCTTTTCACTATTACTACAGATATCCATGATTTATTACACCACCTCCTCAACGGCTAATGTGTTTTGGTATTGAAGTGTCGTTGAATGTCGCGGGAATTAAAGTAAAAAGTTCATTTTTCAAAATCTATGGGCTGTGGATCCAGATTTGGTCCAATACAAGTCTCAGTTTAAAAGATGCTTTCTTATATACCCCCTGTATTTCTGCTAATGTACTCAATATTCATTTTCAAATTCTTTACACTTGAAACCCTTTTCAAACTCATGTTTACATGATACAATACCTTGGTATTAGATAAGAAAAACCTTGGTAGAGGCAACAACCCAGTTTTTTAAAGCAATCTCATAACCATGACCAAATTGAGTTTAATTTTTTGTCCAAACATAGTGTAATAATAATATAGTGATAGATAGATGTACATAAAGAGACAACCATTAAAAATTGATTATAAAATTTAAATCCTTTATAAAATGAGTCATTTTTGTTTGAACCGACCATTAATCACATTACATGTAAAGTTAAAGTCCAACTGATTATTTAACCCTAAAGCAATTAGTATTTAGTAACACCATTGTAGTGATTAGCGATAAGACGTATTTAGATAATGATTTAATTAACTAATTTATATAATGATTTAATTAACTAATTTATATAATGATTTAATTAACTAATTTATATTGAGACCGCAAAACAGGTAATAAGCAATAATAGCAAGTGTGTGCATTCCATATAAGCAGATATACTATTTATGAGGACTGAATACCTTAACTTGTTGTGTGTGTGTCTATACCAAAGCATATGTAACCTATACCACGCCACATTGGCATGTACTTAACCTATCTACTACTTCTTCTTATCATGTCGATGACAGACATTCTAAATTGGTGTAGCCCAGAACTTGGCTATTTCAACACCATTATCGGTGGCAGCTATCAGATCTTCTCGCATGCAGCTGGATGGGCATGATATAAGGTGGGCCATAGTTTAGCCATCTACTACTTATTGTATATGCTTACACCATTGAAAATCCAATTTATGCCCTTGAATAATAGTAGGAGTACCTGTACATGTATTTTATTCATAGCGTATCATACAAACAGAGACAGACACATAAATGGCTACTGCACATCAAGGGCCACAATTTGTGAAGGCTCGTGCCATGGCATAACTAAAATACCGTTATGTGACAGCTGATAGATTTTTAACTTTTAACCTGTTCACTGCTAACGATGCGTATGTGCGTCCAACTGTTAGAGAATTTACAAAGAAGTTGAAATGTTAGCAGTAAATGTGTTAATGCTAATCGGAGAAAAAAAACTATCAATCTGTGTTTCCAAATTTTCAATCACTTGAATAGTTTTGGAAATAATCCAAGTAATTAAGTCATTAAAAAGTCATATCAGTTTAAATTTTTTACCTCAGTTTTTGCATGTTATTCAATGCAACGGTTTTGATACAACGGTTTGATTTGATGTTTTAAATTTTCCTTAGTTTTATCAAGTAAATACAAAAGCATAGAAATGGATAAATAAATAATCCAGCTGATGGTGTTCCAAAGCAGCCTTGATATATCTTCTATAAAATGTTTTCCATTTACCCTAAAATTATATAGGAATTATAAATTACAAACAATATGCTACAATAATCCCTCAAGGTGGGTGTTCCATGTAGATTTGAATATCAAAAATATGAAAAAAAATTACCTCCACCATTTAATAAAGCATAGAATTCATTTCTAATCCACTTTCACCATATTAAAGGCTTCTTTGGCACATTAGATAAAATTCTGACGCTATTATCAATAATTGATATTCTATTTTATTTAGAGTTGGTCTTAATCTAAATCAATACTTATAGTAACTTGAATCATGCCCAGACATACCTTGGTAATTTGTCTGCCAATTGTTCCCCACCCGGCAGGGGGTGAATCTATCACCATTGCACTCGGATCTTGACACCAGCAGCTGCTTTCTACTCTGAGGACTGCATTGCTCCTGCAAGCGCCTCTCGTAATCTTTATTGTAAAACATTTTCGAACACGTTCTGTTCGAATGTACAAGATTTAAATATAAAACTGTCCGATTTATAAACTAACAACGAGGGTAAATGGAAGATGAAGACTAGAATAATTATTTTAGTTACGGGTAGTTAAGTCCACTGTGTAAATAAGGATTGTCAATTGATCATGTTTCACCACAGAAATCAACGATTATCACTGTTTACTTTAATGTTCAAAGTCAAAACATACGACACTCAGCGCAAAAGTGGCAGTCAAGTGCCCTCTTCGACTGCTAGGAACCATTTGACTACATTCGACATGCTCAATAAACCAAGTGTATACATTGTCCACGGGCTCGGAGATAACACAAAACACTTCTGTTGGAGCTAAGTAATACACCGATGAGAACTATTAACAATGGAGATCACAATTTTGTATGTCCTATTTCGTTTTTTTTGTTATTTACCCTCGAAAAATGAAGTAAATTGGTAAAAATTACATCGAATCTTTATTTTTCGCAATCCAAAAAGCAAGCTGTCTGTCTCTGGCATGAAATTTGATACAGTGTTGCTATAATTAAAAAAAGTTTTCAAAATACAACGGTTACAATAGCGGCATAGAGTAAATATCAAACAGTTAAAAAATATACCATTAATACGTGTAGCCAAGGGATAGCAGAATGAATTCGCATTCTAATATTTTAGTAGTAAAAAATTTAATAAAGTATGTTTATTTAAAATTTTTAAATGAAAATTTGCAATATTAACACTATTCTGTGAATCATTTACATTAAATATAAATAGTCACCATTTCTAAATGTAACTAAAAGGAGGACACAGACGACGCAAAGTGTCATATGGGCGTCAGAATCTAAGGATTTATTTCATCGACAAATCAAACATAGATTTTTTCCATCCATGTACATTTAGGTAATATTCAAATTGTCATTACTCATAAAATGTTAAACTAATACAAAAATCTATTTTAGATTTTTCAAAGCAACTGTTTTGTGTAAAATAAATTAAAGTATGTTAAGATCGTAGCTTGCGGCGAACGGTGGTCTGCCAACCCCCTGGGATACAGGCGTGAGCAGTGTGTCAAAATAAAACTGTTTTGTTTTAAATATATACACATAATTTTATTTTTATTTTTTTGAATAATTATAAATATTTTTTATAAAACAAAATTTTCTAATTTGTGAAGTGTTTGTGTTAAAAATAAAAGCAAACTAAAATTAAAAAATTGTCTATTGTCTTTGCTTCTTTCATTCATAAACAATCATGTCTTATCTTATCTTAGCGTACGTTGTCGTGTAGTACGTGTAGAGTTCCACTTCTCTGTGATGCTGAAATCTAAGATTTTAGATTAATTTGAAATCCAAATTAAATGCGTGATAATTGTTACTAGTGTTAGTTTACTGTAATACAAAGCGTTAAGACTTATTTATATAGGTAGAGATTATAAGTAGGTACTAGTAAGGTACTAGGCATCAAATTTATTGGTTAGGTACCCTGAGGGTACGCTAAGTCATTTATTATTTATTTTGAATAAAATAATAAATTTGATAAAGCTAAATATGGAGGGTCGGCGTCGTAACGAAGATTTCTCGGAGGATTATCCCACACATTCAAGATTATTTATAGTTTGTGAGCGTACGGCCAAAGAGGAAGATTTTAGAGATGCTTTCTCTAAATTCGGCACAATTGAGGATATACGTATTCCTCGCGACCATAAAACAGGTGAACCGAAGGGCGTTGTGTTCATAAAATTTTCCAAAACCTCTGAAGCAGCTAGAGCCATGGAAGAAATGAGCTTTAAAGCACTGCCTAACGGTAGCCGGCCCTTGCGTGTAATGGTTGCCACAAATCGCTCCGATATACACACTGAAGAGCCCGAAGAGGGTCGGTACAGAAGACTCTTCCTTCATATACCAAAACAAGTTGTTGAGGAGAACCTCCAAGAAGAGTTCTCTCAATTTGGTCATATTGACTCTATTCAGGTGCAAAGAGACCGAGACACGGGTGAATCAAAAGGCTTTGCGTATATAAAGTTTAGGAAGTTCTCAGAAGCTGCTCGTGCTTACGAGGAATGTGACAGGAAGTATAGGGCCATCTTTGCTAAGCCCAAAGGAGGTGGGAGACGTCCAGAGACATCGTTTGAATCAAACATACATCATTTAGCTATGTCTTCATCAAACAGAGCATCGTTAATATCCATGATGAATCCTCAGGCCGATGGGTACACTAAGGTCAACTTCATGTGCTGTCCAGGCCTGACTCGCATGCATGTTCAAAGGTTATTTGATATAGTTCCAGGCATGGTTAACTGTCAATACTTTGTAGATCTGATACGTAATCATGGTAAAGGTACTATATCATACTCTAATCCCATATCGGCTGCTCATGCCGTTGAGAAGTTGAACCTATTTGAGTATCCACCAGGCATGAGGATCTTCGTCAAGCCCGATAACTCAAATTTTGGCCCTCACGAACAAAATTTTACAAACTTACCAAATGTAATGAACAACTTGAAGAATGCTATGGCATCTACGACAAACTCATCTGCCCCTGATTTAGCACAATTGGCCGCCGCGATTGCTGAAGCTTCTAAATTGATTAAAGTGGCAACTGCCGGCGTGACTGATGATGATATCCCTGATAGTAATGACTTGAGTTACTGTAGTGTCACACTGCCCGCTCCAAAACCATTGGCACACATTGATAGCCCGGTAGCAAAGCGGTGCTTCCTTGTTTGCAAACCTCATCCACCACCGCTGTCAGTATTGCGGGATGTGTTTTGCCGTTTTGGGGATCTTATTAACGTGTATACTTTGCCTAATAAAACAGTAGGGTATGCTCGCTATGCGTCTGAGAATGCTGCAAATGAAGCAATTAAAACATTACACGGAGCCGAGATCTGCAGTGTCCGCATAAAAGTTCTTGAAGCGGAAGAAGAAGCCCCTAATAAGAGAATGAGATATGATTAGTCCCAATGACAGAACATACTGACTGCACTGGACATCACAGGACAAGACATTACTACCGATAAAAGTTTTATCCATCTCAGTCTGTTTATTGGATAACTATGTAACTGACAGACTATTTACTATTGAACTAAAAGTTAGTTTGTTTTATTAAAGCAATCCCTGTACGAACCAACGGACGTTTAATTTTGTTGACCCATACCACTCCTCAAGACAAAGACAAGGACGTTCCACTATGGACATAGGTGTAGTATTATTGAAACTAAATAAATAACACTAGTTAATTTACTTACATTTGGATGCTGATAAGCAATAATGTGTCAACCCACAAAAAGTCAAATTCAAAGGTTTTGATATATTTTGATAATGCATCACGTATTTAACATTCTAAAAAAGTGTTTCAAGTCATCTGAAACATAAAAGTACGTAAAAAATGTATTTATGTCATAAAACAAATCTTAAATCACGTATACAATCATCTTAAGACGCCATTTTCTCAAAACCAAGTTTATGCGGGTTGACACATTATTGCTTATCTGCATCCATTTATTAATTCAATCTATTATTTTACAATTCAAGTACAACATAATCATATGGTTTGCACGCAGCCACTTAGGAATAAAATTAATAATTGACTATCAACTTACATTTAGGATTTGAGCTGATATTTAAATGAAAACATTTGAATATTGAAACAACTATAACACATCGTCAAAGTATGTCATTGTCGCAAAAACCAGTAATGAGAGGGAACCGTGCATACAACCATCTATCTGATGCCGACAGGAGCTACGAGCGCTGACCTTGAATACATAGTAGTTATTTTGTGTGTCAGTCCGTCTGTCTCAAAATACAGGAGTTACCCCCATTATTTTCGCTCATAGCTCGTGACGACACCTGTAATAACAGATATATATTCAGGTAAAACTAAGGATATTTCATGAGCATTCCATCATGGCTTGCTGCAGTAAAGGCAGCAATTGTTCACTGTATAAAGGATGTTTGGTCCCATGCGTCATCTTCAGAATTCGCTCGGAACATTTCAAATGCTTCAGCGCTTTCGAGAGATCCATTTTGTACAGCAGAATTTTACCATACTTCAGATGTAGTAAGCCTAATAGAGGGTGACGCTCGCCGTAATAATACCTGAAAATATATAGGGTATATTATGAAAGAAATCTTTATTCAAGCCTAGTGATTTTTTTGATATAACCGTCAAAAAAACATCACGTTCACACACGTGCATCAGTTTCATTCATTCACTAGCTGGGCCCCACGGTTTCACTAGCCGATTTTCGGGATAAAAAGTCTGTATATATTTAACCACGCTATTTGGTAGTTCTATTCCAAATTTAGATCCCAATCTGCGGATTGAGTGATAAGCTAAATCAAGTATATAATGATTGCTATTAGATTCGCGGACCCCTATTTTTTATTATTATTAAAAGTAGCCTAAGTTACGCCTTGAAAAATTTGCCATCTACCAGTGAGTCTCATAAAAAAATTATATAATTATAAAATTGAAGTGTCTTTCCTATATCTATTGTAATTCCAAAATAATAGCTTTTCACAATCTTTCTCTGTCTGTTTGTTCCGGCTTATCTCCTATACGGCTGGACCGGGATTTTCACTGGCAGATAGCTGATGATACAAGGAACAACTTAGGTTATTTAAAAAAAAATATTAGCTAAGCGGGTAAGACCGCGGGATATAGCTAGTTGAAATCTATAAAAAAATCTCATAATCCGTTGATTAGTTTTAAAGATAGGGACGGACAGACAGCGGGAAGCGACTTAAACTATGTAGCGAAGGTACCTGAAGCTTGGAATGAGTTGAGCAGCATACAAACAGGCCTGATCCCACATTTGGAATTGTATGAGGGAATCGAATGCGTGGTCCAGTGTTCGCGCGTGCATCACGTTCAGCGAGTGTAGCACGCCATCTTGTCTCTCCAGGCAATACTTGCATACATCCACATCTGATAGGCTTAGGAAATTATTCAATACAAGTTCCTGCTAGCGAATATAAAAAAAGCCGGGGAGTTAACGCGTTCACTGCTAATGACGCGCCTGCGCGTTTATCCGAACTTTCCTGTATGCTAACGACGCTTATGTGAGTCCATACAAATTTCTGTGCCTTCACTATGTGCTAAAGCCGAGTCTGCGCGTCTGTTGTTTAAATAAGACCAAATTGTAAGGGCCCTTACCCACCTTGCTATATCGAACAGATACTGAATTTGCCTACATGAAATTTAGTGAACATATCAAAACCAATTACACAGGTAGAGCTTAGGTAGGTGGGTGGATATGTACCGCCCCTTTTCCTTTTCGCATGTTTTTATTGGCTGTCGTAAACAAACGAGTGTTTTATGACCTGCCATAACAATACTCAAACGCGCAGAAGCGCCGAATAGCACTGGGGAATATGTTACGTCGACGCTATGTTGAGGTTTCAGCATAGAGCGAAAGCGTATTCGTACAACGATATGCGTTTGACGCACTGGTGTAAGGTCCGATTGTGTAGCACACCGTAATGACTTTTATTTAGCTCTAACATTTCAACTTCTTCGTAAATTCTCGAACAGTTGGACGCACATACGCGTCGTTAGCAGTGAACGCGTTAACCTCTTTTTTTATGTCAATCAGTTTCTGGGTATTAAAAAGGATACAAGCAACAGAAGCGCTTTCCATATTCCGCAGATGCAACTCTGTGAACTCCATAGTTTTGACAAACACCTCCACATGCTTCTCTGTATACTTCGTCCCACACTCTTTACAACTGACATTCCTAGGGTTGAACTCTATACTCAAGTCCTCTGCTCTCAACCTCTCTCCGTTCTCATTGCCATTTGGTGATTCCTCTGGCCTTCGCACCAATTGGCAGTTGTCCTTCCATGGAATGTTTACAGGATTGTCACAACTTGCATTTAGACATTTAGCTGCATGGACCAGGCGTAATTGGGAATCATCTGAAAAGATCGTGTTTTCAACATAATATTGTAATTTAACCCCTATGTAATGAGTTTTAAAGTGTATTTTGTGATAACAGCGACCCTTGCTCCTAAAATGAATAAGATTTACAAAGTTTAGAATTATGTCTACCAGCATTAATCTAAATATATATAACTCAAAGGTGACTGACTGACTGACTGAGAGCCGTGGTGGTCTCGAGGTTTGAGCATTCGCCTGCTACGCAAGCGACGCAAGTTCGAATCGCAGCGGGGTCATACCAATAAAATTTCTAAAAAGCTTATGTCCAGTGATTTCAAATCACGTGCTTTACGGTGAAGGAAAATATCGTGAGGAAACCTGCATATGTCTGAGAAATAATTCAAGAACGACGTAACGAGTAATTGGACGTATATATAGTGCTTAAGATGGCGGTGGACTCACCCTGTGTCACGTTGGCACTTAATAATATTCGGTGAAATGTGAATGTTGTCCAGAAGGGTCCCCGAAGGGCTAAGCAGAAGTGTTGTAACAACAACACCCACATTTCACCGAATATGAGTGCCAACGTGACAGAGGGTGAATCGATCGCCGTCTCAGGCACTATACATACGTTACTGAATTACTTCTCAGACAAATGCAGGTTTCCTCACGATGTTTTCCTTCACCGGAAAGCACGTGGTGTGAAATCACTGTACATAAGTTTAAAACAAATATAAATGAACTATCTGTAACCGGCAAACACGGCGACACGAGAATTTTATACATTTGAAGATATAGCCCCTATAATCATGTAAATAGAACTCATATTCGTGGACAAACGGAATAACTGGGAAATAATGGACATGCAGTGTACAAAATGAGTAGCACTTGTAAATCATTTACCCATGCACCTGTTACAGAGACATAGGAAGTAGTAGTTCTGCAGGAGGTCCGACTGTCGCTCGTAAGGTGTCTTCATCAGATCTATGTACGATATGCGTATCTGGAACCAACATATCAATGTATCAATACCAAGAGTGGTGGCATGGGGTTTGGATATCCGCCTGCTACGCAAACGACGCACGTTCGAATGTGGCCTGTACCATATTCCTTTCCTTTATTTATTTAATGGCGATGAGCTTAAGTAAAACTCTTCCGCCAATGTCAAGTGATTGTTGAGAAAAATATCTTGTAAATTGTTAAAAATATGTGGAGGAACCCATTAGATTCGTCGCTGTCCCTGTAACATATTCGTGATTGATTATACACCACGTGCTTTACGGTGAAAAAACCTCCATGCATATGTCCGAGAAGTAATTCAAAGACGTATGTATAGTGCCTGAGACGGCGATGGACTCACCCTCTGTCACGTTGGCACTTGATCATATTCGGTGAAATGTGGGTGTTGTTGTTACATCACCTTTGCTTACCCCTTCGGGGATAGGCATGAGCATATTTCTTATATTAATAAAAGTAGCCTAAGTTACTCCTTGTAACATTAGCAATCTGAAAAGCCCAGTTGAAATCGGTACAGCCATTTCGCAGATCAACCGGAAAGAAAAAAAATATTTTTGTCAGTATTGTATATACTTTCATGAGAGGAGCTCGTGGCACAGTTGCGATTGCGCATATCATTCGATCAGCGAAGTTAAGCAACCCTAGCCCTAGCCAGTAATTGGATGGGTGACGGCCCAAGTTCCCTTTGTGCCTCGGAGAGCACGTTAAGCCGTCGGTCCCGGTTGCCAATTTATCATCTTTGGCAATCTTTACAGGTCAGATGGAAGCCTAAAATAGTCTGACAACTGGTTTAACCCAAATCACAGATTTTCCTCGAAAAAGGGGTTGCGAAGGTCAGATGGCAGTCGCTTCGTATAAAAATCAGGTGATCAGCCACATCGGGTTGAATCAAGTGCCGACCCCAACAATGTATGGGATAAGGCCTGAAATGATGATCATATATACTTTCATATGAATTTAGTAAAAAGCTGCTATTTTGGAATTGCAAACAAACACTCCAATTTTATTTATCTGTATAGATTTGTAGGTACCTGATTCCAATCTAAATAAGGCATGTCCTGTATTGCTCTGATATTGATGGTCTTGCCGTGGAAAGTGGCCACCGCGTTTGGATCACAGCTATGGTCCACCACAGAGGCACCAAGGTACACCGCCGTGCCTATCGAGTTCATATCCGTATCCAGGATTGTGAAGCTGTTTATTACCATCTGCAATTCAAAAATATCTTTATTCAATTAGACTTTTTACAAAGTACTTTCAAATCATCAGTAAGACATGATTACATAGGATTATACATGCTACCGCCAGGTTCGGAAGGTTGCTTTTACTGAGAAGACCCTGGCAAGAATCTCAGGAATTACTCTTTTAAAAAAATATTTTACAGCTTTGAGTAATACATAATAAATCATAAAAAAATATATATATAGTGGTTAGTAAGTTCGCCTGACGATCGAGAGGTCCCGGTTTCGATTCCTGGGTCGGGTCAAAAATAGATATTGGGTTTTTCTGACAACAAATTCACAATAAATGCCCGGAATTTGGAAGTTAGCGGTGTTTACACAACCGTGCCTCGGAAAACACGTTAAGCCGTTGGTCGTATCTATATAGATTGTATGTCCAGCCGATGCTCTCTACAAAAGTCTAGACCCTTTATAGATATGTAAAACGTCTAAATATTACTCACTCGGCCATAGATGCCCATCAATTCAACAGTATTGGGCAGTGACAAGTCTTTTAAGAACTCATTCAAAACGCCGCAGAGTGATGTGAAGTGATCCATTCTCTTCATATCTGTTTTCAAGTCCGGATAATCTGAATAAAGATATAATAGATGAAAACTGTTTATCTATTAATATATATAACTCAAACGTGACTGACTGACTGACATAGTGATCTATCAACGCACAGCCCAAACCACTGGACGGATCGGGCTGAAATTTGGCATGCAGGTATGTTATGATGTAGGCATCCGCTAAGAAAGATTTTCCTTAATTTCAAACATTTAATCAAAGGGCATACCCCTTTAAATGTAGCTTGCAGCATGTTCTGATATTATGCACAGAAATTACACCTTATATATTTTTTTATTGACGAGGGTGAAACCTTCAAAAGGTCCTCGACCGCCCTGGGAGAGGCCAGTCGGGGTATGTGGGATTTTTACCGCACTTAACCTCCCCCGGTGGCCTTCCTCAGTGCTCAGGGGGGACTCCGGGTACTCTGATAGATCGCACCAGTGTCCCCCCACACTTTGCCGGGGCAACTGTATCGCCGCCTGGAGACTTCGCTGTGTGCATCGCACATCGCGCTGCCACCTTTCCGGGCCCGCGCCGGTGGTCAAAGCCCCCACCCCGACCACCGCCAGCAGGCCCTCCGGCCCCCGCCTAGTCGCCTCATACGACAGGCAGGGGATATCATAGCCAAATTATATACAAGCACCGGTCTGCAGTAGCGTTTGTGAACGCAAGACCGACGAGGCAGAAATCAGTCTTATACCTTTGTATATGAACACAAAACTTACGTGACATCAAATCCTTCCACATCCTAAACGACGTTGCCGTGTAAAACGAACGGAATGAACTGCCGTCTCCTCTATTTAGCCGGTTTATAATCTTGGCCATCATGCGGGCAGCATTGGGTATCACTTTCGGTGATACACGCTTTAAGTTTGCACATTCCCACTGAAAAAAAAGAAGAAATTATATTATGGTTATGGCGGTTAAAATCGAAGACCCTTACCACCTCTTAAGGTGCAACTACATGCAGCCGCCCGACGCTTATTTCCAGCGACAAATGTGGTCACGTGACCCATTCTAAATTTCCGGCGACTCAAAATGGAACTACGTCATGCAGCCGCTCTAATCACGTATCGCTACATATCACGTGACCACATTTGTCGCTGGAAACGAGCGTCGAGCGGATTACATCAGGTTGCACCCTTATTGCAATGAAAATTCACCTGTGTGACAGTGACAAATGTATCTGTCATATACATCTGTCTCACAATGTGAGTCAAACTATCATGGCAATAATAGGTCATGAAAAGGGCCCCTAAACGTTGTCGCGGAATCGATTCTCGCACAATATATAAATATTATGTATAAGAGAAAGGGTTGCCCAGTAGTGGAACCATATAGGCTATATTAGTCTAGATTAGATTAGATTAGATGAGGTATTTTTCTCACTTTGGGTATGGGTGTGTTTAAATGTACCTGTATTCTATGACACCCATGATATAAAAATGTAAGTCATCTCAAGCTACGCATTTAGTTATAAGTAGATGTACTAGATTTTTAGTTATGTTAAAGTTTCTTGCCAGGTTCTTCTCAGTAACAGCAACCTTCCGAACCTGGCAAGCAAGGCAAACTGGTAGCATGTATAATCCTGTATAACTATGTCATTCTGACGATTTGAAAGTACTTCGTAAAAAGTCTAATCGAATAAAGATACTTTTGACTTTGGCTTTAAGAGGGAACAGGCTGATATGATATCTATACAAAAAAAAAATTGCCAGATTGTGTACCTTAATGACTCTCTTACCTTACCTTGCAATTTTTTTTATGTCATTTTTTATAATACGTTATGGATACACCAACCATTCTGGGGGTAGCGTAATTGTTATATCGCACTTGCACCGACTAAACTCCACGGTGTTTTGGTCCGTGACCCCCCCAGGTCCAAATTTAGTCCTCATTCAAAACTAAGCCAATATCTAATTCCGTGGGTGTATTTATAGATATTAATATACAGTCTCAAGTAAAAAATGCACAGGTGTAAAAAAAACAATAATAGCTATTAGTTTGCTGTTCAGACATGGCATGGAGCCAGGGCCGTGCGTCAAGGGGAAATTCCAACCTTATATAAACTAAGATAAGATATAACCACACTTGTCTGTTTGCTGAACAATTAATATTATTTAATTTATGCTTATTTTTTATTTTTATCTGTGACTTTTAAACCCCATTTAACCTCTTAAATGTGTCCTAAAAACTTTGAATTTTATTTTTATTTCAATCTTTATGTAGGCTATAATCTTACATTATATTTATTGGTAAAGTATATTAAAGATAGGTTTAAGGATAAAAATGATTTATATAATCCTGTTTAATCATATTATTCTGACAATTTGAAAGTACTTTGTTATAGTATAATTAATATACATATATGTTCACTCCAATCCCGAAGGGGTAAGCAGTGTAATATATTTAGGAATAGTCTACTTATAGACCTATTAAACAGAACATAAAGACATTTCTCCTTTGCAAGTTCTGTGTGTTAAACACAAGGGGTAACCACTCTCGCTGCTCACCCAATATAATAGTCACACCCTTTTTAGGGTTCCTTAGTCAGGTGACAAAGGGTTTTGTTGAACCATCCATCTGTTGTCAAACTGGTAACACTGCCATCTCTGTTGTAATGAAACTTCACAATGTTTCTAATGAGATATCATACTGAATACAAATGAAGATGGTTATAAAAATACATGAACAAGGGTGTCAACAACCATTTTATATATTTTCATAAGTCGAGGGCCAAGGAGATAGGAGGAGATAGTGAAAACAAAATCACTATAAATTGATTGATTAGAACGGTTGAAAGGATATTAATACCAATTAAGAGAAATAACATTCTTAAAATCACACAGAGTCACAATTCACCGCGTCGACGTAAGCGCATATTTGTATAGGATCGAAACAGAAGATGACACTATTGTGAGCTCATACAAATCTGAGTTAAGGTGCAGCCACATGTAGCCGCTCGACGCTTATTTCCAGCGACAAATGTGGTCACGTGACCCGATTTTAAATTTCCCGCGACTCAAAAAGGAACTACGTCATGCAGCCGCTCGTCGCTCGTTTTCAGCTACAATCAGTCGCTCGTCGCTCGTTTGTTGATGGTGGCATTTTTCGTGATTTTCGTGATGAAAGATGGGCCAAAAGTTCAAGTAGAGAGAAATAAGTGTACCCGATCCAGAAAAGCTAACGGTTGATGGAATGGCTTTACCATAAGTGGTAGTTGGACGGGGCATTCCAATTAACAAACTACTTACACTATCGATACTTCCCAGTGGTAAAGCTCAACATTTTCAGGTTTGTCAGTACATATCACGTAACCACATTCGCTGGAAACGAGCGTCGAGCGGCTTACATCAGGTTACACCTTTAACGTCGAAGCGATGACCTGTGACGGCGATTTTAAGAAAATTCGCACTAGGCACTCCGTTGGCCTAGACAAAGTTACATTCACTCGCAAATTATACAATAGAATTGATACAAAATGTATGGAAATTACATAAATCAGGCATGTGACATTGCTATACATTTTGTATTGTTTCCATGAGGAAAGCTTGAGGATAATATTACTTTGTCTACAGGCTCTGGCGGGCCGGCATTATTATCTTATCATGCATACATACATATGCTCACGCCTGTATTCCCCGAAGGGGTAGGCAGAGGTGTTGTTATCACAACACCCACTTTTCACCGAATTTGATTAAGTGCCAACGTGACAGATGGTGAGTCTATCGCCGTCTCAGGCACTATACATACGTCTTTGAATGACTTCTCAGAAATATGCAGGTTTCCTCACGATGTTTTCCTTCACCGTAAAGCACGTGGTGTGAAATTACTGTACATAAGTTTTTTAGAAAAACTCATTGGTACAGGCCTCGCTGGGATTCGAACTTGCGTCGCTTGCGTAGCAGGCGACTGCTCTAACCCCGAGGCCACCACGGCCATCTTATCATTTATGTTCTTAATGGTTGGTTAGGGAAAATACAACAAGATGATATACAAACCCACGACTTTCTGAAAGCCATGCAGTTGCTCTGGGAATTGAGCTACTCAAGACTCACTTTGTGTGTTGAATTTTTCCCTCCTTAATTTTTGGAGGAAAATTTTTAAGCAAAGCATTTGTTTCATTCACAGGAAGCTTGATTAAAAACAAAATTAGTTCAGCAGTTAAACCAATACGGAATATTATTTATAACACAGCCACGCCTGCGTGACAGGAAGTTTTCACAAACAAACTTTCAACCCCCATTTAGCCCTTAGGGGTTGAATTTTGGAAAACCTTTTTTTATAGTTTCACCTCACAAAGAACATAACCTCCAAATTTCATGTCTCTAGGACCAGCAGCGTAGGCTGGAGATAGATAAACAGTCAGTCAGGACTTGGAATTTTATATGTATGTTTAATAACAGTTATATTTTGCAGAAATATATCTTTATGTTAAAGGAAGAGATAATTTTAAAACAGAACAGTTGGTACCAGAATCTGTGCCAAAAATCTGTGATATAATAACGGCGTGCGACTTACGTCAACTGTTACGTATGCACTGTTAGGTACACAAAGAATTATGTCAAAGTATAATGTCTATAAACATTGTAAATAACCAATAAAATTATACAATCATTTTCACATTCACACATATTATCCTTCTGTAAAACAGTACATTTTTACATTTACTGAGAATAGCAGTGTCATTTTAGTAAAAAAATTAACAAATCCAAGATATTGCAATAAATATTGAAGAAAATTTGTATTCTAAAAGCATAGGCATACTTACTTACCTAAATAATAATGATAGATACAACGAGATAAAAAGTCTTTTATACTATTAAGGAGGCAATAAGGCATTGGGCTATTCTCACTCAATTTTAATAAAGTATTTTGTTTAACTTGGAATAAAGGCAGGTGGATAAACGATGGATGGATTGTGTGAAAGATGATATGGCTAAAATAGGAGTGTATGAGAATATGACGGCTGATAGAGAGAAATGGATAAGAAGAACACATTGCGCCGATCACAAATAACATGGGAAAAGGGCAGGAGGATGATGAAAGGCAGGTGGATAATGATAGTGGCAGATTGATGGATGACCTGAGATTTCAACACAAAGCAAATACTTAAAAGTATTTTGACTTGATGGATGAACCTACCCTAGGTTATAGAAAATCATCAGTTACCTTATGATCACTCCACGCCTCTTTCTGACACACCCGTCCGCAATAGTGGACAAATTGACAACCTGAACATTTCAGCACCTTGCCCCTGAAAATAGTAGTTAAATGATGTTAATCAAATACCTACACCATAGGTATGTAAATTAATTACATTATATTTTAAGGCAACTTTTATTTAAAAATATAATAAGCGTTCTGCGAAATAAAGCATACCATGAATTTAAGTGGAGTGGTGTCCACTCATCCACTTCTAAAAATGCTTTCATTAATATTGATATAGATAGTACCTACATGTAAAATCATAAGTTCTTTTGACATAATGTTACCTAATCTCATAAAATAAACCAAGATGATCATTTTACCTAAGTCCAGAATAAAATAATAGAATGCCAACTTACTTTTCCAAACAATTATCGCAGCGGAATCCCTTTTCCTTGGAACACAGCACAAAAGCAAAGGGTTCTTCTGTTAGTATTAGATCTCCAGCCTTTATAGCCGAGTTTGAATTTCTAACCTTGTTTTTCATTGTTATATACCAAAGCGAATGCTAGGTAGAGTAAATAAAGTGCCGGCTACGAACGAAGTAGCGCACAGTACGTGTTACGGGGAGAGCAAATGTACAATATATTAGCTGCAAGCCGAAAATATTATCGGAATATTGGCCTAGCGTAGCTACCTGCACCGCTCCAAATTTAACTACTCAATATCAGTTACATTATTTTTAGAGAGGATGTGACCGCAGCCGGCACGTAAAGCATCAAAATAAAAACAAGCGATGATAAAATAAATAAAGCCCACTATTTATAGAATGAGAATACTGAAATCGACATTTCATTCAACGCGGACAGGTAGGATGATAAACAAACATTACATGACAGATAATAAATGTCAGGTGCCGGTGTCAGTCTGTAGCTAACTGTCATATCGTGTCTGACACAGAAAGACAGCTATAAAGCATTGCCACACAACAAGCTTTTCAAAACGTAGTTCTCACATATTTGTGATATATATACGCCAGTTCACATCAAATCATTGGTAAATAATCAAAAATATTTACTTATTTCTTGATAATATTTATGAATTATGAAGTCACATCTACATGAAATAATAGTTCGAATTACTGATCAAAAGTTCAACTATAGATAAACGAACATCTTTAGCTTACAGTGTAGATTTGCTTTAAGCTGACACTGACTGACGTACCATTCTACTGACAGATGTCATGCATGGTACGTCAACGCGAGACAAAATCAAATCATGCATTCCCTAACCTTACTTTTTGTAGAAAAAGTAAATAAATAGAAGAGCTTTACTTTACCTACCTATTTATTTGTTTGCAATAAATTGAATATGTCTTTAGTACATACGAAAGCTGCATTAGCCTTAAAAAACGCAGAAGAAAACTTCAAATTTGTCAAATTTGAGGCTCACAAACCCAAAAAGAAACCAGCCCCAGAAGATGGTGACAAAAGTAACTCCAAACCAAGCCCTCAACAACATCACAAGAAAGACTTGGAACTTAAGAAAATAAGGCATGAAGTTGTCAAGTTCGGAATGTCTGGGTTCCACGGTATGAAGAAAGAAGAGGCGAAAATAGCACTGGCCGTTAGCTTAGGTTAGTTTTGATTCAAGTATCTTGTATATTATTAGTGATTTTTACCGCTAGAATATAACTTACGCTACCTCCAACTCAGTGATGATTATTTATTGGAGCTCTGAATATAAAATGTCTTAAATAATTTAAATAAGGATCTAAATAATTTAAATTATATGCTATATTTAGAAATGAAACTAAACTATAAAACCTTTTCCTTACACACCAACATATCATTAGTAAATTAGTTTTTTCCAATAACTATGTATTTATATGTGAACATTTAGAAAAATAATTATAAATTCTAGTACTTCATTACATAGTATATTTTGAAGTGTGCAATAAAGAATGATGTATATAATGAAAAATAAATGCTTATATGTTTAATATGTGGTTAAAATGTAACTGATAAATTAATTAAATTTATATTAAATTTAATTAATTATATTAAATTGGGTGAAATATGTGATTCTTGTAACCTTTAATAACCCCTACCCTTTGTACCATATTTCATGTGAATAAATATTATTTCTATTTCTAACTAGCTGTGCCCCATGGTTTCACCTGTGTACATTTCACTGTGTTATGTCACATTTTTGTCAGGTTCTACAGGAATCAGATAAAGTATCCTCCCCACCAATTTTCAGCCAAATCAATTCAGCCGTTCTTGAGTTATGTATAGTGTAACTAACATGACTTCCTTTTATATATTTACAGGGTGTTGGGGTAAATAGGACAGCTGTTAAAATATGTGATAGGGTATAATTTTAGGAAGCAAATAAAATTATTATGACAGAAATATCTTATTCCGTTTTTGAGTAATTGATGTTTAAAATTGACCATATCCAGACCTTATTTTGGCATAAAAATCAGTGGTAATGTAGAGTTGTTCACATGAATTCTAACTATGTTTTTTTCTCCCAATAAGAGTTCCTGAAATAATCTCATAAAACCATTTTTCGAAACCATTAACCTTAAGGCCGCGAGCTATTCAGCCCTTAGCAACCATAGCCTATAACTATGCTATCATTGGAGCTAGTATTTTACGACTTCAACATAGTGATATATTCATAAAACCCTACAACTTCTAGAAGACAACTGTTCCTTTTTCTCCAACACCCTTATATAATATATAATTTTTACTTTATGTATGTCAAAACACATCCAAACTAATGTCAACTTAATTACAGGTGCAAAACCTCCAAAACGAGAATATGTGAATTACAAAGAGCTGATGAAGAGAAGGAAAGAGGAGAAGTTATCTGCTCAAGAGGATAAACAGTCAATGGTAGCTAAGAGTATTCTCAAAACTGGCGGGAAGAAAAAAAAGAAAACTAATAATGATGTGGGACACTTCTTGACTGAATACGGAAAGGTGAAATAACTCTTACACACCGCACTTAGGGTTCGCAATCCTGTGTTCTTTTCTTTCATTACTGAGTGCTTACTTTTGACTCGACTCGACACTGAGGAGCTCGTGGCACAGTTGCTATTGCGCATATCATTCGATCAGCGAAGTTAGGCAACCCTAACCCTAATTGGATGGCTGACCGCCCGAGTTCCCTCCTTGCCTCGGAGAGCATGTTAAGCGGTCGGTCCCGGTTGCCAATTTATCATCTTTGGCAATTGTTACAGGTCAGTCGGAGGCCTAAAATAGTCTGACAACTGGTTTAACCTAGATCACAGATTTTCCTCGTTAAAGGGGTTGCGAAGGTCAGATGGCAGTTGCTTCGTATAAAAATCAGGTGATCAGCCACATCGGGTAGAATCAAGTGCCGACCCCAACAATGTATGGGATAAGGCCAGGGATGATGAGTGCTTACTTTTGATTTCAGGTACAAAAAAAGGATTTGAAGAAGAATGATAAAGGCCCAAAGAAGAAAAAGAAATAATGTCCATGATTTTGACAATGTGACTATAGAAATATATTTAATAATATGATTCTTTTATTTTGTTTAAGCTACCATACCATCTGCATTCAGTTATCATTATTCTAATAAATGTATACAGAATTTGAAAGTATTAACAGTACTTATTTTTTAAGAAAAACCTTTGTTGTTCCATCTCTATAATCTCTGTAACGGCAGGACCAATTTTAATAGGACTTTCACTGCCCAATAGCTGATGCTACAAGCTGTAACTCACGCTACTTTTATTTAAAAGGATTCTAAGATATAAATCCGCCCATGAAATTAAATTACAGCCAGTCATAACATAAATTTTACACCCAGCCATAGATGCCCGTCAATTCCGGGTAGCTATTTCAAGGTAAAATTATACTATCAAAGATAGGTTTTGGGTATAATGTAAAAGTATTCTACATATCCCTCATATACTACATTACGAAGGAAAACAAACATAGCTTATAAAAACCTACATATATCATGAGATCGCCATAGCGAAATTACTCTATTATGTCATTGAACCTATTTAATTCATTTAAATGTTTTATTCAAATAAAACAATTGTATCATTATTAAAATATTTTTATAATTGAAAAATAACTAGATCATAGTTAAATATTTACATTAACATAAATACAATAATAGTACACAATTATTATGCCGGCAAGTTCATTTTACAATAAATAAATTTAAACATTTCATTAAACTTAATATACAGTGCAACACATACAGTTCAATGTTATATCTTGTTATATTTAAACATAGGGTTCAAAATATTTGATAGCAGTCGTCATAGGCTTTTCGTTGATTTTGTTCGTTGCAATAGGATTCTTGACTCTCATCTTGATATCTTTTGGTTTCAATACATTTTTATGATTGGCGCTCGGGGGCCTCATACCAAGATAGCTCTTGTTAGATGCAAATAAAGACTTAGAACTAAGACCAGATGTCTCTAGGAAGAAATCGAAGGAGCCCTTTGATTTGGGCACGATTGGTTCAGTGTTGCCGCTAGCTACCATCCTAGGCTCACACTTCACCGTGTTGTACGAACCACTGTTACTCCCTGATGAATTGCTGGACTCAATGTCAGAATTCCTTACTGATTCAGTCTCTAAATTCTCTATATTCGAAAGGAGATCAGGCTTATTTGATAATTTTGCGTTTTTAGACGAGCCTTTGCTTAAGGCGCTTTCGCTACTTTCAAGAAAGGTATCGTTTTTTCCATTGTCATTGCAGTTATTGTTATTATGGTTGTCTTTATCAGGTACATTGGCTATCTGCTCGGTGATCACGTCGGACATTGATCCGTCGCTACTACCGGAGCTGATACGATATTCCTCTGCAACTATGCTGCCGAGTTCATCATCTATTTTAAACTCTTCAAAATTTTGCGACAAGTCAAACTTGTCTATGTCATCAAAATATTCGGCTTTGTGCATTTCCGCGTTCGTCGCCTGAGCCTTTTCAGGGCCGTGGTTGAATTGATGGTCAAGTTCGGTCAAGTTAATCTGTTTACCGCTGCTCTTGCCCCCTTTATTTATCTCGGATAGAATTGATGATACAGTGTTCCCCATTTGGATCGAAGCACGAGGGTCTAATTTCGGTTGCAGAGGATGCATTATGAAGCCGGACAGGTAACTGTCGGTGGTCTGTTGGAATGATCGTTGATCATCCATTGATTTGTCCTCATCGTCCGGAATGATAATTTCGGTGACATGTGGAAGCTTAGGGATATCTTTATCACTGATCTTGTTCTGGATACGCGGTAGGGAAACCACTTTGGCGACGCTGTTCCTCGGAGTAACTGTATGCATAGGATACTGTTCGTTGTGGATCTCCACCGTTGGCTGTGTAAGTAGCAACTCCCTTTTGCCATTGCTGACTACTGGAACATTTATCTCTGAAATGGAGCAGTAGTCCGGTTCTACATTGTTGACTGTTGCTACTTGGCCCACTTTTCTCATCTTAACGTCTGCAACCCGTTGGTTAGCCGCAACGGCTTCAGAGTCTGTCGATTCTGTCATTAGTTTAACAGAATTTTCAGCTTTCCATTTCGCTGACAGGTTCTTTGGTTTTGGCGGCAATGCAGGAGGTGTTCTGGGCACTTTCCTTTTATTAAATATCTTCATCGATCCGAGATCGTTATCGATTTTCTTCTCTGCCATGACGATGGTGTTTCGATTTTCTAAATTAGCAGCCATATTTTTCACAATAGATCCCTTTATTTTTGGGACACTAGGTTTTTCATTTGGCACAGACATCGAACGCGGTAAAGGCACAGGCCTCGTTTCTGATGACTTAGTAATAATTGGTTCATATTCATTACTGTAAATACTTTGTATCTCGTATTGGAAGCCCTGCGCTGTATTTGGCACTTCGTAACTATGTTCGGAAGCAGTTTCTAGACTGAACTTTACAATTTTATTCGACCTCTTGTCCGGTCGGGGTAAAGTGTGGTTGGTGTTAGGTCTCACTTTTTCATCATACGAAATGCTATTAAGCGTGGAAAATTGCACACGTTTCGTAGAAGCTTTTGGGCTTGGGGCTTCACTGGATTTAGAGTTATCATTACTGCTATCATCTAATGAATTCTGTAGCAGTATTTGGTTGACGCACTCCAATACCGGATTGTTTTTGTATATTTCATTGGTTGAACTATCGTCTGCGTCACTAGTACTTGCATACCAGTTTTCATTAGAGTCATTAGGTATCTCTTTGTTTGAATTTACTTCAACATTATTATTCTTATCGTCGAATTTATGATTGAATCTGTCAGTATGTTTGTGTTGCACCATGTTATTGCAAAGGACCTCATTTTTAGCAGATATAACCTCCGCTGTAAGGATACCATTATTGAATCCCGTCCCCAATAGGTCATGGGTGGATTTTGCTTTCGTGTTACTTAAAGAATCTCTATGGTTCAAATATTCAGCCTCTTGCTCGGGATCACTGACGTTGCAGTACCACGGTTTCTCGTTTCCATCTTCATTGAGTACATTGTTAAGGAAAAGTTGTCGGTTTGCTTTTATTTCGTCCGATGCTTGACGCTTTACGCCATTTATCCCCTCCATTTTTGTTGAAAACGTTTTATCAGAGTCACTCGCAGTGTTCTCCTGTTCTTTTTTGGCAGCTTCGCCTATTAGCTGATCTATTTTCAAAGACGCTCTTCTGATGTCATTAGCGATTTGGCTTGCTGTGAGGTCGTTATCATCGTGATTCACTTGATAGCTCATGCCAATGCACTCTTCAGCACTGCTGCTGTTATTGGATTGCTTGCTGTAACACTTCTGCATATTATCGTTGTATTTGCTATTATTTTTCCGTCCTGAATATTTTCTGGAGCGTCTGAATACATCTCTCCTGACGAATGCCTGTTTATTTTTAATGAAGGTACCTTTGCTTCCGACGCTGGCGTTGTTACCTTCCTCACTGGAACTGGTGTTACCATATACCATGTCAATTTTCGGTAACTGGAAGCTTTTACTTAACCTAGTATTTTTTTGGAAAACCGGTGGAGAATTTCTTTCTCGGTAGCTACAGCTCCTGACGAACGTATTCTGGAACCTGGAGTCAGTGCTCTCCAAGCTCTGGAATTCGGGATCAGTCTCGATGTTGGTCTGTTCGCTCGTAAAGCCGAGGAGTTGTTGGCAGTTGCTGCAGTATGACTTGCGAGCTTTCAGTTTGACAATTTCTTCCTGTTGTGATTTGATAATTTTCTCTTTTTGCTGGAGAGCAACATTGATTTGTTTCTGTTCTCTAGTTAGGCGGGATTCTAGTAAGACTAGGGACCGTAGTACGAGGGCGAGTTGGTCTTGTCTGAGGCGTCGTTCTTGTGCGGCTTGTTTGTCGCGCGCGACGAGAGCCTGCCCAGCCTCAACGAGCTGATGCCGCTGTTTGAGGACTGACTCCGACTGTTGCTGCAGCGCATTCCTCACCGCGTCCAACTCCCTCCTCAGTTCCATCGCTTCTGAACTGCTATCCATCTGTAAAGAATTAAAAATAAAATTAATTCTCTTTACTAATAATATAAAATGTTATTAAACAGAATTCGAGTTTCATCAGGCATTACATTATTTGTGAAATGTCAAGTACGATTGATCAACGATTCGTATTATTTTCCAAGAAATGTATGCCGCCGAATGACTGTGCTTCTTTGGGCCGTGCTTAGAACGTAATGTTGATAAAATAGAAAATAATGATGTCAATGTGTCTGCAGTCCAGAGTCCAACGCTCATTATGCGAAGGTCATTAAGTGTATCAATATAAAACTAATCGAAAGCGGAATTTACGATAACATTATCTAGTACACAGAACGATAGTTCAAGTTATAAATTTCTAGTATAAACTGCCCGTAGTTGTTAAGGCTTTTATATTGACAGGTCAGTTTATACTGGCATTAAAGCTTGCACATATTTATAAGTATATTTTAAATTGTAACCTACGTGATTGATCTACAATTTCTTGAGTTCGGTTGGTAAAATTCCATTTTATAAAGATATGTAAAGATTACTGAGTAATTTATTATTCGGTCTTTGCTCCTTGTGTGTATGTAAACAATAATACAGGAGTATAAAGTACAATCATCTGTTTTGTTCAGCATTATTTATACGATTCAGCGAATCACGACCTAAGCAATAACTACCTAAGGTTTTTGACTTTCCGTTACTTGCAAAGATACAATACCGGTTCTTTGTTTTCGTTAACTTTCCTACTATTAACCTACACTTGTTTTTAACTATCTCTGCAATTTGAACAAAAAAATTAATCCCATGAAATCTCTCCGATTTCCGGATAAAACCGTAGAATCAATAACTGACTAGCATTTTTTTTCTCTGTCTGTTGTTTCGGTTAATCTCCGAAACGGCTGGACCGATTTTAACGGGACATTTACTGGCAGATAGAAAATTTTACAAGAAGAAACTTAAGGTACGTTTATTAATAAAAATATTAGGGTTCTGTGGGTCGCCCTTGAAATTAACTCTATGCGGATAAAACCACGGGGCACAGTGAGTTTCTAATAATTAAACCTTACGTGTTAAAATGTCCCACTAAACACACTATAGCCCTATATTAATTCTTTAAATAAGCAAATGTGTCGTCTTCGCCCAAATTACCATAGATATTAGTTGTGTGCTATCGAAACCAGTTCGGCAGTCGGTTAGGAGTTCGTTTTGGTTTGAAATTTGTATTTAGAAAAGATAACGACTTTTTCAATGGAACTTTATTCAATTACAAAATTTGGTAGATATTGTAAAGTGTGTCCTTGTTTACAACGTTTACGTCCGTTGCGATTACGAGGTAGGTAATCACATTAAATACAAGCAATGAATATTGACAAAGTTATATTGGGAATTCCGAATGATTGGTAATTTCTTAACCGTAATCGATTGAGTTAGCCGTTCGCTAGATTCTTAATCAAAACAATAAATTAGAGACAACTTTTCTAATCGGAAACTTATAAATATCGTAACTGAATTTGAAATCATTTTCAAATGTACCCAACACAAAATGCCTAACTTTCTCTTCGACGTAATATTTTTAGAAAAACTTAATTACCTGCTGTTAAGGAAAAATAGGACAGTTTTAAGTGTGTCCTGTTTTTTTCACACAATTCTAGAGAAGTTATTCAAACAAATATATCCGTTATCGTTGTATAAGTAGCGGTATTTGAACACGTGTCGACTATATTTAGGTACATTTGGTTACAGTGCAGTAGCTACCCGTTACGGTGATAACACCCAGATAACACTGCCATTGTATTTCCGATATCGATTGGGTATTTCATTAGCTTTTTTATTTGCTGTAAGTAGCTAATGGTGATCTAAAAGTTTTCAAAATGGTTAAAACGAAGATTAGACTAATGTCGGACCAAAACTATGTCCAGCTCTTTTTAAATCCCTATCACAGAAAGAGATGGAGCTACTTTTAAACCAAGGACTATCTTAGTATACGTTTTGTAATAAGGGTTTATGGTATAGGGTCTAAACACGTTCCTGAATGGATTTTTGATTTTGCTCAAAAGGATGGAAAGGGGGGACACAGGCAACTGGAACCACTAATAACTGGAACCGCGGCGCCAATCGCCTGATAGCATTTTGCAACCAAATACCTAATGAGCTTTAATGTACACAGAAAAATCTAAAGTTATACGACACAGGATTTCTTTTATGTAGTTTAGGATTCTAGGGACAAGACAAGGAACTACGAGCAAAAGTGGCCAAAAATATCTTAAACATGTTATGGTAGTAAGTGTAGTTACACTTACTAGATTGATTGGCAAGTACAATGGGAAGATACTTTTTCCCATGTTACTACAAGTATTAAACTAGTAAGGAGTTGGGATTCTGGAGCATCCAAATGATGCTGCATGACCTCAGTCAGTGTCAGTGCTACCACATCCGCGCTTTATTATTGAAGTAACAAATTTCCAATCATTGACCTTATAATCATTGGTTTACTGTATGATATATAAAAAGATGGCAATGTTTCCATTAATTCAAAGCATTCAGATCACAGACAAAACTTTAAAAAAAATCTCCACAACATTACGTTACAATTTTCCAAATTTGATCAAGAAAAAACTAGCTCTTAATGTTCAAATTTCTTTCATGATTTTCAGATTGTGAAAGTTTAACTATTAATCCATGTATCTGACTATATTATAGAGACGAGAGCCGTGGTGGCCTTGAGGTTTGAGCAGTCGCCTGCTACGCAAGTTCGAATCTCAGTGGGGCCCTGTACTAATGAGTTTATCTAAAAAACTTATGTATAGTGATTTCACACCACGTGCTTTACGGGGAAGGAAAACATCGTGAGGAAACCTGCATATTTCTGAGAAGTAATTCAATGACGTATGTAACATGTCTGAGACGGCGATGGACTCACCATCTGTCACGTTGGCACTTAATCATCTTCGGTGAAAAGTGGGTGTTGTTATTACAACACTTCTGCCTACCCCTTCGGGGAATACAGGCGTGAGCATATGTATGTATGTACTATATTATATAGAAAAAAACCGGTTAAATTCAAAGATCCTGACGCTGGCAAAAGACGACAACGCCGTCTACAAAAAAACTATGTAATCTATTTTCCTCATGGCTCGATACAAAACAAATCATTTCGTATGTGTCGTAACGTTCGCCTTGGACGACCGATCGGAAGTCACGGTCGTTGACTCACGATAACACGCACTAGGAAATGTGCTAAAACAATCACAAATCATATCATATCAGAAAGGTTAAATAGCAATGAACACGGCCTATAGATACTAGTTATTTAGACGCACGTTTAACGCAGATAAACGCAGGGTTCACTGCTAACGACGCGTCTCTGCGTCCAACTGTTAGAGAATTTACGAAGAAGATGAAATGTTAGCAGTGAATGTGTAAAAGGGGTGGGGCATCTAGGGATCACCGGTTTCATTCTCCCTGGTGCCTGAACAGCGTGGAAAAAGTAGGGTTATCAGATGCCTTGCAAATTTCACAGCATTTTAATAAAATGTCTTAACATAATTTAAGCCGTGGTAGCTTTGGGGTTTGAGTAGTCGCATGCTACGCAAACGACGCAAATTCAATTCCCAGCGGGTCCAATGAGTTTTTATAAAAAACTTATGTTCAGTGATTTCACACCACATGCTTGATGGTGAAAAAAACATCGTGAAGAAACCTTCATATGTCTGAGGATTAATTCAAAGACGTACCTATGTATAGTGCCTGAGGCGGCGATAGACTCACCCTCTGACATGTTCGGTGAAAAGTGGGTATTGTCAACAACAATACCTCTGCCTACCCCTTCGAGGAATACAGGCGTGAGCATATGTATGTATGTATGTTCATAACATAATTCCTGAAGATTTTTTCAGAGTTCGCTGCTCCTTGGCAGAGACAAAAAATATACGTTATATAATTATACCCCATGGTGTAATACTATTATACTAAACTACTTAGGCGTGACACACCTAAAAGTAACACAAAGTAGATTTTAGCTACACACAGCTTTTACTGCATTAATTATCTGAGTCATCGAGTGACAAGTCGAACATGAACGAAAGTGTTTCAGAATACGAGAAATTGATGTATCTAAGGTAAACGTAAACAAACTCTCTCCATGGCAATCATAGCCAAACATGCGCCCACGCACACCGAGAAACGTGGAAAATTGAAAGTGGACCTACCCATTTAAAGCATTAGTTATTAACACAACTATGCACACATTTATATGTTCACGCCATCCTAGAAGGGTCCCCGAAGGGGTAAGCAGAGTTGTTGTAACAAACACACCCACATGTCACCGAATATGATTAAGTGCCAACGTGACAGAGGGTGAGGCATCGCCGTCTCAGGCACTATACATACGTCTTACTTCTCAGACATATGCAGGTTTCCTCACAATGTTTTGCTTCACCGTAATGCGCGTGGTGTGAAATCACTGCACATAAGTTTATTTTAGAAAAACTCATTGGTACAGGCCCCGCTGGGATTCGAACGTGCGTCGCCTGCGACTGCTCAAACCCTGAGGCCACCCCGGTTCTACATACTGTTTTTGATAACTTGAATGAGTTTATAGGGGGAAGTCTGAAAGTAGCACCAGTGACTGAGAAGTTGAAGAATAAACATTTGTCGTGGTATGGACATGCTATATCGCCAATTTAACATCTTTGGCAATCGTTACAGGTCAACCGGAGGCCTAACAAAATCTGACAATTTGCTTAACTCAGATTATAGATTTTTCCCGCAGAAGACGTTACGAAGATCAGATGGCAGTCGCTTTGTATAAAAATCAGGTTATCAGCCACATGGGGTTGAAGCATGTGCCGACCCCACGTCGACACAAAATAGGCGTTTCTTTAGGTGGATAAAGGTATGTTATTATAGCATCACACGTTTTGTAAAGCTTAAACCACTGTTATATATAATAACTGTTAGTTCAATTTCACACGAAAAAATCATAAACAGTCGAGTTCATGTGAAATATACATAAATATTAATAAAACGAATGGGACTGAAGGCTATGGTTTACTTTCTCCAATACGGCGCAAAAATAATCCATCAGAGGCGGTTCCGTGTTATTTATTTGATTATGTAACTTCATGATTTTCGGTGAAGAGCCGTGGTGGCTTTGGGGTTTGAGGAGCAGCCTGCTAGGTACGCAACCGACGCAAGTTCGAATCCCAGACGCCAGAAACAATGAGATTTACTAAAAAAAATTTTGAGGAAACCTGCATATTATGTCTGAGAAGTAATTCAAAGACGTTACATAACATACAACGTGCTTGAGACGGCGATATTCGGTGAAAAGTGGGTGTTGTTATTATAACACATCTGCCTACCCCTTCGGGGAATACAGACGTGAGCAAATGTATCTATGCATGATTTTCGGTTTTAAACATTTCCCTTCATCTATAGTAGAGAAGCCTAGGAGTGCAGAAATGTGCGGCATAAACAACGTCTTTTGGTGCGTTGACCAAGTTAATCTCCTCACAGCTTCTAAGGATTGCAGACCTGATTACTTTTGTTTATTTTTATTTTAACTTCATATCCATCCACAGGGAAGGGTAGAAAGAAAGAGAGAGAGAGGAAGACCACGGCTAACATATATGAGACAAGTTAAGGAAAAGGTGTCTGTCATGACGTATAGGGAGGTCAAAGAGATGGCACTGGACAGAGACAAGTGGAAAGAAATGCATCGGTTACACCGACAAGAGTTATTACTCTTAAATTGATGATGATGATCCATCCACACACATAGACAACGGAATAAGTAGGCTATACGGGTTCCTATTTTCCTTTCGAGTTACGGAACTCTAAAACTAACACAGTAATATGATTTTATCACCATAAGTTCCAGTTTTCTATCCTTTGGCATTTGAGTATATGCGTGCATTCGTATATACAAGCATTAAAACGTAGTTGATTCCAGTTAAGACGTCGTTAAAACGTGAGTTTATTGTATGTAAGTTTAAACACTTCTGTAGATATACTTAGGTAATTAAGTTACATTAACTTGTCACTAACCCAGTTCTCACGGCATAATGAACTCAGGCAGTTGTTCTTAATTCCGCGTGGTGCACCTAAATTATTCCACATTCGACACCCATTTGGTAGGCAAACACACAAATAGCAGGCATATATGAGGAACACGGAAAGCCTCAATCAATTGCATGAATTAAATTCTGGACTATTTTTATATCAACAACAAAATAATTTGTCGACGAAAAACAGTAATAGCCTTTTGCATAGCTGTTTTCACGTAACGTAAACAAATGAATGTAAATTGAGACTACACTTTTATGTAAACATGTTTTTGTTGCAATTGGTAAATGTTAACACGTAAGGAAACAAATCCCACGTGCAAACGCACTTACACATTCCCAGGGGCTTTTCACCGATAATAATTAAGTGCCAACGTGACAGAGAGCAAGTCTATCGCCGTCTCAGGCACTATACATACGTCTTTGAATTACTTTTCAGACATATGCAGGTTTCCTATCGATGTTTCTCTTCACCGTAAAGCACATGATGTGATGAATTCACATCATGTGCTTGAATTGCATCGTGAAAGTTTAAATAAATTCCACTATAACGAATAGATAGCACCGGAGAAGATATGTTCTTATCAAGATAGGTAAGTGATATATTTTTACGTTTATTGTAAATTGTTGCCGATAGACACTAAAATATGGAAACTGATAAAATAACTACCAATGATCGTAGTGTAGTTAATATGAATTACCCTTGATACCCGGACTAACCATTTAACATTCAAAATTGTTTCTATGTATACATTTTTATGTGCCCCGCGGTTTCACCCACGTAGATTAAATTTTATATAATATATCGGTTTAAAATTGACAAAGTTTCATACAAACTTTCATCCCCATTTTATAGTAGAATTAATCAAAACCCTTTCTTAGCGGATGCCTACGTCATAACATCTATCTGCATGCCGAATTTCAGCCGTCCAGTGGTTTGGGCTGTGCGTTGATAGATTATGTAACATTTGTGCATTGGAACTGTGTCCATGAGCTTATGTTTCTTAAATGATTAATTTTGTATTCTTAAAATTGTATAATATTTTTGAAAAGAGTAATTACTGAATTTCTTGCCAGGTTCTTTTCAGTAAAAGCAACCTTCCGAACCTGACGGTAGCATGTGTAATCCTGTATAATTATGTCATTCTGACGATTTGAAAGTACTTTGTAAAAAGTAACATTCTCTCGCGCTTGCGCTAATAAAAACGTTACAAAATGTATAGGAATGTCATAAATCAGTAACGTTTCTACTAGCGATGAGGATAATGTTGCATTGTCTACAGGCCTTGGTATTCTTGCATCCAAAGGCTGTGGTATCCATTTACCATCAGATGTCGGTCATCTCTGTTGGCTCCCTATCTGATTAGTCATGTCTTCCACACAATCCACCTTAAGCTCTTTCCCCTACCTTATTTAATTTGTACAATCTAAATCGAATCATAAAACTTCTCAGCAACTTGAACTCAGGTTATATTAATCACAATAAAACATACTTCCCTTGGTAATCGCGTATATGATCTTATTGTCAATTGTTGCACCGGATCACCTTGGCTGCTGTCCTTACAGTTATATTATGTTATGCTAATTATAGTTTGGTCCATTGTTTTGCTTATCGCCTCTTTTTTATATACGCCAATATATGTAGACGGGGTTAATTGTGGTCTCGTCTTCCGTAAATGTCTTGGAAGGTAGACCAGTGGTTTCCTTATACAGGCTTCGATCATTATGTACTTGCCCATGAGATTTGGATGCCAATTGGCAGATGTGCTTATCGCTGCTTCTCAAGCAATCTACAGCATTTAACTGTAGTTTTATAAGTTAAGCATCTGAGTTTATTACAGGCTGATACATTTGGAAATGTAATCTTGCAACTCATCGACTAAAGGCCACTAGGCTACGAACGATACATAACATAACATTATAAACAAATTCTGTATGTTATGTATGCGTTAATTTCGACCATACACACTGTGTATGGAACCTAAGAAACTTTACGACCACGATTTCTTTTCAAACACAAAGCAATACACTTCCTAAGACATTTCAAATAGGCATAGGCTGGCCAAAATAGGAGGAAAACGGTTACTTATGCAACCATGACTGATGTTATGGTGTCGAGCACTTTGACAACAAAAGCGTAAGTACTTTGCATGTAAAATTACATATTGCACCACTTTTGCAGGATTTAGATTGTTCTTTGTAACAAAACATACGACTTGTAAGGTGCCTTCAAAATTATTACGTCACTCATAACACTGATAGATGATAGAGGTAACCTCAACTACCTCATAGGTTCCTATAGAACCACTGACGTATGGTGTCAGAAAAGATACCAGGACAATATTGTATTATATTGTGTTGGGTAACTATCACATAATATGTTTAATTAGATAAATAATCAAAGAAAGAGCCGGGGTTGCCTTGAAGTTTGAGCAGTTCGAATCCCAGCGTGGTCTGTACCAATGAGTTTTATAAAAAAACTTATGTGCAGTGATTTCAGACTACGTGCCTACAATGAAGGAAAACATCGTGAGGAAACCTGCATATGTCTGAGAAGTAATTCAAAGGCGTATATTGTATAGTGTCTGAAACGGTGATAGACTCACCATCTGGCACTTAATCAGAAGATTAGGTGGGTGTTGTTATTAACCACACCTCTGCCTACCCTTGCCACTAAAGTGTGGCGCACCTGAAGTATCGAGTGTGGAATACCTACTTGCATGATGGTCTAAGCATTGACATTGTGCGTGGAATTTTTGTCCTGTGTCCTATGTGATTTATAGGCGATGGTTTATAACATATACAATTTGGAGTTATCATTTCGATCATCAAGATTCTAACAGAGTATTTTATTTAGTAGTTTTATCGAAATTTGTGCTTTGGAACTGTGTCCATGGCCTTATATTTCTTTTGTGATTTATTTTGTAAATTACTGAGTTCCTTATCTGTAAAAGCATCCTTCCGAACCTGGTTGTAGCATGTATAATCCTATATAATAATGTCACTGAAAGTACTTTTTTAAAAGTCTAATCGTATAAAGATATTTTTGAATTTGAGTTTAAGTAGCACGCAACTGATAGTGTCCCAAAGATCTGCGAAGGTAGAACTCAAGCCCACCAAAATATGTAGGTACGTAGTAGGCACAGTATTTCTAGTTGGGCAACAATAGAAAATCGAGCGAATGTGTAGACACCTTTACATAACAAATTGTAACATTTTATTGTTATGGCAACACTTAGTTTTGACAACAATTAATAGCTAATCGCCGTTTAGCATGAGTTTAACCCACTCCATGTGCAACAAACGTAACAATAACGTAACTAACAATATACATTTATTTGGATTTTTGTAGTTGTTCTCTAATTACGTAATGTACATCTTTGTTAATTTCAAAGATCTTGGCTGTATTTGGTTAAATTAGTATTACCGCTAGTGCCGCTACGCACGGTTAAGTATCTTAAGATACGCGATAACCAAATATTATAAGTTCAGCTAATTTAGGATAGTCCAGAGATAGGGCAAAAAAGTGTTGCCCTGTGCCAACAGGTCGAGCCGTAACCGAATATCAATTTATACAATGAGTTCTTTACCACAAAAAGATATTCGATATCATTTTGTACCTGCATTTAAATACTTATGAAAAATTATAGAAACACAGGGCTACTTACATATTCGTTGGTCAAAGTATAACTTGTGCTTTTTACCTACATGTTATAGCCTAAAATAGTTAAAGTGAGAGCAACCCTATCGACGATTGGCGCAGCATGGGCGCGCATGTCAAATGTCAATGAGACGAGTTTGGCAGGAAGCGCGGCAATTCTGACAGATGTCTGACAAATGGGGGCAGTGATACGACGGAACATTAACTATTATTATGTTTTTTTTTATTAATTAAATGAATTAACGCAAACCTATCGTTAAACCAAAACGGTAAATAGTTTTTTCTTTCAAATTTTTACTCTCACTGCAACACAACAGAAGCGGTTCAAATAACCGTAGTAGCAATTTTTTTTATCTGTGATCTATGCGCTCAGCTTTATTTATCACTGCTCTATTACGTTATTTATACGAGACAATATATGAAAAACATTGTGAAGTAATAACGAATATAATAAGCATTGAAATGAAAAGATCAAAAATATTAATCTGTCGTTAAAGCGCGTGGATGGATGGAATGGATGGCAAATGGATTGGCATTTCCGCGATAACTTGCTGTCAAATTGAAATCAACAAATAAAGCTTGTGGTTCCTTATTGGTAATCAAGAAATTAGTGACGCCATATTGTAAGTGAAGTCATCAAAATCATTTTACATCATACTCGGTTCGTCATCGACGGCTAATGCGTGCAAAAAGAACATTACGTGCATGTATATCTATGAAATATTTTTTACAATGACTTATAATCGTAATACATAAAACATACGGTAGGTGAATAGTTAAATCACTATGAATCTACTTAGCTACTTACGTGGCTGATATGTGGTAGCTTGGATTCCCCTAGACAGGATAGCATGGAGTATCTAGCGATAAGATACAAAATACTTAGTTTTGGCCGTGGTGGCCTAGAGGTTTGAGCAGTCACCTGCTACGCAAGCGACGCAAGTTCGAATCCCAGCGGGGCCTGTACCAATGAGTTTTTCTTTAAAAACTTATGTACAGTGATTTCACACCACGTGCTTTACTGTGAAGGAGAACATCGTGAGGAAACCTGCATATTTCTGAGAAGAAATTCAATGACGTATGTAAAGTGTCTGAGACGGCGATGGACTTACCATCTGTCACGTTGGCACTTAATCATCATCGGTGAAAAGTGGGTGTTGTGATTACAACACCTCTGCCTACCCCTTCAGGCAATACAGGCATGAGCATATGTATGTATGTATGTACTTAGTTTTGGGAGAAGTTACTAGATAGATATTAGGACAATAATCTTGTAGTATGAAAATTGAGGGGTATTTTGTATCTTATTCATATACTCACGTCTATTCCCCGAAGGGTTAGGCAGAGGTGATGTAATATCAACTCCCAGTTTTCACCCAAGATGATTAAGTGCCAACGTGACAGATGGTGAGGCCATCGCCGTCCCAGGCACTATACACGTCTTTGAATCACTACTCAGACATATGCACGATGTTTTCCTTCACCGTAAAGCACGCGGTGTTTGCGTTGCGTTATGCAATTTTTTGTCTAATCGTAATATATCCATTTTCATTCTATCCATTTTCATTCTATCCATTTTGTAGTGTCCTTCTCTTAGGTGTATTTATACCTTAACCCTCATTGTATAACGGTCTAAGTTTTTACGTATAACTGGAATTTTAAAATCCCTTTCTTTTTCTTTCTTTTTTAAATTCTCATATCCTCGAAGTCAGAGTGAAAGCTACGGTTTACGGACTGATTCATACATTCCATAAAGTGTATAATATTTTTGCATCTCTGGTCACTCGGCCTTGTTGGACAAAATTTCATATGTCGCCGCGGTTGAGTCATCGTGGTCACGGTCATCGTGTCGAATCCTGACTTGCTCTGCTCTTGATTTGAGTCAAGGTTGTTATCGGAAGGAGTAACAAAGAAATTGACTTATGTAGCTACTGCTCAATAATGGTAACGATTATCTAAACAACTATACAAATAAATAAAGTAGAAGTGTCTGTTTGTAATTCCAAGATAATAACTTTTCACTAAATGTATATGAGGGTAAATACAGTACTGACATAAAAAAAACTTTTCAATTTTTTTCTCTGTCCGTCTGTCTGTTTGTTTCGGGAGATCCCTGAAACGGTTAGACCGATTTTGGTGACTTGGCAGATAGCTAACGTCCGTCGAGGAGTAACATGGGTTACTTTTATTTTAAAAAATAAAAACATTGAGGGTTCCGAGGGAATTAAATTAAGGCTTAGCAAGTATTTAATCAAGCATAATTTATAAACACACTAAGTACATTATGATTATACTAGCTAATGTGCCCCGCGGTTTCACCCGTGTTGACTCAATTTCATGGGTGGCCCTTGGAGTAATAATGTTTTTTTTTTAAATAATAAGAGCCTATCTTTCAGTAAAAATCCTGTTAAAATCGACCCAGCTGTTTCGGAGATTAACCGCAACAAACATGTCAGACGGACACAGAGAGAAAAAAATTATTGGTTTTTGCATGCATTTAAATAAGCTGACACTTTGAAATTACAAACAGACACTTCAATTTTATTTATAAGTAAGTAGTTAAAATAAAAATACTTTTTTGGCGACAGTTACCAAATTAAAAAAAAAAGACTGAACTAACTATTATTTTTCTTTGTTCATGCTTGCATTATAATAATCTAAAGTCGATTACAAACATTTCAACAAAACAATTTGATCAATCAAGCATAAATTTGCTAAAAGTTCGTGTTAATACAAATTAATAAATTCGCCAAGTTTTACACCAGCCCGGCTAGCTCAGTCGGTAGAGCATGAGACTCTTAATCTCAGGGTCGTGGGTTCGAGCCCCACGTTGGGCGATAAAAAAAGTTAATTTTGTTTTTTTTTATTTATCAGCTTTGGTTTTTTTTTTCTTTAATAAAATTATTTAAAATTTGAGAATTCAATAATTTTTATGCAATGTTCATTGAACATAATTTTTTAGCGCTAACTTTGGTTAATTTACTAATAATTCATCTACATACATACATATGCTCACGTCTGTATTCCCCGAAGGGGTAGGCAGAGGTGTTATAATCACAACACCCACTTATCACCGAATTTGATTAAGTGCCAACGTGACAGATGGTGAGTCTATCGCCGTCTCAGGCACTATACATACGTCTTTGAATTACTTCTCAGACATATGCAGGTTTCCTCACGATGTTTTCCTTCACCGTAAAGCACGTGGTGTGAAATCACTGTACGTAAGTTTTTTAGAAAAACTCGTTGGTACATGCCCCGTTGGGATTCGAACTTGCGTCGCTTACGTAGCAGGCGACTCCTCTAACCCCGAGGCCACCACGGCTTATCATAATAATTCTTCTATAAACTTAATACTCATAAAGAAGCGATTGTTTCGGAAATTAAAATATTAAACTTATCAGTTATACTGTTCGAGGTTACGAGATAAGATAAACTTAACTCTAGCTAACTACAACACATACTAATCAGTTGATTCTCAACCTTTCCATTCCAATAGGCATAGGTGCCGTCACGAGTTATGTGCGCTGACCTTGAATGCTTGCTTCCCGATAAGGTATCCACAAAAAAAACAGAGCAATATATTTTCGTAGCACTAATATTTTTTGGTAACGCACACACACGCGCACGCCGCACACATTAACGCGTTCACTGCTAACGACGCGTATGTGCGTCCAACTGTTCGAGAATTTACGAAGAAGTTGAAATGTTAGCAGTAAGCAATATTTAGCAATATTAGCCTTGATTCCATTTAGGTATTAGGGGATCGCTTCAGCCTGTATATCAAGATTTGTGAGAAGATCATTGCAAAGATTTTAACATGATTTCATGATAAGCCAACGATGACAAAAACCACTGCTAGTTTTAATCTGGGATTATATTTTAATCCAAATTAAATTGCGTACACCTTTGTTATATTTATCACCATTGTGTAGGGCGATTTGTGTCATATTGCAATGTCGATTAAGCTTTTTTTATGTAACACTGTGTTGTAACACGGTTTAAAAGGAGAGATATTGATATTCAAAGGATTAACATTTCGTTTTTATTACGTAATTTTATCGTAATAGTTGAATTTGGTAATATTTTTAAAAGCTAGATTTAGAATTTTATACCAAGAATTGTGCCTATTAATGTTATTGCTTGGGTAAAATAGAAAATAAATATGCTCACGCCAACCAAGAAGGGTCCCCGAAGGGGTATGCAAGAAGGGTTGTAAAAACAACACCTACATTTCACCGAATATGATTAACTGTCAACGTGACAGAGGGTGAGTCCATCGCCGTCTCAGGGACTATAAATACGTTTTTGAATTACTTCTCAGAAATATGCAGGTTTCCTCACGATGTTTTCCTTCACCGTACTCCACCGCGACTAATAAGCAAATAGCTTATTGCTTTGGTGATGTTTCAAAATTATGCAAGATTATGCAACCAATAATATATTTAAATAAGTTTTAATCGAATTAAGTCCGTCAGCATGACCTTAACATTGTTTAACTGACAGTGTTAATTGGTTTAACCGATTGCCCTATTTGCATTAACTTTTAATAGAAAAATATCTGGCGCAGTGAACTGTGACAAACCTACAACCATAGATTAAATAATTACGTAAAGAGTACAGGTACACCTCTACTTAACGCTGCAAGAACTTAACTTCACTACTCTATGGTTGCAATATTTGCCGCGAATGACTGTCCCCAGTTGGGTTGCTCCGAATTTCGAACGGGAGAACCTCTATTATCTCGGTACATTCATTCTATGTTTGAATTCTTATATGATTTATTTGTTTAATATTAAGAGCTTTTAACTGTCCAGTGACAGCGACTTTGAAACAAAACCTATGCAAGAAACGATACTTTGGCGCCAACTCATGGCGTCTATCGTTGGAATGTTAATTAAATCCAACCCGCCGCTGCAGCCGGTGCAAAAAATAAAAGGTCATCCAGGCACGCGCGTCCAGCGAACGTAACGTCTTCCACGTTAGAGGGTTAAGTTTTTGCTGAAACTAACGTACATTCGTTACTGTTGTGGGTAATCCAATTGAATCGATTGTTGCTAAGTTACAATGGTGCTTAACAGACCGTAGCGATAACGATGGGTTAGAAGCGGGTGAAAAAAAACCTGTCCGGTTACATTTTTTTTAAGACTTCATGCCCATTTACAACTGTGGCCTTACTTTAAACTCTTATTGCATTAATATCACCAATTCCTACTAAGAGAAGAGATGTATATGTCATGAATAAATCTGTGTCTGTCCGTCACACAGCTGAACTATCAATAAATAAAATCAAATATCTATAAGAGCTAGTGATAAGACTAGTATTGCATCTATCACTCTTAAAGTTTATTTTCTTTTTAATATAAAGAATCCTAATGATGTTTGTGCAAATGTCAGTCCTAACAGACATAAGGTTACGTTGATTATTAATGTTAGCACCATATTTAGAAAAAAATGGATTAGTTTCCCACGCTCACTTCTCAGACCTATTTGCTAGTAAGTAGCATAGCTTATCCGGTCATATAAGGAGTAGATTCCAAGTATTGTGTAAGTAGCAGTATCCGAGAAGGTAAGTAGGTTATTGAGGAACATGACAAACATTATGAGGAACATTGGAAATTAGTACACCTAGTGGCGAATAGAAGAAGACCATATACATATTGAAATTGTATTTAACTATAAGTTTTAGGTACCTGTTAATTGCAGATGTTATAATGATGGTAATCCTTACAAATTTCCTCACACAGTTACCCCATAAACATTTTGCGTAAAGCCAAGATTTACGGTACAGAGCACGCGATCGCGTTGTCTTACGCAAAACAGATCTACCTAACCAGATACAGTAACAGGAAATTACAACTGCATACACAATACAAAACTGCGTAATAGAAAATAAATATTCGGAACACTTATAGACACCCGTTAGGCAATAAGAGAATCGCAATCGACAAATAACTCGGTTATATCGAGTTCAAATAATAAAAAGTCACGTTATGCAAAATGCGTTTTCTTCGTAGCAATTGCCAATACAATTACGACAAACGGAAAAAATATTATTATATGTTAGTTATGTCAAAAAAATTACAACAATAATTACTCAAATATTTTCAGGAAAAACAACCATCCGACCCCGGCGCGGTAACATTCATAATTCTGCTTATACTGAATTTCAAAGTTCTGACAATTTGTTATGTAATCGAAAGAATTTTTATTATAATTCTGGGACCCAAAATATGAGCCAACCAATAAGTATGACGGTATAGCAGTGCAATCGCAATAAATACTTGAGAACTCACTCAAGTCACATCAGAGCAAAACACGAGGTAGATGACACAAAAGCCCTTCATCAACGATGATGTAAGTAATTTAACAAATGACACTACGGATGAAGGTTCAAGAGAGACAGATGGCCACTTACATAAGTTTCGCAACATGTAAATGATATAAACACGCAATGAGAAACAACACGAATGCAACCTATCTGCAGAATGCGTAACCAGTGCATCCGGTTGTAATGACATAGCTGATCATTATAGTTACAAATTGCAATTGGAGAGGCAATTTCACTGTAATAAATAGATCTAGGCCCCTCTATGTTCTAATCCAATTTAATGTCTATCTCTGTCTACTAAACTGCTAACCAGTTTAGTAGATAGAGATAGACAATAAGAGATAATTACTAGACTTGATTGAAATGTAACAGTTTCACAAAAAATTAGGACACCAATCAATGTTTTGAAATTTTAATCGATTGTTTCGATTGACTGTATCAAATTACACCTGTGATGCTTTATCGAGAACACGACCTTCAAACACCTTGTACTTAGTTTCAATCCTGTGAGATAGAAATACGTTTGTAATTTGAGAAGCAAAAATTGAATAATAGAACCGAGCTGCCTATTGAGTCTGCCAAATTGCGAAATATTTGGAGTAATTTTTAAAGTGTCTCTAAATGCATTTCAAGTGGAACCACATTGAATTGATTAAAAAACTTTACCTGTTTCTAGATAAAGCGACACTCAAGTTGTGAATGTAGGTAAAGACAGTATTCTTGATGGAAGCATCGATACAGCGAACCAAGAAGACATCACAAAGGCGGCGTCTGAACATAATGAACACCCGGAATAGTTTGTGAAACTAATGGGATAAGTGGAGACAGGTTTAAACAAAGCAGCAACCAACAGCCGAGATAACCGACGGCATATCACTGTCAAATACTTCATTAATCTTGTACGAGTTTCTCCGGCCTATCTCTTCATGGTTTCAGTTTCTAATGTAGAAGTTGGACATACATGCATTTTCAATTTAAATTTGACATTGCGGTTACAGTTTCTCTTTGGAAATGGGATCTACATTAACTAGGTAAATGCACAGATGCATCATTATTTACAGGACGTCTTACATTTCACCTTTTACGTACATATGCTCACGCCTTATTCTTCTGAGCAGTACTTGTAGCTCATGCACATATCAGCAGTGCTTTTAGTTCCATTATTATAAGGGCGAGCCTATTGTCATTGACCGGATACTAATCCAGAATCCGGGCTGCTTCTGAGAAATTACAGATGGACAAACCCAGTAACACTTTGATCAGGTATTACGGGGATCTCGTGTTCCACAGTAGGAGAGTTTGCGAAAATTATTCCAACGACAAAATTAAACCATTTAAACCGAAAACTGTACATTCACGCACATGTTTAATGTAACGTAATAAAAAAAAGTTGAAACGGATGTTAAGAAACGATGGATGGATTGTGTGATAATTACTATGGCTTACGATGACCAGTCATGAATTAATATGGAGACATATACGAGTATATACAGCTATCCTTTAGTATTAATGATCTCGTTACGGATATCCTGTATTGTTTGTACGTGAAAATATGAAAGGTATGGAAACAAGTTCTAAGCAACAGTCATTGTATTTGTTTTTATCGACAATTTAAGCCTGTAAGTTGGCGACTGTAATTTACTAATGACACACATTCACAGCTTGTAGGTAATTACTTTATTGTGAAATGAATCCCAGTTAGAAGCTAATAATTGTACTTTAACTATTACAATGATCTTAGGCTCTTAATCTTGTTTAAGCTTTGACGAGAATTTTAACTTCAGCAATATGTTTAACCAGAAATACATGGGCGGAAAAAGCTAATAGTAACGTCATGACGCCATCTATGCTTTAACAAAATTTTATAGCGAAACGTTAGCTTTAGTAAAGTACCAACCAATACTTTCTTTTCTTTGTCAAATTATAACAATAAGATGATTTATGTAAATGAGGATTAGAAAGGTGTCAGTGTCGCATCAAAACCTCATTGTTCTAAAGATTTAACGAACGACGTTACTCATAAAAATCCGGTTAAGCTCGTCGTGCGGCTAAAAATTGTCTTGTTCTGTTAGTATAATATTGTAGATAACGATAACTGTAGAAGTGGTGTAGACTTTTGGAGTATCGGAAAATGTGATTTAACAATTCTAAGCTTTATTGGAATTTACTTAAGTCACATTGATTAAGCCAAACTTGGGACGTTGTTTTTTAACTCTAAGAGGCAGGTAATTCAATAGGACTATCCTAAACTAAACCAGTAGGAGGGGCATAGTTGCTATTGCGCATATCATTCGATCAGCGAAGTTAAGCAACCCTAACCCTAGCCAGTAATTGGATGGGAGACCGCACGTTAAGCCATCGGTCCCGGTTGCCAATTTATCATCTTTGGCAATCGTTATAGCTCAGTCAAAGGCCATAAACATTTTTGACAACTGGTTTAACCCAGATCATAGACTTTCCTCGTCAAAGGTCAGGTGGCAATCGCTTCGTATAAAAATCAGTAGACCAGCCGCATATGGGATAAGGCCAGGGAGATGATATTCTAAACTAATAACTTAGTCGAGAGACTTTTGGGATCGAAATCGTGGTCCCGATAGCCAATTATTCGGGACGGAGGCCGTAGTAACGAACGCTTAGAATTGAATAGGTTTAGACTCGGAGACTCTTCTTACTTTTATTTCTTACGCCAGGAAAGTACAGACGAAGCGTAAACAGAGGGAGATAACAAAAGGCATGACAATCAATTCATTTTCTTAAAGCGTCTCAGTAAGTGTAGCTGTCAATCACCAGTCACATACATAATTACAGTTTAACAAACGAAAATAATCATAACCTAAGTTAAGGCAGATTGTTCCAGAAAGGCCGGTGACACCTTATCAACAGATTATACTATAATAGTATATGATATTCCATTAACTGTGGTAGTATTGTCATTAGACAGACCAAAAGATAAACAAATACTTACGGTGAACAATTCTAATGTTAGACCAATTACTTATTACAGTCAACAAAGGTTTCACTTTTTTACCAAGATATATTATCGGCAATATCTTAATGTCGTAGAATGAGCAGAGACATGCTTAGTCGTTTTAAATAATCACATTTTAAACCGGCCAAATTAATGATCCTATGAAAGCTAATTAATGTTTGAGTCTTTGCGATATTTTAAGAAGAGCAATTGTTAGCCAGTTCAAAATGTGATTTATTTCGTCTGCATAAAGATAAAAATAGAATTCTTCAAACGGATACGCTTGTGTCTTTGTATGTAGACTGATAGATAGACTGATGACAGTTATTGAAGTTTTTATCGACTTTCTATTTGACTTTTTATAGTTGATCGGTATTTTTTTGCTCGAATCAAGTTTGTCTAGCGTGTTAGAAATCAATTCCACTAAATACCATGTGACCATTACACGTGTAGGTAGCACGTAGGTATGTGTGAGTATATATTTAAGTAGAGCATTCGGTGTTGTGTGATTTCTGTGGCTTCATAGGCTTATGTTGCCAGAAAGAGCTTGACCTGCATTTTATTTGGATACATTTTCACTTTAGTTCATAAGTTCACTGATTTTATATTTGTCATTTAATTCGAAAGATGCCAGAAATTAAAAGCACTTGATCTGACATTATGTTCACGAGTACGAGGTTTACCGTCACTAATATTAGTATCTGTGCCGTCATCTGCAGATATTAAAAAGATATAAACATTATTTACAACTCGGTAGTATTAAATCTGATTAAGTGCGCGTGCGCTACGGTCGAACTATGCCATGGCTTTCTCGTGCAGAAAATAAGATGGACATTTCGACGCACAGACGCCGATGCAATCTATTTTATTAGGCCACATGCAAATCTGCGTGAAATTGCGTATAACTGAGAAAAGCTCTCCCGACCGTGCCAAATACCATATATTTTACTATAGTAAAAAAAATTTGGAATGTACGTGAATTTGTAATAGAACAAGATTTTAATTGAAATATTGCTAAGAAACGTTATAGCGTGTAATCGACATGGCATTAAAATCATTTCACATTTTTATGTAGAAGTTAACAATCAAAATGTAATAGTAGAAATAACTAAATTTGAAACTCATGATGAAACGTTGAAATGCAATCAATAATTTGATAACAGAGTACTTACGCGATATTACCTCTTAGTACAAAGTCGTTTGATAAAGTACAATATGGTACATTTCCTTACATCGACTTGAACGGAAATGCCCGCAGTTGAACGCCTTACAATAGGGGTGGCCATGCGCAACGAAACATAATTATGCACATGGCAAGTATCAGTTCTACGGATACCGCAGACGCTTTTTATAAACGAGCGTATTTTTTTAACAAGTCTAACAAACTAGAGATTATGCAAGCACCACTCTTTTTACACTTCCACGTTAATTTAAATCAATCTTAAACATGCCTAATACCTAAGGAATTATATGAAAGCATGGTGGTCAGATAAATCAAAAACAATTTCCCTATTATACCATAACATGGTTTAATCGAAAACTAGAGACTGACTTAACTGAGACTAAAACTATGTCCATTCCGTTTTAGATCCGTATCACACAAAGAGATGAAGCTACTTTTAAGCCAAAGACTATCTTTATCTATGTTTTGTATGTTTGAGTTTCAAAAGATAACGGCAATTTAGGAACTAATATTTCATATGATATATGTTCTTCATTAATTTAACTTAAGTTTTCAGTTTGTAACTTCCTCCTTTCTTAATATGTCTGGCCTTTATACGGGTTTCGGTTATCAAAATTAAGAAAATATATTGAGCAAGTCTTTTTATGGAAACCCTACAAAAGGTTGGCAATGCATGGTTTCTGCAGCTGATAAACATTGGTGTAAGTGGACCACGTGTTGAGGACACGGCCCGTTAGGCCGAAGATAGTAAAACAATTTGATTGTGATGGGAAAGAGATCACATTAACAATAACTAAATGTTGAATACTCCTAAAAATTTGGTTAAATATGTTACCGTAACAATAGGCAGGTCACGTTCTTATAAAAAATTGAATTCTAGTTAGTATGTATTACAGAGATATGACTTTATACTTTACCAAAACAAAATTGGATTACGAAATCGCAAAACATTTAACAGACAGAGGTTGCAAAATGTTTATCTGTAATCTTAATAACATGTGACATTATTTAAGTAGAGAAAGTATGCGAAAAGTTAATAGCGATGTAGAAACATGTGCAGATACAAACAGACGCGTGCAATGAACAACAGAACACACAAGTATAATCATAATGTCTCGTGAGGTCACAGGAGATGAAAGTGTCGATAACGTGGACCCAACAAGCCATGTAAATATTAAACGTCTAACAATAGGCTTAATTATCTTCAACACAGGTAATGTTCATAGCACTATAATGATCGCTTAGCAGCTGTTGCTGAATAAGAATCATGGTAATTATGAATTAAATTCTAAGAAACTAATCTCGAAACAGAAAGAACGCTGGGAATGGGAAACAATACTGCTTACTCTGTTTTCTTAGAATTCCTAATACGCTATGGTATGACGATCTCACAAGTTGATGCAACTGGTAACAAACGCTAGAAAAAGAATCGTGCGATTGTGCACGCGCAGACCAAGGACGATCACGCGACGCCGTAGCCGCAACCGTATTATTACAGCACTGAAAAGCTTATTAAAATAATGGGCCAATAGCTGGTTCGAATTAGAGATTACAATGAGGAATGCCAACATTCCTGTTCATGTAGCCAGGTGCCAGTGGATTCCAAGACTGCGCGAGTCGATCGTTTAAGGGAATTATGTGCTCGTCGGCGTAATTTTGAAAAACATCTTGCTTGTGCGCTTTGTGAATCCAATTTGTTACTGGAATATTAACTGAAAACAAGTACAATCTAAATGAAAAGCCTACTAGAAAACATGTTATCTTCTTGCAAAACGAACTGTGGAGAATACCATCGTATATTTATCTAATTGAATTATCGTAGATTTCGATAAGGCTATCAATAAATCGATAGCAACGAGTGCCTCAGCCGGTCACGTGTAAACGGATATAACCGCAGTACAAACAATGGTGCTAACACAATACGGCGGCACAATGAGGTAGATTCTAACCACAAGTTGGCGGTAAACGAATTCGTATCAGATTACTAAAAAATAAAAGGAGCGTAAATATACACTCCGATAAACAAGCGGAACAAAACTGAGGTCGTCGTGACGAAAGCGGTATACAAATAAAAAAAATCAGCAGCCATAATTCAACTGAACTGTTATGGTTTCCATAATCCCATAAACACGTAACAAACGATATCTTATGTGGCTGAGTGAAATTGCCAATTTATACTAATCTACATAATTCTTCAAATGACTGCTACAATTAAGAACTTATGTGATGTTACGTATCACCACATCAATCATTATAAAAGTCATCGAAGCTGATAATAACGATGATATCTATTACGATCGATCAGGTTTTCTAAACGTAATCATTGAGAACGTTACTTTCATCTAATATTTCGTCGGTAAAAGTTCATTAGCCGTGGTCGGCAGAACAATGGATCAAGAATTAATAGTTCGCTGATCCGTTGATTGAACACCTACACTTTTGACGGCGAAAGTGATTCGTCACTATTCGATTGTCATAAGAGATTATTGAATTGCGGACCACTGTGTTACGTCCTTATGTCTAAATTTATCTACAACCTTAGGATCAATCTTAATTGTGTATTACTTATTGCGTTGCTGAATTGCGTGATAATGGAATATTACAGTAAAGTTTAATAAGAAAAACAAGATATGCGGTGTGTTTACAATTTCGATTGCACTATTATAAAGTTTATATGGGGTAATAAATAGCGATGTATGTTAAGATATTAGAAACGTGAAAGTGCAAAAGGAATATAATCGGATCGTCACGTGTGATAGTTAAGACAATGAAGACCTTGAAGAAGATGATTTGAGCGATGCAATGCATCACGAACTGTTCCACAACAATAACAAGGTATTGGCTAATCTGTACCCATTGTGGGATGAGGGAGGACGCTACACTCATTAATCAAAGGTTTATAAATTGTAATTATTCAAGTACACGAAGCATTGGTACACAGAGGAGCTCTTTTAATATTACCTCAGAAATAAGCTCTATCAAGTGACAAATAAGGTCAAATGTTACTTAATAAATATTTACAAATTATGTCACGGTTGCACTGCAAAGAATTTGAGTTTTGATAGAAGACGCGGAATGCTGTTAATATAATAATAAAAGATGTAAAATGAAGATAGACTAATAGGTACGATTAATTTGAATACATGCTGCAGCACGAAAGCTATTGAATTAATTTTCGAGGACATTTTCGGTAAAAGTGGAAGGCCAGAGGCCAGGTGACTTAAAAATGTAAATGAGAATTTATGGCAACGCAACATAACCATATAAGAAGTGAGAAACCGAAAGGGGTTTTGAACAAAGAGGAAAAAATAAGTATTTAAGGTGTTGCAAAATATCTTCAACCATCGGGTAGCATGGAGCTTGAGATGACATGCCACTTTCTCTTGAATATTCCGAACTCTCCAACCCGGACGCGTTGTTTTTGTTAATGCGATATTGTATTAAACTGAAAGTTACGTGCTAAACATAATGTAAGCCTGATGAAAAATCGAAAGCAAATTGCAGATCGTTTGGTACCCCCATAACATTAAAGGTCCTCATTATCATATTGACTTTCGCCAATTGAACGTTTAACAGCGCCTAGCTATACATGATGACCGAACTGAGGATTGCTTGTTTAAGATATGGTGAGAAGATCTAACTTACCCTTTCGCAAGGCGGTGGCGGTGCAGGAACATCTACTTCTGTGTAGATACATAACGTCGACTTCCTCGACAGCGAGTCACTGGCGAGACTGCTCGAACTCGAGCCTGTTGAAAACTTCATCTTAATTCTTCATCCAGGCCTTTCAAAATCAAGTGACATCCAATTGCACTTCTATGCGATGTTGCCGGCACATCACACAGGTGCTCGTCACTTAACTTGTATAATTTGCTTTTGTTTTTTAACTATATAGAACCAGCCTCCGTTTTCGTATGTCAGGTCGTAGGTGAACCACTTGCGTAAGTGACAGCACGTCGGTATGAAGCGTGCTCAAAGTCAGCGGCGGACTTCCAAGGTTTTTTCCGTGGTCGAAATGCGAATGGAATTCCTGATGACTATGTCAGCCTGAAACAAGACGACAATCACAATTAGCTGTCAGAACAAGATCTTAGAGACTTACGACTTATATGAGACATTAGCACAGTAAACATAATATTGTGAAGTTTTGTTATATCCTTGAAAATTATTACATTCAGAGACATAATTTGGAAACTGATCTGTGATTAGGCAATATGTTTTTTCTACATCAGCCAATATCGTTTTCTTTAGCATTGCTCCACTTTATGGCGTTCAACGTTCACAAGGACTCTACAATTTAGATAACGCGATCGATGTATCGATAGACGGATACATTTAAATGGAGATCCAAGTACCGATACTGCGGGCATTGTGTGCAATTGTGGTAGAGATTGTAAAGGTGAAGCATTACATAGTACCTTTGGTAATGTTATACTAATATACCGCAATAGTACTGCATACTTCATAGTTATACAAACAGGGTAAATTGATAGTAAAGTAATGTGTCATCGATGTACAATTGATAATTTCTGGCAAATTAATCATGGTAAACTAGGCTATGGCAGCTAGCCTATCAAATTGCTCAGTTTGTAGAGTAGGCTGAATGGTGGTTGAGTTATATCAGGCGATTCTGTGTCGAATAGTGTTGCACAAACTTTATCAGTATTTCAATCTGCCGAATACTCTCGACTCGATACATTTCTGTCCATCTCCAAAATGTCTCTCAGATCAGATAAGCTATGTCATGATAAATAAAAGCGACAACGATAGCTTCATCCTGAATTATAGTGATGTAAAATTGCAACATCTTGCTTGAATATTGATATTAATAAATAATGTCAGGCTAGTTTTTTCGAGGCGGTGGTTATTTTTGGAGGAATATCGGTAATCTGGATTAAACCAGTTATCAGACTCTCTTAGGCCTCCAACTGGCCTGTAACGATTGCCAAAGATGTTCAATTGGCAACCGGGACCTACGGCTTAATGTGCTCTCCGAGGTACGGAGGGAACTCGGAGGGTTACTCATCCAACTACTGGCTTGGGTTCTGGTTGCTTAATCTTGCTGATCGAATGATATGCACAATAGCAACAAGTAGAAGCAATACAAGAATGCGCTGGCGCATTTGTCATTAAAACATAACACTTTATTGTTACTAAGGCATGAATTTCGTGCAGGTTAAGTCAAGCTTCAAATGACTCGCTGCACAGTACCGACACGATCAGCAGATCGAATAATTTCCATGTAAATTTCAACCTTAACTTCAAAGCAATAAGAAATGCAGATGGAACTTTACCAGCATGGTTAGATGTGCAATTATCGTTGATAGGAAAAAAGCTTATGCAATTGCATTACTCTGGTTCTTTGAATCAGGCTACCGTCCTATGGCCATCGTTACCTAATACTTATAAACGCTCAAAAATGCTCATTGTTCTGGTGAGAATGTTTGATAGTGAATCGAGTTTACTATCACTTGACATTAAGAACTTGTTGCGGACCTGAGTTTTAGCCTTTCTAATTTGAATTCTCTCCTATCAAATTGTCACGAACACAATTTGATTAGAATCTTTGAATTAATCTCTTATTATTGCATTGAATTAATCTCATATTATTACATTGAATTAATCTCTTATTATTTAAATCAGAGACAGAAACACGCATTATTTTTATATAGAATATTTTTTTATACAATTAAGGTGCCATGTATGTGGTTACTGAAACCTATGGCAATACCAGGGGCATCACGCTGTAAATATCTCTTCACACCCTTCTTGAAGAACCCCATGCATGAAGCAGTACTCGCTTGAGAAAGCCTCGTTGGGGAGTTCATTCTTTTCAACTTTTAAATTTCTTACTCGAATAAAAACAAGAAACCTAAGTTTAACTGAGGTTTATTAGTATAGCACAACAGCAACACAGAAAAATGGTGCAGAAGAAAGTGTAAAATATGAGAACGTTACTAAATCTTATTAAGTATCAATTACTATTGACCCGACAGACGCAGACAGTGAACATGAACGTGAAGTGTTAACTTGGTCCTTGGTAAAACAAAGAAAAGCGTGTGTGGTACAAAAAGGATGAAAATGTGTGTGAATATTGTGAACAGTTGCGACACACGCTACTTACAGAAGGATTTGACTCCCACAATACACTGAGAGAGGTATGAGAGAATTCATATGTCGAAATATCGCACGTAGGAAATTTGTTGGCTAGTAAGTGTAAAACTAGTAATGAACATAAGAATATTTATGAAGACTACCTACGAAACATATTCAAATTAAAAACCACTAATTCTGAATTAGCATATATAATTCATTAAGTGAATTGGTTAGAAATTACATTCTTGATTTTGCTAAACATTAAAGTTTTTATTGAGTGTACTAGTACATTCCATGAGAATACACTATATTTTAAGCACGCAAAGAGCTTAGTTAGAGCTTAGTTAATTAGAGCCGTGGTGGCCTCCGGGTTTGAGCAGTCGCCTGCTACTCAAGCAAAGCCAGTTCGAATCCTAGCGGGGCCTGTACCAATGAGTTTCTCTAAAACGTATGTGTTTCACACCACGTGTTTTACGGTGAAGGAAAACATCGTGAGGAAACCTGCATATGACTGTGAAGTAATTCAAAGATGTATGTATAGTGCCTGAGACGGCGATGGACTCAATCATATGTAGTACTTAATCATATTCGGTGGAATGTTTAACTGTTGTTGAACCTATAATAAAAAGAATAAATAAATAAAAATAACACCTCTGCTTACCCCTTCGGGGACCTTTCTGGGATGGCGTGAGCATATTTATTTATAATTAATTAATTACGATGTGTTGTTAATTATGCTGTGATTTCATCTGAGTGACAGTGATGGATATATACACTTCATATACATCTATATACTATGGTGAATAATAATGATAAACAAGAAAACTAAGAAACAATATAATTTAGCCGATCAGTACTCATAATTACTGCATTTCAAACTTACCATTTCTAAGCAAATCATTACTTATATGGGCGTGCATTGTTACTGTCGAGGAGGTTTTTTAATCGTGTAAGTACCTAATGTATTTGATTGAGACCACATCCAACACAACCACAGCACGACCACAAATCAAACTGCCCGTTCCAGAGTCAATCATTTGTATAAGTATGAATAATATCCCACGTTGCTATCAGGAAGACGGACGGATTGGACACGCGAACTTCCGTAATTCAATGATTATCAATTCAAGTGAAGAGGAAATACCAATTAAGCGTAGTTATATGAATATCGAACAGGATATGAATTTGCATGAAATATTTTATAAATATGAAGAAAGTGGAGTACATATAGGTGAATGGTTGTAAGAATGTCCCAAATACCGAGTCAACAACCGTGAATATGAGAACTGTACATGTAGATGAGCACGTGTATTTCCTACGACTTGAGCCTACTCGGTGACCGTCCGTGCGTCGCGAACGTCGACCAATCAGCTGGAACCGCACGCAATCCAAGGTATTAATGTTATTGAGACACGCAATACATAGATACCTCCAAATAACAAATTTTATTTAATTGTCATTGCTACTAAAAATATAGTTTACAGCGCAATTAGTAAAACAATTTCTATTGAAAACGGAAGTGACACTTGAACGATTCTAGCTTGTTTAAATGTTACTGAAGATAAAGCTCTTATGTAAATTGAGGCTATATCATTTAAGTTCGATATGCACGGTCTTAAACTAAGCTGGGAACATAAAAACCAAGTTAACACTGATAAGCCGAATACATACTTATTAGAAAAAAAGTCATAAATGCTGTTTTATGTAAAAAAATACTTGTCTCATTACTCAGAACAAAACTGTTCAAGAATTGAAGCGAGACAATTCAGCAGACTACTCAACTACAAGTTTTAATATTATATGGCCATCATTGGTTGCGAGAGAAGTGGTGGTAATCAGAGCAATCTTCTGGTTACCATAATGCTAGTTATTTCTTCTCTCAATGATCCCAAAGTGATTGCATGAGGTTGATTTATTACGAATAGCCGTCGAAGCGTAACGTGGCTCCGTTCGATTTACGTGATATTTTCGTCTCTTGAAGTTCAACGACCACAATCTGAGGTCAGGTGTGAGATAAAAAAGGCGGTAGAAATTTCCGCAGTATCAAATTTACGATCGTAAACATTAATTGCACTTATTGGCGTCATTGGGCTTCGGATTGCAGGGCTGTTTGGAGCGTTTATATAACTGTTTCAAAACTATGAACATCTTGAAGAATATTTTGCAGCTATCATCACTTAATTGTATATGCGTGGACTTCGTGTCGTGAGACATTGGAGTCATGGGGGCCAAATGCTGAAGTGCTTTTAAGGAGCTTCCGAAACGTATATGGTGGCCGTTGAGCTGATTCTTACCTCGATCAGAGGATTAGTTTGGTGATTCTGAGAACTAACGCAGACAGTTTCTTGGACGCCATCCTCATTGACGCAGTTCTTAATTCTATGTTCTATTTTCATTTTTTATTTTATTAGGTTAAGTACTGCTCTCATGAATACATAAAATTAAAGATTTCGCCGTTCATTTTGATCACGCAAGTGTAATCCAACTTGTCTTATGAACGTAAATGTTAGTAAACGAAATAATAGTAGCTGTGAATCAGTATCGACCTCACAGTAGTAATCGTGACATAATAAAGCTACGATAAAAACGCCGTGCAAGTATTTTGATCCGCATGACTGCTCAATGTAATCCTTGTTGTAAAGGGACTGCATTCCTTAGAGTACAATGTATTTTTATACCTACATAATAGTAATCGCATGGTCCACCAGTTCCCTTAGCTTTATCGGTAGTAATATTTCTTCTCAAGATGCATCTTGGACGTCTAGTGCTATCGAAAGCTCTAGTAATACACGTAATCGCAATTGTATAGTCCGATCCAGGAGCTTAACAGTTTTATGGACTCAATTCAGCTGTATATGGTCAAAGAGGAACGCATCGAATGCCAAGTATCCTTTTGGTATATCCTAACGGCACGACGTGTGTGGTCTGGATCCGCATCGATAAAGATCTAAAAGAAAAAAATGGCACACGAGTTTTCTATCAATTCCGAGATCCACATTGGGGACGTGAACAAAAAACTGTGGAATAACCAACAATAGATAAGGCTAATCGAGGTATTTAATTTTGTATTATCTGGTGCCATTTCACGATCGATTCATATGGTGCAGAGCTCCAAATGCCTAGGTCACGATAGACACGTTACGGATCAAAGAAAAGTACAGTTGTATTATTTAGCGTTGTTACCCTTGAGTGTGTCCTGGACGTTGTCAAAATCGGCGTCCGTTCCATTTGGACCGGTCGCCTTGAGACCACAAATAGGCTAGTCACGACACGACCCAATCCGTATTAAGATTTATCTGGCAATTACTCTAGCTGGCCGATTTGTTATTTTATTGAGGTAAATAAACTGGCAGCATTGGGCCCAATTAAATCTGGTTTTCGTCTTTATGGTTGTAGTTTTAACGAACGAGTTTCGAACGTACCTACATTATCATTATCAAAATAAACCAGACGGTTGGCTTCTCAAAACGGTGAATTGGTTAATATTTATTTGCCTGTTTAAGCAAAAAAGAAAATATCACGCAATCATAATCATTATTATTTAAATTAGCTGTTCACAAATAGTGCCAGGTGTTCTGATTTACAAACTACAGCAATTAATTATACAGCTCACGGTGTACATACATAACATATAAATTAGCTTTTTAAGGCAGCACAGAACCAGTTCTTTGGGCCAGCCTACCTGTCCCGTGACTCTTACATTCCACACATACCCGAGTCCTGTTTTTGTTGCAGGATCGTGTACTGTCTTGCAAAAACTGGTGAATACTATGCCTATTGTCACATTTCCCGCGACCTGCGGTAGCGGGTAAACATCTTACCTGTTTGTTAATGAAATAGTATTCTTTGACAACACTGAATTATATTGAATTTACGTAATCCATCCAGTATTTTTTTAAGGTGTTGCTACAATCTTTTGTATAGTGCAACTTACTATGCATAGAAACCATAATAGACCTACAAAACAAGTATCGATCACTAATTTTTGTTACTAGCCATCGCCTAGTCCTGAAAGTCTACTAAATATTGGCGGAAGAATCATTATAATCAGAAGTGTAGTTTCGAAAGGAGCCGTGGTGGCCTTAAGGTTTGAGCAGTCGCCTGTTACGCAAGCGACGCATGTTGGAATCCCAGCTGGGCCTGTACCTATAAGTTTTTCTAAGAAAACTTATGTACAGTCATTTCTCACCACGTGGGAAACCAGCATATATCTGAGAAGTAATTCAAAGACGTATGTATAGTCATAGACTTCAGTGAAAAGTGTAGAAATCACAACACCTCTGCCTACCCCTTCGCGGAATACATGCGTGTGCATATTATGTATATATATGTAGTTTCGAAGAACGTCTTCTACACAGAAACTTTTAGATAGTAGTTTCCACGCCAACGTTGTAAACAAAGCTGACATGAATGTATTCAACTGAACGTTAGCGATATTGAGTTTGACAGCCTTTTCATGTATCTATCAGGATTTGCTTGTTATTGTAATGAGCGATATATCGGCTATCTTGTCACAACTGTTGTCTGTGTTAGGGGATTGAAGCAAACAAGATTATACTGGCGCCGATGTCATTCTGTCTGACGGGTACATACATACATAATACTACAAGAGGGTACACCTACTGCAGTTGTCGCAACATTATAGATTTCTCTTCCTTATTATCATAGTAATAAAGTCTGTGCATCGAATGAATTACTGAAATTAATTTCAGAATGTATATTCTAAAATCATCCATGTATATGGATGATTTTTGTATGTTTGCTAATATTATCACGTCAAGAGCACAGAGCTGTCTCCAAACTTTGGTTTATAAGAAAATGCTAGCTTTTTCTGTAAAAAAGTATTATTTGTTAAAATCATTCCATGACTTCTTTCCAATCAATAATGAGACATGATGACATGAATCACAATGAACAAACAATATAGCTGAATGATGATTGACTTTCGATACCTCAAAACGGTTAAATAAATTTTAGCTAGCTAAATTGAATTAACGCTGAGTTCTAATTGTTTTCTTAAATTTATGATACTTAGGAAATGACTGATGTTATTTTAGCCAAAAGCGAATATAAAAAGTTACAGTCCTACAAAGAAATAGGTTCAACTATAAGCATATTTTGGCACATGTGTGATAATAAGTATATTTATTTACTATCTAATGAAATGTACATGATACCAGCTGAGTTTCTTGCCGGTTGTTCTCAGAAGGCTAGTTTCCGAACACTGTGGTCAAATCTTCGACATTCATAAGTGCCTTACCAGGGCTTTAACTCATATAATAAGAATAAATCATTTTCATTTTCAGTGGCAGGCTAATTAACACACGTCATAAACATCTGTCTCATAACATGGTACATCTCAGATAGACAAATAATTTAAGATCTAAGATCATGTAACATTAAATCATATATATGAACCTACAGATGTTTTGTCCGAGTGTAGGTGTGTTTGTGCAATGTGCAACCTACGCTGTACGAAATTATAATGGTTATGATAAACATTAATTAATGAGCCTAAAGTAATTAAATCGAGAAGGATATTACGACAATATTACTAAATATGTTATCCTTTAGAACATTTCCGTGTATTCATTGACTTTTTGCGGATACGCTATGACGTTAATCAAAATAGCTTTAAGTTTTATCTATACAGGATAATGTTTGTCTGATAAGATAATTATTTAATTACCAAACCCAACCATGTTATAAGTTTCCCACAAACAAACATACATCACAGTTTGAAACGTCCTCATACAAATGAAGTTCTAGATTTTTTTTCCTTTATAGAATAGTCTCAGTGACGTTTTATGTTAAAGATGTGCTTGTTTTTGGAATATTACGATATTACACTAAATAGATAGCGCACATTCCTATATACAGATATGACGGCTGATAGAGAGAAACGGAAGAGAAGAACACATTGCGCCGACCCCAAATAAAATGGGAAAAGGGCAGGAGGATGATGATTCCTATATACTTATTATGTGTTAGTTAGAATTCCAATAATTTAAAAATACATTAACCCTTGAATTTATCCCAAAAAAGTTTCCCTCTATCTATTTTCTGACATTCATGAGTATCATTAAATCCGCTATTAATCAGAGGGCATTGTTTAGCGCAAGTTAAAAAGAATGCGAACATATTCCTTTGGTATTCATGAACCTTTTATTCTTGCGTCTAACCGGATATCCATACATGCGAAAACGGGTCATGCGTTTATGGTGTTCTATGCTGGCATTCCGATGGCTCTCGAACTCCATTACGGATTCTGTACCAAGCATCGCCTAGTTTTGAGTCTATGTATCACTATGTATATATTTAGCTGTACTTTCATGGGAAAGGGCCTTAGACATCTTATTATGGCGTGGATCGAGATGAACGTACTATGTAACGTCTGTAAAAACGTGATGGATGGATGAATTAACTTTCTTTTTAAAACAACCGAGGAGGATGTAGGTATAAATAAAATAAGATATTAAAATTTTCGAATAACGGAACATTATAACACTTGTAAAATCTGTGAAGCATAAATTTGCATCGAGAATCGGTTGCCGTTGGCCACTATTGAATACTGTAATTATTATTGTCTAGTTAATAGAAAAAAGTTTTTAGTTTGTGTTTAATCAATTCAGAAACCGGCTTTACAGTTAAATCGCAATGGTAACGTTTTAAGAAATAAAGACCTAGTATGATACCCTGAGGGACAGTATAAATAATTAATCGATTTGCGAACTGATAATTTCGATAATTATATAATTGTTACTGGGTTATGATAGCTCAGATTATAACGTATTCCCTTGATTATAAACTGCAATATATTCCCTACTTTATAATGATTTCATAACAAGTCAAAGTGCCTTTTCTTGTCAAAGGTAGTGTCGAAGCCTTTCAAGTAATACATTGAATCGTAACAAGAATGTTCAAAGTCAACAATGCCTACCTGCAGTAGACTTTCCGCGCAAAACGCTTGTGTACACAGCTGTTGGAATTGTGACGTCACTTTGAGCCAGAAAACGGCTTGTTCTCTATGCCATATTAAGGATTCAAACAATCCAGCGAATAAGCTTAATTAATCAGCTCATGCACGCTTCAGTGACGCAGCATCACGTGAAATGCGTACGTATTTACTGGCTAATAAACTGTTCGATACGTCACGTATTTCTCCGGAGACGTTTGTTTAACTTTTACGTAAGTACATAAGTATATGCTTCTTTATAATGTAATTGTTTGGTAATCACGTTATCTCCGCGTAATAACAGAATAGAACTTGGTACTCATACGACAATTGGTTATGTTTGTTTTGTAAAATGTCCATACTTTCATAGGCTACCTAGGTGGCCTTGATTTGTGCTCCGTCCCATTGGGAGTTGTGATGGCCTGAACTATGATATGAACATCAAATATGCTCCATTTTGTTACCGTTAAAGCACTAAAGGTATACATTTTCTAAAATCGTAATTTTTAACTAACAGGCAGATCAAAAATGATAAGTACTGAAAAGGTTAAGAAAGAATATGGCCAGTCTTAAATAGCACCAATAGTTGAGTATACACTTAACTAGTTATAGGTAGATGTATGTGAGTAAATTAGATTATTGTTCCAATGTTCCACTTAAGGCAGTACGGGCGGACCAAGGCTGTCCTTATCTGCTTATTTTGTAAGCTGAAGCCAACTAAGGCTTAAAATATGGATTGTTTAATTGAATACAAGCACATTAAAAACAACTCTCCTTCCTATATTTAAACTCTAAATTTTCTATTTGTTTTCTATCCCTTAACATGTTTGATATTTTAAACACCAATTGCTTTGGTTATTTTATTGCTTCCTTTGCAGTTAACTTGAGTATATTTGGTTTTGAGAATAGTCGTGGGGTTTTCACAATAATGACTCATTTCTTTTGTCGCCACACAAAGACGCTATGTTTGAACAATCAATAAGTACTATTGGTCCAAATAATACTTGCATTGATCGTGTTCATAGAGTTATATGTAGAGAGTAAATAAGTTTTAGCCTGTCTTACCTATCAAAAGACTCGTGAAGACTTTATTTAGCAAAACGATTTCTCGGTTATTCCAATAATTCCAGGTTTTAAATGAATTGTTACTTGATTCATTGAAACTTATTAAAATTTTATTCATCATATTTCAACAGAAATAGCTAATTAAATAATACCCTCGAAAGGATACAATACTTGAAAATGAGACGACTAGTCAACAAAACCCTGGGCGTTGGAACGGAATTGAAATATTGCGTTTTTCAAAGAACCACTGCTCTTTAAAGTAAATTTAATTCTTTGGGACTATAAAAAACAACTACTTTTGAGAATTCTTCATAAGACAAAGAAATGAACACCATCCAATCATTTCCAACATAAGTAGATTATCAATTCCGATAATATGAATCGACATTGACAGATCGTGTGCATTTAGCCTTGAAACTTTCGGTTCATCTTTGATATGTGAGCGATCTACGACTAACAAAGCCATACTTAAGATTGCACTTTACTTACAATATAAGAAGGCGATACAGGAGGTCATTTCGCAACACCGATCGAGTTCGTGATCGTTCGGACCGTGAATGGGAGGTACTGGGCGCACGTGGCCTAATAATTTGCGTGGCACATGTGTCTCAGACATTCCTATGTTGAAACTGGCAGACAAACAAAACATACACTGTAAGTGTGAGTAACATAATGTCGTCAATAAACAACAGAAGCATAGAAGATTGGGGGTCAATCCAAAGTTATAAGTATCAAGAGAGCATACATTAGAGGAAAAAAATACTGGACGCAATGTTAATAAATTAAATTCTTGCTAATGTAGGTAATGTAGCGTATGTAGTAGGTATTTAATGTCCTTAACTGTCAGAATAGAACCACTTTCTTTATGATAACTCCAATATCCATAGGTACATGAAGATCAAGGGTTGTATGTTTTAGGTTGTAAGTGCGTATAGGTTTTGATAAAACCAGAAAAGATTCGGTAAGTGATCGCACAAATTGACACTGAACAAGTAAGGCAAATAAATATTTAAATAGCGTCTGTTATAAAGCTTAAAAGTCATGACGCATGCTCATTGTGCCTGTACACTATAAACATGAAATATGTGGGCATATCAAACAACTCTGCTACGACCTTGCTTAGTTTTATTGTTGCTCGGAATTTGTTACGTAATGAGAATGCTCTCGTTTTTATCACATTTCTTTTAGCGTTGCTAATCCTTTGTGCCATCTACATAAATTACCACGTTATTTCTTAGTTTCTCACAAGCGATTTCCCGTTGGATTCAATACTGAAGCACCTTTGTTACTTACATCCGTCTTGTTACGATGTAAGTATTGTACTGCACAATATTGACTAATGTTCTCATCTTTCACTGGGGATTGGACAAAAACGGAGGATAGAAGTATTCAGGTTTTGCCCCTCGCTATATACCATGGCCCTAATTGCAACATTCCACAATTATCCTTGGCTCAACTCAAATTACTACAGAATGAAAACGTTGTGAATTAACTTTTGTTATTTAAAACCATAGTACTGTCCTGTTTTGAATTTGGTAATGCTCAAGTATTCATAAGCCCAAATACTAGAGGGCATTGTACTGCGTATTTTTCTGACAATACTAATGAGTACACTGCTAATAACAAGACGAGATATCACGCGTTTTGTGTCAGAAGAAGTAAAAGAGATTTCTACTGTAGATAACATTTTATTGCTGTGATAAGAGCATTGTAGACGTAAACATAGGACTACAATGTGCAGTTTTACACGTTTCATAATGAAGTGTTAACTAGATACGGTCCTTTTGTTCAATACCAGGGTGAATTCATTGATATTGTGTTTTTATGTTTCAACACCTTTATCTGTGCATTTCTTTATATTGTTATCTGGAATAGTCTGTCTAATGATGTCAGCTTAGACACGTTTGCGTGGAACTGAGAAACGATAGCTGGATTGTGTGAAAGATTATATGGCTAAAAATTGGGTGTGAGTGAATACAGATTTGACAGCTGATAGCGAGAAATGGAACAGAAGTATACATTGCGTCGACCCCAAATAAAATGGTATAAGGGCAGGAGGATGATGATTAGAAACTTTTATTAAAAACATTACAGTTACAAATAAGAGGTCAAAAGTAATTAATAAAGGAGGTCAAAAACTAAACGTTAATGAACTTTATTTAAACCATAGCCGACTTGTTGTTCATAGATGAAAGTGTCGCCTGAGACATTATCTAAAAAGAAATCTACATAACAATCGGTGATTGACTCGTGAAACAGACTTCAGTCTATGGAATGTGAGCATGATCATAAACGTGGTTTCAAACTAAGTTAACCGTTAATGTTTTTCACTCTACAAATTCATTTAACCATATTTCTGGTTATTTAAAATCAGTGATGTCATTGTGTGGTCATTTCATAAATTGTTACCAAACGAATCGTAACCAATTACTATGTATATTAACTTGAAGCAATTAATAAAAATTAAGCGCTTCTTGATGCTCTACATCCTTTTGTGACTTCGTTAAAGACGGACGGACAAATTGTTGCTCATAACAAATTGTACCTGTTGGGTTACTTTTTTGCTTAACTTCACTCTTTATGACGTTCACAGTATTATTTTTAACGACTGCTCGCAAACGATTATCTGAAAGTACCTTGGGAGGCGTACGTTTTGATACACAACTCTTTCTTAACTTGAGTAGCTTTTCCCATAGCATCGCCCTCTATTTAGGGGGTCAATGATATTTACAAGAGGTTTATTGTCGTTTAAAGATGTGGCGCGTCGTGTGGGCTAGAATTTTGTACTACAAACCCACTTATTCGTCTCTTCGTTTATAACCCTTTCGCTAGATATAAAATTGAAAGTTATTTATCGGCAAACATTGTAAAGTCTGACCGAATCTGACTGAATCTTCATATTTTCAGAAGCGTCTTCTTAAAGATCGATAATGGGAACAAATTAGAAATCATTATGTGGTGTCACATAGTCATGCGAATAGCAAAGAAGAGCCACATAGCTACTTTCGTTACGGTGAAAGTGTAACTTTTGCAAATCACTATAAAGAGAATCGCATATCGTAAATATGGCATGTTTGCAAGTTCGGTGGCGTTGCGATGCACCTGTAGATATTCAACAGTGAAAAGTGTGCGTCTGGGCACGTCACGCACTGGTGAAAGTGTACTACAAAAGCATACCTTCCAACTGGTCCCCAATTGGGTTACGACCTCGAATATCAACTGCCGCGGGTCTTCTTTTTTCATATCGCAAACCGACTCTTCCTACGAACCGGTCCGTAGATCGAACAACCTAAACTCGTCTTTGAAGACGTGACAAAGCTATTTTAGCCCGATTGTCTGTTATGTACCCACAATTCTAGTCTCAATACTCGTCTAAGTAATTATTACAGAATGTCTGCTGGTGTCTGAAGTGGAACTACATTTTTATCTTATCTCAAGACGTTAAGAATGCTATTAAGGTTATTATCATAATAATACAAGTATGTACAAAGTGCATTATGTTGGAGCTATTTCTAGCGTGTTCTGTGCTTGCTGACAGCATTTACGAGTACATTTTATGAAAGCAATAAATACAAAACAATGATTAATTTCTAGACTAACATTTGAAGAAATCTGCTGTACCTGTTATTCCAAACTCAACGTAATTGCAAAGTGGTAAGATTTACAATCCGGAGCCCGACTTTTGTAAGGACGATGTCGTGGAGTTTGGTTCCTCTGTGACCAAACAGGATTCCTTTGAAACGTTTTACTTGATTTTGAATGGGTGCCTCGTTTCATTGTTCGGTAACATGTTAAATTTTATTGTGTAAGAAAGTATTGATAATTTCTGCGAAAGACTTTAAGAACTTACTTAAATTAAAGAATATTTAGTTTAGCTACCTATTTTTAGAAGATAACTAGTTTTGAGATGGTTTTAGAACACACTAGCTACTGTCCACGACATCGTCCGGAATATTTATTCAACAGAGGATAAAGTTCAAGTCCTAATAAGAAATAGAAATAATATTTATTCACATGAAATATGGTACAAAATAGGTGTTGAAGTCCTGTCGTGCGTTGAACTACGATTTCGGGCGTAAATATCAAATTGGAAGAGAATATTTCGATCGTTTGTTTTACGAGAATCGGTTATTTAAATAAATAGATGTAATTAGTTCTATGGAAAGTATGAGATGATTCTAGAAATATTGAAAAATTTGTAAATTCTACGGAGTAGGAGCCAAGCCGCTTAAACATTAATTTGGTAAGTGACCGGGTTTTTTCTGATGAAACTTTAGCAAAATGTGATTTAACGGTGAAGTAAACTTTTCTTATCTTGCCTGAAATGTTTGCAGAAAAAACAAAAGGTAATCTATAAACTGCAATATAATTTGCAAGACTATCTGGACTGTGGAAGCACAGTATAAATAACTTGTAGAGCTTATATTTATACTGAGTTATAAGTTTAGATCTACTAACCACAGATTATGATATGATCTTAAAGCTAATCTCATCGTTTCTCGTTTGACTAAGTGACTGTATACATTTTAATAGTTTGACATCTAAATATATACAACTCAAAGGTGGCTGACTGACATAGTGATCTATCAACGCCAAACCGCTGGACGGATCGGGCTGAAATTTGGCATGCAGGTAGATGTTATGACGTAGGCATCCGCTAATAAAGGATTTTGATTCTACCCCCAAGGGGATAAAATAGGGGATGAAAGTTTGTATGAAACTTTGTAAATTTTACACTGATATATTATATAAGACTTAAATTACGCGGGTGAAACCGCGGGCCACAGCTAGTCAGATATAAACAGTTAGTTAAAATTCTTTCCCAATAGTCTTTCTTCATACGCAAGCAGGTCAGTCGATGCGGTTTTGAATATGTTTAACCAAATTTTCAAATGGGGACTAAGTAGTTAGTAGTAAGTAGTTTTATGCGTCTAATTTGCAAAGATGAGAAAATGTGAAATGAAAGCTGACTAGTTTCCAATTGTTATATCATATTGTGCCTAACTAGCTACCATAATGCTCACGCCTGTGTTCCCCGAAGGGGTAGGCAGAGGTGTATTAATCACACCCACTTTTCACCAAATATGATTAAGTGCCAACGTGACAGTTGGTGAGTCCATCGCCGTCTCAGACACTTTACATACGTCATTGAATTACTTCTCAGAAATATGCAGGTTTCCTAACGATGTTTTCCTTCACCGTAAAGCACGTGGTGTGAAATCACTGTACATAAGTTTTTTTAAAAAACTCTTTGGTACAGGCCCCGCTGGGATTCGAACTTGCGTCGCTTGCGTACCAGGCGACTGCTCAAACCGCAAGGCCACCACGGCTCTTCAAAAGGTATACCTACCTACCTAAGTAGGTAACTACTTTTAAAAAGATTATTTATGTCGTCAATTTGATAAAAAAAACTGTGATAACATTGAAAGAAGTGTTGTTATCATAATGACAAAGGTATCATCACAATGGGTAGGTTGGTTCATAATTCCCAGACCAGTGATGAAAGTAAATCAAATCAAATCACAATAAAATAGGTATTGCTTAAGGGTATAGAGCCGTGGTTAAATGCCGTTAATTTTGAAATTATACTCAGTTAATCAAAGTTAAAGTAATAAGTGTCTAAGTACTTACTTACTATTTTAAATAGCTTAGTTATCTGGGTATTCGTAGAGGTCTTAGTATCTAAATAATGAAAGTAAGCATGATATTTTTTGTTTACCTGTATGTTTCGGCATTCCTCGTCAATCTATGAGTTGCTAACTTCGTTAACAGTCTCAGATGCATCAACCACTTAACACTTTGTATATTACATATAAATAAATCCATAGTTCACTGTTAAATTAAAAAACAACTTGATAACAATCAAAAAGTACGTAGGTATACCGTACATAAAAAAAAAAACAAAAGTTCAACAGTCTCGATGGAATGCATGCATTTCAAGTCGTTTTTCGAAATTTTATAAATACAACGTTCAAAACAATTTAGGTAGAATCACTACACAGTTTATTCAATTCATTGTTATAATAAATACACGAATTTTAACGCACTAAGTTTTATGAAAGTTATTTCAACGTCTGACTGTCACTTGACGCGGAGGTTCACCGCACACATCCACCCGCCGCTGCGGTTGAATCCAATATGGCGGCCGAACTAACGAATGATACGAACGACGTCGACCGAATGAATTGCTTCAGCGAATGAGCGGATTGGCATGACCGGTTTTTTCTGTTCTCATTCACACCTTACCTGCCTTGCTTTGAATCTAGTACTTACCTGTTATCTGCCTATAAAAAAAAATCAATTCAAAACAGACTTAGCCCAGAATTTCAACAAACAGCGTGACTCGGTTCTTCGCATAAAACATCTTAATAATTGTTTGCTAGTCCATTGTAATTTATGAAGAAAAGTTCATATTCATATGCCTATTTATTGCATTTATGTTAGTTACATAAAATATACAAATAATCTTAATTATAATGGTATATCCTAAGTAAACTTACATAAACCCTATTATGGTACAGCAACAAAAAACATGAAAGCTCATAGCTTGAAAGCCGGCTAAGTCCAAACTTTAACCGAAGCTATTGCGTTCAATAGCTTCACTTGGGCCACAATATTTTATTAAGGTGTAGGTTAAGATTATATTAGAATTAAGCAAAACTAAAATATTATTGTGTGTATTCCATCGCATTAGGATTAAATATCTGTAATGATGGTGTATAAATAAATAAATAAATAAATAAAATAAATACTTACTAAGTAGGTTAGGTAACCTACCTACACAACTGATAAAATAATTCCCTCCCTGTTGTTTATCTGCTACTTGTGCAACGTAATGTCACTTTTTTCCGTCGCATCATTTGTGCGCTTCACGACAATTTGAATCGAAAATTATTTCGTAAAATTTTAAAGTCTCTAGCCCGTAGTGTAGGTACAGATGCCGTCACAAGTTATGACCGCTCAGCGAAAGTAGTGCGCTCGTAACTTGTGAGGGCAATAGTTATGCGGTCTCCAATTTCTTTTTCGACTGTTACATATGTCCAGGGACAAGATAAGTGTAAACAAGTAGGTTTAATTAAGTATGAAATCTTTTTTGCGTTAAAGTTAGATCAGGCTAACCTATAGCCACTAACCAATTTTAAAAACGAAATCGACTTATTGACTGTCTGTCAAATCAAACACAACAAATGTTATTGAATTAAAATTTAATATTTTAGGCCAAATTAATGAAAATTATGAGTTAATTTCCTTTGGATATCAATGTAAAATAACTAATTCATAATGGCTTTGGATTTAGTCAGTATAGCTCAGCCGCATTACATTCCTGGGTAAGTTATTCCAACCTGGAATTAGCTATCCTTCAGCTTAGCTATACTAGGAAGATAAAGACGGGTAGGTAGGCAGTTCAGTTCTTAAAAACGTGCGTTAGCAACTACTAAGACTAATCTGTAAGTAAATTATTAGAAAATCAAGTAATTATAATTTTATGTGTGTCGGTATTTACCTAGTACCTAGTGACGTATTAATAAACTTTTACTAGTAGTGTATAAATAAAAAATATACATTGAAAATCTTATACCCATTATTGGTTCAGCTTTATAAAGAAGATCATAAAGAAACCATCTAGGTATTTTGGGGCGGTATATACCTAGATGGTTGGGCACTTGATACGATACGACAATCTATTACAACTAGTACTGGAAGGAAAAATCGAAGGGCGAAGAGGAAACTGAAGACCGAGGAGAATATACATGGACCAACTAAAGGATAAAGCGGCTGTAGTTTTTTATTAAGAGGTCAAGGATTGTGCACAAGAGAGGCAAGAGCGAATCTCTTAAATTAAAGAAGAAGATATACCAGGAGGTCTAGTCTCATTCTCCGAAAACGAAGGAAAATTAAACTTAATTTCATGTCTTTGTTTTTATCAAACTCAAATTTTCATTCGTTGAATAACTAACGTAGGTTTAGAATATATAAACGTCACAGGATTCTCTAGCAGACCACGTTCGGACGTAATTTAAGAATGAATTTTCCACCGAAGCTAATAGGCCATCGAGATCCATCACGAAGAGCGACTTGTGTTTATCATGGGATATTCAAAGAAATGTCTGGAACATAAACGACATTTAGGATTTAGTGTGTGGATATTAATGAAGCGACCAATTGAAAGTAAAATTGGTAACGTAGATGTCCTAAGGAATTTGACGTAAATTTATCATTACGGACATTTTGATATACGTATATAGGTATTAAGGAATGCAGACTTGTCCAAGTCAGACATTTCCTGTTTTCCAATCGTAAGAAGATGAAAGTGCCCTAGATACAATTGCAAGGTTAAAAGTTGTCGCAAAATAAATCGTATATTTTAACAAGTTTTAAGAGTAAATTCTCCGGCTGGTTATGGAATGTTGATTATCTAGATTAGATACTGGATAGTTTGTGCAATCCGATTGACATGAACGCACACCAAATCCGCCTAGAAGGTAGACTATGGTACTTATGCTTAAACCAACTGTTATCGGCTTCATCACACTAGAGACTGGATATATGCATAATTTCTTAAATTACAGACAACCATACAAGACGACTTAAATATTCATACATTAACATATCCCAATGTACCTAAGTAGGTACGTTAGTAAATCGTTTGTGAAACAGGCGTGTTTTACAGCACCCACTTATCACGGAAGGTGATTAAGTAACGTGACAAATGGTGACTCCATCTCAGGCACTATACACACGCCTTTGAATTACTTCTCAGACATAATATTATACTCACAATTTTCTTTATCGTAAAGCTCGTGATGTGAAATTACTACACATTTCAACTCATTGGTATAGACCGCTTGGATTCGAACTGCTCAAACCCCATGGCCACTACGGCTCTTCTCATCAATCGCTCGAGTATAACAGTCTGAGAAGATATAAGACGTTCGTGAAATAAAAACTATGCCTGTAAAACGGTACTAAAACACCGTCACCATCTGAAATGGTTATGGGGTGATTTCACCTATATATCGTATAGATAAAATTGGCAGAAATCCATGTCAGACATGAGCTGATAATGCTCATGTCTGTGAGTGTCTGACTTGAGTGGTTAAGTAGGATTGTCATGGGTAAATTACAAATTGGCACGACTTCATCAAAATCCTTCCTCGCTGGCTCAGCGACCCGAAGTAAGTCTTGGCCTCCGATACGAGAACTCGCTATTGGTCCCGGTCTTGTGCGGTAGCAGAAAGGAATATCCTTCGCAAGATCTTTGGCCCAAGGCAGAGGAATGACGGAAGCTGGAGAATTCCTCGATGTTAGTTGTGAGGCAATGGGACAGGTTCAAGAACTTCAAATCCTTAAGGTCTTTGACGTTATTCTTCGATTTAAGTTTGTGTGACGATGGTTAAATCCGGGATGACAAGAACTAAGCTCCCTATAAGGACGACCTCATTGAAGCCACATTCAACCAAGATCTCGTAGCCAGTGCATTTTACAACGCTTTCATTACATAATTTGGCGCCATTGCAATGGCGAAATTTCAAAACTATAATGGTTTGCATGTTGCTGTTTAAATATGTGGACGACGAGAATTGGGCTTATGCGAATAAAATTTCAATAAACTTTATTATTGACCATTGCAAACACTTTGGTATGCCTACTGTTGAAATTTTTTATTAAAATGAAGTAGGTAAGTGGGTAAAGAAAGATATGCAGCACTTAAAGTGCAATGAGAGATTAAGGCGTTTAAATCTTAAGAAATCCACGAACTGCCCTCTACAAACACAAATATTAAAAACTGCTAAGCATTTAGCTATTTAAGCAATTACCTAACTTTTTTTGTAAGCTCACAATTTCCAAGGCGGGTGCCTGAAAGGGGGATTCCAGATAGGTTATAACGCCCACATTCACAGAAGATTAATAGAGGCCAGCGTGAAAGATGGTGAATTACTTTTCAAATATTGTAGATAGGAACAATTTGTTCTTTTGCAAAGCACTCAAGCCGCCTCGGCTCATTATGAACTACTGCTCAATTAACTTATATCCCAACAGTTACACAGGCCACTGTCCTGAATACAAATACCGGATCGGTGACACCTATGGGTCGACCACACACAAGATACTCCTCGACCCTAGCGTCCAGCATTCGGAACGGCTCGTTCTCTCCGACAGGACAGCGGATGACTTCCAGGTATGCAGTCATATTGTTTAGTTCCTCTAGAATCTAGATAGAAAGACCACCATCAACGTAGAGGCTGACTGAACGATACAGCGGGTTTACTCTAGTCTGATATTGAAATATTCTCAAGGATACTGAATGCGTGGGGAACCACGACAGGCATACGTTCAGTTAAATAAAACTTTGATATGCTGGATCATTGAGAGTCACATCAAACTAAGTTGACATGACTATTGGAAAACAGATTCGTGAGACAGGTCACAATACAGAATTGAAAGGTGAAGAGCTCCCTCACTTATGAGTGAAATCCTTTCCCCAGATCTTCCGTCCCCCACAAAGTGACATCGACACAGTGAACGCAAGATTTCGGAATGGGGATCCAGTGTACAAACACCCTATGATACCAGGGTACGAGGGTAAGTGGATACTTGCATTGTTGTTCGCGCAGTAAGGATAGGTAAGGTGGAAAGTAATAACTATCTCCCCTAGGTTGCTATTGGCAAATATTCGGGCTTGACCTCCCAAAACAGGTGTGATTATTTTTTCCCTTTGATCCTCAAGGAGAGATACTGATGCAGGAGCAAGCCTGAAGTCTGATATTGATTGATGTCTCACGAGGTCACGCAGCTTGGCTCATGATCCGAAATTCATGTCACTTTATATACTTAGTTCACAACACCAAGCGCGGTTAAATAAAAGCGTAAAAGATCATGATGCGACACTGGATCTCTGTTCCTTGTTTATATATGTAAAATAATAAAATAAAAAGCCTACGTATAAACTTGATCGCGATGATTCAGTGTTTTGGTGTCGAGTAAGTTAGTCATAGACCGGTCTGTGGTATTCCAAACGCTTCCTGAAATATTTCGACCTAAGCACTTACGAATTAAGTACCTACTCACTTAACCAAAGATACTTATACTTACTTCATTAAAGAAATAAATTGTATAATATTTTTGAATAAAGTAATTACTGAGTTTCTTGCCAGGTTCATCTCAGTAAAAGCAACCTTCCGAACCTGGCGACGATTTGAAAGTGCTTTGTAAAAAGTCTAATCGAATGAATATATTTTTGACTTTGACTTTGACAATGGTCTAGTCATTATAATGCCTTGGGCCACAAATTGTCCTTATTAAAAACTTATGAATGATAATGAAAGGGCCTCTTAATCCATCAATACTTAATTATAATGTAGGTGTAAGACCACGGTCGCCTCGTGACTGACTTTCCATAGTAGATACCAACGGATGCATTGTGTGTCAAGCAAACTTCATCTATTCTCAATCTTCGATATGGATGGATTGATAATAATTTTATTGTTGAAGAGAGAGCGTGATTTTCTTTATATGGAAATGTTTGGATTACGGTCAAGGTGGCCATTGAGATGTGAGCATTGGACAAAGAATCGCGCCTACGCACGCATTGACCAAATTAACTGATTTATTTGAGACCAATACTATTATGGTCAGTGATTTCGTTTTTGTTCCACCACGAAGCGTCTGAGCTTATCAAGAGCCTGATATAGTGGGTAATTTAAGATGATCATCATTATTTTTAGTAATGTATATAGTAATGTATATGTAGGCAGATTTTAGAATGTGCTTTCGCCTTTATAACCTTAGCTTAATATTTCAAATTCAAATTAAAAAAACTTTCTTAGACGGCTTACAAAGTGCTTTCAAATCGTCAGAAGGACAAGAAAAAAAAATTATACGTCATCATCTCCCTGGCCTTACCCCATACATTGTTGGGGTCGGCACTTGTATCAGCCCGATGTGGCTGATCACCTGATTTTTATTCGAAGCGACTGCCATCTTACCTTCGCAACCCCTTTAACGAGGAACATCTGTGATCTGGGTTAAACCAGTTGTCAGACTATTTTAGGCCTCCGACTGACCTGTAACGATTGCCAAAGATGATAAATTGGCAAAAAAAAGATAAAATTATAAGTACAGGCTTATAAATGTTACCATCTTTTTTTCATCATTGATATTCGATTCACTAATATTTATTATACTTGACACAGGAATCTGATTAGCATTTTATACAATTCAATGAGAATAACGGTTCTCGCCGTATAATCCGTATTCGGTCCAGTTTTGTCACGATATCTGGTGGTTGTGGCTACCTTAGCTAGCTACTTTAGCACGGATATGCACAATCTAACGGGACAATCACAAGATTATTTTGCAACTTAAAAATATTTTAAGTATATGTGTAATATTTTTCAGTTACTTTTCATAAATTCTACCTACAATTTGCTAACAGAAGACATCGCCGATGGTGATAAATACGACATCTTGGTTTTATAACATTCCAATTTCAAAAGACTAATGTACTTACTCCTCGGTTTAAAAGTAACTGCATCTCTTTCTGTGATACTGATTTAAATGAGTTTGGTGTAGTCTTGGTTTAAATCATGTTTTGTAATAAGGGATAATGTTTAATGTAGTATTAAGCTGTTGATTATGAATAAATAAAAACATTGATACCTAAGTAGGTACATAGGTAGGTAACTGATATATCTTGTAAGCCAAAACACCTCAGGGTTCCTACCACGACTGAACGCGCACTTCGGGCAACGCTACACGGTGGCCGCAACCGAAGCGCTATCGGAGTTCCAGAAGCTACAGATGAACCAACGAGCAGCAAGAAACCAGCTGGAACGAGTTGTTGACCTGCAAGCTGGAAAGGGACAACCATGGGACCTGGTCGATCGATTCGTAAGTGAATTGGCGAAAGACTCTGCTGGCTAGTGCTGAGTATGGAAGGAGTGAAAACTGAAGAACGAGAGGATTTGTGACTGGAATGGAAATGAGAGATAGCTGAGAAAGCATTAGAGATCTGAGGCCTGGATTAATTTAAGAAGTTGCTACTTTCGGAGGTTTTAATTACCTGGTTATTTAAACAGTCTGCGACAGCGGAGTTCAAGTTACCGTTGGTCACGGTCCGGCCAGAATGCGCGGGTATACTACGAGATCTACCGATGGACGAACCAAAACTGTCGCCTGCAAGCCACTCAGTCAGCCCCTTTTTCATGGAGAACAGCGATCCAGACAAATATGTAAAGAAAGGTTAGAACACTGGCTGGAAATTACAATCAAACTTTTTACCACATTTCATAACTTGATTACTGGCTGGATAATGCAACGGAACTATTTTTAAAACCTATTTTACCGTCATGTGTCATGTCAACATGTCTGACATGTTTATTTGGATACAGTGATTTACATTCAATTTCAACGCTAAAAATATTTTTACTACTTATCTACTGATTTCAATGTCCTATGGAAAATTACATGCATCATTTGTGCGGAATCAAATTTGGGGGTTTAACCCCTCCCAATCCGTTCGTAAGTAAAAAAACTAGAACCAATAGACCTACTTTCAACACTCAGAATTCAGAATACACTTCTTGTTTGGTCTAAATTCAGTGCTTCAATAATGCCTACAATAATTAAGTCATGGAGTAGGGGATGCTTCATTCAAGGTGTGAAAGATTTTGACAAAAGTGAATCCGTATTTGGTACCTACAAGACGCGTCGTATAATATCTTACACGTTGATCGTTTTGATCAAATTTGATTTGAGTCAAAAGTACTTACGTAAAAAGAAAATAATATTATACATATGTACCGCTTGGTAATGCATATAAAAAAATATCCTCCTTTTCCCACTATAAAAGTAATTTTGTAGAACATTATTTTAATTCAGTATAGGCACCAACCTATCTCTGTCATAAGCTTAATAGGTTAATCAAAAGGTTTATTACTTAATTTAATTCAAAACATCTCCTTTTTTAAGGTTTTGCGGGTCATGTTCCGTATGGCTTCCAACGTTTTGGCGATTCATCGAAGAAGCTTACCAATTCAGCGCTTTGCGATTTCTCGTCTAACTACAGGCGACGGCAAAGTACTGAATGGGCTCCTGTGAATGTAGTCAAGTAAGTATTCGTTACTAATATCATGAGCTTTTTGGAAAGTAACTGACATTTTATAATATGTTTGTCGTTCATATGTCAGTCGAGTGTCAATGTCATTGCATTGTCAAAACTCAAAAGCTAAAAACTGTCAAACAGAAGGAATTACAAGGCGATACGACACGCGTATTTATAAATATTTCGGTGTAAAACTGTGTTAAAATAACAAAATGGCAAAGAAGAAGCTGTTACCGAACCTCTCTAAGGAGGAGAAGATGGTTATAGTGATATCTGAGATCATACAAGAGTTGCTCGTAGCTCACCGCCAGGGTAAAGATGTTAACCTTAACAAGATGAAGACGAGAATATCATCAAAATACGGATTGGGCACATCACCGAGGCTCGTGGATATCATCGCAGCAGTGCCTGCTGACGCAAAGAAGATACTGCTTCCCAAGTTAAGGGCTAAACCTATTCGCACAGCGAGCGGTATTGCAGTGGTCGCTGTCATGTGTAAGCCACACAGATGCCCGCACATAAACTTCACTGGCAATATTTGTGTGTACTGCCCTGGTGGCCCTGATTCAGATTTCGAATATTCCACTCAGAGTTACACAGGCTACGAGCCTACATCTATGAGGGCTATACGTGCGCGCTATAATCCATACTTACAGACGCGTCACAGAGTAGAACAGTTGAAGCAGTTGGGCCACAGCGTAGATAAAGTGGAGTTCATTGTGATGGGTGGGACATTCATGAGTCTACCTGAAGATTATAGGGACTATTTTATAAGGTAAGTTGGTTATGGTTTGGGCGCAGCCTCGATTTTTTTATACCAAATTTTTTTTGGTGTGCTGCCAGTATTAATGTAGTGTTACTTACTCTGTGCCAAATAATTTCTAAATCTCAGTACAATCAATTTTCTTTTAATTACAAGATTTGCTCATGCAAGTTAAGAAAATAATTATAACCTTCATGTGTTTTAGGAATCTACACGATGCCCTGTCAGGCCACACGTCTGGTAGTGTTGCCGAGGCGGTGAAGTACTCTGAGAAAGCCAAGACGAAGTGCATTGGCATCACCATTGAGACCAGACCGGACTACTGTCTTCAGAGGCACATGAGTGATATGCTCAACTATGGATGCACTAGGTATAAAAAACTCCTCTAAAACAGCTTGGCTGATTTTTATGAAATTAATTTTGTGAATATTATGATCTTACACATGATTTTCACTTAATAATTACAATGACATTTTTGACAACTGCTGTAAGTAGTGGCATATAATCTATTTAATTTTTTTAGTTCTTGCCTATAAGTGATTCAAGTGTAAAATTTGCAGATCCATGCAAATCCTTGTTCAAATATACCGTTATAATAAAAAAAATTAAGAATGAAATTATTCCTTCAGATTGGAAATAGGGGTACAGTCTGTATACGAGGACATAGCACGCGACACCAACAGAGGACACACTGTGAAGGCCGTTTGTGAGAACTTTAATCTGGCCAAAGACGCTGGGTATAAGGTTAGTCTTGAATTCACTTTTCTAGAAAATTATCTATCATATGATAGATGATAGATATTAGGAACATATTTTTGTAACTGCTGAGTTCCATCTTAAGTTCTCAGTAAAAATGACCTTCCAAACTTATCAGTAAAATTTTCTATTTCTACATACTCATGTTATTCTGATGATGTAAGTAAATGAATAGTTGAAGTCTTATCCAATAAAGATATTTTGAACTTGAGTTTGTTTTGTTTTAAAAATCTATAGTTCAACAATATGCTGAATATCATTACTTTTGTAACATACCATGTAATTCCTCCCCAGATTGTAGCACACATGATGCCAGATCTCCCTAACGTTGATTTTGACAGGGATGTGGAACAGTTCATAGAGTTCTTTGAGAACCCAGCATTCAGAGCTGATGGGCTGAAAATTTACCCCACACTCGTGATCAGAGGCACTGGTCTGTATGAGCTGTGGAAGACAGGCAGGTACAGGAGTTATCCACCTTCCACTCTTGTTGATCTGATTGCCAGGATATTGGCTCTTGTTCCACCATGGACTAGAGTGTACAGGTACGGTAATTTTTTTGTTTAATAAGTAATTAGTTAAAATAATAACAATTGAGCTTTGGTATGAACTAGCTTGTGAGCAGGGCCGAAATTCCCAAATAGCAGCAGGTATTTGCTCAATGACACTATTAAGATGTCATACAAACTGCCGAAGTATATTAAGGCTAGGTGAATTTTGTGAAAAGTGCCGTGGTGGCCTTGAGGTTTGAGCAGTCGCCTGCTTCGCAGGTTCGAATTCCAGCGGGGCCGTACAGTGATTTCACATCACATGCTTTACGGTGGAGGAAAACATCGTGAGGAAACTTGCATATGTCGGGGAAGTGACTAATTCAATGACATATGTAAAGTGTCTGAATTGGTGGTGGACTCACCATCTGTCACGTTGGCACTTAATCATCTTCGGTGAAAAGTGGGTGTTGTGATTACAACACCTCTGCCTACCCCTTCGGGGAATACAGGCGTGAGCATATGTATGTATATGAATTTTGTGAAACAAGAACATGTTTGTTGTTTTAGATATATTATTATAGATTTTTTTTTATTAAAACCCTTTCTATATTTATTTTATTCTGTTTCTCAGTATTTGTTGAGTTTATCTATAAAATAGCTTATGACCAGACTTTGTTCACATAGAATGGATAAAAATAACCTAATTGCAAGTCAGTCTGTGTGCACCTATTCCTTCTGTATTCAGAAAAGGGTCAGGTGTTAGCACAAACATACCTGTATATAAGCAAAATATTTCTTGATAGCATAAATTTGTATTGCTTGATTCCAGGGTCCAGCGCGATATCCCAATGCCGTTGGTATCTTCAGGAGTTGAACATGGAAACTTGAGGGAGTTGGCCTTAGCTCGCATGGCAGACCTGGGGACTGACTGCAGGGATGTCAGGACTAGGGAGGTGGGCATACAGGAGATACACAACAAAGTCAGGCCCTATGAGGTAAGGTCAAATTATTAAGATTGGCAAATTCTATTTTTAATGCCTATTTTTGTGGGAAGAGTTAGTTTTAGGGTCAGGCTGTGGTAACCACTTACCGTGGGACAATACTTTGCCTTCACATCTACTTTGATACATTTTGTCAATGTGAATGATGTGAAACTCTTGAGTTTATTGAAGAGTACAATGATATACAAGTCACTCTGCCTATAAGTATGGCGCGAAGTGAATAAACACACTCAGTATCCTCACTATTTTCGTTGCGCGCTCTTAACTCGCGATGGCACTTGTTCCATTATTACTGACAAGCTGCCATCCTACCAGGTGCTGTGGACGCGAAGTTGCGTCCTGGAACCGAAGAGGTAGGGCAGAGGTGTTATAATAAAAACACCCACTTTTCACCGAAGATGATTAAGTGTCAACATGACAGATGGTGAGTCTATCGCCGTCTTAGGCACTATATTGTGACTTTGTATTATTTCTCAGACATATGCAGGTTTCATCACCGTAAAGCACGTGGTGTGAAATCTCTGCTCATAAGTTTTTAGAAAAGCTTGGTATTACTGCTCAAACCCTACGGCTCTTTCATTGCAAGTGATTTCTAAAAGCATCGTGCATCAACCATAACTATGGCAGAAGGCAAAGGACTTGAATTTAATTGTATTAAACTTACAGGTAGAGCTGATAAGACGTGATTACGTAGCAAATGGAGGTTGGGAAACATTCTTAGCCTACGAGGACCCAAACCAGGACATCCTAGTAGGCTTGCTCAGACTCAGGAAGTGCGCCTCAGCTACATACCGTCCTGAGTTGAAGCCAGGACCTAACGCTAACTTCAAGCAGTGTAGCATTGTGAGGGAACTTCATGTCTATGGATCTGTTGTACCTGTGAGTACATCTATTTTATACATACAGATGAATACAATTAGTGTTTGTTTGCAGTTCCAAATTAACAGCATTTCACTAAATAAATAAAAAAATACATATATACATATGCTCACGCCTGTATCCCATGGGGGTAGGCAGAGACCACCGTTTGCCACATGCTACGATCCTTATATACTTCTTTCGCTTCATCCACAGTCATGCATCTCTTCATACACTTTCTTCGGTTATGAGTGCTCCGAATTTGACCTTTCTGAAAAATACTATTAATTTGGTCATAGTAGTTCTTCCTTGGACGCCCTCTACCGACACTTCCAGTCACATTCGCTCTATAAATTTATGTCGATGATCGTTTTTCACTCATCCTTTCGATATTCCAAACCATCTCAACATACTGTTTTCTATTCTGGTCACCACATCATTCTTCAAGTCGCAACTGTCTCTTATCACACTATTTTTCATTCGATCTACAATGGTCAAAAATATATTTTAAGAATAAAAAGATGTTCTGGCAAGTAACTCTGGATTTATTTAATTAACTATTACAAATTTAAAAATAACATAGTTATCTCAATAAACGGCATACGGGGGGCTGCGCGTCATATTTCTGTCTTCTATAACCATAACCATAAACATGGACTTCTACAAACACTTGTTTTTTGACGTTTTGGACAAATATTTAAATTAAACGTTTTCAGGTGAATGCAAGGGACCCAACAAAGTTCCAGCACCAAGGTTTTGGAATGCTCCTCATGGAGGAGGCTGAAAGGATCGCTGTAGAGGAACATGGGTCGGACAAAATGGCTGTCATCTCTGGAGTTGGCACCAGGAATTACTATGCTAAGATTGGTTACCATCTCGAAGGACCTTATATGGTCAAGATGCTAGTTTAAGGAATAAAGTGCATATTTGAATGTTTTTGGTTGTTTTATTTATTTCAGGTGTGAAAGTAAGATAAACGGTTAAGACTAAGCTAGCCCATGGCTTAATAGCGCCATCTCTTTCCGTGATACGGATTTAAAAAGTGATGGGCAGTTTTAGTCCACGTTTTGTTTAATTTAAACCATGTTTAGTAATTAAAATAATAGTTTTTTTATCAAGTAATTCTAAATCGTTTATGTAATTTTATGCCTTTATAAACCGTTAACTGCCAACGACGCGTCTTAGCGTTTTCCGTCACTTAGCCGTGTGCTACTCGACGCTTATGTGAGTGCATACGTGTAATGTGATTATGATATAATAACTTTATTTTTGATTACCAGTGACTGTGTACCTACCCTTTTTTATTTAAGATTAAGAGTTAATCCTAAGATTCCCGTCTAATATCCCAAATCCTACCCAGGCCTGATCCTCCCATGTCCATCAACCCGACGGAGATCTACCACAAACACGTCGGCATGCTGCCCAACTATGCGGGACACGTGCCCGGCTGTATGTTCAGGTGAGGCTAAGAATTGATTACAGGTGCCGTCGCGAGTCATGAGCGCTGACCTTGAATACGAGATCATGTTTTGGGTCTTGTGTGGAGCGAGCGCAAATATGCTGTTGACAAATTAACAATATCCTCACGCTTAGCTAGAAGAAACAATACAAAATGTACGGGAATGACATATGTCACGTGACTGATTTATGTCATTTCAATACATTTTGTATCGATTCTATTGTCGTAAGCGCTAGAGAGGAGCACGTGGCACAGTTGCTATTGCGCATATCATTCGATCAGCGAAGTTAAGCAACCCTAAGCCTAGCCAGTAATTGGATGGGTGAACGCCCGAGTTCCCTCCGTGGCTCGGAGAGCACGTTAAGCCGTCGGTCCCGGTTGCCAATTTATCATCTTTGGCAATCGTTACAGGTCAGTCGGAGGCTTAAAATAGTCTGACAACTGGTTTAACCCAGATCACAGATTTTCCTCATTAAAGGGGTTGCGAAGCTCAGATGGCAGTCGCTTCGCATAAAAATCAGGTGATCAGCCACATCGGGTTGATGAGGCCAGGGAGAAGATGTCGTAAGCGCTAGAGAATTTTACTTTGTCTAGGCCTACAGGGGGCTTACCATAAGCTCTTATTGCCATTTTTCAGTGTGACAATGAAATATTTACACATGTCATATAAATCTGTTTGATAATTTTACTATAACTATCATGGCAATAAAAGATCACTGTAGGGCCCCTGGGCCTGTAGACAAATTAACATTATCCTCACGCTTATCTTTGAGATACGATACAAAATGTATGGGAATGACATATGTCACGTGACTGATTTATATAATGTTTTATATATTTTGTATCGCATCTATTAGTGCGAGATAATATTACTTTGTATAGGACTTTGTACAGAGACAAACGATTTGAAGGACTTTGTTATAAGTCTATACATGTTGAATTCATATTCGTTTACATTATGACTTTTTGAGAACTTTAAAAAAGTTATTTTTAGGCACAGTCTGTACAGTAATCATGTCTCAACCGTACCTCTGGTAAAGGTACGCTTTTACATACCTCACTCTTTCTTCATATTATCTATACAGATAAATAAACATTGAAGTGTCCGTTTGTAATACCAACTTAATAGCTTTTTACTCCATGCACTGACATTTCTCCGCCTGTCTGTTTGTTCCGGCTAATCTCTGAAAAGGCTGGTCCGATTTTAACGGGACTTGCAGGTAGCTGATGTTTCAAGGAGTAACTTAGGCTACTTTTATTTATCAAATAAAGCGACATTTTGCGATTGCATCTTTATCCTATGATCAAGGAGAAAGTTTCGAAATCTACTCTTATATCTATGCATCTGAATCTCTACTTTTGAGTGAAAATTACTTATTTTTATAAAAATACTAGCTGTGCCCGGCAAACGTTGTATTGCCATATATTTTTTTGGGATGGTCACCCTTATCATTTAGGTGTAAGAAAAATAGGTGTTGGCCGATTCTCAGACCTACCCGATCTGCACACAAAATTTCATACAAATCGATCCAGCCGTTTCGGAGGAGTACGGTAACTAACATTGTGACATGGAAAGGAAAGATTCAGCGCATGAGGTAGGATCACGAGTAGCTCCGTTGGCAGAGCAACTGCACGGTTTGCAGAGGTCGCGGGTCGAGTCCCGCCTCGTGTTCGTATTTTTCTTAACCATTTTTAAGAATTCGTTCAAAATAAAACTCAATATACTTACTTTTTTAGATTCGGGAAAACGTACGGGAATGACACAAGAGACGCTAAACGATGGCTTCGCGGCGACTTCACATCTTGAGCTCATTATCTCGGTTCCAACAATGTACCTTATCACGTAGCAATGAAGTCCAAAATCGCAAGTGAGAAAATAACAAGGTTGTCGTTGATATTTTATTTCAAAATAATCATGTATAAACATTCGATATTTAACATCTATGAAGTACAAAATATATTTTTTACACAGTAATTATTTTTTCGTTTAATTTACTCTGAAGACATAAAAATAATTATTGGCTATATTATGACATTTTATTTACATGATACATACATAGTATATTTAACACGTTCAATACCCCCAGTATAGGTATTATTTTATTTTGTGTGTATACATATTTTCTGCGTTTGCGGTTGAAACTCTGGGACCTTGGGGTCCAGATGCTCATCAACTTTTCAAAGAGGTTACACGTCGTCTGGTAGAAGCTTCTCGTGACTAGCGGGCTGGGGCTTTTCTCGCTCAGAGAATCAGCATTGCTATTCAACGTGGCAATGCTGCCAGCCTTCTTGGCACGATCCCGAGAGACACCGATTTGGGACAAGTTTTCTACTTGTAATTAGTTTTTAGTTACTTAATAAAATTTATGGGAACAAGTGATATACAGTCGATAACGTCAACGCGAACGTTAAAACATGTTAGAACCTACGCTTGGGGTACAGTACAGCATATTCCCGTGATGCATCTGAGAGATGCAGTAAAGGGATAGTCTCTTATGTAGGAACACACATTTACATTCATGCTTACGTATATGCATATACCCCGTATACGGACCATTAGTGGTAACAAGTATAAAATAAAAATCATGAAAGAAAAAAAAGCTTTATCTGTTAAGTTTGTACGTTCTCTGAAATATCGGCTTGTGAATGTTATGTAACGCATATATTTCAGTAAATGCCGCCCCATAGCTGTATTTAATGCGCTAGCCAACACATGAAGCAGCATTGAATTAAAAAATATATAAATATACGTGGGTAGATGTCTCTATAACCATAGCTGCAGTGCAAGTGTTAATATTTTACATACATTAAATAATCACCAATAATGTTAAGAATAACAATAACAATAATATATTAATCTACAAAAAGCAGCAATAAACACGTGTAGAATTGTACGACAGTTGTTGCAATTGTACGACAGTGAACCAACTACACAATATCAGCACACAACCATTCTACATTGATTTGGCTAATTCCCATAAATGTAGGAAAAACTAGCCAAGTGCTAAGCAACAATATACAAACACAATAATATTAAAAACAAATATAAAGGATATTAACTTATCTCGGGGTATTCAAATATTACTATATTATCACAATGTATTAGCTATATTCACCAGGGGCGTGCATTCCTTATAAGCAGATAGCAGTGCTTACCATTTGTAATGCCTGAATACACGTGTGTGTGTGTCTATACCAAAACGTATGCGCCACATTGGTATGTATGTACTTAACCTACCTACCTACTTATTGTTTATGCTTCCTCTGAAAATCCAATGCACGCCCTTGATATTCACATGTTTACTTAGAGTTCCATTCCTTGATCAGTTTTTCAGCTAATGCCAAGTTTTCGTCTTTCTGCAAGTAAATTAATTGGACATTAGAAACTAAAGCCACCGTTTACTTAATGTTTTCCTTCACCCTAAAGCACGTGGTGGGTCACTGTGCATAAGTTTTTTTAGAAAAACTCACTGGTACAGACCCGGCTGGGATTGGAACTTGCATCGCTTGCGTAGCAGACGACTGCTCAAACCTCAAGGCCACCACGGCTCGAAATAAATATAATAAATAAATATTCTCACGCCACCCCAGAAAGGTCCCCGGAGGGGTAAGCAGAGCTGTTGTAAAAATACCCACATTTCACCGAATATGATCAAGTGCCAACGTGACAGAGGGTGAGAGTCCATCGCCGTCTCAGGCACTATACATACGTCTTTGAATTACTTCTCAGACATATGCAGGTTTTCTCACGATGTTTCCCTTCACCGTAAAGCACGTGGTGTGAAGTTTTTTAGAAAAACTCATTGGTACAGGCATTACTGGGATTCGAACTTGCATCGCTTGCTTAGCAGGCGACTGCTCGAACCTCAAAGCCATCACGGCTCTTAATAAATATATAAATAGCATACTTTTTTAATTCCGTATCCATCCACAAAACACGAACACCATAACTCTAATAAAATGACAATAAAAAATAACGGTAAGAAAATCACTGTGGCCCCACGTTGGGCGCCAATTGTATTGGGGATGTGAACCCCCTGCAATAAATTAAGTTCTCATAGCTACATCACATGACAGACATGAATACCAGATGGAAACAAAAAGGAACTATCAAAGTACAATTGAATTGACGTCTACACATAGATGGCGCCAGACGGCGTTACATAATATATAAATCTCGTGTCACAATGTTTGTCCTCAAAGGACTCCTAAACCACTTAACCGATTATAATAAAATTCGCACACCATGTGCAGTTCGATCCAACTTGAGAGATAGGATAGTTTAAATCTCCAATTATAGTCGCAATTTTAATTTATTGCTAATTATTTGTCTGTTATTATTTGACAGTCGCAATTATCTGTTAACTCCAAATGATTCTAACAGATGTCGATACCTTTCGACTGGGTTGAGTAAGTAACCAATAGATGGCGCTGCTCTTAGATTGTTTACTATAATGTAATATAACAAAAACTTTATCCACAGCAACGCGTGGCCGGGTCATCTAGTATGTTTATAAAAACCTTTTACCTTAATAAAGCAGAACCGTGCGAAGTCCTCCCCGAGCCCCTTGTGTGCGTCGGAGTAGAAGGCGGACGGCGGGATGGCCAGGACCCCCGCCTCCTTGGCGAACTTCTTCGTGAACCGATAGTCGCGGTACTTGTCACTTTCCGACGATAGATCTATCTTGTCCGCTGGCGAAAACAGACTTATATACATCACAATTCAAACATCTATACGGATAAATAAAATTGTAGGGTCTGTTTGTAATTCCAAACTAACAGCTTTTCTCTAAACGTGTATGAAAGTATATACCATAAAAAGAGCCGTGGTGGCCTTGAGGTTTGAGCAGTCGCCTGCTACGCAAGCGACGTAAGTTCGAGTCCCAGCGGGGCCTGTAGCAATGAGCTTTTTTAAAAAAAAGCTTATGTTCAGTTATTTCACACCACGTGGTTTACGGTGAAGGAAAACATCGTGAGGAATCCTGCATATGTCTGAGAAGTAATGCAAAGACGTATGTATAGTGCCTGAGACGGCGATGGACTCACCCTCTGTCACGTTGGCACTTGATCATATTCGGTGAAATGTGGGTGTTGTTGACCCTTCTGGGATGGCGTGAGGATATATATAGGTTGGGTATCTACTGATAAATAAAGTGTGTTACCAAGTTTGGTCCAGTCAGCGACGATGAAGTAGCCAGCCTCGGGCACCGTGGGATTGAACCCGTTCTCCCTCAGCGCCTTGACGAGGAAGTCCCGCTTGGGGAGCAACTCCCGCGGCAGTTGGTTGAAGTAACACTCCGGGGTATTTATCCTTGACGCTTCTAACTCGAACGACCGAGCTATTGCCTCCTAAAATACAGGTATAAAACTATTCTTTGTAGTTTTAAATAAAGTTTATTGTACATTAGGTACACATGAGAAATACAAAATTAACAGAATGGAGTAGAAAAAGTTCGTGTATTCGCTCCTGTGACGTAGATCAACCTCTCTAAAGGTGCAACCTGATGTAAGCCGCTCAACGCTCGTTTCCAGCGACAAATGTGGTCACGTGATATGTAGCGATACGTGATTGGAGCGGCTGCATGACGTAGTTCCTTTTTGAGTCGCCGGAAATTTAAAATGGAGTCACATGACCACATTTGTCGCTGGAAACGATGGTCGGGCGGCTGCATGTAGTTGCACCTTTATGAATTGACACAAGTGACGTTTAGCGATCAAGGACGCGGGCACGCGACCAATCAGAGACCGCGAGCGTGGAGGAGTCTATGGTCATAACAAAACTATTTTATTTAACAACTTTCATTTCGAAAAAATACTCCAGCGAGGAATCCAATGGGTTCCTCCACATATTTTTAACAATTTACAAGATATTTTTCTCAACAATCACTTGACATTGGCGGAATAGTTTTAGACTTAAGCTCATCGCCATTAAATAAATAAAGTCTATGACAGATAACTGACAGATAATGTTCGGAAACGACCATCGCGTACATTCTCGTTATACAGGCTATTTTTTAGTACGTTGGATAGTATGATGACACAAATTAACTCGCATAATTATGTGATAATATAAAAAATAAATACGCTCACGCCACCTCAGAAGGGTCCCTGAAGGGGTAAGCAGATGTGTTGTAGCAAAAATACCCAAAGTTCATCGATTTTTTTTAAGTACCAACGTGACAGAGGGTGAGTCTATCGCCGTCTCAGGCACTATACAAACGTCTATGAATTACTCTCAAGTATATGTAGGATTCCTCACGATGTTTTCCTATTTTCGCTATTCCCCAAAGGGGTAGGCAGTGGGGTTGTAATAACAACACTCACTTTTCACCGAAGATGATTAAGTGCCAACGTGACAGATGGAAGGTCTATCCGTGTTTGAATTACTTCTCACACATGTACAGGTTTCCTCACGATGTTTTCCTTCACCGTAAGAGATCACAGCACATATTTTTAGAAAAAAATCATTGGTAGCGGCACCGCTGGGATTCGAACTTAATCCTTACCTGCACAGGGGTACAGCATGTGTAGACACAATTTTGATGAACCACTTGTAGGTTGCGCATGAGTGCAGCTGGCCCGTAGGCCCAGCCAGTCTTCCAGCCGGTCACGCTGAACGCCTTGCCCGCCGACCCTATCGTTATAGTGCGCTCCCACATGCCGGGGAAGGACGCTACAACACAAATAATATATATCCCTCTCTACCCTTATCCCATACATTGTTGAGGTCACCTGATTTAAAACAAAGTGACGTTTTTTTTTAAAGTAAAAGAGTAATTACTGAGTTTCTTGCCAGGTTCTTCTCAGTAAAAGCAACCTTCCGAACCTGGCGGTAGCATGTATAATCCTATGTAATCGTGTCTTTCTGACGATTTGAAAGTACTTTGTAAAAAGTCTAATCGAATAAAGATATTTTGAATTGAATTGATTTGACTGCCATCTGACCTTCGCAACCCCTTCAACGAGGAAAATCTGTGATCTGGATTAATCCCGATGTCAGACTATTTTAGGTGTCCGACTGACCTGTATACGATTGCCAAAGATGATAAATTGGCAACCGGAACAGACGGCTTAACGTGCTGTCCGAGGCACGGAGGGAACTCGGGCGGTCACCCATCCAATTACTGGCTAGGGCTAGGGCTGCTTAACTTCGCTGATCGAATGATACGCGCAATAGCAACTGTGCTACGAGCTCTTCAACACAAATAATATGTATGTGTGTATTTTAACAGGTCCCGTCACGAGCTATGAGCGCTCGGCGAATGTAGTGGGAGGTATTAGAGTATGTATTTTATTCGCGTCGCGCACAGACAGACTCATTCAATAACTACTTTTTTTTTTCAAGCTCAGCGCTCGAAACTCATGACGGCACCTTTAAATAGTGTGGCAAAATTGATGATAATGTCGGATTATTTCAATTTAAAAATATCTTTATCCAATTACACTTTTAATTTATTTAAATACTAGCTGCGCCCTGCGGTTTCACCCGCGTATATTTAATTTCAATTCCGCGGAACACTAAATGCTTTTTTTAAAATAAAAGTATAAAAGTTACTCCTTGTAACATTCACTGTCTGCCAGTGCAAGTCCCCGGGAGATTACCCGTAACAAACAGACAGACGGAGATAAATTTTGAAAATTTGTTTTTTTTACATCAGTACCGTAAATACTTTCATAGGCATTTAGTGAAAAGCTGTTAATTTGGAATTACAAACAGACACTTCAATTTAATTTATATGTATAGATGTATAGGTTAACTCACCAACACGTATATGCTTCTTAGGCTCATACACCATCCACTCATACACCTCATCAGACAAATAGAGCACATTGTGTTTCTTGCATAAGTTAGCTATCATTTCCAACTCCTCCTTGCTAAATGCTTTGCCCAGCGGATTATGAGGAGTGTTCATTATAATCATCTTTGTTTTACTGTTGAATAACGACTCTAGTTCTTTTTCGTCTAGAACCCAATCTGCCGACGTCATTGAGTCACTTGTTTGTTTCTGGAAATCAAAAATAAATATACAAAGATGTTAAATTAAAAATTAAATTGCCTGAATCGCTGTGGTGTGGTGGCAAGTTCGAATCCCAGCGGGCTTATGCCAATGAGTTTTTCTAAAAACCACGTGCTTTACGGTGAAGGAAAACATCGTGAGGAAACCTGCAATGTCTGCGAAGTAATTCAAAGACGTTTAGTACCTGAGACGGGGATAGACTCACCGTCTGTCACGTTGGCACTTAATCATCTTCGGTGAAAAGTGGGTTTTGTTATCACAACACCACGGTTTACCCCTTCGGGAAATACCAGGCGTATGTGTCTGTTCTTTAAATTTATGTCGCCATTTTTCATACAAAATTATTTTGTATGTTAAACTCATCATTCTTTTAGAATACGTTACAGATATGGTTTGTTTGAAATTCAAATCGTACAGGTTTTAAGGCGATGAATCTGGGAACGCCGCCTGTACATCGTATCATGAAGTCGTAGCAGTCGAAGAACGGTTCCACCACTATCACCTCGTCTCCGGTGTCCACATGACCTGGAGAATACAATAGATACATATATATATATATATGTATATGTATGAGAGCCGTGGTGGCCTTGAGGTTTGAGCAGTCGCCTGCTACGCAAGCGACGCAAGTTTCTCTAAAAAACTTATGTACAGTGATTTCACACCATGTGCTTTACGGTAAAGGTAAACATCGTGAGGAAACCTGCATATTTCTGAGAAGTAATTCAGGCGTGAGCATATGTATGTATATATATAACTAGCGGAACCGACAGACATTGTCCTGCATCGGTATGCATACCGAATGCACCATTTGCCGGGCTGATTTGTGTAATCTAAGCCATCCAGGGCACCACTAAAACACATACAACAAAAACAGTCCAGTTTAGGAGGAGTTTAGTGGACAGTGAAATATATAAAGATTATATATAAACATACAAAGAACCCACCAAATTTCTTATCTCTAGGACTTGCAGTTCAGGCCGTATGTTGACATATATAAATCACGTTAAAGAAACACTATAGAGGAACTGCCAAATATTCAAGCTACACAATTATTCGTAGCTTTTATTTTTAGTTTTTATTTTTTTTTTATATCGACTTTTGTGCACTGGAACTGTGTCCATGGGCTTATATATCTTTTTTATGATATATATTGTATTACTCAAAGCTGTAATATATTTTTTTAAAAGAGTAATTACTGAGCTTCTTGCCAGGTTCTTCTCAGTAAAAGCAACCTTCCGAATCTGGCGGTAGCATGTATAATCCTATGTAATCGTGTCTTTCTGACGATTTGAAAGTACTTTGTAAAAAGTCTAATTGAATAAAGATATTTTTGAATTTGAAATTTAATTTGAATTTAAAAAAAAATTATGTTTCTATAAAAAAAGCGTGAGACGTGTACAGTGCGTAGATTCTATGGATCTAGGAACTATAGATCTACTTCGATTTATTTCCTGTTGGTACCAAAAACTCGAATTTACCACTTTTATTTTGGGTTGGTTCCAGTCCACATAACCACTTTCAAATACTAAACTAGTAAGGAGGTGTTCGTATTTTGAACACAAGGACGAATTCGAACTTACGAACTGCAAGGCGTGCAGTTGTTCAAGAAAACCCATCTATACTAATATTATAAAGAGGGAAGATTTGTAAGTATGTTTATAACGGATTGGCTCGAAAAGAACTGGACCGATTTTAATAATTCTTTCACAATTTGAATGCTACATTATCACTGATAGGCTATATTTTTTTCCCGTACTCCCACGGGAACTACGCAGTCGAAACAGTTAAGTATCACATAAACCCTTCCCTTCCCCCCATGTTCAAGAGGCGTGTAAGATCTTACCCAATATAGCAGAATACAGGGCTTCATAAGCACCGCTGGTGACCAGCACTTCGTTTAAAGGATCAATCTGCTGGTTCACTAATGGAGAGTACACCTTAGATATCACTTGTACCAATCTGGGATGGCCCTGGAAGATTACAAAAGGATATAGTAGAGTATTCTAAATAATTACAATTACAATCACAGTAAACAATGGGCCTAATTTTTTTAATTATCTATTGACTAGCTGGAATTTGCCAAGTTTACAAATATATGTAATATTTTAGTTATTATTTTTGACAATTGGGCATTTGAACTGTGTCCATGGGCTTATATTCATGAGATATAAATACTAAGTAAGTAAGTTCTTCTCAACAAAAGCTACCTTCCGAACCCGGTGGTAACATGTATAATCATGTATAATGTATTTTTGTGTCCTTCTGACGATTTGAAAGTACTTTGTAAGAATTCGAATCAAATAAAGATATTTAATTTTTTTGAAATTTTATACATTGTTTGCCCAACACATATTACCATTTTAGAAATTGCCAGGAGCTACTTGTGCAGAGATTAAATCAAGTAATTTGATAAACTTTCTTCATCAATACAGTTACAGAGGGAACATAGAATATCATAATTTTCCGTTTGTAAAATAAATAAATTACAATTATTTTATTTAGTTAGTTACTATCTGAAAGTAATTAAAATAAAATCATGAAATGACAATATTACAAGCAGCACAATTCTAAGCATGCACGACATTCTTATCAGTAAACACATTTGTTCAATAATTTAATTGCCGCGATAAGAATACATGACTGAGGTCAGTAGGCTGAATTGTATGACACATTTTAAAGTACAAATATTATTTAGCTGGACTAGCTGTGCCCTGCGGTTTCACCCTCGTATATTAAATTTCATTGCTGCGGAACCCTAAATGTTTTTTTTTAATTAATGTAGTAAGTTACTCCTTCTAACATTAGCTATCTGCCAGAGAGTCCCATTAAAATCAGTCCAACCATTTCAGATTACCCGGAACAAACAGACATGCCGAGAACAATTAAAAAAAACTTTTTTTATGCAATTATATACTATATGCATTTAGTGAATATAGTATATAATGTATAATATACTATATGCAAAAGCTGTTTTGGAATTACAAACAGACACTTCAAATTTATTTATTTGTATAGATGTATAGATACTTACAAATCCCCTAGTGTATTGGTTGTGCAGAGGATTTTCTCCTGTGGTAACTTGGGCCAGTGAATCAGTGACATGTTTGGGGGCATAGTAGTCGGGGAAACCCTGACCGAGGTTCACTGCCGGCTTGCACTCTGCCGCTAACTGAATGTATTCTACCCTGTAAAACACCAAATATATAAAAATAGAGAATTTTTTTAAATATTAGATTTAAAATAGATAAGTCTAACAATATTCAGAATGCAAACGTACATTATTATGTAACACAATTAAAATACAAAAAGATTATTTATAACCATGATATCATTGAATAAAGGGAATTTAAAAAGGATTTAGATATAAAAACATTAAATTGAATACGTACCATACACTTTTTTCACCGGCTCCATATCGGTTCGGTAATTTAAATTTATCAGCCAATGTGGACATCGTTACAACTGTATTCTTAATATTATTTGAATATTTCACAGCACCACTACTTATTTCAAGAGCCTTGAGTACACTTCGCCTCCAACTAAACATCTTAAAATGATAAATGAAGAAGATTAAAATGTAAACAGGGAAGTACGTAATTAAAAATAACCTACTTCACTTTGACACAAAACATGAACGAAAATGTCAAGTCTACGTTCTAATCATTACGCTTGCTTGCTCACTAATTAATCTATTAATCAACCTATATGCATGAAATTGCTTACCTAATTTACGTATTAAATATTCAAAACAATGAACTGATATGGGAAATAAACTACCTTCCTATCGCCTTTTAAATTGATTGAATTTAATGATTGCACCTACTGCCTACATTTAAGTGACAGATGAGTGACACTGACAAATCCGACAATATGACAGATCCCGGAATAATGGTGCACATTTTGTTTTTGAAATCAAATATGTACGAAACTTCTCAACGAATTTCGAGAGAAATCCAATGGGTTCCTCTACATATTTTTAACAATTTACAAGATTTTTTTTTCAACAATCACTTGACAATGGCGGTGTAGCTGTACTCAAGCTCATAGCCATTAAATAAATAAAGGAAAATATGTTCAGGTTATTTTCAAGTGAATCGTCTCATTAGTATAGTGCACCGTATCGGCTAAAATTTATTTAAGAATAAACCAATATTTGCTCTTGTGTTTTTTATTCTAATCATAAAAAGTCCTGAAATCCCGATTCGGACACGAGAATACATTTGAGAACCATTCAAATCACACAACACGATCCCATAATAATTATCCCCATGATGAGTTGACAAACTGACATCTACTTTACTTTAGTACGCGTAACATGTATGTTAGAGGTCAGTAGCATAATTATATTTTTTAAAAGATTCAAACAAGGTGCTGCCAGCCTACTGACAACCATAACTGTTTTGTAATCAGTTATTGCTAGTATCTTCTTTCAGAATTGCGATATTAATCTGGGTAATAGATGGGTTCCGAAGGGGTAACCAAAAGGTGCTGTATCGACAACACCCACTTTTAATCTAAGATGTTTGTCACAAAATATTTTTTTGTATATACCGCAAAACGGGAAACGGTGATTAGAAATCACAGGGGGAATGGAAAAAAAATTACAAGTGCGTCAGTTGCACGTCGCTCAGAAATGTAGTTTGATGAACGTAATTTTTTTGTGGGCCGTTACTGTAATACCGTTCTTAATAATTATATTTATACTAGATGCCCTGCGATTTCACCCGCGTAGATTTAATTTCATTCCCATAAGCTATCTGCAAGTGAAAGTCCCATTAAAATCAGTCTAGCCGTTTCGGAGATTAGCCGGAACAAACAGACAGACAGACAGAGAAAAACAAAGATAAATGATTTTTATTATCAGTACCGTGTATACTTTCATATTATGCATACATACCTACATACATATGCTCACGCCTGTATTCTCCGAAGGGGTAGGCAGCGGTGTTATAATCACAACACCCACTTTTCACCGAAGACCATCGCCGTCTCAGACACTTTACATACGTCATTGAATTACTTCTCAGAAATTTGCAGGTTTCCTCACGATTTTTTCCTTCACCGTAAAGCACGTGGTGTTAAATCACTGTACATAATTTTTTTAGAAAAACTCATTGGTACAGGCCCCGCTGGGATTCGAACTTGCGTCATTAAGTGAAAAGAAGTTATTTTGGAATTTTGTATATATTGAATGTTAGTTAAAATAAGTTCTACTTGAAGATATGGTATTATAGGTACCTATTACCTTCTCCAGTATGGTGGAGATAAAACTTCTTTTAAATTTATGTTAATCAGTAATTTAGACTCTTATTATGAGTTGTATTTATTTATATTTATGTGCGAAATGCGAACTACGAGTACACTGACGTACAGAGGTGTACTACAAGTACATCTCTGCCTACCCCTTCGTGGAATACAGTCGCGAGCATAATGTACGTAATTTCCTAGTCACTTACGTTTAAAATTTTTATAATTAACACGATCGAACGTGATTGTCATCTCGGTGTTATTAAAAATTCTTTCTAAAGTATCCATTTCGGAACGAAGATATCCAGTGACCTATTTTACATTCTTGAGCGCTAGAAGCGAGATATTCGAAGGAATGAATATCCCAAGGGTCTTTCAACCCTTGATGCGCTTTTATACCCGTATCTCGGAGAAATACATTCCTATTACCCTCGGAGAGGTATAATACTTTAGAACGAGCGTTCCTTGGGATAACTGTAATAAGTTTTGAATACATTCGTAAATATCTAGATAGAAAACTTTATTACATTATCTACACGTATCTATTTATGTCGCAAGTAGCAATTTTCATGGATTTAATTTTAGAGGTATTTCTAGGGTTGCCAACTATACTGTTTTTCACAAAATTATACTTATTACAAATTAAAAAAAAATAATTTGTTAAACAAAAATTACGTATACTAAATACTGTTTTCAGCGTGCAAACACGTTTTTATGTGTTATGCGATATGTGACGGGAGGACACACATAGAGCATCATTACGCTAAGACAAATTGCGGGTTAAAGTGAACGTTAGCCCATAGTAACATTTTTTTCGTTGACGAAGGGGAAACCTTCAAAAGGTCCCCGACCACCCTGGGAGAGGCTGATCGGGGTATGTGGGATTCTTACCCGGTGGCCATCCTCAGTGCTCAGGGGGCACTCCGGGTACTCTGATAGAACGCACCGGTGTCCCCCCACACTTTGCCGGGGCACATCCCCGGGGCAGCTGTGACGCCGCCCCTGGAGACCTCGCTGTGCAAGGCAGCGCGAGCCACGTCGCGCTGCCACCTTCCCGGGCCCGCGGCTCGGTGGTCAAAGCTCCCACCCCGACCACCGCCAGCAGGCCCTCTGGCCCTCTTTTAGTCGCCTCTTACGACAGGCAGGGGATACCATAGCCATATTCTTAGACCCTGGTTATTGGGTGAACGGTCCGGGGCGTGCGTTGCCTCCGCCCCGCCGTCGCCGTCGTCTCCGAGGGATCGGCTCTCTCCCGATCCCGCTCGGAGGTCTCCTTCTGGGTCATTACTGTCCCGCAGAAGGAGACTACGGCCCTCCAAGCCCATAGTAACTATTCCAAGCCGACGAAGTCGTGGGCGGAAGCTAGTTAGTATATAAAAATATAGAACAAATCAATTCTCTATACCATGATAGCAGTATCAGCAGCGGTGAAAAATTATATTTAATTTTCTTGGGTGTTTTATTTAACTCTCAAAAGAAATTCACTAATAATTGGAGGAATATTAATAGTAATGGATATTTTATCTACATAATGTTAGTCAGCGTCACGTACATCACGTTTCTTAGTGTACTTAAAATGTACCACAATTTATATTGTAGGTACATCGTAAACTAGCGACCTTACTCACCGCAGGACACAACACTACTCAAAGGTAGCATCATTATAGGCTTATCTTCTGTGAGGTGGAGCTACAGTCCCCAGTTGGTACGCTCCAAAAATCGTATATTTAAGGATAAGTATTTCTTGCGCAATAAATTGTCCACATGAATGCTAGATCTTGTTAATGCGACCCCAATCTAAATAGGTTTCCATCTCATTTGCTTAAAACACACATATCCATTAATCTGAAGCGGGTAATCATGTTACCCCTGACACGATTATCGTCTAGCTAGTTTAAGAGGGATATGAAATTTCGGATCTAGATAATATTATAATGAATAATAATTATAGGTACTGATTTTAGATACGGCTGAAATTATTTGGGATTACACGATAGTTAAAGTATCGGATGTATTTTTTAAGGATATGTTACTGATAAGTATATGATTTAATACAAATAGGTACTAATACGGCGGGGCCTGTGCCAATGAGTTTTTCTAAAAAACTTATGTACCGTGATTTCACACCACGTGCTTTACGGTGAAGGAAAACATCGTGAGGAAACCTGCATATTTCTGAGAAGTAATTCAATGACGTGTGAAAAGTGTGGGAGACGGCGATGGACTCACCATCTGTCACGTTGGCACTTAATCATCTTCGGTGAAAAATGGGTGTTGTGATTACAACACCTCTGCCTACCCGTTCGGGGAATACAGGCGTGAGCATATGTATGTAAATACTAATCTATCTATTTATATACATATGCAATTATATGACTGACTGACTTAAGCTGCTGATCCTAGGGACACGAAATTTGTATTTTGTTTTAAATTTCACTACTACGTGGTTACATATATATAATTATAATAGGGGTAGTAAGTTTGTATGCGGAATCAAATTCTAACTAGTCAATGATAAAACTACTTTGACATATTTTAGAGACACAATAAATGGAAGATGTGTTCTTAGTGAGGTTTAGGTAAGTTAAGATAGGGTTTTCTGAAATTGGTACCCTGAGGGGGTTACATGGGGGTTGAATGCTTGTACTCATGTGAAATCTAACTGACAGTCAACACGGAGGGGGCAAGTTAATAAGTAGTGAGTAAGTAATCCAAGGCGCAGGCTAGTAAGTTATCAAATTCGAAAACTTTTATGACAGGCTTTTATGATAGATATCTATTTTAATATAAAAGCAGACTAAGTTATTCCTTCTAGCATTAGCTATCTCCCAGTGAAAGTCCCGTTAAAATGGGCCCAGCTGTTTCGGAGATTAGCTGGAACAAAGAGACAGACAGATATTTTTGTTTTTAATTTGTTTTTCTATGTCAGTACCTACCGTGTATACTTTCATTAAGCATTTAGTGAAAAGCTGTTATTGACACTTCATTTTTATTTCTTCTAATATATAAAATTCTCGTGTCACAGTTTTCGTTGCCATACTCCTCCGAAACGGCTGGACCGATTTGTATGAAATTTTGTGTGCAGATCGGGTAGGTCTTAGAATCGGCCAACATCTATTTTTCATCCCCCTAAATATTAGGGGTAGTCCACCCCAAAAAAAAATGGCAATACAACGTTTGCCGGGCACAGCTAGTACCTATATAGATATAGATAATATAGATACGGTTACGGTTTTAGAAATATTTTGTAATCATCGACATCATTGACATCACTATTTAAGCACTCTTAGTTGAAGAAGATATCTGTCTACGTTAGATGCTTCACATTCAATTACAAGGCTCAGGTAGCAATATTCCCTTTGATTTGTAGATGTTTAGATAGGCCGTGTGATCAATCAGCTAGATTCGATTGGGTATTGAAAATCAATCAGCTGAGGCATAGACAAAAAAGATGTTTAGTAATTGCTTACCTTTTTTTTTGTGTTGAGTGCTTACGTCATGTTTTGTTTTTATTCTTTAATTGATTTGGAACTTTGTCTATGATAGGCAATGTCAGCTCCATTGAGGTCTCACGTCACAACGCAGCAATCATTCAATCCAAACATCATCATCTCCCTGGCCTTATCCCATACATTGTTGGGGTCGGCACTTGATTCAACCCGATGTGATTTTCCTCATCATGTATGAAAAAATATTCTCGGGAATGTGTCCAGTAGGTCTGAAAAGGCCACTTTGTGAGAATCATAATGTGATCCGAATGAATACAATAATTGTAGATGTTAGTCCCTAGCTTACTTTTTATGGTGCCATTTGTCACAAAAGCAATTCATATTTTGTGGACCATTTTAGGAATCTTCATAGGAAAGTGTGAAACAGGTGAATTGCGCAATATTCGAATTCGAATTTGCAAATGAGGCCTTCTTAGACCCATAGAACGCAGACTGAATTTGAGATCATAAATCTGTATTTTGAAATGACAGTATTATCTTACGAAGTATGTCACAATTGAATTTAGTAAAGAAATAAGCTAAGTTTTGGTTGTAAGTAAACTTTACTGTTACTTTCATATCGTAAAAGAAAACTTAGTAACTTTCGGAAGGTCGTGAGCATCGCAACTTGTTTGATATGGGTATCCTAATATTTTGCCAACTTTATTTCTTCTGGGACTGAGTTTGACACTAAACATAAGTTGGTATTTATTTTACGCCATAGTAAACTTCCTCAAATTATTTCATCATCTCCCATTCCTTATCCCGTACATTATTGGGGTCGACACTTGATTCAACCTGCATATGTCTGCGAAGTAATTCAAAGACTAAAAAGCATAGTGCCTGAGACCACGATGGACTCACCATCTTTCACGTTGGCACTTAATCTTTGTTGGGTGTTGTTATTGCAACACCTATGCCTACCCCTTCGGGGAATACAGGCGTGAGCATATGGATGTATGTATGTATGTATGGAATGTTTAGGTACTAAGGAAATACATTTTGTGGTCCCGCGGATTCGCCCACGTAGAAGTTACATGAGTGCAACAGCAGCTTTCTGCTAGTGAAACCCTCATTAAAAACGGTCCAGCCGCTTAGCCAGAACGAACAGACGACTTTTTATTTAAATGTGATTTTTTTGGCATACAATATATTTATATCTGTAATGTGCTTATCAAGCCCTTTCATTTCCCAAAATAAATAAGTTCACCACTTTTTATCTCCTATAGGGCACTACATCCAATTGTATAAGATACGTATCATATATCCTAAACCCGTTGACAATCAAGACGCATTCAACCATATCTCAATTGCCAAATTATCCTAAGTTGTCACACATACACTCCGGTCAAAGTAGCCCTCCTTTTTACTTTGCCGTAGTCGGGTAAATAGCTGCATTCCAACTTAAGGGTTCTCTCATATGTAAACAAGTGAAACGTGCTCAGGTGTCCTTAATTAAAGCAACAACAGAACTCCCACAGCAGCCAACGGCTCCGTCTAATTAACTCCGTGTGATGTTGAATTCATTTCGAAACGTGTGCCTCTAGTAGTTAGTTATGAGCGAGTGTTGTGTACGCACCGGTATGTTTTCTCGTGGTTGAGTTAGTATTTAGTTAAGGCTCACAATTTCACCCATTTTCATTGTTATTCAGGGCTTTATACCTCCACAGAACCCTCACTTATCATCTTCGTTGTCTGCCGCCCATTTGTTCCTGTCTCTCAGGAGCATGTAGAACTACAGTTGATCTAGACAAAGAAACATTATGCTCACGCTTCGCTAGTAGAAACGATACAATATGTACGGAAATGACATGTCACGTGACTGATTTATGTCATTTCCATAAAAAAATATCGTTAAGTAGCGCAAGCGCGAGAGTATGTTACTTTGTCTGAGGCTACAGAGGCTTTTCCATAAGCTCATGATGATCTACCGAATTTCGGCTACGGCGGCTAATCTCAACGAGGATCAGTCATGTGCGCAGGAGATATTATAGTGCACAAGTGTGTGCGCACACACAGATACACTCTTTATTCCCTCACTCTCAAAGTCCGATGGGACGGCAATCCGACACGACCGGAGAGAGATCAGGCGTAGGACCAACGGCTTAACGTGCTTTCCGAGGCACTGGGGTGGAAACACAGCCAACTTCCAAACTCCGGGCATTTTTATTGTGTATTTCTTGACAGAAAAACCCAATATAAATTTTTGACCCGACCCGGGAATCGAACCCGGGACCTCGTGATCGGCAGGCGAACGTACTAACCATTTTTTTTTTTTTTTTTGACGAGGGGGAAACCTTCAAAAGGTCCCCGACCGCCCTGGGAGAGGCAGATCGGGGTATGTGGGAATCTTACCGCACTAAAACCCCCCCGGTGGCCGTCCTCAGTGCTCAGGGGGGACTCCGGGTACTCTAATAGAACGCACCGGTGTCCCCCCACACTTTGCCTGGGCACATCCCCGGGGCAGCTGTAGGGCCGCCCCTGGAGACCTCGCTGTGCAAGGCAGCGCGAGCCACATCGTGCTGCCACCTTCCCGGGCCCGCGCCGGTGGTCAAAGCTCCCACCCCGACCACCGCCAGCAGGCCCTCCGGCCCCCTTTTAGTCGCCTCTTACGACAGGCAGGGGATACCATAGCCATATTCTTAGACCCTGGCTATTGGGTGGACGGACCGGGGCGTGCGTTGCCTCCGCCCCGCCGTTGCCGTCGTCTCCGAGAGGGATCGGCTCTCTCCCGATCCCGCTCGGAGGTCTCCTTCTGGGACATTACCGTCTCGCAGAAGGTGACTACGGCCCTCCATGCCTCTCTGTCTGCCAGCATAGCCGTCACTACGCGTGGCAGCGAGAGGTCCTGTCCGATCCTGGTGACCAGAACTCGACGCTCCGAGCTCCACGCTGGGCACTGCTCCAGCGTGTGCTGTGCGGAATCCCGGTCACGAACGTACTAACCATTAGACCAACGAGGCAGTTAGCTCATAGTGTATAATTATGTCACTGTGTGATAGTGACAGAATTATACAAAATATATACACCTGTTTCATAATAAGAGTTAAACTATCACGGAAATAAAAGGTCATGGTAGGGTGGGTACCTAAGAAAATCAAGCCTTGGTCTGTATAAGTTCCATTTCCTTTTGTGATAAGGACTTCAAAACGGATGAACACCATGTTAATATCTACTAAATAATCGCATTAATATAATATATAGTCATGCTATGTCAGTTATATAGCCCATTATAGGGGGAATCACAAGTATTGAGTGCTTAGCGAAAATAGTGGGGAAAACTGCGCTCGAGCTCGCGCTAAACAAAGCAAAATATTACTGCGCATTTAAGGATAGAGCGCTAGGTGCGAATTTTCTTAAAATCGCCGTCACAAGTCACCGCGTCGACGTAAACGCAGATTTATATAGGATCGACATAGCGCCATCTGTTGGCTTAAAGACGACACTATTGTTATCCCATACAATCTGCGTTTACGTCACCGCGATGACTTATGACGGCGGCAGTGAAAAACTTGCACTAGGCCTTCAGCAATCATAACTCGCGACGGCAAGGTCTACCTATGCACCAGTAAGATATTAAGTATCCACCAGAAATGTAGGGGTAATTTGTAGCAATTACCGGAGCATAACATCAAATGTGTAGGTATAAAGTAAGCGAGAATGTCGGGCATTCGCGTACTTTACTCCAAATTAAATTTCCCTCGATGGCTGAAATCGTATTAAGTTCAAGCTCATTCTCAGACTCACTGTAATTCACTCGCTATTTTTAGACTCATCACGAAGTCCTGCCTGTTTTTTACTGAAATAAGTAGGTAATTTTTAGGAGAATTGCAATTTCAACAGAATTGCAGCTTGTGAATGTTGATATTTTTCAGATTTGAGTATTTTTGCAAGGGAACCATTTTTGTCAGAAGGTTACTATCAATAACGTAGATTTTGTGGTTTCCTTCAAAATTAGTTACCTTGCAAAAAGTAATAGACTGGTAATATTCATTTATTTAAACTCCGTTTTCAGAAGAAGTTACTTTGTGTAAAATAATTTTGAAATATACAGCTGTGGCGTAATCAAAATGTATCAACATTACATTTGATTGTATATTTTTTATGCTTGTATACTGCGGCTTGTTGGGCTGAAATATAGAATTATAAATCTTCACATTTCTTATACCCAGCAGATAAAAAATACCAAAAACAGTTGTTCTTTCAAAATCTAATCGCCTCTTATGTATAAACTTTGAAAGTAATCATCTTGTCTTTGGTGTTTCAATGGATCATGTTCTAAGAAATCTTCTCTTGAACTTCATTCGGTTCATTGTAAAATGTAATTGATAGTTCAGCTTTGCAACAGTGTATACTCGTCATAGACCCTTATATATATGCTCACGCCATCCCAGAAGGGTCCCTGAGGGGTAAGCAGAGGTGTTGTATCATCAACACCCACACTATTCATACGTAATTGAATTACTTCTCAGACATATGCAGGTTTCCTCACGATGTTTTTCTTCACCGTAAAGCACATGGTGTGAAATCATTGTACATAAGTTTTTAGAAAAACTCATTGGTACAGGCCCCGCTGGCATTCGAATTTGCGTCGCTTGCGTAGCAGGCGACTGCTCTAACCCCGAGGCCACCACGGCTCTTGTCTCATAATATGAGTAAAACTATCATGGAAATACAATTTCTTAGTAAGACAGCTTTGTATCTGTTGTTGTTTACTACGTAGGTATCCTTTAAATCCATTTAGAATCCAAAATTAGCCCTGTCATATTTGTTCGCAGTTTGCATGTCGAATTTATTTTCATATCTACAAAAATAGTTCCCCTACGCGAACACAATCACTTATTTCATTAACCAATCACAAGAGAGCTCCCGTGGGACACTCAGTAATGGATAGGCAATATAGGTTATGTTGACCGGGACACAAGTGGCATGAAATTTGGGTCTTATAAGTGGAAAGAATTGGAGCACGCATCATTTTGGTCCCAAAAGGCTTGGCTCCATAGTTTAATGGGGGCATATTGATTGTCTACTGGCTATTGGGCTCTTATGGTAGCTTCTCTTTAATATGACAATCTTTTGATATTTATGGTATACCTAACCTACGTGTATATTCATGGTTATACGATATATACGGTATACGATCCACTCACGTAGAGCTTGTCTATGACGCACTTACCTCTTCGGAACCAAATATACAGGACTAGTTGCCTCATCTATATAAAATTCTCGTGTCACAGTTTTCGTTGCCATACTCCTCCGAAACGGCTTGACCGATTTGATGAAATTTTTTGTGCTTATCCGGTATCTATGAGAATCGGCCAACATCTATTTTTCATCCCCCTAAATGTAAGGGGTAGTCCACCCCAAAAAAAAAAGGCAATACAACGTATGCCGGGCACGGTAAATTTATATAATTATATATATGCTCACGCCTGTATTCCCCGAAGGGGTAGGCAGAGGTGTTGTTATGACAATACCCACTTTTCACCGAAGATGATTAAGTGCCAACGTGACAGATGGTGAGTCTATCGCCGTCTCAGGCACTATACATACGTCTTTGAATTACTTCTCAGAAATATGCAGGTTTCCTTATATCAAACTATTATATTTATATAATTATATCAAACTAAATGTGCACTGCGGTTTCACCCGCGTAGGCTTTATTGTGTACCACGTTATATGTCACAGATAAATAAACATCCTATGTCCTTCTCCTGATTCTTAACTACCTCCCCACCAATTTTCAGCCAAATCGGTTCAGCCGTTCTTGAGTTATAAATAATGTAGGTAACTAACACGACTTTCTTTATATAGATCATTTTTATTTATATGGAAATATGTGAAAAAAATACTTGCCACAGTTTAAATATAAGTTATACCAGCTATTACGAAACCAGGAATAAATCGTTGGAAATGACACAGAGAAAATAAGCGGAATAGGCAACGTTACTATACTGTGTATATACGTATGAACTTGCGCAAACTACCCTACTAGTTAAAAATATATTATAACAATCCTAATTTCATAAAATCAAATGGCATGATTTTTTTTAAATATTCTCGCCTGGCCTTTTGGCATAAAAAAACGCCATCGAATTATTATGCCCTTTCTTTCTGAGCTAATAAAAATCACAATATACGTAACTCAATATTAGCCATTAGATTATTCCGTTGTTTTTCTAGAAGCGCCTCGTTTCCTTCAAAAGTTTTTATGCGGAAATGTTTTGTATGGGCAGAGGAAGACCTAGGAAATGATGGATGGACTGTGTGACAGATGACATTGTTGTAAAAGAAATGACGATGACCGATAGAGTGAAATGGACCGTAGCAATACCTATAAGTATATTTATTTCGGAACAGGAATTATTATCGGGAATATATTTTTAATTCAAAATATTAGATCGATTAGACTTTTGAGAAAGTAGTTTCAAATCGCCAGAACGAAATGATTATAGGTAGGTACATGATTATACTTGGTACGGGGTTCAGAAGGTTACACTTACTGAGAAGAGCCTGGCAAGAAACTCAGTAATTACGCTTTTCAACTGGCACTAGCATTATATTCTTGTCTGCTAGGTATCGACCAAAGATAATTTATTGTTGTACTAGCTGTGCCCCTCGGTTTCACCTGCGTAGATTTAGTCTTCTATATATATAAAAATGAATTGCTGTTCGTTAGTCTCGCTAAAACTTGTGAATGGCTGGACCGATTTGGGTAATTATGATTTTGATATATTTGTGAAAGTTCAGGGAAGGTTTAAACGGTGAGAAACATTAATAATAAGTAAAGGAAACGGTGGTACGAAGTTCACCGGTTTAACCAGTTTTATATAATATTAATATTACAATACACATTTAACGCACATTCTTTCTTCAGACGATTTAATATTTTTTATGACCATAAAATCGGTTATTGTGACTAATCTATGATAATTAGATATGTGCTCTCGCCGACTTTTTTGTACATCTTAATAAGACCTACAAACTAGTGGTGCATCATTTTGTTCTATTGTCGATAGTTTTTGCAGCGCACGCATAAATCGTTATCCGATTTTACACCTTGGGTTACAAAATAACAATTATTCGATAAATGTACTATCCAACACTGAAAGATTTTTTGAAATCGGATCAGTAGTTCCTGTGATAGTATAGATTTAGAATTTTTTTTATCTGTTTATTTTGTTGATTGGGTAGCTTTGTATAATAAATTTCATTGCGTTTTTTTTTGTTTTCAGACTGATAGGAACCTATAAATACTTCTGCGCCTGTGTAATTATCATTATTAAAAACAACATCTTAAGTACAATTCAATTCAATGATCTTCGTCTGTCTACGTCTACGATTCTCTAGTCTACGATTGAGTTTAAAAAAACTCTATACCGAATCTCAAGTTACAGGTCAGGCAAATTACCTTACGAAATTACGATGTAATTGCTTGTAACAGAGCATTTTGCGTACAATAAAGCGAATCACTTGAAACCGGCAATTGACTTACTAATTACGTCAGTTTACGACGAAGTATATAATATAATAAGTAGGTACTTAGTAAGTATATATCACAATTATAGTACAATTTTACGAAATATTTATGAATTCTCGAAACCGAAAGAATTTATTTCTTATCTATCTAATCTATACCCCAATCTTTACTAATATTATAAAGAGAAAAGATATGTATGTATGTTTGTAACGAATTGGTTCAAAAAGTATAGAACCGATTTGAAAAATTCTTTCAGCTAGCTACATTATCAGCGAGAAATATAGGCTATATTTTATTCCCGTGCAACCACGTGGACGGGAATTAACGAACGCTAGTTATATATACTTGGGATATTATTTTATTCTATAAATATTACAAGGAACAGTACTAAAAATTTATTAGAAGTAGAAAACTTGGCCCAAATCGGTGTCTCTCGGGATCGTGCCAAGAAGGCTGGCAGCATTGCCACGTTGAATAGCAATGCTGATTCTCTGAGCGAGAAAAGCCCCAGCCCGCTTGTCACGAGAAGCTACCAGACGATGTGCAACCTCTTTGAAAAGTTGATGAGCTTGGGATATAGATTAGGTAGTGTTTGCCTTATATGTCTTAACATATCTTAACGTGACAGTGACGATTGCGTACTGGTGTGTATCGAAATGTATATATAACTTTTTCGCAGACGGGATGCTGTTGAATTCCAAAGATAGCGGTTCGATTTCGTGCTAGCATTCATTACACCAAATACGCAATCGAATACTAGCTCTAGTAAACACGTTCAATCTGTAATTTCCAAGGAACATGGGATTAATGCTCGGTTAAAGGCAATATTCTCGCCCCTTTTACATGGGACTTACACTTTACTGGCGAAATGTGGGTTTATATAAGTCCACCTCTGTCTAACCCTTCGGGGAATACAGGGTATGTGTAAGTAAAATGATTAAAAAAAAAACAATATTTAATATTTTTTTATTCACTTAAATTAAGAACAATATGACCTTACTTGTATAAATATTGACTAAATTAATTAACTTAGGAAAATCAATGGAGGTCATTGAGGCATATCTGTTTAAGAAAAAAAACATTGTTATTGTAAAAATCATCAATCAGATACTAAATTGTATATAAAGGAATCAAGATGACATTTTCCATCAATACAATTAGATTTTTCATTCGTAACACATGATATTAATAACTCATTGATCTCGACTGATCCGGAAAAGAACCTTACTGAGTATTTTTATTTATCTGTGGCAGTATATTACACCTACTAATAAAAACTACACAATAATTACATGACTAAAGTAAGACGTACTATATTACTATTCAGGAGAAATCATTTAAAGTTGAATTTGTGGTGGGAATATATAATGCCAAATTGAAAGAAAAAAAGACTGTTTTGGTTGGTAGAATCTCGAAGATTCTAGAAGAGTGCAGAACGTTCTAGAACTTAGTTTCTAGGCCGTGGGCGATTCTGTTGCTGCTCTTGCTGTGGGTACTCCTTGGCTGGCCGCTTCTGGGGAGTCTGCAAAAAAATAATTCTCGTTCACAAAACATACAAGCAATAATCTAACGTCGGTTCATTCATTCCGAAGGAAACCATATCGTCATCGTACCGAACGAAAATAACGTAATGAGTAAAACGTGTTGAGAAACAGTTTCGATTATATTAAGTTGGAGACCTATTGAACTATGATTTTGGAACAGGTGAATACCCCTTTGGTAGGACACTTTAATCGTTCAACGATACTTTGATTATATGTGAATATTAGCTGCGCCACGTGGCTTAACCCGCGTATACTTAATTTCTTGGATTCAAATTGACTTTTATTATTGAAGTATTATTACGAATCGATTGTATGGGAGTATAGAAAAGTTTAGAAATTTTAAGATTAGAAAAGTTGTTTTTGATCTTTTCAGGCAATTGTTAAATTTATCTCTCCGTAAGAACCATCCTCGTACTCAAAGAAATATTCTAAAAAAATAATAGAGAATCGGTGCAGCTGCTCTCGAGATTTGCGTTTAGCAACGCATTCAGCGATTCATTTTTATATTATAGTCTATATGTCTGATAAGTTACTTCTTTCTATGCAATGCTATATTGAAACTATATATGTCATATTCATAGAAATCGACGTTAAAAATCAGAAGAAGAAAGGAGGTCAACGAAAACGTCCCAATTGGGACGTTTTACGTGTCTGCACTACACGTGGTGACCTCTGTCACTTAAGTGGTATGTATGGTATGTACTCATGCATAGAAAAGAGTGCGATTTCACTGTAAGTATACTTTTCTGGTGTTTTTCTTTACCGGTCTCAGGTCTTGTTGTTCCTCCTCAGGGGGTGGTGCCGTGGTGGTGGGGATGTCGCAGTCCTCAGTGGGAGGCACCACGCAGCGCAGGGACCGACGATCGAACACCAACATCGCTGGGCACCGCTGAAGACGAGGGTATCCGCCCTGACACTGCCAGTAGCGGTTGCAAGACTTGCCTAGTGGCACGTTGCCGTTGGGGTCTTCGTTGCAGAGCGCTGGAATGAGAGGATAGGAGAGCTTAGATAGGAGAAGCGTTTGAAACGATGCCAAATTGAGATCAGTGGCCTGAGTACAGGTTTTGACCGGTTCGAACACTCTCCGCGTAGGCTGCTTTTTATCATACAAAATGAGTAAGATACGCACTCGGTATAGTAAATATTAACTGTGTTTGTATAACATCTGTCAAGTTATGGTAGCTCAAAGGTGGGTTGTGGTTCCAGCTTACGGGGCAATAACGAATGTAGAGTACCCCGTTTCGAGACTGACGTTCACCGGATATTTTTTTCTTTTTTTATCCTTATTTTTTTGAAGAAGAAACCGAGCACTGCTCTGTCAACCTGAACTAAAGATTAAATACCTAATTGCTTAATTTATGAAATCACAAATCTAGACTAATAATTATATTATTGTATTGCCTATACGGGCCTCATAAATACTAAGTAAGGTTTGGAAAAAATACCTTTGCCCAGTAGTAGGAAACTATAGACTAGATGTCTAATAATGATAGTAGTAATCTGATTATGTCCGTACCAATAAGATGTGGAATTACACCACGAGCTCACTATGTATAAGTTGCGCAAGACTGCGGTAGGCTTAGAAAATTTCACGATGAAAACTAATCATCTTCGGTTAAAAGTTAAGAGCATCTGACTACTTTGAAGTTATCCGAGGCTAATGATTAATTTGTCACAAGTCCTTCAGGCGGTATAAATAACTGTAATAGAATACTTATGAGGAAATGTAATCAAATATGTTGTCTACAGAAGCCAGCTAAAAAAACTTATACATTATTTATTCTTATTTTTTATTTATATTTATTAATTTATACATACATACATACATTTGCTCCCCGAAGGGGTTGGCAGAGGTGTTGTAATCACAACACCCAGCGAAGATGATTAAGTGCCAACGAGACAGATGGTGAGTCCATCGCCGTCTCAGACACTTTACATACGTCATTGAATTACTTCTCAGAAATATGCAGGTTTCCTCACGATGTTTTCCTTCACCGTAAAGCACGTGGTGTGAAATCACTGTACATAAGTTTTTTTTTAGAAAAACTGATTGCTACAGGTTCCGCTGGAATTCGAACTTGCGTCGCTTGCGGCTCTTATTTCTTTATATTTTGAATAAAATAAATTTACAGCTAGTGCTTATATATAAAACAAAAACAAAATTATTATATAGACAATTTATAAAAAAAAAATCTCACACTATGTAAGAGCGATGGCAGCCAATCTACGAATACGTCAGCATCTTTGATCGACTATATCGAATCGAAATCGACATCCAATAGTTCCCAGGCTGGACTCGACTCGTGACCGAGAAACTCGAATCGTTTATTTTATGAAAGGTTATCTCGAAACATCGTTGTTTCGATTGTACTACTCTTTTGATTAAGTTCAATAATAATATTGTTTATCATCTTTGTAAGTGGAATAACGTTAGGGGAAGTAGTATCCGATATCATCGTCGTATTTATTACTTCCTTTCCAATTACTTAGGGTCTTTGACACAGGTATTTGATGTGTCTTTTAACGGCTTTCATTATTTGCAGCATTTTCTTCTATCATTTCGTGTTCTACTTCCTCCTTACGTAACATTTACAGCGATAAAATATCCTACGTATAAATGAAGTTTTGATGTTTGTTACCCTATCGAAACGCGGCTAAAAGGATTAGTTTCTTTTCAAAAGTAGCGGGTTTCTTCAAGATGTTTTCTTTCACTGTGAAGCTCGTGGTGTCACTTTACTCAATTTTAATTGGATCACAATCACAGTATAAATATAAGTTTACTAATCAGTATAGAATCCCTTTTTTTTAAATAAGAACGTTTGCTCTATCAGGCCTGAGAGTTTACAGCCTTATTTTTTTATTTACTTTCCACGCATTACCGATTTGAAGTTTAGTAAAAAGTCTGTAAACACGTAAATTACGTGACACGCCTTTTTTTTTTTTTGTTGACGAGGGGGAAACCTTCAAAAGGTCCCGGACCGCCCTGGGAGAGGCAGACGGGTACTCTAATAGAACGCACCGGTGTACCCCCACACTTTGCCGGGGCCCATCCACGGGGCAGCTGTGACGCCGCCCCTGGAGACCTCGCTGTGCAAGGCAGCGCGAGCCACATCGCGCTGCCACCTTCCCGGGCCCGCGGCTCGGTGGTCAAAGCTCCCACCCCGACCACCGCCAGCAGGCCCTCCGGCCCCCTTTTAGTCGCCTCTTACGACAGGCAGGGGATACCATAGCCATATTCTTAGACCCTGGCTATTGGGTGGACGTGACACCCCTATCTGATATTGCATGTTTGTGAGTGTACCATTTCGAACGATTTGTTCCTAGATTTCATACTGCTTGTAGTATGCATATATTTATACTGTGTCACAACCTCATTGATCAATTGATTAATGTTTAATGTAAATTTTCCGATCTATCTTTGCTGTTTTCAACCGAAGACAAGTCGGCAAGCGATTCGGTTACATAAACTAAATCCACTGCTAAGGTATTATATGCTCTATGTAGCAGTCTCTAGGATGAAAGTTATTAAACGATCGATGTGAAGTTGTCTATCTATCGATCAGTATGAATGAATGTTTCATTCAAGGATTTTATGTACTATTATTTGTGGCCAGTGACATTTCTATTCATCAGTCTGTCCATTAGTTTTTGTAAAGGACGGATGTAATAAACGTGTATTTACACTAACAAACATACATTCTCCCTGTCGTTAAATGCACATACCTAGGTAATATCTACGCCTTATTTCAAAACATGGTTTGAACCATAGTTTGAGAGCCGTGGTGGCCTCGGGGTTAGAGCAGTCGCCTGCTACGCAAGCGACGCAAGTTCGAATCTCAGCGGGGCCTGTACCAATGAGTTTTTCTAAAAAAAACTTATGTACAGTGATTTCACACCAAGTGCTTTACGGTGAAGGAAAACATCGTGAGGAAACCTGCATATTTCTGAGAAGTAATTCGAAGACGTATGTATAGTGCCTGAGACGGCGATAGACTCACCATCTGTCACGTTGGTTCTTAATCAAAGTCGGTGAAAAGTGGGTGTTCTGATAACAACACCTCTGCCTACCCCTTCGGGGAATACAGGCGTGAGCATATGTATGTATGTATGGTTTGAACCAAGAGTAGACCAAACTTGGACTAGAACTATGTGAAAAGTGAAAAGCTGTTTATTTGGAAACATACACTTCGATTTTATTTATCTATATAGATGTAAAGTATACATTATCAGTTTTATAAATTTTAATTACGTACTTAGAATCCCCAGCTGGAGTTTACGGTGTACCCCTCCTCTCTTGGAACACATAGCACCCTCAGAACGAGAGGGACACAACTCAAAAATTTGTGAAAATAATTATGTTAAGATACAGGCCTCAAAATGTATTTCCAGAAGTAGTTTTCAGTACTTTTTAGCACTTATCGACAACAAACCTAAAAACTATTCTTTAAAAATAAAATACATTGTATTCAAAATAGGATTTTTTTAAAATTACTTCCTAATATATAAATTCAAACATAACGATTGTGTTTTCTGAATTGATCCCTTATCGTTCTGAGGGTGCGACATATGTCACTATTGGTGACAGTATGTTAATTTTATCGACATTTGTGCATTGGAACTGTGTCCATGACCTTATGTTTCGCCTTAAGCGATTTATTTTGTACTCTTAAAATTGTATAATTTTTTTTTTGAAAAGAATAATTACTGAGTTTCTCGCCAGGTTCTTCTCTTTGTAAAAAGTCTAATCGAATAAAGATATTTTTGACTTTGACTTTATTACTCGTTCGAATGATTATCGCAACAAGACTTTACGGCTTAAGGTTACTCAAGTGACTATTTGCTCTAATTCTCATTTTCCCACGCCTTGGTCACGAAATCACGACCTTTAAGATATCTATGGGAAGGTAGCCTCGTAGTAACCGTAATATTATACTCGTTAACAGCTTTACATCTACTTGTTCTATGTGCAATGCTTTGTCTGTTTTAATTCTTTAAAATATTAAAGAAAAACTTGTGCAAACCGTATCTTTGCGGTATAGGTGTCGCCTTGCGACATCTGTTGATGGCCCTATACCGCAAATACAAGGGAAGGAAAAATTCGACTCATGAGGTAGGATCACGAGTAGCTCAGTTGGAAGAGCAACTGCACGGCTTGCAGAGGTCGTGGGTTCTAATCCCGCCTTGTGTTCGTATTATTCTATACCCTTTTTAAGAATTTAGAATTTAAACTTGTATGTTATGAATAAAAACGAATATTTGTGTCTTTTTAGTTATCTGGGTTATGAATTTTATTTCATTCAATTGTGGATTCAGCAACAATATTGTATTTTAATACAGAAGGAACCAATTACGCACTAAATTCAATGATTATTACAATACAAAGTAAATTGTCCTTGGTTTAACATAGTTTTAGCCTAGTCTTCGGATAACAATGTTTTGTTATAAGACGGCTACTTTTTAGCATTAGCAGCTCTACCTATAACAATTTCCGAAAAATAATCTCATCTCAACATCAAAGTAGAATTAACAAATAAAGCCTCAGTTATTCTTCGATAATTTTGCATTATATTTGTAAAACTAGCATTTTCCAACACGGTCCATCATGGGTTTAAGCAAAGCGTATTAAGAACTTCTGATCATTGACGTTTCATTTTGGTACCGTAAAATTAAATGACAAAGCTAAGGAGCAATGCTTAAACGATCATAGTTTGCCTCCAGTATTTTTCTGTTCTCTTTATAATAAACTAGCTGCGGCCTGCGGTTTCACCCGCATAGTTCCCGATGTTAATCACTGATGATGTACCTATCCATTGCTGAAAGAATTTACAAGATCGGTCATGTACTTTTTGAGCCAATTCGCCACAAACATACTTACATGCAAATCTTTCCTCTTTATAATATTAGTATAGACTAGTATAAAAAGACTTACGATGTTTCTGACAGCCATCAACGTTTTCAGGCCAGTCGCAGGAGTGCGCGTTCTCATTGTAAAGCAAGCCTCCGATGCAGAGCTGTTCAGTAGCTGTTCCGTTCCAGCACGTCCAGTAGCGAGTGCAGGAGGTTTCGTGGCCGAAGATGCCGTACAACCAGTCACAGTGCTCTGTGCCGATTGGAGGATCTGAGGAGATATTTACAAAGTTATAGACACTTGTTACAAAGCGAGAAGAAGATATGAATTGGCTAAAAAAGGAGTGTCTACAGATATGACTGCTGGTTGATAAGAGAAGCTGATAGACAAAGAGAGAGGAAGAAATAAGAAACGAAATGGATTGTGTGAAAGATAATATGACCAGAAGGATAGTAAATACGGATATGATGACTGAAAGAATGATAAACACATTGCGCCGACCACAAATAAAATAGGATAAAGGCCAGAGGGTAAGTGCCTATACGATATATTGGTTAATTTTCAGACGTTTATTAACACAATAGTTAAACATTAAGCTTTGGCAATTGGTGTTTCTAGAACAGTAGCAGCGATCGATCCCCTCGTAATGATCCATTCATTATAAATGGATGACTCCAAAGACAATCTGCAACGTCTATAAATGTGTAGCGCTAGTGAACCTCTTTCGTTCTGTCAAATTAAAAAGTTATTTGACACAAGATGTCAGAATGACTTGAGAGAAAAGATTGTTATGTTTTCTGGTTGTAAATAATATAGCTAGTTTGTTTTTGACAGCGCGGAATCCAATGGGTTCCTCCAATCACTTGACATTGGCGGAATAGTTTTACTTAAGCTCATCGCCATTAAACAAATAAAAGGAAGAAAGATAATATAGCTAAGTGAATACCCCGAATAAAGCAGACTCAATTATCGTAGCGCATTTAATTACTACAAATAAATCACACAGCCAATTGATTTCGTCCACAGATATAAAGTAACTTTAAGGTACGTAAGTGAAGTGAATTATTGAGTTGAGAGGTAAAAAAAAATGCTTTGGAAACCGCCAAAACAACTGAGCTCATCTTTTGGATAGTGTTAAAACAGAACTTCATGTTTACTTGCAGAATTTGTACCGTAGCGGCGGAAAATTTTCCATTGATTGATAAAGTTTAGTGCACAGTATAATAATGGGCTTCTGTTTTAAAATCTCAATTATCTGCGACTGTCTGTTGGTCAGTAAGTCAGTCAGTCACGGTCTTATAACTCGGTCTACAATTACCTACATTTTAAATGACTGTAAATACTAGAGTATTCATATAGTTACTTCACTTCTAAAGTGTTTACCAAGGTTGATTGTGTTGTGATTATTCGCAAACATTAAGGACACTGCCGTATTTCGCGATATTACTTCAACGTAACAGATCATCTAACAAATCCATTATCGATGCATAATAGTCGTGACGTAAATAAAGTTGTACTATGATGTCATGTTATCATGCGAAAAAACCTAATTAATTTACCGAGTGAAGTAGCGGAACCAATACAAGATAGCTTGGTATTTTTTTTGTCCTAATGACGATTCGGACACAAAATATTCAGACTCTTGTCCGAATAGTCACAATTTATTTTATAGTTATTGCATTCTAGGGATCACAAAAAAATGCATGCGATATATGATATATTACTAACTAGCGGACGTCACGCGGTTTCACCCGTGTAGTTCCTGTTCCCTTGGGAGTACGGTGATGAAATATAGCTTATATTAATCAATGATAATGTAGCATTCTAATGGTGTAATAATTTTTAAAATTGGTCCTGTACTTTTTGAGCCAATTCGTTACAAACATACATACAAAGCTTTCCTCTTCTTATAATATTAGTATAGATATGGTTTTAAAAGGGTTCGAATGTATAGGCATTATTTCTAACATTTAAGAAGTATGTATCACAATCATTGTGATGCAGTCAATGAAATTAGAATTTATTATTAAAATAATGTCATATCCTATGATTAATTAAGAAATCGTTAAACTCGTACTTCATGCTGTACTTTGAATAACCTGACCATTCGATTCTATTTTTGTTTTATAAACGGTACTGAATAAATAATAGTGGATAAATCGATATCCCGCTCGGTTATGATAATCGATTTCCTTGCCTCATTGCGTAGCATCGGTAGTGCAATGTTGATGGTAGGTCTATGCTCTGTTACATCACTATTATGTAGGGCTGTTGTAACTGCGTGATGATTCGAATTTCAAAGCCATTCGAGAATGTTCTACGCTAATGTAGACGAGGTGTAGACTAAAATATAATAGAGTTGTATTTATTGGAATTCACTTGATGATTGATTTTAATTCAACGATTCTAACAGAAAACTAGGTTCTGTTTAATTCGAGGTGGTTTTGTCTCACCAAAGAGCTTACTTCAAGGCATACCTTTTAAGTTCTTAGTAACCAGTTAGACAGTTCTGTATCCTATTTCTCTTTATCACTGACGCTGTTGATTCATAAGATTTGATATATTTAATTATTAGTGTCTGACTGCGATGTGGGTAATGTTAATGTAACACCTCTGTCTACTTTTTAGGGGATATTCTATGATACTACATATGTGTAAAAAGAGGGGGATACTTCACACAGATAGCTATACTGGTGCCGCCACGAGCCATGAGCGCTCAGCGAAAATATTGGGGGTGTAGCTGTGTATGTAAATTATTCATATCGTGCCCTAGAGACACTTATAAGATGACTACAGTAGGTAAGACTAGCAATTTTAGGTATAGTGTCTTCACCCAATAGCCAGGGTCTAAGAATTTAAGGAGGGCCTGCTGGCGGTGGTCGGGGTGGGAGCTGTGACCACCGAGCCGCGGGCCCGGGAAGGTGGCAGCGCGATGTGGCTCGCGCTGCCTTGCACAGCGAGATCTCCAGGGGCGGCGCCACAGCAGCCCCGGGGATGTGCCCCGGCAAAGTGTGGGGGGACACCGGTGCGGTCTATCAGAGCACCCGGAGTCCCCCCTGAGCACTGAGGATGGCCACCGGGGGGGTTTTAGTGCGTAAGAATCCCACATACCCAGACCTGCCTCTCCCAGGGCGGTCGAGGACCTTTTGATGGTTTTCCACTGTGTTTATATGATAAAAAAAAGATATAGTGTCTTGAAATTGATTACTCGTCCACACTCACTTGTCTGCACCTTCGGGTACTCGCAGTAGTTGGACCTCCAAGGGTAGTCGCAGCCTTCAGTCACTCCCCTGTGCTTCCCAGCGAACACCAGCCCATTGGGGCAGTCGTATTGGACTGACTGACCGTTGTCGCACTCCCAGTATTTGTCGCAGTATTTTTCGTCGGCTACCACGCGGGACTTGGTCTTGCACGGGTCTTCCACTTGTGCGCAGAAGGTTAGCGTTGCGCATGCTAAGAGCACTGTAGACAGAAAAAACAGTGTTATTTACGGTGTTACTTTTGGAGGCAGTAATTTGAATTTAAATTCGAAAAAAAAAGCAGTTAGGAAATTTGAAACACATCGTTCGAAATTACACACTCACACAGATGCGTGCATCTACAACAAAATAAGCGAAATAGGCGTAATGACGGCTTATTCCCAGACATCCTCAGCCCATAGATTTTGAAATATAAACTTTCATACATTAATTCCCGCGACCTCCACGACAATTCAAAATCATTGATGACTGGTGTCATGACATGACTTATCTCGTATACTACATTAACGGGTTTTAGCGACATTTTTCCAAATTTCAAAATGGTTTAAATAAAGTAGTAAATATAAAAATCTTTAAGACTAACTCCCGTCAGTCTAAATGGAACAAAATATTTTCTCATTTAAAAAAATAGGCCAAGATTCCTTACTGCGTATGATGCTTATATTTTATACTTTGGTCCTAAACTGGGGCGGTATAATCAAACTTTAAGTGACATAGTAATGTCACTTACGTGACATAGTAATGTCACTTACGTGACATAGTAATGTCACTACTGCGTACGTATATATGTCATCTGTCACTGTCATTGCAACAATCGATGCTGAGACTGTCATTATGAATTTGAAAGAACAAATAAATAAATAAAGGATTTTATTCCCTCGTAAGACTAAAGTAAAGAATCTTGCAGCCATTTTGCCAGAATACTTTCGCGAAAAAAACTTCGAACAATAGCCAATAAACGTGAGTTACCCAAACTTTTGTAAGCGTTTATTCTTAAAAACTGTTTCGGTGTTTAAACACGAGTTGAACCGTTTTCTTTGAGTCGTAAGACTTACTCGATCTCCTAGCGACGTTATTTTACTATAACAAGCCTTATACCTTCGATATAAGACTTAAAATCGACTGTTAAGGCAAAATATATTGTCAACCATTTAACTTCCCACATCAAAACCATTCGTTTTCAAAGAAATATCGTATACAATACAATACCTACTTCTTTTGTTAGAAAAGTTTTCCTTTGAATAAATCATTTCGTTTCGTATGTGTCCTTTTATTAAAAGCGTCTATATCCTATGTTACGGTGAATATGAAAGCAAGAAATAATAAACTCATATTAATATGTGCCAATTTATCATCTTTGGCAATCGTCAGTGGAGGCCTAAAATAGTTTGACAACTGGTTTAACCCAGATCACAGATTTTCCTCATTAGCGGGGTTGCAAAGGTCAGATCGCAGTCGCTTCGTATAAAAATCAAGTGATCAGCCACATCGGGTTGAATCAAGTGCCGACCCCAACAGTGTATGAGATAAGACCAGGGAGATGATGATGATTAATATGAGTCAAATACAAATATAAATTGAAAAGATCTTGGTTCTCGTGGCATTATTGAAGAACTAAATACTTACCACGACGGCAGAGACGCGGGCGAAGTGCATGATGTCCGATATTGGGGACAAAGTTCATATTTAATTCATTTGTTTTTTTAAATATAATTTGAAATAATACTTAAGTGTAGCCGTATATATATATATATATATTTATATCTTCTGACAATGCAATATTCTCTCTCGCTTGCGCTAATAGAAACGATAAAAACCTTATGGAAATAACATTAATCAGTCACGTGACATATGTCATTCCCATACATTTTGTATGGTTTCTACTAGCGAAGCGATAATATTACTTTGTCTACAGGCCATGGTACCTATCACGTGACTGGCTGAAATTTGCTAAGCTCACAAATATATGTAATATTTTAGTTATTAACTTTGACAATTGAGCATTGGAACTGTGTCCATGGGCTTATATTCATGAGATATAAATACTGTAACCAATAACATTGTATAATATAAAAATAAAATTGTAATTGTTGAGTTTCTTGCCGGGTTCTTCTCAACAAAAGCAACCTTCCGAATCCGGTGGTAACATTTATAATCCTGTATAATGTATAAGTGCAAGACATCTATTATTTATTCCATGGTGTTACTTTATTGGAAGAATTCACAGGTTCGCCTTCAATTTGGCGTGTAAATATATTTACATGCCATGTAACTTAGCTTGGTGGTGTATGGTAAATAACTTATAATGTACATACATACATACATATGCTCACGCCTGTATTCCCCGAAGGGGTAGGCAGAGGTGTTGTAATCACAAAACCCACTTTTCACCGAATTTGATTAAGTGCCAACGTGACAGATGGTGAGTCTATCGCCGTCTCAGACACTATACATACGTCTTTGAATTACTTCTCAGAAATATGCAGGTTTCCTCGCGATGTTTTCCTTCACCGTAAAGCACGTGGTGTGAAATTACTGTACATAAGTTTTTTAGAAAATCTCATTGGTACAGGCCCCGCTGGGATTCGAACTTGCGTCGGTTGCATAGCAGGCGACTGCTCAAACCCCGAGGCCACCACGGCACCACCACCACCACAAATTATAATGTTATTTTGTTATTACACATATTATGGTAAAAAACTGAAAATAATCTTGATTAAACAGGTGTTCAGGTATTATTTTGTCCCCAAAATGTTACCCATCTTCTGGGGGAATTTATTTCTGCTATTGGATACAGAATACGTTGCATGTGTCTAATAATTAAAATTAATGTGTATTATTTATATTAGGTATGAGACATTACTTTATGGGGTATGGTATTATTACATGTTCATTAAGAATTGTTGAAGTATTTGAGAGTGCTTATGATCTGTTGTATGTAGTGGATGAAGGATTTCAGTGCGGAAGATGGAGTCAGTAGATCAGTTATGCTGTATGGATTTACTTGGTGATATGTGCATGTTTGTTCGTGGTTATTTCTCTGTATAGAGTAGTGTATTGTCAAAGTCAAAGTCAAAGTCAAAAGTATCTTTATTCGATTAGACTTTTTACAAAGTACTTTCAAATCGTCAGAATGACATAATTATAAATGCTACCGCCAGGTTCGGAAGGTTGCTTTTACTGAGAAGAACCTGGCAAGAAACTCAGTAATTACTCTTTTCAAAAATATTATACAATTTAAAGAATACAAAATAAATAGTTTAAAAAACATAAGCTCATGGACAATGGTCCAATGCACAAATGTCGATAAAAATTAACATAACTAAAAGTCTAGCACATCTACTTATAAGTAAAAGCGTAGCTTGAGATGACCAGCCCCCACAAGCAGCACCTGTTCACAAGTATGACGTGAATGCCAGCCATTGACCCCCTCAACCATCATAGAGGGAAGTGGACAACCCGTCATCCAGACGCCGCCGCAAGCAAAGGCATTTTAGTGAGCTTGACAACTCAAGCCAGTCAAACAAAGATCAAAACTAATAAATATTAGGAATTGTAATTTTTAAAAATATTTAGAAATAACATATTTAGAAAAATTAAGAATTGTGTATTATAGTACTGGCAGATGTAAAAAAAAATTATTCTACCCTACTTCCATTGTTTGTTTTGAAAACATTACCTAATATATTGGTTTAAGTGGAATTTGTTTAGCAATTTGTGTTCATATGTTAGATATTATTTTATGTCTGTGTTATGTGAGCGCTAAGAGAAAGTGCTTTCGAGTTGCGCGTGAGTTGAGCAATGAAGTTTGACGGGGTAAAATGGATGGATTGGTTGCTATTACAATGGATTTTGAAGAAATTCCAAAAAATAAAATTAAATAAAACTTTGGATGTGTTCATCCTTTCATGTTCTCATTTCACAATAAACAGATTTTTATGGTACCAACGTAAATACATTTTTTTTTCGAAATATCTCTTCTTTTCTCTCCGTCTATTTGTTCCCGGTAATCTCTGAAACGGCTGGACCGATTTTAGCAGAACCTTCACTGGCAGATAGTTGAGGTTATAAGGAGTATCTAAAGATACATACATACATATACTCACGCCTGTATTCCCCGAAAGCCAGAGGTGTTGTAATCACAACACCCATTTTTCACCGCAGATGATTAAGTGCCAACGTGACAGATGGTGAGTCTATCGCCGGCTCAGGCACTATACATACGTCTTTGAATTACTTCTCAGACATATGCAGGTTTCCTCACGATGGTTTCCTTCACCGTAAAGCATATGGTGTGAAAATCACTGTACATAAGTTTTTAGAAAAACTCATTGGTACAGGCCCCGCTGGGATTCGAACAAGCGTAGCCACCACGGCTTTTTTTAAAGATATATATATTTTAGAAAACAACATATTGCATTTTAATCGCGGGCTAAATTAATTAAATTATATTTATGGATTAAATGATTGGGGCAGATTGGTATCTCAGTTTACGCACTCCTTGAATGGGAAATTATATTAATTAGAAATGTGAACCGCCCACGCAGTCAAGGTAAGGTTAAATTACTGTTAAAGGTCACAGAATCACGTAATTAACGATTACTGGGGTTATTTTATATGCAAAGTTGCAAAATGTAAGCTTGATGGTAGGTAAGAGTGCAGGTCCGGCACGAGCTATGAGCGCTAAGACCTTGAAAGGGCACTAGTCATTTCATGAGTCTACACTATTTTCTCGCAGCGCTTAGAACTTGTGACAGCACATGTACATAATTCGCTTTTATTTACCTTATAACCGACCGTGAAGAAAGGTAGTTTTTAATTTTCTTTTTTATTCTCTCCTCATCTGATAGACACTCCCCGTTTATAACATTATTATTGTATTAAAAGTTGTAATAATTGGGTACATGTTTAAATGCACCATACATCATCTCCCTGACCTTATCCCGCACATTATTGGGGTCGGCACTTGATTCAACCCGATGTGGCTGATCACCTGACTTTTATACGAAGCGACTACCGACATTCGCAAACCCTTTTGGCGAGGAAAATCTGGGTGAAAGCAGTTGTCAGACTATTTTCGACTAATCTGTAACGATTGCCAAAGATTATAAATTGGCAACCGGGACCGACGGCTTAACGTGCTCTCCGAGGCACGGAGGGAACTCGGGCGGCCACGCATACAATTACCGGCTAGGTTTAGGGTTGTTTAACTTGGCTGATCGAATCATACGCACAATAGCAACTGTACCACGAGCTCCTCTCCATACACCTAGCATATTAATGGTATATGCCGTAGATTAGGTACCAAGGGGCTTGGGGTTACACCTCGTCGTAGAATTTCCAATATCCAAGTGGAATTTTATGGGGTTTCATAGTGATAGGTTTTTTATTACGTGGATTACGTTTAATAGCAGTAAACGATAGATTGCATGAGGCAGCGTTACAAGATGGCTGGTAGATCTTGCAGTTCCAGAGCTATGCGATGTATTAGATCCTTATACAAAATTATATAATGACAATCGTCCCCTATTACATACATGATAATTCAACATACTCGTAACTGTGGGTGTACACCTATTATAGGGGGCTACCATCAGATGTTTAGGCAGAGGGTAATACTTCAAGAACTTCAGTACCCCTATCACGAGTTTGCCACCGTTTTCGTAAATTATAAGCGCTAGCGTCACTCGCAATATTTGTATGAGATATTTTAGTTCTTCACGTCACCGCTGGGAGTCGGTGCACAATTTCTCATACTAATATTCGGCGAAGACGCTAGCGAGTATAGATAACGAAAACGGTGGCAAACCCGTGATAGGGGTACTGAGCTTAGACGTTTCATTTTTGTACCGTAAAATAAAATGACAAAGCCAAGAAGTTCTGCTTCAACGATCATAGTTCGCCCCAAGTACATACATTAATGCCTACCCCTTCGGAGAATACAGGCGTGAGCATATGTACCTATGTGTTTTATAAAATAAGTAATTGTCATCTCAACGTTTTACCCGACTACGACAAACCAAAAAGGAGGGTTATGTACGTAAAATGTCTGTATTAAAAATGTTTAAAGATTTTTCTGAATTTATCAACCTACTCGATGCCACCACACTACTTATCACCATACAATATTTGTATGGGATCTTAGATGCGTCACGATCGTACGTTACCTATATCCAACTATCTAGTGTATAATTGGTGTAACCACAGACGAAATCCTTACCTTACTTAAGGTGACACGACATCTCCAAATCAATAATTATACTTACTTACTTAACGAAGTAACAAAGCAAATTCTCACGACTTTCTATAATGCACTTAATAAAATAGTCTTAAATACACACAAGTGCGAAACTGAGTCTGTAAGAACTGCATAATATGTTAGTACCCGTAACACTTTCTAAAACACTGTAATTAAAGTTTAAAATTAGCATCCATTTTATGTAATGCGCAAGCGCCGTTTCTGACCGTTTTAGCCTCGTTACGGCATGAGGTATGATTTATGATATTACATATCCGAGTATCACATATAAACCGCCTACATAAAGAGAGAAATAAAATTATGTGACATAAATTACTTACTTTTGTTGTTTGTGGTTTACACAGGGTGTTACAATATTTTTTTGCGCTTTTTAGTGACTTTTTGCAACCAGTCACAACCCATCTAGGTGTAAAGTTTATATTATACTTGCTGTGCGACCCAATAGCCAGGGTCTAAGAATTTGGCTATGGTATCCCCTGCCTGTCGTAAGAGGCGACTAAAAGGGGGCCGGAGGGCCTGCTGGCGGTGGTCGGGGTGGGAGCTTTGACCACCGAGCCGCGGGCCCGGGAAGGTGGCAGCGCGATGTGGCTCGCGCTGCCTTGCACAGCGAGGTCTCCAAGGGCGGCGACACAGCTGCCCCGGGGATGTGCCCTAGCTAAGTTTGGGGGGACACCGGTGCGATCTATCAGAGTATCCGGAGCACTGAGGACGGCCACGGGGTTTTAGTGCGGTAAAAATCCCACATACCCCGACCTGCCTCTCCCATGGCGGTCGGGGACCTTTTGAAGGTTTCCCCCTCACAATTGGCAAACTGTCGTATTCCACCATGCCGAAGATAGAGGGCGGTGGAGAAAATCTATTGAGACAGTACTCGCTGGACGTCACGATCCTCAACAATGTGGGGCCCCCAGAGAAGAAGAAGAAATCATGTGGGGGGAAATGATTGCACTTAAGTTAAGCTAATAACTCATAGGTACAGGCAGCTTGAATTTAAACTTGCGTCGCTTGTGTAGCAGGCGACTCCCCAAGCCCCACGGCCACCATGGTTCTCGTAAAGTAATAATACATATAAATGCCACGGGTTGACTGTTATCATATAGGGGTCTCAAGCCCCGTACAGATTTGGTTGACATGGGTTATGGCATGTGACACGATATACATTTAATCAAGATTGTGTACTTTGAACTGCTGTTATCATCCCCCTATCTATACAATATTATATTGCTAGGGATGTACAAAGAGATTGCCACCTGACCTTCAAAACGGATTTTAAAGGAAAATCTAAAAAAATCACAAATTAAATTCAAATGCAAATAGATTTTAATAATTCTTAAAACCTGATCCGAAAATAACTGAGTTTTGTTAACTATTTATTTAAAAGCGATTATCAACAAGCAAGATTATCAGGAGGTAAAAAAAATATTTTATACTAGCTGTGCCGCGCGATTTCACCCGCGTAGATTTAACTCCATTCGTGGCCCGCAGAACCTCTTATGTTTTTTAAAATAAAAGTAGCCTAAGTAAGTACTTCTTGTAACATTAGCTTTATACCAGTGACAGTTAAAACCTGTCAACAAACAGACAGAGAGAGTAAAAAAAAATTTCTTTATCCGTACCGTGTATACTTGCATATGCATTGAGTGAAAAGCTGTTATTTTGGAATTACAAACAGACACTTCAATTGTATTTATATGTATGGATATAAATATTATTTATTCTCCAAGAATCAGCTTTGCTGGCCAGCGTGGCAATGCTGCCAGCCTTCTTGGCACAATTCCGAGTGATACTGATTTGGGCCACGTTTTCTGTTTGTGTTTCTAATTAGTTTTAAGTATTCCTTGTGCTCATAATTGCCTAAGCTTTTTATAAAGTCGGTTACAAATGCTCGTTTTGTAAATAAATCACGCCCTGAAGAAAACGCTTGGCAAAACTTTGCACTTCACTTCCTCACAAATTACCATGAATTACAATACAAATTGCTCATTTACATTGTACTTAGTTACTGAGCATACACATTTGCCTGATTACATAATTATCATCTCCACTACAACTAGAAATTAATTAGCAATTACTGAAGATAACCAACTTAACAACGTCAAGTTACTTAATTAAATTGAGCTGCTTAATTAAACTTGAGTGTTTGTTACTTAACCAGGTGTTGTGTTCTTTTGACGTATGTTTAAACCATCAGCAGCCGTGGTGGCCTCGGGGCTTGAGCAGTCACCTGCTACGCAAGCGACGCAAGTTCGAATCAATGACGAATAATTCAATGAAGTATGTAAAGTGTCTGAGACGGCGATGGACTCACCATCTGTCACGTTGGCACTTAATCATCTTCGGTGAAAAGTGGGTGTTGTGATTATAACACCTCTGCCTACCCCTTCGGGGATAACAGGCGTGAGCATATGTATGTATGTAATTATGCCACGGCAGAAGTTACGTAAGGGGTACCTACATAGTCCATCTATAACGGTACGTACGTAAACGTATTGACAGTCTAAATACACAAATAGACAATGTTTTTGAGATGTAAACAGGCTATCCATAACATTTTACACTTTAACTTTTCTCGTCCTTATTGTATTACTAATATGTATATTCTACTAGCTATGATCATCGATAAAACCATTAAACTGTGCTGCATAACGATAATTATAAATTTTTCCTCAAATAAAAGTAAGATAAAGTTATTCCTTGCCAAATATTTATCTCCCAATCCCAAAGTATTTCTACCCCAGTCATAGGTAGGTAGTATTGATATAGTATAGTCAAGGGCGTCCATATAAGCAGATAAGCAGTGCTTAACTTTTGTGATGACTGAATACACTCGTGTCGTGTATATGTGAATATATTTGTGTATACTAAAACGTATGTCCCTACGCGCCACCGTCCGTAATTAACCCTCTGAAAATTGACAATGCACGCCATCGTCTCCCTATATCTATATATCTATAATTTCTACACCGCACTAAGATCGGTATAATATTATGTAGATCTAGTAGTATCTACAAATTAATTATCGGTTAATTTAATTAGTAATTACATTACTTATTGAAGTGTGAACACGAGTCCTTTGATACAAGAACTCAACATTGTTTGGGCACTTAATTATTATTAACTGGAGTCCCGCGGTTTCACCTGCGTTTAATTTAATTACCATGAAATTATAGTTTAGTGTATGCACACATGTTTTATTTCAAACAAGCTTCATGGGCTTTATTGCGGAACTTTAGAAGGAAAATAATATATTGCACCCATAGAATGATGGCCCTATCATTCTATGGGTGCAATATATTATTTCACTCCAAAATCAACTCCAAATTTTGCGATAGCGAATTCAATAATAAACACAGACGATTCTAAAAAATTATGTTCTACACGAAGTATTAAAGAAATCAGTTTTTTTTATATATCGACTAAACGAAAGTGTTATTGTACTGAAAACTAGTAAAATAATTAGTGTCCATATGAATCCAAACACGGCCGATCATGGTTGCGGTTTCCAAAAACATTTCATTTTTGAATTGAGCCCCTAGCGTTCTGAGAGTGTGATTTATTTTTAAAAAGTAGATTTAGATAACACCTTGGTACATCAGCTATATAAATATATAAAATTGAAGTGTCTGTTTGTAATTAAAAAATTACACCTTCTGACTAAATGTTTATTTAAAAGTATACACAGTACTGACTTAAAAAAATATGTTCCGGTCTGTCTGTCTGATTGTTCCGAGTGATCTGCGAAACGGCTGTACCGATTTAAACGGGACTTTCACTGGTTTATAGCTAATATTATAAGGAGTAACTGAGGCTGCTATTCATTTAAAAAATATGAGTGTTCCGCGGGTCAACCATAAAATTAAGTACAGTACAGTAAAATAAATCATTACATCTACAGTAACGTTCAAATCATCTAGAAAGCTCACGTACAACCATTAGCGGAGAAACGACCAGGATATCAGCAGACAATAGTAGTTTGATGGCAAAAATACACGCTTTCCACTCCAATCTAGATGTCGCGGACACTCGTGAGAGAAAACCGTTACCATTTATCGAGCATTCGCTTATCGGAGCTATCTCGTCCGTGGATATTAGTACAATGGACGGGCAGATTGCATGTACTAGCTGTGCCCCGCGGTTACACCTGCTTAGACATAATTCTATTGGTGTCCCGCGGAGCCCATAATTTTTTTCACCCGCGTAGATTTAACTCCATTCGTGGCCCGCAGAACCTCTTATGTTTTTTAAAATAAAAGTAGCCTAAGTAAGTACTTCTTGTAACATTAGCTTTATACCAGTGACAGTTAAAACCTGTCAACAAACAGACAGAGAGAGTAAAAAAAAATTTCTTTATCCGTACCGTGTATACTTGCATATGCATTGAGTGAAAAGCTGTTATTTTGGAATTACAAACAGACACTTCAATTGTATTTATATGTATGGATATAAATATTATTTATTCTCCAAGAATCAGCTTTGCTGGCCAGCGTGGCAATGCTGCCAGCCTTCTTGGCACAATTCCGAGTGATACTGATTTGGGCCACGTTTTCTGTTTGTGTTTCTAATTAGTTTTAAGTATTCCTTGTGCTCATAATTGCCTAAGCTTTTTATAAAGTCGGTTACAAATGCTCGTTTTGTAAATAAATCACGCCCTGAAGAAAACGCTTGGCAAAACTTTGCACTTCACTTCCTCACAAATTACCATGAATTACAATACAAATTGCTCATTTACATTGTACTTAGTTACTGAGCATACACATTTGCCTGATTACATAATTATCATCTCCACTACAACTAGAAATTAATTAGCAATTACTGAAGATAACCAACTTAACAACGTCAAGTTACTTAATTAAATTGAGCTGCTTAATTAAACTTGAGTGTTTGTTACTTAACCAGGTGTTGTGTTCTTTTGACGTATGTTTAAACCATCAGCAGCCGTGGTGGCCTCGGGGCTTGAGCAGTCACCTGCTACGCAAGCGACGCAAGTTCGAATCAATGACGAATAATTCAATGAAGTATGTAAAGTGTCTGAGACGGCGATGGACTCACCATCTGTCACGTTGGCACTTAATCATCTTCGGTGAAAAGTGGGTGTTGTGATTATAACACCTCTGCCTACCCCTTCGGGGATAACAGGCGTGAGCATATGTATGTATGTAATTATGCCACGGCAGAAGTTACGTAAGGGGTACCTACATAGTCCATCTATAACGGTACGTACGTAAACGTATTGACAGTCTAAATACACAAATAGACAATGTTTTTGAGATGTAAACAGGCTATCCATAACATTTTACACTTTAACTTTTCTCGTCCTTATTGTATTACTAATATGTATATTCTACTAGCTATGATCATCGATAAAACCATTAAACTGTGCTGCATAACGATAATTATAAATTTTTCCTCAAATAAAAGTAAGATAAAGTTATTCCTTGCCAAATATTTATCTCCCAATCCCAAAGTATTTCTACCCCAGTCATAGGTAGGTAGTATTGATATAGTATAGTCAAGGGCGTCCATATAAGCAGATAAGCAGTGCTTAACTTTTGTGATGACTGAATACACTCGTGTCGTGTATATGTGAATATATTTGTGTATACTAAAACGTATGTCCCTACGCGCCACCGTCCGTAATTAACCCTCTGAAAATTGACAATGCACGCCATCGTCTCCCTATATCTATATATCTATAATTTCTACACCGCACTAAGATCGGTATAATATTATGTAGATCTAGTAGTATCTACAAATTAATTATCGGTTAATTTAATTAGTAATTACATTACTTATTGAAGTGTGAACACGAGTCCTTTGATACAAGAACTCAACATTGTTTGGGCACTTAATTATTATTAACTGGAGTCCCGCGGTTTCACCTGCGTTTAATTTAATTATCATGAAATTATAGTTTAGTGTATGCACACATGTTTTATTTCAAACAAGCTTCATGGGCTTTATTGCGGAACTTTAGAAGGAAAATAATATATTGCACCCATAGAATGATGGCCCTATCATTCTATGGGTGCAATATATTATTTCACTCCAAAATCAACTCCAAATTTTGCGATAGCGAATTCAATAATAAACACAGACGATTCTAAAAAATTATGTTCTACACGAAGTATTAAAGAAATCAGTTTTTTTTATATATCGACTAAACGAAAGTGTTATTGTACTGAAAACTAGTAAAATAATTAGTGTCCATATGAATCCAAACACGGCCGATCATGGTTGCGGTTTCCAAAAACATTTCATTTTTGAATTGAGCCCCTAGCGTTCTGAGAGTGTGATTTATTTTTAAAAAGTAGATTTAGATAACACCTTGGTACATCAGCTATATAAATATATAAAATTGAAGTGTCTGTTTGTAATTAAAAAATTACACCTTCTGACTAAATGTTTATTTAAAAGTATACACAGTACTGACTTAAAAAAATATGTTCCGGTCTGTCTGTCTGATTGTTCCGAGTGATCTGCGAAACGGCTGTACCGATTTAAACGGGACTTTCACTGGTTTATAGCTAATATTATAAGGAGTAACTGAGGCTGCTATTCATTTAAAAAATATGAGTGTTCCGCGGGTCAACCATAAAATTAAGTACAGTACAGTAAAATAAATCATTACATCTACAGTAACGTTCAAATCATCTAGAAAGCTCACGTACAACCATTAGCGGAGAAACGACCAGGATATCAGCAGACAATAGTAGTTTGATGGCAAAAATACACGCTTTCCACTCCAATCTAGATGTCGCGGACACTCGTGAGAGAAAACCGTTACCATTTATCGAGCATTCGCTTATCGGAGCTATCTCGTCCGTGGATATTAGTACAATGGACGGGCAGATTGCATGTACTAGCTGTGCCCCGCGGTTACACCTGCTTAGACATAATTCTATTGGTGTCCCGCGGAGCCCATAATTTTTTTAAATTTAATAGTATTGGTCTTGGGGTCCAGATGCTCATCAACTTTTCAAAGACGCACGTCGTCTGGTAGAATCTTCTCGTGACAAGCGGGCTGGGGCTTTTCTCGCTCAGAGAATCAGCATTGCTATTCAACGTGGCAATGCTGCCAGCCTTCTTGGCACGATCCCGAGAGATACCGATTTGGGCCAAGTTTTCTACTTGTAATTTGTTTTTAGCTACTTATTAGTTATAATAAAAAATATCACATAGTAGCCTAAGCCTTTTTTTAATTAAATCAGCCAGTGAAATTCCTGTTAAAATCGATCCGGCCGTTTCGGAGATTAGCATTAGAACAAACAGACAGACAGACGGATAGACAAAGGGAGAACGATAAAAAAAAATTTTTTTTATTGTTAGTTCCGTTTATACTTTCATATGTATTTAGTGAAAAGCTGTAATTTTGGAATTACGAACAGACATCAGCTTATTTATCTGCATAGATATAGATTTGATGAGGTAAGAGCCGTGGTGGCCCTGAGGTTTGAGCAGTCGCCTGCTACGCAAGCGACGCAAGTTCGAATCCCAGTGAGGCCTATGAGTTTTTCTAAAAAACTTCTGCATATTTCTGAGAAGTAATTCAATGACGTATGTGTCTGAGACGGCGATGGACTCACCATCTGTCACGTTGGCACTTAATCATCTTCGGTGAAAAGTGGGTGTTGTGATTGCAACACCTCTGCCTACCCCTTCAGGGAATACAGGCGTGAGCATATGTATGTCTGTATGTATATATAGATTTGCTGCATTTCGTGTCCCAAGTATATGTTAAATCCTATGATTTAACATGCTTTAACAAATTTGTCTACAGTAGGTCTAAAAAGGCCACTTTGGGAGAATCATAATGCGATCCGAATATGATTCATCATCGAAATAATAAAATGGTCACTACATGAAATTCATATTATGATTCACGAATGATTAATACTTTGCAATTCATCTGTTTTACACTTTCCTATCAAGATTCCTAAAATGGTCCACAAAATATGAATTGCCTTTGTGATAAATAGCATCATTAAAAGTTAGTTACGAACTAACATCTACAATTATAGTAATCATTCGTAAATCATAATATGAATTGCACCTAAGTGATTATTTTATCATTACGATGATGAATCATATTCGGATCAAATATTTTTTGTTTTTTTTTTATATGTTCACGCCTGTATTCCCCGAAGGGGTAGGCAGAGGTAGAGATGTAGGAGGGTAGAGGTGTTGTAATCACAACACCCACTTTACACCGAATTTGATTAAGTGCCAACGTGACAGATGGTGAGTCTATCGCCACCTCAGGCACTATACATACGTCTTTGAATTACTTCTCAGAAATATGCAGGTTTCCTCACGATGTTTTCCTTCATCGTAAAGCACGTGGTGTGAAATCACTGTATACAAGTTTTTTAGAAAAACTCATTGGTACAGGCCCAGCTGGGATTCGAACTTGCGTCGCTTGCGTAGCAGGCGACTGCTCAAACCCCGAGGCCACCACGGCTCTCGGCACCTAAGTGATCATCATTTCGATGATGAATCATATTCGGATCAAATTATGTTTCTCCAAAGTGGTTTTTAGGCGTACTGATGCAATATAGGAAAAATTGTACCGGATTTAGTAATTTCCCTGCGTAGTTACTTGCCCATATATGACAAAATGTAGTTTTGAATTGTAGCCTTTCATGAAGTAATGTTTGGCAACCTTCCGGCCAGTCCCAGTAAGTCTTGAAGTGAAGCAATTTCTACTATATTGGTTTCGACTAAAATTCTACCAAAAATACCTGAATTTATAGGATCATATTGCAGAAAAGGATAACGTCTTTGATTACTTCTTAGACATATGCAGGTTTCCTCACGATGTTTTCCTTCACCGTAAAGCACGTGGTGTGAAATGAAAATATTTATTCATCATTTATCATCATATCTATCATCATCATAAATTGTTAATACACTAGTGTTACTGAAGTCCTTTGCTTTAACGTCTGATGTATCCGATCGCAGGCTGAGTGAGTAATATTCCCACTAAAAGAAAGGGGGAATAATCGAATGAAGTCATGAATAAGTATCGAGTCATTGGGTCGATGTAATCGTGACGAGAGTTCCGAACACTTTCATGGAATACAATCGTGTCTTGAATTTATATTGAATTCATAATGACAACTTATAACGTTCGAGTATTATTTCGCCTATATCTTTACATAGATTTACCTCACAAAAAAAACACCCTCCTACTTTCATGTTTTAGTACCATCGGTTTGTGCTGTGTATTGATACCTATAAATCAACCAGTCAGGAGTTTGAATATTTTGTAAGTAATTAATATAATAATTTCATCCGCGTAGAGTTAATTTCATGAGTGCCTTTATTTCGCGGATCCTTAATCGTTTTGAAAGAGAGAGAAAAAAATATTATGTTTTTCTTTTCAGTACTGGGACCCAACCATGAGCGCTTATTGCTATGTTATTACAGCTGTGTGACAGTGACAGATGTATACACGACAATTACATCTGTCTCATAATAAGAGTAAAACTATGATGGCAATAAGAGGTTATAGTAAGGCCCCTGTATACTTTAAAATGCAATTAGTGACTACAAGTTAATTTGGAATTACAAACAGTCTATATATAATAAAAAAAATTATCTGTATGTATACATTTTAAAGTGTGATTAATCGAGCAACTATCACAGAACATAATAAATACCTAAGTATATGCTTATTATTGGAAAATAATTCCCAACTAACAGGAGTTGGGAATCAAAAGTACCCTTATAATAATCAAGATAAGACCTAATTCACAAGGAACAATTTTAAACTCCCAAACCGCAACAGATTGGAAGATCTAAATTGTTTCAGAAGAAACGAATCGTGCACTGCTATATATTTAATAAAATATGAATATTTCCGTAACTCTTCCTTTATTTCATGACAAAACCTGACTTGACACCTGCTTATCTTTTCCTCGATATCACTATCAATACCTGGCCACCACATCCTACTACGCGCGTTCGACTTTGTTTTAATAATACCGAGATGTGAGCCGTGTAACTCAGACAACATACGCTCTCGAAGGGAGGCAGGAATATTAACTGTAAAACCGCTCAAAAGATATCCGTTCTCATACTTCAGATCGGTTTTGCAAAGAAAATACGGTCTTATTGACTCGCAAGAAACTTTTCGCGGCCAAACATTTTGTATATATTTTACGACGGTTAGTAAGGTCGCGTCATTCTTAACAGCCTTTTTAATTTCATCTAAGATAACGGCACTCGATACTACATGCATATAAAGTAAAGTAATTGTACATTTCCGCTTCGCACTTTTACATCGCTTTATCTACCTCGGAAGGAGCTCATTTTGTATGTAACAATTGTTCTAAAAAGCATTGTCTGTGCATTTGTTCATCTCGGCTTTTTCTCATTCATATGGGTTATAAAAAAACGTCGAGGCAGATAGCTCGTTGATTATTTCTCAACGGAGATGTTGAATTGTGCACGAGTTTTTATTTAAGGGCACTGCGGAGACTTGCTTACTCATAAATAAATTATTTACTATGTTATGAAATGTACATTATGCCAGCTGAGTTTCATGCCGGTTGTCCTCAGCCAAATCGGTTCAGCGGTTCAGCTTACTCGTGAAAAGGTAACGGATAGATAGAGACCCATTCCCATTTATTATATATGTTCACTTTAATTAGAAAAAAAATGCTTTCGCTTATATTTTTTCTAGACGAATGTTATATTAATAACACCTACCATTTTATAACAATTACACAATGTATTCCAATATATGCTCACGTCATCCCAGAAATCATCATCATCCAAGGAAAACCTGTGATCTGGTTAAAACCAGTTGTCAGACTATTTTAGGCCTCCGACTACGGTATAACGATTGCCAAAGATGATAAATTGGCAACCGGGACCGACGGCTTAAGACGGCGACTCGGGCGGTCACCCATCCAATTACTGGTTGCTTAATTTGCCATGAGCTGCCTCATATCACGGCACTTATATAATAAATCAAATATTATACTCTGTTTGTTCAGGATAATCTTTGAAACGGATGAATTTTAACGGGGCTTTCAAGGGACTCTCACGGCTTCCATTCATTTATGGGTTATATATCAGTATTGGACTGTTTCAAAGATAATTTTATATCCAATCTGATAAACGAACATTAATAATAATAATGATCTCCTACCGAATTTCGGTTACGGCGGCTAATCTCAACGAGGACTAGCCATGTACGCAGGAGATATTATAGTGCACAAGTGTATGCGTAAACATAGGTGCACTCTTTATTCCCTCACTCTTATAGTCCGATGGGAGGCAATCAGACACGACCGGAGAGAGATCAGGCGTAGGACCAACAACGGTGCAACGTGCTTTCCGAGGCACGGGGGGTGGAAACACAGCCATTTTCCAAACTCCGGGCATTTTATTGTGAATTTCTTGACAGAAAAACCCAATATACATTTTTGACCCGACCCGGGAATCGAACCCGGGATTTCGTGATCGGCAGGCGAACGTACTAACCGCTAGATCAACGACACAGTTATTAAAGAACGAACATTAACTCTTCATTGTACTCTAGCTATAAGCCTAAATGTTATTCATACAAAACATGCAACGACACATTTAATTCAAACAGATTTGAGAATTAATTAGCCATTCACTCGCCCAAGGTCGTGAGAACTAGCGCGCCGATGATTTACAATTATACACCCACTACCATTGTTATAACGTTCACAATAGCTTCTGTTAGATGGAAGATAGGTAGGTAAGCTTCAGGTTTTGCAATTAAGCACCGACTAGACATTCTTCGAATTTAATTAATCGATTGTTCTTTGTCCTTTTCATCTAGTTATGCTTATTAGTTAACATCACATCTATGTTTTGTTGAAAATACCGCATTTAACTAATGACATATGCATATAGAGCCGTGGTGGCCTTGAGGTTTGAGCAGTCGCCTGCGACGCAAGCGACGCAAGTTCGAATCCCAGCTTTTCTAAAAAAACGTGAACGAAAACATCGTGAGGAAACCTGCATATTTCTGAGAAGTAATTCAATGACGTATGTAAAGTGTCTGAGACGGCGATGGACTCACCATCTGTCACGTTGGCACTTAATCATCTTCGGTGAAAAGTGGTTTTGTGATTACAACACCTCTGCCTACCCCTTCGGGGAATACAGGCGTGAGCATATGTAAGCATATAGAGGTTATGATTTGCGCGAATCATACTATACATACTCTTGCGAATCAACTACTTTTTAAAATATTGTTCATTTTGCCCATTACAACCTTTTGGCGGTGTCGATACCCACCCCAGTAAACTACGTTCGTGCGAATCGACTACAGAAAAAAAAACGTGTCGATTTGGGCGAATATAATTAGCGCGAATCATCCGACAAACCGCATATAGTGGTAAACTGTTAATTTGGATTGGCAAACAGACACTTTTAGTATCAGTTCAATTTTATTTATCTGTATAGAATAGATATAGATGGAATCGCTGTAGTAGCACACATGCTCATGATCTCACGCTTGTCCCTCAAGTTAGATTAGTATTGATTTTTTGCCGTACATTACCGTGATTAATTTCCAAAGTACAGTCCCGCTATAAATTAATAAGGGCTCGGACGATGACCGGCGTAAAACCTTTTAATTTCAGTTAGTAATTAAAAGGGGCTAAGGTTTTATAGGGCTGAGTTGATTGTGGAACGGGTGGTCAGTTAATCAAGTTATACGTGCCGTCATGAGTTCCGAGCGCTGACCCTAAATGCGCAGTTATTTTATGAATCTGTATCTGTATGTGAAGAGCCTTGGTGCCCTTGGGGATTGAGCAGTCGCCTGCTACGCAAGCGATGCAAGTTCGAATCCCAGCGGGGCCTGTACCAATGTGTTTTTCTAAAAACTTATGTGCAGTTATTTCACACCACATGCTTTACGTAATGTTATTATATTATTTTTTTGCGGTGAAGGAAAACATCGCGAGGAAACTTGCATACCTAACCTACAATTTTAAAAATACTGAAATTGCTATTTTATATTTTTAAAATTGTAGGTTAGGTAAAATCCTTCACCGCAAAAAAATAATATAATATAATTTGAAATTGTATAATATTTTTGAAAAGAGTAATTTCCGAGTTTCTTCTCAGTAAAAGCAACCTCCCGAACCTGGCGATAGCATTAAAGATCATGTATAGTTATATCATAATGACGATTTGTTAAAAAAGTCTAATCGAATAAAGATATTTTTGTTTTCAGTTTGAGTTTAACCGGGCGCTAATCTAGACTGCTACTGGGCAAATACAGATGGAAGACCTAATTAAATTGATATCTGTGATCTGGGTTAAACCAGTTGACAGAATATTTTAGACCTGTAACGGTTGCCACGGTTGAGCGCTACAACCTTCTCCAGAATATAATGATGGGAAAAATTGAGGGGAAGAGGCGAGTCGGAAGGAGGAAGTTATCATGGCTCCGAAACCTAAGGCAATGGACTGGGATAAACAGCGTCGAAGATTTGTTTAAGCTTGCAAAAAATAAGGACAAATTTGCGGAGCTGACGGCCAACCTCCATTAGTGGAGAGGCACCGCAAGAAGAAGAAGAACGGCTGCCAAAGATGATAAACCTATACCTACAAATATAACTAATTTGCAATGTTTAATATCGCACTTTGTCTCACAAGTGTACCCTTGCAATTAAAAGCAAAGAATGTTTGAGCCATTATTTAAAAAGTTTTCCCATCTAAGTCACGACGGTTACTTAAGTCACATTATGTTTGAGTTTCACTTAACGTTAAATTGCTTGCGTTGGGATTCTCATCTCAACTTATAAGTATCTTAGCGAGATTATTAGCTTTTTCTGTAAAACGATGTTTATTGCATAGGCATGTTTCTTTATATTACTTGTAAATCTCTGAACAGATTTTCATGTACCTATATTATGCTCACGCCTGTATTCCCCGAAGGGGTAGGCAGAGGTGCTGTTATCACAACACCCACTTTTCACTGAATTTTATCAAATGCCAACGCGACAGATGGTGAGTCTATCGCCGCCTCAGGCACTATACATACGTCTTTGAATTACTTCTCAGATATATGCAGGTTTCCTCACGATGTTTTCCTTCACCGTAAAGCACGTGGTGTGAAGTCACTGTACATACGTTTTTTTTTTAGAAAAACTCATTGGTACAGGCCCCGCTGGGATTCGAACTTGCGTCGCTTACGTAGCAGGCGAGTGCTCAAACCCCGAAGCCACCACGGCCCTATATTATATAGGGCTACCTATATTATATCTTAAGATTCTCTACTTTTTTTTACTTCCAAATGACACTGATATCTTTACACCTAAATAAAATTAAAGTGTCTGTTTGTAATGCCAAATTAACAGATTATCACGAAATGCATATGAAAGTACTAGCTGTGTGTCGGTTTCACCCACGTAGATTTAGTTTTATATAATATATCGGTTTAAAATTGACAAAGTTTCATACAACATCCCCTATTTTATCCCCTTGGGGGCAGAAATAATGAAAATCCTTTCTTAACGGATGCCTACGTCATAACATCTACCTGAATGCCAAATTTCAGCCCGATCCGTCCAGTGGTTTGGTCTGTGCGTTGATAGATCACTATGTCAGTCAGTCACCTTTGAGATATACATTACGCTATTTACATTAAAAAAATAATTTTGCATTCTATCACCCAATGTACGAGTGCCTAATACCTTGCACAGGGTAATAACATTATAACCCTTTTTATATATATTACCTATAATAATTTTTTATTGTATTGCCTTTATACAGTTTTTTTTTCTTTATTTTGTTATTTTCTATGTAGCTATGTAAGCATTTGTATCTGTCAAGGCAATTTTAACCGGGTTTGCCCCTCGGATTGTAAGGAACTTTTACAAAACAATTGATTGAACATTAAGAAACTTCATTCAGTATTAAATTTCACGATAGGTAACTATAGATAGGTACTCACCGATAACACTCGTCCAATTACTTCGCAGCATCTTTCCTGTAACAAAATATTCCAATTAGATAGAGAAAATATTCTTGAACAGAACAGCATCCTCTTCAATTTTCAAACATATTTTATGATAAAATAGCGGACGTCACGCGGTTTTACCCGCGTAGTTCCCGTTCCCGTTTAGATACATTGATAAAATATAGCCTATATTAATCAGTGATTATGTAGCATTCAAACAGTGAAATTTTTTTCTAAATCGGCCCAGTGCATTTTGCGTCAATTCGTTACAAACATACATACATATGCTCACGCCTGTATTCCCCGAAGGGGTAGGCAGAGGTGTTGTAATCACAACACCCACTTTTCACCGAAGATGATTATGTGCCAACGTGACAGATGGTGAGTCTATCGCCGTCTCAGACACTATACATACGTCTTTGAATTACTTCTCAGACATATGCAGGTTTCCTCACGATGTTTTCCTTCACCGTAAAGCACATGGTGTGAAAATACATTGTACTAAAATACACTGTACATAAGTTTTTTAGAAAACTCATTGGTACAGGCCCGCTGGGATTCGAACTTGCGTTGCTTGCGTAGCAGGCGACTGCGACCACGGCTCTTTTTCATTCATTTTATTTGTCTTATTTATATATTTAATAGTTTTTTGTTTTCTATTATCTAATGTACAATTTAATTTGTGTTCTTATTCTCTTAAGGTTCGGAAGGTTGCTTTTACTAAGAATAAAGAGTATGAAGTACGATTGGAACATATGTACAAGATAGAATTGATAGACCGACCGACGTACATTTGCCGGGTGTCCGATGTTGTGTGCGCCGGCGGAATAGCAATGTCTAATCTTGTCTGGAATCAGTGCAGCGCCGGTCTGTCGGTTGTCGATATTTTTACTATTATGTTGGTACGACATATTATTGTTTAGAATTGAATTCATAATACATGACTAAATGTTCTATGAGAATTAAGAATTCTATGACATTTAGTAAGCCTTAATGTAGGATGTTTCTGAACGGAATGTGTGTAGAACGAGTGTTGAATGAGAATGATGTAAGATGATATGTTTCTAAACGAGTGAAAGGTTAGAGCGAAAGTGTGACGTTTGTTTTGACAGTTGTTGGGTGCGAGGGAAGCGGGGAGAGTTGGCGGGAGGACGTATGCGAGGAGGTGTGAAAAAAGTGTTCGGAGGTTGGAGTTGAAGAGGAGTTGTATTTTATATTTATTACACTGAGCCATGGCCTATTTGCACCACTGCAGCGCACTGTCATATTGCTAGACCTAAGTTCCTTGTATTCGTTTACTCATTTACTGTTAAAATTTATTTTGTAGATCTCCATCATGGTAGTTTTGTTTAACTTATTAGTGTGTGGCAAATAAACGTTGTATCTATCTTATCTATCATATTGAAGAAGAGATTAAATAAGTGAAACCATTTTAATTATATTTGTCTTTCGCTTTTCCTTAATCCCACATTAATAAACAGAGATGCTCAATTGGTTTGTCAGTGTTTGTAACATAACATATCGCACACACACACGCTTGCCATCTGAGTAGTATCAATTTTCAATAGGAATTTGTTTATCTATACAGATAATAGCTTTTCACTACATGCATATTAAAGTTGTATACGGTATTAAAATGAAAAAAACAATTTTCTAAATTTTTCTGTCTGTCAGTCTGTATGTTTGTTCCAGCTAATATGTGAAACGGATTGATCGATTTGAACGGGACTTTCATTGGCAGATAGCTAATTCAACAAGGAGTAACTCCTTGTTGAATTATAATATAATATAGCTAATAGGCTACTTTTATTAAAAAAATCATTATGGTTCCGCGGGAAACACATTAAATTAACTCTACGCGGGTAAAGCCGCGGGGCACAGCTAGTATACTATAAATTAAAAGAAATTACATTTAAATAAGCGCCGAATTTATTTTTCAAATACTAAAAAATGTTATTCAAATAAATGTTCATTGCTTAGCCACAATTTATAAATATTCAACAAAATTTTAATGTAAACATGTACCTATCTAAGTAAGTATAATTTATCATTTAAGACTCTGTCACACTAGTCCAAAATACTAGTGCCTAGATCACATGAGCGTAGACCCAATATCATATTGTGATGAATATTACTGATATGTGAAATATGATCATACTTAGTGTAAACTGTAAATTTTTGAGGTATAAAGTGTGGTAATCTTTTCTTCACGATGGACTCACCATCTGTCACATTGGCACTTAATCATCTTCGGTGAAAAGTGGGAGTTGTGATTACAACACCTCTGCCTACCCCTTCGGGGAATACAGGCGTGAGCATATGTATGTTATCTTTTAATTCCATTCACCAAGAGTATTAAAATTTCAAGGAATTAAATCACACAAAATTCTTTGTAAGAAAAGAAATTTAATTTTTAAACAGCTTTTCACGAAATACATGTGAAAAAATATATGGTACATGAAAAAATAAACTATTTTTATGATAGATCAAACAGACAGACAGACGTTTGTCTGAACCGATTTTGACTTTCAAAGGCAGATAGCTGCTGGTATAAGCCTTATATCTGCAGCTATCTGTCTTTGAAAATGACTCCTTAATCTCCTCAGGATAATTTTATTTAAAATCAGATACCTACCCAATTGTTTCGCGAAGTCTACGCGGGTTATGAATAAAAACTATTTATAAGTCTAAATGTCATAAAAATAGCTCCGCATTGTTCCATATGTGGACCACAAACATTCCTGGTATGATCCATCCATCAGACATATAGTCACGTCACGCGAATGCGGCGCGAGAGTGTATTTTCTCACGCGATCGCATAGTTGCATCAGTTGTGTCCTCTGGCATAGCTACATACAGAAGGCCGGCTCCCACCATATATTTGATGATAATCTCCTAACCGTGGCAGTTAATCTGAACTGGGATTAGCCATCTGTGCGGGAGATATTATAGTGCACCAGTGTGTGCGCAAATTCCCTCACTCTCATAGTCGGATTAGACGGCAATACGACCGGAGAGAGATCAGGCGTAGGATCGACTTAACGTGCTTTCCGAGGCACGGGGGTGGAAACACCGCGAACTTCCAAACTCCGGACATTTTTTGAGAATTTCTTGTCTGAAGACACATATACGCTCTCGAAGCTCGTGGTTGTAAGCGTTAATTGTCGTCTAATATAGGAAACTGTCACGCCCTTAAACGAGTGCACCAGAATGGCATCCAACACAGATCGATGGCGAGACATCGTGAGTCGAGTGACATCTGCGCTGAATTGTACCAAGACCACTTTGTGAAGACCGTAACGAACAAGAAGACATGAAGCTGACCTTTTGTCACCTTTCTATTTGGTGCGTCTGGCAAGAATGACCGTGTCGTAAGAGAAAGCTTACCGATTAGCACGTGACGTAACTGACCACTCGACCAACATGGCGTGGGGCTTGCAAGCCGAGGATTACCATGGTATTAAGGCTAGACAGCTTCATTTACTATGGGAAGGAGGCTAATTAATGTTGCACGCTCTACATAATTACTTGTAATTATTAACGAGAAATCCATCATAAAGTTCAATGAGCATGTTTCTAATGATGTCATTCACATCGCACATCGATGTAGACACTATACATTTTTAACCGACTTCATAAATGACGAGTCTCATTAATGAGTGTCCAAATTTATTTGTATTGTGATATGGGGTCCCTAGTTAGTCCTATATTTAACAACGCCGTAGCATGCAAGTACCGTTCGTAAATAAAAATGTTTTTGGACCATATCGCACCCTCAGAAAGTTAGTGCTCAACTCAAAAATTTGCTAAAAATATTATGTTCATAACACGGACCTCATTATTTCGACACATCACTTTCAAAAAAATATAAAAACACAACCTATACTTTAAAAATATTCATTCTTATTCCGTATATAAAAAAATAAAAGATTATTTCTCCTGTTTTGGTGAAGTAATGGCTCATTTAATAAATGATTGTGGAAGAGAAACAAATGATAAAATTTAATGAAAGGATACTCGAGTACACGCATTCCTGTAGTAAGTTACAGGAAACCGTACTTTTTACACAGTTTCATGCAGTCATACAAAACGGCTTGATCCGGCTTTGCTAGTCTATGATAAGTTTACGTACGTAGTATTTAGCCCGGACTAAAATTACCGTAACTTTATTAATTCCACTAAAGATTGAGCTTAAATTAACTGGCCGTGGGGTTTGAACAGTCGCAAGAAAATGCAAGCAATTGACAAGATGTATGTAGTGTCTGAGACGGCGATAACTTCACCATTTATCCTACCTTGGCGCTTCATCACAGGTGAAAAGTGGGTGTTGTTATTACAACACCTCTACCCCTTCGGGGAACACAAGCGTGATCATACGCCGTACAGACAGACGGAGACATATTCTATTAAAATTACTACTGCGCATGCAAGATCAGCGCTCAGAACTCTTGGCGGTATTTTGCTAAAGTGCTCTGGTGAAGTACCAAAGAGGTTTTCCAAAAAAATAAACTTATGTACAATGATTTCAGACCACGTGCTTTACCGCGAAGGAAAACATCGTGAGGATACCTGCATATTTCTGAGAAGTAATTCAAAGACGTATGTATAGTGCCTGAGACGGCGATAGACTCACCATCGGTCACGTTGGCACTAAATCATCTTCGGTGAAAAGTGGGTGTTGTTATTACAATAACTCTGCCTACTCTTCGGGGAATACAGGCGTAAGCATAATATACGTAAGAAAAATGACGTTCAATAAGTGTTCCAAGTGTCCCTTATATTGAATAAAACTTTTTGATTTGATTTGATTTGATTTGATATATTAATATGTATGTTAAATTAAGTCTGGATTTTTAGGAGGTAAATTATGTGCCGACAGGAGTTGTGAGCGCTCGGCGAAAATATTGATGATAACTGGACGTGTATTTTACTTAAATCACGCCATATAGATGAACAGATACAGATGCATAATATCACTACTGCAGCCCATTCAAAGCCAGCGGTCATACCTAAGTTATGCCATTTTTAGCTTCTGATAATCAATCACAGTAAAAAAACTCTGATAATTGAAACTTCAAAGCTACGAATATATTATACACACTGAAAATACGAATGTTTAAAGGTGAGAGGTAAAATAATTCACCCAGCAAACGAGCCGGCGAGATTTGATTTATTGCTCTCTCCCCTTTGATTACGAAACCGGTTAATTACGTTACTGACGAATAATTAACGTATTTAACGATATAGGATATATAGGGAGTGAACCATTAGGATGGTGTGTTGTTTTGAAAGAAGCAATAATGCAGTCGAGTCTTTTTAAGAGCATATATTTGGCTCTGAACATCAGCTGGTGGTAGACATAAAATTGAGAATAACAAAATTTAGTTTTAAAAAAACTGAAAAACTCGGTGTTATTGAAAATCCAACTACAAAAAAAATAAGAATAAATTTGGATTTTGAAAGAATAGTGTAATATTAGTTAAGAAAGCGAGGATTCAGGCTACTGGGACCGTTACCTAACTGGACCGCGTTCCGAGATGCCTGATTCGTTTTTATTATCAGGCAAGTGGGACCACTCGTAATTTTATTAGCCTTGTAGCCACTTCGATCACATACAATCCTGTGTGATACATTCAAGCTAATTAGGTATGTGGTCCCAGTTGCCTGTGTCCTCAGAGCTCTCAATAAGAAATAATCGTATATTATTGGCATTCAAGTTTTTAGAATTTCATTTAAGAACAAACAGCTTTGAGCACAGCACAACGTTTTTTTTTAAGTCGGTTATAAATAAGCCTTTATGTTCCACATATAATTTAAGAAGCATCGACTTTATGTATCCTCTAGTAACTACAGTTTGCTATAAACAACGTAAATATTACGACGAAAAAAAATTCAGGCACTTTTTATTTTATTTTTAAAACGAAGCATATTTACGTTCTCACATAAAATGAGGATTATACGCAATCGATATCTGTCAGTGTTGAAACCTTGCAATATAGGTAATATCATATTTTCCTTCACCATGAAGCTCGTGTGAGAAATGTGTGTAAAATTATCATCATACGAGTAACACCTGACGTGCCTTATGTAATAGCATGAAGTATGATTTTGAAATGATTATAAAAACTAATCTAGTAACAAGTAACAACATCATGCGATTTTATACAGAATCGGCAATCGAGTCGGCTGTCAAATTGATAATGTAGGATCGATACTAAACAATCGAGTTATGTGTATTGTTTCACGAGCTAAATAGAAGTTTTGCAAGTATTTTGTATGTTTGTTACGTGCGTGCTAAAACCAGAGCCTGGTTTTCGGTGCACATGACGTCATAAGAGTTAAAAATGCAGGTCTCGTTTCATGACGTCATAATATGCCGTTACACCATAAGGCGTTTCGGTGTTCCCATTAATTGTGTAAGTAAAAGTAGAATAAATGATTTGAAGCAGTATCACGGAATAAATGTTAGTATTGCAAAGTACAACGTACCTACGCGATGCACTCATTCCCATAAGAACGTGCTATTACGCGAATCTTCTGTATGACAGCATTATAATCGCTTGAATATTCAAAATTCAAAATATCTTTATTTGATTAGACTACTTACAAAGTACTTTCAAATCGTCAGAAGGACACAAAATACATTATACATGATTATAAATGTTACCACAGGGTTCGGAAGGTAGCTTTTGTTGAGAAGAACCCGGCAAGAAACTCAACAATTACTCTTTTAAAAAAATATATATATTATACAATGTTTTTGGTCACAGTTTTTTTTTATATCTCATGAATATAAGCCCATGGACACAGTTCAAATGCTCAATTGGCAAATATAATAACTAAAACATCACAAATATTTGTGAGCATGGCAAATTCCAGCCAGTCAAACTAAGATTAATTAATTGTAGCAAAAGTACAGTGCCATTAATGCACAATCAAGTTTCAATCCTGGAGGCGTACCATCATCGGTTTAATCAGAACGTATTAAAAACTTGTGAGCTTTGAAGTTCCATTTTTGTACTGTAAATTCAAACTTCGAAGCTGAGAGGTGCTTAATACGTGCTGCTTAAACTATTATAGTTGGCCCTCTGTTTTGATTGATACAGGCTTGACGCAAAATAATTTTTTTTTTAATTTAAATTGCGATTAAAAAGAAATAACTGCAGATGAATATAGAACATATTGTTTTCATCCGCGCTTTTCTTTTGGAAATGGATAGAAAATCGGAGAGTAGGCAGACCGGGACCAAATGCCCCAACCGCCATCTTGGATTAATCCAACATGGCGTACCTGAATCCTCACACATAATCACAGGAGAAATTACTTCAAAATAGCTAATTCCTAATGGCAAAATCTCTGTCATCAAACATTATCAAACTGTCATTCATTTTCATGTCTACTTATAACGATTCTTCCCACGGAAAACAATACAATTATTCGTTTTGACCACGTGACCTCTAGCTTACATAACGATTACAACAATGTTTTGTTGGTAACACAGAATGTTGATCGGTAACGAAGGGCATTCCAAGTGTGCGAACAGGTACAGGCTCATGTTGCGTAACTTGTGGCTTACGTTACACTTTCGCCTGGTCTTTTGAACATACATATGCTCACGCCTGTATTCCCGAAGGGGTAGATGGAGGTGATGTAGCAATACCCACTTTTCACCGAAGATCATTAAGTGCCAAAGTAACAGACGATGAGTCTATCGCTGTCACAGGCACTGTACGACTTTGAATGACTTCTCATACATATGCAGGTTTTCTCAAGATGTTTTCCTACTGGTGTGAAATCACTGGTCACAAGTTTTTAGAAAAACAACATTGATACAGGCCGTTGGGATACGAATTTGCACCGTTTGCATAGAAGGCGACTGATCAAATCTCACAGCCACTACGGTTTCTTTTTCAAGTGCTTCTTCAATTGGTAGCTGTATATCTCTCTGCTTATCTTCAAAAGCTTATGGTCCAAACCCCAGGGCCACCACGACTGTTTTGTCGTTTTGTCCTAAATGTCTCAAGAATTAATTGAAAGGGTCCAAATTACTACTCACATGCACAAGCATTTGAAACTATTCATATGATAACGACGATATGAAAATTAACGTATGCCATTGTCCCGTCTGTATGTAACATTTGAATGACAATAGAAATGAGGGTGTCTGCAAAGGCTTTATAGCTCTGAGGTCGTGCGGGTGAGCGAGCTAAAAGTCTTGCAAAAGTACGAGATCATTTGCATATTACGTGCATATCAAACGTGGAAAATCTTTTGAGTGTTGGGGTTCTTTCTAGTACTTGTTCCCTATCTATATATGTATATAAATGAATCCCTATTTCCCTAGGTCACACTATCACGCGTGAACGGTTTTATCGATTTTAACGATACTTTCACTGGCAGATAGCTGATGTTTACATGAGTAATTTAGTTTTAGAAAAAATCGAAAATATATCTACGCGGGTGAAACTGTGGGACACAGTTAGTAGGAATATAATAAAGAGTTTGGACGAAAGTTATCATACAACAAAAGAGTACGTAATGAAAAAAAAATCGTCTAGGAATAAATTCAAAGACGGTAAGAAGATGAGATAGAACAAGAAGAAGTACATGAGATAATACTGACTATAGACTTATCTACTACGCAGACGGACAACATTTTTTTCAGCATTGACTTTGAACTGGTGTAGCCAAGAGAAACAAAGCCTACGAATTTCGAAATAAGGGTTCCATCCATGTAATGAATGCGTGTGAAACCACGGGGCACAGTTGGTTCGTTAATACAATTATCACTAGGCAAGGAGTCACTACAACAGTGAGAGAATAAGCAAATAACAGTCTGTGGGCAAGTTTTTCAACTGTAAAGAGCTCTTCAAGCTCCTGGTCGACATCTTTGACCGTCCATCTGGATCTGATACCAAGAATTATAGGATATCGGTCAGATAATTAACTGGTAGTAAGGCCGATATACCAGGCCTCAAGGCCCTGGACCCACCCTAAGACACACTTCCAAATTATCGTTTCATAATTAGGTTAAGAATTGTCTAGCAAATCTAATCAAGTTTTAACTCTCAACTCACCATAATCTGTAATGAGCCGTCAAAAACAGGTTATACTAAAAAAATATGCCCCTAAAATATTCAGGTAACGCTTCGCTAATAGCACCTAAACGATATCTAGGGATGCGCGCTGCGAGATCTTTCAACAATCGAAACAATCGGTAAAATTTTCCATCAAGTCACCAACCGACTAGCTCTGGTGATGAAACGATTGAGAGATTTTTCGATTGTTCTATGCAAGCTTGAGTTGCGCCGAATGATGATGTTCGTCTGACCGATTTCGGACTTTGCGCTCGTTTGAATTCCGAATTAATTGTCGATCGTGCACTCGCATGTGCCTTATGTAGCCTATCTTCTTATGGAAGGTTCTCGCAAGAGCCGAGCAGGTGGTCGGTCAATTCCATTCATCGGGTTTGGCATCACGCTCGGAGCGCCGATGGACTATAGCTAGATATAATATAGCCGAATGCAACCAATCATCGGATGACGCGATGAAACGCGCCGTGTTCGATGAGTGGCGACTACGCTCGAGTTGCACTCGACAATCGCAATAAATCGAGATGTTAGTTAATCTCTCGCCATCGCGCATCCCTAAACGCTTACACAGCGTGAAACGGATCCGAATGGGTATCGTTACTTGTAAAAGCCTGGTTAATTTTGCGTCAGATGGAGCTATTAAGGTGAGCTTCTACCTTAACCCTTAATTTCAGCTTTGCATAAACGTTTATTGAATTTGTAGTCTTATTTTGGGTATTTTGGAGGGTTGGGTGACTAATTGGGCGCATTCAAGTCTTTTGGGATTCAGTATGAATTGTTTGGGAAATTATTTAAATGTTAAGAATAATTTTACACTGCCTTTACAGAATAAAATCTATACAGATGAAAGTATTTGAAGTGTCTATTATTAATTACAAATTTACAACATATCAGTAAATGCATATTTAAAAGTATACACGTTACTAACAGCAATTATTAAGTTTCTCTGTCCGTCTGTTTGTTCCGGCTAATACCTTAAACGACTGGACCGATTTTAACTGGACTTTCGCTGGCAGATTGCTGATGTTACAAGGAGCAACTTAGGCTACTTCGATTTAAAATCAATAAGGGTTAGCGTCTGATAAGCATCAACATAAAATGTTACATCTATATCATTAGATCAATTATGTATGTTTTATATAATGAATTTAAACGAACCGCACTTGGAAAATGTCTGTTAGTATGTCCAATGTTGTTAGTTCTAAAAGGTAGTACTTAATCTCTCATTGTCTATAATTAACTTAAGATTTATGTAGTTACTGATTTAGCAACGAAATATAATTCATTGCAAGCAATTTGGCCAATTTGTTAGCTTGCCTTGAACTTTTGAAACCATCGCTATCAAGTAATTTACAAATTTCTTCACATATTGTCTTAGACTGCTGTAATGGCCTATAAAAATAATATTGATTACACTCTTGCATGATATTCTAAATGTTTATAATTAACAACACTATGTTTCGAGGTCTACGTTTATGATATAGCTCTGATACTCACGATTCTTTTTATATGCAATCGTTGCAAAATTGTTAAGGAGAAGATATTCATACCGTAACGATTCAATTATTGGAAAGATATCCCAGAATTTAAATAGATTATCAGAAAAAATCTGACCAAAAATAAATAAATTTTCTTACGCCATCCCAGAAGGGTTAAGCAGAGGTGTTGTAACTTCAACACCGACATATCACCAAAGATGATTAAGTGTCAACGTGACAGATGGTGAGTCTATCGCCGTCTCAGACACTATACATACGTCTTTGAATTACTTCTCAGACATATGGAGGTTTCGTCACGATTTGTTCCTTCACCGTAAAAGCACATGGTGTGGAATCACTGCTCATAAGTTATTAGAAAAACACAGGCCCCGCTGGGATTCGAACTTGCGTCGCTTGCGTAGCAGGCGACTGCTCAAACCCCACAGCCACAACGACTGAAAAAATATCATATTTTGCGTTTAGTTGATTGATGAGTTTTCTTGGAATACATTGAGAACAATCCATGGAGGCCCCTCTTTTGTGGAGGCCCGGGGGCTGTAGCCCCGGTTGCCCTCCCCTAAGCCCGGGCCTGGCAACAATAACACTAATGTTATTGTTTGATGCATTAAAAGAGATCCAAACAGAGAGAAATAAAATATCTTTCGATCCGAACCTTTCAATGGTAAGCCCACTAGGCTTAAATATAGATTGAATAGACATACACATGCTCATGCCTGTATTCCCCGAAGGGGTAGGCAGAGGTGTTGTAATAACAACACCCACTTTTCACTGAAGATGATTGGGTGCCAACGTGACAGATGGTGGGTCCATCGCCGTCTCAGACACTTTACATACGTCATTACTTCTCAGAAATATGCAGGTTTCCTCACGATGTTTTCCTTCACCGTAAAGCACGTGGTGTGAAATCACTGCATATAAGTTTTTTAGAAAAACTCATTGGTACAGGCCCCGCTGGGATTCGAACTTGCGTCGCTTGCGTAGCAGGCTCAAGCCTCAAGGCCACCACGGCTCTAGATTGGATAGACATAATGATATAATATATTCCTAGGTATTGAAATAAAATGCCGTCCTCATACAATAAGAGAATAGAGACAAGGTGGCCTATGAAATAATATACGGACTGAAATAAAAAAATAAAAAAAAATCTCTGTATAATTTGTTCCGGGTAATCCCTGAAAATGCTGGACCGAATTTGCCGGGAGTTTCACTGGTAGATGGGAAATTTTACACGAAGTTTTATTTAATAATAAGGTTCCGCGGGTCACCCATGAAATTAAGTCCACGCGGGCGCAGGGCACTGCTAGTTAATTATAATAAATCGCACAACTGTTCGACTACTAATGTATGGAGTGTGCCTTAAAACCGAATTACGAGCAGAAAGTAATAATACAATCCGTATAAAAATTTAAAAAACTACATTAATTTCTAACAGATTCAAAGTGACAAAGATTATTATCGCACGCATCCAATTAATTGTTGAATGTAATGAAGTCAATGACAACGCGAGTCGGTAATTATCTAAATAAGTTACGCATGACAGACGAATAATTGAATGGCGAAAGTGTGGTCTAGCCATTGTCTATACTTAAGTGAGGTTATTGTAGACATGTATAAGCTAAAATGCTTAGGCTTACATCATTATTTATTAGCTATGGCCATCTCAAGCTACGCATTTAGTTATAAGTAGATGTACTAGATTTTTAGTTATGTTAATTTTTATCGACATTTGTACATTGGAACTTTGTCCATGAGCTTACGTTTCTAAAATATTTTTTTTTCTATTTCTTAAATTGTATAATATTTTCAAAAGAGTATATATTAAAAAAAAATAAGCTTATTTTAATTGCTTTATTTCATACATATCCTGTTATTGTCATGAAACCGTTCACGTTACAATTCGTTATTTTCACCATAATCGTAATTCCCTTTACGCCGACAGGCTCCGTAAAATGTGTTGAAATAAGCCATTGTGCTTTTAGTTCTTTGTGCTTGATATGTTTTATTTTTTAATGGTTCTTTTGAAAGCTTTCAAAAAGAAGTATGAAGCAGAGAGCTGAAGTAAGCTGAAGGCATTTCAATATTCATGGTTACACAACAAATTGTTAGTAGTTAATACTTTATTGAAATCATCATTATCTCCCTGATCTTATCCCATATATTGTTGGGGTTAGCTCACCAAAATGGTAGTTGTGATACACTTGGCATAGCAAGAGACCATAGAGTGCGGTAACTACTCACATGCTTGTTTGCCAACTTAATAACACAAAGTGGTATAAATAAAACTTTTTTTTTCGACTCACGACTTTCGACATGAGTATACTTGGACCAAATACAATCTTAGACAAATTACTTATAAAATAGACTGCTAAATATAATAGGTGCTGGCCTTGAGATTTGAGCAGTCGCCTGCTACGTAAGCGATGCATGTTCGAATCCCAGCGGGGCCTGTACCAATGAGATTTTCTAAAAAAACTTATGTACAATGATTTCACACCACGTGCTTTACGGTGAAGGAAAACATCGTGAGGAAACCTGCATATTTCTGAGAAGTAATTTAATGAAGTATGTATAGTGCATGAGACGAAGATAGACTCACCATCTGTCACGTTGGCACTTAATCAAAATCGGTGAAAAGTGGGTGTTGTGATAACAACACCTCTGCCTACTCCTTCGGGGAATACAGGCGTGAGTATATGCTAAATATAAAGACTTGTCTACCAAAGGCATATTACGATTAAGCACGATGTCATTAAAGGCTAAGTACATTTAGAAAAACGCATGATTTGTATAAAGTCGTATCTACCCTGAACAACTTGTTGTATCTCACTCATCACAAAGGATGAGAACTGGTCGACTGACCTTTATCTGGTGCTCGGTACAGGTAGGTACAACTGGTACCGGTTTTGTATACAAATGTGTTTATATAATCACTTTTCGACACAAATGTATGTTTCATTTTGTAAGTTGAAAATCGGCTTTTGCTTTCGTTGATGACCTTATGAATCCTTGGAATATATGGCTTGGTGGAATCTCTTAATTGTAAGTATTATATTTATTTATTATTATTATTTAGAGCCCGATGTGTCCCACTGCTGAGCAAAGGCCTCCCTTCCCTCTTTCCAACACTTCCGATCCAGGGCTATCTCCGGCCAGTTTTTGTGGTAAGCGGCGAGTTCGTCCTGCCATCTTTTTCTCGGCCTGCCACGTCTGCGCGTCGCATTCGGAGGGGTCCATCTTGTGGTTTGTTTAGCCCACAGTTCGTCTGACATGCGAAACACGTGCCCAGCCCAGTCCCATTTTAGTTTAGCAGCTTGATGACCCACATCGGAGATTTGTGTTTTGGAACGTAGTGTACTATTTCGAATGCGGTCTGTTAATCTGACTCCCATTATACTACGTTCCATGGCTCGCTGGCAGACCCCTAGTCTGGATTTTTGATAGTCTGTCAAAGACCAAGTCTGAGCACCGTAGGTGAGGATTGGGAGAATGCATATGTCCATCAGTCTCTTTTTTAATAAGTATTATATTAAGCCACTGTATTTCGCTTCTTCCTTCGAAGTAAATGCAATCTATACCTTTATCTACATACATATATATGATCACGCCTGTATTCCGCAGAGGTAGGCAGATGTGTTGTATTAACAACACCCACTTTTCACCAAAGATGAGTAAGTTGAAGATGATTATTTGTCAGGCATGTGCAGGTTTCCTCATGATATTTTCCTTTACCGTAAAGCACGTGGTGTGAAATCACTGCACATAAGTATTTAGAAAAATTCATTGGTACAGGCTTCGATAGGATTCGAACTTGCGTCGCTTGCGTAGCAGGCGACTGCTCTCACCCCAGGGCCTCCGCGGCTCCTCCTTTACCTTTATTATTAATGGGAAAGTATCTTAGTATATCTGTTTAGTATAGAATATTTAAACCATCGCGAAAGAGGTTGCGGGTAAACTTGTCTTATAATTAATTTACAGGATAAGTTAAATTTCAGGGAAACTCCCTTCTTCATTAATATTCCTCCCTTTGCTTTCCCACTATGGCACAAGTTTTAAAAGACAATAAAATATTCACAATGCAATAATTCAACCGATTAAAAATATTTGGTATAAAGCCGTATAATCTATAAAGATAAATAAAATTGAAGAGCCTGCTTGTAATTCCAAAATTACAGCTTTCTGTAAATGCATATAAAATCATATACGGTACTGAAATAAAAAAACAATTTTTCAAAAAAAATCTCTGTCTGTTTGTTTCGGGTAATGTCTAGAACGGCTGCACCAACTCTAACAGGACTTTCACTGGCAGATAGCTAATGTTACAAGGAGTAACTAAGGCTACTTTTATATAAAAACATTCAGGGTTCCGCTGAAATTAAATTAAATCTACGCGGGTGAAGTCGCAAGCGATCAGCTAGTAATATTCAACCACAAACCTATCAACCACAAAAACACGTAAGTATTAGCACCGCAAAATAAAGCAATACGTAATGCTATATTATAAAGTGCAGAAGGTATTTACTGGAATATATAACGGCAATTATGACATTAATTGATATATTTATGTAGCAAGTCGTAGGAGCCATGTAACATTGCAAGATGTCAGCGAACCATTGAGCGTGCCTGATTGTTATGTCGTCTAAGATTATTGCTATATGGTATTTAGTAACACTGTATGCAGGAAACGAGTAAGAACGCCTTATTAACACTTATTACATATATAACGACTAAAAAAACGCAAACGTAATCGTCATACGTTAAAAATTATCAAATCCTATTTATTACTTGGAGTACGTTGGAAAAATATCTTATCGACATCTATAGGGACCGGATAACCGGCGTTTAAGTTAGTTTGGTACTCATCAGGATCAGTTTGGCCATGGTAACGCAATTTTTTTGCTATTAATTTGAAATTGTTATAATCGTGTTTGAAAATATTTTAGAAATCATTATAGTTTTACATACATACGTACATATGCTCACGCCTGTATTCCCCGAAGGGGTAGGCAGAGATGTTGTTATCACAACACCCACTTTTCACCGAAGATGATTAAGTGCTAACGTGACAGATGGTGAGTCTATCGCCGTCTCAGACACTATACATACGTCTTTGAATTACTTCTCAGAAATATGCAGGTTTCCTCACGATGTTTTCCTTCACCGTAAAGCACGTGGTGTGAAATCACTGTACATAAGTTTTTTAGAAAAACTCATTGGTACAGGCCCCGCTGGGATTCGAACCGGCGTCGCTTGCATAGCAGGCAACTGCTCAAACCCCGAGGCCACCACGACTCTTATATATTATAATATATAAGATATATAATATAATACATTTTAACTTAAAATAAATTATAATTTTATTACGTACAGTATTTACAGCTTAAAATAATAATAATTTTAAACAAAAATATGGTTTTTGACAGGATTTAAAAAAATATAAGTGACAAAATTTAATACGAAACGAATGTTTTGCTACAATGCATTCTACTATTGTATATTTCTTCGAAAAATACCACATGGTTTTTATCATACTTACTCATTTTACAATCTATCCTATAAGTTTATTTGTCCATAAAACTTGCTTTATCTACCGACTCTAATAGACTAAGATCTTTTTGCGATCACTTTCACTATCTATGCACGCAATAATGACATAATCCGTCCATGTATGTATGTATGTAATATTTTTTCATATGCAGTAATCTGTGTCTTGTAAGTTTCCACGGAAAAGTACTTCATGTTTAAGTAGGTTACTTGTAAGTGATGTGTCGTAAAATGCAGTTAAGATGAGCTTACGATTTTCCTTATAATAACATAAAACCTTGCTTCAATGAGAAATAACTTTTATATTTTATTGCATTTTTATGTATCGTATCCATAACAATAATTATTTTAATGAAGAATTATCATCTTTATTTAAATCACATTAATTTTAAATGTATCTAAGTAACTTAAGGATTTAATTAAATATTAAAACAATTATTACAAATCTTCCTAAAAAACAAGTAATAACAAAAGAAAACTCACCTCAAAAATCCTCTTTTGTGAATACAGAAAACACACACTATAAAAAAAAAGTATTCGCGTTTGTAACTGGAATGCTTCGAGCTCGGTATACGCTGTGTGACTGAGGATCCGGCGCGCGCGCAGGTGAATGTAGCGAACCTACCACTCTTGTTTCGCTAAGTTCGCTAAAATTAGCTACATGAAGACTACGCCCAGTTGTCTTTACCACCGATGGGTAAAAAGACTTTTCAAATTGACAGGGTTGTTGGGTGTGCAATGAACTTTGCGGTCCATTTGAATGGGCGATTGTTATGCCCATCAGGCAAGGGACGCGACTTACATTTTGATTAGTATCGTGGTGTGAGTGAGGCCCATCACAATTTCCGACGCTATTTGTATGAACTGTTTATTTTTGACATAAAATATAAATGCTCACGTCATCACAGAAGGGTTCACGTGTTGTTATAATAACTTCAGTTTTCAAGTTTTTTTTTTTAATGAAGTTTATAATAACGATAGCGTTGACCCCAATGACGAGCTATTATACGGGAAATGCGGGCATTTGGTAGTTAAATAATTAAGCTGACCAAGTCGCAACTATGATTACTTTATAATTCCGGAAAATAGATTATGAACGTAAATGAGTAAGTGCAGTGATCAAATTATCAAAACAACTGCCTGCAATAAAGCTGATAATAAATGTATTAGTTAATTTTGATATCTTATTCGTCGTAAAGATATATTTGATACCCTTTGACACTAAAGTACGGCAGGTTAGCGCGTTTAAATTATAGAATTTGCATCTTTAGATCCTTTTCTAACAGGTGAACGATACAAAATTTACAATTTCATATTCACGGGATACTTTGAAGGGGGATTATTAATTTAAATGTTCCCCAATTAAATTTATGATTTTTTAGATAACTGGGGCCCTACTATGACTTACCATGATAGTTTAACTCTTACTATGAGACAGATGTATATGACGTGAATAAAAGCTTATATTTTGTGGATCCACAAGAAAACTACTTTCCTAACAGTTTTTGAAGAAGTAATAATGATATACTGATACATATCTGATTGGGGTAGGTGTATATATATGGAGTAGGCTTTGACCACCGAGCCGCAGGCCCGGGAAGATGGCAGCGCGATGTGACTCGCGCTGCCTTGCACAGCGAGGTCTCCAGGGGCGGCGAAACAGTTGCCCCGGGGATGTGCCCTGGCAAAGTGTGGGGGGACACCGGTGCGATCTATCAGAGTACCCGGAGTCCCCCCTGGGCACTGAGGATGGCCACTTGGGGGGTTTTAGTGCGGTAAAAATCCCCCCGATCTCCCAGGGCGGTCAGGGACCTTCTGAAGGTTTTCCCCTAGTCAGTAAAAAAAAAGGTGTATAGTTAAAAATTATGAATTAAACGGAGGATATCATTCGATCAGCGAAGTTACGCATCAGCAATCCAAGCCAGTACTGGGTTAGATAGACCGCCTAAACTGCCTACGTATCTCGGAAACCACGTTAATTTGTTGGTCCTGGTTGCCAATTTAAAAACTTTGGATCGTAACCTATAGTCTGAATTATCTATGTTCCTTGCAGAAGGGATTGTAAAATTCAAGTCACTTTGTGTAAAAAATTGGTTGATTCAAGTGCCGACCCTAACGAAGATAAGGCGAGGACAATGATCATGATACACTTCCCTGATAATTTTTCTCAATAAACTTTCAACCAAAAACGCTTGTTACCAAGAAAGGAATAAAATAAAAAAAGAAAACCAGCTTTTTAAAATTCACAATGGAATGTTTACAAGCCGGGGTGGGCTGTCAATGAATGCAACGACCTTGTTGCCGACCTCAGCATCCATTGCATCTGCCGCCAAGGTCAACTGCCGTTTGCCTTGTGTAGGCTTATCATTCGGTGTGGGAAAGACTATCTTTCTAGCTTTATTACATGAGGTGTACCTTAAGGTAAGGATTCATAAGACAGATGAGGTAACTGCCTAGAGGTCCAGCACCGACTTGGGTTGGAGAATAAAGGTTGAAAATATATATTTTAAGCAGTAAGAAAATGGTAATGGAAAACGGCTGCGAGAATTGCATTGCCTAGGGCCACGATAAGACTAATCTAGCCCTGCCTTAGGGTAGTATTATGGTACCTGTTTTGTTAATTATGACTGATTGGTATAAGGGTTATGCGGTTAATGATCGCTTGACGCTTTCACCGATATGATATTGAATAGAAGCTTTAATGAACATTCAAATGCCTTAAACCATCTAATATATATTTATAGTACATTGCAAGCAATGTAATATTTACCTGCTCTTGCAAATTCAATGTAAAATACGTATCTCATATCTTCGGTATCTTAGATCACTTACAACTTTTACAGATGGATCGCTATCTCTGTTATCTGTCAGATTTGACCCATCCATACCTTTAATCTCATAATTATGTTAACTAGTGATAAATTATTGCAATGAAAGTAAGGACAAAATTAAAGATATGTTTTAGCTGGGCCCTGTGATTTCACCCGCGTAGATCTAATTTAATTCCCGTGGAACCCTAAATGTTTTTTTTTTTTCAATAAATGTAGCCTTGGTACTCCTTGTAATATTAGGTATCTGCAGACAGACAGACAGATATATTGTTTAAACTTTGTTTTATTAAATCAGTACTGTATATGCTTTCATATGCATTTAGTTATAAGCTGCTATTAACAGAATTACAAACAGACACTTCAATTTTATTTGTCTGTATAGATATATTAGTAACCTAAATGACATATGGTTAGAATTGAAAACGTCCATTAAAGATAACACAACGTACTTTCCAAAAATATTTTGGCTGTCTTTTGACTCACATTAATCTAATTACTGGCAGTAAAATTAAATGTTAACAAAACATGGTGACCTTTGCCGGGTCGGTTTATTAGCATTTAATTAAGGCCTAATGTAATTTATGGAGAGTTTATTATCGGCTGGCTGTTCCTACTTGATGGGTCTTGACATGCCGTCCCGTATAAATAATTCTTTTTGACCACGTTATCTTTTTAAATAAAGGTTATTTTCTTTGAAATAAAATGAGACATCGTTGCAACATATATTAAGAGCTACCAATATATATTTAGCCAATGTTTTCGCTATCCCTTAACAAGATACATGATAAATAAATTAAAATAATAAACTTCTCATCCCATTAATTCATATCAACTCTCCCTTCCGTTTGGCAAAAAGTCAGCGGAAAATGAAACTCAACCTCGTATCTTACGAGAGAATACTAATTGAAGTTATAATAATAATACTTGTTGGTTATGACCACAGCTATCTTCTGAACATCATTTTTGGATTTTAGGTTTTTAGTTTGGGACATTTTAATTGAAAAAAGTATGTTGAGATGGTTTGGACATATCGAAAGGATGATTGAAAGGCGATTATAAATTTATAGAGCGAATGTGATCGTAAGTGTCGGTAGAGGGCGTCCAAGGAAGAACTACGATGACAAATTAATAGTATTTTTCAGAAAGGTCAACTTCGGAGCTCGTAACCGAAGAAAGGCAAAACACGGGAGCACTGACAGGTCATTATGGGACATAAATACATCTTCATAAGATGAGCTTATCTAACGATGTGGTGTGTAGGTACTGTCAATCAGAAGCCGAAACCATGAGTCACCTAATACGCAATTGCGACTGACGGGCCAGATGGGGAATGGACCTGCTGGGTAAAGCGTATCCGAAACCAGAGGACTACAAGCTCTTCCCCTTGGGCAAGATCTGCCGGCTTGTTCAGGGAGTATTTGAGGAGTCAGGTACGTAGAGCAAAAGGGCAAGGACGGCACAAAAGATCCCAAGGGGCGACGTGCAACCGGACCCCATAATGCCACAAAAAAATAAGATAAGATAAGATAACCGAAGGAAGTGTATGAAGAGATGTGTGAATGTGAATGAAGCGAAAGGAGTATGTAAGGATTGTAGCATGTGGCAAACGGTGGTAGTGTCTACCCCCATGGGATACAGGCGTGAGCATATGTATGTATGTATGACATTTAAGCTTCAGTTTGACGATGTTTTAAGTAGTTAAGGCCTTAAATTTCGGTGATGATTCAGTATCAGGCCATTAGTCTGGCAGGTGAGTATTTGATATCTTTTTTCCTCCATTATATAAAACTCTAAGGGGTATTGTTACGAGTTATAAAGAAGAAATGGATTTTTATTTATGACAGCTATAAAATAAAGTAAATTTTTCCTTGGACAGTGTAACGAGGCTCGTGTTTTCATCGCCGTTTTATTGAGCCATCTACCGTTATGTACGTGAATTATTGGCCAATTTCAATTAATAATATCGTTTTCAATTTATTAGTCTCTGAAGGTTTTGGGAATAAGCCTAAACAGCTATGAGCAGTCTTGTGCCGTCGAGGAGGAATCCTCCTCGAGGCACTACTAAGCCGCACTACCGTGCCTGTGTGAGTTCTCTTAAATCGCCGTCGAATGATACCAATTCGTACTATTAACTCCAACCCTATTGGGCCAATAGTGCAGAAAAGAAATACAAATCCCCACGACACTACCAGAGTGCCTAGTGCGAGTTTTTCACACGACAGATGGCGCTGTTTCGATCCCATATAAATCTGCGTTTACACCACAGCGACGACTTGTGACGGCGGCTGTGAAAAACTCGCACTCGCACACAGGATTTGTATTTCCCTTCTGTACTACTGGCCCAATAGGGTTGGAGATAATTGCACAAATCAGGATTATTCGTTTTACGAAACAGGATTCAGTTTATTTTCCAACCTTTTCTTTAATATTTATATCAGCGAAAGTGTACTTAAGAAGTAAGTAAGTATTAGAAAGCTTAGTCATAAACGTGACCTCTTGTGTGCCTAATTCGTGTCAAATTGTAACATTAGAGACTTTAAGTAAATTACTACGTAAGTACAATAAAGATTATAGTAAACTATTAAGTACTGCTTTCTCTCACGACTTTCAGAATTTAAACAGTTAGTGAAAAACGAGTAATTTTTTAAAGGTATTCGGAGTGCCTAGTGCGAGTTTTTTCAAAATCGCCGTCACAAGTCATCGTGTCGTGACGTAAACGCAGATTTGGGCTCAGAATAGTGTCATCTTTAGGCCGATAGATGGCGCTGTTTCGATCTTATACAAATCTGCGCTTGTGACGACGACAGTGAAAAACTCGCACTAGCCCCTCTGGTAATTCCATATATTGTGAAATGTTCATCCAGTTTGTTATCGTTATTTTCGTTAGTCATGAGTTATTTACGGTAAATTAAGTTCCCGTCATTGCTTCCGGGAACATCGTGGGAAGATTTAGCTGGGAAATGGTAAATTGTGTAAGGACTTTCGTTGCATAACTACAGTTTTGTAACAGACTCAGAGGTGACATTAGAGAAAAGGTAATCGTAGAGTAACTTATCTACTTACTTAATGTTTTTAAACTTAAATTAAGTCATTTCATCATCATCACCCTGGCCTTATCCCATACATAGTTGGGGTCGGCACTTGATTCAACCCTATGTGGCTGAGCACTTGATTTTTATACGAAGCGACTGCCAGCTGACCTGCGCAACCCCTTTAGCGAGGAAAATCTGTGATCTGGGGTAAACCAGTTGTCTGACTATTTTAGGCCTCCGAATGACCTGTAACGACTACCAAAGATGATAAATTGACAACCGAGACCGACGGCTTAACGTGCTCTCCGAGGCACGGAGGGAACTCAGGCGGTCACCCATCCAATTACTGGCTAGGGGTTGGGTTGCTTAATTTCGCTTATCGAATGATATGCGAAATAGAAACTGTGCCACGAGCTCCTCCTACTTAAATTACGTCATTAAAAGGGGTTAAATTCGATTCATTTATTTATAATTTGAATATATAAAGTTATGTAGAACTACATAGCTAAAACCTTATAAATATAATCTAATAACTAAAAACTTAAAAATATATAATCTTATAACTAAAATATATTATTAAAAGAAGTCCCTGTAAAGGGGTTAAATACATCACCATATGGACACAATTAAGAAGTGACATTTTTATATTTCCCAGTACACCCATCTTTACTCAGGTTACTAATGTTATACAAATGCAAAATTGTTTCAGTCTGCTGTCTGTTATTCGCAGCTTAGGCGTTAAACCAATATATCTGAAAGAAATATTCATTGGTTCTAAATAATCATCACAGACAAAGTCGCAGGTGGAAGGTGTGAAGTATTTCGACCTTTCGAAATACGTTCATTTTGGATTGCTCCGTTTCTACAAACAAGGTCTATCGTCTCGATTCGAATGTGAATCCTATGTCCAATCGCAAGGTCACACAGCCAGAGCCTCTAGTCGATGGTCCAAGGTAGGTGCTGTAGCGATGACGGTGAAGATTATAACTTTGAAATAAAATATAAAGAGATTCTGGTGCCGTAGTGGCCTCGGAGCTTGAGCAGTCGCCTGCTACGCAAGTGACGAAAATAAAAATGATAATGATTCATTAAAGTAGGTGTTGTTATTGCAGCACCTCTGCCTACCCCTTCGGTGAATTCAGGCGTGAGTATATATTATTATATACGTATATAGATTCTAGAGGTTATCAAATTGAGTGTAATTTTTGCATGATACGCGATTTACCAAAAAGGTTTGAACCGATTTAAATGGTCTCCACGGAGAAATATAAGGTGTAGATTTTTATGCGAATTTTTTAGGTACAGAGTATGGTTTGCTACAATACTCTATACCAAACATTTTATCAATTTAAAATATAAAATAATTTCCTTAACTTATATTTTTTCCTTCGATACACATAGGTTACGGATTAATATAAGTTCGATGTTCACTGGATAATATGTGGAATATAACACAATTATTATTTGTGTCGTAAAATTTTATTTTAAAAACAATACCTGCTACCCAGAAAATAATTAAATTATCGACAACAATTTTATATAAGTACGCGATTTTTATATGTTTATTTTAAATTAGGTATTAAGTTGCCAACCGATTCGGGGCCAAAAAATTTCGTCTAAAAACTCTAGACCCTATATATGGGACTGGTCTCATCTTATACCTTTAAATGAGAAATTCTTGTATATATATATACCTATCTCGGAAACGGCTCCAACGATTTTCATGAAATTTTGAATGTAGCGGGTTTCAGGGGCAAAAAATAGATCGATCTAGGTTCATTTATGGAAAACATCCTCTTGACCATGTTTTCAGGAACTGAAAAATTCATAAAATATAATTACAATACGACATTAAATTTCGCTGACATCTGTCACGATACGATACCTCAGAGTAAGGCTGCTAGCTTACGGAGCGATATCGAATTAAGAGTACCCCGGATCGAGTCTGACGTTCATCTGTTTTTATGTTTTTTTCTTTTTTTTAAAGTTTAGTTTTTTGTGAGAAAAAGAAACCGAACAGAACTCGGTCAACCAGGTCCTCTCATATATGTAATATATATTCGACGTGATATATATCTTCCTGTAGTTTTAAGAAGTAAATTAACTACAGTAACAATTTCAAAAAGTAAAAGATAAGTTCCTAAGAAATTTTATGTTTACCAATTGCCGGTGTTATAAGGTGAAACAATTAGGGTCTTTTTTTAGATTACAATGTTGATACTATAGACAACAGACTTGCCCAATAGTATTTCCTATTACTTGAGTCCCAACCCTAACATGTACAAAAATGGCCTGAGCATAGGATAGCTCTTGGGAGTTTCACATCATTGTGGTACAAACGAGGCATTGTGCCTCCACCTTGGCCGAAATCCACTACTTACCTACATATCATTAGAGAATCTGAAAGGGCGCGTGATGTAACTACGTTTTAAGATCAAGCTTCAAGGATATCGCACCCTCAGAACGATAGAGGCTCAATTCAAAAGTCAAATGTTTTTGGAATTCGCGACAATTGACAGTAATTATTTTACTAGGTTTGTGTGTGTAGTACAGTGAAACTTTTTTTATATTTTTATAGTAAAGTCCAGTTTGTGGTTTGTCGATATTTTTTTTTTCTGATTTGTTCAAAAAACTTCGCGTTGAATTAAATTAGATCTGTCTATGATCTTAATTCATTTTCGTAAAATTTGGAGTTGAGTCCCTATCTTTCAGGGTGCGATATTTGAAGCTAACTTAGTACCAAAGGTTCCAATGGCTAATCTTAAGGGGGCAAAGTTCATTAAAATCAGGAGTTTTGAGAAAAAGAAGTAATTCAAAGACATATGTATAGTGCCTGAGACGGCGATGGACACACCATCAGTCACGTTGGCCCTTAATCATCTTCGGTGAAAAGTGGGTGTTGTAATTACTACACATCTGCCTTTCACCTAACAGACAGACGGGCAGACAGGCGGACAGACGGACTGAGATTTTACTTAAATAGCCTTTTTACGTATAAACTTTCATGTACATTTTGAGAAAAGCTGTAATTTGGAATTACAAATAGACACTTCAATCTTATTTATCTGCATAGATTTTGAAGAGATAAAAGCGTACACATTGCTAAAAAATAATTTTATTGTTTTCATGATTAGGTCGGCAATGTTAGGTCGGTAGGCTCTTAAGCATGCAAAAGTAAAGTAAGAAAATATTTTACCCTCAAGGTAGGGATATGAGTAGTTCTATTGGCACACCAAATGCATGGTATATCGTGGGTTCAAATCCCGTCTTGTATTCATATTTCTCCTAAGAATTTATTTTATAATTCCTTTGCCTACCCTTCGAAGAATCTTTTTTTTTCTCAGCCGTCAGACACCCACTGCTGGGCATAGGCCTCCCCAAAGATCTCCACGATGACCAGTCTGTGCGTCCCACATCCAGCGGGTTCCCGCTATCCTCACCAGGTCGGCGGTCCACCTCGTTGGGCCTACCCGCACTACGCCTGCTGGTACGCGGTCGCCCCTCAAGGACCTTTAGGCCCCATCGGCCATCGGTTCTACGAGCGACGTGCCCCGCCCACTGCCGAAGAATCTACCAATAAGTTTTGATGGCTGAACAGAAATGCTTGTTCACAAAGTAATTTTCATATCAGTAGCTACTCTCAAAAATATATTCCACAAATCCACTTCCAAAGAAATCCCATTGAAACTGGTTATAAATCCATTTAATCCGCGCTTAGCGGAACCTAATCCGCGCTCGGGAAACCTCGAGAAAGTTCTGCAGGAAACGAGTCTACCAAGTCACTTCAAGTTTTAATAATTACTAACTTTGTTGATAGGTGAATGTGTTTCCTAGATAGTTCTACGATATGTATCTCTATGGTATATAGCTGAGTGTGCTTAATATACACATAAATAAAATTGAAGTGTCTGTTTGTAATTCCAAAAGAACATCATCATCATCATCATAACAGCCATAGGACGTCCACTGCTGAACATAGGCCTCTCCCAATGATTTCTACCTCACCCGGTTGGAAGCGGCCTGCATCCAGCGGGTCCCCGCGGCCTTGACCAGATCGTCCGTCCATCTCGCGGGGGGGCGCCCTACGCTGCGCTTGCCGGTACGTGGTCTCCACTCGAGAACTCTACTGCCCCAGTGGCCATCAGTCATTCGAGCAATGTGGCCTGCCCATTGCCACTTAAGCCTGCTAACCCGATATAACAGCTTTTCGCTAAATGCACACATGGAAGCATATACGGTACTGACTTAAAAAACAAATTTTCACAATTTTTCCCTGGCTGTATATTCCGGGTAATCTTTGAAACGGCTGGATATATTTTTTTTATTTAAAAAAAAACGTTTAGTTTCCACGAAATTAAGTCTACCCGGGTGTTACAAAAACATACAGAAGGTCAGCTCTTTTTATTCATTTGATACTCCGGAGCTAAAAATCATCGCAGTCCTTCAATTTGCAATGTCAAGAGGTTGCACAACACTGTAAAAATCTCTTCAAAACATTATTTGAAGGCGACAATTCTCTCTCTTCGCAGAAGAAGTAGTGGGCGGAAGCTAGTTATAAACAAACTTCATTAAAACATCTCCTTTAGTTTTATAGAACATCAGTCAGTTTGTTTCCAACATTCACCTTTCATGTGTGCAAGCAAATGAGGACCATGACAAGTTTAATTAAAGTCGGTATTACCATACCAGTATACGTCAACAAAACTATGAACACGGGAGATAAGCCTGAAATTACGGTCCTTTGGATAGCATTAAATGTAGAGTTGTTTAAATGGCGGGTATGAATATTATGACAAAGCGAATGATCGTCTTCCTTATAGGCCTAGACAAAGTATCGTTCTCTAGCGCTTGAGCTAATATAAACGAAATTACATGAATCAGTCACGTGACATATGTCATTCGTGAACATTTTGTATCGTTCCTATTCGCGAAGCGTGAGGATAATGTTACTACGCATTTATTTTTTATTTTTATTTATTTTATTGACACACCAACAGTTAATAGGCTGAAAAACTAATTTAACAATTATGTAGTATATGGTCTAGCCTAGTCACTAATAACAGGTGTGAGACAGCATTCACAAATAACATTGTTCTAAATATATTAAGGTTAGAGTTAAGATGTGCTGTAGTTGTATCTTATACCTAATAATGGAAAGTAACTTATAAATACTCAGTTAGTGAGATTTGTTGTAACGAGGTGACAATGACAGACCCGGCTGCAGCAGCTTATGTTTCCATTGTGGAAAACTATCTCTAAAAATGTCCAAACCAATGGATTGGGGAACATTGTTGAACGTTGCTTGAAACCTGTGAAGTGGCGAAAATTTGCCTACATTGGTCCTAGCTAGCTTCGGTTGAAATGTTGCCTTCTTCTTGTTCGATCTACTAGATATCCGAGGGACAATGAAGTTATAAGTAGATGTACTAGATTTTCAGTTATGTTAATTTTTATCGACATTTGTGCATTGGAACATTGTCCATGAGCTTATGTTTCTTTTGTATTGTTAAAATTGTATAATATTTTTGAAAAGAGTAAAAGCAACCTTTCGAACCTGGCGGTATCATGTATAATCCTGTATAACTGTGTCATTCTGACGATTTGAAAGTTCTTTATAAAAAGTCTAATCGAATAAAATTATTTTTGACTTTGACTTTGTCTACAGGCCAACGCTCGGTTCGCAGATTTCGATTTAATTAATTAAATCTTGATACCTACCTAATAGGTAACCAAATATTTTACAAAACTTATTCCAACAAATAAACTTACAGAAACCAGTTCAATTTCGAAACACAAAGTTTGAGGATGAAATCGGGAACTTCAATATAACATTTACTTTGATTTCGTTAGGTTAGTACCTACTAAGAAATGTTAGAAAATTATATTTTGTAAGTTAACTCATTTATAATTCACCAAGGTTGTGAAGATTTGATCATAAACAAGATTTGTGTATTTTAATAACTGTTACTTATTTATTGTTTTTGGGGAATTGTTTTCGGTTTTTTCGAGGAAAAATTTGGATAAGGTTGGATATTAACTTATTAAAATAATGTTAAATCCACGCTTAAGATGATAGAGTTATCTTTTCTACGGTTCAATATCACTTTGTTATTAATAGGTACCTACATAAACACACACAAAATTCTCATAACTCCTCCTGTGTCCGATTATTCACCTACTCTCTTCAGAGCTTATTTATCCAGCTTAAATTGCGCCGCCCCACGTCTGGTTATTTTTATCTTAGAGTTTGACCGCTTGGTTTCATTCACATCCCTTTTGTCTTTAAATAAAATGGAACTTGGATGGGGATTTTCTAACACAGGAGAACCTTCTTTTTAACGTGAAGAGTCCGTTATGGCCGCAGCAGGGTCAGAGGTGGGCCTATGTCGGACTTAACTCCGCGGTGTTCATCCTGCCAGGCTAGTCGCTATCTACGTTTTACACTGACAATCCGTGTACCTGCAAAAGTCCTCAATTTAAGCCAAGAGTAACTTAGAAGATAGCGAATAGATGGGCTGGTTGCTAATAAAATTGTGAGGGTGCACGTGTTCACATGCTTCACCACGAACCACCTGGTATACAAGATCCCTCACTCAGCCACCAACCTTTAAAACTGCATCGAGTATTCCTCTAGTATATCTGCTGTATGTATAGAGGTACTTACCGCGTGAAAATCCAAATAGATAATTTATTAGTAATAACATCATTGTTAGCTTTTGTCTTTAACAATGGGAAGTATCCCAAATTCTTAATAAAGCAACTGAAACCCGCATGAATTAATTACAGACACCGCATCACCTCACTCTACACACACTTATTACTAATTCCCAATTGTTGAATGACAAACTAGTCTCTACTTTGTTGGTAACTTAGGGCAAAGTTGGGGTCTCTATGGGCGCAATCAATATTTCGGTCATTTCGTATATCAGCGGGGTTATTATGTACTTGCGGACGTCACGCGTAGTTCCCGTTCCCGTGGGAGTACGGAGATAAAATATAACCTATAGTAATCAGTGATAATGTAGCATTCAAATGGTGAAAGAATTATTAAAAACGATCCAGTAGTTTTTGAGGCAATTCGTTACAAACATACATACAAATCTTTCCTCTTTATAATATTAGTAACTATAGATGAAACTTCATCTCTTCATACACTTTCTTATCTTAAAGGTATTCTTAAGAAAGTGACATAATAACCTAAGGTTCAATAAAATTAATTATATAAATGATCTCCTACCGAATTTCGGTTACGGCGGCTAATCTCAACGAGGACTAGCCATGTGCGCAGGAGATATTATAGTGCACAAGTGTGTGCGTAAGCACAGGTGCACTCTTTATTCCCTCACTCCCACAGTCCGATGGGAGGCAATCCGACACGACCGGAGAGAGATCAGGCGTAGGACCACCGGTGCAACGTGCTTTCCGAGGCACGGGGGTGGAAACACCGCCAACTTCCAAACTCCGGGCATTTTATTATGAATTTCTTGACAGAAAAACCCAATATACATATTTGACCCGACCTGGGAATCAAACTCGGGACCTCGTGATCGGCAGGCGAACGTACTAACCACAAGACCAACGAGGCAGTTATAAATATAATAAATTATAAGGCAAACAATAAAACATGCAGACCAAGCAGAAACCAAGGAGAACGCGAACGCAACATCTTCAATCAAACTGAATGACATCCAACAAAAACGCATCTCATCACGACCCTTTGAGGACCGCTCATTAGTCAGAGAGAGTGAGGGCCGAACGTCAGACCCTTGGTAATTTCACAGGGCGATAGGGGCCTTTAGAAAAACACCTTTTGAAACTACCGAAGGGTTTCCTTTGAAAACTGTTGCGTAATTTCTTTGGAGGTGAATTGTGAAAACTGTGGTGGACGAGTTGTTTTGAGTAATCGCTTGCAAGGGATACAAATCCCAGCGGTCTGTCTGTACTAACCAATATTTTATTCTGTGCAGTAACGTCACATGTAGGTAAGCTTTAAGGTGAATGAATACATCCATTGCATATCGAAACTAACTGGTTGATTTTTTGATCTTCTTTGAATAGTATAAATTCAAATTGCTATTTCCATTCAAAATTATAGTATGTGGTGTTGAACGCATCAATTTAAAAAAACTCAAAATTCAAAACATCTTTATTTGCTTAGACTATTAATAAAGTAGGTACATTCATTGCACAGGATTATACATACTACCACCAGGTTCGGAAGGTTGCTTTTACTGAGAAGTTATTGTTCTTCTAAGCTATTTACGTTACGGGGTCTTGTTCCATTTTGCTATCAGCCAGTAAAAGTCCCGTTAAAATCGGTCCAGCCGTTTCGGAGATTAGCTGGAACAAACAGACTAACAGGCAGAGAAAAAAATTAAAAATTATTTTTTAATGTCAGTACCGTGTATATTTTCATAATATGCATTTAGTGAAAAGCTCGTGGCACAGTGGCTATATCATTCGATCAGCGAAGTTAAGCAACCCTAACCCTAGTCAGTAATTGGATGTGTGACCGCCCGAGTTCCCTCCGTGCCTCGGAGAGCACGTTTAGCCGTCGGTCCCGGTTGCCAATTTATCATCTTTGGCAATCGTTACAGGTCGATCGGAGGCCTAGAATAGTCTGACAGCTGGTTTAACCCAGATCACAGATTTTTCTCTAGAAAATATATTGATAGTAGAGAAAAGTAACGTGCTGAAATAGTCTTAAAAAGTAAAAGGAGCGATCGCTAGTAAAATAATAGATTCAGGTTGAATTGACTCAAACACAACATTGTATTATTATCAACTTGAAATACAAAATTTTTAAGTCTGATAGTATGAGGAAACTAAACCATAATGCATTATGTTATCTTCCATTGGCCATACAACATTACCGAATACCACAGGTAGATATATTATTTACTTTAGGCATTCCAAATAGGTTACCTAGGTAACACATCATCTTGCAATCACACTGTGCTCACAATACGGAATAACTTGGCTTCAAAAGTAAGCATTGCGCAAACTAATGTTTGCATTCTCACCCGTTCAATGTATTCCACGCCACGATCGAACTTTGTGACTCCGTTTGACCTTTTGAGAATAAATTGCAACAGCGCCTGTTTGAAAAATAATAGCAATATTTCAATACTGCGTATAATTCTTTTTTTAACCAGGCTCTAATATTGGATTGAAGATAGTGCCAATGCTTTTTGAGTATAACGAACTTTATTTTGAAAGCTATAAGGTGTATTTCTGATGGTTGGTCGTATCTTTTCATAAATTCTAAAGGTTTACCTTGTCTCTTTGTCACTGAAGGTCCCAAGGATGTGTGTAGGTAGGTGTCAACCCATCGATTTTAATACAACAATACCCTAATGCCTTAACACCTTCGTCATTCAAATGTATTCTCATATAATACGACACGATTTTTCAATGTACTTTGTGTGCTCATCGCTCTGGCCATAAAGAACCTATAGAAATTGTAGACACACAAATAATTGGTAGTTAATACTAGCTGTGCTTAGCGATTTTACCCGCGTTATGTTACTTTATAAGTACTTACGTTTCAAGGTAGGATGGTGTGTCCATTGAACACCTTGTCGTCCTAGGTAGGGTTGAAGGTATCAGACCGCGGGGAAGATCACCAGATCAGATTGAAGCAGCCGTGGGCGGACCCTTACACGAGTGCACCAGAATGGCATCCAACAGAGATCGATGGCGAGACATCGTGAGTCTGCTCCGAATAGTACCTTTTTTTTTTTTAATTGATGAGGGGGAAACCTTCAAAGGTCCCCGACCGCCCTGGGAGAGGCAGATCGGGGTATGTGGGTAAACGCCCCCGGTGGCCATCTTCAGTGCTCAGTGGGGACTCCGGGTACTCTAATAGATCGCACCGGTGTCCCCCCACACTTTGCCGGGGCACATCCCCGGGGCAACTGTATGGCCGTCCCTGGGGACCTCGCTGTGCAAGGCAGCGCGAGCCACATCGCGCTGCCACCTTCCCGGGCCCGCGGCTCGGTGGTCAAAGCTCCCACCCAGACCACCGCCAGCAGGCGCTCCGGCCCACTTTTAGTCGACTCTTACGATAGGCAGGGGCTACCATAGCCAAATTTTAGACCTTGGCTATTGGGTGGTCCGAATAGTACCTACCACATGATGACCACGACCGCTCTGTCAAGAGCGAGAAGAAGATGTTACATAATGATAAATTTTCCCATTTTTTTAGCATTTTACATTGATGATTCGTTCGTAATGGTCGTAGCGTTATGTTATACCTATTTTATCAATTTAAACCAGTTCCTGAGATTAGCGCGTTCAAACAAATAATCGAACTCCTTAGCTTTACCACATTTAAGTATAGATTCATCTATATTAGGTAGATTTATGAAAAGAAGGAGAGAAAAATGCTTAGGTACATAGGTAACGCTGATCTATGAACATTGGTTACATCTAACGGATGGACGCAATTATTTGGATTGATAATGGATATTACTTTTAGGGGTGGTAATTTTTCATTTTCATTAAACAACATTAGTTCGCTACATTTTATTCTGGTAAAATATATAACGGTGCAAAAAAAATACTTAAACATAAAATGCTTAACTTGTAAAAGGAATTTTCTATAACCTCTCTAGAAGGTAATAATCTACTTACAAATATAAGATCGCTTGTTTCGCCTTGCCTATTCTTTAACGAAATACTAAGTTTCCTAATACGGTGCTTATTTGCTCTAAAATTAATTCCGAACGTGGATCGCAAGAAAATTTTATGAAATGTATAATATAATTATTCCAAACTTTATTTAAATTATTTAATTAATGAACGCACATTTCAGTATCAAACTTCATTTTAATTTCGTTCGTTTGTGAAGTTTCGTTTTCGGAGAAAGTAGAGAGTAGACCCTCAGTGGACTCATGAACAATATAATATATCTATTTCTGGATAAATGGCGTGCCTTCCATCTAAAGCGATTATATGGCCGTGCAGATAAACACTTAGAATATTAAGAACCACACATTCTTAAATAGAATCTATTTTTTCAATAAAGAAATTTAAAAGACATATATGTTCACGCCATTCCAGAAGGGTCCCCGAAGGGGTAAACGGAGTTGTTGTAGCAACAACACCCACATTACAGCGAATATGAATAAGTGCCAACGTGACAGAGGGTGAGTCCATCGTCGTCTCATGCACAATACATACGTCTTTGAATTACTTCTAACACGTATGCAGGTGTCCTCACGACGTTTTCCTTCACCGTGAAATCGCTGCACATAAGTTTTTGGTACACGCCCGCTGGATTTGAAACCTGCGTCGCTTGTGTAGCAGGCAACTGCTCAAACCTCAAGGCCACCACGGCTCCCACTAAGTAATAAAAATATATGTTACGTCCTTGCCTTCATATTTACAAATTTTTTTACCTTCAAAAAATCTAGGCAAAACAAGCGACTTAGTTACTCAACCTCCTCCTGCCCTTATCCCATGTTATTTGTGCTCAGTGCAATGTGTTCTTCTCTTCCAATTCTCATTATCAGCCGTCAAGTCTGTATTCACTCCCATTCTAGCCATATCACCAAGGGACTTAACCTAAAATATCGTTATTATATTAGACTTCTTACAAAGAAATGTCAAATGGTCAGGACGACAAAAAAATTACATTGGGGCCTACATTATCTGTTCTTTCTTTGGTTTGACGTTTCATTTTGACACAAATATTAAACGTCAAAGCTATGAAGTTTGCAAGACGTCATTGCTATTACAATAATAATTAGCCCCATTTTTTAACGGTTACTTAGAGTTTGTTGGCCTCGGGGTTTGAGCAGTCAGCTGCTACGCAAACGACGCAAGTTCGAATATCAGCGGGGCCTGAGCCAATGAGATTTCTAAAAACTGATGTGCAGTGATTTCACACCACGTGCTTTACGGTGAAGGAAAACATCGTTAGTAATTCAAAGACGTATGTATAGTGCCTAACACGGCGAAGAACTCACCCTCTGTCACGTTGTCACTTAATCATATTCGGTGAAATATGGGTGTTGTTGTTACAACACCTATGCTTACCCCTTCGGGACCCTTCTGGGATGGCGTGAGCATATTTTTTTAAATATTTCCATGAATAATTTCTCTTAAAAAACCAAAACATAGATGGCAACAAAGCTGTTGGAAATAATACCCAACAAGAACAATAAATTTTAAAAGGATAACCGTGTATCATCCACGCCTCCATAACCCTTAATTTTCCTCGTAAAATAAAACCATCCCCTTCGAGCCGTAAGCCGTAACAGACACCTTCGGATCAATGGAACACGATATTTCCATAAAGGGCTCATCTAATAATGTTTTGTTTGATTTAAATTTAGCACTCACGGCCAGTTTTATTTATTAGATACTGTGAAATTGATGAGGTTTTTTTACATACATACATATGCTCACGCCTGTATTCCCCGAAGGGGTAGGCAGAGGTGTTGTAATCACAACACTCACTTTTCACCGAAGATGATTAAGTGCCAACGTGACAGATGGTGAGTCCGTCGCCGTTTCAGACACTTTACACACGTCATTGAATTACTTCTCAGAAATATGCAGGTTTCCTCACGATGTTTTCCTTCACCGTAAAGCACGTGGTGTGAAATCACTGTACATAAGTTATTTAGAAAAACTCATTGGTAACGGCCCCGCGGGGTTTCGAACTTGCGTCGCTTGCGTAGCAGCCGACTGCTCAAACATCAAGGCCACCACTGCTATTTTTTTGTAATAAATTGTAAATTGGTATGTGAATTGTATAAAAAACTATCTGTGCCCTGTGCTTTACCCGCATTGATTTAATTTAATTCCCGCGGAACCCTAAGTGTTTTTTTAAATAAAAGTAAGCCTATGTTACTCCTTGTAACATTAGCTATCTGCCAGTGAAAGGTCTGTTAAAATCGGTTTAGTTGTTTCAAAGATTACCGGGAACAAACAAACACACAACCAGATATTTTTTTTAGAAAATTTCTTTGCTTTACAATACCATATATACTTTCATATGCGTTTAGTGAATAGCTGTTATCTTGCAATTATAAACAGACACTTAAATTTTTATCTATATAGATGTATTATACGGAACAGTGAACTTAAAAGGAAATCTCTCGAATGAATGTCACTACCAAAGGAAGGAAAACCCAATTGGTATATACAAAGGCCAGATGTTGCGTCGTAACACATGCATTGTCTAGACAGTATATTCCATATTTCATGAGCTACCAATGCATTATTGAAATCCTAGTTAAGGCATGCATTATTACGATGAAATCTTTTGAGTGCAGTTTTCCTATGGGAGTTTAACAGTAGCACTTTCATCATGGAAATCGTGAAGTGATTGCTGTCGTATACCTAGTTTATACATGTTTTAAATACACTACAGCGTTGATACTTTTTCGGAGGTGTGGTTCAAAATTCAAAATATCTTTATTCGATTAGACTTTTTACAAAGTACTTTCAAATCGTCAGAAAGACACGATTACATAGGATTATACATGCTACCGCCAGGTTCGGAAGGTTGCTTTTACTGAGAAGAACCTGGCAAGAAACTCAGTAATTACTCTTTTAAAAAAGTACATTTACAGCTTTGAGTATATAAATATGCTCACGCCTGTATTCCCCGAAGGGGTAGGCAGAGGTGTTGTAATCACAACACCCACTTTTCACCGAAGATGATTAAGTGCCAACGTGACAGATGGTGAGTATCGCCGTCTCAGGCACTATACATACGTCTTTGAATTACTTCTCAGAAATATGCAGGTTTCCTCACGATGTTTTCCTTCACCGTAAATCACGTGGTGTGAAATCACTGTACATAAGTTTTTTAGAAAAACTCATTGGTACAGGCCCCGCTAGGATTCGAACTTGCGTCGCTTGCGTAGCAGGTGACTGCTCTAACCCCGAGGCTACCACGGCTCTCAAAAAGCTTTGAGTAATACAATATAAATCTAAAAAAGAATATATAAGCCCATGGACACAGTTCCAATGTACAAAAGTCGATATAAAAAAATATTTACAAACTAAAAATAAGAACTACGAATAATTGTGTAGCTTGAGATGACCAGCCCCCACTAGCAACACCTATTCATAAGTATGACGACAATGCCAGCCATCAAGTTCAAGTCCAAAGATAGCGGATCAATACACTTCGAACCACAACAAATAGGTACGCAATCGAATGTCGACAAACGTTTGTAAAAATTAATAATTTGCACCCTCATAACGATAGGGGCTCAACTCCAAATATTACGAAAATTAATTAAGGTCATCATAGACAGACCCTAAAAATGTATGTTATATAAAAAAAGAAATTGTACTCAAAACTAGTAAAATGATTACTTGCCGGCCGATCTATGATTGCGATTTCCAAAAACATTTGATTCTTGAATTGAGCCCCTATAGTTCTGAAGGTGTGATATGTTCACGACGGGGGACCCTTCGAAGGGGTAAAAGTGTTGTAACAACACCACCCACATTTCACCGAACATGATCTATCGCCGTATCAGGCACTATACATACGTCTTCGAATTACTTCTCAGACATTGCAGATTTCCTCACGATGTTTTCCTTCACCGTATAGCACGTGGTGAGAATCAGCACATAAGTTTTTAGAAAATCTTATTATTACAGGCCCCGCTGGGATTAACTTGCGTCGCTTGGAATAATTAATCCCCTTTCATTATGAGGTTATCGATAGAGACTTTATCCCCCTTATTACAAAACATGGTTTAAACCAAGACTGGACCAAACTCAAACTAAAACTATGCCCATCCCTTTTGGAATCCATATCACAAAAAGAGATGGAACTACCTTTAAACTAAGAATATTCGTAGGGGATATTTTGTAAAAAGAGCAAAAGGGCGAGACTCAAGGGCTTCCAGCCTTTTATATAATAAGTGAGTAAGGTTGCCAGTTTTTCATGGAGGGAAGGAATAGAAGTTCTAATAGCAATAGTTATCATTATAGGAATTTCATACTTTATAAGGTAGACACGACTGGCACTTGGTGTTACAAGCATTCATAGGCTGCAGTAGCCGCTTACCATCATGTGGACTATTCGCTTATTTGTCGAGTATAAACTTGGTAATTCATGTTAATGTTCATGTCTATTTTCGTGATACCTATCGAATATACAGGATATCCCACGGCCTTGGGACATGGATGGTAAATAGTTAGTTTTAATGTTGTTGTTGTCGATAGCAACGAGGAAAGTTTAATAAAACTGATAAAATTAAATTATGATATCAATAGTACCTACTAGATCTCGCCCATGACTTCACCCGCGCGCAAATATCACAGAATATGTAACCCCACATTTCACTCCCTTCTAAAATATTTAAGACACCATCAAACCAAAGTATAGAATGATGAAAGGTCTGAATGGTCTAAAAATATGGCTATGGTATCTGTAGAAAATATAATGCTTTAATGGTAGTTTCTAGAAATTGTATATCTGTATTTTTAAATATATATGTCTGTGGTCAAATTTGGAACGTAGCAAATGTATGCTACGTATTATTAATGTTCCATTATTTGAAACGGAGCTCCCGCGTATCGGCCAATGAGCGCGCGGCATTTGAGTTTTTTAAAAATCTGCGCGCCAATTTAGTTGCGCGGCCAAGATAGTACTGTGAACAACGTAGCGAACGCGACAGTCGCTCCGCTCCCGCGCTTTTTCATATTTCTACTACGCTTTTAGTGATAGAGTTGCAATTAAACGACAACTGACTTATGTGGATTGTGTGATAAACTTATTGTATATAATACTCGTGTCTGAACTGATTTGTGTGTGTGTGTGCGTATGTGTTTTTGTGAATAAACTGTATATATTTTACTGTACAAAGACTTTCCATCTCCTCGCCTGTGCTGTACTTAATACCCTGCGCCGAATTCTTTAACAATTGGTCCTTCGAGCCGGATCAGTGCAGTACAGTCATGGAGAAGGATAACACCACACAGATTACGGGTTGTGTTACCCGCCAACGAAAAGCGTTGTTCGATGAAACACGCCGGGTAGCACACCAATGCACGAGTAGTGTCACCAATGAGTCGTCGCGATCGAGGTGTTCAAGATCGAGCACCACCATGCGACTCCGAGTCGAGTATGAGGCGGAGCAGGAGATCGCTAAGGTGGAAAAGCAGCTCATCATGAAAAAGCTGGCATTACAAATCGCAGAAATTGAAGAGCAGGAGCTGGAAGACAGAGAAGTTATTGAGGATGGAGAGGAAGTTCATCCGCTTGGTGACCGTGTGGAGGAGTGGCCGGAGTCGAAAGTAGAGTCGACAGATTTGCCGCCACATTTCGAAAAGCCCGCGAATCACCAGGCTGCGTTCCCGCCAAATAACAGTATAAACCGTCCGCTCGCGCATGCGCCCTCCGACGGCCGCGCACCGATTCCCGCCAATACACCGAATATAGATGTCTTACAAAGGGATGTATTCGATGGATTAGCCAGAGCAATCAACAACCTGGGAAATAAAAAAGCGGTACCTAGGCACACGTACGAGTTGCCGAGGTTCCATGGTAACCCTGTGGAGTGGTTGATGTTTAAAGCCGCTTACGACAGGTCAACAGAGTTCGAGTATACCGACCACGAAAACCTAGCACGCCTGCAGGTTGCACTCCATGGAGATGCCAGGTGTGCAGTTGAGGACCTTCTTCGGACCAGTTCGGACCCGCTGGAGATCATCCGCGCCCTGGAGGAAGAGTACGGTCATCCCAACATATTATTAGAGTGCGCGATAACGAAAATACGTAACCTACCTAAAGTTACGGAATCTGGACGTGAGTTACGAAGTATGGCAGTAGTGATACGAAATTGCATATCAGTGTTGAAGAACATTCGAGCTGACGGTTATATCAATAACCCACAACTAGTGAGTGAATTATTGTACAAATTAACACCGACACAGCGAGCTCAGTACGGAGAATTTGTGATGAAAAAAGGCCCGTTGCACACCGAGGATTTACGAGTGTCACCGAATTTAAATATCGTGTTGGAATTCGTCACACACATAGCTCGTGCATCGTCATATTATATACCTATAATGGAGCCGTCAACATTGTTCGACACAAACGCAAGTAATAATATGCACCGATTACCTACTGCTATATCCACCCGCAACGCCCCCGGTAGTAATACTGTGAACTACACACACAAGACAAGACATCGAGATGCTCACCGTGTACACACCAGTGTAGATTTATCCGATGAGTGGCCGTTACCGATGTCTAGTTCCCGAACAACGGCGCTACCGCCGTCATCGCCACAGCTGTTGCGCATAGTGCAACCGCCCTTATCCGCGAGGTCAAGGACCTCATCGGCCGGCGAAGTTATGTGTGCGTTGTGTAGATTAAATCATAGCTTATCACAGTGCGTAAAGTTCCGTGATAAAAGTGTAGACGAAAGGTGGGCGTACATAAAAGTAAATAAGCTATGTTTTAAGTGTTTGGTGAAAAGTCACTCGAAATATAAGTGCCGCGCGAAAGGATGTGATAATTGTCGTTTTTCACATCACACTCTGCTGCATTACGAGAGGGTGAGCGCCGACGCGCGCGCTTACGCGCCATCCACGTCGCTGCCGCAACCGGCCGCCTCCACCCGCTTGACCTCCACGACCTCCGCCGCCGCGGCCGAGCCGCTGGCAGCGGGGCTGCGATCACCGCGCTCGGTCTCCGAGGACGACGCCGCCACAGAGTCAGTAACCAACATGGGTGAGCGAACACCCAAAACATTTTTAAAAGTAGTACCAGTTGACGTGATTAGTGCCGGTCGAGTAATTAGTACCTATGCACTGTTGGACGACGGGTCCACAGTGTCACTAATAGACAGTCAAATCAGTGATATTATAAGTGGTCCGAATTACCCGCTGAAGATTGTCAGCGCGCGGGGTCATATTATAACTGATAGCGATTCACGTAAGGTAACTACACTAATTCGTGGACCTAACCGTATTTGTCATAGTGTTTCGTTGCGAACTATATGTAATATTGATTTACCGTCGCAGAGCGTACCTGCCACAGTTATGTCGAGTAATAGGCATTTACATGATGTAGATTTTGAGGAAATGATCGATGCAAAACCTTTGTTATTATTAGGGCAGGATAATTGGGAGTTGATAGTTAACCGGAATATGCGATGGGGTATATCCGGACAACCAGTGGCCTCTCTTACAAAGTTAGGTTGGGTTGTTCATGGACCATCGGGTGAGACTTCACATACAATTTGTGAGTCTGTAAATGTAGCGTTAGAGTATAACATGTATACTAGTGCATGCCATGACATTGTGAAGGTGCCTTTTGAACCTGAGGCCGTAGGTATGATGGAGACCTCCACAAATAATGTCGAGACGGAACGCGCCCATGGTATTTTAGATAGCACTAGCCGCCGCCGCGTAGGCGGTGGTTGGGAAATAGGACCGTGCGCACGTGATACCGTGAATTTATCCGACATCGAGTATCAGGTATCGAACCTGCGTACCATGCAGACCACCCGCGATAACCACTATGTTAATGGCTGTCTGGGTAGTGTTGAGTCAGTGGAGAGGGTGCGTCAGCTGACTAGTGACGTCCCTTCGATTCAAGCTGCTGATGGTTCTCCTAGTAGGGGGTGGTTCACAAGCATATTGGAACTAGGCTTGTCTGCTGTCGTGTCTGGCTCTGTTGCCATAGACAAGTCGCCAGGTAGTCATGAGTGTACGTTAGATGTAGGATTTGTACCCAGGACCTTCAACCAGTTGTTTGATGTCCCAATCAAACGGTGGTCACCTGACACAAATGTAGGTCGTAGGATTGTGACGACAATAGGCATGATTTATTTTATTGTAGAGTACTTTGACCTTGGAGTTAAGTATATAATAAAGTCGCACATCCTACCACGAAGCGTATGGAAACCTGGCATATGATCTCGTGCCAAGGCCCTTTAAGCGCGTCTTAGACACTAGAGTAGGTAGTAACTTAGGCTCAGGCTCTGGTAGGTATGTTCTGCAATGCGAGGTAGAGAACAATAACCGCGTAGTAGGTATGTTCCTATATGAGTGCCACATATTAGTGTAGAGTGCCTGAGCCACGATGGCCAATTGTATTAAAGTGTATGTTATGATTGTGTTGTTTTTTATTGGTCAGATATTATTATTATTGTTACCTACGTGTGTGTACGTACTAAGAGGCCAGACTTTTTGTTTCTGTTATATTATGTGTTGCCACGATGGCTAAATAATTGAAGGTGTTTTGTTTTGACATGTTTTGATATGTTTATATTTTGTTTAGACATATTGAAGTTTTTTTGTTTTGTTATGTTGCCTAGTAACAAATAAGTTCTAGTGTTTAGTGTTGATCACTAATAGTTTTGCTTCTGTTATTACCTAGAATTGTATAGTAAGTACGTTGGATTTAAATGATGCCAGACGGAAATGTTTTCTACTTGACAGTATTGTTGTCGGCTTAAGCCTTAACAAGGGGGTGGAATGTAGAAAATATAATGCTTTAATGGTAGTTTCTAGAAATTGTATATCTGTATTTTTAAATATATATGTCTGTGGTCAAATGTGGAACGTAGCAAATGTATGCTACGTATTATTAATGTTCCATTATTTGAAACGGAGCTCCCGCGTATCGGCCAATGAGCGCGCGGCATTTGAGTTTTTTAAAAATCTGCGCGCCAATTTAGTTGCGCGGCCAAGATAGTACTGTGAACAACGTAGCGAACGCGACAGTCGCTCCGCTCCCGCGCTTTTTCATATTTCTACTACGCTTTTAGTGATAGAGTTGCAATTAAACGACAACTGACTTATGTGGATTGTGTGATAAACTTATTGTATATAATACTCGTGTCTGAACTGATTTGTGTGTGTGTGTGCGTATGTGTTTTTGTGAATAAACTGTATATATTTTACTGTACAAAGACTTTCCATCTCCTCGCCTGTGCTGTACTTAATACCCTGCGCCGAATTCTTTAACAGTATCCCTGCCTGTCGTAAGAGGCGACTAAAAGGGGGCCGGAGGGCCTGCTGGCGGTGGTCGGGGTGGGAGCTTCGACCACCGAGCCGCGGGCCCGGGAAGGTGGCAGCGCGATGTGACTCGCGCTGCCTTGCACAGCGAGGTCTCCAGGGGCGGCGACACAGCTGCCCCGGGGATGTGCCCCGGCAAAGTGTGGGTGCGATCTAACAGAGTACCCGGAGTCCCCCCTAAGCACGGAGGATGGCCACCGGGGGGGTTTTATTGGGCCACCGGGGTGGTAAAAATCCCACATACCCCGATCAGCCTCTTCCAGTGCGGTCGGGGACCTTTTGCAGGTTTCCCCCTCGACAATAAAAAGGAAAATTAAATTTGTATGTGAGATTTGGCCACCCTATATTATGTAAAATAACCGGGTGGTGGTAGGTACTTGAAAACTTGCAAGGTTGGGCTGATTTAAATGTCTCCTGACGATGCCCTCGAAGATTGGAGTACCTATTATGTTATTCCCTGCAAAGATGGCAAAAATGCTTACAGCTCACCTGATGCCGTTTTTAATAAGAGAAAAACCACCCCACCATAGCACGGCGCCTCCACTCCTATTCCTCCCCTTCATGGAGCAATGGCAGCTCACCGTATTATATATATTTAATTATATAATTAGCTCTAGCAACATTACTAACCACAGGAGCACAACGTCATCTACACCAATATTATAAAGAGGAAAGATTTTTTTTGTTTGTTTGCATTAAATAGGAACTCCTTGCCCGATTTAAAAAAATATTTCACTGTTGGAAATCTACACTATCTCCGGTGAACATAGACTATATTAAATTTTCATAAAAGTTAGGGATCCATATTAAAACTCCAATAATGTGTGAAAAATAACCAAAAAACTTTCTTAAATTGCGTGCGCTGTCAGTATTAAAGATTGGCACATTCATTCAGCATTCTTTGGCGACGATCTTCTTTAATGTGTCGAGCAGCGATAATTAATCAGGGGATCTAAATAAGCCTGCCTTTATTAGGCTAATTATTTTATTTTTATAATTATATGCTATTACGATGATTAAAACGAGATAATTACGCTTCAAAGCTTTAACAACTAATACAACAATGTTCTTAAATCTGAACCTGCATCAATTATACTTCTGCAGTGTCTACATGCTAATTGAGTGTATATTTAAAATCTATAATCATAGAAGATGAAATAAAAAACATGAATATGCGTGCGTAACATAACCTAATATTCTCTAAAGCTCATCATGCTAATGTAGTTCCCACTTAAAAGCATGAAACTATGTACTTGTTGCACGTATACACAGTCAAACTTTCAGTCGGTTCAGCCTCCAGTTTCAGTAGAGCTTCGCATTTCGCGGCGGTTGGTCGCACACCCAATCTACCTTGTTCCAAGGCGCGAGTTTAAAAAAAAAAAATATAGTTTTAATCTGTGTTATGTTTTAGTGGAAAATCGATACCGATATTTTTTGTAGTGTTGGTGTTTTGTTATTAATGTTACAGTATAAAATTTATTCAATTTAACGTGTGTATTATAATAAGAAAGTGAATGTTTGAATATAATTATTTAGTGTTAATCCGGGCATGAGTTTAAAAATATCTGAGTTTTCACAAAGTTTTAGGTAAGTGTACTTATTTATTATATTTCATGTATTTTTATACTATGAATATTTGAACAAATTGCCTATTACAGAATTTTCAAGTAATTTAGGGTAGGTACCTGCTTAAAATCATTCAAGAATATAGTTAAACATTTTTAAATTAAAATTTTTTTTTTCATATACAAGGTCGGATACGTCTTCAATTACTTTCAAATGCTTATACTCTTATTAACATTTATACTTTTTAAAGTTAATGAAAAACTGAACTATAAATATATAGGTAAAGGTGAAATTTGAACTTGAGTTGAGTTGGTAGGTAACTTGTATTCTTCATAAGTCTGATCTAAACAAAAATTTTATTTTTTTAATTAGACAATTCGACCATGTTTATTATTGCAAAGGAAGAAAAACTAATATTTTTCTGCGTTTTCTTTATAACTTTTAAACCTTAACAACAAAACATCGAACAATATTGATTTACAGAATATGCATGCGTTTGTGTCTATGGTTATTTAAATTAGTTTTTATTTGAAGGTACTACCTTACAAAGTATCTACGCACAATACTCGTCAACTTAATATTGTGTTTTCTATTAGTCAACCATACATGGTAGGAAAATAATGATAAATAGGTGGAAAATTGTGTGGTTAATAACAGCTGACTACTCCTGCCTACTGCATATATGGAGTACGTGGGTGGAGAATGCTGTAGGTGGGTGTAGACTGCAGTAGGTAAGTGTACAATGCATCTACACCCACGTACTCCATTCTATACCTACATACTGCATTCTACATCTACATACTGCATTCTACACCCACCTACTGCATTCTACACCCACGTACTCCATTCTACAACCATCTACTCCATTCTATACCTACATACTGCATTCTACATCTACATACTGCATTCTACACCCACCTACTGCATTCTACACCCACGTACTCCATTCTACATCCATCTACTCCATTCTATACCTACATACTGCATTCTATACCTACATACTGCATTCTACACTTACCTAGTGCATTCTACACCCACCTACTGCATTCTACACCCACCTTCTGCATTCTACACCCACGTACTCCATTCTACACCCGTATGCTCCATTCTACACCTACCTACTGCATTCTACACCTACCTACTGCATTCTACACCTACCTACTGTATTCTACACCAGCAACGCAAATTATAAATCGGGCGGTTAGTACCAACGAGTTTTTCTTAACAGCGCAGTGACGTCACGCCATGAGGATTATGGTGAAGGAAAGCATCATGACAAGAAATTTAATGACGATATATAGTGTCTGTGTGAAAAGCCTCTGGAGGTACTAACGCAAAGCAGGATTGAATAGCAATCCCTACTATAAATGGATCCGTAGCGATCAGAATATTACAATGCAAGCTTCACAATCAATTTGGATTAAGAGGTAAGCTCTAGGTGTGAGTAGCTTGCAGTTTCGGTGTGCAAAGCTTACGTAAGCAGGATTAATGAGACTGCTATATGCAACGAAGACGGATTTTATATAGGACCGTTTCAGCACAGATTTTACCAAAATGGGTTTCGTTTTCAGTGTTTGGTTCCAAAAAAGTAATCTTGATATTAGGCACTCGATTACTTTGCGGGCAAAGTTTATCCCATTATAATATTTACAAGTTGTGCTCCGCTGTTTCACCCTCGTAGACTTAATGTCATAGGTGGCCCGCAGCACTCTAAAATTTTTTTTAATCGGTCATGCAGTTTCGGAGATTAGTCGAAACACACAGACAGACCGACATTAAAACATTGTAAATTTCTTTTTTTATGTGAGTACCTACACTTTACTTTAATTCTATTATGCATTTAGTGAAAAGCCGTTAATTTTGAATTACATAAAGACAATTCAATTTAGTGTATATATGTATGTATAGATTTATTTAACACATCCGTAGAAAAATCTATCCATATTGACTGTAATCCGTGTGTGCTCCGCGGCTCAAACGGATCAATTATATTAGTAGATACCTACTATTTACGTACGTCATTGTAGTGTAGGTACGGGTTTGATTGTGATATCTTATCAATAATGCTTTTAATTTCGCGTCACTGGATAGACATCGAACTTTCCACTTGAGTGATTAAGTACATCTACGGGTAAGTGTTAATATTGTACAGGTGCCGTCACGATTTATGAGCGCTTTGCGAAATTAGTAGGGATAACTGTGCATGTAATTATTCTCGTTCGCTCCACACAAGAAATATTAAACAAGTCAATCAATGAAAAAGCCGAAACTTGCAAATACAGTGGACTAGGCTCCGAATATGATTTTGTCCCAATCGGTGTCGAGACCCTTGGTCCGTGGGGTCCTAGCGCTATAAGGCTTTTTAAAGAAATAAAAAGGTTAGTCGACATCACAGGAGACCGAAGAGCTGGCAGCTACCTCGGACAAAGAATTAGTCTTGCCATTCAAAGGGGAAATGCTGCCAGTATCTTCGGAACCTTGACTGCACTGACTCCTTTTAATAATATATCTTAGTTATTAGATTCTATTTTTTAAGGTTTGTTGTTAAACCTATACTACACAGTGTTGTGCAAATTTACAAATCAGGTCGTAGTTCTACGTATACCATTATAATTAGATACAGAATAATTGGTTGGGTGGATTATTTCAATTGTAGGGCACCGAACTAACTTGAGAACTATCTCGTGTATATATGTGTCTATGTGCCTTTCACAACTTAACTACAAAGTGAAAATTAGCCACCAAACAACTTTAATTGCTTTTTTAAATATGTTATCCTAACTGTACGCTTGAAAAGTTTCTTATACTTTTTGGCAGGAAGCTATGGTACCCCGCGTGAACCGTAGAATGTTTTTTCCAACATGCAACTCAAGGTGTCTCTCTCTCCGAAAACGAACGAAAATTAAACTTGTTTTCACTAACGCTTTGTTCTTATCAATCGCTAACTTTCGTTCATTTCATAATCTAACTAAAGTAGGATTATAATATATGAACTTCAAAGAATTTTCTATTAAACCACGTTCGGACTTAATTTTAGAACGAATAATAACCGTGGTAGGAACTTTGCGAAATTTCGGCCGAACTTTGTTTTTCGGAGAAAGCGAGAATTGAAATATTAAGTCGTTGTTGTGTTATGTCTAAAGGGTGAAGGCAAGCTGGACAACTTTCTAAATGTCACAGGTATAAGGTTATTGAGTTGTATGACTTGTATGCTAAATACAGTATGACACACGTATGGTGAAAACAGTATCATACCAATGCTTAACGAGGAAGGCACTGAACTGGAAACTTCCATCTGCGAATGGAATGAAACATTTATCAAGCACGATACTCATCATTAAAGGCACAACATCGACAGCAAATATTAAAATAAAATGATATAGCTTAAGGCTCGAAGATTACATGAAACGGTAAAGAGTTTTATTGACGGCTAAAAATATTCTTAAGCTAAATATAACCCAATCCCCTTTATCATAAAAAACATCGTCTAATATCTTTGGATGAAAAGTAGTTGGTTCCATCTCTTCGTGTGATACTGAATTCGAAAGGGATGGACGTAGTCCTAGTTTGCTCTAGTCTTGTTTGTAGCTCACGCCTGTATTCCCCGAAGCGGTAGTCAGAGGTGCTGTTATTACAACACCCACTTTTCACCAAAGATGATTAAAGACAACGTGACAGAATGTGAGTCCATCGCCATCTCAGACACTATACATACGTCTTTGAATTACTTCTCAGCCATAGATGTTTTCCTTCACCTTAAAGCATGTGGTGTGAAATCACTGTCCATAAGTTCTTAGAAAAACTCATTGGTACAGGCTCCTCTGGGATTATGGCCGCCGCTCTTTAACAATGATTTTAAATATCTACATATTTAAAGTAATGGTTTTCTCTTCATAATACCATGCTGCATCGTAAACTCAACTAAATAGCAATTTCATGGCATTCAAATAAACCGAGACCTTCCGCGCACATTAAAAAAGTATAAAGGAAGTCAGCTCGTATACATTGCCGGAAATAGGCGCACGCGCAGTTATAAACGTATATAAAGCTACTGCTGATAGCCCTAGGCATTGTAACATTACCCTCGCGCTTCGCATATAGAAGCGATCAAAAATATTTGGGAATGACATATGTCACGTGCCTGTCTTATGCCATTTCCGTGTCGATCCCTGTATGCGTGCGTTTATGTGACTATACAAGAGAGGTAGGGCTTTGGGAATCTCCCGTTCGAGATGCCCAACTGGAGAATGTACCTCCACCTTTCAGAAGATCGCTATTCATAGACGGTAGGAGTAGGCGTGCAGCGTGCAAATTACAATTGGTGCTGTAAACATTCACAGATTGCGGTAAGCAAACCAGGAAGACAAAGTGACATTGTCTATCTGTTAAAAGCGATAGTAATTGTCATTTATATATGTTTTAATACATTTTGTATCGCTTTTATTAGCGCTAGCTCGAGATGATCAGGAGAAGCTCACTATAGGAAGGTTACTTTGTCTCGAAGCCACGCTATATTGTACCTTTTTAGTTCTTAAATATCTGTGAAGGAAAACATCGTGAGGAAGCCCGCATATTTCTGAGAAGTAATTCAAAGACGTATGTATAGTGTCTGAGACGGCGATAGACTCACCATCTGTCACGTTGGCACTTAATCAAATTCGGTCAAAAGTGGGTGTTGTGATTACAACACCTCTGCCTACTCCTTCGGGGAATACAGGCGTGAGCATATGTATGTATGTATGTAAATATCTGTGTGGTACTGTCTATGGTCATCAGAAGAATGTTATTTATGGTGTGAATAAATGGCGACAGTGCGTTATTAAGATACTAGCTATTGTTTTACTGGTGTTATAATACCAATAGTACAAATACTTTTATATCAGCATATTACATGGTCTTAAATATTGTGATCGTGTATACCCTCTCACACCGATTGTTAACTCCAATAACGCCGTTCTGACAGTTTTAATACCTTATATCAAGACGTGTAAGTGAAATTTGTATTTTTTTAATAATAAACCAGAATAAAGGAAAAACTAGAAGTCGCCCTTTCGTTGCCTTATTAAAATGCGTTAACCGATAAGCTTTATCACCCGCGCAACGATCAAAGGGAGGTTTTGTCGCTTAATTAGCCACACAGCAGATCTAACGGCGAGTAAACTCAATTAAACTTTTCCCCGAACCTCTCTCGATACGGCTATAAAACTTTAATTCACGCTTTTTCCCTAAGAAGGCTTTTCGCCGAATATACATGAAATTGCCAAATTGACACGTCAGCCCCGCAGCTCTCGACTTTACATGTTGAATATCGCGGACGTATGCAGGTTTTCTCACGATATTTTGTTACTAGAAAAGCTCGTGGTGTTGCGAATCATTTTAGTTTAGTAAAACTTACTGATGCACGTCTTTGTTGGGGACAGATGTCATCACGGCTACAACGTACCTACCCTATATTTTTTGAGATAAAATCTTTTTTTTATTAAATTACGGTATTTTTCTTCCATCAATGACCTAATACTTCGGGCTCTGGTCACCGCCGGGGTGCCTGCTGTACTGAAACCAGTAGGTTTGGTGCGCGGCGATGGCCGGAGGCCGGATGGTATGTCGCTAGTGCCGTGGAGATTGGGCCGGCCGCTGGTGTGGGATGCCAGTGCTGCTGCTGTTCAGCAGGAGTGCCGCAAGCACCGGAAATATGCTTGCATTGGTCAAGGACCTTGGGGTCCAGATGCTCATCAACTTTTCAAAGAGGTTGCACGTCGTCTGGTAGAAGCTTCTCGTGACAAGCGGGCTGGGGCTTTTCTCAGTCAGAGAATCAGCATTGCTATTCAACGTGGCAATGCTGCCAGCCTTCTTGGCACGATCCCGAGAGGCACCGATTTGGGCCAAGTTTTCGACTTGTAATTAGTTTTTAGTACTGTTCATTGTATATTATTAATACTTTCCATATTATAAAAGTATATACATAAACATTAAAAAAAAATTACGGTAAAGTTTGCCTTATGGTAAGCGGCTATTGCAGCTGATAATTGCTGACAACCAATATGTAGCGTATTGCTAAACCGACGAAGAATAAAATCGCTGTAATATAATGACAACTCTTATTTGAGGAAAATAACGTTACCTAACATACTCCAAGGCAGAATGATTTGGCTGTGATCCTCTGTCCGGTAGAATTATTGTCCCCAGTCGGGCACCAGCGAAAATCCAACGGGGAATTCCGTTATAAATGTATTTTTGTTACAAAATTCCGTTCTGCATTAACCGCAGAGAGTAAGTAATATACTTAATCCAGTAAGTATAAATATGTCAGCGATATCTACCCTGTATTTAATAGCATAGATAAAGAATAGACGCCTGTCATTTCGCCTTAATTCGCCTATCGTGTGGTGTTAATGTCGGGTTCAGTGAACTAGGCCTGTAACCTGATTTAGATGGAAGCTTATGGCGTATACATCATGTTGGATGTCAGTTCCAATTCCTGGGGACGTACGCATACGATGAAATATTAACTCAATTAATCGGCCGTTCAATCATCCTGTGTCACATATGTTTCTGCTACATTCGCACTAATGTATCTAAATGTTGCGTAGGAGAGGATGCATATTAGATAGATTTATTGGTAGAACGAGGTCGTGGGCATCATTATATATTGGCGGGGGATTCGACATCGCCACACATTGGAATCAAAATGGTGTCCGACTGCTCGTTTCCAAAGGAGCTTCCTTTCCCTGATGCTCAGGCTGTGGAATTTAGGAAAACTGCTGTACTCAGCATGGAGTCCTTCAAGAAGGTACACCCTTCAAGAGATATTTCTGTATCCACTTACCATCAGGTTTACCATTAGGCTTTTGGCGACTTGGCTTGGGTGACGACTAAGGAAAACTCTGATATGCAATGATGAGGTGTATTTGACTAATAGCGAAACAGAAGTGTGTGCGCGTATAACACTGACTTATGTCTAGTCGCGAAAGGAATTGCGAGCGATGCATGTTATACATAATATATACTTATGCGCTATGTACGCTACAGGCTAATCGAGGTAAATACAAATATAAATGTGCCGTCAAAGCAAAAAGAGGACTAATTACTTTTGATGTAGGTTAGGTGCCCTTATAATTTTGAGCGGTCCGGGGTCTTGACCTTCTTTTTGCAGTCGGTTTAAAACTTTCAATGCATTTGCTTCATTACTACAAGAATTGCTATGGAAGCTCCCAACAGAGGAGGCTTCGAAGCAAAGATTTCGACAAAGATAAGCGGTTTCGAATGGTGGCAGTCAACTTGTGTTTTTATTAAAGTACCAGTAGGCCAAAGACCATAACCCTACCGCTGCTCTCGCGGCTGTCGGGTCATCTGTGATGGATCTTCAAAAAGGTAAAACATAAGCCTCTAGTATTCATGTCAAATCCCATGACAGAAAGAGAACAGCTGCTATTGTTAGAATATCGTTTCCTCAGCAACCTTATCAGTCAGATCAAAAGCTAGTCACTAATAATTTATTAAGATATGATATATCATCACAAATGTATGCAAATGAAGGCTTTAAATCATTATAATGGTAGTCATCACACGTCGCGAAACGAGGTCACTTGCAAGTATGATTGAAACCCGACATTGAGTAATTAATTACCCGCCTCTGAAGTTATCCAAATTAACTCACATTTACAATAGGTACTTTCTGTGCCAAATCTTCAATATTTACTAATGCGCTGTCAAAGAATTTACCGAAAACTGTTTATGGTAAAAAAAATATTAATCGTCTCGATGGCTGACTTCGAAATAGAATTTGGTATATCCTTTTATACAGCATCAAATCTTGGTTGAACAATGAGCAAGTTAATTCGTGCAGTTTTTCCGAACAATAAAATTCTCCCATCGAAAATCTCAGCATTTTCTGACATTCTGTCAGCAGAAATAATGAGATATTGACGTAATGGAGCTATGAGTAGCACTTTTGCTTTCTTATTGGAATTTAATAACTAGTCTATGCTAATATATTGAACAACATTAACAACACACATACTTACTTAGTTCATAACATCTGTTTACGGGAGCTGCCTTTACATATATGCATACATACATAATATGCTATTGCTCACAGATATAACTGATAGGTGTAGGCAGAGACTTATCTTCGCCATGTTACGGCCCTTGCATACTTCTTTCGCTTCCTCGTTATGAGATGTCATTAAAATATACATTTTCATCACGATCAACAATATAGCACTGCGATATTAATCGATAGCACTAATATTAAAAAAGCGAAAGTGTCAATTAAAATCGCGAAGAATCCATCAACCCCGAACGACCTCGCTTTCATTACAATTCACTTACCGTCCCGCACTGATAGAGTCTCGCCTTAAACGTCTTATTGGTATTCAGTTGATTTCACCAAGGGAATAACCCTGAATCCTGACCTTTTTGCGCCTGGATGTTGCTACGGACCAGTTGCTATGGATTTAATTTATGAAACTACGTTTTTCTTCTAAGTACTTATAATAGTTATTTGCAAACGATTCCAGTCAAAGGACGGTGCTCTTTTGCGCTGTGGTGAGAATTGCAACGAGTTGAAATCCAGCCTCTGTTTATAGGTTATAATAAAAATAAATGCTTAAAATATATTTAACAAAATAAAATAAAATATATATACATAACTGCTGTGCCCCGCGGTTTCACCCGCGTTAGCATACCCTAAGTTTTTTTTAATAAAAGTAGTCTATACTTTCATCCTCTATTTTATCCCCTTGGGAGTAGAATTAATCAAAATCCTTTCTTAGCGGATGCCTACGTCAGAACATATACCTGCATGCCAAATTTCAGTCCGATCCGTCCAGTGGTTTGGGCTGTGTGTTGATAGATCACTATGTCAGTCAGTCACCTTTGAGTTATATATATTTAGATATATTTAATTATGAACCGTGGTGGCCTCTTAGAGCAGTCGATTGCTACGCAAGTGGACGCACTGGATAAAGAAGTAATTCAAAGACGTATGTATAGTGCCTGAGACGGCGATGGACCCTCCTTCTGTCACGTTGGCACTTATTCATATTCGGTGAAATGTGGGTGTTGTTGCTACAACACCTCTTACGCATCGTACCCCTTCGGAGACCCTTATGGGATGGCGTGAGCATTTTTTTTATTATTTTTATATTTTAAATAAAATTAAATTGAAAAATCATCATAAACAGTTTAACTCAGAAGTAAATGTAACTCCACAAAAGTCACTTTTGGCTGGAAATATGCTTGCAGTAGCATCGGATCGACGTTGAAATTACCGGCACAAAGAATCCACTCCGCATGCGGTCGGCACCCCGGGGTTGAATCTTTTCTGCGGGTTGGATAATTTAATGTGATTCAATCCTACTTCCATGGAAAAATAAATATCACCATCCAGTAAGATTGAGACTTGATTGAATCCCGTGTTTATGTTTTAAGCGTAACTCGTTACTCTTTGGCAAACATTCTAATACATAGGAAAAAAAAAATATGCTCACGCCATCAGAGGTGTTGTAACAACAAACGCCACATTTTACCCAATATGATTAAGTGTCAACGTGACAGAGGGTGAGTCCATCACTCATGCTCTATACACTTGTCTTTCAATATTCAAACTTCTCAGAAATATGCACGCTTCCTCACGATGTTAGCTTCACCGTAAAGCGTGTGGTGTGAAATAACTACACAAAAGATTTTTCGAAAGAACTCATTGGTACAGGCTCTGCTGACATTCGAACTTGCGTCGCTTTCGTAGCAGGCGACACCCAATATAATGATGCTGATAATAATGATGACTTCCCAAACGAACCCGTCGATGACGACAGTGCTTTACTTTCCAGATCTTACGTAAGACTGAGCATGACAGGAATAACCGAATTTGGTATCTTATACCTTTAAACGAGCAAATTATATATACACACAAGAATTCAGATTCTATATACATATATATAGAAGTTAAACCTCGGAAACGGCTCCAACAATTTTCATGAAATTTGTTGTTTTCATTTTTCGAAAATATCGTTTTAAACATGTTTTCAGGCACTGAAAATCTCATAAAATATCATTACACTACGACAGCGAATGTCGCCGACATCTGTCAAGTTATGGTAGCTCAAAGGTGAGGCTTCCAGCTTACGGTACGTTAACGAAACTAGAGTACCCGGTTCGAGACTGACGTTCATAGGTAAAATTTCAGCATACATATATCAGAAAACGTCAAACGACATACATACATATGTTCACGCTTGACCCAACACTTATTGATTAATTTGTGCTCCATCATAAGCCATAACCATGATAATATCATGAATGTGAATGTAACATAAAAACAACGATTCCCAAAGGTCCTAAGCCGTAACACGCGTCGTCCATAATGGATGAAGTGCGTTGTAATCTTATTTTGATCGTCCAATACCGATCCCATTACCAACCCACCCACAATATCTACTTATACACTAAGTGCTGCCTCTGTTCGTATTACTAAGTGGTGTAACAGCACTCTGTTTTCACCGAAAATATAGGATTTAGGTGTAGGAAAACATCGTGCCTTACATATGTTTGCGAAGAAATTCAAGGACATTTAGTTCCTAAGGCGATGGACTGATCTTCGGTGAAAAGTGTGTTATAACATCCCTACTTCTCTTAGGCAGGCATTAGCTAACGTTAGTCCATTTTGTTATTCTTATCTATATCTATACATCTATAACTATACAGATAAATAAAATTAAAGTGTCTGTTTGTAATTCCAAAATTACACCTTTTGACTTAATGGCCTATAAAGCCTACACGGTACTGACATAGACAAAATTTTTTTTTATTATCTCTATCTGCCTGTCTGTCTGTTTGTTTCGGCTAATCTCCGAAACGGCTGGACCGATTTAAACAGTTCTTTCACTGGCAAATAGCTGATGTTTCAAGGAGTAACTTAGGACACTTATACTTAGAAAATAAATTGGGGTTCCGCGAGTCAAAGCATGAAACTAAGTCTTAGTGAAACCGCAGGGCATAGCTAGTACAATAATAATATCATGTATATTTAGTGTATGCATATATTTAACTATAGTGTTTACTTTTTTTATAATTAAGTTCTTAAATTTCGGTCTACCAAATTGATCGACCTTCAGAATTTATGATGTTTTTATTAGATGTTCCGTTGACGAATTTGGGTAACAATGTGAAATAAAATAAACCCATTTGGACACCACTGTCTGCTGTATGTGATTGAATAGCTCACTACAAGCAGTTCGGAATCTAGGAACAAATCGTTGAACTCACACAGACGTGCACATTTATGAGATAACTAGCTTTTTCAGCCGTGGTGGCCTCGGGGTTTGAGCAGTCGCCTGCTACGCAAGCGACGCAAGTTCGAATCCCAGCGGGGCCTGTACCAATGAGTTTTTCTAAAAAACTTATCTACCTACAGCGATTTCACACCACGTGCTTTACGGTGAAGGAAAACATCGTGAGGAAACCTGCATATTTCTGAGAAGTCATTCAAAAACGTATGTATAGTGCCTGAGACGGCGATAGACTCACCATCTGTAAGCACTTAATCAAATTCGGTGAAAAGTGGGTGTTGTGATGACAACACCTCTGCCTACCCCTTCGGGGAATACAGGCGTGAGCATATGTATGTATGTAGCTTTTTCATGCGGCGTCGCTCGCATTTGACAAACATATTTTATGTTACTTCTAATACCTCCTATATGTGTACAAAGTTTCAAGACCGATCGATTAAGTAGTTTTCGTGTGAAAGCGTAACCAACGAACTTACATTCATATTCATAACATTAGTAGTATAAGCGACGCCAGCGTAATGTCAGTAAGTTCCATCGACCGTCTTTCGTCTCCATCTTAGGTAACAAACACACAAAAGAAAATGAAATACAGTCGAATTGAAAACTTACTCCTTTTTATGAAGTCGGTTACAAATAAGAAGAAATGTTAACGACTTCTCGACCTCACGCTCCATGAGAGAATATTTTTATTTCAAAAATTCGGTTTAGATTCCAATATTTAGTAAGCTTATATTTGAGTGGTATCCCCGGTCGTGCATCCAGAGATCCCATTTTCTATTATTGATTTTACAAAGTAGAGTTTTCGAAGTTGTTACACGCTCTATTAAATCGCCAGCTAGAAGGGTACCTGAAGGGGTATACAGAAGTGTTGTAACAACACCCACATTTCACCGATTATGATAAATGCCAAAGTGACAGACGGAGAGTCACGTATGCAGGTTTCCTCAGGATGTTTTCCTTCACCGTAAAGTAAGTGAGGTGCAATTACTGCACTTAAGGTTTCAGAGAACTCATTGATACAAGCCCCGTTGGGATTCGAAATTGCGTCAATTCCTACGCCACCACATCTCAAGATGTCGAGCTACGTCATAAGGCAATGCGAGACTATTGAGCTAATATTATAACTTAGCCCCTAGCTAGGCGGTAATACAATAACGATCCCATTCAATATTTATAGTTGTAACCAAATCCAGGCGCCTTTAGGTCGTTCGTCGTATAACGTTACGTGATAAGTCAAACCTTTATAATTGGACAACCTTGACATTAAGATAACGGAATACCCTGTGTTTCTGTAACATGTATTATATTAAAAGTAAGAATGTAATTTATTCGTCACAAGTACTAACTTAAAAAAACAAATTATCTCAGTTTGTTTGTCTGTATGTTCCGGGTAATCTCTGAAACGGCTCGACCGATTCTAACGGGGCTTTCACTAGCATATAGCTAATGTTACAAGGAGTAACTTTTATTAAAAAAAAGTATTTAATTCCGCGGGAATGAAATAAGGGCACAGCTAGTCTTAAGAAAGCTAAAAAGAAAATTAACTAGATGGTCTCACACTAACTCGGCGGTCGCAAAACACGAGGTCCGGGGTTCGATGTAATTGAGTATATCCGTAATTTCCCAGTAACAGACCGTGGTCAGAATTAGTGCTCGGTTAGTGGCAATGACTCACCCCTATAACATGGGACTTAACTGACGAAATGTCGATGTACTACAGGCAGGATCTACCTACCCCTTCGGGGAATACAGGCGTCAGCAATTGGAAAGATTAGCACTAAAACTAATCTGGTATGGCCACGGCACAGACATAAAATACTTAGATATATTATTTTTTATCGTCTGTTGGGCTTTATCCTCGTGAATCTCAAGTCTAAATACACAACAAAATCAATTTACTCAACTTTCATTAACTGAGCACGCTCCATGAACACATTCACTGCTAACATTTCAACTTCTTCATAAATTCTCGAACAGTTGGACGCACATACGCGTCGTTAGCAGTGAACGCGTTAATTGATATTAACGATCGAGTTATCTTGTTACTTTAATAACACAAAACATCCAACTAAAACAACAGATTTCAGATAAGTTTTAGCTGGTACGGAACGGTGCTAAGTGTTTTGCCGTGTTTGCCTTGTTTTGACCCGGAAATACCCCTCTATTGGATAAACGGATTATCGTATAATACAAATGATGTATTACCGGATTTGCTTGACTTCCCACAAATATATTGTGACGTCACCGATACTGTTACGGCAGGAAATCAATTTATCTTGGTTCGGTGGTAGATTTTAAAATGATAGAGTAACGTGTGGACAAGAGAAGTGGAATAACGTTTTTACGTTATATCAGAGTTGAATATTTACAAACATTTACAAGAAAATATTACTGGTTTTGCCCTTCATTATTTAATAGCTGCCACGTTGGTCTAGTGGTTAGTATGTTCGCCTGCCGAGTTCGATTCCCGGGTCGGGTCAATCATTTATATTGGGTTTTTCTGTCAAAAAAATCACAATAAAATGCTTGGAGTTTGGAAGGTGGTGGTGTTTCCACTCCCGTGCCTCGGAAAGCACGTTGCACCGTTGGTCCTACGCCTGATCTTTCTCCGGTCGTGTCGGATTGCCTCCCATCGGACTATGAGAGTGAGGGAATAAAGAGTGCACCTGTATTTGCGCACACACTTGTGCACTATAATATCTCCTGCGTACATGGCTGATCCTCGTTGAGATTAGCCGCCGTAACCGAAATTCGTAGGAGATCATTATTATTTAATAACATGGCAGGGCTGTTGGATTGCTTCAAAATCCTTCGTTTGAGGATCTCATGTAGTGGTTTTCTCAAATACCTAATTCCCAAGTACAGAATGACTCATGGGTGGCTATGATGGGGCTAGTTCCCGAGAATGAGTTACTATTCGTACCTAATGAACTTTTCGCATATTCGATAATATTCAAATTAGAATTGGTGAGAGAGATAACTTCCTCTTTGAGATTCAGAGTCAGTTCAGACTCGGAAATGTATCTCCAACTTACAGAAAATCTTCTGTAAGTCGTTACTTAAGTACGAGTGGTGTTGTGTTGCAGTATAGATAAAAACCTTAATCCAGGTAATTATTTTGCATCTATACCTAAATAATACATACATACATGCCTGTATTCCCCAAAGGGTTAGGCAGAGGTGTTATAATAACAACACCCACTTCTCACCGAAGATAGTTAAGTGCCAAAGTAATACAGGGCGAGTCAATCTCCGTCTTAGGCACTATACATACGTCTTTGAATTACTTCTCAGACATATGCAGGTTTCCTCGCGATATTTTCCTTAACCTTAAAGCACGTGGTGTGAAATCCTATATAATACTTTTATTTTTCTGAAGATTTGAAAATGAAATGCAGATTGGAATTTAGATTTTGGAATTTTTATTCTATTGAAATTTACAACCCGACTAAGTATTAAACGCTGCCAAATTCTTAATAAAGGATCGCAATTCGCAATACAGCTGAGTTCATTTCAATCGTACAAAAGACTCGCTAAAAATTCCACTGCTTCGGATGTAATTTTCTCACAACAATACAAAATCGGTGTGTGGATTTTTTCTTTCAGAAATCTCTTCCAAGTGGAATAATTTCGAACAATATAGCTAGCAATAGGAATCTTACATGCAAGATGACAATATTCAGCAAATTTATACATATAAATAAAATTTAAATGTCTCTTCGTAATTCCAAATTAACGGCTTTTCACTAAATGCATATGAAAGTATATAAAGACTATGTCGCTCTGTGTGTTTGTTCCGGCTAATATATGAAACGGCTGGACCGAACTTTTTTTTTTTAAGCAAAATTGTTTTAAAAAATATTTCTACGTGGGTGAAACCGAAGGGCACGGCTAGTTACTTGTAAGCCTGTTGGACCTCGTTGCTATAGCAATTTTGCATCACAATGCATGCGATTTGCATGAAATTGTACCCCGATGAGCGACGGTAATTAAGATAGAAATAGTGAGTGCAAAGGAATAATGAAACAGGAGGTGCTAAAATAAGGGAAGCTAAGCGAAAGGGTAAATCTTTAACGAATTTCTTCACGCCTTCTCAGAAGGGTCTAGGAAGGGGTGGGGTAATTTGATGACAACGCAACAGACGCACTTCCTTGAGACGTAAATGAAGTAAAAGTAAATTAATGTTATTTTAGTATTATAGTAATTTTAGTTATTATATTTGACAATTGAGCATTTGTGCTGTGTCAAAAACATTGTATAATATATATTTTTTTAATAGAGTAATTGTTGAGTTTCTTAAGAATAAGAATAAGAATAATTTATTTACGTGAAATATGGTTACATAAGATGTTGTTCACAATAAAAGGTACATAGCATATTTCACCCATTTTGGGTATGTAAATATTGATAAAATGTTAAACATTTTGTCTGCAAACAACATGGCTCTATGCCTGCATATTATTTTATTTATAGTACATATTGCACATTGTTTATATTAATTAATTAATAATATATTTATTCCTTAAGGTTTTATAGAATCTTGCCGGGTTCTTCTCAACAAAAGCTACCTTCCGAACCCGGTGGTAACATTTATAATCATGTATAATGTATTTTGTGTCCTTCTGACGATTTGAAAGTACTTTGTAAGAAGTCTAATCAAATAAAGATATTTTTGATTTTGATTTTGATTTTGAAATGACGTGATATTTTTTGGTTCAGTTGCCGTCAAAATATCGAGAGCGCTCAGCGAAAATAGTGGGGGTAACTACGCATGTATTTTATTCGTGCCGCACCATACAGGCAGAATTCATAAAATTACTTCTGCGCATTCAAAGTCAGCGCTCATAACTCACGAAGGCACCTGAACAGACCGACGAAATTGGTCGCTTGCATTGTAGGCAATAACCAAAATTTATTTGCCTCTATATAGGTAACTAGCTCAGTCCTGAAGTTCCACCCGTGTATAATTTAACTACCACGAAAATGTATTTATTATAGCCTATGTGTTACTCTCATATAAGGTAATATTATTGTGAAGTTTTATCAAAATCCATCCAGTAGTTTTTGCGTGAACGAGAAAATGAAAATGAAAAATATTTATTCAGATTGGACCCTGGTAAAATACTTATGAATGTCGAAAACGTACCACCTGTTCGGAAACTAGCCTTCTGAGAAGAACCGGCAAGAAACTCGGCCAGACATCATGTGCATTTCATCAAAACAATATAAATCACATGAAATCATCATACAAAAATCAAATTCGATATCAGGTATTCTTACAAACTCTCGCGTTTATAATATCAATTCAAATCTAAATATTTTTATTTGAATATACTTTTAACAAAGTACTTTCAAATCGTCAGCACGTCAAGATTACACAGGATTATACATACTGCCGCCAGATTCGGAAGGTTGATTTTACTGAGAAGAACTGTCATGAAACTCAGTAATTACTCTTTTCAAAAAATAATTTTGGGTACTAAAATATAAGTCCTATAAAATATATATATTATATATCAGGTAGTATGATGTACTGGGTCATAAACACTCACTTTGAACAAGTTACCGAATTATGTACGCTCTAAGGGCTTTCACTCTGAATGCGGGTGTGGAGTTTATGAAAGGGATATGCATAAAGTAAAAGGTTGAAAAGATTCAGTCATGTGAACATGATATATTAACCTTGTGCGGATACATAGACGGTGAACAGAGGAATGACCGGGGCTTTTCAATTGTCATTAAAATGTTTTCCTTTGATCTATAAACACGTCCCTTTAAAATATTCCTGATATTTAAAGGCGAAACAATCTACTTGTTTATTCTCGGACTACAAAGGTGCGTAGGAAAACATGTGCCTTATTACTTTAGTTACATCTTAATGGGATCGGGTATTATAATCGCAAGAGTCGTATTATAGCTACATTAATGCTAAACGTTGAAAATAAAGAAATACAAAGAGCAAAGGACGAGTGCAAATAAAATAGCAAGTGATGTGGTTTCCAGAAAATATTAGCAACATTTGTAATATTATTTTTGCCTGATAAATATTGTAAAGTTAATACCTACGATTAACACTGTATATTTGCTGAAATTTATGAATTGAAATCTTGAACTTTGTTATGACTTGCTTGACTAAAATTTGGTATAACTAATATTTTTAACACTTTATATTTGACAATTAAGCATTGGAACTGCTTCCACTCATGGTATATTGGTATTGTTACCATTTATCGTTAAAGGCCAGTCAGTCAGAGGCCTAAGAGAGAGTCTGACAACTGGATCAACATAGATTTTTCTCTTAATAAGGGATTGCGGAGGTGGGATGGCATTCGCTATAAAAAACAGGTGATCAGCCACATCGGGTCGAATCAAGTGCCGACCCCAACAATGAATGGGATAAGGCTAGGGAGATGATGATGATTGTATCCATTTAAATTTCTATATGTATTTTTGAAAAGATTAATAGCTGAGCAACCTTCCGAACCCGATGGTTACATTTATAATCCTGATTTTTTCTCCGCAATCTACTCTCCCGATGCTGCAACTTAAATTGATCTCTATGTACCTATACTATCCATTAAAGTGCAATCGTGTGACATTGTTCAAGAGAATAGAGTAGACAAGCCTCTCGAGAGCACCGACTTCGCTCCCGCCAAGTGCACTCAACACGGCACAAGGGGCGTTATGTCGTAACGACCTACACACAAGGTACCAATACTGCCAATACCGAGGACTTATCCCCTTATTACAAATCTATACAGATAAATAAAATTGAAGTGTCAGTTTGTAATTCCAAAATAACAACTTTTCACTAAATTAAAGTATACACGATAATGACATACAAATATCATATATTTTTTTAATTTTCTCTGTCAGTTTGTCTCGCGTAATCTCCGAAACGGCTGAACCCATTTTAGGGGTCATCACTGGCATGTAGCTGATGTTTTAAGGTTTGATGTAATAAAAAATATTAGGGTTCTGCGAAATAAAGCTTGAAACTAAATCTACGCGGGTGAAACCGCGGAGCACAGCTAGTATAGACTAAGATAGTTCTCGGTTTAAAAGTAGCTCTATCTATTTGTGTGCTATAGATTTAAAAAGAGATGGACATCGTTGGAGTCCAAGCTTAAATCATGTTTTGTAAATAAGATTTTGGATTCACGTCACACATTTCGGTAGGCCACAACTTATTGAAAAGAAAATAAAAATGTTTGGATAAATTTTTAACTAAGTACGTGTTTCATACATAAAATATATTAATCAGCATAGCATCATCGATTTGATATATATTTAATTAACATTCGACAGTTGATGTTGGATGAACCGGACATAAAACGTAAGTTCCTAAAGCAGCTCCTCATCAGGCAAAAATATAATGGTAGGAAAATTCGACAAGCAAGCTAGGGAAACGTGTAACGCAATCGGTCGAGCAACTGGTCCGTTTGCAAGTCGTGGTTTCCTGAACCAAGAATTGCGTCATGCATACAAATCATAAAACATAAGAAGTAAGTAATTATATTTGAAACCGTCGACATCCAGCATTGGAAGAGCGTTTAGAATAAAATAAATAATTTAAGAGCCGTGGTGGCCTTGACGTTTGAGCTGTCGCCTGCTACGCAAGCGACGCAAGTTCGAATCCCAGCGGGGCCTGTACCAATGAGATTTTCTAAAAAAACTTATGTGCAGTGATTTCACACCACGTGCTTTACGGACTCACCATCTGTCACATTGGCACTTAATCATCTTCTTTGAAAAGTGGGTGTTGTGACTACAATACCTCTGCCTACCTCTTCGGGGAATACAGGCGTGAGCATATGTATGTAAAGTACTTAAAAACCGGCCAAGGGCGAGTCGGATTCACGCATGAAACACAATAATCACGTTTCTTATATGGGAGCGTCGTTAAATATTTATTCTATTCTTTTTTAGTATTGCTTGTTATATCGGCAAAAGAAATACATAATATATGAAAACTTCAACTGTCTTACTATCACAGTTCATGAAACACCGTTTGGTGACAGTCGGACAGCCAGACAACAGAGACTTAGTAATAGGTACCCGTTTGTTTTGGTTCGGAGTCCAGAAAACACAATCTGTTTGATAAAACACATACGTTTATACCCAATGAATATATTTCCTTTGATCCTGAGGCGTCCGAAAGTAACACATCACTAACCCATGCCTAAGACCTTTGCCAAATAACTGTAACAAACAAACAACATTACGGACCCCAGGCTTAGGAAAACCTATGATCACAGCCTTTAAGATCGTTTGCTTAAGAAATAAAGCTGCTTCCAGGAGAGGAAAACACAATTTATTTTCTTAATAGAAATAGGTTGTTGGACTATTCACGTCCTCTGTTTGAGGACAAACTATTGTTGTTCTATACCCCTATCACGGGTTTGCCAACGTTTTCGTAACCTATACTCGCTAGCGTCTCCGCCGAATATTTGTATGATAAATTGTACAGCGACTCCCAGCGGTGACGTGAAGAACTAAAATATGTCATACAAATATTGCGAGTGACGCTGGCGAGTATAGAGTACGAAAACGGCGGCAAACTCGTGATAGGGGTACTGAATTGTTTATGTGGATAATATTTTCCTGGATACTACTGTGTTACCAATTCGCCGACGGCTTCATAATATAGGTAATTTTGCTTACAATATGCTCAGATCTTCTCGTATTCTGGGGGTTACAGGGCTTCAAAGCTGTGTACCATGAAATAGGGGCGAGCCTATTCCCATTAACCGGCCACTGATCCAGACTTCGGGCTGCTACTGGGGAATCACAGATGGAAAACCAAATAACACATTGCCCGGGCACCGAACGCAGGACCTTGTGTTCCGCAATAACGTTTACGACCATATGACAAACGAGACAGTCCACAGTATTATAATTGCATTTTATAAATGAACTAGTGACCCGCTCCGGCTTCGCACGGGTTTAAAATATATAGTATATGTCATTCACTGAAAACATATTTAAATCGATCCAGTAGTTTTATACATATAAACCTTACTCTTCAATCACTATCTATTTTAAAGAAAACCGCGATTTATGCATACATAAGTACAGAGAAAGCGGCTTTGTTTTATACTATGTATTTATACAGTTATCTGGCAGTAGTCAGTCAGTGCTGAAAGGTTTACCTGAAGTAGGTATAGCTTCATGAACAAAATGTGTTGATACATTTTTACATACATACATACATATGCTCACGCCTGTATCCCACGTGGGTAGGCAGAGACCACCATTTGCCACATGCTACGATCTATCAGCAATGGATAGCTACATTATCAGCGAGTAACATAGGCTATTTATGTCCGTACGTCCACGGGAACGGGAACTACGCGGGTGAAACCGCGTGACCTCCGCTAGTTGGTAGTTGGTGGCTCTTGTATTTTCACATCTGAATAAATACATTTTAAAAGATTTGGAAATTTTATACAGAGATTGCTCTAACCGCAAGATAGTAGAGTCCATTCTAAGTATCAGTTTTTATAATTAATGTTCGAAATCCAATGAGTAGTAGTTCCATAAATTCCTGAATTCGAGAGAAGTTTTCTTAGTTCGAGAAGATTAGGTAACTTGTACAACCAAACTTTGCCTAAGTAAGTAAGTAAGGATATAGATATTCCAAAGTAACACTTTTAGTTGGTTACCATACTTATGTTCAACTTCAAATTGTGGTCTTGGGGTCCTTTCACATCGCAGGAGCTAAGAAAACGCCTTTGAAATGTTTAGTTTGTATGATATAAAAAAAATCATATATGTCTAATATATGATTTTTTTTTATAGTAAGTTTGAAAAGGGTTTTTATTGAACTTCTTGCTGGCTTCTTCTCAGTAAAAGCGACCTTCCAAACCTATAGACATGATAGACACCTATAGATGGAGTATAAACATGTCACTCTGTCGATTTACATATACTATGCTCACTGTCTGTGGTTGATCACATGCAATCCAAACGATGTGAGTCCAAACGCACCTATTTTATTTTAGCAGTTCTACTAACTTTACGATCAAGAGAACTCACTTTAGGCATAGTTTTATATCAAACTTAATAATGGTTTCATCAACTTTTCAAAGAGGTTGCACGTCCTCTGGTAGCTTCTCGTGACAAGCGAGTTGGGGCTCTCGCTCAGAGAATCAGCGTTGCCATTCAACGTGGCAATGCTGCCAGCCTTCTTGGCACGATCCCGAGAGACACCGATTTGGGCCAAGTTTTCTACTTGTAATTAGTTTTAAGTACTGTTCCTTGTATATATAATTAAAAAAAGTAATAATGGTGGAGTTTTTTTTTCACAGTAAAACTCGTTGAGTGATGTTACTGCGGCTTAGGCAAACTTGTAAGGTCTCAATCATATAACCGGGCTCGGGCCCTTTATTTCATTAGCCACTTTGCTCAATAAAGTTTTAAAAAAGTATTCAGAGCCGTGGTGGCCTTGAGGTTTGAGCAGTCGCCTGCTACGCAAGCGACGCAAGTTTGAATCCCAGCGGGGCCTGTACCAATGAGTTTTTCTAAAAAAACTTATGTACAGTAATTTCACACCACGTGCTTTACGGCGAAGGAAAGCATCGTGAGGAAACCTCTATATTTTCTACTGAGAAGTAATTCAATGACGTATTTAAAGTGTCTGAGACGGCTATGGACTTACCGTCTGTCACGTTGGCACTTAATCATCTCCGGTGAAAAGTCGGTGTTGTTATTACAACACCTCTCCTATACCTATGTATGTATTCATGTCAAACCCTGGACGCAATTGAAAAAAAGACACAATATTACGTAGATAGAGTCTTTGTCATGCTCACGGCACCAGAATTCTCCAAGGCAATAAAATGTAAAGTTTTCCTGTGGAGTGTGCATTCTGCACAATGTCGGTAAGGTTTTCTCTAGGGGTCGCTAATCCACAAGGACAATGGCGCCCCCTTTAAATATGTAGGTTAAGTAACTCCCTTGCACGTTAACGTCGCATAATGAGCTCTTTTACTTACTGCGGCAGTGTGTTACGTAATTGTCTTTTACAAGTTCATTAATGGCTTGCTATGGATTATTTATCTTTTGTACCTACAATACATTCTGGAGTAAGTATGTAAAAATATAAATATGTAACATAAATGTAGAAAGAATGGAATCCATTTTATTGTTTATCAACTTATTAATAAACCTTATTCAAAAATTCATTTGAATTGACAAAACTGTGAGACGAAAATAGAATCGACGTGACGAGCTCTTAGAATTGTTTACGTATAATTTTATTATTCATCAATGGAAATTGAGCTTTAAAAATTTCCAAAATGCTTTTAACCAAAGAGCAACAAATGAAATAAAAATAATAACACCGTCCATCCAATGGAAAAGTAACAAGATCTGAATTTTTTACAAATTTCGTACCGATAAATCTACACGTTAAAATTCGGAAGTATTTTTTACACAGTCGTCCATTTTCATCAATCAAAAAGCGATATTGTCATCCGGCATTGAGTATGCCATCGTGAAATTGGGTAATTTTATAGGCGATACAATATGCGCGAGTGATATTTTCATATTCATATATTTATTGCATTTATGTTACCAAAATAATGTTAATAAATTTTTAATAAAATAGTTAATTACAATAGTATCCCAAGTAAATCTAACATAAACCGTGTTAGGGCACAGCAACGTGAGAGGCACTACTAGAACTAATTATATTAATATATTTATCAATAAGTATCTGATGTGTATAAAATTATTTACCACTAAGCAACAACGTAATATCTATTATTTTTTATATTATATTATAATAGATGTAATTATCTACGCCATACAAGGAGGCAGTACGACCGTATTTTATTCATTAGGTGATTTGACTGCAAGCAAGTTGATTTAATCGCTTTTAGGTCTAAAAAGACTCTAACTGCTTATAATTTACGCTTTTTGTGTCATATTATAAAAAAACTGACAGTTTTTTTTGGATTGGTTACAAGAGAGAACCTCAGAGGAATCCAATAGGTTCCTCCACATATTTTTAACAATTTACAAGAGTTTTTCTCAACAATTACTTGACATTGGCGAAATAGCTGTACTCAAGCTTATCGCTATTAAATAAATAAAAGAAAGAAGGAAGAAAATTTATATTAAAATAAATGTGATTACGTATAATTGACGTGAGAATAAAACTGAGAATATGAAATATAATTCGAAGCTAAAAGGCTATATGGCAAAATCCAATTAAGACTACAACTTTAAGTTAACTTAAAGGCCGTGGTGGCCTTGAGGTTTAAGCAGTCGCCTGCTATGCAAGCGACGCAAGTTCGAATCCCAGCGGGGCCTGTACCAATGAGTTTTTCTAAAAAAACTTATGCACATTGATTTCACACCACGCGCTTTACGGTGAAGGAAACATCGTGAGGAAACCTGCATATTTTTGAGAAGTAATTCAATGACGAATGTCTGAGACGACGCTAGACTCACCATCTGTCGCGTTGGTACTTAATCATCTTCGGTGAAAGGTGGGTGTTGTGATTACAACACCTCTGCCTACCCCTTCGGGGAATACAGCCGTGAGCATATGTATGTATGTATGTATGCACCAAGACTTTACTGATACAAAATAATACAGTCGAATTGAGAAAAGAAATCGTGTTCCGAAAGCTGGCAACAAAACTGACGACCCGACTTGGGCTGCCTACTACTCCGGGACCGATCCTATTCACTATAGAAATAAACTATTTACTTGTATTTCTATTGTAAGGTTTAAGTTAATAATTAAGTATAATATAATAACATAATTGTACAAGAGTAATTAATAAAAGTATCACCAGTATTTAGAATGGAATTTCAGGTTTAAAGCGTACGTAATCTGGTTAGCACTACGCGGAGAAAGCAGTTATTTGTTTTATAAAGGTCATGCCACTGGCTCTAAAATTACCCACGACGATACACGAACGAGTAATAAGGTCAAATATAAATAGGTATATTTTAATATACAGGGAAACACGTACCCATATCTCATGGGAGGCGGAAAAATTAAACGAAAATCGCGCACATTTTTCACGTGCTTGTACAGTTGCGAGCGCTGAAATGGCTACATTCTAATATAATGACATTTTTTTATTCACTTGGGTATTTATACTCTGAAGGAGTAGGCGGAGATGTTACAAAATCCACTTTTCACCAAAGTCACCTGAGTCCAACCACTGCACTGCACTAATAAATATGATATATCTTTGATTTCTTATCTGACATACTTAATTAGATAGGTGTTATTAAGGATGAATGAAGCTTATTGAGTACCGATTTCTCACTTTATGGGTGCTTCTCAGATGGTAGATTTATTTCCGAAAAGGTGGTAATTTTTAGACGTTCATTGAGTGTCTTTCCATGCCCTGATTTTTGATTTTTATAAATAATATTAATTTTAGGTTTCGCCATTACTCGCAATTACGTGGAATTTGCCAAAATAAATCCTTATGAGTCGTCTCGTCGTTTACAATTTCCGAGCAAACTGAGTCAAGCTGGTTTATTTGGTTCACAGAATTTGCGGTGTGAAACAGCGTTCGTTATAATTGCGTTGAATGTATTTCTACATAATATTTGCACGATGGACTAGCTAGTGACTAGTTGAATACCTGAGTTCTATTTTACGTAATTAACTGGGTGTGAATTGTTCTGGGCAAACCGGGGAAGACATGTTTGCCACTTAGATCTACTGGACTAAAGTTACCACCTCATCGGATACCGAGGCAGATGTCCCCTAATTGCCGAGCAAATTGGAAAATGGGTAGATCGGTCTTAGCCCACTCAGCACTAAAAAGTGAAAAAATATTTTCTTTTGTATTATGGTTGTTATTGAAATTTCTAAATATATAAATCTAAAAATACATATCATCATCTCCCTGGCCTTATCCCATACACTGTTGGGGTCGGAATTTGATTCAACCTGATGCGGCTGATCACCTGATTTTTATACGAAGCGGCTGCCTTCTGACCTTCGCAACCCCGTTTAACGAAGAAAATCTATGATCTGGGTTAAACCAATAGTCAGACTATTTTAGGCCTCTGACCGACCTATAACGACTGCCAAAGATGATTAATTGGCCACTGGGACCGACGGGTTGACGTGCTCTCCGAGGCACGGAAGGTACTCGGGCGGTCACCCATCCAATTACTGGCTAGGGGTAGGGTTGCTTAACTTCGCTGATCGAATGATATGCGCAATAGCAACTGTGCCACGAGCTCCTCTGAAACCTGAAAATTCATATACTGCGTTCTAAATCCCTGGATGTAAAACAAGACCTACTCCAAATAAATTTATAGTTACAAAATGGTTTCTAACTATTCCGATGAATATAACAACGTGAACTAGTTAAAACGTTATTTAAACTAACGCGATCAAATTTACGATGGGTTAAACATTTATAGTCCCAGTGATCTTCCTGACGAAATTACTTTTTTTATAGTCATAAATCTAACTATTGTTGTTGGCAGCATTTCATAAAAATGTAGGGCTATAAAATTGCCGTTACATTTGGTGAGTTTTGGGCCAAAGGAAACAATTTGAAACTTCAGGCAAGAAATAGAATGATATGCAGCAGATTCTTACTATAAGCCTAGTGTCCTTAGCTGGCGATAATTTTGTCCATGTGTATATGCATAAGTGCCTTTTAATAAATAATTTTAATGTTAATATATTTCAAGAGCCGTGACGGCTTTGGAGGCCTGCTCGCAAGCGACGCAAGTTCAAATCCAAGCGGGCCTGCACCAATGAGTTTTTCTAAAAAACTTATGTAGATTTCACACCACGTGCTTTACGGTGAAAGAAAACATCGTGAGGAATCCTGCATATGCCTGAGAAGTAATTCAGATACGTATGTATAGTGCCTTAGACGGCCATGGACTCGCCCTCTGTCGCATTGGTACTTAATCCTATTCGGTGAGTTGTGGGTGTTGTTGTTACAACACCTCTGCTTACCCCCTTCGAGGACCCTTCTGGGATGGGGTATATTTATTAATTTTATTTATATATATTTCAGTTTTATTTTCGTTTTAGTATTCATCATAGGATGTATGTGCGCTGCGCCCCAAACTATGGCCCACCTTATTTCGTGCCCTTCGTGCATCACTGTGCACGCGGGAGGATCTATTATGGCTGCCACCAATTATGGTGTTACAGCCAATTGTAGCCAAGTTAATGTCTATCATCGAAACGATTAGAAGTATTACTAATTTAGGTCAAGTAGACAAAATTAATAGAAATTCATTTTCATTTTCATCGACTTAAAAACAACAATAACGTCGGTCTAAATTGAATAAATAATTTTAATTTACACTCGTCTTATGTGAGATAAGAGATAAATATTGCGAATATACCTACATTGTGCAGTCGTCTTTTCGTTCGTGTTATTATAAATCTCATATAACTTGCACAGTCGGATAAAACACGTATTTATTTTACACATTATATTATTATGAAGAGTGTTTGTTGAATACGAGATGATGTGCTTACATTAAAATCGTTTAAACAACTGTTTAGTGAAGTCTAAATGATTTATTACGTAGTGTTGTGTGAAACCTTGTATTGTGTATAATTTACGTATATTTTACAACCAGTCAAGAATTCATAGCGTGTATTAAAACGAAATGATGGTGATTAATGCTGGGCAAAGCGTGAGGTTAGTTGTAAGATTCAATATTTGATAATATTAGATTTTAAATGTTTCTACATTACAGTTAAGAATTTGCGCTTTTCTAAAAATATGCTAACGCCATCCCAGAACACACACATGTGTAACAACAACACCCACATTTCACCGTATATGATTAAGTGCCAACGTGACAGAGGGTGAGTCCATCGCCGTCTCAGCCACTATACGTCTTTGAATTTTTTCTCAGGCATATGTAGGTGTCCTCACTATGTTTTCCTTCATTTTTTAGAAAAACTCATTAGTACAGGCCCCGCTCGGATAAGAACTTCTAAATAAAATGCTAATCAATAATATACTGAACACAATGATCGCTTTGTTGTGAAAAAAACACTGGAGATACGTCCTATGTTTTGATGTGGGAGATTTGAAAGAAAACTTTATTATAATCACGTGATATCTCAAACAAAAAACTTGACCTAAATTGGTAATCCTCGGGAACGTGTTGGTAACATTGCCACGCTGAATAGCAATGCTTATTCTCTGAGCCAGAAACGCCAGCCCACTTGTCACGAGAGGCCTTAGAGATTCAACCGCAAACGCAGCAAATATCCTTGACCTTGGAAAGCATATTTCGGAAAATATTTGTCAAGGAAAATGATACAGGAAAATAATTCCTCAAGATGAAAATATTTTGCTGTCATTATTGCGAAGGAGCTCCCGTCCAAACACGCCTGCAACAATATTTTGCTTGCAATTTTAATCTGTTGGATGGTATTGTTGACTCCCGTTTTTTCAGCATTTTTCAGGATAGTAGCGAAGAAAAAGCGGAGATCAAAGATCACAGCTTAAACTCACGGCATCCCTGGGTCCCCTAAGGGTTCGGTAGAGGTGTTACAATACCTATTATTCATCTAAGATGATTAGGTACCAATAATTTTTACTGCATACGTCGGCGTCGGCATACTAATACCTATTACAAAGAATAAAGGTTTATTTGTTTGTTTGTAATTTAACATAGATGATATTGTTAATCGACTTTAAATAAAAATTACTAGTTTTATCACGAGTATTCTATCATCTGTCTGTCTTAATATATGTCTTGAGTATAACTATCGTATTGTCAAATTAGCGTAATTGATGTTATGTCGTGTTGATTTATGAATAAATAAATAAAAGAGGAAGCGATGGCACTGATCGAAGCTAGTACGAATTTGTATTTTCATCGCTTGCCCAGGTGCTGACTACTCAAACCTCTTTTCTATTATTTTGTTATTAGCTGTGCCCCGCGGTTTCTCCCGTATAGACTTAGTTCCATGCTATAACTTACGGAACCCTAATTTGTGTTTTAAACAATAGTAGCCTAAGTTACTCCTTGTGACTTTAGCTATCTACTCCTGTTAAAATCAGTCCAGCCGTGAACAAACAGACAGACAAACAAACGGACTTACAGAGAATAAAAAAAAAAAATTGTGTTTCAATGTCAGTACCGTGGATACTTTCATACGCATTTAGTGAAAAGCTGTTATTTTGTAATCACAAACAAGCACTTCAATTTTATTTATCTGTATATATAGATTTTGAAATCCCAAGCATGACCAATCACGGTTTGAGCAAATATTTATTGCACGGACAATTGCAACAAGCAGTAACTAACCAAATGTTGGTAATGTCGCACCGATATTTCGGCATTCACGGGCGAGGTGCCAAATCACGCCCAAGGTACGCCAGATGCTAGCCTGGGGCAAAACCATGAGCTCTTATTATGCAAGGGTAGTTCAGCTGTGCGACAGTGATAGATGTATACAAGTCATATGCATCGGTCTCCTACTAAGATTTAAACTATCATGGCAATAAGAGCTCATGGTAGGGCCCTTGGTATAATTATTGTAAGTTATAGTTAACCTTGCTCCTGCACTCAATTTCTTCTATATGGTGCACGTGTTAAAGTGTTAATTAATAATAATAATAATGATCTCCTACCGAATTTCGGTTACGGCGGCTAATCTTAACGAGAATTAGCCATGTACGCGGGAGATATTATAGTGCACAAGTGTGTGCGCAAACACAGGTGCACTCTTTATTGCCTCACTCTCATAGTCCGATGGGAGGCAATCCGACACGACCGGAGAGAGATCAGGCGTAGGGCCAACGGTGCAACGTGCTTTCCAAGACACGGGGATGGAAACACAGCCAACTTCCAAACTCCGGGCATTATATTGTGAATTTCTTGACCCAATATACATTTTTGACCCGACCCGGGAGCTCGTGATCGGCAGGCGAACGTACTAACCACTAGACCAACGACACAGTTAAATTGTGTTAATTATCTATACTAATATTAGGAAAGGATGGGACGGACTCAGACGGGAGGCTTCCAGCCTATTGAGTGATAACAAAATTAGACTATACCCCGGTTTGAGTCCAAATAACGCACCGGTCCGGTTTTTTTCCTGTTTTCTGTTTTTTTCAACTTTTTGATAACAACGTTTAGTGTTTTTCATTTGTCGGAAAAAGAAACCAAGCAAAATTCGGTTAACCGGGTACTATCGGTTAACGGATATTAATCTAACCAAAATCCACATTACGAGCATTGCGCAGAACTTAGCAATCAAGAGCAAACCGCAATCCTTCGCTGCTACAGATTTGTGGTCACCCACCATGTTGGTCATATTGGTATAGTCCCGCATAATTATCACATTGAACCCCGGTTTATTCAACATGTCAATGTCAAACAGAACATGTCAATTTAGAAGATAATGCTATCTATATGTACTTACATATAAAATTATTGATTGGAAGAGCCGTGGTGGGGTTTGGGCGACGCAAGTTCGAATCAGTTTTTCAAATAACTTATGTGCACTGATTTCACCCCACGTGCTTTACGGTGAAGGAAAATATCGTGAGGAAACCTGCATATGTCTGCGAAGTAATTAGAAGACGTATGTTGGTGTGATAGACTCACCACGTTGGCACTTAATTATCCATCGTGAAAATTAGGTATCGTTATTACAACACCTATTCCTACGCCTTTTGGGAATACAGGCGTGAGAATATGTATGTTTCTAATTTCCTAACTGTTATCCTGCTTGATTGTACAAACTGGGGTTAAAAACCTCGTGAAACTTTTAATAGATCCTATTTATTAAATGATTTGAATTGAATACAAAGCACTTATAACCGAAGGAAGTGTATGAAGAGATGCATGAATGTGGATGAAGCGAAAGAAGTCTGTAAGGATGGGATACAGGCGGGAACATATGTACATATGTATGTAAATACTTTAAGTGAAGGAAAACGATTAAGTAAACAAGACTTCTATAAAATACGCTTCACTTAATTTATTAAATTTTTTCCCGTAACTTACCAAGAAAACAATTGCCATCTTTTCAAAGTGAATCGAAATAATAAATTATTTTCACGTGAATATGTTTAACCGCGGTATTGAATATTACATTTTTATTCAAAACCGTCCTTGATAAATATTTAACTGACATTCCCATTATTTGTATCTCTTTCTACCTTTAAATACTTTCTTAAGGGCAACAGAGAAACAATATAAAAAGCTCGGCCTCTTAAGGGGGCGGTCGGTGAAAGCTTGTTTGTTCATAGTAACGTAATACGAATGTAATTGTATTTGTAATTTGAACACATTTCAGAACTTCTTTTCATAAACTCTTTAATAATATATTTACTAGGATGAATTTTATTAAGATACCTGTATATAATTTAATTCGATACTTTGGAGAAAAATATACTGTTTTAGTTGGAAATATGTGGAAAAAAAAATTCGGTTTTACCCTTGTTTTACCCGATGTTAATAATCATCTGATTTGACACAGAGCTACCTAGGTACCTGATATCCCTTTATGCCTTTTCTGCTATCCCTTTTACGCGCAAAATTGGTAATCTGGGTTAAACCAGTAATCAGACTTTCTTAAGCTTCCTACTGATCTGTAACGATGTTAACATACATACATACATATGCTCAAGCCTCTATTAGGCAGAGGCCTAGTCTAGTAGGCAGAGGTGTTGTAATCCCAACACCCACTTTTCACCGAAGATGATTAAGTGCGAACACGATAGATGGTGAGTCCATCGCCGTCTCAGACACTTTACATACGTCATTGAATTACTGCTCAGAAATATGCAGGTTTCCTCACGATGTTTTCCTTCACCGTAAAGCACGTGGTGTGAAATCACTGTACATAAGTTTTTTAGAAAAACTCATTGGTACAGGCCCCTGGGATTCGAACTTGCGTCGCTTGCGTAGCAGGCGACTCAATCCCCGAGGCCACTGCGGCTCTACTAACTATGTTACTACTACTACTAACGATGTTAAATATACTTAAATGTTGTAGAATTGATAAATATAAGTTTTGGTGCTTAGTTTGTATGGGAAAAAGAACCTCCACGGGCTCTTAAGTGCTCAGTATATGAATGTCATATTTCTTTTTTATCTTGGAAAGTCAGTTGCCTCCTTTTATTCCCGTACGTACGTGTTCTCAGTCCATTATTTATTCTGTGGCTCAACGTCGCGAATAACTCACGAAAATTTAAGTATTAACGCTACCGAGCTTATGCAAAAATTCTAAGCATTTTTAAGAATGTTTCACTTCGAGGTAATGTGCTTACATAACGTTTCTTGAATTCGTTATAGAATCCACTTGACAAGGTATTTGCCGCGGTGACAGAGTGGTTTGTGTAGTCATTTGGAAAACATGCAACGCTAGTTCTAATCTCACTCATCTCCCTGGTCGTATTACGATGCGGCTGATCGCCTGATTTTTATACGAAGCGACTGGCAATTCACCTTCGCAACCCCTTTAACGAGGATAATATGTGATCTTGGTTAAACCAGTTGTCAGACAATTTTAAGGCTACGACTGACCTATAACGATTGCCAAAGAAGATAACCGACGGACGGGACCTCATCATCTGTAGCAAATTAGTTTTCTAAACACTTTCCAGATCGAAATGATGCAACCCGTTGTTAATAATGACTATAGTCGTCGTAGAGCCGTGGTGGCCTTAAGGTTTGAGCAGTCGCCTGCTACGCAAGCGACGCAAGTTCGAATCCCAGCGAGGCCTGTACCAATGAGTTTTTCTAAAAAACTTATGTACAGTGATTTCACACCACGTGCTTTACGGTGAAGGAAAACATCGTGAGGAAACCTGCATATTTCTGAGAAGTAATTCAATGACGTATGTAAAGTGTCTGAGACGGCGATGGACTCACCATCTGTCACGTTGGCAATTAATCATCTTCGGTGAAAAGTGGGTGTTGTGATTACAACACCTCTGCCTACCCCTTCGGGGAATACAGGCGTGAGCATATGTATGTATTAGTATAGTCGTTTATAACACGTATATAGTTGTACATGTCCTAGAATATCTCTGAGATGTTCCCTTTGATCCTTAGAAAGCACAGTAAAAGTCAAAGACGGAATTTGCACCAACACCATTAAGTATACAAAAATGGTACCCCGGCTATGGCGACCAGTGCTGCTTCTGGTACAATATTTTCTGCGTTTGCGGTTGAAACTCTGGGCCTAGGAGCGCATCTGGTAAAGCCTCCCGTGACAAGCTATGAGGCTTTCGCTCAGATAATCAGCATTCAATCAACGTGGCAATACTGCCAGCCTTTTTGACACTATCCCGGGAAACACGGATTTGAGCCAAGTTTTCTATTTGTAATTAGTGTTATAAACTGTGGGCTGCTGCTATAACGATGATGTTTGGCCCCTGTTCCTTGTATATATAATTAAGTTCTTATTCAATTAATGTATTCTACCCTAAACAATAGCTTAAAACTTTCATAAAGGGAAAGGTTGAGCGTAGATAGAATGGTGCTAACTCAAATCGCTTTGCTCAATGGCTGGCATTCACGTCATACTTGTGAACAGGTGCTGCTTGTGGGGGCTGGTCATCTCAAGCTACGCATTTAGTTATAAGTAGATGTACTACATTTTTTGTTATGTTAATATTTATCGACATTTGTGCATTGGACCATTGTCCATGAGCTTACGTTTTTTAAATTATTTATTTTGTATTCTTTAAATTGTATAATATTTTTGAAAAGAGTAATTACTGAGCTTCTTGCCAGGTTCTTCTCAGTAAAAGCAACCTTCCGAACCTGGCGGCAGCATGTATAATCCTGTATAATTGTGTCATTCTGACGATTTGAAAGCGCTTTGTAAAAAGTCTAATCGAATAAAGATGCTTTTGACTTTGACTTTGTTTATTTTAAATTCCGGTTCAATATTTGGCCAATTCACGTAATAAAAACCAAAACGATAATACTATTCAGTCGTTGAAAACGTTACGTTAACGTCATTCGATTCGATTGGGTTCGTCCTATTGAACCACGGGAATTTGGATAGGACTTCGATCGAACAACGTGAATTGATATTTCGATTGTTTGTGAAACGACTGCCATCATTTTATAAAATCAAGATTACTTGATACTTATATTAGACCGGTAATGGTTTGTTAGATCCAGTATTCAACTAACCATTATTAAATGGAAAATGGAAATGATAATTATTATCAGTGCCGCCATTTACGCCATTAAAAGCTTCATTAGGTTTTATATCTAACCACAGAAATAAATGTGAATTAGGAGAAATATCCAAAACAAGTTCGTTTAATGAATGAAAACAGTAACGTATCGTGTTACACAAATAATTTGTAATACAATATCGTTCGTGCCTCGTGTTTCGTGGAAAACTTCCTTAGCCTTTTCCACGCATTGTTTGGGTCGGCTACTAATGGTTTCCTAGCCACTACAATCGAATCATTACAAATTATTTCATTAAAACATTCGTATGCATTTCGTTAAACACTTTTTATGACATTCAGAAACTCTAACACTAATTACATTTTCAAAGTTTCAAAGATTCAGGGAAAGCCGTGACGGTGGATAGTCAAAGTCAAAGTCAAAAATATCTTTATTCGATTAGACTTTTTACAAAGTACTTTCAAATCGTCAGAATGACATAATTACACAGGATTATACATACACCAGGTTCGGAAGGTTGCTTTTACTGAGAAGAGCCTGGCCAGAAACTCAGTAATTACTCTTTTTTAAAAATACAAAATAAATCACTTAAGAAACATAAGCCCATGGACACAGTTCCAATGCACAAATGTCGATAAAAATTTACATAAGGAAAAAATAATAGTTCTACTTATATCTAAATGCGAAGCTTGAAATGACCAGCCCCCACAAGCAGCACCTGTTCACAAGTATGACGCGAATGACAGCCATCTATACATCTATTCATGCAGATAAATTAAATTGAAGTGTCTGTTTGTAATTCCAAAATTACATATGAAAGTGTACACGGTAAGATAGGAAAACCAATTTTTAAATGTTTTTTATGTCTGACTGTCCGTCTGTCTGTCATTCTGTTTGTTCCGGGTAATGTCTGAAACGGCTGGACCGACTTTAACGAGACTTTTACAAAGAGTAACAAACGGGCTACCCATAAAATTAAGTCTACGCGGGTATAACCGCGGGCACAGATAGTTAAAAATATAACAGCAGCGGTTAAGAATAGAATGACATTCCATTGATATACAGTAGTTGTTCAGGCTGCATTTTGTATTGTTCTGAAAACTGAACGAGAACCTCATGCAAAATTGGTTGCATTGTAAACTACCATTGTAGCCTTAAAAAACTCTCCAATAACACGCAAAAACTAAACGAGGTCGATCTAAAACTGGCAGAGCAATTTATATATATGTACGCCTGGTACCAACGTATTTCAACCGCTATTGCAAAGAGAGCCTGCGAATTTTCCAGTAGAAATTTGTTACAGATAAATTTTTAAAAACTTATAAAAACACCTTAATCTCTTGTTTTTTTTTATTTTGAAATATGTCAAAATTTTCTGCTCGTGAGTTAGTTTTAATAAAGTAGCGTTTTAATTAATCGTACGTTTTATATTGGTAAATAAAACAAAATATGTTCTTATGTATATATCCATCATAATACATGTAAAATTATCGTGTCAAGCCCTTTCGGAGTCTGATAAGTGTGTGTGTGTGTGTGTGAGTGTGTGTGCGAAAGAGTTTGTGTATGACATTATGACTGCGAACTAAGAATAGTCTCGGTTTATAAACTTGAGGGGAAACAGTGAGTCATCGAGTCGTAAATACATGAATATTCATCATCTGCCTGGCCTTATCCCATACATTGTTGGGGTCGGCACTTGATTCAACCCGATGCAGCTGATCACCTGATTTCTATACGAAGTGACTGCCATCTGACCTTCGCAACCCCTTTTTACGAGGAAAATCTGTGATCTGGATTAAACTAGTTGTCAGACTATTTTAGGCCTCCGACTGACTGGCCTGTAACGATTGCCAAAGATGATACATTGGCAACCGGGACCGACGGCTTAACGTGCTCTCCGAGGCACGGAGGAGACTCGGGCGGTCACCCATCCAAATACTGACTAGGGCTAGGGTTGCTCAACTTCACTGATCGAATGATATGCGCAATAGCAACTGTGCCACGAGCTCCTCATGCACGATCACATGAATTAACAAAATAATAGCCAATAATGGTACAGACGGTGAGTTTAATTATGTGTGAATAATTGGCTCCATAATGTATAAACTTATTACCGTATTTCCAAACTGCGTTAGTCATGACATGAATACGGGGGCCAAGTATGATTTTAGGCGTATTAAGAACTAGCTGTACCCCGCGGTTTTACCCTTGTAGAGCTAATTTAATGGGTGACCCGAGGAAACCTAATGTTTTTTTTAAATAAAAATAGACAAAGTTTCTCCAGTGAAAGTCACGTTAAAATCAGTCCAGCCGTTTCGAAGATTACCCGGAAGAAACAGGCAGACAGATTTGCTTCGCCTGCTTAGTAGGCGACTGCTCAAAACGCCAAGGCCACCACGGCTCAATATTAATCATTTAAAAAAAATTCAACATTTTAATGAAATTCACAAAAAATTGCAGTATTATTTTATATATTCTTGATGTGGGTACCTAATAAATTTATATGTACTACCAACCGAAGCTCTGCACCGAAAATGTTGGCCTAAGAAGTCTACACTAGACCCTTGATGTACGTATATGTATACACGATAAGGGTATCCACGTACCTACGTATATTCATTATATTTATAGGTAAATTAAATGGAAGAGAAGAAGACATTGCGCTGACCCCAAAGAACATGGGAAAAGGGCAGGAGGATGATGGTATAGGGAAATTAAATGTATAGTTGGGCATAATTAGATCTAACGTTTGAAATTCGAAGTTGTACCTCCCAGTTTATACAGGCTGTGGTTTTGCATTGATGCCACATTTACGTTGAATAGAAGATTAATCAACCATCAAAGATTCTTTAACAAAATTACGTCTATATTTTTGTATGATTGATTTATGTTCGATTCAATGAATAAATCAACCTTCGTAAATATAGAACCAATGCAAAACCACAGCCTGTATACTGAGCCCGTAGGCAAGGGAAGGCGTGAAGTGACAACATGTTTTCCTAAAAATAATGGAAAGGAATTTGAAAGTTTCATGCTTAGCAAGAATAATTTATAATTAGTTATTTGAACACACGCCAGGTGTACAAATACTTTAGAAATTTTACGACTTAAAAGCTCGAATTAACTCTCACGTTTAGATTCAATCCTATGTTGGTTTTTGTACCTGCTTTGAAGGAGACGAATCAAGTTTAAATTAATCAGCGAATGAAGAGGCTATATTTAGAACCACTTGACTTCACCTTATTTTATTATTTTATCATTCCCTTTCCGAATATAAGTATATTATCTTTACTTTGGAGGAGTACTTAGAAAACAATTAAGCTTCTTTATATTTCGAAATAGTACGTATCCTCAATAGTACGTATATCAAATAATAATTGGGCTTACATTCATGAGATATTATATTGTAACGATTAAAAATTGTAAAAGGTATTTGTGAAAAGAGTATTTGTTGAGTTTCTTGCCGGGTTCTTCTCAACAAAAACAACCTTCCAAACCCGGTGGTAGAATTGTGAAAACATTGTGAAAAGTTCAATCAACACGCCTGTATTCTGTATTCACTTTACGTCATTGAATTAATTCTCAGAAATATGCAGGTTTCCTCACGATGTTTTCCTGCTCCGTAAAGCACGTGGTGTGAAATCACTGTACATAAGTTTTTTAGAAAATCTCACTGGTACAAGCCCTGCTGGGATTCGAACTGACGTCGCTTGCGTAGCAGGTGACAGCTCAAACCTCAAGGCCACCACGGCTGTTCAATCAAATAAAGATAATTTTGATTTTGAATCATTTTCCAGCTACAATAATTAACATAATAAAACTTATGGTAATTATATTTTGTCTGCAGGTCACACAGTATCTTCGCCATGACGAGTGACAGCGCACTCAACTCTCAACGGTATGTACTTTGGATTACGTATTATATTCCCATATCAGACAATATGTCTCTCTGTCAGACAGTGCAACAGAAATCAATGTAACTGCTCCCATTAACGATTAACGATTTGGTACAAGATGATAAAAAGTATAAGACACATTGTAAGCGTCTCGTTTTTATATTATGGAAAAAAAATCTGGCTGACAGCAATGTGTACTGTTCGTATAGAAATGGTTAAATACCAGAATATTCAGGGATTGCGTCTGTATATTGGATTGAATATCTTACCAGTGTAAGCTATTCCACATTTCATCGACTCTGTTGTTACAACTGTAAAAAAATATATTGTTAGGTACTTATATCTTGTCGTATGAACTGTATCAAACGTTGATAAACGTTGAAAAAGAAACGTTGGGCGAGTAGCAGAGTGAAAATCTTATCCATTTTGAGTTTTGTCAAGTCGTTAATCGTTGGCCGAATGGACAATAGACATGTAAGCCGAGTTGACGAATTACTCAAAAGCAGCTTACGTTTTCTTAAATCTGTAAATGCTCTTCTCATTTAACAACCCACAAGACTTCACCACCCATTAATAATATAGATCTAGACTCACTCAATCTTTGTCACGTTGGCACTTAATCATATTCGCTGGGTGTTGTTGTTACAACACCTCTGCTTACCCCTTCGGGAACCCTTCTAGGATGGCGTGAGCGTAATATAGTTCTAGAAGGCACTCAAACATAGGTAATAATCACTCCTGTTTTTTCATATCCAAAGGGTGTTCAAGAAATCTTCACCAAACAACAAATTGACGCTGTACCTGGCGTCTAGAGACCTGGTGGTGGAAAATGGCTCCATCGACATGATTCAGGGTGTGCTCCACGTGGAGTCAGAGTACTTGGAGAACAAGAAACTGTATGGACAAGTTACACTCACATTCAGGTTAGTTATATACACATTATCATAAAAAAACAGTGTTTAAATGTACATGGGCTATAAGGGAAACATCCTCTAAGGTTTTATTTGTAAGTTTCAAATTATGGGACATAAAAGTCAATATATTTCGATTGCGTTGGCTTATGGCCGCTTTCAATATTGTATCCATCTGTAATTTAGGTTACTAAAGCTAAACAAATCTATATTTTTGTCCTTACCTACTTTCAGACCAATAACTTATCTCTAGTTAACGTTTATAGCAATCCTGTAAACGTTGAACAATGGATCATTGAAAACGGCCTTAAAAGTATGTCTTTACTTGTGGAGTCGAGACGTCAGTTTTTCAACGGCAATGTTGTCTCTCAATACAATTTTTTACGGAACCCTTGACTTGGCTTTTTTTCAGAAGAACATTATGCCGTAGACATTATTACTTAAATGTATGAAGCGATGGCCTTGGTTGCCTTGAGGTTTGAGCAGTCGCCTGATACGCAAGCGACGCAAGTTCGAATCCCAGCGGGGTCTGTACCAATGAGTTTTTCTAAAAAACTTATGTACAGTGATTTCACACCACGTGCTTTGGTGAAGGAAAACATCGTGAGTAAACCTGCATATTTCTCAAAAGTAATCCAATGACGTATGTAAAGTGTCTGAGACGGCGATGGACTCACCATCTGTTACGTTGGCACTTAATCATTTTCGGTGAAAAGTGGGTGTTGTGATTACAATACCTCTGCCTACCCCTTCGGGGAATACAGGCGTGAGCATATGTATGTATTAAGCGATGAGCGTGGACGAAATATGAGATGTTGTAACAATCGTAGCATGTGGCTGACACATCATGAACACAAAATTTCTCCTATTTCGGTCTCAATTTCCTTTAGTATTTAGCTTTAGCTTAAGAAGTCCATGTCAAACAAAGAATCTGTGTGTCTGCAACAGATAACACTAATTTACGTTCTAATCTATTCCTAATCCCTAACAAGAATTACAAATGTATTCGCTGAAAGCCCTACATTAGACGTCTCAAGGTTCCAGATAAAGGAATGCTTAGGCTTTACGATAACCACAAACAGATCCTTAATGACTGGCTTTCAATGGATAAAGCAATAAATTTACTTTGGCTCTCATCCTTGTTAGATATACGTTCGAGTAAAAATAATCTTGGCATTAACTCTAGAAAGCCTGGCATTAAATCAGTTAGTGCTTTGTCGGGATAAGTTGGGTATCACTATACTTCTGGATCTATATTTCCTTTTAGGATAGTAATTTATATGGGCTAACGATTTGCTTGGGCCATGAAGCTGGTATTGACATTTAATTGTCAATGTCTATTATCAACAGACAAATTTGTAAATTAAGCTTTTATCTAGGATGTAAATGGGAATGCGAATTGGAAAAAAAACTAAAAGAAAAGCAAAGGCGGATATTGGATACAGTATTTATGTTTAAAAGATTTGAGAAAAAAGCTGTGGTGGCCTTGAGGTTTGAGCAGTCGCCTGCTACGCAAGCGACGCAAGTTCGAATCCCAGCGGGGCCTGTACCAATGAGTTTTTCTAAAAAACTTATGTGCAGTGATTTCATACCACGTGCTTTACGGTGAAGGAAAACATCGTGAGGAAACCTGCATATTTCTGAGAAGTAATTCTATGACGTATGTAAAGTGTCTGAGACGGCGATGGACTCACCATCTGTCACGTTGGCACTTAATCATCTTCGGTGAAAAGTGGGTGTTGTGATTACAACACCTCTGCCTACTCCTTCGGGGAATACAGGCTCTAACCTCAAGGCCACCACGGCTCTATTATAATTATTTCTTGGGGCAAAATACGTTTTGTCAACGGTCTTCGAGAATCTATCGTTACACTTAGGTTTGTATGGTAACCGAGCCCTATTTAAAAATGGATCATCATCTCCCTGGCCTTATCCTATACATTGTTGGGGTCTGCACTTGGTTCAACACGATGCGGCTGATCACTTGATTTTTATATGAAGCCACTGCCATCTGACCTTCACAACCCCATTGACAAGGAAAATCTATGATCTGGGCTAAGCCAGTTGTCAGACTATTTTTGACCTCTGACTGACCCGTAATGATTGCCAAAGTAGACGGCGTAACGTGCTCTCCGAGGCACGGAGGGGACTCGGGTGGTCACCCATTCAATTACTGGCTAGGGTTAGGTTTGCTTAACTTCGCTGATCGAATGATATGCGCAATAGCAACTGTGCCACGAGCTCCTCTTTAAAAATTGATATTACACGTATTATTTCCTTTCATTATTTTATCCTATCATTCTATTGACATCAGGGGCCCAACCATGAGCTCTTATTCAAATAATATTTCAGCTGTGCGACAGTGATAGATGTATACACGTCATATACAAAGTATACAACCGTATCTACCAATATATTTATTTTACTTTTTTTTAATTTTTTTCACGTTACAAAAACCAATACATCTTATTAAACACATCCCTTATGCATTCATTTAGCAATTGCTTGCAATCTTTTCTTTGAATCATGAACATTCCTCTTCCATCATAAATCTCTATTTATGGCAAGCCAACGTGTTCGCAGTTTACGCAAACTTTTTGAATTATGTGCAAAAATTAGGAGCTGAGTGAGACTGAATTTATGTACAATATTATCTTTCACACCGAAGTTGCTAACTTGTTCGGATATAGGTATTTATCCAGTCTAGGATTACTGTAGGACTTATCGACTATACCAAAAAAATGGGGTCGGTAAGTTGGGGTCGTATTATGGTCTAATCCGGTAAAACCTTTTCCAGACATACCGAAATATTTCAGAATAACACTGTTACTTCTGCCAAGGTCAGCCTTCGCCCCTTAATTAAACAGAAATGCTTTATGGTGCCCATTTATATTAATTTAGTGGCGACCGGCCGTTTTGTTCCCTAATGGATTTTGTAACAAATCAACGTATCTATATTTAGGAAGCGGGCTTTTGCTTAGATTATTTTGATCGAGTACAGATATTTTTACCTACCAAATAAATAAATGTAGTTTTGGGGACTGTGTTAGCCAATAAAATTACAGCGTCATATCCCATGACCACTCAATAGTGATCGACTAAGAAGAGAGTTTAGATGAATATCCAATAGGCAAAGAATTCCTATTCGCAGGAGATGAAGTAAAACGACGTGGCGAACTTCTTACCTGCGTCATTTATGGCATGCAAGAAGGCCAGGACCTATTTTGCTGCTAGCCTTCTACATTTAAAAATAAGAATATGTTTTAAATTTTAAATAGTTTCCATCTTCTTTTGTTTTTCTTCACTTTATTGTTAATGCTCTTAAAAACGTATTGATATTGAAACTTATCCTATTATTGTTTAGTATTGGTTGGTTGTATTATATTTTGTAAATATAATATTGCATATCATCATTTTTATTGTTTGGAAGAACGGGGCTGCACTATCTACAACAAGTTATTGATTAAATCATTCATGTCTTAATACGCCCTGCTTAAAGATTTTACGATCATAGCATGGCTCCATTACTTATAAGGTAGATAGACAAGTTTCATATCGGTGTTGGTCACGTTAATATGGTGCACTAAACTCAAGATTTAAATAAAAATATATCTAATTATATACCTCCAATTATGCTTAAAGGTTAATGCAATTAGCCAAATTTATGGGTATAAGGTTAATCAATGATCCCGGAGGAAGATTATTCAATGGACCTCCATTTGGAACAGATGAGGGGCCCTTTTTAAATGCTCCTTCCTTATCTACCTAATTGCTTGGTTTGTTTGCGTTTATTTTGGGATTCTGGGGACACTCAACTGGGACTAAAATGTAGCTTATCTCATGTTTAACGTTTAAACGGTGGAACGATTTCAAAATTAATCATTTAAATCAGTGTATTCCATCTATTTGTTTTAAATGTAAAAATAAGACCTTCTTTCATACTGTACAGGGTTTAAACTTGTTAGGTGTAAATGGCACAGGGCAAATATAAAAATCCTTTATTATTCAAAAGAAAAGTGTGGGGTAGTTTTGTTTTTAGAATGTAATTTTACAGCTAAAATAGGCATTGTATTATTTTCCACATATCATCCAATAATGACCCTGCCAATCAAGCGACCTGTGCCATCTTCTCCGAAAAGTCTATACTCTGTATGCACAATATAGAAGTATAAACTCCATAACGATTCTAATATTCTTTTTCTGTATGTAATCTATTATATACACTATCCACTCGCGACTCCGAACAGGATTTGAGTTATCTTTATATTTTGGACAATCCACACAACAAAAACTTTAACCCATAAGTTATGTATATTGTAAAGTTTCATTAAAATCCATTCAGTAATTCTTGCTTGGAAGAGTAACATCAATACATCAAAACACACAAACTTTCACGTTTAATATTATTAGATACGTATTTTTATTATATACAAGTATGTTTTGTTGCAGGTATGGCAGAGAAGATGAGGAAGTGATGGGGTTGAAGTTCTGCAATGAAGCCATCATGAGCCTCGCTCAGATCTGGCCTCTGCACTGTAACCATGACAAGGAACCTAACACACCACTTCAGGTAAGATTATAATCTACCCTCAATGCGTCTTCTCAGAAGGATAGTTTCCGAGCCGGTGGTAATTAATCTGACATTCATAACTGCTCAATTTGAATTATATCATTTGATCACTGCTTCGTGGATCTTGTATTTGAGAGCGCTACTACGTAACACAGGGTCTTGGGTTAGATCCCTTGGTCTTGCTGGGTTATTGGGTTTTACCATCTGTTACTTCCCTATAGTATCCTGGAGTCTGGTTTACTGCTCGGTTAGTGGTAACAGGCTCGCCTCCTTAAATATAACTGTCGATATCTGTCAAGTATTTTTTTTTAACAAGGATCAGTTCTAAAAACTAATTACAAGTAGAAAACTTGGCCCAATCGGTGTCTCTCGGGATCGTGCCAAGAAGGCTGGCAGCATTGCCACGTTGAATAGCAATGCTGATTCTCTGACTGAGAAAAGCCCCAGCCCGCTTGTCACGAGAAGCTTCTACCAGACGACGTGCAACCTCTTTGAAAAGTTGATGAGCATATTGTTTTTCCGCAAATGAAATTATTTTAAGCTTCCTCCTTTTAAGCGGACGTCACGCGATTTCACGCGCGTAGTTCCAGTTCCCATAGGAGTACGGGGTTGAAATTAGCCTATATTAATCAGTGATAATGTAGCATTCAAATGGTGAAACAATTTTTTAAATCGGTCCAGTACTTTTCGAGCCAATTCGTTACAAACATCCTGTTGATGGTAAAATATCGCACTAGAACTACGAAGATTTTATCTAATCAAGATACTGGCTAATTTATTCAATAAACTTATTCCTGAGGTTATTTCATAATTTAACAAAATCCATGACTATTCGTGTCACAGTCAATTACGAGGTTAAAGAAAGTAATTATGAAACTAGTCTTCAAAGTTTTGGCAATTCGTTATAAATTTTGACAGATGTCATTTTATATTTTGTTACGAAATCCGTATACATTTCACCTCTTCTTGAGAAAACACCGTACTTACAAAGTTATTATTATGCTCGATTGTCAATCATATTCTAAACTAATATTATAAAGAGGAAAGATTAGATTGGTTTTTTGTTTATTTGTTTGCATTGAATAGGCTTCGAAACTACTTAACCGATTTGAAAAATTATTTCACTGTTGAAAACTACACTATCTCCGGTGAACATAGGCTACCTATTTTATCCCCGTATTCCGCGGGAACGACCGCTAATTAAGTATAAAGATGGCATATCATCATTGGTTTAAGCAGCGCGTATAAAGAACTTCTTAGCTTTGATATTTACGTTTTCAAAATGGACCGTCAAAGCTCAGAAGCTATACATAATATGCCTACGGTCTGTTTAAACATCAGCAGGCTCTCAGATCTTCACCCATGGACATGTTGTGCCCGGGGCATATTAGGGATGGTTATTCGTAAAATATTTTAACTGAATGATTTTTGGTGTTGTCGCTATTTTCGCAAATGTATTTTTTATTAGTCCTAGCTGTGCCCCGCGGCTTCACCTGCGCAGATAATATCATGGGTGACCCGAGGAACCCTAATGTCTGTTTTAAATTAAAGTAGCCTAAGTTACTTATTGTAAAATTAGTTATCTGCCAGTGAAATACATACATACATATGCTCATGCCTGTATTCCCCGAAGGGGTAGGCAGAGGTGTTGTAATCACAACACCCACTTTTCACCGAAGATGATTAAGTGCCAACGTGACAGATGGTGGGTCCATCGCCGTCTCAGACACTTTACATACGTCATTGAATTACTTCTCAGAAATATGCAGGTTTCCTCACGATGTTTTCCTTCACCGTAAAGCACGTGGTGTGAAATCACTGTACATAAGTTGTTATAGAAAAACTCATTGGTACAGGCCCCGCTGGGATTCGAACTTGCGTCGCTTGCGTAGCAGGCGACTGCTCAAACCTCAATGCCACCCCGTGGTGGCACTCAGTGAAAGTACCGATGAAATCAGTCTAGCCGCTTCAGAGATTAGCCGGAGCAAACAGACAGACAGAATATTAAAAAAAAAAAAAATTTTATGTCAGTACCGTATACACTATAATATGCATTAAGTGAAAAGCTGACATTTTGGAATTAAAACTTCAATATTATTTATCTGTAGATGCGAAATTGAACGTATGAATTAAGTAAAAAGCAGATATTTTGACATCACAAACAAACTTGAATTCTTTGAGATCGCCTGTCAGTTATTCACGAGCCGATGTTCTAAGCAAACCTTTCCAACAACAACATCAAACCCGCAGGGAGTACAATGATTAATCTTTATGTGTCCATTCTGTGCCTTAAACCCTTAAACGGAGGGTTAACAGGCTTTACGGGGTTTTAAAGTAAGCCATGTGGGACAACCATGGCAGTTTTATAGCGGCCTTCGTTTAACTCCGTGTTACCTTCACTTAACTCCGGTTTATCCGAGGTTTACCACCTGAATCTAGGGCAATGGCTGTTTAATTGTCGGTGCTCGGTCAGCATTTGTTTTATTTAATTGTGGAACTGGACTGATTGTTGACATAGCCTATGGAGGTATGTATATATGGATAGACAACACTTTAATAATACTTTATACTTTAAACAAGGATAATAGAGCCGTGGTGGCCTCGGGGTTTGAGCAGTCGCCTGCTATGCAAGCGACGCAAGTTCGAATCCCAGCGGGGCCTGTACCAATGGGTTTTTCTAAAGAAAAAACTCATGTACAGTGATTTCACACCATGTCCTTTACGGTGAAGGAAAACATCGTGAGGAAACCTGCATATGTCTGAGAAGTAATTCAAGGACGTATGTATTGTGCCTGAGACGGCGATAGACTCACCATCTGTCACGTTGGCACTCAATCAAATTCACCTCTGCCTACCCCTTCGAGGAATACAGGCGTGAGCATATGTATGTACAAGGATAATTTTTCATCTGCAGGATGCATTAATAAAACGCCTGGGAGCCAATGCCTACCCATTCCACCTGGAGTTGACACCACTAGCGCCACCTAGCGTACAACTGGTACCAGCCAAGCAGTACCACGGGGCACCGATTGGCACCTCCTATGACGTACGAGCATATATCGGTGAGTAACATGTAGCCATCAGGGCTTCTCATCATTTCTCTGGCCTTATCCCATACATTGTAGGGGTCTGCACTTGATGCAACTCGACGTAGAAGCGAGTGCCATTTGACCTTCGTAACCCATTTCAGGAGGAAATCGGTAATCTGGGTTAGACCAGTTGTTATATATACACTTAGGCTTCCGACTATCCTAAATTGACAACCGGGACCGACGGCATAACGTTTTCTAAGTTTTAATTAAGTCTATCTGGCTATCCACTCGTAATTGAAAAGATGCATGAATGTGGATGAACCGAAAGAAGTATGTAATTCTACTGCGTATGTTATTCCCTCTGCACCATACAGACAGACAGACTCAAAAAATATTAATGCGCATTTAAGGTTAGCACTCAAAACTCGTGGCAGCACTTCTAACAAGGAAGATGGCAGCCAGCCAGATGTTTTTTTTATTTTTATTATCAGATATATAAATGAAGTCATTATATTGGTTCTAAACAAATACATCACCTCATCTCTGATGGAAGCACTCTAACTTTTACTCTTGCCCGTTTAGCGGATCGGCCGGATGAGAAAGTGTCTCGCCGCAACACAGTTCGGATGGGCATCAGGGTTCTGCAAGGTCCTGGGCGACCTTCCCTCCCAGTCCTGCCTCCAGTGTCACCACATCACACCTTCAGTGCCCTTGCTCATCATAACGTGCTCAGGTGAGTATCTTGCATCTGCTGGATTATTTAATACGAATGATCTGGGACGTAAATAAGGTAAAGGCACCAGTCATGGACAGTATAAGCGATTTTTTCTCATATTTGCACTGTAATTGCTTTATTTTTTGACATACATTCTAAGAGATTTGAAGGTAAATTAAAAGCTCTTTTCTCAATCAGTATTTAATGTTTAATTTAAGTTTAATACTTAGTACAATAAAATAATATAAATAAACAACACTTCTACTTAGACACCAGTAATGGACAGTAAAAATCCAGTGCTGTGTTTTACGGCTAAAATGATAATTTATAGTATGGGTTATATTGTAAAATTAATGCATTTCTATTGATAAATCATTAAATAATAATAATTTCAACAACCACGATACACCAAACACAAAATAAGATGATGAGTTTACCTTGCATCGCGATTCTAGTAAGAAATTACGATTCCCGACACCAAATGACACCGCGAAACTTACAACCGTTATGGCCGCAATCAAAATGGGTGTCAGTAGTCAAAAACAGTTGTTATGACAGCTAAAATACTGGCACAACTGATCGGTATTGGCATTTGAAAAAAAAATACTGCGCTATTGCTTAATTTTGGTAGAAAAAACAAAAAATGTCCATCGCTGGTCCGCGCCCAACATAGGTGCCGTTACCTTAATTTATTCAGTTTTGATCCTGGAGTTTTGACTTATGAAGTACGCTATAGTACGCTATAATTACCGCGATAGACTCGACGTGTTCTATAGAAATAGTTTATGGAATCAGAATGCAATCAATAAAATTTCTGGTGTATTTTCATTAAGTATTGTAAGTAGATGGAAATAAACTTGCGTACTGCTAGGCGAAGGAGCCTGAGTGTATTTTAAGATAAAACTTATAAGTCCACCGCACTATATGTATTTGCTAAAATAAATCACAAGTTACACTTTAATTTGGACTTCCAAATTCCCGGATAAGTAAATGATAAAATGGAGCTAAACCGCTCTTCACGGGGGCCAGAAAAATACTGCAATGAATTTAATTAACTCTGTGACGCTATGAAAAATGCAACTCAGTTAATTTGCACTTATAATATTTTATAGAATAATGGAAATGCTGTCGTTGCTCTCATTACTCAGAATCTAGGATGAAAACAGTAGTTAATTTAAGGAGATAAAATCCAATGCCATATTAGTCGTTCCTAAAATACGGTAAGGAATCCACTGTTACGTCGAAACATAATTATAGTCGGGTTCTATAACACCCCTGTATACCCCCTAAAGGGCCACGAAGCACGAAAATATGTCAATAATACAAATTCCATGAACGAAACTAATCGAGCCCAAACTATCCCTTAATGCTACCCTGATATCCGGACCCGATATTAGGAAGGGACAGCATAAATAATTTCACTTCAAATTCGTGTCCATGTTTAATCAATATTTCAACAGAATTAAGTACGATTATTATCGAACTAGTGATTTTACGATGAAGGAAAATGTTGTAAGGAAACCTGCATACGTCTTAGAAGTAATTCAAAGACGTATGTATAGTGCCTAAGACTAAAGGCGATAGATTCACGTTATGTCCCTCTATCAATTCATCATCTTCGTTGAAAAGTGGGTGTTGTTATTACACCATCTCTGCCCACACATTCGGGGAATTCAGGCGTGAGCATGTGCATTATTGTGAGAAATTATTGTAATTAAGCAATTTTAGAAAAAAATATTGGTACGAGCTGCTGGGATTCGCACTTGCGTCGCTTCTATAGCAGGTGACTGTTCAAACCCTACGGCCACTAAAACTTCTTATTTATAAAATTATTTACCAATTAAACATATTTATACTCAGGTTTGCTATTTTTTAAAAGGAAAAGAGTAATTACTGAGTTTCTTGCCAGGTTCTTCTCAGTAAAAGCAACCTTCCGAACTTGGCGGTAGCATAATCCTGTGTAATTGTGTCGTTCTAACGAATCGAAAGTACTTTGTTAAAAGTCAAATCTAATAGAAATATTTTGATTCCCTTCTCATTTTTGTGATGTTGTCTTAAATCATGTAAGGATTCATCTCCCAACTAACAGGACATTTCCCCATTTATAATATGAATATGGATGTGACCTTCGTGGAAATTCAGATGGACGCAACCCATTGCCCAGTAAGCCATGAATAATTCAGTTTGTCATACTTCATTGAATCCACATCAGTTTCATCAGGTGGTATCGTCAGAGGCTTTATGTTGGAACTTGAAAGCGGTGTCAACCCACCTATGGGTTATTTAATGTTCAATATTTAAGGCCTTAGGTTACAAAGAGAAAGGAAGACCTAAGAAACGATGGATGGATTGTGTGAAAGATGATATGGCTAGAATAGGAGTTAATACAGATATGACGGCTGATAGAGAGAAATGGAAGAGAAGAACACATTGCGCCGACCCCAAATAACATGGGAAAAGGGCCGGAGGACGATGATTTAAGGCCTTAGGTGTTTATTTAAGGATATATTTTGTTTTAATGGTTTACTTACATGTATAACTTACACAAAAATATATGCGCACACCTACTCAGTAGGTTCACGAAGCATTAGACAGAAATGTTACACCACCCATACACCGAAAATGATGAAGTTTCAAAATGCCAGTGGTCTATATATAGGTTTTTACGTGACGATATCGCCTGCGTATTTCCCTCTTTTTCTATGGGATTGTTCAAAAGCGTTCTAAATTTTAATAAACACCTGGGTCCTTACCATAAGCTCTTATTACCATGATAGTTTTACTGTTATTATGAGACAGATGTATTTGACGTGTATACGTCTATCAGTGTCACACAACTGTAATAACATTGCAATAAGAGCTCATGGTCAGGCCCCAGGTCGAGCGACGACGTTCAAAGGGGCCAAAACCTCAATTACTCAAAATTTGTAGCACAGGTGTGAAGGTTCAGAAAACCAGCTCTTCACTACATTTTCCTTCACTTTAGGGTCCGTGGTGTGACGTCACTGTACTTATGTTTTAAGAAAAACTAATATATTTAAATTGACGTGAACGCTAACTGTAGCTGTAAGTGTTTTTAGTGATCCTATTTCACAAAAAGCTAAGTTTTCCACTGTTTTGACTTTTGTACACTGGAACTGTGTCCATGGGCTTATATATATTTTTTATGATTGATATAGTATTACTCAAAGCTGTAAAATTATTTTTTAAAAGAGTAATTACTGAGTTTCTTGCCAGGTTCATCTCAGTAAAAGCAACCTTCCGAACCTAGCGGTAGCATGTATAATCCTATGTAATCGTGTCTTTCTGACGATTTGAAAGTACTTTGTAAAAAGTCTAATCGAATTAAGATATTTTTGAATTTGAATTTAAGTAGGTCTGAATAGTTTGTTTTGAACCAATCCTTCCAGTCCATTGCTCCATTTCCAACCGCCGCAACTTCATTTGTAAACCATTTGGGTCAATTCTCTCCATTGCCAACAAGCAGTGTTGTTTTGGAACTTTTAACCAATAGCATCGATTTACGTTGCCAATGAGATTGTGATCTTAAATTTGAAAGTGAAACTTTAGCTTTAAAATGCAGGTTTTTAGGACATGAAAATAGATTCAGACGATTTGAAAGTACTTTGTTAAAAGTACATATGCTCACGCCTGTATTCCCCGAAGGGGTAGGCAGAGTTGTTGTAATCACAACACCCACTTATACAATACATTTTGAGCTTTTTAGGTTACCCGCACCACAATTGTTTCAACCTGAATACGGTTGTTTATCCTGCAGCTTATCGCATTAGAAACGGAAATGTCTGTTTCGTGTCGCAATTGCTTTTTCTGTGATTATGAACATCAAAAGCAGTTTAAATTCAGTATTGTTACTAAGCTCAACGTATTGGAATTAATGGATTTTTTACACGCTTTATATTAGCTTCAGCTGTATGTATGCAACCGACCCCTTTGAGCTCGATTTTGTCCTACTTTGAACGATCGGATTTAATTCAAACTTTGCGCACCTGTCAAAGATCGATGACAATGCAATAATCCGAACAAAGCATCCGATTATCCTAATTAGATTCGCCAGGATTAATTAATTCCTTTCCGCATCCTTTGCATGCGAGTAAGATAGAGCTAGTGCGCGAACTACGCATGCGTGCAGTTCCAGACTTACTCTTTCGGGCATTCAGCTCACCACAACCTCATAGAGACTTTATTATTTCTGTTTTTTAGTTTCGTTTTCTATATAAAGCCTGTTTTCTAATTTTTTTAAACTATTTTTTAACTGTCAACTAAACTACTAACACTATGAAAAGTCGGGGAATATACACGGGGATGACTCGGATACCCCACGATACGAGGGACCGAAATTTTATTTCTGGACGTCAATGTTCCGGCCAACCAATGTATATTTAGTGAAAAGCTATAATTTTGCGCTTACAGACAGACACTTAATTTTTTTTATTTCTATAGATACCGCTTTCATGTTCTCTAATGGGAAAACTTTCTCTCCTACGGTGTTAGTTCGTAGCAAATAATATTATTGTCGTCTGTAAGACATTGCCTAGTGCGATAAGACCGCCATTTGTACCTATAATATGATATAATCCATATGTAACTAAATAATTTCTAAGGTTTACAATAAAGTTTTAATAAATAAATAAATATTCTTAGTGAGCTTTTATACAATTGACCCTAGTTACTAATATCATTCTCACTTCACCGTTACTCAACAACTCGAAACTGCATCACTGTGATCTACGATACCTTCTATCTACCACTATAGAGAAAGAAAACAAACACACAGACCACTAATTGGCTGACACTACCAATTACAGCAATTGCTGGTGATTTCGCGACGTACTTAAGGCACTAAATGAAAATGATACAGAAAGACGACCTTCAATGGTCGAGAATCTCCGAAACCACAATAGATTACGCCACATACTCAATTCTTCTTTGTTTGCTGCAACGCGGCGTCTACGTTGAGGGTCGGTCGGCCACTTCTCACGATAGTAGTGTAATTTAAATAAAGATATTTAGAATTTCAAGATGAGCTTATACCATTAGTAAATGTAGTCCGAGAACGGACTAGTAATCCTAAGTGTGGGCCTTTTATCTATTATACAAAGGAGGCAAACAAGCATGCAATCCGCCTGATAGTAAGTGGCTACTGTAGCCTATGAATATGACCAATACCAGAGTGCCACACGTGACACGCATTACCTATATAAAGAGCGAAAAACACGTACAAAGACGGAAGAATCTCATTATACGCTAGCACAGCGACGCCTCCCCTCACCCCCATGGACCAATATACGAACATAATGCTACTCTAAGGAAGCATTTTGGACTGCAATCTTCTGTAAGGCTACACGTTTCTGAAAACGCACGGCCCCTAGTCGGACTGCTCTGAATTTCGAACGGGATGGCCTACCTCTCTATCGAATGCTACACCGCCAATTCACGAGAGCTGGTTTTCAATATATATTTTTTATCTTATGTCATAGACCTCTGTTTAACAGATGACGTCAACAATTAGACTGATTCCTTGAAACCTGACCCCATGATTCACAGCTTCTGGCTGACTACAATTAGTGTATAAGACATTGTCCCATCACTACAATATCATTAGATAATTCCTTTGTTATTTCATGATCGAAGGCAGGAGTAAGGAATACAGGATGTAAATATTTTGATTGCGAAGTAGTTGCACAGAGTTTCTTGCCTGCATATAGATGCCCTCAATAATTATGAGCGCACATCGATAATAGTGACGTTACTGCGCATGTTTTTATTTGCCTAAAGACTCATAGAATGACTATTGTGCATTCAAGGTACGCACTCATTACTCATGAAGGGACCTCGGGTCAGCTATGCTCGTTTAAGCAGCGCGTTTGAAGAACGTCTTAGCTTATTCATATTCATATATTTATGTTAGTGACATGTACGATATTTAATTTGATAAATAGCTCTAGGTAAGTATTCTACAAAAAAAATTTGCTCAAGTCATCCAAGTCCCCGAAGGGGTAAGCAGAGGTGTTGTAACAACAACACCCATATATCACCGAATTTGATTAAGTTCCAACGTGACAGAGAGTGAGTCCATCGCCGTCTCAGGCATTTTACATTCGTCTTTGAATTACTTTTTAGACATATGCAGCTTTCCTCACGATGTTTTCCTTCAAAAATCACATGTTGTGAAATCACTGGACATAAGTTTTTAGAAAAACTTATTGGTACAGGCCCCGCTGGGATTCGAACTTACATCGCTAGCGTAGCTGGCGTCTGCCCAAACCCCAAGGCTTGCTATGTAATCATTTTCAGAAAAATACATCATGTGCACTATCCTAAAATCGCGCCCACGTGTAATAAAGTGGCTTTAAAGGAAATTAACACATAAATATTTTCTTTGATGTCTTGGCAATAGAAAAAACATGTTACTCACCTGAAGGAAAATATATTGTTTTCAATTTGGAACGGAACAGATATTTTGTTCTTTGTATTTTGATAGATCACATTCATTTGGGTAAGTTTTTTAGGTTCACTGTTAAAACGAAGTCTGGAAATAGTTTACCTTTCAAAATTCTAAATCTACATACCAATCTCTATTTATTTCCATGCAAAAGTAGTCTACATGCGAAAATTACATTTTAGCTCTTAACATGTATAGTTGAAGACTTATTTTCGCACAGGTGGAACATAATAACCCAAATAAACTAGAGCCATACACACCCACAGAACATCTCCGCGAAAACATAGTTACTTTATTTTCGTGTTTACTTGTCGAATACTTAACCTAGATTCAATTCTAACATTATGAGCTCAGATCAAACAAATAAATATGTTAGTTTTTGGGTCAGGTTAATTCGTTACCATTTGCAGTAACATACAAATAAACCAATTGAAACCACATTTAAATGTAAAGAAAGATAATAAAAAAATCGTATTCATATTCATATTCATATATTTATTGCACAAGTTAGTTACATCTACACACATAGATATATAAACTTAATTATAATGCTTATAACTTATAACTAACAACCCTGTTAGGGCACAGCAATTGGAGAGGCACTATTATTATTTCTATATATTAGTCTGCTGCTGCTTATGTTAACTTCTATGTGAAATGTTGTAAATAATAATTTGGGGCAAGTATTACCCCAAAATACTTTATAAAATAATACACAAAGAGCTGTGGTGTCGGGGTTTGAGCAGTCTCCTGCTACGCAAGCGACGCAAGTTTGAATACCTTTTGTTTTGTTTTTCTAATAAGTTACCCTTCAGGGATGGCGTGAGCATATTTAACTATTTTATTTACACAAAGTGTTATGTTTGTAGGGTTCGACAGTTAACTTCAGCCAAGTATAACAAATACCGAATAGGCAAACAATTTTGAAACGAGCGATTTGAAAATTGATGACGACACGTCATCTGACAGCTTAGACTCTTACTCAACTATTATAAATATATATGAATATATGCTCACGCCATCCCAGAAGGGCCCCCGAAGGGGTAAGCAGAGGTGTTGTAACAACATCCACATTTCACCGAATATGATCAAGTGCCAACGTGACAGAGGGTGAGTCTATCGCCGTCTCAGGCACTATACATACGTCATTGAATTACTTCTCAGACATATGCAGATTTCCTCACGATGTTTTCCTTCACCGTAAAGCACGTGGTGTGAAATAATTGCACATAAGTTTTTTAGAAAAACTCATTGGTACAGGCCCCGCTGGGATTCGAACTTGCGTCGCATGCGTAGCAGGCGACTGCTCTAACCCCAGGGCAACCACGGCTTTTTTTCTTGTACAAACCCAAAGTTTGTACAAGAAGTTATCAAATACCAAACCAATACAACAAAATAATATTAAACAATAATAACATAGGTTTCAATATCAATATCAATCTTCAATAGCAACAACAATAATATGTGAGAAGAAAAAACAAAAGAAAATCGGAACTATTTCAAATGTAAAACTTATTCTTTATAATCTAAACCCGCTATAAACTAATTACAAGTAGAAAACTTGGCCCAAATCGGTGTCCCTCGGGATCGTGCCAAGAAGGCTGGCAGCATTGCCACTTTGAATATCAATGCTGATTCTCTGAGCGCGAAAAGCCCCAGCCCGCTTCTTTATAATTAATTGTAGAAGGCCAGCAGGAAAATAGGTCCCGGCCTTCTTGCATGCTGCAATAAATTTAACAACAACTATTCACATACTTTTTAGTATTGACGCCAAAATTGGCAGCGTAATTTGGTGCAACGCATTCCACAGTTAAACTAATGTCGTCATCAAATTTGGTTGTAGCATTACTTTACTAAATCCTATTTTAGTGCAAGCAAGCTAACTTGTACAACTTTTCTTCTACCTAAATCCACCTTCCAAAACACAGAGGTAGAGTAAGCTCCCGAGTTGAAAATCAAATTTAAACTTAATTTACTTTGGCCCTCGAAGAGCCTGAGCTAACATTGGGGCTTGGGCGTGCATCGAAATGGTTTCTTTGCCTCCCTCGGGACAGGGTAAATCCTGTAACGCACTAATATTACGGATTAGATTAAGGATAAATTGCATTTTGTTCTTCACCAGGTTTTATTGGATTTTTCCATCTGTAGTAAAGCTTTTAGATGTTGTTTGAAAACAATCGATATATCGTTGAATGATGAAAGTCTTTTGAACGAAGTCATATTTATACCTCAAAACATAAAGATATACTTTGATACCTTTTATAAATACCTACTACAACGGTTATAAAAAGCGTACAGCGGCGATCCGCAAGAAAGTGAGAAAAAAATGCGTCAAGTAAAATAAAACAGGCTTGTCTTTGAACTAATCTTCAGAGAACTTATACTAACTTCTGCCGACATTCTTGTTTTGGTAGGCATCCAAATCTTATGACAAACTTTAGATCGAAATCGTTCATAAAGTCTCGCTAATCTCAATTAGCATTATTATTTCTAGCTGTCTAAATATATATGTTTCATGAACGGTTATTCTTGTTTTCGATTTCATTCTATAAACACAAACCTACCTGATACAACGAGGATAAAAATAGATCACGGAGCGTGGGAGGACATATACCCGAATTATTGTATTTGACAGGCACAGATTTCCCTTTAAATGTTAAAGACAGTCGCTGTTGTATCGGCCTTCGCGTCGCCTACAGATAATGTAACAGAATGAGCAGTAACATTTTAAGAATTACAGGTATATGAAGCTTTTACCTGCATAAAAATATTTAACGAACAAGTGAAGGTACTCGTTTAAAAAATATATCTGTTTTTTTTACAATAAAGTTGGTAAACAAGCGTAGAGTCCGCCTGATGGTAAGCGGCCACTACAGCTGTGTTATTTTGTAAGGTTTCTCAGCGTCGAACTCGATGACGAGCGTCAGTATCAAACTTAGGAAATTGAAACACAATACATAGATGATAAAGCCCAATTAACTATCATTGAAACGGAGTGCGCTGCTGAGAAACATTACATAATTACGCAGCAGCCATGACCAATACCGGAGTATAAGAATGGAATCACGTGCCAACAAATTACAAAATAAAAAAATCCCACCATACTCTCAGCAAAGCGACTCCAATCTTCCCTTCCCTCCATGGAGCACTGGCGCCATTAATCTAAGGTAGTTTTATTTACCTCCCTATTCTTTTATACATAATTATTAACTTAAATGTAGTATAATAGAACTACGAGAAAAAGAAAAATAAAATAAAAATAATAAATAGCACAGAATTTAAATTAGTGTGAGATCCAGCTCAACGGTCACCAGAGACGTCAACCAGGCGTTTTGAGAAATCCTTAAAAAGGACTTTGGCACTTGGCCCCCATGGCCCCAAAGTCTCAACCCCAAGCGGCAGAAATATAGAATTACATTTATCGATAAAAAGAAGCCAACATTCAAGCCTCTTAATTCCAAATCTCCTAGTGCGAATCAAACCCGCTACCCCACATCATATATAACAGGGGTCTAGCTATTTTATTCAAATTATATTACTGGTAATTTATCACGGCAACATTCCTGAAAGGCTTGACAAAGTAAAAGTTGACACGTCACTTTCGCCTAGTCACGCTGTCAACCAACGTCACGCTATCACGTCACCGTGATTGCCTCGTCACGCTAGCTCCCGTCACCGTTTGTGTCAGGTTATTTCATTTATTATTGTAAATGGCAACACTCACATGTAAAATATCACATAATTCACATGCCGTGGAAGTAATATCTTACAAGGGCTGCGAAGATGAGTAATAGTTACAGATTTATACATGTCACATAGAGTTTTATTTACTTTGAAATTTACTTTGCGGCGACAAGGACGCCGCAAAGTAAATTTCACTCAACATAATAATATTAAGGGGTACACATTATTAATGTATATAGAGCCGTGGTGGCCTCGGGGTTTGAGCAGTCGCCTGCTACGCAAACGACGCAAGTCCGAATCCCAGCGGGGCCTGTACCAATGAGTTTTTCTAAAAAACTTATGTACAGTGATTTCACGCCACATGCTTTACGGTGAAGGAAAACATCGTGATGAAACCTGCATATTACTGAGAAATAATTCAAAGACGTATGTATAGTGCCTGAGGCGGCGATAGACTCACCATCTGTCACGTTGGCACTTAATCATCTTAGGTGAAAAGTGGGTGTTGTGATAACAACACCTCTGCCTACCCCTTCGGGGAACACAGGCGTGAGCATATATATGTATGTATGTATGTATGTATGTATTGTAAAATGCTGATTTTTTCGCGATATTTTCATGAGAAGCTTGAGTTTTGCCACATAATAATTATGTACATGCGGTGGCATGCCTCAATTAATACAATAATACCCTCAAACAATAACATCAATGGACGTCAACATGTGTTTACCGGAACCAATAAATTGATAGTCCTTGACACAATTTAAATACTCACAATCCCCGTACCAATAGCGGTCGTAAGACAATGTAATAAGGAACAATTTTCCTTGCAGGCTCAAGAGTAAATCGAAACCTGAACCTGACGAGAACTGTCTGCCGAAGAGGGATGAAACTGGTGAGTTGGTTTAATTATATTTGTTTGCTTATTATGGACCGAATACTCAACCATTAATTGTGTTGGTTCAAATTGAAATGAAACCCTTTAGAATATCAAAAGGTAAGACCCTCTTGCTAATCTACATACATATGCTACATCACGCCTGTATTCCCCAAAGGAGCAGGCAGAGGTATTGTAATAACAACACCTACCGATGACGATTAAGTGCCAACGTGTCAGATGGTGAATCTATCGCCGCCGTCTCAAGCACTATGCATTTGTCTTAGAATTAATTATCAGACATATACAGGTTTCCTCACGATGTTTTCCTTCACTGTAAAGCACGTGGTGTAAAATCACTGCACAAACGTTTTTAGAAAAACTCATTAGTACAGGCCACGCTGGGATTCGAACTTGCGTCGCTTACGTAGCAGGCTCCAACCCCACGGCCACCTCGGCTCGAAAAAGTATCTACTTACTTAACTATCTAGCAGAAAATGGGTATTGTCGCAAAATTTTAACGCATAAAATGTTGACTCTTATACATAACATGGCATAACAGCCGTAGCGAGATATGAGCTCTGAGCTAAGTTTGTGGAGATAACAAGGTCAGCACTCATAGCTCGTGTAACAGAGATAAAAGATGGAACTATTTTATGATACGAGTTGCCGACCCTGTTAAAATCTCGTCACACTTGATAAAGAAGAAAATGATATTTCGTTTGGGCGTCAATGCAAACTATTCCTCTGACCACTGCCTGTGCAGACGATAGAAAATACAATAAGGCATTAGTCTGCTCAGATTCCAGCTGACTTGTGAGCTCGAAATCATTGTCAACTACTTAATTATTCATTATTTATTAGTCATTCTGAAGAACTGAAAGTACTTTGTAAAAAGTCTCATCATCTCGTGACAAACGCGCTGGGGCTTTTCTTATTCAGAGAATCAGCATTTCTGTTCAACGTGGCAGTGCTGCCAGCCTTCTTGGCACGACTTGACCAAGTTTTCTACTTGTAATTAGTTTTAAGCAGAGCGTATTAAAAACTTCTGAGTTTAGACGCTTCATTTTTGTACTGTCAATGCTAAGTCCTTAGATAAAAATAAAATAACAAACAATAAAAATAAAGTCTTACCACGTTACTGAACCGAGTCCAAAGGACTAAACTAATTAGTACTAGAATAATCACGAATTTCTCATTCTGAGCCTCGAAGCCGTCCTTCTGCTACCTTTCTATTGCGCTAGTAACTTAATTTAACAAAGTTAAAGCCCGGACTAGAATAAGACAGAGACGCCGGAAGTTTCCGTTCGCAGTACTAGTGTCTTTGTTTTCAATTTAATTAACATTGATACCACAGTTTACAGCTTTGTGCTTACAACTGTCTTAAAGGAATGCAAAAGGTTATTTTAGCTCTTGGAATATCGGCATGTTAAACTTATTAAGAGACATTAAACCCATACTCTAAAATCGGTTTCACACTGAAGAAAAACATTCCGAAGTTTGAAAAAACTGTAGACGGAGATACCCCAAAGACAGATGAATAATGCCTGAGACGGCGATGGACATCTGTCATGTTGCCTTGGAACCTCTCCCTCGGTGAAAAATGGTGATGTTAGAACAGCCGGATCCTCCGTGGCGATAGCTTACAATAAACAATCAATGCTTAAAAATCTTCCTTCTTGTCTCTTGACAGGCACGCTACCACTTTACGAGGGGCTTAAGTAATTCAATTTCTGCAGCGCACTTCCTCCAATATACTAGTTTCCGCTGAATTTCCGCCCTTTGACGTATCCGTGAATATAAAATCATTATTCTTTTTCGTAGAGTTAGGCCAAGGATATAGTTGTTGTTTAACGTAGTTTATAACATAAGTAGTTAGCCGTCTTCTCACAAGATGGCGCTGTATTATTTTACATCTCGATGTTGAAAGTCTCTCTCCGTATCGTATATAGCAAATACATTATTACCTACTAAGTGTGCTCAAATACCAGAACTGCTCAAGTTACGGTGTTTTATTCAAACCAACAAGGTCTCCTCCGACTGACCCTGGCTCTCAGGCCTAATTTGTGATACAGTAGTTTTAATACTTCGGAGAAAATATATTACTAGAAATATACTCTACTTCCGTCTTTCCGTTAATTTTATAATTTCAGAAACTACAAAGGTAGTTTTCAGGCCACCTTATAAGATCTCATAAGCTTTCTTTTTCTTATTTAAATGGCGATGAGTTTGTTTGCAGCATGTTTTCTGTCAAAACGTTCAAGCGCTTTTGTTCCTTCCCACTTATTGCTTAGAGCATAAATATTTCCAGACACACAGAAAAGTATAACGTTCAAAATACACGTCAGATGCAGTTGTCAATCCAAAAAACATGCTGCAAAGAAACTGAAGCGATTAATACGCCACAATTAATGAGTTTTATTTATTTCAAGTACCTAAGCCGAATTATAAACCTAAAAATGTATTTTAAGGATAGTGAAAAACCATTGATAAAGAAAAATTCCTGGTCCTTGTAAAAAACAGTATTTCTACTATGACATTCCGTGTCTACACAATGTTTTTTTTATATTTTTTTATAAGCAGATAACCTCGAAAGAGGTTGAATCAGTTCACCGCACGCGACTCGAATAAAACACATGCGCAGTTACCCCCACTATTTTCACTGAGCGCTCCTAACTCGCGACGGCACCTGTATCTCTATCTGTATATGAATTAAACCCAGACAATTAACAGTCCACTCATCATAGTCAATATTATGGTCTTCCGAGCTGGACGATGATAGGCTTTACTATTTCAACATAGCTGATTGCATTTTCTTTTACAGAAAACTCGGAGCCTCCGGCGCCCAGAGCGATCGTGGAGAAACCATTTCTCCTCTCAGATGGCAGGTAATATTGAACTGCAATTTGGAACTATATCTCCTTTGACACGTATTTTATTACATCGGTAACAAGAGTCGTGGTGGCCTCGGGGTTAGAGCAGCCGCCTGCTACGCAAGCGACGCGAATCCCAGTGAGGCCTGTACCAATGAGTTTTTCTAAAAAACTTATGTACAGTGATTTCACACTACGTGCTTTACGGTAATGGAAAACATCGTGAGGAAACCTGCATATTTCTCAGAAGTAATTCAAAGACGTATGTATAGTGCCTGAGACGGCGATAGACTCACCATCTGTCACGTTGGCACTTAACAAATATGTATGTATGTATATGTCGGTAACAAATCCTTCTAACTGTTTTATGATGATTCATATTAGATTTATATATTATAGACTAGTCGTGTCCCGTGGTTTCACCCGCGTAGACTCAGTTTTATGCTTTATAGCTGGTCCCCGCGACTCTGTCTGGGAAGGATTTGACTTATCATATGTTGGATATGGATACAGGCGTGAGCATATATATATTTATGCTCACATAGTTCTACCAAAAAGTTTTTTTTTTGTTGCCCTGGATGTAATCGCAAATTTTTACGTTTTCGTGTGCCCAGATTACGAATATATTCATGAAAGTTCTCAATGTGGTCGTATTTCATGATTTTGGCATATCAATTATGGGCTTGTTAAGAATAAAATTAAATTTTCCAAGACATGATGAAAAAAATTGAGCAAATCTTACAAAATCATTGATAGTTTCAGTGCATATATAAGACCCAAAAACATTTTCATATCTGAGGCAACAAAACTAGTAGACCAGTGTAATGTATTAAATATTAAGGTAGAACAGTTGCAAAGCTATTTCCCAGCACTATAACTTACAAACACAGCAGATAATAAAAGTGGTATATATAAATGTCTAGTGCACCGGCCATCGGCAATTCGGAACGTTTCTAAGTATACATATTCTACAACTACGATACGCCCATTTGCTAGTGCATAATACATGGTTACAAGATTCTATACTTGAATAGTTGCCAGAATTAGATTTTATTGCCAAACGTGAAAATCGAACGAAAATACCATAAGAAACTGTTAAAGCAACATGAAGTCTCTCTGTATTTGTTCCACTCAAAATAAACCCTTTTCAAACGTCCAAAGAACCATTTATTTCATTGATGAATATTGTAGTCCTACGTGAGTAAAGCTTTTATGTAATAATGTACTATTATCTCGAATAATTTCTTTGTTTTGTTACATTTTGGACCATCTTCGCCCACGCACTTATCTAATATATAAAATGTACATGTCACAATGTTAGTTACCGTACTCCTCCGCAACGGCTGGACCGATTTGTATTAAATTTTGTGTGCAGATCGGGTAGGTCTGAGAATCGGCCAACGTCTATTTTTCTTACCCCTAAATGATAAAGGTGACCACCCTAAAAAATATATGGCAATACAACGTTTGCCGGGCACAGCTAGTTATTTTATATTAATGTTAAACATAATATAAAAGTACATACTATATATAAGGGGAGCATTTACAGTTTTAAGAAAACGTTAATTGTGTGATCTACCATTATTGGTTTGAGCGTATTAAGATCTTCTGAGTTTTGACGTTTCAGTCAAAATTAAGAAGTTCTAAATAGATACGCGCTGCTTAAACAATCACAGTTCCCCAAAATGCAGGTGAACATATTTCAAAAATGAACGTTCCGTTATAGCGTGGCTCGTAATGTCTTCATACTTTTTCGTAAGCGGGTTATGATTATTCCAAACACGACGAATCAACACAGTCCAAGTCATGCTTATACGTTATATAATTATAATTTGCCAAATAGCTTTACCCGCAATGACGGTCATGGTACTTAAAAAACATTACCCGAACGAAATCGCGGATGCTTAAAAGGTAGTAAAATACGAATATGAATACGTGAAAGCTAGTTTCTGCATTATCATCATCCGATAAGAGAGCTATTCATGCATTATTCATCCCTAATACATAACTTATCCAAAACAACTTTGATTAATGGAAGCTAAAGTGCCAGCTAAAAAACTAAAGGAGCCGTGGTGGCTTTGGAGTTTGAGCAGTCGCTTGCTACGCCAGCGAAGCAAGTTCGAATCCCAGCGGGGCTTGTACCAATGAGATTTTCTAAAAACTTATGTAGAGTGATTTGACACCACGTGCTTTACAGTGAAGGAAAACATCGCGAAGAAACCTGAATATGTCTGAGAAGTAATTCAAAGTCGTATGTATAGTGCTTGAGACGGTAATAGACTCACCATCTGTCACGTTGGCACTTAATCATCTTCGATTAAAAGTGGGAGTTGTTATTACAACACCTCTGCCTACTGCTTCGGGGAATACAGGCGTGAGCATATCCAAAGTGCCAGCTTTCATAACAACTTGTACGTCATTGAATTCATCACACAATTCTACTTGATTTAAGGACGACACAAACCCAATTTGCACGGCACTTAAAATGTCAAATAATCGGGTTGTGTTCAATTTGATGACGAATATGAAGTATTCGCTCTGTCGTTCTTAAAATAGTTAAACATCATTCGGGCAATCCATTATTTCAAAATGTACAACTTACCCTAATTTATCGATTCTGAATACGACTGTTATTCTGTCAAGTATGTTAAGTTTGTTATATAAAAAACTTCTAGGGCTTTTACACACTTTTAAAATCTAACAATACAATATCAAGGGCATTACTCACTGGCTTCATATCCATATAAAGAACTGATACGCTGTACCAAAATAATGACATAAGACACATACATACATACATACGCTCACGCCTGTATTCCCCGAAGGGTTAGACAGAGGTGTTGTAATCACAACACCCACTTTTCACCGAATTTGATTAAGTGCCAACGTGACAGATGGTGAGTCTATCGCCGTCTCAGGCACTATACATACGTCTTTGAATTACTTCTCAGAAATATGCAGGTTTCCTCGCGATGTTTTCCTTCACTGTAAAGCACGTGGTGTCAAATCACTCTGCATAAGTTTTTTAGAAAAACTCATTGGTACAGGCCCCGCTGGGATTCGAACTTGAGTCGCTTGCGTAGCAGACGACTGCTCTAACCCCGAGGCCACCACGGCTCACTGATGACATAAGGTCCCACTATAAAGCCCAATATTCACACTAAAGCTACATCAAATGGTTTTAATATTTTTTTTTAAATTGCATTCTTACAAATGCTCACGCCTGCATTCCCCAAAGAGGCAGACAATTGGTGTACAAATAGTATAGCGACGCTTCCCCAATTATGTTTAAGTCCCATGTATAATAATGGGTGAGCCTATTGCTATTAAACGGGCTCTAACCCAGACTCCAAAGTTTTACAGAGGAATTGCAGATGGAAAAGTCCAATAACACTCTGCCCGGGTCGAACCCATGATGACACGTATCGGAATATCTAATTGTACCATTTCTTTTGACAGGGTTGAGCTGGAAGCTTGTTTGGACAAAGCTGCTTATTCCCACGGAGAGTCTATTAAAGTCAGCGTGATCATTGCAAACCATTCTTCAAAAACAGTTCGACGGATGAAGGTAATGTCTTATAAACTATAGACCACAAAACGAGGTAAATGGTGCCTGTGATTATTATAACCCTTATTTCTTTGATATTGTAGGCTTTGGTAGTACAACACGTGGACGTGTGCATGTTCTCCAACGGGAAGTTCAAGAATGTCGTCGCCATGTTGAAACGCACCGGGGCTCCAGTCATGCCGGGTCAAAGTCACACTGACACATATACCCTAACGCCTCATAGAGGTAACTGAATATTAATCTACCTTTCCGAAATATTGATTTCTCGAAAAATATATTTCACTGCTCAATTTTTTCGCAGGCGTTACGAAAAATTGGATAGCTCTCGAAGATTCCTACACAAAGTCCGGTGCAAGTCTCGCATCCACTGTCATTTGCAACAATTCACCTGACGATAGAAATGTGTTTGCCATTTACGTATCTTACTACGTCAAAGTTAAATTAACCCTAAGTGCAATGGGCGGAGACCTTTCCATAAAACTTCCATTCATACTCACACATTCTTGCATCAACGAAGCTCCCACAGATAGTGTCATAGAAGAAGCGACGCACAAAATGATTCTAGAAGGCAAAGAGAATAGTGAAGATGAAGATAGTAAAGATGAACAACAAAGAGACAAACAGAACAATAATGACGACGAAGAAATACAGCAAACAGCTTTTGGTGATGACGGCGATGACAAATCTCCAGCAGACCACCGCTGCGTTGCTGATGTCCTTGTCAATATTGAAAACAAAATCGACAGGCCTAAAAAATTTGATGGGCAGACCGAAGTGCGAGCTGCCAAACCTAACGATGAAGAACTTGATCTTATAGTTAAGTACCCAGGCACGGATACGTGATCCGACGAGGAACCAGACAATACAGGCCAGGGAGGCGTAAAGACTGAGATGGGGACGAAACAAATCACCAAATGTAAAGATGAAGTCCAAAAAAGTGGTTTTACTGAGAATCTGAAGCGAGCTGTGTGCTGCATAGATAGGAGACGGCATTCATAGCCATAGATGATATATTAATTATTTCATTGATAAAAGTCACTTGTGCCAGTGTTGATACTATGTACATACACCTATTAAAGTAGATATTTTAATAGATTTTACGTTGTGTATAACTTGATCTAACACATTGATAATTAGTTTTGCTTAAATATAATGAAGTACAGCTATTTGTGTAATTTATTTCGTAAAAAGGAATCAAATTAAAAATGTATCTTTACATAGTAGATAAAAGAATTATGACATAGAGTAATGAATAATTAGAAGACTTTACTAAAACGAAGTCAATCGAATATTGTCTGAACGTAACGAATTGGAAATTCTAGTCATTAAAATATTAAGAGCTGATTCGAGTTTTAATGTAATAGATATAAGGTTGGCTTGAGCCAAATACGAGCCTGAATGGATTGATACGCTTACTAAATTATAGTCAGTTTAGTATACAACTATGTATCTGTCAATAAAAACTATTTTCTATAACAATTCCTTCTAATCGATTTAATGAATTTTAGGAATTTAAACGTTCTTAAAGAATTTTAATCGAGAAGAACCCTAAAAAATCATAGCAATTTTCGAAGTGCACTCGGCAAGTATATCCAGATTTTGGATTTCAATTACAGTTGGTGAATTCCATTTAACCCTGTCGGAAACATTCCGGGATTCAACGCATGTTTCGATACTTCGAAATGAACTTCCATTTTCCGAAGGACAGCATGCAAATAATACTTGGTATAAAACAGATGGTTGTTCAACGACTAATGCGAAGTTTTTGCGCGTCACATCTGTCCTGCGAAGAGCCGAGCAATTATTTAACTTTTAACGAGATCCCTGTCGACTTTAAGTCCTATAATGTTATTAATTACGCTCTCTTCTGGAAAATGTGTCATTCACATTTATATTCTGTGTTATTTCCTTCGAATGTTATTTAATCCGAGCTATAACAACTCTGATATGTTCACATCTGAATTGTATGAGCCCAAATTATTCACTACGAGACATATTTGATCAAATTTCAAAAATAACATATTAGTAATGCAAAGTTCATTACTACATGGGGATTTTCATATTTTTTTAAGATTCTAATTGTGTAAAGTTTGAAACAAAATGTAGCAGAAAAGTAAAGCTCCTATTACCTGACAATTACCTGATTTATTCTTTAATAATTAGGAAAGTAAATCCCTCAAGTTACTCGTATAATAATACAGATCTCGGGTTTATATAATTAAAATATCCATCATCATTAAAAGCATGAATTATTGTTGGTGAAAAATATCTCATAATTAAAACGTAGCGCCGCATGAATGCGTAATAAATTAGGTTCAAAGTTCTCTCTGAGTTTTTATGATACAATGGCATTAAACAAATGAACAGAGGAAGGTGGATCACATTCAGGAGTATTATTTTTACGCGCAATAACACACACACATGGTTAACACTTAGCACTATAGAGTTGAGATAAACGCATTATTAAATACTTACACGATTTTCTGATTTAGATCGATTATATTACATCGCATGGAATCGTATGCTTCTGAACCAATCCTTGGATCAGATATGCGATCCAACCCACCTCTTGAATCGATCTCACAAAAAAACTTAGGACCTTTACTTTTTGAATTAAGTATATATAATGGCTATAATTGAACAGTATAGCGTAATCTACGTTGCAAGCGTTTCTCAGCTCAGTACGTAGATGGCGCTACTCGCCAACAATTGCAATTGCTGGCGCTACTCGCTAACAAATACACAAACACCTACATCACGCTATGAGAGTTTTCGAGCGCATTGCTAACCATATAAAAGTTTCCAACTAGAACAGTTGGAGCTGCGGTTCCCCAGATGTGACACCGGCCTGGCTGGAATATCTTCCCTTTGCTGGGCATGAGCATGATCACTCGCTCTCCCCAAAATTTCAACACCTGCGTCCTCACTACATATATATTTGTGATAGTTCCACGATACGAAGCCAAGCGGAAAGACTTGTGACAAGCAAGCAATATAAGAACTGTATAATTATTACGAGTTTTGCACCGTTGTCGTAATCTATAAGAACTCGCTAGCGTTACAACCAATATTTGTATGAGATATTTTAGTTCTTAACGTCACCGCTGGGAGTCGCTGTTCTCTCATACTAATATTCGGCGAAGACGCTAGCGAGTATGGATTACGAAAACGGTGACAAACACGCTAAACCTGCTAAAAATAGTACTAAATTCTGAATATTGCAAATGTTTAATGTTTTTGGATGTTCTCTCTGTTTGAGTGCTATAGATTATGTGTCTGAAAATAAAATTTACTACTGTTATTATGTACCTAGAGATAATTAAAACAATAATTATTATCAATAATAAAACAACAGATATATGCAACGAGTGAACGAAATAACTCGCTATTTTCCTATAAACTTTAGCGACTGAATACCCATATTCCTGGACTGAATCTTAATCTTTTGTACTTAGACTTTACGACATTATATTCGTAATCATTACTATTTTACATTGCTAGTGATTACTAGCCGATGTTTAATAATTTACACAACACTCTATTTCCGTTATGGTGTACTTACTTAATTATATTATAATGGATTTGACCTTTCAAAAATATTTGTGCGTCGCGTCGAGTTTTATAAAGGGCTTCATCAATATTGCTATACGAAATATATTTCAACCGAAATTTATAACAATTTATTTCGAAATGGTTATCTTATATATGTAGTCTATTCGATTGTATCTTAATGTATATAATATTAATGATTTATGAGTATTATTTTGTACAAAAGGAGAATTAATAAGGTTATTATTGTTATTATACTTTGCGAAAATGTTCACTTCATAAAAATATAAATACTATATTTTCCTGAAAAAATATGTAAGTTCTTACGAAAAACTAAATTTAACACAAAAATTAGTAGAATTTTCAGTGATAAATATCATGTAACTACAAAATAAAAATAGGGGTTTACCTTATCGTACAAAACTACCGATGTATTCTTAAAAATGTTTAGGAAAAATACTTACACGAGGCTGGACTTGATCCCACGACCTCTGCAAACCGTGATGTTAATCTGCCAACAGAACTGAGCTCGTGGTCACGATGAGGTCTCATGCATTGAATTTTTCCTTACCTTGTTTAACCTATCGATATATATCTTAACTAATTAAACAATTTAAAATGTAAGATTAATTGACCTACTTTGTATATTATGTCTTATAGGTACACGTTTATATATCATGTAAGTATCGTGTATAGCTCAGTGTATAAAATACTTCATCAAAATGCACTCTCAAAAGCTAAAAGTAAGTAGATTAAACTGTAGCCTAAAATGTTTTTAGTGTTTGTATATAATGTAAATAAATATTAAAAGATTGCCAGTGTTATTTTTTCCTTAACCTAATTTTCCTTAACTTAAACTTTGAAAAACTAATTTTCAAAGTTTTACAACAGCTAAAATGAAGGCTTGTTATAGTTTTAATGTTTCAAAGTAAGTAAATATTTTCATAAAAAAACCACACAGAAAAATAGAGATGATAACTAGCACGAGTTTTAATCACTTATGTGATACAAAGTGATCTTGAACCTCACATTATAAAAATATGTTATATAAAAAAATATTTTATAAAAATATGGGTAAGCATAGATGTTGTAAGAAAAACACCCACATTTCACCGAATATGATTAAGTGTCAATGTGACAGAGAGTGAATCCATCGCCGTCTCAGGCACTATACATACGTCTTTGAATCAGACCTCCTCAGGCTTCCTCACGATGTTTTCTTTCACCGTAAAGCGTAAAGTGTGAAATCACTGCACATAAGTTTTTAGACAAACTCTTTGGTACAGACCCCACTGGGTTTGAACTTGCATCGCATGAGTAGCATTCGAGTGCTGAAACCCCGAGGTCACCACGACTCTTTCAATAAAATATTGTAGGCGATCAATAAGCTAGACAAGCCAAGCCATTACGATTAACTTTCAACATCAGTCAGTTTCGATCGTCGTCATCGATGAGGAACTCGTGGCACAGTTGCTATCGCGCATATCAATAGATCAGCGAAGTTAAGCAACCTTAACCCTAGCCGGTAATTGGATGGGTGACCACCCGAGTTCCCTCCGTGCCTCGGAGAGCACGTTAAGCCGTCGGTCCCGGTGGCCAATTTATCATCTTTGGCGATCGTTACAGGTCAGTCGGAGGCCTAAAATAGTCTGACAACAGGTTTAACCCAGATCACAGATTTTCCTCGTTAAAGGGGTTACGAAAGTCAGATGGCAGTCGCTTCGTACAACAATCAGACTAGCCACATCGGGTTGAATCAAGTGCCGACCCCAACAATGTATGGGATAAGGCCGGGGTGATGATGATCAGACTTTCGATCGTATTTTGTATCAAAATAATTCGCCTTATAAACACTCAAAACATTCTAAGTTCAACGTTTAATCTTAAAGTAAAGCTTAGTTTAAACTCTAAGCAGTCGACCACACAAAGAGCGGAGAGTATCAAAGTCTGCGAAGTCTTAAAGAACATTTCAACATCCCCTGAGAAACTCCTTAGAGCAAACAAAAGTAAGGCTTTGTATCGAGCTTTACAAAAAGTTGCCAGAGCGTAAACGTTTTACTTTTAAAGTAAAAGATTTTAAACAAAGTAACAATATCCTCACGCTTCGCTAGTAGAAACGATACAAAATGTACGGGAATGACATATGTCACGTGACTGATTTATATAATTTCCATACATTTAGCGGAAATGGTACTTTGTCTAGGAACTTTGCCATGGGAACATCAATGGTATTTTTTCATACAAGAAGGCTATACAACCGTATATAGCCTTAGCTATAGCTCGTACAGCCTATGAACACTAGAAACATTAAGGGCTTACCTTATGTTATTTATTTCTAAAAACTTATGTGCAGTGTTTTAACACCACAAGCTTTACGGTGAATCAAAACATCGAGGAAACCTGCTTATGTCTGAGATGCATAGTGAATGGGAAGAAAATGGGTGTTACTATTACACTTACTCTACCTACCCCTTTGGGTAATACAGGCGTAAGCATATAATTTCAAAGTCAAAGTCAAAGTCAAAATCAAAAGTATCTTTATTCGATTAGACTTTTTACAAAGTAATTTCAAATCGTCAGAATGACATAATTATACAGGATTATACATGCTACCGCCAGGTTCGGAAGGTTGCTTTTACTGAGAAGAACCTGGCAAGAAACTTAGTAATTACTCTTTTCAAAAATAGTATACAATTTAAAGAATACAAAATAAATAATTTAAAAAAACGTAATTTATATGCATGTATGTATTAAACATAATTTACAGACTATAGCAATGTAGGACTACCCTCAAATTTGGCCTTATAGCTCAACGTAACAACTTGCCGACGCTAGCACTCATAAAACTCCCTATAAAATAGGGTAGTCGTGCCATACTTCACCGTTATGAGTCGTTAAAAGCTACGGCACGTGGTTTGATTCTTAATTAGTTTTCAGCGAGGCATCCTGAAATTGGTCAGAGTATTGTCTTCACAACAACAGGGGTGAACAGCCGCGCTAATATCTCGCAATGTTGCAATTAAACAACTTTTAATATCGTCCCATGTTGGGCGCCAATTAGTACCACTCCAAATCGTTTTCGCTTAGTGCCTTGAGCTGCTGTTAATTTAACCAATTATATTTTAACGGGATAACTTTTAGTGTATCATTAGTTTTTATTTATTTATTAATGTATACTGTAATATTAAAAACTAGCTCAGCCCCGCGGAATCACCCGCGTAGACTTAGTTTCATGGACTTTATTTGGCTGTAAACTAATAGTTTATCCTTGCAAAATCATACCGGCTAAGCGATTTCAGAGACAAGCCGGAACAAACAAACATACATGCAGACGGAGAGAAAAAATAATCGTTGATTGTTTTATGTGAGTACCGTATATACTTTCCGCATTTAGTGAAAAGCTGTAAATTTTAAATTGCAATCCGACAGTTCAAATTTTGAGACTTTGGGGCCATGGGGGCCAAATGCGAAAGTCCTTTTTAAGGATCTATCAAAACGCCTGGTTGACGTCTCTGGTGACCGTCGAGCTGGTTCTTACCTCGGTCAGAGGATTAGCTTAGCGATCCAGCGAGGTAACGCGAGCGAGGTAGCCAGCTTACTGGGCACCATTCCCGCAGACACTAATTTAAATTCCATGTTTTATTTATAATTTTTATTTTTATAATATTTTTCTTTTTCATTGTTTCAGCAATTGTAATTAATTAATATAATGAAGTTCAGTATATATAACGATGCTATGTATGTAGGAGGGACTATAACCTTAATTGAGCTGCGGAAAAATAGGCTCAAAACCCAATCCAATAAAGCCTAAACTAATACTTCACAGTTGATTGCACGAACCGAGCTCTCGAATTCAATGAAACTTATCAGTACTGTGGAGTATGGATTAGCTGCTGTTGACAAGCTACTACGATGGATTAATCGAGTATGCTTGTCAAATGGCGACATTATCGAGACGTGTTTTTATGTGTAGTGTAGGTATTTCTCTCTATTCTCTGGCGCTTGCGCTATTATTTGTAGAAGCGATAAAAAATTTATGGAAATGACATAAATTAATCACGTGACATATGTCATTCCCATAGATTTTTTATCGTTTCTACTAGCGAAGCGTGAGCGTTACTTTGTCCGCAGGCCCTTGTCGACTAAACTGCTGGGTGTTTGTCTTAGCCTTCTCTCCAACAAGCCACGCTTACATAACCAATTACAGATCCCGTCTCAAGTTAAGAGCGCTCAGCTAAAGTAGTCTGAGCATTAAGGTCAGCGCTTGTAGCCGACGGTACTTATGCCCTTAAAATGTCTTGTCTGAAACACATACAAATTAATTAAATACAAATTGAAGCGACACATAATATTATGATTAACACAATATGGAGAATGTAATGTAACATTTCAACGTATTTAAGTTTATTATCTACGAAATGGAAGTGACAGAGATGAGTAATGGTAGATGAGTAACTCAGGGTAATGTTATTTGTGAACTATTATTTTTAAATGGATCGTTATCTGAACGTTATGTATTATCTTAATCCACTGTCCACACGCGCATATGACACCTGTGGTGGTCGTGGGGTTTGAGCAGTCACCTGCTACTCAAGCAAAGGAAGTTCGAATCCCAGCGGAGCCTGTACCAATTAGTTTTTCTAAAAATGTCTGAGAAGTAATTCAAAGACATATCTAATGTGCATGCGACGGTGATAAACTCACCATCTGTCACGTTGGCACTTAATCATCTTCGGTGAAATGTGGGTATTGTTATTACAACAACTCTGCGGACCCCTTCGGGGAATACAGGCGTGAGTATATACATCGTTATTTGAACGTAATTTTAATTATCTTAATCCACAATCCACATGCCTGTTTGATTGGATTTCATTGTTTGACAAATGAGGAGTGATGATCCTCCAGCTTCAGACTTTTGGGCCTTTTGAAGGAGCTCCTAAAACGCCTGGTTGACATCTCTGGTGATCATCGAGATCGAATTCTTGGCCAGTTTACTTAAATCTGTAAAATGTTCAGTTTGTCAGAAGGGCCACATGCCACGTTTTCCCAGTTATAATATAAATAGCTGCTTTTTTACATTTACTAAAAAATCAACCAAGTTAGATCGATTTTTCCCCCTCGAAACCACCCGCCTGCATACAAAATTTCATGAAAATCGTTGGAGCTGTTCGAAGAACTGCTAGTTTAAAGTTATCTATTATTTTTAAGTATATAAGTAAATATTGATGAAGCTATGGACTATTATTCAATTTCGTGCTATTTCGAATACAGTTTGGTACGCCTAGAAGTACACATAGAAGATATAGTACAAGTTACACTGACTTTATTGTCACATAATAAATAGGTAATGGCAGCTATTAGCTTCATTGTGATCCACATACAATGGCTATACTGAATAAAGCTAGCACGTAACCTCAAGGGCACAAGCAATCTTGGTAGTAACTCGCTTACATAATCAATTACGGTAATTACATCAGTCTGTGTATTGAGGGGTGGAAAAGCCGGGATATTTACCACAGTTTAAATATAAGCTCATCATAATAAATTGCAGAAGTTCGTACCTGGCATGTCTCATAATATGGCCCAGAAAACCAACCTTATTATGATGGGCAAGTGTCTGGGAAGAGACCTTTAGGCCGAAGGATGACGTCGTGGCTGCACAATAATAGCGAGAGGACTGGCATCAACAGTGCTGCTGAACTCTTCCGTCTCACGAAGTATAGACAGAAGGTCATCGAACTCATCAACCTTCAATGGCTGGAGAGGAGTTACAAGGAGAAGAAGAAATATAAGCTTTACAATCAGTGTCATACATACATACATATGCTCATGCCTGTATTCCCCGAAGGGGTAGGCAGAGGTGTCGTTATCACAACACCCACTTTTCACCGAATTTGATTAAGTGCCAACGTGACAGATGGTGAGTCTATCGCCGTCTCAGGCACTATACATACGTCTTTGAATTACTTCTCCAAAATATGCAGTTTTCCTTCACCGTAAAGCACGTGGTGTGAAATTACTGTACATAAGTTTTTTAGAAAAACTCATTGGTACAGACACCGCTGGGATTCGTAGCAGGTGACTGCTCAAGCCCCGAGGCCACCACGGCTCAGGAAACCTGCATATGTCTGAGAAGTAATTCTAAGACGTATGACGGCCTGAGACGGCGATAGACTCAGCCTCTGTCACGTTCGCACTTAATCATATTCAGTGAAATGTGGGTGTTGTTATGACAACACCTCTGCTTACCCCTTCGGGTATCCTTTTGGGATGGGTGGGCATACTTATTTATTTTTCTATTAAAGCGGGGATTAATAAAGCCTACGAGTTGCTACTGGGAAATTACAAATGGAAAAAGTGGCAACCGCACATGAAATTTGTGAATAGTAGGAAACATAACACCACAGCGAAATGTATTCAGGTATTCAGATAAAGTCAGTCAAACGTTGTAACCTCGAACATTGAGGTTTGCTGAAATTCAGGTTCATTTCACCTTACATGACGTCTGTCATAACGGGACGTAAATGCAAAATGTGGCATGAAAATTCGGTGAAATGAGCCCAATGTCATAACAATGTACCTACCATTGTTGTCTGACCGCTCAATTTCTGTCCATTCAACCAGTTCTGTATCTGTCCAATCAAATTGAATCTGTCACATTCGGATTTTGTGTGCTTTTAATTACTTATTATTGTATGAGTCTGTTTGTTCACCACGCAATAATATTACCAATAATGTGCATATGTCTATATCTTATACATATATAGAGCCGTGGTGGCCTTGGGCTTTGAGCAAGTTCGAATCCCAGCGGGGCCTTTACCATTGAGATATTTTCTAAGAAACTTATGTAAAGTGATTTCACACGACTTACATTACAGTGGAGGAAAATATTGTAAATATACCTGCATATGTCTGAGAAGTAGAACAAAGACGTATGTATAGTGCCTGTAAAAGCGATGAATAAAAACGAAAATGATTATAATGGGTAGGCAGAGGTGTTGTACCTACCCCTTCGTGGAATACAAGTGTGAGGTTCTGACGATTTGAAAGTACTTTGTAAGAAGTGTAATAAAATAAAGATATTTTGAATTGAGAATTTAGAATTTTGAGCATCTATATCTATTTTATCATACATTAATTATAAGTACATACATACAGACAAATACAATTGAAGTGTCTGTTTGTAATTGGAAATTAGCAGCTATTCGCTAAATGCATATGATAGTACACGCGGCAAACACTACTATTGCGAATAATATAATAATATTGTGAATATTGACAATACTTTATTGACAACAATATTGTGTATCGTGTTGTGTGCGGCTAGCCTATGACGCGAATAAAACACAATTCGTATAGAAAAAGCATCATAATATAAAAAAAATGATGTATCAATATTCAATACTCTAGCTGTAACAACGCTCAATGTATAAAAGTTTAGTGCTAATTTTCTCAAGGCATTTCTAGAATGCCTTGAACGTGCCTTACGTGCGCTCGTAAAATGCTAGAACCGTACCAAGATCAAATGCCTATCAATATTTATAACTCTATACCTAGATGCGCGCTGCCTACCGTTGAACGAGTGCATTTTTGTTATATCGGCCCTGTATGTCCAGTTTGATGCACAGACCATTGCACATAGACAAGACGATCATGTCATTACCTACCAGAAGGATCTATAATTTAAATGTCAATTATATATTAAAACGACACATGATCCAACTGACCTAGAAAAATGTCCCATCTCATGATAACAGTGTCCAACTAAAATGACGTCACGAGTGGCTAATCACGTTGATAGCCACCGTACCCATTTTTGACAGGAGTTTATGTATCGATAAATAAAAAGTTGCGATTTTGTAAGCAGGAATATGTATTGAGCAGTGCCAGATTAGCCACATAGCAAGAGTAGCAATTGCTAAGGTCCCCGCGAATTGGGGGGCCCTGCGCATCAAATATCTTGATTCTCCCATAAGGCCATGTAAGATATTTTACGCATTAGGCTATGCATCACTCCGACCTCCGAAAATCTTGAACTCGATTTAGTCACATTAAATCGTAGGTATAGGTTGTATAATACCTACATCAAGAAACGTTATAAGCGTTAGTATCAACATCTACATAGCCACTTCGGGTTGTACCGCACATACATGTTAGGTTATATTATATAATCTGAGTTGAATACCAAAAAACTTAAGAGCCTAACCAGAGGCTCCTTGGCTGAGTTTGCTACAGGCCCTGCGCTGGCTTAATCCGGCACTGGTATTGAGTATAAAATCGTTCTTTAAATGTAATTTACTATTTTGTATTCAATTATTAAAAGAATATAATATTCCATTTATATAGACGTCAAGTGAAGACATGAAATCGTCCTAAAATCAAGTGACGCTTTTTTTGACATTTCAAACGTTCTTAATACGCGCTGCTTCGGTCACACCTGGATCCCTTTTCAATACCGGGAACATATTTGAAAGGTTGATTACAATGAATCATAAGTACCAAATCAAATGCTATAATATCATTGACTCCATACGTAAAAGATTCTTTGAACCTTTGTTGGCATCATGACATGAAAATAATCAAAGGTCTGAAAGGATGTCTGTCTGAAGCACTGACTTACTGAAATTTGAATTTAATTGTATCGTTTTATGTTAATGCATTCTTTTCAAGAATATTTGCGAACCAAAGAACATGATTAAAAACATAATTATAATGTAATCTGTCAACGTCAGACGAAAGCAATTGGCTAAGAATTATTTAAGTAATGTGAAAGCGAAGTTAATGTTTATTTAAGCGGTATGGTATGATGACATTGCGTGCTTCAACCCGTATTTTAATTAAAAACCAATAAAACATAAATAGTGATCTCTTGGGAGCCAGGCCTTTCAGTTGATCAAGGTTTCAAAAAAAAGTTATGACAAACAAAAATATTTATTTATTGGAGACGTGTATGCCCATCATAATTTAAAAAACATATGAACATTATTGTGAGTAGGTATATGTATTATTTAAAATCAAAGTCACTTACACTTTTTAATACAATATTAGTAGGTTTAAATTTTACTATTTTGTAGTGCTAATTCAGTGTTCAAATGATTTCCATTAAAATTTATTGGTTAACTGGCAACTTAGTATCCCAAATTAAACTGACAGACTGACAGCTGTCAGCGGATTTGGCGCCAAATCGCTACGCTATTGGGTTGAGAGAGGAGCGAAAAGGATCGAAGAGAAAAAGCAAATGAAAGCGGGTAGGTAGAGTGTGGAACTTGTGAAATGGAATTCGTTTTTCATTCATAACACATTAAAGTTAATTCCTCTCCTCTTTGTTTCAAAGCATTAAAGATTTCAAAAGTCCACCGGCCAATCTCTACACCCATGATCAATCTGCGTCGTTTGATTTCTACTGTATCCACGTGACACTGGAAATTGTGGCAACCCTGCAGAGACCATAAATAAGAAGTGAAATATGAATTGTTGATCCCTCAATGTATCAGTCATATAATCGTATGGATCCGTAAGGTACGTTATAATTTCAAATTGATAAATATCGATTAGACTTTTAACAAATTACCTAATTATCAAATCGTCAGAACGACAAGATTATATATACATTCAATAAGTGTATGATGGTATTCTAACTAGTCTAGTAGCTGTGCCCCGCGATTTCACCTGCCCAAATAAAAAATATTTGGGTAAGTAAAAGAGCCTAAGTTACTCCTTGAGCCATTAGCAATTTGACAGTGAAAGTCCCGTTAAAATCGGTCCTGCCGTTTCGGAGATTAGCCGGGACAAACAGACAGACAGAGAAAAAATTGGTTTTTCTTTGTCAGTACCGTGTATCATATGCAGTTAGTGAAAAGCTGTCTTATTTTAGAATTTAAAACATACACTATAATTGTACTTATCTGTATAGATAGATGTGGTTCGTCACCACACAACTTATTATTATTAGTGTGCATGACAAGTTATACCTTTTTTTTTTTTTTGTTGACGAGGGGGAAACCTTCAAAAGGTCCCCGACCGCCCTGGGAGAGACAGATCAGGGTATGTGGGATTTTTACCTCACTAAAACCCCCCCGGTGGCCATCCTCAGTGCTTAGGGGGGACTCCGGGTACTCTGATAGAACGCACCGGTGTCCCCCCACACTTTGCCGGGGCACATCCCCGGGGCAGCTGTGACGCCGCCCCTGGAGACCTCGCTGTGCAAGGCAGCGCGAGCCACATCGCGCTGCCACCTTCCCGGGCCCGCGGCTCGGTGGTCAAAGCTCCCACCCCGACCACCGCCAGCAGGCCTGTACTAAAGAGCTTTTCGAAAAACTTATTTGCAGTGATTTCACACCACGTGCTTTACGGTGAATTAAAACATCGCGAGGAAATCTGCATATGTTTGAGAAATAATTCGAAGACGTATGTATAGTGCCTGAGACGGCGATGGACGCACCCTCTGTCATGTTGGAACTTAATCATATTCGGTGAAATGTGGGTGTGTAATATTAAGAAGGTGAGTAATATTAAGTGTAAATTTCATATTATATCGTATCTACCTTTACTGCTCCCAGTACGTTTATAAATCTGGTGACTTGTTATTTATTAACGCCTGGAGACAAATTATGTTGTGTATGTACAAAATTTTCTTGTAATTAGTGTTATTTATGACCTTTGCTTTTCATGAAATGTGAGCACACCGTGATATTATTTTAATATTCCAGTATTGCCTCGCGGTTTTATCTGCGTAACATTAACAACATAGAATTGAATTTTTTTCTTCTCCAACTGTGTGTCTGTTGTTTCGGCTAATCGATACCGTAGGCTACCCATGGAATTAAGTCTACGTAGGTGAATTCGTGGGGCTCAACTACCTAGCTTATAATATACAAAAAAAATCATTAAAATCGGTCCAGCCGTTTAGGAGTTCAATAACATACACACACGTTCATTAGAATGATGAATACAGGTGTCGGGAAAAATAGGACAGCTGTTAAAATATGTGATTGGGTATCATTTTAGGAAGCAAATAAAATTATTATGACGAAATTATCTTCTTCCGTTTTCGAGTAATTGACGTTCAAAGCTAACCATATCAAGACCTTATTTTCGCATTAAAATCAGCGGTCACGTAGAGTTATTTACGTGAAATCTATCTACTACTACTGCGTTTCTATTTTAACTCACATAAATCCATTTTTCGAAACCATTCACCTTCTCCTTAATTTAAGGAGTTTAGTGACCGCGTACGTAATGTGCGTTCCTTCAATTGGTTAAGGCCGTGAGCTCTTCGGCCCTTAGCAACCATAGCCTTTAACTACGTTATCGTTAGAGCTAGATATTTGACTTCAACATAGTGATACATATCTACATAAAACCCTACAACTTCTAGAAGACAACTGTTCCTTTTTCTCCGACACCCTATAATGAGATTGATAGACTAGTATAAATGATGCGGTGAGATCACAACTCCTCGTGACCTCTTATTAATAATAAATGAAAGTGTATCCTCCAAGTCAATTTATCTCGACAAAAGTGTGTGTGTTAGAATATCAACAAACAATTAATAGGATAATACATAGATCTAACTGGCACCGGAATAGCAATCAAGAAATCACATCCATTTCCCGGATGCGAGATTAGGAGGCGTCTTAATTTCTCTCACTCATTAACGACAAAGATACACGCCTTAGTACATTAATTTGTTTTTCCATCTTCAAGACACAGTTCGCAGAGCTCACAGTACTTTAAATCATTATTAGTGGATTATTATTAGTATTTTTTATACTACTTATGTGACAAAAAAGCCTGCAGTGATGGTAAGCGTCTATTGCAGCCTGCGAATGCTTGTTACGCCAAGGGTCATCTGGCAGGATCGCAATGTGATATGAGGACCGGGAGTCAAAGTCAAAAATATCTTTATTCGGTTAGACTTTTTACAAAGCACTTTCAAATCATCCGAATGACATAAATCACAAGATTATACTGAGAACAACCTGGCAAGAAACTCTGTAATTACTATTTTCAAAAAAATATTACACAATTTTAAGAGTACAAAATAAGTCGCTTAAGAAACATAAGCTCACGGACACAGTTCCAATGCACAAATGTCGATAAAATTAACATAATTAAAAATCTAGTAGTTCTACTTATAAGTAAATGCGTAGCTTGAGATGACCAGCCCCCACAAGCTGCACCTGTTCACAAGTATGACGTGAATGCCAGCCATTGATCTCCTCAACCATTATAGAGGTAAGTGGAGTGGTAATATTAGAGACGACTGTTGTGGTCAAGAGACATTCTATTACTTAAATCATACAGTTAACAATCTTATACTAAGCTTAAAGAAGAAAGTGACTCAGCACACATTACAGCCTCCCAAGCATGAATTCCCTGTGCTAGCGTAACGATTAATAATGGTAGCATAGTGACTCCATTCATCCTCCTCCAATCTATGGAGCACTGGTGACTCGCTGCAAGAACATAACACTTTATTTTAAATAAATAAATAAAATAAAAATTTTGGTACTCATATTTATTGCTTTATTGATGAAATTTACAAAAAATCTCGTGAAAGCCTTGGTGGCCTCGGGGTTTGAGCAGTCGCCTGCTACGCAAGCGACGCAAGTTCGAATCCTAGTGGGCCTGTACCAATGAGTTTTTCTAAAAAACTTATGTACAGTGATTTCACACCACGTGCTTTACGGTGAAGGAAAACATCGTGAGGAAACCTGCATATTTCTGTGAAGTAATGCAAAGACGTATGTATAGTGCCTGAGACGGCGATAGGCTCACCATCTGTCACGTTGGCACTTAATCAAATTCGGTGAAAGGTGGGTGTTGTGATAACTACACCTCTGCCTACCCCTTCGGGGAATAAATGCGTGAGCATATGTATGTATGTATGTACAAAAAAATCTTTCAAAAGGCTGGTTTTCGAAAAGAGTTTATCAAAAGCCTTATATTATAATTTTCAATTTCATTTCATTTCCACATTGGATGACACGCCACAAACAAGGTACGCAAAAAAATATTGTTTTGCTAAAACATTTTGTGCCTGCAAGGACGTTTAGCCCATTTTAATCTCTTTGAGTATCTGTGAAATAGGTATAGTAGGTATTGTATAAGCCAAATATACTAAAAACAATGCATGATATTTTAGTTCTATGTTATGTCGATAGATGGAGCTGTCACTGTTGACATTATTATTTAAATCTCGCTATCGAGAGTCTCAATGGGGCTTATATATAAAACGTCAGTGATTGAATAAACAAAACTTTTTCCTCTGTGGTACATCGTATTTCATTTCGATTCCAAGTACCTACTCGAAGGCCATAGTACTGAGTTTTGTTCACGTATACAAATAAACCCCTCCGGTTGTTTGCACAAAAGGACATAGGGTACTATCCGTGTTTGTGTACTGTGGTATTGGGCTGTAAAAGGAGCGACTGGAAGGCCTTTATTGGATTGCACATTGCTAAGGAGACCATCATCCGTTTCATTTTGTTTTTTCAATTCAAAAATATCTTTATTCGATAAGACTTTTTACAAAGTACTTTCAAATCGTCAGAAAGACACGATTAAATAGGATTTTACATGCTACCGCCAGGTTCGGAAGGTTGCTTCTACTGAGAAGAACCTGGCAAGAAACTCCGTAATTACTCATTTAAAAAAAGAGTTTTATAGCTTTGAGTAATACAATATAATTTATAAAAATTATATATAAGCCCATGGACAACGTTCCACTGCACAAAAGTCGATATAAAACTAAAAATAAGTACTACGAATAATTGTGTAGCTTGAGTGTGTTTCTTAGTGTTGCCGTAAATGTTACGTCAAAGCTAAGAAGTTCTTAATACGCTCTGCTTAAACGATCATAGTTGGCCCTCTGTATTAAGTTTACTGTGTTCAGATATGTTGTCCGGTCGTCAATACTATGTTTTAAAGTACAGATGGGAGATAATTAAATGGTATTGTAGGCGTATAGAACAAATGTTGTTCCGAGGCAATGTGTCAGATTGAAGTTACATGCTCTCTATATTAATTTGGAAGTACTGTAATTATATCTAAGAAAATAACATAATTTGTGACTAGAACTAAAAATATTATATAATAACTAAATTAAATGATTAAAAGAAGTCTCTGTAAGCAAGGTTCCGAAGATACTGGTAGCATTCCCCGAGCATTTGGAATTAAGTCTATAAACTAATAAATATAAAAACTCTCTTTTTTAAGGCGGTTTACGTCGACAAAACGAGGGAGAAATCGCTAGTATCTGTGTATGTTTTTTATATAAAGGGCATTCTTCTGTAACTTACACCAAACTATTGCAAAGTACAAGATTTTCCCTCGCAGAAATAGTAAGAGCAATATTTAGCTTGGCCGTGGGTGGGCCTAAGGCGAGAATAGTGTGGGTCTAAGGTAATAATTGAAATATTTTAATAGTGAGAATCAAACAATGATATTTGTTTAGTTATATAGTGTTATGTGGGTGTACGTGTCGCTTTAGCCTTTCCTCAGTTATAGTAGCCGTCACAAGCTACGAGCGCTGATCTTGATTGCTCAGTAGTAATTTTATGATCTCTCTGTCCGTATGGCTCGACACGTAAAAAATACTTGCGAAGTTATCCCCCTATTTTCTGCTAATAAATTGTGACGGCAGGTTGCTCAGCGTCGAGCTTCGAGCATCGGTTTCAATCATAGAAATCGACACATAATTCATAGACGATAAAGCCCAAACTCGTTGCTTTGAGAACGACACTCGACGTCGAGTGTGACGCGGAATAACATACATACATATTCTCACGCCTGTATTCCCCGAAGGGCTAGGCAGAGGTGTTGTTATCACAACCGAAGATGTTTAAGTGCCAACGTGACAGATGGTGAGTCCATCGCCGTCTCAGACACTTTACATACGTCATTGAATTACTTCTCAGAAATATGCAGGTTTCCTCACGATGTTCAAAAACCTTACAGAATAACGCGGAGGTACTCTCAAGTTTTCTTCCAGAGCAAGAGATAAATTCTACGAAGCTCGTCAATGCTGTCTGCTTCTTAGAATAATAATAAATTGTTATATTGTTATCCTTAAGAATGCTTTCATAAGCAATTAAGTCGGTAAATGGGTCAATTTCCTCGTAATCGTCCATTCAATCCTTCCTTGAAAAGCAGGAAAGGACATAATCGGTTAGCTTTATATAATTTAAATTCCATTAAAGTTTAACTTATAGAACGCTTTTCCAATAAATATTTGCTCTGATATATTGAGCTCGTGGCACAGTTGCTTTTGCGCATATCATTCGATCAGCGAAGTTAAGCAACCCTTACCCAAGCCAGTAGTTGGATAGGTGACCGCCAGAGTTCCGTACTTCAGACAGCACGTTAAGCCGTGTCACACACGTGCACAATCATGGTCAGGCGGAGGCCTAAGTCTGACAACTGATTTAAGCCCTATTACCGATTTTCGTCGTAAAAGGGGCGACGAAGGTCAGATGGCAGTCGCTTCGTATAAAAATCAGGTGATCAGCCACATCGGGTTGAATCAAGGGTCGACCCCAACAATGTATGGGATATGGCCAGGGAGATGATCATTTGATATCATTATCATTAAGCTCTGATATTTTATATAAAGTCTAAAGTGTAATACCATACGTTTTGTTTTACTAAATACGAGTAATTTATGTTTCTCACTGAAAGTAAATGAATACTTATTATTTAGTAGTGTTCTAGAATTAAACCTTTTTTTATTATAGCTTCTGGCTAACCGGCACTAATCCAGACTTCGGGCTGTTAGTTACTGGTAAATTAGAGATGGGAAACCGAATAACACTTTGCCCGCTCAGGAATCGCAACCAGGACCTCGTATTTCGCAGTAGCGTTTGCGACTACTTCACCAATGAGTCGGTCTTCTTTATTCAATAACTTATTTTTATGTAACAATGAAATAGAAAATTACAATGATTTAAGGCTCTTATGATCGTCGAATAAATTATCACCGGGTTGGAAACTAATGTTCGTTGTATATTATGTGCACTGTATGTGTATGTGCATACTACATACAAACAAATACGAATGAATATACATGAAATATCGCTAATGCATATATAACAATCTGTAGAAAAAGTAACGAACGCCACTACGTATTAGTCGGTTTATGTTCAAGTTACGAAAGACCAGAGTTTAAAAAAATATTTTGAACATTCAAAAACTTTATCGTGAAAACCTTGTTACAAAGGCCTTTGGTCCACGATATTATTAAAACGAAATTTAATTAAAAACCGTGGCCAGTTCAGGGACGAAGCTTTTACGGAAGATTCAATACTTATATCCACATGCTTTGTAATTTTATCGTCAGTAAACGTGGCGTCACGAGTTATGAGTGCGCAGCGGAAATTCACAGCCATAGATAGATACAAATCTATGTATGTAGTGGGGATACTGCGCATGATTTTATTCGCCTCACGGCATACATATAGACAGAGACGCATGAAATGACTACTAGGGGCCTTTTGACGTTTAATTTTACGGTGCCAAAATGAAACGTCAAATCTTAGGAGTTCTTAAATACGCTCTTAGTAGTTAGTAGTGATCTAAAGGTAGGCAATCATTCTCACCTCTTTGCTACACCTCTGCTTACCCCTTCTGGGATTGCGTAAGCATTTTTATTTTATTTTAATAATTCTCAAAATTTAAAGTGTTTCCATAGATACTACTACTCTATATCGATCAGTTGACATTTACCTTGACACAGACTTCCTATGGTTTATCCACAGATAAACACAAACACGACTATTCGTTCAGTGTTATATACTCTATGTAATAATACGGAATGACGCCGTTGGTCAAGTGGTATACCTGACTGCTGTTTTAGGTAACGCGGGTTCGGTTCCGCTTGCCTTGTATCTGGGTGTATATTTAGTAGTAGAATTTATTTAAAGTATGTTTCGTACGTACATTCTTTATTCTACCGGTGTACCCAAAGTACAAGCGTTGTTTAGTTTGGGACTAGATGGCGCTGTGTGATAATGTCCAAATATGATTTTAATTTATTTCAATAAAGTAACTAATAATATGAACTAATAATGCAGGGTTTCTTTCGATACCTTCCTTCACGTTGAAATTCTGAATCTCTGGGAATAAACCATAAAAGGTACACGAGTCTAGTAATCTAAAGCTAAACCGTTTTCCTTGAACCACACAAAGCGAAAACAAATCTCAAGAAAGCTCGCAGCTGTGCTGGCTTTGCAAACAATTTAAAAATTAGGGTAAGGGAAAAGGGAGTAGGTTGATCTTGTATCAAGCGACGTCTTCGAGCTAAATTGCCGTCCATGTCACCAGTTCGAGCCAATTGAATAAATTTACTTTGCGCATACACAGCACAAAACCATGGTCTTTATATGGTTCAGGGGCCCAACCATGAGCTCTTATTGCAATGCAAATTACAGTTGTGTGAAAGTGACAGATGTATGCACGTCAAATACATCTGTCTCATAATAAGAGTAAATGGCAATAAGAGCTTATGGTAAGGCCCCAGGACTTCCAAAGATGTGATTAAAATTGTTTTTCAAGATGGATAATGAATATTAACAGAAGGTGGAATTCAAATTCGACAAATGTAAAAAAATATTTCACCATTTGATTGCTATATTATCACTGATTAATATAGACTATATTTTATCCCGGTAATCCCACGGGAACATGAACTACGCGGGTAAAACAGCGAGACGTTCGCTAGTCTCTACTGCAGTAACTAAATAAAATAGAAATTATAAACCCGAGCGATCATAGAATACATCAGCGACGCGTATCCAGTGGCGCGATGCCATATCCTTGACTGCACTCCAGTTAGCTCAACAACCTTGTTACCTATACTTTATTGCTCTGCCAATTGTGTTGAGAACTCAATGTCCATTCTGTTTATGTTTATGAGAATTTACTACTCGGAACTCGCTTGTAGATTCAATTACGACTCGCCTTCGAAAGAGCCTTCGTGAACGAGTATTCGTCTGCTAAGCGAGCGATGTCATAAAATTCTGTAACATCATGAGTATCTGTACCAAGAGATTGCTAGAAAACTTACATGCAGATGTTACACAGCGAGCTTTTAATGTCGAATCGAAACCTGAATATGTCTGAGAATTCAAAAACTTAGTTACAAATGTGGCTCACAATTAGCAAACTGTGTAACCAAATAAAATTGTTAGATCTCCAAGAGCTAGATTCCCTCGCTCACGAGCCTCACATCAAAAATTATATACATACGTACATATGCTAACGCTTGTATTCTCCGAAACGGTAGAGGTGTACTTTATAGCACACCCACCACTAACTGCCCGGTCAATCTAAATATAATCGACGAAACTCTGAAATTAGATATGTTGAAACCCAATACCCGGAGTCGAACCCAAGACCTCGAGTAAAGTTTACGACCACTAGACCAACGAGGCAGCCAAAATCAAAAACACATAATATCTAAAAGTTTCTGGACATGATGAAATGGAGTTTCCGAACCGGATGTAATTTCTCGACGTTCATAAATGCCTTACTAGGGCCCCAACTTAGTAAATTTTCATTTTCAAAAAGTTTATTACATCACCACATCACCCTACCTCAAAGTTTTCCCACGTGGTTACATAGGAAAACTTCGCAACCGACTTTATGGAAAAATACGAGTATTTTCTAGAAGTAGGCGTGGCGTGCCTATATTGATTTATGTGAATAAGTTCGATATTTAAAAAGCTATATATCTTTATGTTGGCCTGTAATAACTTTCCCGTGAGTTAGGGAACTCGTTTCCTTATAAATACAATTGTAAGAACCTATTTATTCTAAAGAGGCCTACTTACAATACAAGCCAGCAACAAACTTAACAATGCCTGTTTATGTTCCCGGTTACATATCTCAACGGTCACAATACAATAATCTAAACAGTAACTTAACAAGAGTTAATTTTAATTATGGCATACCCTTTTGCTTTTCAACTGTAAATACTAGGAGTCGAAAAGATTTGGAGCCAGTAGGTACTGCGGTCTCAAACGCCATCTTGGATTTCATAATTATTTTAATTGTAGGTAATGGAACGCTCGTGGTGTCCCTCAAAAATAATTTTAAATCCAAGGTGGCGTTGGGGATCTCGTCTTGGTACCTAAAGTCTTGTATGATTATTATGACTTTCCCGACTTCTATGGGTTCCATAAAATAATAGATATTAATAGTATAAATTGTCATATATTACAAGGAACAGTAATAAAAACTAACCACAAGTAGAAAACTTGGCCCAAATCGGTGTCTCTCGGGATCGTGCCAAGAAGGTTGGCAGCATTTCCACGTTGAATAGCAATGCTGATTCTCTGAGCGAGAAAAGCCCCGGCCTGCTTGTCATGAGAGGCTTCTACCAGCTTCTACTTTCTCTTTGAAAAGTTGATGAGCATCTGGACCCCAAGGCCCCAGAGTTTCAACCGCAAACGCAGGAAATATGTATCCTTGACCAATGCAAGCATATTTCCGATATATCAATAAGGACCTACTAGAAAAGACCCGTGATTAATCCCAGCTCCCGAAAATAGTTCCACTCAAATTTTATTAGATACCTACTATTTCTTTATAGCGTTAGCCTGACTGTAATGTATTCACATGGTTTAATTTGCGTCATTGATCTAGTATTTATACAGTTTTATCGATGTTTTACGATGCCTGATCTTACGTGTCCAATGTTTGAGTTGATTTTTGCTGTCTCTTGCATTTAGTACTCAATATCACAATGAGTGATTCACTCTGCTCTGCAAGTGGAGTACTGCACTCCAATATGCACTATGCCAGGCCCATCATCCACAATACACAATACATTGCGAATAAAGCCTATTTCACACTCTCTACCGTCTATTGTATAACGGACACGTTCTGTAACAATAAGCCTCTAGGGATTTATAACACAAATAAAAACATTCAGAATGACAGCTTCCGAACATTGGAAGTATCAGATGCACGCACTCAGGTAGACACATAATTATATCCTTTCAACTATATATATACATACATACATACATATGGTCACGCTTGTATTCCCTGAATGGGTAGGCAGAGCTGTTGTAATAATTTTTCACCGAATATGATGAAGTGTCAATGTGACAGATGGTGAGTTTATCGCCGTCTCCGGCACTGTACATACCACTTTTGATTACTTCTCAGACATAAGTATGCAGGTTCCCTCACGATGGTTTCCTGCATCATAAAGCACGTGGTGTAAAAACAGGCGTGAGCTTGTGTATGTTTGAAATATGCCAAAAATAAGACCTGTGACCTCTCCAGAACCAGCGCCTCAGTGGTGAGCGCGTCCAAAACCCGGGCAGTCCATTTAAACATGGCACTACTTGGCGCTACTTGATTCGAGATCGTTGTTCGGTTGTGTATATGTGTGCGTGCAACAATTCTCCATCAATGTAGGAAGTCGCCATTCGGTATGATTTTATTTTAGGTTTATAATGAACTCTTCATAGCTGCTATATGGTTCAATATGCGTTGAGTACGATTTTCAATCGATTTTTCATTGTTCTACGCTGAATGGTAACCTGTTGTTGTTTGTTCAGTAGAAGAAATTGTATTATTTTTTTATTGGATCAATGCCTACGCCGTAGCGTGATCAGACCAGAATATCAATTTTGATTCCGTAATATTTTTATAGCAACAGAGTAGACAAGCTCTTGAGATTATAGATGTCAACTGTTAAGTGTTCTAGGTAATAGTTATACATCTAACTATGCTAAGTATGCGTAGCCTTTAGTTCACGAAACCCTTTTTTCTATACCTATTGCTTTCTATACATCTATACTCTATACCGATATATTAAATTTATGTGTCTATTTATAACTCCAAAATAAAAGCTTTTCATTAAATGCATATGAAAGTTTATACAGTACTCACGAAAAAAAACAATTCTTAAATTTTTTCTCTGTCTGTCCGTCCGTCTTACTGTCTGTCTGTTCCTTCTAATCTCCGAAACGACTGGACCTATTTTAAAGGATTTTCATTGGCAGATAGCTAACGTTACAAGGAGTAACTTAGGCTACGTTTATTTATATATGTCGGAGAAGGGTGTTGCTCAGGATTCGTCGGGCATGCGCTTTCTTCGGGTTCTGACATAATGGGTAGCCTCAAGCAATATTAAAACTCACTATCAAATTAAGCACTTTAATTGACTGACTTAATCAAACAAGAATTGACGAGAACACGATATATTTGAACAGATACGTCCGCTCGGCCCGAGCTCTAACGATAAAATGCCCGTCCCTCCCAACGGCCGCATCCAAGCGCGACTCTATTATTGATGACGTCACACTTGCGTTCCGTTTTCGACATGATCCTCCGTCATATATATTATAGCTCGTTCCTTAAAAGATCTAAAAAATTACTACTAATCCAAGGCCAGTGTTCAAACTCGTTATGATTATTTTTAGCATAGAATTCAAGACCACGGTAGACGGCAATTGTCTCACCATCGGTCACGTTTACACTTAATCATCTTCAATGAAAAACGCCCAACCCCTTCAAGAAACCCTCAAGGCAAGTGTGACCTTTAGTGACATTACGAAGCTCATTAACCTTATTCATATCCTTAATGTAATACAACCAGTGTATAATTCTCAAATCCACACCCGCTGAGACCTCGTGTGTGTACAAAACTAACTTTCTTCGACACGAGTAAGCACTTAGCTGTATTGCTCTAGAGAAATGATTTTATGAATACCTCTCTCTCTATGTTAGACAAACTTGGATAAAGGGTCAGTGCCCTTTATGATATCCATTGTGCAACCTTTGTCAGACTGTCAACAAAACTATTTCCAAAGATATTAAGTGATATTATTATAGGGTAATCTTTCAATATAATAAATTGGAGTCGACATTTCTATACAAAATTATTTTGTTTGAGCGCATTGTTTTTCTTAACTCTGTTATAGGGGCCTTACCATGACCTCTTATTGCCATGATAATCTTACTCTTATTATGAGACAGAAGTATATGACGTGTATAAGTCTGTCACTGTCACACAGTGGAACTATGATGGCAATAGAAGGTTATGGTAAGGCCCCTGATCTTGATACGGTTTTACTAAAATGTAGGAGTTGGGTTATACAGCTAAGATAAATATATTGTAGAGAAAGGTCAACGCTTAATATTTTTTTACCTCGCAACAAAGCGAGGTCGAATCTCTAGTTTCTCTTACTATCTTCTATAAAGTGAGTATGTATCTTATCTTTTCTTTTGTGAGTATGTAAATATGTTTGTAATGCTTGTACATAAGAATAACAAATTTTATAAATATATTTTGTGAATTGTCCGAAACATAAAGATAAATTAAATCATGCGCAGATCGAGTCACGGGCACCAGCTATGCATAATTAACCAAAACATTCGATATTTTTGTGAAGCTTTATTCCTAGGAGGGTCACTGGCTATTTCTATGATTTTTAGGCAAAAAACACCGCAGGGCACAGCTAATTAAAAACTACACTGTCACAGAATAATAGATAACAATCTAATTATAGGAGGAGTGGTAAGTGTCAGAGTGACAGACAAGTGACAGGTGACAGCGTTAAAAATACCCCAACCAAGGAACGCTAACCCCGAACCAAGAGATAGGTATCTCTTGAGTGCACTGTGGAGCGAGGAATCCAATGGGTTCCTCCACATATTTTTAATAATTTACAAGATATTTTTCTCAACAATTACTTGACATTGGCGGAATAGTTTTACTTAAGCTCATCGCCATTAAATAAATAAAGGAAAAGAACGCTAACCCCAACAATCCAAGCTGTCGAACTCGGTAAGATTTCGAGTGGATTTCGAAAACAATGCAATATTGGAGCATTGGTAGAAATTGTCGTAAATTCTACACGACGCGACGAGGAAAATCTGGCATTCCTTCAAAGCAAACTTGTCGAGTTATTGCTTGCTATATTGCTAGCAGTGTTGGTAATTGGAAAGTTGCTTTGTTTGCAACAACAAGTACTAAGTAGTTCCTGGAAATAACTTAGTTAGTTAAGTATTTTTCCTTGAGCTAGTTTCGAAATACTCCCTGCATTTCTTAGCACTAAAACTAAAGCTAGGATTATACTGGCTTGAGTTGTCATGCTCACTAAAATGCCTTTGCTTGCGGCGGCGTCTGGATGACAGGTTGTCCACTTCCCTCTATGATGGCTGAGGAGGACAATGGCTGGCATTCACGTCATACTTGTGAACAGGTGCTGCTTGTGGGGGCTGGTCATCTCAAGCTACGCATTTAGTTATAAGTAGATGTACTAGATTTTTAGTTATGTTAATTTTTATCGACATTTGTGCATTGGAACATTGTCCATGAGCTTACGTTTCTTAAATTATTTATTTTGTATTCTTTAAATTGTATAATATTTTTAAAAAGAGTAATTACTGAGTTTCTTGCTACGTTTTTCTCAGTAAAAGCAACCTTCCGAACCTGGCGGTATCATGTATAATCCTGTATAATTATGTCATTCTGACAATTTGAAAATACTTTGTAAAAAGTCTAATCGAATAAAGATACTTTTGACTTTGTCTTTGACTTTGACTTTGACATTGATTTCTTAATCTTTTTAATTTGTCCTTGGTTGAGTAGTTTTCCTTAAGCCCATAGTGTAATCGCTGTCTTACCAAAGTATTATGGAAAGCTCTTGTGTAGCAGGAGTGGGATCCCTTGATCAGCAACTAACGATGCTCATGCGATCCCAGAAGGGTTCCCTAAGGGGTAGAGGTGATGTAATTAACAACACCCACTTTTCACCGAAGATGTTTAAATGCTAGCCAACATGACAGATGGTGAGTCCATCGCCGACTCAGGCACTATACATACGTCTTTGAATTACTAATCAGATGCTTTCCTTGACTCGGCCGCCACGACTTAAGATTGTTAAATATGGCAATAAATGAAGGTGAGCCACAAAATAAAAAGATAAGCACGTCGAATTATAGTACCATGATCACAATATATTAACATACATACATACATATGCTCACGCCTGTATTCCCTGAAGGGGGTAGGCAGAGGTGTTGATATCACAACACCCACTTTTCACCGAATTTGATTAAGTGCCAACGTGACAGATGGTGAGTCTATCGCCGTCTCAGGCACTATACATACTATACGTCTTTGAATTACTTCTCAGAAATATGCAGGTTTCCTCACGATGTTTTCCTTCACCGTAAAGCACGTGGTGTGAAATCACTGTACAAAAGTTTTTTAGAAAAACTCATTGGTACAGGCCCCGCTGGGTTTCGAACTTGCGTCGCTTGCGACTGCTCAAACCCCGAGGCCACCACGGCTCTTATATGTTAACGAATAGACGAAATTCTAAAGTATTTAATAAAATTTCGATTCGACGTAACGAGAATCCGGGGGCATATTACAAAGTCAATCGTTTCTAAAATCCTTAAACACTTGAATGTTTAATATAAACCTACAGTATTAAAGATATTTTAAATTAAATAAACCCTTGTAATAAAATACAAACCCTTCAGTAAAGTATCTGTATAATACTTTAATTTAATAAGAATACAAAATGTCCACGGCCGAAGCTCCCTCGACGCGACGTAGAAACCTCGGGTAAGGGTCACTTAAACTTACAAAGTTAATTACTTACTCCCGCTTTTGAGTGGACAACGGGTTAAGTTAGCTACGCGCCAGTTAAATTGATTATATGAGGGGCACTTGAGTGGTATTGGAACGAAGTTGTATGAGTGATAAGCAATGAGGAGGAGGAAAAGAGAAGGCAATTAGACCTGTAGGCTTCGACAAAGTAGCATTCTCTCGCCCTTGCGCTAATAGAAACTATACAAAATATATGAGGACTATATAATGTACTATACGTTGTTGGATGTCTCTCGTGCGCGCACCAATATATTGAAATGCGCGCCTATAACGCGGGCGCTGCGTACACTCAATGCGGTCGCATCGCGGGTGGACTTGTTTTTGGGCTCATTGAACGACTTCACGTGGGCCACAATATTATATTTAGGTGTAGATTAAGATTGTATTAGATTTAAGCAATATTATAATATTATTTTGTATTCCATCGCATTAGGTTAATACATATCTGTAATGATGGTTTATAAATGATAAATAAATAAATAAAAAATAATTAAACACGTGACATATGTCATTGCTAGCGTGAGGATAATGATACCAGTCTATAGTCTATAGGCCCGGGTGGATAACAGAAATACGTTGAACGACAACGAACGGATATCGATGAAATACGGCTAGGGTGCTATTCACTTCAATTTATTATTATTTTTATTTGTTTATTTTATTTATTTATTTATTGCATTTATGTTAGTTACATGTACGATACATACCAATCTTAATTATAATAGTATCCCAAGTAAAGCTAACATAAACCCTGTTAGGGCACAGCAACGTGAGAGGCACTACTAGAGCTATTAATATTAATATATTTATCTACAAGTAATTGTATAATTGTATAGTAAAGTCAGTTTATTTTATTTTTAATGTACCTTTGCACTTATAAGTAAAGGGCAGGTTATGTCCAACTGGACTTGTTTGTACAAATCAGTATTATTATGACAGAACATCAAAGGTTAATGTTTATTAAAACTGATTCAAGTTAATATAACTGCTATTTTTAGGTTCATTAATTAAGTTTACCGTCAGAGCTGCGAGCCCTTTCAGCAAAGAGGGCTCATCATCAAAGCTTTTTAATATAAATACTAGTTGCCAACCGCGATTACACTCGCGCTTAAGAATATTTTTCGACCAGCGATAATCTTTTTAAAAATTATGTGAAGAATGTAACGTTTTGAAAAAACCTGCATATCTCTGAAATAACACATCATCTATTACGTTACGTTGGCACCTAATCGTCTTCGGTGGTGGGTGCTATAATACCTCTGCGTACTTCTTCGAGGATACTTCTAGAAGAAGGAAATAGAAAAAAAGGCTGTGCAAAAAGCACATTTTCAATAACGAACATACACCATTTTACATTCATATTGTACTTACTACCTGTGCCCCGCGGTTTTACTTAATTTTATGAAAGACCCGCGGAACATTAATACATATGCTCACGCCTGTATTCCCCGAAGGGGTAGGCAGAGGTGTTGTGATGACAACACTCCCTTTTCACCGAAGATGATTAAGTGCCAACGTGACAGATGGTGAGTCCATCGCCGTCTCAGACACTTCACATACGTCAGTGAATTACTTCGGAACATTAATATTTTTTATAAATAAAAATAGCCTAAGATAATGTTGTAACATTAGCTATCTGCCAGTGAAAGTCCCGTTAAAATCAGTCCAGCCATTCCAGAGATGAGTCGGAACAAATAGGAGTGATATTTTTTTAATGGCTTTTTTATTTGAGTACCGTATAAATTTGGCATTACAATTAAACACTTCAATTTTATTTATGTGTATGTATTTTTGTTTAGAGATGTATAGATAAAGTACATGTTCCCAAAATATTACCTTTTTCTCCGTGAAACAAGGTCAGGATCTTAAAGTGTCTGTAAGATCCTTATCTATTCCGGGACAAGTGTATATTCTGAACAAGTCATTGTTTGACACGGAACCATTCTAATATTGATGCCATCGGTATCAGGGTTGTCACATTACAAAGTGATTGGGGACATTTTGGTATAAATCTATACATATAGTGTATATACAGATAAATAAAATTGACCTACCGCATGTTAGTAAAACCGTATCAAGATCCGTAACAGCTACGTTAAGGATCGCTGCGTTCACAATTATTCGTAGTTCTTATTTTTAGTTTTATTTTTTTTTTGCTAGAGTTGTTCAACCCTTGATTATTTAGGTGAACAGGTGCTGCCAGTGGGGGCTGGTCATCTCAAGCTACACAATTATTCGTAGTACTTATTTTTAGTTTAAATTTTTTTTTATATCGACTTTTGTGCACTGGAACTGTGTCCATGGGCTTATATATATTTTTTATGATTTATATTGTATTACTCGAAACTGTAATTTTTTTTTTTAAAGTGTAATGACCGAGTTTCTTGCCAGGTAAACCTTTCAGTAAAAGCAACCTTCCGAACCTGGCGGTAGCATGTATAATCCTATGTAATCGTGTCTTTCTGACGATTTGAAAGTACTTTGTAAAAAGTCTAATCGAATAAAGATATTTTTGATTTTGATTTTGTTCAAATAGACAAAACAAATTTTGTATGGGAATAGCAAATAAAATTTTAACGACACCTAAACCTGGGCTTAATGCTAAATTCCATATTAGTTACTTTACATACATCTTTGAATAATTTCTCATTCATAATAATATGCAGGTTTTCTCACGATGTTTTCCTTCACCGTAAAACACCTGGTATGAAATCACTGTACACAACATTTTAGAAAAACTTACTGGGCCCGTTGGGAATTGAACTTGCGTCGCTTACGTAGCCGGCGACTGGTCAAACCCCAAGGCCAACAGTGTAACAATTTGACCAAAACACAAGCCTGCCAACCCTATAAACTGTGCTATAAAAAGCTTGATGAAAAATTCAAACTTAAGGCATCCAATAGCCTCATTACTGATGTAACCATGACGTAAAGGTTTTACAAGATAAGTAATTGAAATATCGACCCACGCTTTACTGCCTATGTCATGGCACTCTGTCTACGAAATTTTTAGGCATAGGACGAGATTCGCGGCCACGGCTTGTTTTCAAATTTTCATCATACGAATGTGCTATTAAAAACACTAATGTTGAATAAGTAAGAAGATGTCCTTCCTAATTAGCATTCGCACAGTAAAATAAATGTAGGAAAGTATGTATGTTATGGATCGCGTATTCGTGCGATTACAATTCATGCAAACTTGCAATAATCGTTACAAATCAAATACATCCTTTAATTTTTATAAGCCCTAATCTTGTCTATTATTAAAAAAAAGTGTAGACCTAGCCATCGTATTCAGGGTTCTTCGGGATGGAGGTACTCAAGGAATAGTCTGCCTAACAGGGTCTGCAACGCGTGTTTGGTACCTACCCCTGGAATTGCAAGCACCTTCATAAAAACCGTAAGCATCTTAAATAATTCATTGGTTAACATAAGCTCTATATTATTATACAAACAGACAGATAAATAAAATTAAAGTGTCTGATTGTATTTCCAAACTAACAGCTTTTCACTAAATGCACAATGAAAGTATATTCGATACTGCCTTAGAAAATGCTGTTTTATAATTTTTTCTCTGTCTGTCTGTTTGTTCCGGCTAATCTTCGAAACGGATCGACCGATTTCAACGGGACTTTCAATGGCAGATAGCTAATGTCATATTATGATTCCGCGGGTCGCCCATGAAACTACACGGGTACTAGTTCCGTCAAATTAGACCAAAAATAAAGATTACCTAAATTCCCATAATAATGGAGGATAATGCCATCTATCCCACAGTGGCTAGTAAACAACAGATGAGACTAACCACAAAAGTCGATTGGGACTCGGCAAAGCAAGTGATCGAAATCAATAAGATCAAATGGGCATTAAACAGCTTCCAACAGTTTAAAGCACCAGGCCCAGATGGCATATATCCGATCTGATCTATCTGATCTGCTACAAGACGGAGAGGTATCACTAAACCCTCACCTTTGCAGACTATTCAGGGCATGTATCGCTTTCGGATACATACCTAGGTGCTGGAGTCCAGTGAAAGTAACATTTATTCCCAAACCTTTTACAACTTTTTGAATCGTTATATATCAAAAACGGTGGCTCGTAGAAAAAAGTATGAATATTTTTTTTGTAGATAATTTTATGATCTACGATTTTTGTCAGAAGTATTTTTATGATAAAACTTATCGTTTTGCTGAAAATCGCGAAAAACTATTTTCTTTTACCTTTGACCTTGAATATTTTTTTTCCTTAAAGGGGAAAGATGGGGAACTTTCAAATTTTATTTTTAATGATATTTTAAACAATCTATTCGATTTTAAGCTTGGTGGGAATTTAGGTCAATTCGAATGTCTAAATTGACCGGACTAACAATAAGACAATAAGGGCCACGAGACCGTGTGGATCAAAGCCAACTCCACGTCTTATCGCTGCACGAAAAACAAGATTTTTCGTTAAAATGTTACTGTTTTTAAGAGCAATTTAAGTCCGATGCGGTCACTGAAGCTGTGTAAGTCTAGACTGTTTACCAAAGTCCGATATTGGCCGATAAATTGGAACTACTTTTACGTTCACAGAAACGAAAGGATCGTTGTTACGATCAATGACCCTTGACGTATTATCTTATAATACAGAATTTACTTTGCACTTTAGTATATTTTATTATAGTTTAGGAGCTGGGCCACAACTTATCATAACTCTTATCATAAGACAGATATATATGACATGTATAAACCTGTCACACAGCAGAACTGTCATGGTGGAGGCCTTGGTCGTGAGCATAATTATAAAATTATTTGAATCTACTACAAAAACTTCACCGATGTTATTTTACTTCATAATATTTAAGACATAAATTATATCAAAAGCAACTAAAACAACTAAAACACAACACAAAAACTAAATATGACTTAGACTATGATATTCCTTACAATGTCAGCTGTCTGCTAGTGAAAGTCCCATTAAAATCGGCCCGACCGTTTCAGAAATTAACCGGAGAAACGGACAGTTGGACGGAGATTTTTTTTAAATGTTTTGTTTTTAATGTTGTTTAGTCTAAGAAGCGTAAATACTTTCATATGCATTTAGTGAAAGCTATTGATTTGGAATTACAAACAGGCATTCCATTTTCATTTATCTGTATATATATACTTAGTGATGAGAATAATTCATCCAAAATATATCTTGGAGGTAGTTTTGAGGTTTCTGTACATATGCTCACGCCTGTATTCCCCGATGGGGTAGGCACCCACTTTTCACCGAATTTGATTATGTGCCAACGTGACAGATGGTGAGTCTATCGCCGTCTCAGGCTTCTCAGTCTTTGAATTACTTCTCAGAAATATGCAGGTTTCCTCACGATGTTTTCCTTCACCGTAAAGCACGCGGTGTAAAATCACTGTACATAAGTTTTTTAGAAAAACTCATTGGTACAGGCCGCGCTGGGATTCGAACTTGCGTCGCTTGCGTAGCAGGCGACTGCTCAAACCCCGAGGCCACCACGGCTCTTTTCAGTCAGAAAATATCACTCACGTTTCTTTCAGTTGAAAAAATATCTAAATTTGGATATATCAAGTTACTAAGAGTACTAAGTTTTGCAAAGGAAAGCCTTTTGGATTCAGTTTGTTGTTTTATTGGATAGAGCACTTGACTCTTGTACTCACTGTGAAGCATTCGTCTTGTGTCAAGTACTTCGATTACTATCAAATATTGAACCTTACTTAGTGTCTAAAAGGGCATTATCCTTGCAATTAAGTATTTATCTACTATTTATCCAAGATTAGGTCCTTTCACTAAGAGCTTATCTTCAGGAAGAGAATAGAATGTTTATTTTGTAACAACACTGTTAGTTTCAGGTTCTTCAAACAATCCATTGGGAGTAGGATGAATCGACGGAACTCATGAATCTGTTGTACAACAAGTTTATCTTGACTGTCTTTGATCCTCGTTTGATTCTCTCTCTCACTGAGAAAGTATCATCCATATGTAACTTTAGTTCACTGTGGCACCTGTGGCAATACTTTCTGCGTTTACCAATACAACAATCAAATACATACATATATACATACAGGTCCCATCACGAGCTATGAGCGCGTAACCTTGATTGCTTAGTAGTATTTAATGAGTTTGTCTCTATAATGTATGGCGCGAGCAGAATAAAAAACTTACGTAGTGTCCCCACTACTTTTCCTCCGCGCTCATAACTCTTTACGCCACCTGTACATGCATACCGGTCAAAATCATAACCCTCCTCCATGCAAAAAACACTGCTCAATACTATAAGCTGTAAAAAAATAAGGTTAACTCACCCAAATAAAAACAAATTTGCTAGGATTGATGTTGTTTTAAACAAAACTGGGAACACTCATTAATCATTTATATCAAATATCTCTAAAGACGAGAATCTACCTCGATCAGGGGGCCTACTCACTTTGAAAAAAGGAAGCTTCGGCCGAAAGTTCGCAATATAGCCACAGTTCTTATTCGTTCTAAAATTACGTCCGAACGTGGTCTGCTAGAAAAATCCTTGACGTTTACATATTCTAGATCTACTTTCATTTAATTATTAACGCGAACTGAAATTTGAGTTTGATGAAAACAAAGCGATACTGAAACTACGTTTGACTTTCGTTCGCTTACGATGTTTCGTTTTAGATAAATGTTCGTTATAAATATTAATCAATTTTAATTTTTCAAATGAAATAAAGTACATCTATAAATAGTATTGCTCTAGCTATGATACCTATAATATCTAAAAAACAAGCGTTCAGTTATGTATGGCTATATACAGGTTGTTGGGGAATTTAGGACAGTTTTTAAAATATGTTATAGGGTATAATTTTAATCTATTACTAGTTGAGCCAGTGAACGTCGTATCACCTAACCTTTACTGATTATTCAAGTTTCTCACCAACCTGCCCTAAACTTCTACAAATATATTAAGATCAAAATTAACTAAATCGGTCCAACCATTCTCGAGTTTTAGCGCGACTAACGAACAGCAATAGATTATTATATATATAGATGACAAAAACATCTGCTACCGATTTCGTTTACATTCAATCGCTTAAGGCCGCGAGCTCTTTGACCTTAGTAACCATAGCCTATAACTACGTTATCGTTGGAGCTAGATATTTTACGACTTCAACGTAGTGGTTCATTCGTAAAACCCTACAATTTCTAGAAGACAACTGTTGCTTTTTCACCTGTATATGAATGGTATTCGCGTCATACTTGTGAACAGGTGCTGCTTGTGGGAGCTGGTCATCTCAAGACACATTTAGATTTGAATTTGAAAATACGTTTAAGGCTTAAAATTTGTTTCAACTTTTATCGACAACTGCGCCTTGGAATTAGTGCCACATTTCTTATGTGATTTAGTTTGTATTTTATAATATTTTTGAACAGAGTAATTACTGAGTTTTTTGCCAGGTTCTTCTCAGTAAAATCAACCTTCCGAACCTGGCGGTAACATATGTAATTATGTCATTCTGAGGATTTGAAAGCACTTTGTAACAAGTCTAATCGAATAATCATATTTTTGAGTTCGAGTTTGAGAATAGGAGCTCTCACAAGGCGCAAAAAAGGCTATTTACGGCGCTGAATAGACCCCTAATACGAAATTTCCCCGAAGTGTCCTAACAAATTTATCTGAAGCAAGAGTTGTTCAACCCTTGATTACTTTGTATAAGTTATCTTACTTATCCTATTTACAGATGTAATCGTTTTAAAAGCTTGACAGTAAGACTATAAAGGAAGTATCTTCTGCAAATGCTTCATTGTTGGAATTGGCTTCATTGGTTAATCTTTATTCTGGAACTTCTAAGACAAGATGATTAAATTCGTTTGCATATTTGCTTTTATCTTTCAAGTCTATGGTAAGTGAAGATTTTGGTTCTCAATTTAGCTATATATGTTATGTAATAAACCCTTATCTAAGAGCAATTTTAAAAACTAGGCCTCAATCTCTTTATTACAAAATCTGTGCCCTGCGCTTTACCCGCGTAGATTTAATTTGATTCCCGCGGAACCCTTAATGTTTTTTCAAATAAAAGTAGGCTTAGTTATTCCTTGTAACATTAGCTATCTGCCAGTGAAAGACCCATTAAAATCGGTCCAGCCGTTTCAGTGATTACCCGGACCAAACAGAGAGACAGACAGACAGTTTTTTTTGAAATTAGTTTTTATGCCAGTACCGTATATAATTTCATAGGCATTTAGTGAAAAGCTATTATTTTGGAATTACAAACGGACACTTCAATTTGATTTATCTGTATATAATGTATAGAATATAGATTTAAATGTATTATGCTCTTCTTGTGTACGTTAAGTAAGTTCCGTGAGTAAATAAAAACACATTCTTGGATTTAATACCCATTTGTTTGTGACGAGCGATAATACAAAAATAAATGTTTACTTATTGTAATGTAGAATATTTAAGAAGGATTGTTATTAAGAACGAATTCTACTTTGGTATACTATAAATCCCTTCTTATAAACTTCATTTTAATACTTTAATTAAGTTATATCTTCGCCTTTGGGTGTAATCCTGGAAGCATACCTCATTTTAAATAAATCCCTTAAAGGTATTTATTTGGAAGTGCTATCGGGTGAGTTAAGTCGAATATGATATGCGTGTTCCTTGTGGTGACAGATTATTAATTTTTTAATTGGAATGAACGGATAATAAAATTTGATGACCAATTTATTCGATTCAAATTACAGGAAAATTTTTCTTTCATTAGTTGCATGATTGATGAACATGGGGATTTTATAATTTTTTTAAACTTGGCAATATTGTAAAGAAAAACATATATACATATGCTCACGCCTGTATTCCCCGAAGGGGTAGGCAGAGGTGTTGTAATCACAACACCCACTTTTCACCGAATTTGATTAAGTGCCAACGTGACAGATGGTGAGTCTATCGCCGTCTCAGGCACTTCACATACGTCAGTGAATTACTTCTCAGAAATATGCAGGTTTCCTCACGATGTTTTCCTTCACCGTAAAACACGTGGTGTGAAATCACTGTACATAAGTTTTTTAGAAAAATTCATTGGTACAGGCCTCGCTGGGATTCGAACTTGCGTCGCTTGCGTAGCAGGCGACTGCTCTAACCCCGAGGCCACCGCGGCTCTTTGAACACGGCTCAAAGAAAAAGTGTCTACATAAAAAAAAGCATATAACTGCATAGTGCAAATCATGCTACTGAAAACATATAGACTCGTTACTAATAAATTAATGCATTAAACAGCATCTGTTTATATGTAGTAGGCAAGTAATTAATATTAATATTTATATAAGGTTTGACAAATTTGAGCATTTTCTAATCGTAACCAATCTCAACCCAATTTTTTGCCAAACCACACTTTTACTGAATTAAAACAAATTTTATTCTCAAATATTAGATAGCATAATTCAATCATATAAAAGCGAATTAACAGAGGCCCTTTAAATTCAGCCAACCGTAGCCAGAGTAGCCGTAGGTCTTGTTCCAAATAAAACTGATTGCATTTAAACTTCATTTCCTCAACAGAATTAAGTCATTGCTCTATACATTTTATATGGTAACTGTAGCATTGGACATTCGAAAATATTGAGCTATTATAACTAGGTAACTTATAAAAAAGACTATTTGTGATCTGCAGTTTCAACTGCGCGACATGTCTTGCAACATAAGCTATTTGCGAGTAAAAGTCACACATAGTCAGAGACTACAACATTTTTATATGTATATATGTTTGTACAATGCATTTAGTAGAAATATGTTATTTTAACATGCGAAGCCCGTGGCACTCGTCTCCTACTAGTCCTACTAATATTATAAACGCGAAAGTTTGTAAGAATGTATGTATGGATGTATGTTTGTTACTCTTTCACGCAAAAGCTACTGGATGGATTTTGATGAAACTTTACAATAACATAGCTAATACATCAGAATTATACATACTTAGGTTATAATTTACATACATACATATGCTCACGCCTATATTCCCCGAAGAGGTAGGCAGAGGTGTTGTAATCACAACACACACTTTTCACCGAAGATGATTAAGTGCCAACGTGACAGATGGTGAGCCCATCGCCGATCGCCATCTCAGAGACTACGTCATTGAATTGAAAAAAATTAAGCACGTGGTGTGAAATCACGGTACATAAGTTTTTTAGAAAAACTCATTGGTACAGGCCCCGCTGGGATTCGAACTTGCGTCGCTTGCATAGCAGGCGACTGCTCAAACCTCAAGGCCACCAGGGCTCTCAAGGTTATAATTTATAAGGATATTGTGTAAAATAGTACAAGTGAATTGTCTAAAATATAAAGATAAGTCAAATCCTTTGCAGACGGAGTCGTAGGCACCAGCTAGTTGATAATAAAATAACTCAGTGCAAACAAAAGGATAAATTTCCGTGCACATTTAAAAATATATTTCCATTTCAGCCAGAGAAATATGGTGGAGGGAGATTTCCTTTTTATCTACTTAGGTACACCGAGAGTATTTTAATTAGCGTAGAACTTAACTCAGACAGCTTTCGTGCATTATATTAATAACTTTGTAGTTTAGCTCCGTAATTTTTGCTATCTGGTGACTTGTAGTCCCTTTCAAGTACTATATATACGAAAGGTGTCCCGAACAGGCCAGTAGAGGTGTTTTGACAAGAACACCCACTATTCACGGAAGGTAAATTATGTGCCAATCTTATACATGATAAGTCTAAGACCGTCAAAGACCTCTTTAATTTCTTCTCAGACATTTTTTCACGATGTGTTTCCTCTTATTAAAACTCCTATGAAATCACTGCAGCTTCTAGAAAAACTCGTTCGTACAGACCACTGGGTTTTAAACTTGCATCGCTTGAATGGCAGGCAACCACTCATACCACTCGGCGTCGGCTTTCATGTAGAAAAAGAGTCGCGTTTAAATTTCGACCCTACCCAACCATTCAGTCCAACAGCCTAATAACGCTGCTTACCATCACGCGTATAGCCAATTTGCTTTAGTAAATTGCTAATAGCTATTGCTTTTTGTTTCATTTCAGGCATTTTAATTCCTCGAGGCTTCATCCACGATCTTCAAGATGGCAGGGTGGTAGGTGGAGTAACAGCGCCGGAGGGTGGTATTCCATACCAGGCTTCTCTGAGATCGCTGTTCAACTCCCACTTCTGCGGGGGATCCATACTGAACAACCGTTGGGTGCTGACCGCCGCGCATTGTACTATTGGGTAGTTATTGGCATGATGATAATTATACTTCTGAAAGCCCTTCTACAAGGTAGATAAGATCAATGAAAGTAGCGGGATAACGGGATAAAAAGTAGGATAGGCATTCAAGGTCAGCGCTCATAAATCGTGACGGTAATTATAAGACACCAAACCAAAGATATCCATAGCCTCCTGACTGTATCCCAATTATTTACAATGTTATTTTCAATGGTCTGCGCAATGTGTTCTTCTCTTTCATTTCTGAAAATCTGAAATCCATCAAAATATAGGGATGCTAAATGCCAAGACGATTTCTTAAGGAAAATCAGGAGCACTGACAAACAAACTAATTAGTCATTGATAATTTCCTTACCATATATCCTCGCGAGAATATTCACTATTTCATAAATTATTGTCTGTGGTCAGTTTTACGACCTTCTTACTATGTGCCTTACCAGGGCGTAAAATGAATTATATACATACATATGCTCACGCTTGTATTACCCGAAGGTGTAGGCAGAAGTGTTGTAATCACAACACCCACTTTTCACCGAAGATGATTAAGTGCCAACGTGACAGATGGTGAGTCCATCGCCGTCTCAGACACTTTACATACGTCATTGAATTACTTCTCAGAAATGTGCAGGTTTCCTCACGATGTTTTCCTTCACCATAAAGCACGTGGTGTGAAATCACTGTACACAAGTTTTTTAGAAAAACTCATTGGTACAGGTCCCGCTGGGATTTGAACTTGCGTCACTTGCGTAGCAGGCGACTGCTCAAACCTCAAGGCCACCACGGCTCATGAATAAATCAATTCATTTCACTTTTCACTTTCATTTTGAAGATGATCAGCCACTATCTTTTCCCTACATCGTCAGAAATCTTTAAGGCTTTTTTGTTTGTATGTAACTCTTATAGCCAATCCAGCCACTCCATGCGAGTGATAGTCGGCACCAACAGTCTCCAGCACGGCGGTGAGCGTTACTCCGTAGACACCATCGTCGTCCATGAAGATTACAACAGTGGCGTCATCAGCAATGACATCAGTCTGGTCAAGGTCACCAAAGACATCCAGTTTGGAGATATCATTCAGCCTATACAGCTTCCTGAGGAGAATACTGGCGCTGGAGCTGATTTGGTGCTTACGGGGTGGGGCAGATTGTCGGTACGTGATATGATATTGAAGATCCTCTAGTGAACTTAATGAATTCAGTTTGTGCAGAATTCTAATAACAGAACTCACATCCTCCCATGGCATCAGAAGCGAAACTTTGTCAAATCAACTTGCAGGACCGGATGACATTTTCTTTCCTTTATTTATTTAATGGCGATGAGCTTAAGTAAAACTATTCCGCCAATGTCAAGTGATTCTTAAAACAGTGAGAAGTTTTATCTACATCTGAAATATTTAGTCTGTAACGTGAGTGATTTGGACAATTAATACTCCTTTATTGTATAACATAACCTAAGATAATCCTTGATATAAAAGTGGTTCCATCTTTTTTTGTGATACGAATTCCAAAAGGGCTAGTCACTTATAAATGATGAAGTTGAGTTCTGCGTGAATTTTGATTAACTCATTAATCTGACCAAATACCTTGAAAGTCTTATGAGAACTTTAATTAGAACCTGGAAAAACACTCATACATTTGAGAAGTGGCTATAACACCTTATAGAAACAAATACACTGTTAAAACTGAACCCTATGGAACTTGTAATAATGTAACTTTCACTCTAGTACCCAGGGGTCCTACCAGTAAACCTACAAATGCTGAACCTTACTTCCCTGAGCGTCGAGGAGTGCCAGTCCATTTACAACAGCATCAACCCGGTCTTCAACTCGCAGATCTGTTCCCTGACCAAGCGTGGTGAAGGCGCTTGCCATGTATGTAAATTTTATGTTAAAAATACTAGGCGAAAATAAAATGTTATAAAGTCTGTTACGAACAAATTCTTAATAGCAGTAATTCACTCGGGATATTCACTCGGATCGGGATTGTGCAGACTGGGGTCATGGTAGGTGTTCAACGTGGGGATCCTCCGCAAGCTTGCCAGAATTTGCTATATCTCGCATTTTTGGCGGATGAATTAGTGCGTTAGGCACACATAATACGTCTTGGATCCCCGAATGGGTAGGTAATAAGAGCCTTATTTTAACTGAATCTTAGGTATATATGGAAAGTTTGATGCCGTCTCTCAGACATGACATAGTCGATTAAATTTCTTCTCTGACATTACACGTTTCATGACAACTGTAATCTACCATCAGACAAAGTCAAAGTCAAAGTCAAAGTTTCATTTCATTAAATTTAGTAAAGGGTTTCGGGGGCGATTAATCGATCTGGCTAGATTTGATTTTTAGAAAACGTCAAAAAAAAATAGCATCTATCTTACAGGTACTTATTTAACTCAGCAGCTTTTTTATCAGGGTGATTCAGGAGGTCCGCTAGTGGAAGCCGGAAGAGTGGTCGGCATTGTGTCTTGGGGCATGCCCTGCGCACGCGGCTACCCTGACGTCTACACCAGGGTGCACTTCTTCAAGGACTGGATTCTGAACACAATTGAATCCACTGATTCCATGGAGGAAACATTCAATTGATATTTTGCAAGATATCATTTTGTCCTTTTGGAATTTTTGTTATTTTGGACAAACTATGCCAAAAGTTTTTTTACCCGCGTAGAATGAACAATAAAAACTATGTAACTTAGTAATATTTTTTTTCTAATGTTAAGAAATCGATTTACTCCTTATAACATCTGCTATCTGCCACTAACAATCCCGTTAAAATCGATCACGCTCTTTCAGAGATTAGCCGGTATAAACAAACAGACAGATACTTTGGTTTGATTGTTTTTTCATATTATTGAATTAAAATTTACTGGGAAGAACCGTGGTGGCCTTGGGGCTTGAGCAGTCGAATGCTACGCAAGCGACACAAGTTCAAATCCCAGCGGGGCCTGACCAATTAATTTTTCTAGAAACTTACGTATAGTGATTTCACAGCACGTGCTTTACGGTGAAGGAAGACGCCGTAAGGGAACCTTCATATGTCTGAGAAGTAATTCAAAGACGTATTTATAGTGCCTGAGACGGCAATAGACTCAACATCTGTCACGTTGGCACTTAATCATCTTCGGTAAAAGTGGGTGTTGTTATTACAACACCTCTGCCTACCCCTTCGGGGAATACAGGCGTGAGCATATGTATGTATGTACGATGATACTTGATATCAACGATGTCAAGATTATTGCCACTCGAACTCCACCCTTATTTAGTTTATTGCTCTGCAGAAAGATATGTAATAATAGTTTCCTCAAGAATACTGATCGACGACGTTCTCGAAAACTTTTCCTATTAGTTCACTTGCAAGTTTCCTAATCATTCAACTCGAGGACAGTTGCGGATTGGCATTTGCCACCCAGTTATTATTGGGGACACTTCTCTGATTCCTCTGGGTATCGATATAGATGTTTGTTATTTGCCAACTTCAACATAATAATCGTACTAAAATTAAGGATTAATTTATTTGGTGGATTAATGTATCTTAACAAAGAAATTAAGTCCCTGTTGTCAGTCGGGAAGACAGCTGTTTACTAAACGCATACACAAAAATACCGTTCCGTCCGTTATTCCTTATGAAAAATTGTCTTGTAGACATTAGGTCGTAGTAAGTATTAGATATTTCGAATTTAGTTTCAAACAGCACGGAACTAAAAATACGACTTTCTTTTATATATATATATATATATATATATATATATATAAAAGAAAGTCGTTTTAGTTACCCTATTTCTAACTGGAATGGGGATGGTTACAAGGGGGAAAGAAGCCCCAAGAAATGGGAGTGAATACGGATATGACGGCTGATAGAGAGGAATGGAAGAGAAGAACACATTGCGCCGACAACAAATATCATGGGACAAGGGCAGGAGGATAATGAGGGGCCCAAAAAGTCCCAGAAAGGTAGCTTAAACCAAGTCTTCCTCAGAACTTTAACGGTTTAACTGTGAAAAGGTTACCTACACCAAACAGATAAAAAATCTTACATCTTAAAGACAAATAAAATTAAATGGCTTCGTAAAACGTCGAAAATAAAAAAGTTTCAACTAGAATCTCTTTACACAAGGTTTTTTTTTATTATCCATAACTTTGAACTTGGTATATTAAAAAATCTATTTAAATAGAAGTTGTTTAGTTTGAACTAAGAACTGAGAATTAAAACTAATACAATCTAATTCACGAACTTTATTGTTTTAAATAAATAATATTTAGCTTTAGAACACAGCATTTCCTCCTTTGAAGTTTTTCTTACGCGGTGGATTCATTTATTCTATTCAGCCATTCATTCGCCGCCATGTTGAATTGATATTGTAAATGTCACACGCAAATTGCCGACGTATTTAGAACGTTCTACATTTTTGAAGACTTTAAAATCATTAATCATCGAGTACGTAAGTACCTAATCCAGTATCCATTACTATTTATAAGGGTATTTTTAAAAACAAAGTACTTAAATGTTTTCTTCGCAAATAACAGAAGCCACACGAATTGCGCAAAACGAGTCTATTTAAATTGAGCAGTTCTTTGGTTTCCGTATCGAAAGGTTGAATTTTATACACACATATTTTATTTTAGGGTTTTGCAAAAGATTATTCAATATCAATAATAACTAACTGTGCCCGGCGGTTACACCCGCATAGACTTATTTTCACGACTGGCATTATTTCGCGAAACTCTATTTTTTTAAATAAACGTAGCCTAAGTTTATCAATTCAAACAGACTGACAGACAGACAGAAAGAAAGAGAAATAGTTTTTACATGTAAGTATCGTGCATGTGTATAATACGGTTCATATACACTTAGAGAATAGCTGTAAATTAGGAATTACAAACAGACACTTCAATTTTATTTGTATATAAACGGGTGTCGGAGAAAAAGGAACAGTTGTCTTCTAGAAGTTGTAAGGTTTTATGAATATATCACTATGTTGAAGTCGTAAAATATCTAGCTCCAACGATAACGTAGTTATACGCTATGGTTGCTAAGGGCTGAAGAGCTCGCGGCCTTAAGCGATTGAATGAAAGCGCGGCCGCGTTTACCTACATGACTAACGCAGTAATTAAACTTGTTAAATTAAGGAGAAGGTTAATGACTTCGACAAGTGGTTTTATAGTATTATTTCAGGAACTTCTAGTAAGAGAAAAAAAAACGTAGTTAGATATGATTTTATGCGAAAATAAGGCCTTGATATGGTCAAATTTGAACGCCAATTACTCGAAAACGGAAGAAGATATATTTGTCATAATAATTTAATTTTCTTACTAAAATTATACCCCATCACATATTTTAACAGCTGTCCTATTTTCCCCGACTCCCTATATATAGATATAACTTATGCATATAGATAGAAGGACAGAAAAAATCATTCCCATCATTGATGTATCTTTCCTTTTATCGTAAAGAGCATTTTACTCTCTTGTTGCCCACTTAAGGGGTTTCAAGACGCGAGGCGCTCGTATTAATCATAAAGCACCTGATAATGCTGGTTTGTGAGAGGCAATCTCAATTCATAGGCTTTTTACCTGTTTAACACATGCGAATATGTACCCTATCTCTTTGATTACAGAGGATATCATGGCTTGAAAGTGTTTATATTAGTTTTTGCCATTAACGGGTTTCAATTCCCTATAAAGTTTCATAGTACAGGTTCACATCGAAAATGAAGTAATTCAATGACGTATGTAAAGTGTCTGAGACGGCGATAGACTCACTATCTGTCACGATGGCACTTAATCAAATTCGGTGAAAAGTGGGTGTTGTTGTTACAACACCACCTCTGCGTACCCCTTCGGGGACCCTTCTGGGATGGCCTGAGCATATATATATTTCTTTGCTATTGTTAGATATTTTTCAGATAAAATAATTGATGTTTTTTGGAAGACTGATATTATCTGGTTATTCTGAGAACTTATGTTTTTATGTCAATGTATGAAAGCCAGAAAGCTAATTCTTAGCAATTCTCTGAGACCAATTTCTTAGACTAAAAAAATAATACATAAAAATATAGGCCCTTGACTCAATGCCCTTTTAACTAACTACTACTTAACGTTTGCTCAAGTTCAAGAGATAATATTTCTTAAATGTTAAATAAATCATTCATAGTTTACTTAACTAAACAGTCTGTAATATAAACTATGATACATGAAATACCTCCACCTATTCCACAAGGGTCCCCGAAGGGGTAGGCTGAGGTGCTGAAACAACAACACCTACTTAGTCCCTGACAGAGCAATCCATCGAAGTCTCAGGAAATATACAAACATCTTCGAATTTCTTACTAGGCATACAATGTAGACTAGCTTCTGCCCCCAACGTCGTCCGCATGGAATAGTTACTTTGCGCTAACGCTAACTTTATCTCGCGATTATTGTTAGCGTGAATATATCTATAGCCTATATCCTTCCACGATAGGGATATCTAACACTTGAAGAATTTTTCAGGTTCGAATCCCAGCTGCCTGCACCAATGGGTTTTTCTAAAAACTTATGTGCAGTTATTTCACACCACGTGCTTTACGGTGAAGGAAAATATCGCGAGGAAACATGCATGTCTTAGAAGTAATTCAATGACGAATATATTACCTGAAAAGGCGATTTATCACGTTGGCAACATTTAATCATCTTTGGTGAAAAGTGGATGTTGTTTTTATTACACCTCTGCCTACCCCTTTGGGGAATACAGGCGTGAGCATATGCATGTCGCACCCTCAGAATGAAAGCGGCTCAATTAAAAAATTAAATGTTTTTGTAAATCGCACAGCTCAGCCGGCAAGTTCGGATTCATATCTTTCAAAATATTTTTTTAAATTCAGTACAGTGAGATTTTTTCATAATTTTATAGCAAATATTTTCGAACATAATTATAATTCTTCTCATTTTTTTTCGTATTCAAACGATCAAAATTTGCAGTTGAGCCCCTATTGTTCTGAGGATGCGATGTATGTAATTAGAATTCCTGAGATTAGCCTGTTCAAGCAAACAAACTCTTCAGTTTTATATTAGTATAGTAATTCTCGCGATGGTGTGCTAAAATCCTGTCGAAAACAGGTGAACTTTGATGTTTTTAAGTTCTAAGAAAAACTAATTGCTTTGCTACAGACGTACGATAGTTATCATTACTTTCGTACCCGTTTGAACTTTATTTAGGGAATAAATTATTTCTATTTCGTTTATATAGCCAGGTGCAAAGCCCACGAATCTATTTTGGGTAGAGTTACGAACTTTCCCCTTTGCGAATTGAATAAAAAATAGATTCTATTCGTAAGCCCCGAGCGCCCGGTGAACTGCCCAGAGTAAACAACATTTAGCCGCCTCTCTGAATATACATGGTTGAATTATCATCTAGCCTAACCGAGGTAAATGTCATACATACATACATATGCTCACGCCTGTATTCCCCGAAGGGGTAGGCAGAGGTGTTGTAATCACAACTCACACTTTCCACCGAAGATGATTAAGTGCCAACGTGACAGATGGTGAGTCCATCGCCGTCTCGGACACTTTACATACGTCATTGAATTACTTTTCAGAAATATGCGGGTTTCCTCACGATGTTTTCCTTCACCGTAAAGCACGTGGTGTGAAATCACTGTACATAAGATTTTTAGAAAAACTCATTGGTACAGGCCCCGCTGGGATTCGAACTTGCGTCGCTTGCATAGCAGGCGACTGCTCAAACCTCAAGGCCATCAGGGCTCTCATTATAAATGTCACACTCACAGTAAATGACATTTAGTCAAGTATTCTCAGATGAGAGATGTTATACTCTGACCGGATGACCAGAAAAGTGGAATAGCCTTTGTGGCAATATGTGATGTTACAATATTGGGAAAGATTTGATTGGTTTTTTGTTTGTTTGTTTGCATTGAATAGGCTCCGAAACTACTTGACCGATTTCAAAAATTATTTCAGCAATGGATAGCTACATCATCAGCTAGTAATATAAGCTTTATTTTATCCCCGTACTCCCACGGGAATGGGAACTACGCGGGTGAAACCGCGTGACTTCCTCTAGTAAATAAACACATTTGAGATTTTAACCTAATTGCCATTAACTGGGCATTACTGAGAAATTACAATTATTGGAAAAACCCAGTAACACTGGCCGAACTAGGAATCGAACCCAGGGCCTCGTGATCCGCAGTAGTTTATGCAACCACTAGACCAACGAGGAAATCTATATCAAATTGAATGTATAATAATCAAATTATTTATTCTTTCACGATATTTCCGTAGCTAAATCAATTAGGTATTTAAGTACCGTAATAATATTCATATTCACATAGTTAACCTGAATCCCTTGAGATTGCTAAGATAAGATAAGTTTAGTTAAACAAAGTATTCGTTCTAGCAAATTATATAAATTAAAATTAATTGGTTTATTTTCTATTCATTGAGTGTCGCAACTGAATTCAAAACGGCTGGCCGCTTTATTAACAGTTCTGAAAGCCCTAGATGTTTAGTAATTTGTTCCCATCAAGTTAATTAGGTATATAGTTAAATTATCTGGTATCCCAGCATCCTCATACAAATAATATAATGCTCATTCGTACACGAGGCGGCGATAAATTCTTGGAAGGAGCGAGTATTTTATATAATACTGTACAAATTGTTGGAAGCCGGAGTTCCCGCTACTTAGGAAATTGCGGAACATGATACTATGTACCTAATTGTATTGTAATATGTACCTAATAAACCAAAGCTAATTAACTGTCTCGTTGGTCTAGTGCCTAGTACGTTCGCCTGCCGATCACGAGGTCCCGGGTTCAATTCCCGGGTCGGGTCAAAAATGTATATTGGGGTTTTTCTGTCAAGAAATTCACAATAAAATGCCCGGAGTTTGGAAGTTGGCGGTGTTTCCACCCCCGTGCCTCGGAAAGCACGTTGCACCGTTGGTCCTACGCCTGATCTCTCTCCGGTCGTGTCGGATTGCCTCCTATCGGACTATGAGAGTGAGGGAATAAAGAGTGCACCTGTGTTTGCACACACTTGTGCACTATAATATCTCCTGCGCACATGGCTGATCCTCGTTGAGATTAGCCGCCGTAACCGAAATTCGGTAGGAGATCATTATTATTATTAACAAAGCTAATAAATCAGTACCAAGCTAATTCGTGTATTGAAAATTGTAACAATGTTGTAGCGAGTCAGTCATTGACTATGTTTTCTTATTCATTACTACCTGTGTCCGGCGGTGTTACCCGCGTAGACTTAGGTAATTTTATAGGTGGCCCGTGGAACCCTAATATTGTCTTTTAATTAATAATTTATATTAATAAGCCTAATAAAAGACAGTTGCATGTTGAAGAATGATGTGGTGACCAGAATTGAAAAAAGTATGTTGAGATGGTTTGGACATATCGAAAGGATGAGCGAAAGGCGATTAACGAAAGAAATTTATAGAGCGAATGTGACCGGAAGTGATGGTAGAGGGCGTCCAAGGAAGAACTACTATGAAATTAATAGTATTTTTCAGAAAGGTCAAATTTGAAGCACTCGTAACCGAAGAAAGTGTATGAAGAGATGCATGAATGTGGATGAAGCGAAAGAAGTATGTAAGGATCGTAGCATGAGGCAAACGGTGGTCTCTGCCTACCTCCATGGGATACAGGCGTGAGCATATGTATGTATATAAAAGCCTAAGTTATTCCTTCTAACAATAGCTATCAGTTTCTGAGATTAGCCGGAACAAATAGACAGATAGACAGACAGACGGAGAAAAATTAAAAAAGTAGATTTTTCTACTTCCTTGTATACTTTCATATGCATTTAGGCTAAAGTGTAAATTTTGTAATAACATACAGACACTTAGATAAGATATAGATGTATTGAGATCAAATCAAATCGGAATAGCTCAGTCGTTATCACAAAAACGTCCTATGAAGTTGAAGTCCCATCGAATTTCGGTGACTCGATTTCGGATCACGTGAATTGGGAGAAGATAGATCAAATGACTTTAATAGTTCAACCATATTTCCATTGTTTGTTTTACGTGACCCGGGGCACAGCTAAATGTTACGCAGCAGAGGTAAAGTGCTATAAAGGACTCAGTGACCTCAAGCACTCAATGCAAATGGTCCCAAATCACACTGGGGACGCTGCACCACATCGTAATATATTTCGGGGCGAGGACCTGAGGGGAACTACTATCGGTTTCAGATCTCGATCCAAGATGGATTTAATACTAATAAATATCCCCATTATGCAGTAGCATACGACTTATTCCATAGATATAAGAAAAATCGTCAGTTCAGCCGCTACAAGGTTGGTACAGAACGTGCAGCGAAAATAATAGGGATACTGCGCATTTTTTTAATCACGTCGCATCATTCATGTAGACAGCTCTAGACAATAAAATGTCTACTTTGCATTCAAGGTAAGCGCTCATAATTCCTAAGGGCACAGATAAATAATTTAATTGTCCACAAGATCACGCAAAGATTTCCTTTTTTTAATCTGTAAATGCTCTCATGTGATAATTGACACCATATTCTTTCCATTTTCAATATTATTAGGACAGCCTATGGTCTAATGCTAGCAAGTACACCTGCAGAACACAAGGTCTTGTGTTGTATCCCTAGTCACGCAGTGTTGTTGGATTGAGTTTTTCCATCTGGTATTCCCAAGTATCAGTCTGGAGTCTGGATTAATGACTATTACATGGGGCTTTAATACGACTATTGAAATGTGTGGAATACAGGCGTGAGCACATGTATTATTTTTTATTTATTTCTGAATTTCAAGAAATAACATCTTTTTTATACGGTCGTAAGAGTAAGTGTATTAGCGTATCTCGTATCTCCTAAATTATTTTAAATATAAGTTTTGTAGGCAATCAATCTGCGCACTCATAGTATGTATGTAGTCGTATTATTATGTAATCGTATTTCATGTGTAGTCGAACACGATTAATTTTTAAATTGAGAGTTTTCAGAGTAGGGGAGCCACGGAATGTTATTTGAGATTGCAGTTCGTACTAACTTTACAAGATTAGAATTCTACTCCGTGACTTTTACTAACGTACCGTCCTCGATCGAGACCATATCCATAGATTATGTATTTTAGCTGACTGATAAGGATGTAAATTGTAAATTTACGTTGTCAGTTCGCAAAGGAAACTTGACATCGAACTGACAGAGGAGCAGTTTCAATAGACAGCCTGTAGGCGGATTTTCTTAATATAAAACATCACGATGTCGTAGCGACTTAGTGTTTGACTGTGTTGAAGAAAAACGGAAAGCTCATACATCTTGAACTATATTTCTTGCCGGTTTTTCTCAGGAGGCTAGTTTCCGAACCGCTAGTAAATTCTTCGTCATTCATAAGTGCCTTATCAAGGCCAAAACTTCTTCTTCAGCAAGTAATTTTGAAAATATCATGTGAGATAGATAGGACATACATATACTCACGCCTGTATCCCCTGAAGGGGTAGGCAGAGGTGTTGTTATCACAACACCCACTTTTCACCGAATTTGATTAAGTGCCAACGTGACAGATGGTGAGTCTATCGCCGTCTCACGCACTATACATACGTCTTTGAATTACTTCTCAGAAATATACAGGTTTCCTGACGATGTTTTCCTTCACCGTAAAGCACGTGGTGTGAAATCACTGTACATAAGTTTTTTAGAAAAACTCATTGGTATAGGCCCCGCTGGGATTCGAACTTGCGTCGCTTGCGTAGCAGGCGACTGCTCAAACCCCGAGGCCACCACGGCTCCTATTATCTTATAGATAGGAGTGAGGCCAAATCTCACGATATCTCAAGCTCGCGAGTAGAAATCGTCGATGCCCCCAAGATAAAATGTCCGAGTGAGTCAGCTTTAACTAATGCGCAATGCATTAGGGTTGTCGTGAGAGCATTATTCAGCTGGTCCAACTTAATGCGTATTTCTAGATGGCGCCAAAATGTCTGCAGCAGCGTCATCTCCCGCCAAACTGGTTGCCAACACAAATTAATTAATGTCGAGATAATTTGTTGCCATTATTTAAGTTATTTAAAACAAGTTTATTGGCAATTCAGTAAAAAGATCCGAAATAGTTTGTTTTATTAAAGAAGACTATTTTCCACACCAACGACGAAGATCTCAACTTCACCAGCCTATTACTTAATTATTAAACTTAGTATGTGCCATGTTGTCACACCATGCTAAATATAAAAAGAAATACATATGTCCGACTTTCATAAAACTCATGAGGCTCTAAAGCTTGACTGGAGTCAATTATTTTAGAGTATTTAAGAACAATATTAAACAAAATTTTAATATTTCTGTGAAGTTTTTGTTTTTATTATATTTTGTATTGTGGCCACTGCCAGTGTGACCGTGCTGTGACTTGATCTTAGCGGAAGGTCAGTGATGGTTGTCATCACCGTGACAGATTATACTGAGTTGGGTTCAATTTGTAACAACTATAACCTACTGTACGACAAACCTTTTCCCTTTTTTATGTACGTATGTTGTTATGAATTTATTTATTTTCTTTCTTTCTAAAGGAATATCATATGCAGGTTACCTCGCTGTTTTCCTTTAGTGCCAGAAATTCAAAGACGTATCATGCCTGAGAAGTTTATATGGCATATTATATTCTGTCACGTAGCCATCCTATTGCCTTCCACCACCTATTGCCATCAATGGAATTCGGATGTTTTAAATCAGCTTACACCTTTGGCCTTACATTTTCTCAAGTGATTTATTTTGTTATTTTTAAATTGTATAATATTTTTGAAAAGCGTAATGACTGAGTTTCTTGCCAGGTTCTTCTCAGTAAAAGCAACCTTCCGAACCTGGCGATAGCATGTATAATCCTGTATAATTAAGTCGTTCTGACGATTTGAATGTGCTTTGTAAAAAGTCTAATCGAATTAAGATATTTTTGACTTTGACTTTGGGGAACTTTCTGGGTACGTGTGCGTTTTGAACTTTTCTTTGTCTAACATTATTTGTCGGGTTACAGCCAAATCGGAAAATCAGGAATATATGTATTGCGGGACACGAATAAAAACATGCAGCATCCCCACTTTTATTCGTTGCGCGTTCTTTATTTACTTTCATTTCAACATTCATTCAGTAAATATATTCAACAACATTCATCATTATTCACATTCATTCTTCTATTGATAAATCAGAATAAAATACATCAATGATTCAATACAATGTGTTGCAAATAAACAGCTCACGTCGTACCACGCTTTAGTTATGGATGCATTGAGACGAAACAACTCCACTATTGAGATTTATAATCTTGAATAAACTTGTCGTAAATAAATCTGTCTGGGATTAGATTTAACCTTGTTTCTATTTCTTGACCTTGATTATACATTAAACAGATTAGCTGATTAGAAAGAGATAATAAGAATTATAATTTATCATGATGATCAGTGGCACATTTTAGGGTAAATTTGCCATTTTTATGTGTTTTAGGAACTGAAAGATATTTACCCAAATTTAATTTGGTCCACACAAACAAATAGGTATTAATAACTATGTGTAAGGTACCTGGGGGTCACCTATGAACGTTTAAACAGCGCGTATTAAGAGCTGTTACGTCAAAGCTCAGAAGTCCTTAATAAGGTCTGCTTAAGCCAATGCTGGTAGGCCCTCTGGTGATTTAAATAAAAATTACAATCCGCTACATATAATCATAATTTTGTCACATTGTATTCTGTCTCTTACAGCTTATTTTCTGTCTCTTACCAAGTTGCCTCATTGAGTTGTTTCTCAAAAAACGTTGTTTAATCTGCGAATATGGAAAGACGGGTGAAAAAATACTCTCCGTATTAAAATATTAATTTTACCATAATATATTTTCTTTTGTTTGTTGATCTCGACAGCATGGTTGGTCGGGAACACAAGGTCTTCCTTTCGAGGAGTTTTTCCACCCGTAATTTCCCAGTAACAGCCCCTAGACTAGTGCCCGATTAATAGTAATAGGATCGCCCCCCAACTACACGGGCACTAATGACCAAATATTGGTGTACTATAAACACCTGTGTCTACTCCTTTGGGGAGTATAGGCTTGTAAGTAAACCATCTTGTATTTTAGGCGCATGTAATGAACGGCTTCGATTATCGTGCATGGTTCTGAAACATCGCACATCGACTAAAAATCCTTCCATTTTATAAATGTGAAGTTGTTTACAACATGAGCCTCCCGCTGCGTGCAGATCAGATAGTGATTCAGCACATTTTGTCAAGCTTGTCGCAAAAATTGTTCAATATTGTTATAAAATCTAAAACATCAAAGGCCTTTGTGAATTTAGTAGATATCAGCTTCCACTGTCGTTGTCTTCCTACTCGTGTTCGTCAACCTGTTCTTAGAATATCGTTTGCGAGATCAAAATTATTACTATTGTAAAAATAATAGCATAATAAACCTTTGCTCTGATCCAAAGCCTCGAGAATTTGAGAAGATGGTAAAATTCTGTAAGTTATACAGAATATTTTTAAACTTAAAATGAAATTAGATATTTTTTAACGAAAATAAAAATATTGTATTGTGTTGATGAAATGATGACTGATAAGTTTCTTGCCGGTGCTTTTTGAAAGCTAGTTTCCGAGCCGATGGTAAATCTTCGACATTCAAAAGTGCCCTACCAATGCCTCAACTGAATACATTATTTACATTTATCACTTTCACAAAGGCCTGGTCTTCTGGTCAAGCCCGCTTGGACCCGCTGGATGCAGGCCGCTTCCAACCGGGTGAGGTGGAAATCATTGGGAGAGGCCTATGTTCAGCAGTGGACGTCCTATGGCTGATATGATGATGATGATGATGATGATGACTTTCACAAAAAAATTAAGATTACAGATCGTTAAAATATAGTAAGTAATTCCTTTGAATACGAAGACACATGCAACCTTCATCAATAATACCTATCAAATTCAAATTACACACACGTTCAGCAGTTTCCTTGTGGGTAAATCTGTAACGAAATACACATACTCATGTGTGGTGGGTGTTGTAATCACATCACCCACTTTTCACCGAAGATGATTATTACCAACGTGACAGATGGTGAGTCTATCGCCGTCTCAGACACTATACATACGTCTTTGAATTACTTCTCAAACATATGCAGGTTCATTCACCGTAAAGCTCATGGTGTGAAAATCTGTACATAAGATTTTGAAAAACTCATTGGTACAGGCCCCGCTGGGATTAGAACTTGCGTCACTTGCGTAGCAGGTGACTACTCAAACCCCAAGGCCACCACGGTTCCTATAACATCTGTAACGATGTATTATTAAATTCTTTTTTCGCGAAATATCCCCTTTGTCCCAGCAGCATGAGTTTGTTTTCATTATTTACCACCCGCGGCGTGCACACGGCGGATGTGGGTCAATGGTACGACCCTCGCTCGATACGCATTCAGGGTTACTCGTATCGATACTTACCTTGCAACATCCCCAGCTGTACCATATTTATTTAGTAGGGGAGCCACGGAATGTTATTTGAGATTGCAGTTCGTACTAACTTTACAAGATTAGAATTCTACTCCGTGACTTTTACTAACGTACCGTCCTCGATCGAGACCATATCCATAGATTATGTATTTTAGCTGACTGATAAGGATGTAAATTGTAAATTTACGTTGTCAGTTCGCAAAGGAAACTTGACATCGAACTGACAGAGGAGCAGTTTCAATAGACAGCCTGTAGGCGGATTTTCTTAATATAAAACATCACGATGTCGTAGCGACTTAGTGTTTGACTGTGTTGAAGAAAAACGGAAAGCTCATACATCTTGAACTATATTTCTTGCCGGTTTTTCTCAGGAGGCTAGTTTCCGAACCGCTAGTAAATTCTTCGTCATTCATAAGTGCCTTATCAAGGCCAAAACTTCTTCTTCAGCAAGTAATTTTGAAAATATCATGTGAGATAGATAGGACATACATATACTCACGCCTGTATCCCCTGAAGGGGTAGGCAGAGGTGTTGTTATCACAACACCCACTTTTCACCGAATTTGATTAAGTGCCAACGTGACAGATGGTGAGTCTATCGCCGTCTCACGCACTATACATACGTCTTTGAATTACTTCTCAGAAATATACAGGTTTCCTGACGATGTTTTCCTTCACCGTAAAGCACGTGGTGTGAAATCACTGTACATAAGTTTTTTAGAAAAACTCATTGGTATAGGCCCCGCTGGGATTCGAACTTGCGTCGCTTGCGTAGCAGGCGACTGCTCAAACCCCGAGGCCACCACGGCTCCTATTATCTTATAGATAGGAGTGAGGCCAAATCTCACGATATCTCAAGCTCGCGAGTAGAAATCGTCGATGCCCCCAAGATAAAATGTCCGAGTGAGTCAGCTTTAACTAATGCGCAATGCATTAGGGTTGTCGTGAGAGCATTATTCAGCTGGTCCAACTTAATGCGTATTTCTAGATGGCGCCAAAATGTCTGCAGCAGCGTCATCTCCCGCCAAACTGGTTGCCAACACAAATTAATTAATGTCGAGATAATTTGTTGCCATTATTTAAGTTATTTAATACAAGTTTATTGGCAATTCAGTAAAAAGATCCGAAATAGTTTGTTTTATTAAAGAAGACTATTTTCCACACCAACGACGAAGATCTCAACTTCACCAGCCTATTACTTAATTATTAAACTTAGTATGTGCCATGTTGTCACACCATGCTAAATATAAAAAGAAATACATATGTCCGACTTTCATAAAACTCATGAGGCTCTAAAGCTTGACTGGAGTCAATTATTTTAGAGTATTTAAGAACAATATTAAACAAAATTTTAATATTTCTGTGAAGTTTTTGTTTTTATTATATTTTGTATTGTGGCCACTGCCAGTGTGACCGTGCTGTGACTTGATCTTAGCGGAAGGTCAGTGATGGTTGTCATCACCGTGACAGATTATACTGAGTTGGGTTCAATTTGTAACAACTATAACCTACTGTACGACAAACCTTTTCCCTTTTTTATGTACGTATGTTGTTATGAATTTATTTATTTTCTTTCTTTCTAAAGGAATATCATATGCAGGTTACCTCGCTGTTTTCCTTTAGTGCCAGAAATTCAAAGACGTATCATGCCTGAGAAGTTTATATGGCATATTATATTCTGTCACGTAGCCATCCTATTGCCTTCCACCACCTATTGCCATCAATGGAATTCGGATGTTTTAAATCAGCTTACACCTTTGGCCTTACATTTTCTCAAGTGATTTATTTTGTTATTTTTAAATTGTATAATATTTTTGAAAAGCGTAATGACTGAGTTTCTTGCCAGGTTCTTCTCAGTAAAAGCAACCTTCCGAACCTGGCGATAGCATGTATAATCCTGTATAATTAAGTCGTTCTGACGATTTGAATGTGCTTTGTAAAAAGTCTAATCGAATTAAGATATTTTTGACTTTGACTTTGGGGAACTTTCTGGGTACGTGTGCGTTTTGAACTTTTCTTTGTCTAACATTATTTGTCGGGTTACAGCCAAATCGGAAAATCAGGAATATATGTATTGCGGGACACGAATAAAAACATGCAGCATCCCCACTTTTATTCGTTGCGCGTTCTTTATTTACTTTCATTTCAACATTCATTCAGTAAATATATTCAACAACATTCATCATTATTCACATTCATTCTTCTATTGATAAATCAGAATAAAGTACATCAATGATTCAATACAATGTGTTGCAAATAAACAGCTCACGTCGTACCACGCTTTAGTTATGGATGCATTGAGACGAAACAACTCCACTATTGAGATTTATAATCTTGAATAAACTTGTCGTAAATAAATCTGTCTGGGATTAGATTTAACCTTGTTTCTATTTCTTGACCTTGATTATACATTAAACAGATTAGCTGATTAGAAAGAGATAATAAGAATTATAATTTATCATGATGATCAGTGGCACATTTTAGGGTAAATTTGCCATTTTTATGTGTTTTAGGAACTGAAAGATATTTACCCAAATTTAATTTGGTCCACACAAACAAATAGGTATTAATAACTATGTGTAAGGTACCTGGGGGTCACCTATGAACGTTTAAACAGCGCGTATTAAGAGCTGTTACGTCAAAGCTCAGAAGTCCTTAATAAGGTCTGCTTAAGCCAATGCTGGTAGGCCCTCTGGTGATTTAAATAAAAATTACAATCCGCTACATATAATCATAATTTTGTCACATTGTATTCTGTCTCTTACAGCTTATTTTCTGTCTCTTACCAAGTTGCCTCATTGAGTTGTTTCTCAAAAAACGTTGTTTAATCTGCGAATATGGAAAGACGGGTGAAAAAATACTCTCCGTATTAAAATATTAATTTTACCATAATATATTTTCTTTTGTTTGTTGATCTCGACAGCATGGTTGGTCGGGAACACAAGGTCTTCCTTTCGAGGAGTTTTTCCACCCGTAATTTCCCAGTAACAGCCCCTAGACTAGTGCCCGATTAATAGTAATAGGATCGCCCCCCAACTACACGGGCACTAATGACCAAATATTGGTGTACTATAAACACCTGTGTCTACTCCTTTGGGGAGTATAGGCTTGTAAGTAAACCATCTTGTATTTTAGGCGCATGTAATGAACGGCTTCGATTATCGTGCATGGTTCTGAAACATCGCACATCGACTAAAAATCCTTCCATTTTATAAATGTGAAGTTGTTTACAACATGAGCCTCCCGCTGCGTGCAGATCAGATAGTGATTCAGCACATTTTGTCAAGCTTGTCGCAAAAATTGTTCAATATTGTTATAAAATCTAAAACATCAAAGGCCTTTGTGAATTTAGTAGATATCAGCTTCCACTGTCGTTGTCTTCCTACTCGTGTTCGTCAACCTGTTCTTAGAATATCGTTTGCGAGATCAAAATTATTACTATTGTAAAAATAATAGCATAATAAACCTTTGCTCTGATCCAAAGCCTCGAGAATTTGAGAAGATGGTAAAATTCTGTAAGTTATACAGAATATTTTTAAACTTAAAATGAAATTAGATATTTTTTAACGAAAATAAAAATATTGTATTGTGTTGATGAAATGATGACTGATAAGTTTCTTGCCGGTGCTTTTTGAAAGCTAGTTTCCGAGCCGATGGTAAATCTTCGACATTCAAAAGTGCCCTTTTTTTTTTTTTTTTTTTATCGTGGAGAATCCGTTATGGATACACCAACCGCCGCGGGGGCAGCGGAAGGGTTATGTCGGACTCACACCGACTAAACTCCACGGTGTTCCTCCAAGTCGCTAAGTGGGGGGGTGCACGTGATACGTCTTCACATGCTTCGCCGTGACCCCCCCAGCGACTGGCCTTTCAGACCCCTTCTTACGTTACCAGGCTGAACCCGGCTTTTACACTATGAGAGGGCGCGTCAGAACACGAACGCGCCCTTCAACCGCGAGGGCCAAGCGTCGGCGCCAAGACCCCCGTCCCGGCGCCCGCGGCCCTCATTACGGAGGCATCAGCCGCTCTTCGGCCCGCCTCCGTCGGCCGGTCCTTCTACGGCGGATTGGGTCAGACAGAGGGTCTGCCTCTCGGACCCGCTCCGCCGTTTCTTTGGACGACATTACATCGTCACAGAAGGACACGACCGCATCCCATGCCTGGGGGCTGCCGACCATGGCCCGAACCAGCGTCGGCAGCGAAATGTCCCCTCCGGTTTGGGCGACGAGGACACCGCGTTGCACAGTCCAAGCTGGACATCGCTCCAGCGTGTGCTGGGCGGAGTCCACGTCGCAGCCGCACTCGTGGCACCTTGGGGTCGCTTCCCTCTGTGCCACCCCATGCAGGTACTTCCCGAAACAACCGTGTCCGGACAGTACCTGCACGAGGCGATAGGTTAGCGCCCCGTGCCGGCGGCTCATCCATTCCTTGAGGACCGGGCGAATGGCCTCTATAGTCAGACGCCCGGCCTCCGGCTCCGCGAGCCGTTCCTGCCACTTTCCCAGTGCTTGCTCGTGTGCTTGCTGCCGCTCGCGCCTCAGTTCTTCGGGCGCGACAGCACCGCCGCCTTGTCGGGCCTCAGCGCTCCGACGATAAACGGCCGCGAGCACCTCAACCTCGAGGTCCCAGGGTGGGGTCCCCGCCAATACGCACGCTGCGCCGTGTGATATGGTGCGGTATCCGCGGATTACCCTGTTCGCCATGACCCGCTGCGGTCTCCGCAGCAGGGCCTTATTACGGGCGCCCAGGGATTCCGCCCACACCGGCGCGCCGTACAAGGCCATCGACCTCACCACCCCGGTGTACAGGCGACGGCAGCACGCACTGGGTCCCCCCGTATTGGGCAGGAGCCGGCTAAGCGCACCAGCGGCAGCAACGAGTTTGGGGGCGAGGCACTTAAAGTGTGCGTGGAACTTCCACCTGCCGTCAAGTACGAGGCCGAGGTACTTCATTTCGGCCCCTATCTCGACGGCTACACCCCCCACGTCCAGCTGCGCTCCCACTGGTGGCTTCCTACGAGGCCCGTGGAAACACAGGGCTTTCGTCTTGCTGAGGGCCACCTGAAGGCCCAACCGTCGGATCCGGTCGATGACTACTGCCACTCCAGACTCCGATAGTGCGACCGCTTCGGCGAAGTTCGCCGCCCTCGCTGTGACAAGAGTGTCGTCCGCGTAGCAAACGACGTCAACTCCGGGAGGGAGAGCACCGCGCAGCACCCAATCGAATCCGATGTTCCACAGGAGGGGCCCTAGTACCGACCCCTGTGGAACACCGCACTCGACTCGCCGGCGGAACAACTCTCCATCCCCATCGACGCAGACGACACTCCTGTCCAGCAGGTAGTCCTCCAGAACCCGTCGGAGGTACACCGGCACACAATGGTACCGGAGCGCCTCAGCCACACAGCTGAAGGGGAGGGTGTTAAAGGCGTTGGAGATGTCCAACGAGACTGCCAATACCACCCCACCCCCCGCGACGGCTGCTTCGGAGAGGGACTTTACGTGTAAAATTGCGTCCACCGTGGAACGTCCCTCCCGGAAGCCGTATTGGCTGGTGGCCAGATCCGGGCCCACTGTGCGCAAGTGATCTTTGATGCGGGCAGCGATTATGCGCTCAAAGAGCTTGCCCGCCTCATCCAGCAGCACAATGGGCCGAAGTCCTGACGACGAGTCATGAGGACGACCTTCCTTCCTGAGCAAGACGAGTAAACCCTGCTTCCAAATCGAGGGGAACCGCCCTTGTGCTAGGCACGCGTCGAGCAGTCCCCTGAAACGGGCCTCAAGCGCTCCCAGGGCCAAGACCAACACCCGGCCTGGAACTCCATCGGGCCCTGGGGCGGTCTTCTTGGCGCGGAGCCGTAAGATCGCCGCTCCCATTTCACCATCTGTTATAGGGGGTATGGGGGCGGCGTCAGTGTCACATCCGGTATTTGGCGGTGCCATTGCCGGCGTCTGCAAGTCAGTCCTTGCGGGGAACAGCACCGCCACGACTTCCCTGAGGAGGCGGGGCTGGAGGGTCTCAGTTAATGGGGCGGCCTGTCCACGCAGTTGTTTGCGCGCATACCGGTATGGGCGGCCCCACGGATTTCGACTGAGTTCATCCAGCATCTCCTCTCGGCCTATGGTCTTGGCCTGTGTGATGGCCAGCTGCAGAGTCTTCTTACTCAATTTGTAAGCATCGTACAGCTGACCCTCACTTGCCTCGTCGCGCATTTGCCTCCGGCGTGCCCGCTGAAGGGCTCGACGCGCGGCGACGCAGTTCCAACGGAGGTTTGCGATCTCCGCCGTCCACCAATATACCGCTCTCTTCGGTGGTCGGCGTTGTGCACGCGGCATAGACGCATCGCACACCTCCGTCATCGACTCCTGGAACCACGCCGCCTCTCCATCAACGTCTATGCGCGACGGAAGCTGTGAGAACCAAGACCGTACCAATGCCGCCTCCTCAAGTAAGTCATTGTCCATTTTGCCCAGCGCCCACCTGACAAACGGTGTCCGACGCGACTGACCTCTTCTACTACTCCGCGTCCCCATCATGGGGGAGACGTCGAACCGGATATACCGGTGATCCGACAGTGTCTCAACCCCTTCAAGGACCCGCCAGCCCTGTACTCGCGATGCGACAGCAGGAGATGCGAAAGAAATGTCCACGATAGACTCTCCCTGCCACCGCACGCAGGTGCTGACGGACCCCCGATTTAAGATGGAGACTCCGGTCAATGTCGCCCATTCCTCCAGGGTTTCGCCACGAGCATTGGTAGCAGGACAACCCCACGCCGTCGATTTTGCGTTGAAGTCTCCCAGAACGAATACTGGCAGCGGTGATGCTCGTCTCACCGCCGCCCCAACCTCGTCCAAGAAGGCCTCAAACTCGACACGTGTCCTGTTGGGAGAGAAGTACACCCCAATAAGGACGGCCTCACCCCAGGCTACTACGACGAAACCCTGACCCCTTTCCTTCACGGCCAGGTCCCCGGCTGCGGCTATGGCCACGGTGCCCAATACATCACCCGCCCAGTTTGACCTGTTCGGGATGAAGTAGGGCTCCGAAGCCACCGCAATATCTATAGACCACTCCAGCTTCAAAAGTGCCCTACCAATGCCTCAACTGAATACATTATTTACATTTATCACTTTCACAAAGGCCTGGTCTTCTGGTCAAGCCCGCTTGGACCCGCTGGATGCAGGCCGCTTCCAACCGGGTGAGGTGGAAATCATTGGGAGAGGCCTATGTTCAGCAGTGGACGTCCTATGGCTGATATGATGATGATGATGATGATGATGACTTTCACAAAAAAATTAAGATTACAGATCGTTAAAATATAGTAAGTAATTCCTTTGAATACGAAGACACATGCAACCTTCATCAATAATACCTATCAAATTCAAATTACACACACGTTCAGCAGTTTCCTTGTGGGTAAATCTGTAACGAAATACACATACTCATGTGTGGTGGGTGTTGTAATCACATCACCCACTTTTCACCGAAGATGATTATTACCAACGTGACAGATGGTGAGTCTATCGCCGTCTCAGACACTATACATACGTCTTTGAATTACTTCTCAAACATATGCAGGTTCATTCACCGTAAAGCTCATGGTGTGAAAATCTGTACATAAGATTTTGAAAAACTCATTGGTACAGGCCCCGCTGGGATTAGAACTTGCGTCACTTGCGTAGCAGGTGACTACTCAAACCCCAAGGCCACCACGGTTCCTATAACATCTGTAACGATGTATTATTAAATTCTTTTTTCGCGAAATATCCCCTTTGTCCCAGCAGCATGAGTTTGTTTTCATTATTTACCACCCGCGGCGTGCACACGGCGGATGTGGGTCAATGGTACGACCCTCGCTCGATACGCATTCAGGGTTACTCGTATCGATACTTACCTTGCAACATCCCCAGCTGTACCATATTTATATACAAGAAAAAAGTATGTTAAAAAAATGAATTCAACACATACGTTGCATATAATAGAACGGTTATGTTATGCTCTGATCGCCACTTTTCATTCGTTAATACTTTTGAGAGCGTGATTTTTTAGTAGTCGGGTTTTAGTTCGGTCGGCACTTGGATCAACCCAACTTGGCTGATCACCTGATTTTTATACGAAGCGACTGTCACCTGAGCTCATTAACGAGGAAATCTGTGATCTGGGTTAAACCAGTTATCAGACTATTTTAGGCCTCCAACTAACCCGTAACGAAATTGGCAACCGGGACCGCCAGCTTAGCGTGCCGAGGCACGCAGGGAACTCGGGCGGTCCCCATCCAATGACTGGCTAGAGCTAGGGTTGCTTAACTTCGCTGATTGAATGGGTTCGGGTTTTAGTTATTATCGATAAAATTAATTGTGTTATGTAAGATGACGTGGCAAAAACACGTTATACTTAGGCACATAGAATTATTTCACTTGAAGTATCTTACAAAATATTCCTTCATTAAAATTAGCAGGCAACTTACAGACACTGCCGTTACTACGTGTTTTTATTTTTTTGAATATACATACACATACATATGCTCACGCCTGTATTCCCCGAAGGGGTAGGCAGAGGTGTTGTAATCACAACACCCACTTTTCACCGAAGATGATTAAGTACCAACGAGACAGATGGTGAGTCTATCGCCGTCTCAGACACTTTACATACTTCATTGAATTACTTCTCAGAAATATGCAGGTTTCCTCACGATGTTTTCCTTCACCGTAAAGCACGTGGTGTGAAATCACTGTACATAAGTTTTTTAGAAAAACTCATTGGTACAGGCCCGCTGGGATTCGAACTTGCGTCACTTGCGTAGCAGGCGACTACTCAAACCCCAAGGCCACCACGGCTCTTTTTTTTTAATATTTGTGTAATTATTAAATTGTTATTTATTTTAATGTGGTTAAGAACAACTAATTATAAAGATTCCTGGAATAGTAAGACGTTACTTTCTTCCTATAGCTATTGGTTATGTTGGGCCGGGCTACGCACGAGGACTGAGACGTGCGGGGCCGGGGGGAACATGCAGAGCGACCGGCGTCGGCGCAGCGGGCCCCACCACAACACTCGCTTTCGGACTCCGCCCGCGACGGACGACACCTCTCCCTTATAATTTTGTTTGGCGAAATAGAACCAGTTTTATGTTAATACAGTCCACTTTTATTTTATGACCATATTACTCGTCGGAGGATTAACAGGTTATGCCAAAAACCCTTCATTGCTCTATCATAATTTTTTTTAACATACCTTATCTCTTATACCTTAACGCGTTCACTGCTAACGACGCGTATGTGCGTCCAACTGTTAGAGAATTTACGAAGAAGATGAAATGTTAGCAGTGAATGTGTTAAAGAAGGTAAATACCTACTTTAAGTATTTCAATTGCCAAATTGACATAAGAAAGGTCTCGAGTTACAAACGCTCAGCGAAAATACGCATGTATTTTATTCGCATTCAATGTCAGCGCTCATATCTTGTGACGGCACCTATAAACAGGATTCCCAGACTAATACTTAGTTGATTGTTACCGCCGCCGCGGCGCGCTGTCCAGGAGCCTTACCGTGAGCTCTTATTACCATGATAGTTTTACTCTTATTATGAGACAGATGTATTTGACGTGTAGACATCTGTCACTGTCACACAACTGAAATATCATTGCAATAAGAGCTCATGGGCCTCTGGTTCGAATACCAATAGACTAATGCATTTATTACTTTAAATTAATTTTTATATATCTTTGGAGCGCTTGAAGTTGAAATGCCCAGGGATACAAACTCCAATATCCCCGTTGTTTACCCCGACGCGGCGCAATCCCATATCTGAAGTGTTTGTTTGTCAGTTTGTTTATACTAGACTGCTTTATTAGGTTTCATGTTCGTGCGTCTATCCCTCATTGGAATTGGGGCTTTGAGAGCAAAATAATTATGTAAGTAAGTAAGTAGATAATTTGTTTTTCCATTCAGGTCTCCCTTACTTTGAGCGTTTATCAAAAGTGTGTTAGGTTCAAGACAAAGATATTACCTACTTACTTAAGAGCCGTGGTGACCGTGACGTTTGAGTAGTCGCCTGCTACGCAAGCGACGCAAGTTGTAATCCCATCGGGGCCTTTACTAATTAATTTTCCTTAAAAAAAAACTTATGTGCAGTGTCTGAGAAGTAATTCAAAGACGTATGTATAGTGCCAGAGACGGCGGTGGACTTACCATCTGTCACGTTAGCACTTAATCATCTTGTGTGAAAATTGGGTGGTGTTATAACAACACCTCTGCCTACTCCTTCGGGGAATACAGGCGTGATTGTATATGTATTTAAAACACCTGAGTAGATATATTATTATTGATATTGTGCGGATAAGTAACTTAATCTAAGTAGGTGTTGGTTAATGATACATATAAATACTTATTTTTAAGCTGAATATATGGCAGTAATACACTCTACTGTAATATATTCATCTTTAAAATTAATTAACTCCACAGGTAAGTAATAAAATATACATAAGTGTGTGAGTTTCGCGCCAAGTTCAATATATATTTTACATCTGTGCATTGTTTAGCTCACTAGAATATAATCGCCTGACTGTTTCCTTGTCTTGTCTATGAGCACGCTCTCTCTTCTCTTCTTGCCGCCATTACACGTACAAAACAATTTTACTAACATTAATATAAAACGTTACTACATAGCTGCATTTAAATTATAGTAGCCCATGTAGTAAAGTTTTAATTGCCCCCATACGGATTTGTTTAACTTTCACCAAACACTTAATTGGGACGAACATCAGACTTGATTAATTATGTATATGCACGTAAACGTAACTGGCGAAATGTGAATGTACTTATTAATCCTAGTAATAGATATAATAAACGCGAAAGTTACTTTTATCGCTTCTATAGGACAAAGTAAGATTATCTCACGCTTGCGTTAATCTATACTATAATAAAATAACGGTTTCAACTTGACAAGCGAATGAATGGAAAACTTTTTATTAGTAATAGACAAAAGAAGTTACACAAACATATTACAGATGGCAGCACTTTGTATGAAATCAATTGTTATAATATAATTCAACATATGGATGCTGATAAGCAATAATGTGTCAACCCACAAAAAGTCAAATTCAAAGGTTTTGATATATTTTGATAATGCATCACGTATTTAACATTCCAAAAAAAGTGTTTCAAGTCATCTGAAACATAAAAGTACGTAAAAAATGGATTTATGTCATAAAACAAATCTTAAATCACGTATACAATCATCTTAAGACGCCATTTTCTCAAAACCAAGTTTATGCGGGTTGACACATTATTGCTTATCTGCATCCATATACAAATAAATAAAATTGAAGTGTTTGTAATTCCAAAATAATAGCTTTTCATGCAATGCATATGAAAGTAAGTACACACCCTAGATACAGACATAGAAAAAACAAATTTGAAAAAAAAATCTTTCTGTCCGTCTGTTTGTTCCGACTAATCCCAGAAACGGCTAGACTGATTTTAACGAGACTTTCACTGGCGGAAAGCTAATGTTACAAGGAGTGTCTTTTTTATCATTTAATAAAAAAAATTAAGTAGGGTTTCGTGGGCCACCCATGAAATGAATTATCTTACAGAAAATAAAGAGCGACCTATAAGAAAAATTCTGCCTATCAACCTAATCTTCGTATAAACAACTTTGAAAAATATGTGCGCCCTAACCATTTTGTACCGTAACTTTTAAGCTGATCCCCGCCATAATCTTTGAAGAGCCCTTGACACAGCCTTCACGACAAAAACGTCCATCGAAGTACCCTTGGGTTCTTTTAAGACTCTTGGCGGTTGACCTTGAATTATTGAATCCCCATGAAAAGGACCCTGAGAAGGAAGGTGTAAAAGAGATTTATTTTTAAACTGATATCTAAGTATTTTTTAAATACATCCACTGGCTGGAAATACTAAAGTGAAGTTATAACAAAATTAACTTTTTAAATAATTTAAAATATATTAAGAAATAATTCAAAGACGTAAGCGTCTTTGAATTATTTCTTAATATTTTTACTGTGTCTGAGACGGCGATAGACTCACCATGTCACGTTGTCACTAAATCATCTTTGGTGAAAAGTGGGTATTGTGATTAGAACACCTCTGCCTACCCTTTCGGGGAATACAGGCGTGAGTATATGTAAGAGTATACGTTAAAAAATGTAATTGCGATATTTATGTACTTAGTTGCTATAACTTTCTCTATTGTGTTTTTTATTTAGGTACCTACTATAGTCTAAATACTACCGAACAGAACTATGCTATAGGAATACCTACTTACCTACATTATGCGAAATAACTACAATGTGAAGTGTTATTTTTGTTACACAAGATAAAGCCTCGTACTCATTGTAAATTTACGATAAGACAAGCAAAGCGAAAATGAAAATACTAAGACTAGCGAAAATTCTAAATCTTCGCTCTATAGGCCTGTAAAACTATTATTTTTAGATTTGAAATGTATTATCTTAACTGTATGGACTACCATCTTTGTGCCTTTACTTACAGTACTTTCAGAACAGATTTAAAAAAATACATGTTAGAAAAATGACAGATGACAAAGAAACGTCAAGTCAAATGACACTAATGACACAATTGATAGACAGAGAACAGACACTATAGAATTCAATTCAATACATAAATAAATCGCACGCGAAAGTTTTCTTCCGTAAATTATTCATCAATGTTGTAACATAAATGGTCGTATAAACAAACTACAAGATGGATTTCATAGTAGATACAGTCGGTGATGAAGATCTTCAAATAAAGACTGAATTACTAGGAGGAGATGAAAAACCGTACTTTATAGGTTAGTAACTTACACACGTTTTGTTTATTTAAAAATATTTATACAACTTCTATTCTCAATCAGTACGTAAAATCTTAAATTTTACACGACTTTGCTTTCCAGATAGAGAAGACAGGACCACAGCAATCCTCAACTTATTTGACACAAAACAACAAGAACTTGATGACCAAACAGCGGCTGAAGAGTTACTTCAAAATAAAATAAAAAGTCTTAAAATAGATAACATATTTGAAGATTTCTTTGACGAAATGGGGTGGACAAAGTCGATAATTTTGAAAAAAGAAAAGAAAAAGAGTTTATTCCATTTTGATCAGTTAGATGTAGATACTGGCAAGTTGAAATCCAATTTGGGCTCTGTAGATGTGGAAAAAGAAATGAAGTCATCAGTTTTCCAGCCAGGTATTGAAAAAGAACACAGACTGCCGAAGTATAATGTTAGTGATAAACGACTGAAGGCTATGAGAAAGGTAATTAGTTATGTTTAACCATGTTTGTTAGGCAGACAACTGGTTTAACCCAGATCACAGATTTTCCTCATTAAAGGGGTTACGAAGGTCAGATAGCAGTCGCTTCGTATAAAAATTAAGTGATCGGCTACATTGGGTTGAATCAAGTGCCGACCCTAACAATGTATGGGATTAAGGCCAGGGAGATGATATTTGGAAGATGATAGTTCCCAAGTGGTCCCATTTTAATTTGGTTAATTTCTGATAACGGCATTCATGACAAATAGAGAGGAACTTTCAAAAATCTTACTGGAGGCAAGTACTTACTTAAGAATCTTAGTGTTTGTTAATTATTTTCATCAAGTATTTTAAACAGACTTCTTCGTCTTAGCATTTTCCCGTCATGATGCTGGGGTCTGCTTTCCTGTTCTCTCTCCTCCACTTTGCTCGGTCTTTGGCATCCTCCTGTGTGAGGTCGTTCTCTCTCATGTCATCTTTAACAACCTCAAGCCAGCGCTTCTTGGGTCTGCCACGGGATCTAGGTCCTTGTATAATTAGGTTGAGGCATCGGTGTCCAACGTAGTCTGGTGGCCTGCGGCTTATGTGGCCAAACTAATGGAGCCGACATTCTTGTAGCTTGTCTGCTATGCCACATACACCCAGGCTGCCACGGATGTATTTACGAATATGGTCAAGTCGCACATCCAAGTATTATAAATAGTAATATTGGATTTCACACCTAAATGGGTTTAAAAAGTAACAGAAAAGCATGAAACAAAATTTATACAACAGAGTTGTCACCTTCAAAAAGAGAAAATTGAATGTATGTGAAATAAATTACTTACTTTTGAATTTGCTGCCAAATGTAGCATCAAACTCTGTAACAAACATCACATTTTTAAGATACAAAGCTTAGTTCCTTCATAAAGTTTTGACTATTATATTGAATATTTGAAGAAACCACATTTGTTTAAGATATTAGTGTTTAGGTCCATGATTTAATTTTGACTATTATATTATAAACTTGAAGAAGAGGTATCATAAGGCTGTAACCTTCGGAGATTTCAGTTAATTGATCTATATCAATCGATCTAGATATGGACATATAAAGGATATATGTATATCCTAATATATAAAGCTGGAGAGTTACCTATGTATGTCTTAGATTTCTCCATATCTTATGGACATATAAAGGATATATATACTAATATTTAAAGCTGGAGAGTTAGTTTGTTCATCTCAGGAACTACTGGTCTGATTTGCAAAATTATTGTTAGTGTGTTTTCAGTGTTAGGTAGCCCATTTATCTAGGAAGGCTATAGGCAATATAATATATATATGTTGCTTAAAGTTAGCTCTAGCCCAAAGTAACGATTCCATGTGTATGAAGTTGTGAGCACAAGCTAGTATTTTATAATATGTAAATGTAAAGTGTCCTAGTGAGTTTCCAGAGCACATAAGAATAAATAAAATGTAATCATTGAGCTTGTAAGACATGTATGTGTAAATAATTTGTGTGTCTGCCTGCAACCTTTTTTTTTTGACATTACAGAAAGAGCGAGAAAAGACAAGGGGCCCCCGTTGGTTCAATTTACCAGCTCCAGAGGTAACCGAGGATCTTAAGAACGACCTCCAAGTCCTCAAGATGAGGTCAGCTTTGGACCCCAAGCATTTCTACAAGAAGAATGACATGGAAGTGTTGCCCAAATACTTTCAAGTAAGTAATTTGTAACTCCTTTTAGGATAGAATTAACTGAATTTATAAGTTACTGACAATTTTAGATGCATAAAGTTAAATATATATATATATTATAACATTCAAATCTGTAGGTCTAAAAAGGCCACTCTGGGAGAATCATAATGTGATGGCAATATGATTCATCATTGAAATGACAAAATGGTCACTTAGTTGCAATTAATATTATGATTTGCTAATGATTACAATAATTGTAGATATTAGTCCCTAACTAACTTATGATGCTATTTGTCACAAAAGCAATTCGGATTTTGTGGACCATTTTAGGAATCTTCATAGGAAAGTGTGAAACAGGTGAATTGCGAAATATTAATAATTCGTGGATCATAATATAAATTGCAGCTAAGTTGCCATTTTGTCATTTCGATGATGAATAATATTGGGATCATGTTATGAGTGGCCTTTTTGGATCTACTGGACTCAACATCAGACTTGATATGATCAAGCCCAGGTCCTAGTGTCATGAAACTTGGAAGGTGTGTCCTTGGTGAGGTGTTCTAACCCTAATAGGTTTTGAGATTTAAGTTTGTATGGGAAATCTTACTGCTGTGAAATTAATTCTACATACAAAATTTAATTAGATTATTTTTTTTATTCCAAGGTTGGTCGCATCATGGATTCTCCTCTAGACCATGTCAACGAGAGATTGACTAAGAAACAGAGAAAGAGAACCATGGTAGAAGAGTTGTTAGCTGATGCAGAGTTCCAGAAGTACAACAAGAAGAAATACGTGGAGATCATTGACGATAAGAGAAAGAAAGAGTACAGGACTTTCATGAGAGACAAGAGACAGAAGAATAAATCAGAGTTGAAGAAAACGAAACTAAAATCTAAGAAGAAAGCTCAAAGTTGACTTCAATAAATGTGTTAGTACAATTCAAGTGTTTTAATACCAACTCGAAGTTAATGATTGGGCTTGTATAGGATTTACGAGAGTGGTTGAAGTAAAAGGTATGTAATGTGTATCCATATAAAATATTTTTATTCTATTGATGAAATGTGCAAGATGCCCAGCTGAGTTTTGTCAGTTCGAAACATTAGTTTCCAGACCGGTGGTAAAATTGATTTCTTTATTAAATCTATACAGATAAATAAAAATGAAGTGTCTATTTGTAATTACAAGCTTTTCAATTAATTCATATGAAAGTATATACGACATCGACATGAAAAAAAATTCTTTGTCTGTCCGTCTATAAGTATACTTTTATTTAAGAAAACATTAGGGTTCCGCAGGCAACCCACGAAATTAAGTCTATGCGGGTATATTCTAACTAATATTAAAAGGAGGAAAGATGAGATTCTTTGTTTGCATTGAATAGGCTCTGAAACTACTGGACTGATCTCAAAAATACTTTTCGCAATGGATAGCTACATTATCAACGAGTGATATAGGCTATATATTATCCCCGTACTCCCACGGGAGCGGGAACTACGCCGCGTGACGTGCGCCAGTAGTATAAAAAGCATGCAATTGAAAAAAATATACAAATATTAACAAAATAGTTTATTGTAAGTACAAAATGTTATAAATTCTACTACAATACACATTAGATCAATATAAAATGTAACAAGTTGTAGTAAATATCACAGTTTTGGGAAGACACATTACATTCTCATAAAAGCAGTTTGATATAGTGGTTGAACCTTGAAATTGAAATCTGTGTAAATAATATTTATTTTTAATTTTATTCTACCAGCCACCAGTGACATCTATCGCGGCTCCTGTGATGAATGAACTCTTGTCTGAGCCCAAGAACGTTATTACTTCCGCGATCTCTGTAATTAATTATTCGTTAATTAGATACATTGCATTGCAAAGGACAGGCATCACCAAATGACAGTTTCCTACATTAGTCAATAAACGCAAACAACCAATACTATTATAGGTATAAGAATGCCATACTGACTTCAGCTGTCGACATTTATTTTATTTTGGCGCTGTTGTTCCCACGAGTCGATGTCAAAACGAAACTGGGTAATAGCCCATTTCATTTGAAATAAATAAATAAATGATCTTTTATTGCTTTTTAGCTTAGAACATAAATACAATATAATAAAATTACAACAAGATAATAGAATTACAAAAAATAAATGTTTAAAGCCTTATAAAAGCAAAGGGACATGGCTCAGCCTGTGCTGCACGTAAATTGTATTACGTTAAGCGCTGATTTTCAGCCACTCCCGTTCCCTTAGAAATTGTGCGGGAACATTGTGAAGAGGGCTATGAGGGGAGGTGTTGTGTACGTAATATAATACTTAGAGAACAACAAAGACTGTTCAATTTTGATGTTGGTTCATTGAGAGAGTTTGCAGAACTAATCATAGTGGGAAATAAAGCACAATAGTTTTTCTGTGTAATATTTTTTTATCCCTTTCTGTCTGGCTACGAAAAATAATTAGTAACTCCGAATAAAGCCCAAATAATGAAGCTACATTCTTATAAAATTCATTACATACCTGTTGGCTGCCCAAGTCTGCCCAAAGGTACCATTTTCAACATACTCTCCTTTACCTTATCAGGTACCGTCTGTATTATTGGAGTTTCTATGAAGCCCGGCAAAATTGCATTTACCCTGTAATTTTATGCAATTTTTATAAGTAAGCTGAAAAATTTTTAGCTATTGCAAACGACATCAATAAGTAAATAAAGTTATTTTGAAAAGATGGCTACAGTTAGCCTGATGGTAAATCAATACATGAAAATAATTGAAATTATTTTAAATTATAAATTTCTGCTTTTTTTCGGGTCAAAGCTATCCTTTTACCAAATACCTATAGTAAAAAATATCTATATAAAAATTATAAACTTAATAATACCTTATATTAAACTTTCCTAATTCCTTAGCTGCAGACTGGGTCATGCCCACCACTCCAGCTTTGCTGCCCGCATAATTAGTTTGTCCTGCAAGATAAAAAAAAATCATATCACTAGTGTGTGTAAGAGCCGTGGCGACCTTGGGGTTCGAGCAGCAGGCGTCGCAAGTTCGAGTCCCAACGGGGCCTGTACCTGTAACTGTAAAAAAACTTATGTGCAGTGATTTCACACCACATGCTTTAACATCGTGAGGAAACCTGCATATGTCTGAGAAGTATTTCAAATACGTGTATGTCTCAGTGCCTGAGACGGCGATGTATCACCCTCTATCCCATTGTCACTTAATCATATTTGGTAAAATGTGGGTGTTGTTGTTACAACACCTCTGATCAACCTTTCCCTTCTGGGATGGCGTGAGCTTATTTTTTTTTATAAGTGTATTAATAAAATTTCATTTATTAAAAAAAATTGTGAAATCATAAGTATGTGGATATGTAAATATCGTAATTACATAACTTCGAAATACGGTATTTGATAAAAATATGACGATAAACATCACATAAAAATTCAATGGCATGTTATCTTCATGGTCATCTCTTCATTTGAAATGAAAAGTATTTTATTCTCATTATCATAAGACTGATATTGATATTTTATTTTATCTAGCTGTCAAATATAGGATTTAGAGCATAGTAATAAAAGTATCCACAGTTGATAACTCTGGTGTTGGTGATAATAATAGTTTTTTCTGATAATGATTCTGTAACCAGAGGAGTTTGTGGCACAGTTGCTATTGTGCATATCATTCAGTCAGCGAAGTTAAGCAGCCCTAACCCTAGCCAATAATTGAATGGGTGACCGTCAGAGTTCCTTCCATGCCTCGGAGAGCACGTTAAGCCGTCGGTCCCGGTTGCCAATTTATGATCTTTGGCAATCCTTACAGCTCAGTGAGAGGCCTAAAACAGTCTGACAACTGATTTTAACCAGTTGTCAGAATTCACAACTCCGTGATAGGTGTACTGGTAATAATATAATATAAATACTTACCCATGTTTCCATATTTTCCCACTATACTTGATATGTTGACAATAGATCCGGACACAGATGCCTCAGTCATGGCTTTGGCAAATGTCTGCATCACCAGAAATGTTCCCTGAAAGTTAAACAGGCAATTTTAATCATCAATCTCTCCAACAAACCCAGATCTCAGCATCCAACTAGACACTGTCACTTTTGCTCTCTTATTACAAAACAATGACTTTATAGTCCTAGGTTTAAAAGTAACTCCATCTCTTTCTGTGACACGGATTTAAAAAGGGATGGACATAGTTTTAGTCTAGCCTTAGCCAAATCTTCAAAAAAAGGAGGAGGTTTTCAACTCAACTTATTTTTTTTTTTATAAAGCTGCTAAGGTTAAATATTAGAAATTAAAATAAATGATTAAACTAATTATTATTTTACCTTTAAATTAATATTAAGAACACTGTCATAATCATCTTCAGACATTTTCAGCATCCAATTGTCTCTGGTAATTCCGGCTGAATTAACAATAATAGTGGGTGGCTTCTTGTATTGTTTCAGCACATTTTCTAGAAGATTCTTCACACCTTTAGAGTCAGAAACATCTAACTCTACAGCCATGTGTTCCTCATCTAAAAAAACAAAATTACTCCATTAATCTCTCATTATGCTGACATTATTATAGTGAACATATGCTCACGCCTGTGTTCCCCGAAGGGGTAGGCAGAGGTGTTGTAATCACAACACCCACTTTTCACTGAAGATGATAAAGTGCCAACGTGACAGATGGAGACTCCATCGCCGTCTCAGACACTTTACATACGTTATTGAATAACTTCTCAGACTTATGCAGATTTCCTCACTATGTTTTCCTTCACAGTAAAGCATGTGGTGTGAATTCACTGTACATAAGTTTTTTTGAAAAGCTCATTGGTACAGGCCCCACTGGGATTCGAACTTGCATCGCTTGCGTAGCAGGCAACTGCTCAAACCTCAACGCCACCACGGCTCTATCTATTATAGTGGTATAATAATTAGATTATATTATATATCACAACATGGACCTAAACAAAGGGATTAACTTCTGTTCTATATGCTAAGTAACCCTCGTTTTGAAACAGACTTAATAGAGTAGCCATAAGATTTGTTTTCCAACAAAAGTCAGAAAATTTCATTACAGAAATATCCTTCACAAAACAGACAAGACATTAATTAGATAGCTTGCTGTTTAATTATGACTATTATAACAATAGTAACAAGAAATTTTTTTGGTAAACTGGTAAATTGTCTGTTATTCTGTAACTAGCTGCACAGACAGACAAAAGGGCTTAAAAAGAACATAGTCAGGGCCGGATTATCCACAAGGCAGAGTAGGCAACTGCCTAGGGGCCCCGAGAAAAAGGGAGAAATATATATTATTTAAAAAACTAGGAAAAGGTTAGGATAGGGACACTGAGTTTAGTGAGATCTATGATGTACCAAATACGATAATACCTATACTACTAGAGTTGAGAGTTGCTAAGAGTTTTAATATTACCATTAGATCCTGACGCTAAAGCTGTATGGGTCTTGATGGTCTGCACGGCTGAATCATAGTTGATGTCAGTGGCTATGACCGTGGCTCCTTCCCGAGAGAGGACCTGGCAGGCGGCTCGGCCTATTCCCGAGCCAGCACCTGCAAATTAATATGAAGGTGTCACTAACTTAACAACAGGAATGCTTGATTAACGTGTTCAGGAGATAAACGTTATTTCGCCGAAAACGAAACTTTACCAACAAAGGCAAATGAAATGTAGCTTCAGTATTTGTTTTTAATAATTTAATTCGACTGTAATTTTTTTCGACAACCACATGATTATATTTATTGAATTTATGACTTGTTTTACATTTCTTAAACTTTTTTTCAAGATAGTGTAAATTATTTTACGTTCCTATGATGAAGTTGTAAAAAAAAATTTACTGGTTATTGCTATAACCCACTTATTTTGTGCCTAAACCTCAAATAATTTAACGTTAACCACAAATATTTTAAAGTAAACGCAACAAGTGATCGATTCATTAACTCAATAAAATTAACTCACCCGTTACCAAAGCCAGTCTTCCTGTGACGAGTCCGGATACCATCTTCAGTCAGCTTTATTACAAAACGAAATTATAATATTCTCAATGTTATATCAAAGACTTTGACCATTTCTGATAACAATAACACACAAGGAGTGAGAGTGACAAATAAAATCCCGCTCAATTACTTTTTCTGACATCTAGGTTGAGATGACAGCTGACAGTTTGACGTATGTCAGTCTGACAGATGTTAATAACTTTGTTTTATTTCTAATAGTATTCCTTCTAACGGTAGCATTATATAAACAACCAAATTAAATTGCGTCGCGTCTATAATGCAGGAAAGACCTTTCGTTTAAAATAATCTCGAATTATTTTATGTGGAAAATTTGTCACCATTGCCTACGACTCCAATAATATGCTAAGGGACGAAAATTGTTCTTACTTAGACTTTTTAACTGCATATAGACATAATAATAACAATTTATGTAGGTAGGTACTAGCATAGGAAGAAATAGATAATATTCTGTAACATCATTAGGTAGCAAAATAAATGTAATGCCATTAAGTCTGGGAAAATAATGGCAGAGGCATAGTACGAAATTAGTTTTATTGGAAGAGAATAAGGATCACAGTTAGACTTAACAAATACTTACTGTTTTTTTTCCTTAGGAACTATATCTGCTAGAACTTAATTAACTTAATTAACAGTCATAAATTTACCTTAATCTACCTATAACAGATTAATGAGACTCTTCATTCCTATAGCGTCAAGAGACAACTTGTCCAAGGAATTTTACTTATCAAAACATTTTTAAACTTTAAAATATATTTCTTTTAAGCAACTGACTTAACATTAAAGAAAAATATATAAGCACTCTTAACCACTTCTATAATATTTAAATATGGTAATAACTTCCATGTATTAACACATTCACTGCTAACATTTCAACTTCTTCGTAAATTCTCTAACAGTTGGACGTACATACGCATTGCTAGCAGTGAATGTGTTAATGTATTAAAAACTAAAAACTTAAACAATAATGATAAAGGCTTTATAAGCGAGTCATTGAATCTTTTTGGGGCTAACACATTCACTGCTAACATTACATCTTGGTAAATTCTCTAACAGTTGGACGCACAGACGGGTCTGTAGCAGTGAACACTTTAACCAATAAACATCTTTATACTCTCTTAGCTAACAATTGGCTTAAATTGCACCCAGAGTTTCTCAAATTCAGCTTTATATTGTTCTACAATACTCTCGTGGGATGTAATTAGCACATTTTCCCAATTTCCATACAAGGCTTGATTTGTCCAATTCAAAGATCCCGCCATAACAAATGAAATAGCACCATCCTCACCGGGCGAGTCAATTAAACAGAACTTATGGTGCATTATGTTGGTAGACTTCATCCAACGCACCGGTATACCTTGCTTTTCAAACCTCCTTACATTTGAACCACTACAGAATGCCATATCAGCATCAATTATCAAGCGTATCCTCACACCTCTGCAGTGTAGTTTTAACACGGCATTAGTCACGTCCATGTTAGTTAACACATACATACATATGTCTAGAGAGTGTCGCGGTAAATTTAAGTAATGCAGCATTCTATTCATACTCTGCGTGATCATACAGCGGGAATACTTGCTTTTCTTCATTTCGCCCGTTTCCCGCGAGAACATTATGACGTCATATATCTCATTACGGGGTTCCTTTTTTTTCTTTTTGATGTAGTAGTTGTAAGCAACGTGGGCAATTAAGACGAATGGTAATAAAAACACAACACTTTTACTGTATGCCTTTATCGACATTTTTAAAGTTTGTGTATTGTGACTTTCGTTCACACCAATATGTATTTGATTATGGCTATGACTTCAAACAAACATACATAGGTAGTTACAATAATTGAATCTACTACAAACTAAAACACAAAAGTAAAACTTTTTAAATAAGTTTTTGCATAGTGCATTTTATCCGGCTTTTTGACATTTTCATAGATGTCACTATATCTGTCAAGTCACACATGGATACAAGGTATTTCGGTCGTATTATCGCCCAACAGCTATTAATTACATTTAAATATTTTCTGCAGTTTTACTCGATTTGGGATGTTTTAAGTAAAAAAAAAATCTCATTTTCATACATTTATTTACGTAGTACACATTTTCAGAGTAACTCAACACCCTAAAGTCTCTTGTCGTATTGTTAGACTAAATATTAAATAAGACAAATTGAACGTTTTAAAAAAAATTGAGTGTAAGTTTTGTGTATGAGACGTGCTTGTCTCATAAAGTAATATTGTTAATACTAAAATCGTGAGGTCTTAGCCTTAAATTGAGGTTATATGAATTGTGATGTGCGGACTGGAGGGGCCCACTATAACCACCAATAAGTGAACACGAACTGTAACCATTCTCATTTGACCCATACCCTACTACACTTTGACCCATAAGGTTGGAATTTGGCACATACTGTCTGCTCCCAACATTTTGCATCATCAGGGAATAATCGTTCTGATATAAAGACGGATTGCTTATCGGTAGACCGAAGTTTAAATTGTTAGTCTGGAAGTGATGCAGCCACGGTTCTTTAGTATTCCGGGCGAAGTCCTGTCTAGGATCTTGGTGAGAAAGGCCTATTGGCACTGGAACAGGTTCTGGAGAACTCTGGCTGGTCGATCCTCGGTGACTAGTTAGTGCAGACCGTTCGTTTCTTCTGAACTTTGCTCGCCGATTTTGGAACCAAACCTGTAAAAATTAAACATACCTTACATAATAGATCGCTCACAATAGTAGATAATTAGTACAGTACCAACGCCAGAAAAATCATCACTATGTGAATTGAACATTATTTTCTTTACAGGTAATTCATAAATAAAGAAAGAGAAGCGATAAATAATTTGATTCACCTATCTTTACTCAAATCAAATCAAATTTATTCAACATAAGGGGCACTTGGAACACTTACCTATTGAACGTCATTTGTCTTACGCTAACTTGGTTAATTTACCACCGTTTCCAAATGTAAGCCTGTCACGAGAAGAAACTGGAAGTCAATTGGCTCTCAGGATTAAACGATAGGGCTTAAACATACCTGAACCCTGGCTTCGGTCAGATTAACCCTAGCAGCCAAATCTTCCCTGACAAACGCATCAGGGTAGTGAGTCTTTTCGAACACCTTTTCAAGAGCCGCCAGCTGTTGACTAGTAAACGTCGTCCTGTTCCTTCTAGGTTTCTTCCTATCATCAGTCTTCCCGTCTCTCTCTTCCTCAGACTCCTTCTGACCTTCCCTCTCTTTCCCAGTTTTAGCCTCATCGTATTTTCTTCTCATATCTTCGTAAGCTAAGTAATCTACTGGTTTAATATACGGACGCTGCAAGTCTTTTTGATACCATGTCAAGTCGTTTTGATAGCTGGTGTCGTATGCACCGTTTATTTGCCTTCCAGCTGTTAGATGGTGGAGTCTTAACAAGCTGTCCTCGTGGCACTTGATCATTTGGAAAAGGTTGTGGTTGTTCTCCGAGTAATTGCCTTGTTGCACGTTATAGTTGACGGATGGTTGAGGTTTTGCTTCGTAATTCTTCGTCGGCATTTGACGCGGGATGTCTGAAAACAAAAACACAAATGAAATACAGCGTAAGGTAAGTGAATGTGTATTGTCACTTTCAAAATACATAGGTATTCAAACTTTAGTGTTCTCAATTCCTAAACTAAGCTCAGCCGTATTAAAGGGTAAGTATGTAAGCAGCTACATAAAGTAATTGTTCCTAATTTATTGTTAGCTGGCGCGGATATGTTAAAGGTATATGTCTGAGAGTTGCCGATCATGGTAGCTGTATTGTTTTTCGGGAGCAAAAGAGGTACTGAATGTGAATCTGCCCTCTCTGCAGAGCAGAATTGCCTACCATACATACAATAACAACATTACTTCTGTACGTATATCCCAATCACGATAAATAAGTTGCGAATTCGTATGGCTGGGCGGGCGGTATCAATAAGCCATTGTTTGGATGCGTCGGCGCAGCTCTGGGCTATCAGTTACACCGACACACGTGGAGTTAGCTTTTTGCGCATCATAGCATTTGAAGGCCCTTAGTAATATTATACAGAGGAAAGATTTTTATGTAAGTATGTTTGTATTGAATAGGCTCCGAAACTACTGTACCGATTAGAAAACATATTTCAGCAATGGATAGCAAAATTTTCAGCGAGTAACATAGGCTATATTTTATCCTCGTAAGGGAACGAGACCAACGCAGGTGAAACCGCGTGACGTCCGCTAGTATCTTATAAATATCTAGTTATCTTCAAGACTAAGCTTAGCGTGCTATTTGGGTATTTCATTTCATAGGCAGGCAATAAAGTCGGATTTTTGTAATGGTTTGCAAATGGAGTTTGAGAAAAGGAATGATGATGTTGCAAAAATACCTGAACATATATTTTAACTATCTTGATATCAAGTGGGATTTAGTTCCGTTCACCACGAACAGAGATTGCAGAATAAGGATGTTCTTTAATGGGACCCGCATTTTTATTTTAAAAAGTGTTTAAAATGCTTAGGAAAATATGAACACGAGGAGGGATGTTTCTCTAACCATTACATATTTCACTTACCATTTTAAGAATAATTATTTAGAATCAAAGCATAAGTACTTACTTCCCTCATAAATATAGGTATCTTTTTTTTGACTGATGAAAACTAAAAGTATTTTACTTTTTTAGTATATTTTTATCTCAGAAAACTAGCATATTTCCGAGTCAAAGCACCTTCTTATCCTCGTAGCACATTGCATTCTCGTATCTCGTAGCTGCCCTGTAGGCATAGACAAAGTCGAAGCATGTGAAGACGTATCACGTGCACCCCCCCATTTAGCGACTTGGAGGAACACCGTGGAGTTTAGTCGGTGTGAGTCCGACATAACCCTTCCGCTGCCCCCACGGCCCTTGGTGTATCCATAACGGATTCTCCACGATAAAAAAAAAAGGCATAGACAAAGTAAAATTTTCTTGCGCTTGCGCTAATAGAAACGATAAAAATGTATGGAAATGACAAGTAAGCTAAGGAAGAGCAGGGCCTCCTAGCACAGGCATTATTATGCTAAAAAGCCTCTTCTGATATATAGTTTTTAAGAATAAAATTGTTACTGGATAAATATATTATTATTATTATTTGTATTTTAGTTTCTTTTTTCTCAGCCGAGGCCGGTAATAAATGATAGTCACGGGTATTATTATTATGACATAAACCAGTCACGTGACCTATTTCTTTCCCGTATATTTTGTATCGTCTCTATTAGCGAAGCGTGAGAATAATGTTACTTTACTTTGTCTATAGTCTCTGTAGAATTACCTACAGTAAAAGTATTTTTGAAATCACGAGGAGGATATGAATAAATGTCATGTTTCATGAGTTACATTCCTAAGTAATATCTAGTTATATGAATAGCCAGGTGTAACTAGAGGTATGCAAAGTGTAACTAGGTAGTACCTACTGACGTCCAAAGAAAAATATTTAAATGATGTTCAGAAATAGACGCGTCGGGGTCGAAAAGCAAAAAAACATTATAATTTGCACATTGTAATCCCTACCATCTGGGTTGGTCTGATATAGTCAACGACACTTATTAAGCAAATGAGTTTGTAAACATGAAATTGATAGAGATGGGCTATTACGTCCCTATAAAAAAAAAATGCCTAGCAGCGCCCTCCCTTCCCATAACGGCTCTAATTATTAAAATAGTAAATAATATTTATATAATACGAAAGTGGACACTTGTACCCGACAGACACTACATAATTATAATACCTCATACTTAGAACAATTGCAACAAGTATGAGTGCTGGGAGTCTACTCTCTTTAGCCATAAACGAAATTTCGTAAACTTACTAAAATCAAACGTAGTTTCAGTATCGCTTTGTTTTTATCAAACGCAAATTTTCGTAGGTCAAGTAAGTTTAGAATAAATAATCGTCAAAGAAATTTCTTACAGACCACGTTCGTACATAATTTTAGAACGAATAAGAACCTTGGTAGGAATGTTGCGAAGTATTTGCCGAAGCTTCGTTTTTCGGAGAAAGCGAGTACGCCCCCTGCTCTCTCGACTACCTTTTATCTTCTGCTAGGATGTACCTACCTACCTACATTGTATTATTTTGTTACAATGGAATCAAATCCGCAATGACCTTTGGCTCAAATCAGAAAAAGGTAATTCGGTGCTTGGCCAACAAATCATCATTTCGAAGGTTGGTCTTCTTATAGTTCTATTAAATCACTCATTCAAGTAATTACTTATTCATTACTACACGGTGTATAATTAGATTAAAGTCCTATTGAGTTTAAATACCAAATTGCGTAACCTTACCTTTATTTTGTTCCATGTTCCAAAGAGAATGCCGCAGAATTTAAAGAACAAAATCACGTTATTTATTCCTAAACACTGTCAGTACCATTTTATATCACTTGTCCAAAGCAACTTCGATCGAGCATCGCCAAACAAAATAATTGTTATTAATTCACTCGCTTATTGAATTACTTTATTAAATTACATAATTCGACTAACTCATCCTAATGTGCGAACTAATGGAGTTTGTATCGTGATCTGGCTGCTGCGGTACCACATCCCAAATAACAACATGTGCGATGCTACGAGGAAATATCTTGTAAACTTCTAATCACACCCACAATTCAGGCTTAAATACCCCATAATAGCCCTTATTCCTAACATTTAAAGTTCAAACTGAAAAACCATGGGCAGCAACTATTTATATATTTTAAACTTTGAAAAAGAATCTCTACCTGAACGAAATACAATGCATAATCGTACGACACATATTCATTGGATGTTTCATAAAGCGTTAATTTCGAAATCATGCCAAAGACCAAAAGGCGTGGCTCCGTTGGACACACCCGTTAAAAAAAATTAAAAAAAGTTTCGGGCGGGCAACAATTTGGAGCAATAATTGACACGTCAACGAACATTATTTATAACCGTTGAGTAGAAAATTGATATAAAGTTTTTAAGTAATTGGTTCTGAAAAGTTTATGTTGTCGAAACGGTGCGGCGCGGATGTGAAAATTGTTTTTTACGATCAACGGAATTAGACACAATCGTATCTGAAAAAAAATATCCTACCAAAGTTCTTGCGATATTCGCCATGTTTTGAATCACAGTCGGGATTCGTTAGACAACTATTGCTGATTGTATGGTATGTACCTACTTAATTCCATTTTCATTTACAAAATAAACGATAAGGGTAGAAACAGGTTTGAGTAGGTAACGCAATTAGTCTAATTCTATCAAAATAATTTATTAAATCAATGAAATTCAAAATGTTTGTAAATGTATAAAGAATCTTGTAGTCATTATTAGGCTGTTGTTTCTATGTGATGCTACCCGCCATATTCATCTTTTCAATTTCTTTGACATTCTAAAAAAAACTGATTTGTTATTTAGAACTAATCGATAATATTATAAGTAATTATTAGATTTTTTTTTAATTTTGAACTCAACTAAATAAATATCTAATATAAAAAATAATGTGTGTTGCATCCGTTGTACAACGTGTGTCAGTGTCTCGGTGCGGAGTGTCGAGCTGGGAATAGAACCGGCGAGCCGTCGCTTCGAATTAGAGTAAAATCATGAAAAACGCCTGAAGCAGTGGTGCGTGAGTCTTTTACGTCGCTCTATAGATACCTACATGAGAAAGTAGGTTGGTTGGTAGTTGGGTAGTGCAGTGCCTATATCGAGTATATTTGCTTTTTGTATATTTTGCATTCTTTAGGAAAAACTAGACGTGATTTTGCCTAGTAGTACGGTAATCTGGTGAGGGTCTTGAGAAACAAGTACTAAAGTCGGCGGCGTCAGGATGACGGGTCGCTCACTTCCCTCTATAATTAATGAGGAGGGCGATGGCTGGCATTCTCCTCATACTTGTGAACAGGTGCTGCTTGTGGGGGCTGGTCATCTCAAGCTACACGATTATACGTAGTACCTACTCTTAATAAAAAAAATTATTGACTTTTGTGCACTGGAACTGAGTCCATGGGCTTATATATATTTTTTATGACTTATATTGTATTACTCAAAATTGAAAAATTACTTTTTTTTAAAAGAGTAATTACTAAATTTCTTGCCAGGTTCTTCTCAGTAAAAGCAACCTTCCGAACCTGGCGGTAGCATGTATAATCCTGTGCAATCGTCTTGTTCTAATGATTTGAAAGTACTTTGTTAAAAGTCTAATCAATAAAGATAATTTAAAATTTGAAAATTGGAAAAAGTTGTAATAAATGACCACGTGTTCTTACCACTTGCTCTTACCAAGCAGACGAAGCTAACCTTAACTTCTTCTTCTTCTTAAAGTGCCTCTCCAATTACTGAAGGTTGGCAATCAGCTCCGAACATTTGTGTCTGTCCGTAGCACGGCGAAACAGGCCGGCGGCACTCGCAATCCCGGTCCACTCTCTGATGTTTCGTAGCCACGACTTCTTCCTACGACCAGACTTCCTTTTGCCACCTACTTTTCCCATCATAATAATTTGTAGCAAGTTATATCGGTCATGTCGTAACACATGACCTAAATATGACACTTTTCTCATTTTGACGGTATTGAAAAGCGCCCGTTTTTGTCCAATAAGTCGCAGGACTTCTTCGTTGGTCATAATCTTAACTAACGTTGTTTAAACATAATCGAAGCCATAGTCGACAAAACGCAATAATCGTCTTAATCTAAATAAATTTTATAAACTAGTATGTAAGAAATCATAAAATAAACCGGCGACTATTATAAATTGCCAAGAATTAAAAATAAATCTAAATAATATCGGAATTTCAAAACAAATAATAAAGAACAGATTCCGCCCAGCCATATTCTAAATTCAAAAGCAAACGTGCGAAAGTGTCATGGCGGCCATAATTGGGGGTGACAGTTGACGGCGCGGGCGCAGGAGAGTTTGTGTCGTGAGACAGCTCGTTTGCGCCTGTGCGTAACGAGAACGTACTAATCTCGGCTCCCGAACAGATAGGTGGTCATGAGAGACATATATCTAGGTAAGTAGACAGCATCATACATTTTAAATTATTTTAGCCTTCATACCCAAGTACGCATACCGTTATAGAGAATTGCAGCGTCAGTTTATTTGTATTTATTTTCGAAAATACCTCAGTTTTGTACCAAACTTATTTATTTCAACTTATTCAGCTTAGAATCCATTATGTATACACTCGTTTTGTAAGTAGTTGCCTAAAATAGAATGCAAAATTTCGGGTGGCAGACCCTACAATTAAAATCTATTACAGATTTTAATCGTAGTAACTTCAGTGCACTCGGATCTAAGGTGAAAAAAAGAACAATTTTTTTCAAAAATCAACCTTACGTTATCTTGAGTTTTATTATTTTTTATCTTACTAACGGACGTCACGCCATTTCACCCGCGTAGTTCCCGTTACCATGGGAATACGGGGATAAAATAGCCTATGTTACTCGCTGATGATGTAGCCATTGCTGAAAGAATTTTTAAAATCGATCAAGTAGATTCGGAGCCTATTCAATAGAAACAAACAATCAAATCTTTCTTCTTTATAATATTAGTGTAGAATGCGAAATTACTCGATGCCTAAGCTCTACTATTGCACGCGACTCTGCGACGTGACATAATTGGAAATATTCTCTAAAACCACGCAGCAAAATAATTACCAATAAAACCAAAATATACAATATAACTCCGAATTTATATGAATAAAAGAACTAAATTAAAACAGTATTATTCAAAACTCACTCAAAGGTATGAACCAATTTATGTGCCCGCGGTTTCACCCGCGTAGATTGTTTTATATAATATTTCGGTTTAAAATTTACAAAGTTTCATTCCCTATTTTATGCCTTTGGGGGTAGAATTAATCAAAATCCTTTCTTAGCGGATGTCTACGTCATAACATCTACCTGCATGCCAAATTTCAGCCCCATCCGTCTAGTGTTTTGGGCTGTGCGTTGATAGATCACTATGTCAGTCAGTTAGTCAGTCACCTTTGAGTTATGTATATTTAGATTAGATTTACTTACTGTTAGAATGCATTGTTTTGATGGAGCACATGGCGTATGACCACCTCCATCCTCTCCACTTGTTCCATACTCTTGAGAGCGTGACATACATACATACATATGCTCGCACCTGTATCTCATGGGAGTAGGAAGAGACCACTGTTTGCCACATGCTACGATCCTTACATACTTCTTTCGCTTTTTGAAAAATACTGTTAATTGAGAGCGTGATTATTAATTAATCAGTTTTTTAAACTTCCTTTTTTACCATGGCTTATAATGCTCAGCAAACATTGTATTTACAAGCTTCGAACGATTCCTTTCAAATATAAGTATTCGGAAAGCAATAAATAACAAAAATGGCAACATTCTTTCCGAAAGACACACGGCACAGTTATTAATTTTGCCACGGTGTGGTCTACATAGCCGTAACATGTTCATCTTGTAGGGATGCCGGCAATAATCCGTGAACATAACCATTTGTCACCACACCATCCTGTGCGGTGGCCAACCGTGTGTGAACTACGAAATGATTTCTCCAAGCCAATTAAATAGGAATCATTTCCAGTCCATGTTGTTGATGGTATTCACAAAAACAAATTGCGCACAATCAATCTACTCTGATATTATTTGCAACAAATGGAATATTTGCTTTGAAAGATTTATCTAATACCAGTAGCTAGCTAACCTAACCTTCCTAGATATAAGTTTGATGCATTTTTGGTATGTTATATTAACAATTTTTGTTAGCCTTTTTGGCTAACAAAAATTGTTTTAGTATCTAAATATATTCTATACATTCTATACAGATAAACAAAATGTAAGTGTCTGTTAGTAATTCAAAAGTAACAGCTTTCCCTAAATGCATATGGAAGTATGTACGGTACTGGTATAAAAATGCAAATTTATAAATAAAATCTCTGTCTGTTTGTTCCGGCTAATGTCCGAAACGGTTGGACCGATTTTAGCGGGACTCACTGTCAGATAGCTTATGTTACAACGAGTAACATATGCTACCATTATTAAAAAAATTGGGTTCCGCGGGCCACCCATGTAATTAAAACAACGCGGGTGAAACCGCGGGGCACAGATGTATAGTTAAAATTACTTGAATACCTACAATACTAAATGTCCGTAAATGCATATAAAACCATGGCCCCCGCATTGCGCGCACGCATGACAATTACCTCAACTCAATATGGCCATCAGTCACGTCGCATCCAAATAACGGGGCGCCCGACGATTAATTAATTTTAATTTTAGCACTTACACGAAAAGCTCAAAATAATTGTCGCGCTGCAAATAGAACGATAAAGTTATAAAATATTTCGTTATTTTTACTCATACTTTGTTTTTGACCCGACCACGGCGAAGTAAAAAGAGGGTTATGATTTTGATTGGTATCTATAACGTATGTATTTATCTGACTAGAATTATAATAAAAAAATGTTGGTCTTTTAAAAAGGCATAAGAAAATACGTTACGAAGAATAAAATATAACTTATTTAATACTTACCTACTTAGCCCAGTTGCGTCATACTAAGAAACCAGAACAACCTTTTTAAGTACGAATATTTACTTTTAAAACTCCACAATTATACTAATTAACCGAACCACAAACTCGAAATAGTTAATCGCTGCAAAAAATTTCAAAATTAATCACTGTGTCGTTCCGGCTCATCGCAGAGCACTCTTGTGTTGACATTTTGTGCAAAATTAATTACTGTTGCGCCTAACGGGTCGTGGAATTTGAACATTTTGAACGCGTGCACATCCGGAAGAGCGTTCCATCGCCCGAGTGGATGCGTAGGCGCCACCGAGTTTTTTCGCGAAAAAGTATTTTTTTAAACAAAAGTACCTACCCTATGTTAATCCCTGTATCATCAGCTATTAGCCAGTGAAAGACCCGTTAAAATCGGTCCAGCCGATTCTGAGATTACCCGGAGCAAATAGCCAGACTGACTGTACGGCCGGACTGATAGACAGGCGGACATACTTTTTTTTATTGTTTTGTTTTGTTTTATGTAATTAGCGTCTATAATTTCACATGCATTTAGTGAAAAGCTGTTAAGTTCTAATTAACAAAAAACAAACAGACACTTTTAGTTATCTGTATAGATTATAAGGTTCTTTTACAATTGGACTTAAGATATGTCCTATTACTTATTAGGGAACATCTTTGAAAAGTAAAATAACTTTTTTGCCGACTATGACGAAACTTATCTCGAAACTCGTAAACTTACAAATAAACTGAGATAAAAATTATCCGTAATCAAGTATTTCCTGAGGAAACGATCAATTTGTGAACTCTTGATTATGGATTTAATTGAAAACATGCATACTAAAATAGACGCAAACGCATCGGCGGCTTTTTAGCTTTTTTTAGACGCGGTCGATAATACCGTTAAACTTTGACACTTTTTTTACTAGAAAAAATGCTCTGTTTTTTACCGAATCGCTAAGTGCGTGTTAATGTTACTACGTCATTGAGATCTGACGGCTCCCTGGGGATGCTGTCTTCAAGTCCTCAGTAACTGACATGTCCCGCTTAGCTCCTTGTTTTACTGTGTTTAGCAAAAAATCTAAGTAGCGCGACCTTTTTATTTTAAAGGTGAATATTTAGCGGAATAATTATTTTTTCAGTAGATGTTTCATCTACATTAAGAAAGAAAAATATATAAATATGCTCACACCATCCCAGAAGGGTCCCCGAAGGGGTAAACAGATGTTTTGTAACAACAACGCCAACATTTCACCGAATATAATTAAGTGCCAACGTGACAGACGGTGAGTCCATCGCCGTCGCAGGCACTATAATACAAACACCTTGAATTACTTCTCAGACATATGCAGAAAACCTCACGATGTCTTCCTTCACTGTAAACCACGTGGTGTGAAATTACTGCACATAACAAACTAGTGGGTACCTAATGATTATTGCGTTAATAAAGCAACTGATTGCACCCTTTGCCATCTTTCAGTGACTTAAGTGTCCATCTTTTATTTTCTGCAACTTGACTAGTACAGTAACCCAATACGGCAAGTGAGGCAGATTTCCCCGAAACTTCTTAAATAACCGACCACCCTGCGGTTGCGGCGAGTGGTATCAGTTTCAGAGCGCATGCGCATCTTTGGCGCGATCCGACGGCGATACGGCTGTCAACAGACAGACGTGTCAGTCAGCCGTGATCAGGGGGCAAACCATGAACTCTTACTGAAATGATAGTTCAACTGTGTGACAGTGACACGTCATATACATCTGTCTCATAATATGATGTCAAACTATCATGGAAATAAGAGCTCACGGTAAGGTGTACGTACCCCAATGCTGCTGTGGCATAACCAAAAAAATTCAGCCACAACTCGCCCCCAAAAAAATATATTGTTATCGTTGAAAAACCTTGCATTTCAAGCTGACTCAAAATATGTTTAATGTGGATGTCAAATCAAAACCTTTGATTGGTACTGACTTCTTGATCTGTTGTCTTCTTGGTTCCTAATTATTATTGTATAACTTAGTTCAGAAAAAACAAAATATATTGTGGGCCCATACAAATCTGCGTTTACGTCGACGCGATGACTTGTGACGACGATTTTAAGAAAACTCGCACTAGGCACTCAGTACCTAATAGTCTTGAAAATCGTAACCCGAAATGAAGCAAGGGAGGGTCGCTTGCTCTATGAAAAATAACAATATGTGTCGAGAAAAAAAATATTTACGTATCGTTTATTTAGGAATAAGTACCAAATTAATAAATTTTTTTTAATTCTAGTGAAATTGTTTCTAAAGTGTTCAAACCGTCGGCCGTCGGCAACCCAATCAAAACATGTATTAACTCGTATCCCACCAATCACTCATGCTGGTAGTTAAAACGTAATAAATTTGATACCGCGTTTAACTCGACAATTTCAAAGACTGGAAATTTGTCTTAGCAGAATTTAGTGCGACAGTTTTGAACAAGCAAGGGAGATCAAAGAAGCTCACTTACTTACTTTTTTATATACTGTTAAGTCGTCATGTGTTGCTGAGGCATGTAGGTCGCTGTCGGCCCTTGGGGATCTCTTAAAAAAACACTGTGTGTTTTGTAAATAATATCATTTGCCGTTTGCCTTGCCGACGGGAGCGCGTTTTTTGCCTTTTGCGTTGCAGCGAATACTCCACTTAAGGATATGATATCTTAATTACGGATTCGTAAATATACGCCATTTACAGCTTTAATGACAGGGTCGTTTTAAGAGAAATTTGTGGTGATCGACTTTGGAAATTCCTTGAACATCTACGGCAGAAATTTCCAGCTTTTGTCGAAGGATTTAGTTGATAGAAATACATGATTTCCAGAAATACATGAATACAGAAGGTTTCCGAAAAAGTTGGTAGGCTGAGAGATAACATCAGAGAGAATGGCGAGATTTCATAGAAAATTCCATCGCCGTACAAGGCAATCATTTCAATTTATTTTCAAATCTTAGCAAAGAGTTTGAAGAACTTTAGAATTTTTTGAATAGTGGTCAACATTTTATGAATAAAATTAACTTTGGCTTATCTGCCAAAGTTAAAAATACTGGCTGGTTTGTGTGACTTTGCCTTAAAAAAGCACTTATGCGCACGCATTGCTTATTTGTGATCAAGTAAAAATTATTCCGCGCGCTTTTCTTTTCGTCCGAGGTTCTCTCAAATATGTCTCTCAGTTATTTCCTCGCAAATATGTTATAAATCATCGTATGACGTATATATGTGCGCTTTGATAATTACAGCCTCTGCTTTCTTGTAGCAATATCGCCTCGGCTGTTTTCAACTTACCGTACTTATATCATAATATACTATTACAAGAAGTAGGGAATCTAGGCCTATTTTTTAAATAAGAATGTTTCCTCTTTGGTTTACTACATGAGGCTTGACAGTCTTAAAGATTATAAAATTTACTTTATAATTAGTGTCGAAATAATTTACATTCGGCGATTTTGATAGAGTTGAAAAATTACGGTAAAACACGTTTATGACGTATTTCTGTGATTGCGCCTACATACATACATAGGTACATATGCTCACGCCTGTATCCCATGGGGTTAGGCAGAGACCACCGTTTTCCACATGCTACGATCCTTACATACTTCTTTCGCTTCATCCACATTCATGTATCTCTTCATACACTTTCTTCGGTTATGAGTGCTCCGAATTTGACCTTTCTGAAAAATACTATTAATTTGATCATAGTAATTCTTCCTTGGACCCCCTCTACCGACACTTCCAGTCACATTTGCTCTATAAATTTCTTTCGTTTATCGCCTTTCACTCATCCTTTCGATATGTCCAAACCATCTCAACATACTTTTTTCAATTCTGGTCACCACATCATTCTTCAACTTGCAACTGTCTCTTTTCACACTATTTTTGATACGATCTACAATAGTGACCCCTACACATACTTCGTAACGGACACATTTCCACTGCATTCACTCCACTTTCATGTTTCTTCTGCCAAACCCAACCTTCACTTCCATACATTAGAGTAGGTACAAGCACCCCGTTATGAATGGCCAGGCGCGCTTTTTTTGTTACTGACTGGCTACTCATCACGGCGTGCAGGGCACCATTTACCCTGTTTCCCGCAGACACTCTGCGATTGCGCCTATTCCGCTTATTTCTCGTAAATGCGCACATATGTGAGTGACTGACTGCTCGAAAGCTTATATTTAATCTGTGCCTAGGTTTAAATAAAAGTCTCGTAGGTACACTTTTTGTTTCGGGAAATAATTAAAACTCAAAAACTAAAAAGGCTTAAAAATTTACTTCCGTATAAAATATATAAAGTTCAATATCATTAGGCTAGTTCCGCCGTGTTAAGGGTTCAATCCCAGGCTCCAGGGCAGTTGTAGTGTTTGTTGATTCGCTCCCAGTCCTTCTCAGTGATGTACTCGCGTTGGCCCATCTCACCTTCGTGGTCCTGGGCCAGAATAACAGATCGATAAATAAAAAAATAATGCACGCCATCCCACCGAACATTTCACCGAATATGATTAAGTGCCAACGTGACAGAAGGTGAGTCCATCGCCGTCTCAGGCACCATACATACGTCTTCTCAGACATATGCAGGTTTCCTCACGTTGTTTTCCTTCACCGCAAAGCACGTTGTGTGAAATCACTGCACATAGGTTTTTAGAAGACCTCATTAGTGGCCCCGCTGGGATTCGAACTTGCGTCGCTTGCGTTCTGTTAATAAATACAATTGTGTATGTTCCAGGTATGTACCTAGCTGTTTTACTTCGCGTAAAAGTAAGATGAAGTTTTAGTTTGACCTTATTTTAAAAACGTATTTAATAGTGCATGTTACTTTAGGCCTGGATATTTTTGATTAAAGCAGAGTTCCCCCGTACCTGCTTCAGTTCTGAAGAGCTTTAAGCGTTGAATGCGCTGTAGTTATTTTATGAGCATAAATGTGATACTCTCACTATACACAATAAATGTCACTATTTTCGCTGCGCGCTCATAACTCGTGATGGTATCTCGTGTTTCGTACTGATCACGCCCGACAAAAACTTGGCCGTCTTAAAATGTGTATTTGAAATGACTTCGTAAACAAGCAGCCAAGTAGCAGCAGATGCCAAATTTTAAAATTCAAGTCAACCTTTATATTATCAAGAAATGAGCTAAGATTTAAAAATCACATGTGTCCGTGTCCATGCGAAGAATTATGTCTATAATCAAATTGTATTGTAGTGAGCTTACCCTCAAAGCGACGATGGTCTTCTCCCCATTGCTGGAGAAGGCATAAGGCCCGTAGTGCAGGCAGCTCACGTAGTCATAGTCCACGTCCAAATTGCTCACCAAGTCACTGCTGTAGATGTCGAAGTTGTGTTCGGTCCCTATTGGTTGTGTCGTATAAAAAATATTAGTTTAACACTCTTAACGCCAAGTGTACCCATTAGAAATTCTTTAGTAAAATACGTACATGCTACCATAGGCTTACAAAGGCTCAGTACTGAAAAACCAGTAATTTACAGTAACCGAAATCTTTGTAATTATTTAATCTACCAAATTCATCATGTCCCTGGCCTTATCCCATACACTGTTGGGGTCGGCACTTGATTCAACCCGATGTGGCTGATCACTTGATTTTTATACGAAGGGACTGCCATCTGACCTTCGCAACCTCTTTTACGAGGAAAATCTGTGATTTGGATTAAACCAGTTGTCAGACTATTTTAGGCCTCCAACTGACCTATGACTGACAAAGATGATTAATTGGCAAAAATTATAATTACGTCTATCCATTTATTCACCATTTTTTTTTTATTAACCAACCATAGATGAATTAAAATATATTTTTTAACATGGATAGAACCAAACAGCAAGTTAGGTAAAGACAGTGTGTAAAACATTCTCAAATCATAATATAATATTTAAAATTGACTTGTGCTAAAATTTTCGCCTGAAGTCATACCTCAACACTATCGCGTAATAAAAACTCACCATCCACAATATTCTCCTGGACAATGTTGACGAATTCGTCTCTGTTATACGTGGACTGCATGTGGAGGAATCCTAGGATGTGCATCCACTCGTGAACGATGGTGGCGTGTCGGAAGCACCCGACACCGGGGTAGTTACGGGCCAAGTTCAAGATATGAACACCGCGGCTCTCCCAGTAACCCACGTGTGCGTAACATCCGCCGGCACCACCCTAGGGAAGGGAAAGGATGAGATGAGGAAACTGTGGAGCTAAGGTGACCGCGTGAAAATTCAAATGAAAATGTTTTATTCAGTTTAGGCCCTGGTAATATCGAAGAATTGACCACCTGTTCGGAAACTAGCCTTCTAAGAAGAACCGGCAAGAAACTCAGCTGGCATCGTGTATATTTCATTACATAGTAAATAATTATTAATTACAGTGTGTTTTGATGCAGGCATATTTAAGCCTCGGTTTGTTAAATAGTAAACTTATTCTGTAAATTAAATAGCTAGTAGCTATGAGGTCGTAACATAACGACGCCATTTAAGCCAGCTCCGATGAAATACCTGATCGGAACAGGCTTAAATGGCGTCGTATGCTTACAATGTACAATGATTTTCTAAATAGTCTTATTATCTCTAATAGAAATCTTATTATACATATGCTCACGCCTGTATTCCCCGAAGGGGTAGGCAGAGGTGTTGTAATCACAACACCCACTTTTCACCGAAGATGATTAAGTGCCAACGTGACAGATGGTGAGTCCATCGCCGTCTGTCAAGTTGGTCACTTTACATACGCCATTGAATAACTTCTCAGAAATATGCAGGTTTCCTCACGATGTTTTCCTTCACCTTAAAGCACGTGGTGTGAAATCACTGTACATGAGTTTTTAGAAAAACTCATTGGAACAGGCCCCGCTGGGATTCGAACTTGCGTCGCTTGCGTAGCAGGCGACAGGTCAAACCTCAAGGCCACCACGGCTCTTTTTATTACCAGTTGTTCAATCTTATTACCAGTGGGCCTAGACAAAGTAACAGTCTTCACGCGCTTGAGAGTAAAAGCGATATGGAATTGTGTTCATACATTTTGTATCGCTTCTATTAGTGCAAGTTCGACAGAATATTACTTTGTCTACAGCCTAAGAACAGAATCTACCCCAACGTGTAGTATATAATACACCCCTACTACCTAATGAATTTGCATATCACTTATGGACGGATGGATGATAAATGATAAGGTACTCACAGTAAGGCTCACGTAGTTGGTGTCTCCAGGCTGGCGGTAACGGAATTTGACACAAGTATGTCTCTCGATGTCTGCGATACCTTCTTCAATAGCAGCCGATTGAAGAGGACCTGCGACAAACACGATCAAACAGACAAATCTACACTAATATTATATAGAGGAAAACTTTGTTTGTTTGGTTGTAATGAATATGCTCAAAAACTACTGGACCGATTTCAAAAATTAGTTCACTATAGATAGCTACAACATCAGCTAGTAACATAGGCTTTATTTTATCTCCGTACTCCCAAGGGAACGGGAACTACGCGGGTGAAACCGCGTGAGGACCGCTAGTTATTAATATAGCTGACTAACATCAAATACTTAGTTAAAAAATATGTATAATTTAAAATGGGCTCCTTTCCTTTCCGTACTTTTCAACCTAAGTGGTTGATGGTAAAAGTTTTGTAATCAAAAAAAAAACCAAAGGTTTCATAATTATTTTTCGAAAATACTAATAAGCTCACGCCTGTATTCCCCAAAAGACTAGGCAGAGAAGTAATTGATGTACATCGGCATTTAGCCAGAAAGTCCCATAAAATGGGCGCGATCCTGTTGCCACAAACTGGGCACTGATCCAGACTTTGGGAAGAGCTGCTACTGGGAAACTACAGATGGAAAAACCCAATAACACAATGCCTGACCTGGATATCGGCACTGGACCTCGTGTTCCGCAGTAGCGCTTGCGAACAAATACTAAGAAAACTAGTAGAATACGTCTGAGATTTTTTGCAGCTGCTTTATCAACAATTTCATTTATATTATAGATACACGATAAAGTTGAAATTCGTATGTATCTGAGGGGGTAGAGGGGAGCTTGCATAAATTCTTGATCAAAATATTTTCAGCCTTATCAAAGTACCTAATTCATTAAGGTTTATAAATTAATTAATCAATCAATACTAACATTCGTGTCAAGTTTTATTTCACTATCAGAAGGTTATCAGATAGGTAATTATTGAATTCAATAAATAGGATTTAGTAAATAAAGCGGATTTTTATCATTGGATATGTTTTCCTATCTGTGAATAGAGCAATATTAAACTAGTTCAGTGACCCAATATCGTTCGTTTGTTTTCACATCACCTACATAGGGAATCTACGTTTTAAATTAGATAACTTTTGGTACCATTTGCTATAGGTACGGCGTAGGCATAGGTAGGCGTACGTAGGTAATTCAAATCAATAATTAACTTATTGCAAGATAATCTGCCGTGATTACTTATTATTAAAGTAAACAATTTTAATGAATTTTATTCGTCATACTTAAGTATCATATTGTATTGCGCATTAGTAAAATACGTATACATCGAGTAATTACTGCAATATTGACGCCAATCTCAATATTATTGATGTTAACTACATAAGCACGTAGCTACACTAATTTCAAATATATCTTCAAATGCTATATCCAAAGAAAAGAAAGCAACCTTCTGAACCTGGCGGTAGTAATCCTGTATAATTATGTCATCCTGACGATTTGAAAGTACTTTTTAAACATACATTTTTCACTTTGACTTTGAATGTTGATTTAGTTCATGGAGAATGGATTATTAGATGGATTAGACCTGGAGACCCGTAAAGCAGCGCGTATTTGGAAATTCTAACCTTTGACGTTTAATTCTACGGGAGGTACAAAAATGTACCAGCAAATATCCGACACGGTTGGACCGATTTTAACGGGACTTACACTGGTAGATAGCAAATTTTACAGGGAGTAACATGCTTTTATTTAAAGATATATTTTATATATTCCGCGGGTCACCCATAAATTTTGTCTTACCGCATAGCTAGTTTGTAATAAAATTGTCAGTTGATACCGATATCTATATACTGTTATCCTTCAAGTACTTTTAAATCCTACTAATATTACCTATAAACGTGAAAGTTTGAGTGTGGATGTATGGATGTTTTTTACTTTTTCAGGCAGAAAATACTGAATGGATTTTAATTAAACTTTAGAATAATATAATTTATACATCAGGATAACACATAGACAAAAATGTATAATGTGTGAATGGTCTAAAATATAAAAATAGGTCCTGTACAAAGGAAGACGCAGGCACCACTTAGTGATTTTTTTATAGGATCTTATTCAAAGATGTTTGATATAGGACGACAGCGTTGGACTGTCCAGCTGTCACGTTGGCACTCATCAGTGGCAATAATCATCGGTGAAAAGTGGGTGTTCTATCACCTCTACCTACCCCATCTGGGAAAGCTTACTTTACTTACCAAACTCTCCCTCGGCGAACTCCCAGACGACGGTGTCATTAGGCCACTTGGTATTAGGCCAGGTGTAGGCGTTGCGGCCCATAGCATACTCGTGCAGCATTCTCTCGATGATGAAGTCGTCCAACACTATGTCCCCCTGGTACTTGCCGCTGATCTCCTCAGGGTTTGCGCCAGGGAACATCCTGCTTCGCGCGAGGTATTGCTCCAAATTGTCATTGGCTGTAAGCGTAATAGAAATCAACGTAAGTCTCTTCGCTGACTAACAAACCGTAGTAAAGGTTTTCTATGTTTTAACGTATTGGTTTGGCTCGATATGTATTGATACTTATTCGGAGGCGTAGGTTGAAAGGTAGGACATACGTATGCCGGTGTCGTCACGATGTTTTCCTCCACGGTAATGCACGTGGGGAGAACTTACTGTACCTAAGATTTTTTTCTCACAAAAAAATTGGTAAAAGCGGCTGTGATTTTAACTTTCTCGAGCCCCACGGCCACCATGGCTCTTCGGGAGAGAATATTGTATAATATGTTATGCGGAGGGATGAGGATAATGATGCCAAAAAAGTTTTTTTTATGAATGTGGATGGTTATAAGGGGAGAGGAAGACCTAAGAAACGATGGATAGATTGTGTGAAAGATGATATGGCTAAAATAAGAGTGAATACAGATATGACGGCTGATAGACAAAAATGGAAGAAAATAACACCTTGCGCTGACCCCAAATAACATGGGAAAAGGGCAGGAGGATGATGATGATACTCACTGTCTTTAGTACTTTCCAAAAAGTGTCTAAAAGCTTCGATCTCCTCCTTCGACCTCACAATAGCTGGCGTGGCGATCGCCACACCAACTGCACATAAAACAAATAATGCACGCAACATGACTCTTACACTACCATTTAAGGTACCCGTTTCATATTTTATATCACATTTTATCTCTCGAGATTAAACTTATCATTAAATATGGTAAACTGATGTTTATCTCTGGTTCGCTGTCTATGTCCCGCGGAATCACTTGTGTTCAAAAGCAAGTTAGGTAGTTAAAAAAACTTGATCTTATAACATTTTTGGATAGAAACGAAAATTCTAAATAATCGAAAATCGAAGAATTGACCACTGGAAACTAGCCTTCTGAGAAGAACCGGCAAGAAACTCAGCTGGCATCATTTACATTTCACTACATAGTAAATAATCATTCATCATCATCATAGGCCACTTCATCTTGTCAGATGATTGTTGCAGTGCCGTGTACTATAATCCTGCATCTTCTCTTGTGGCTAAGCAGACCAACGGCAGCACGGCATCTCTTGCCACATCTGTCGCAAGTGAACCGTAGATCTGAGGGTGAAGCAGTGCCGGTTATTCGTAGCTTTGACGAAGCCTGGCTCGACAGCATTAAGCAGAAATAATCATTAATAACAATAATATTCATATAAATTAGGGAACCTCCATCGCCCACTAGCTTTCCTCTCATTTGTTTTTTCTTGTATTGTGATACAACAAGATAATATACTACACTCAAATATTCGTGAAGTTTTTACTCTATAATGATGTATAACTGTGTAGCTACAAGGAAATACACAGCTCTTGCTAAAATATAGGTCTTAGAAATAAAAATACAAGTATATAAACATGAATCTAATATTACTATAATACTTATTTATACATAAAAAAATATCAGACATCTGAAATACAAAAATTATAATAATATATGGACGCCAAACCATTCTCACATTCCTTGAAATTTTTAATATAAAAAATATTCGGACCTTCCACTCCCTCAAGCCAGCACACAACTTTACTAAATACAATAATATACTTATACGTTACATCTAATATACTTATTTGTAACACCTAATATACTACATCATTACACCTAATACTTACGCTATCAGTTCAGCAAATAATCTACGTAACCATAAGATGCCAGTTATTATTTTTTTAATTACATCAACTAATTGGCAATTTCACTGTAATGATGCGAATAATATAATTATACAAATCTCAATGATAGTTATTATAAATAATAATAGATGCTGCCAGCCTTCTTGGCACGATCCCGAGAGACACCGATTTGGGCCAAGTTTTCTACTTGTAAATAATTTTAAGTATTGGTAATAATAACTGATTATTAATAAATAATAATGGATTATACATGTGTGGCACGTTTATTTAAACATACATTAATATACAGGGTGTCTGAAAAAGGAATAGTTGTCTCCTATAAGATCTACCCCCTTATTACAAAACTACCGTAAGATAGTCCATCATCATCATCATCCTGCCCTTATCCCATGCTATTTGAGGTCCGCGCAATATGTTGAATTCCATGGTTTAAAATTAATTCCATCTCTTTGTATGATTCTTCTTCTCAATCGTTACACTCTTGGCAGAGCGGTCGTGGTCGTAATGTCAGAATTGGTGGTTTGCTGAACAAAACGGTCCCATTCATTTCGGACTGCTGCTTTACGGGAGCATTCGTTGATAGTAGGAACACCCATCACAGCCTTAATCTGGTCCGTCCATCTCTTTGGTGATCTGCCACGTGCCCTCGTAGGGTATCACCAATGAGATGGAATTCCCTCGAATTTACCCTGCACCACCAGACGCTCTATAGATGCGTCTCACCTTTTATGATAAAGATTTCAAAAGAGATGGATATAGTATTAGTCTGAGTTTGATCTCAGGAGACCTTAATTACCTTTTTTGACATTTAATTTTTATACCGTAAAATTAAACGTCATGGCTAAAAAGCTGGCCGCCTACTTTTTAAAATAATAGTATTTTTACTGAGATTTCTATGTCTTCACGTTCACACTAACAACATAGTCAATAATCTGAGTACTCAAGGTTACGTGCACTATAACAGCTGATCATACACATTTTAAATTTTACTAATTTTAAAAACACGAAAGATTGTAAGAATGTTTGTTTGATTGATGTTTGTTCCTCTTTGACGCAAAAGCTACAGAGTGTATACGGTACTTATATTAAAAAGTATTTTTTTATGTCTATCTGTCTGTTTATTCGTTCCGTCTAATCCTATAGCGCGGGTTAATGTTAGCGTTAGTCCAACCAATGTAACTTTTCAACGCGTACGTAGTCGCGGACAGAAACTAGTACAGAATCAAAATACGAAACAGAACTTATTCAAATGAATATAATTAATGTATTTGCGTAATAATTTTCAAGTTATCGTACTTGAAAAATGTTAACAGTTGGCAATCGAGATTGGAATTCATACTGAGAGGCACGTAGATGCTTTGTAATTTTTAAATTACAATGAAAGTAACGATAATTAAACATTTAATTATTTGTATGGCGTTTACCCTATTACTGGTGTTTATATTGATAGAGGTGATCACAAATGCACCAAACTGGAGACCAAACCACGTAGTACAGACTAAATTTGGCAAAGTCCAAGGAGTTTTGGCGGATGATGGCGAATATACCATGTTTTTGCGAGTGCCTTACGCTGTGGTTGATAAGGATAATCCTTTTGGGGTAAGTTAGAGGACTATAGATATAAGGTTTCATGTATCATTATTACACAATTCAAATACAAGCTTTATAAGCATTTGTAATCTAGGAACCAATTGAAAGAAATGACACGCACAAACGCGTGTATCTACGAGAAAATTTGCGCAACAGGCGTAATTAATTAAGTAAGTGGTGTCACATTGTATCCGATTGCGTATATACGTCATTCACGTGTTTTCCCAATGTTTTATCGACATTTTTCATAACTACAAAACGAGAAGTTTGAAGAAAGAAAACATTATTTTGTTACTTAATAGAAGAGTAAATTTTGAAATCTTTAACAACCTTCACGCTCAATGTGGCAAACGTTCTTATTTCAAAAATAGGCCTAAATTCCCTACTGCATGTAAAGGTTATATTAATACCTTGATTATTATATGAGAATACCGTAAGTAAAAAAGTACTACTTGTAATGTACTAATATAGATTACAATTTATTTCCTTTAGCTGTCAATCCCTAACCCCGTATTCAACGAAACGTTCAAAGCCCACGACGACGACAGCGCTATGTGCCCGCAATTGGAAGAATACAATAAAACAATAGTCGGTACACTAGATTGCCTGTATCTGAATATCTTCGTGCCACACTCGGTTAAAAATCATCGTCTCCCCGTAATGCTTTTCATTTACGGCGGTCGTTTTGAACGGGGCTTTGCGAACAGATACATGCACGGGCCTAAGTTCTTTATGAAACAAGACATAATCATCGTGATTATAAATTATAGAGTCGGACCTTACGGGTTTTTGTGTCTTGACACGCCTGAAGTACCCGGCAACCAGGGTCTAAAGGACCAAATGTTCGGCATGGAATGGGTTAGGCAGAATATACATGCTTTTGGAGGCGACCCTGACAGAATCACGCTGTGCGGTTCAAGTAGTGGAGGCGCAAGCGTAGAAGTTCACTTATTGTATGGACCAGAAAATTTACTTTTCAATAAGGTCATTCTTCAAAGTGGAATATTTATAAAATCATCAATTTACAGAGAATCTGATAAAACGATTCCGTTCCTGTTGGCCGAAGATTTGGGATTAGAAACACGTAATTTAAGTGAAGCGCTTAGTTTTCTAGCGAAACAAAACACCAGTGACGTCATCAGATCCTCAGTTAAACTCAAAGTAGCGTATGGTATTTGCGTAGAGAAAGAATTTGCAGGTGTGCAAAGATTCGTAACGACGGATAAAACTTTAGTAGCTCCGTCAAATGTCAAGAAGGTCTCGATGCTCATTCAACAAAGTAATAGTGAGAGGATGTTGATGTATGCTAAGATGAACTTGAATGACTCAATCCAACAGGATATATTCAAAGACAATTTGCGCTTGATGTTCAATGACTCCGAACCTGGACTTGAGGAATCTGCAGAGTACGTCAAACATTTTTACATCGGGGACAACAATGTATCGACCAGTGTTGGACCCCAGGTGATAGAATTCCTTTCAGATTTCCGCTTTTATTACCTAACGAAGTGCGATATGGAAAAGTTTTTGAGAAACGGGGTTAAGAAGTTGTACAGCGCGATGTTTTCATATTCCGGTAGGAGGAATTACTTAAAGAGATTGCATAATTTGACTGCTCCGGGAGCGTCCCACGCCGATGAACTCGGATACTTATTCGACATGTCCTACATGAATGAGCCCATGTCTGACAAAGATAAAATCATTGTGGAGAGAATGACCACGCTATGGGCTAACTTTGTTAAGTACGGGTACGTTCACTTGTTTAAGATAAATAGTAACAGTATTTTTATTGAAATAATTGAGCGCTCCATATGAGTAGTATCTGGGAATTGTTCATATTTTTTTTTTGTATGTACTTATACCGTCTTATTACAAAACAGCGACTAGGATTGGTCTTAATAGTTCCATCTCTTTTTGTAATACGGATTTCAAAAGGGATGGGCATAATTTAAGTCCGGATTTGGTCTTGTTTTGGTGTAAACCGTGGTATTGTTATTTGAACGGACGTCACGGCCATGTGGTATTATAAGCCACCAGTGTAGGAAGCGACGGGGGTTCAAATCTAATACTCGGGGCTAGGGTCGCCATGCCTCCGGAAAAAGCTCGATATGGTTGCATGTCCGGCCATAATAAACGGTGCCTGGCGTCCAGCTTTTGTTAGTATTTTACATTTAGCAAACAAGCGAGCCTATGGCCTGGTGACTTTGACGGATTAGTAATAAAGTAATTTGGCATTCGATGTTATTTATACTTCATTAAAATTAAACAAGATTCGTGGAATCTAATAATCAAAAAATGGTTAGTATTTTTGTCGTACCTATTAATACCGGCCAAACTGGCTTGTCTGTCCGGCTACCTATTTGGTATGGCGACCTGACAACTCTACTTGGGGCACTGTATATGTCTGTGAAGAAATTAAAATCACGCCTGTTTAGTTAAAGGGTATATAACGTGTATGTGACACCTCCACTCCAGCTATCACATAATTGTTCATCATTCCAGTGACCCAACTCCAGAGACGAGTGAACTCCTCCCAGTGAAATGGCTGCCATACACCAATGAGTCCACTTACTACTTGAACATCGACTCCGAGCTAAGTTTGAATACGAACCTCTTCCACGACAAGATGGCATTTTGGGAATTATTTTACAAAATACATAAAATAAAATTAGTGTAGTACTCGTACCTTACCCTTGTAGGAAACGATTAAATCTCGTTGTATCCACTTAAGGTGCAACCTGATGTAAGCCGCTCGACGCTCGTTTCCTGAGACAAATGTGGTCACGTGATAGCGATACGTGATTGGAGCGGCTGCATGATGTAGTTCCTTTTTGAGTTGCGGGAAATTTAAAATGTAAGCCCTATTTAAGTGGATACAACGAGATTTCCTCGCCTTTTTGTTGTTGTATCACAGGTTTCGTTTCTTTCGTATGGAGACGTTTCTTTAAGTTTACGAATACTGACGTAGTTTTTCTCATCGTTTTTTTTAAGATAATCTATCAAAGATTACTGATTTTTTTACGCTATAATGTGCAACTGTGTAGCTACAAAGAAATACAATGTACCCTGTATGAGTTTGCCACCGTTTTCGTAATCTATACTCGCTAGCGTCCCTCGCAATATTTGTATGAGATATTTTAGTTCTTCACGTCACCGCTGGGAGACGCTGCACAATTTCGCATACTAATATTCGGCGGAGACGCTAGCGAGTATAGATTACGAATACGGTTGTAAACCCTTGATAGGGGTACTGCTCTTGAACAAATATAGGTCTTAGAAAAATAAATACAAGTCTTAATCAAAATTGAATTTATTTTTCGCTTTTTAAATAAAAAAAATCTTTTCATAAATCTACAAATAAAAAGAAGAATAGAATATCACTATAATACTTATTTATACATAAAAAAGTAACAGACATCTGAAATACAAAAATTATAATAATATATGGACGCCAAACCATTCTCACGTTCCTTGTAATTTTTAATATAAAAATTATTCGGACCTTACACTCCCTCAAGCCAGCACACAACTTTACTGAATACAAAAATATACTTATACGTTACATCTAATATACTTATTTGTTACACCTAATCTACTAAATCGTTACACCTAATACTTACGCTATCAGTTCAGCAAAGAATCTACGTAACCATAAGATGCCAGTTATTATTTTTTAATTACATCAACTAATTGGCAATTTCACTGTAATGATGCGAATAATATAATTATACAAATCTCAATGATAGTTATTATAAATAAGAATAGATTATACATGTGTGGCACGTTTATTTAAACATTAATATACAGGATATCTGAAAAAAGGAACAGTTGTCTTCTATAAGATTACCCTCTTAATACAAAATTACCGTAAGACAGTCCATGGTTTAAAATGAATTCCATCTCTTTTTGTAATAAGGACATCAAATCAGATGGATATATTATTAGCCAGAGTTTGATCTCGGTTTAAATCATGTTTTGTCATAAGGTAACCTTGACAATGTCCATAACCATATCAATGGAGGTACTCGCACACAAAAGCGTTATCAAGCAGAGTAGTAGGTACTCACTTAAAAACATGCTTATATGGATTTATTTCAAGAACTTTTGATTCAGCAGTTTTGTATGCGAAACTAAGGTCAAAATTTGGACTAACTTTGAAAGTCAGTGTCGCGAAAACGGTAGAAGCTTTTTATGCTATTTCTATTTACTTCTTATTCTAGTATCCTATCATATCATTTAACAGCTCTTCCATTTTTCAGACCACCCGTTCTACCTTACGATATATAAAACTAAACGGTGTGAAGTACTTGTGCCCACAATGATTACGATACAAAATTTTCTATTTTTCAACTTCACAGACAATGGCACAATATTCGCTACGAATATTATATTGTCATGATTTATTTAATTAAATACACGCGTGTTTTATAGATACATTATATCTAATTAAACACTATAGCTAATTATGCTTCAGTTATCATGTAGTAACATAAGCATGTAGACACTATTATTTTTCTCACTTCAAATATTGCAATGAAGTATGAGAAATCAAATGGTTTATTTTATTCGGTCGAAACGGGACCCACTACGTTTTATGAACGTAATTGATACTAGCTTTCGTCAGAGGCTTTGCTCGCACAATACATGACTGAAAGTACAGTCCAATAATATATTTTACACGGTTTTGCTATAGATTTTGCTATTTAATTACAGACTTGAAGGTTTTACCTTATAATGCTGTACTTAAGGATGAAGAAAGGGCATTTTACGGGAGAGTAATCAATATTTGAGTCTCGTCATAAATATGAAAAAAATTAAATTCATATGTTTTTATGGAATTTCCCAATGAATTACGTAAGTCATAAACCCCTCAGTTCATTTATAGGTACCTCACGTAAGAAATATCTACATAAATATACCAAAGTATACGTGGTGTCCTGCCGATCGCCCCCTTTCCTTTGTATTCCCGCAGCCAATCCCGGTGATTACGTTGGAGACTCAGAGACACCATAGAGACGGGGTTTTCTCGTCCCTTTATTAAAAAGGATTATTCGGTATACTTTTATAAATTACTAGTAATTATAATTTATCGACGACCTGTCAACGTCCTTCGTTCATCGTAACATAATTTACATGCATCACATTTGCTTGTTATATTTGTGCTACAGCGACAGACACAAGTTAATACATTACATAGAGTATATTTTAATATATAAGTCACATAATTTACTGTTTAGTTACAACAGCTAATTTTAAAAAAGTATAAATTTATACAAACATTCTCGAATATGACATGTGCCTACAACACTATTTTAAGTAACTAAACAAATATTATCTTACATACTTTTAAATCTAATATAGTATAAGTAATTCAGAGTATAATATTAAATACGTTATAATAAGTATTATTGCAACAAGTATATTGTTTGCTTATAGCAAATGTCTTATTAATACACGGCAGTGAACAACTGGTTTTACAAAGCTTATCAAAGCTTTTGACAAGAAAAAAGAAAACATACATAGGTACTATACTATATACTATCTTATAATAAGAAAAAATATCAAGAAGCATTTTATTTGCAAGATTATTGCACTATATAAAAGACTTATATTTTTTGAGGCATATAAGGTATTACCAAAACTAGCTAATACATGAAAATAGGTAATACATGAAAATATCTCATAAAAATACTATTATATCGCACCGTCAGAATTATAGGGGCAAAAAAAATTTTTTTTCTTAAAAACGACCCTTAGAGGAAGTACATTTCGAGGCCTGTCTTATAATCTTAACAAAATTACTTTCGCAATTTTTTGAGTTGTACCTCTATCGTTCTGAGGGTGCGACATGTCCAAGTTTTTAGACAGTGCCAAAGGGCGCTTTCCCACTGCAACGATATCGTCCTCCGATACTTGACTACAACGACACAGTGTGAAAGCGTTCAGTAGTAATTGTATAAAAATACTAGTCCGACGATATCGTGTCGTTACCGTTATCGTCCAATGTAAAACTGCTCAAAAACTGATGCCCTTTGCCATACTGATTCGATCGTACAGTGAGTTTATACTTAATGATAGTACAAATTGATATTCGACATCGCTTTGTGTATCTTTAGGTTTAGAGGTGGTTCGCTTGCGTAAATTACATTTTATCGGCAATGTATTGTTTTATGTCAGTAACATATATAATTCTGTAGTCATACAATTCTGACGATATGAAAGCACTTTATTAGAATCTAATGAAATAAAGATATTAAATATATTTTATTTGTCGGTTTGGATGGCGGTGAAAATAGGTTAACAGCTGTTAAAATGTAGGGTATAATTTTAGGCCATATCAAGACCTTATTTTGGCATAAAAACAGCGGTAACGTAGAGTTATTCACGTGAAATCTAACTACGTTTTTATTTTTATCTCTCACTAATAATTACTGAAATAATCATCAAGATTCTTCTTAATTTAACAAGTTTAATTAGCGCGTACGTAATGTAGGAAAATACGGCCGCGCGTTCATTCAATCGCTTAAGACCGCGAGCTCTTCGACCCTTAGCAACCATAGCTTATAACTACTTTATCATTGGAGCTAGATATTCTACGATTTCTTCATAGTGATATATTCATGAAACCCTACAACTTCTAGAAGACAACTGTTCCTTTTTCTCCGACACCCTGTATGAAAATACAACATTTTGATACTGCCTATACCCGTCAAATGTACGATCATATATATGTGAAAAGAAATGAGGTGAAATAATTCCATACATCGGATATTCTACAAATTACACTTACTTTCATTCATAGAGAAATAGCTCACGAGTACACATTCTTGACAATCTTATCTACTTCCTTAATATCAGTATTTACATACACCGTTGAAGTTCTTCTTAAAAACGTCCATAAAACTGAAAGTTAAACTCTCAGACTACTCTAAGTACTTATGAGCTAAGCTGCACATCTATGACTAACGTTAAGTAACTTAAACGAAATGGCAATGATATACTTGTCTCGCTCTAACTATTATTTATTTTAATAAATAAATATAAAAATAATGCAGTGCTCAAACAATATTAAGACACCGTTTATTTTCTCAGTAGAAAAAGGAATAGCTCTAAAATATATACATTGCTCTCTATTATCGGTTTAAGCAGAGCGTATGAACTTTGACGATTCTATTTAAATAAAAAAAATTTATCATTAAAAAATATAATAATACAGCTCCACTTTCAAGCTTATTTACCTATTAATAAGGTTTTTATTTCAATGACAGCGTGAGCTGAAAATCTAATACGATAATGTATATTATGTATCAAAGATATACATATATTAAAGGCAAGACTGTAATTGTCATTTTAATCGAATGTTTCACACTTATTATATAACCTTTAACTATTTATCAAAATTTTGGGCACAAGTAAGACTTATTATATAATAGTCATGAATTCGATGCTTTTTCTATTCTCACACATTTTTGGTCGCCAATGTTTTTACCCGATATTTAACGACACAAGCTCGTTATAAATTGGCTTTAACACACATATTTATACTAGTAGAATATCATCAAAATTGTTTTAGCTAAATGCGTCGATTCTAGCTATATTATCTGGGCTAAAATTGCATTTGTCTTTGAATGTGGGTTGGGTGATTTTAAAGAGTAAACCGTAAGTACATTTGAACGCCATTTTAAGAGTAAACGCTATGATTATACGGCTTATTCTCAGACATCCACGATTTTATTACCACCTCAACGGCTTTTGTTTTGGTATACAAATGAATTGTCACGACATCCTAAAATTTTATTGTCATGGAGGTCGCGGGAACGATTATACGGACGTTTATTTTCCAAAATCTATGGGCTGTGGATGTCTGGGAATAAGTCGATTATACGATATTTCGTCTAAACTTCATTTATTCGTGAACATGAAACTTATCTATAGGAAACACAGACTATAATGCCGCATTAACTATTATATATAAGTAATTTTATTAAGCGCTTTAAGTGATCAATGAAAGGTACACCATCCCATCACGAGTTATGAGTGCTCCGCGAAAAGAGTGTGGGTTTATTTTATCCGCGTTGCGCCGTACAGACAGACTAATAAAATGACTACTGCGCATTCAAGGTCAGCGCTCATAGCTCATGACGGCACCTATAGCGATGTATACACGTCATTGGCGTTGTGCATGTTATGACTATCAAAAGGTGAAAGATTCACCCTATACTTTACCAAGGTATCCAAACGGAATGCGAATGACTCAAAAACGAGCACAGCAAAATATAACCTTATGGGCTTTGTGATAAGACTGCGGATACGAAACGCCTAGGAATGTTCCTGCACTGTGCTTCAGCGTGAAATTATGCCCTAAAAAGATATGATATAGTTTTGTGCTAATCGATTATTTAATATTTATAAGTACCTGTTCACATTGTATATTTAATCAGCAAATTGTTCCCAATGTCTTACAAATATATTTAAGTCATACATACTACTATTGTATAAAAGCATCTAGGCAGTGTACGATTACAGTATAAAAATATGACGTTACCTATAGTAATGGATATTTATTTAATGTTATTTTATTGGAAGGTTGGGTTGGTTGTGTTTTCACGTTATGAATCATGTTTATATACGAGATATTAAAAAAACAGCTTGCAAAAGGAGAACAATAAAATTATGAGAAATAAATTACTTACTTTTGAAGTTTTCTATATTTGGCACAAACTTCAAAAGTAAGTAATAAAATTTTCTTATAATTTTTTTTTTCGTAAAAAAAATATTTACTCTTTTCAGTGATTTTTTGCAAAATGCACCTACACCGGTCACAACCCATCTAAAAATCATACAATTGAATTGAACTTCTCCTTCTTTGGAGTCGGTTAATAACCGTTCAAGTGTGATGTAGTATAAGATCCGGTACCCTCACACGGTTTATTTATATCTTCAAATCTGATAAGCAAACTAAATTACTATTAATTCTTTATATACCATTGTATGTAGATTTCTCAAAGACTTATTGATTAATCGGATATTTTAGCGATTAAGTACAGAAAGAAAAAATATATTAATATTTTTTTTCCTATTCGCACAAATTTTCGGTGATAGTTTTATTGAATTTTGTTATTCTTGGTACGGAGTCTTAAAATAGCCTAATTCTAATATCCTTAACACTCAACTGTTCGGTTATTTAGATGTAAGTGAAACGAACATATAGCAATGTCTTTTATCTCGTTTTGACTGGGAAAAGCGATGCTAAAATATATTACAACATTTTGCTGTAGATAAAGGTTGTTGAAGTCCAACAGAATATGAACCGTATTGTAATTCATAATAGAGTTATACTTACAATGAAGATTGAGAGCAATATAGTTAATGATAAATGCATAATTAAAAGCTATATTGGCACAGAAAAGATATAGGGCTTAATATACTAGCTGTTAAAAATGAAATTTAATAATATGTGAGAATCGTGAAGCATTCAAATGAAACCCCCTTATTAATTAACTTGCTATGCCCGGCGATTTCACCTGCATAGGCTTAATTTAATGGGTCCCGCGAAATATGCCTCTATTTCGCTTCTTCTACACTTTGATTTATATATGTGGATGGTTACAAGGGGAAAGGAAGACCTAAGAAACGATGGATGGATTGTGTGAAAGATGATATGGCTAGAATAGGAGTGAATACAGATATGACGGATGATAGAGAGAAATGAAAGAGAAGAACACATTGCGCCGACCACAAATAACATGGGATAAGGGCAGGAGGATGATGATGATGACTTATCATAATATTTTACTCCTTGTAACATCAGCTATTTGCCAGTGAGTCCCGTCAAAGTCGGTCCAGCCGTTTCAGAGATTAGCCGGAACATACCAACAGACATACAGGAGATTTTTATTTGTCTTTATAATGTAAGTACTTCATATGTATTTAGTGAAAAGCTGTTATTTTGGAATTACAAACAGACACTTTAATTTTATATATTTTTATAAATAACTGCGGTATAGTTTAAGATTGGTGTGAAATGATGCCCATCCTATTCTTATTCCATTTAACTACTGTGATCTTTAGATAATTACACACATTATAGTCAGGTATAGTAATAAGGGGGGAAATGTGTCTGTTCTATTCTACCGCGTTACATTTGTAGTAGGCGAAAGTGAGAGAACGCATGATGGTGCTTCCAAATAATAATTATTGATACTAATAATAATCGGGCTGCAGCTAGTTTCCAACTAAAGTTGGAATATATTAAATATCACATCAATTTATTTTTGTTTCAAAGGGCTTATATCTTATGGAATTATTAAAAAAAACGTACAAACGCATTTGCAAGGCAGGGTTTTATAAACCACTTTTCACTGAAGATTATAAGGTACCAGCATGACAGATGGTGAGTTTATCGTCTCAGGCACAATAACTTCTGCAATTAAAACTTGGTACATACTGTAATAGAGCAGGGTTTCGATCTTGAGTTGTTTCCGTATCAGGCATGTATTCAAACCACTCTGCCACAACGGATTTAAATTATAATGTATCTACATGAAAATATAATGAAAGCACCAGTAATTTCAAGATTGTAGCGAAATATTTATGGTAGTGACAATAGGCTCCCTAGTCCATGGGACTTGAATATAACTGGCGAATGTGTACTATGAGTACACCTCGGCCTCGGGAATACAGGCTTGTGTATGTATGTATGATTGATGATACAATGTTTAGAGTTCAAAATGACTTGACAACAGTCTTTGACGTTCCTGAATATTGTCCAGAGCATTTTGATACTTAAGTACGTATTTACAATTAGCACGATGTAACGATCCTTATAAGTAATGTCATTGTAGGCAGTTACTTGAGCAATGTGGCGTGTTCGACTATATGCAACCGTAATAAGGTTGATAATCGCGTAATCTTGAGTACCTAATGTTTAAGTAATATCACGCATGCGCGGATACTGAACTTACCTATCATTAAGGAAATTCGTTTAAGTGTTTTCTGGTGCGAAAGCAATTTTGAGTAAGCTAAAAAAATCTTTTCATTTCCGCTAGTTTGTTTAGCTATCACGAAAATTCGTTTAATGAGCTAAATTTGTATATGCTCTTCGCCTATCACTCAAATCTTAAGCCCTCCTGTATCCGCGCTCAATATAATAGTGAAGTCAATGATCCCCCCTGAGTAGTTCCATGAGGAGGTTGAAGCTGGGTCCGTCTCCGTCCTTGCTTTTGTTGGCAGGGTTCAGCATTTCCTTGCCAACTTGCATGAAAAACTGGAAAAAATGGTGAACATTAAACATTGTTGTTAAGTAATAAATTTAATTGAAGGAAATAATGTTCAGATAATATCACGCATCTAAACTCATATTAAGCCGAACTAAGTTTTTTTTAGTCGTGGTGGCCTTGAGGTTTGAGCAGTCGCCTGCTACGCAAGCGACACAAGTTCCAATCCCAGCGGGGCCTGTACCAATGATATTTTCTAAAAAAAACTTATATACAGTGATTTCACACCACGTGCTTTACGGTGAAGGAAAACATCGTGAGGGAACCTGCATATTTCCGAGAAGTAATTCAATGCCGCATGTAAAGTGTCTGAGACGGCGATGGACTCACCATCTGTCACGTTGGCACTTAATCTTCGGTGAAAAGTGGGTGTTGTGATTACAACACCTCTCCCTACTCCTTCGGGGAATACAGGCATGAGTATATGTATGTATGTATGTTTGTAAGTTTTTTTTACCATGGCTTCAATTGGGTACCGAACCACAGATATAATACTTAATTGCATCAATTTCATGAAATATAAATTATCGTCTCCCTGGCCTTATTCCATACATGCTGATCACCTGATTTGTATGCCATCTGACCTTCGTAACCCCTTTTACGTGGAAAATAACTAAACTGGGTTAAACCAGTTAGACTTCCTTAGCCCTCCGACTGACCAGTAACGATTGCCAAAGATGATAAATTGGCAACCGGGACCTACGGCTTTACGTGCTCTCCGGGGAACGGTCACCCATCATAATTTTAAATGTTTGCCTTGACGCGGGATCGAACTCATTAGGGTAGCAGTGTTGCCAAGATAATTATAGATATTGCTCATGCAATATTCACTTTTCCACGCGTAATAATTTCTATGAGTGAAAACACAAGACTTATAAAGTAAGGTTCAGTTTCCGTCCAACAAAATTACAGCAGTATATACCTGGAAGATTTGTTGCGATCTGAAATGAACCTTTTAAATATTGAAATAAAGCATGATCTCACCTGGCAAGTGCGCTGCAGCTCTGGTATACGCAGCAGTAGCTCCCCAAACTTGGCTGGAGTGGAGGGCGAGTGCGCTGCAATGTACGCTTGAAGCGCTGCTAACGCTTTCTCTTGCGAAGCGCGCACTTTCTCCGATTCACGAAGTTCTGGCGCATCTACAATACATTGGTTGTTTTACATACATATGCTCACGCCTGTATTCCCCGAAGGGGTAGGCAGAGGTGTTGTAATAACAACACCCACTTTTCACCGAAGATGATTAAGTGCCAACGTGACAGATGGTGGGTCCATCGCCGCCTCAGCCACTATACATAAGTCTTTGAATTCTTCTCAGACATATGCAGGTTTCCTCACGATGTTTTCCTTCACCGTAAAGCACGTGGTGTTAAATAACATAAGTGTTCTTTTTTTGTACATTTTTCATTGGTACAGGCCCCGCTGGGATTCGAACTTGCGTCGCTTGCGTAGCAGGCGACTGCTCAAACTAAGGCCACCACGGCTTATACTTGCATTTTTAATTTCTTCTCAGATATATGCAGGTTTCTTCGCAACGTTCGACTTCAGCGGCTAAAACTGCTAAAAGTTTTTGGTAAAAGTAATAGGTCAGGGTCTACTCTCTTGCTCAAAAAACGAAACTTCGCAAATGAACGAAAACCAAACGACGTTTCTGTATCGTTTTGTCCAATACAAATTCAAATTTTCGCTCAAGATTACCGATCCAGCGAAGTAACGCAGCCAGCTTACTGGGCACCATTCCCGCAGACATAAATTTAAATTCTATGATCTATTTATAATTTTTATTTTATTTTTCTTTTTCTCTTAGTCAATTGTACTAGATATAAGTTAAATAAAAATAACTTATAAATTATCCATGAAAAAAAAAATTCGGTCCTTCCATATTTCAATAAAAGCAGATTTAGACTTTATAAACGTCGGAGAACTTTATAGCAGACCACGTTTGGCGAACTTTCAGCGGAACCTTAGTTTTTCGTAGAAAGAGAGTAGGTTCGATTTTAGAATGGAACAATTATACGGTTACATAAATATATGGCTGCAAGGAATCTTCAAGTGTTATAGTCACATGTATGTTAATATTATGGTAATATTATGTTAATGTATGGTAATAAAACATAGGATATGATTAAAGTAATGTGTACCTGAAGTGAGCAATACAATCACTTTGAGTGCGACGTATTCGTATCGATCTACCCGCAGTCTTCGCAAATGATCTGTGAAGCTCAGCATGCGTTCTATACACGGCGTTAGACCCAATCTGTAATGAAACAAGCAGCGTTTCACCACTCGCTACACAGATGGCGCTACTCGCTAACGAATGGGAAGTTTGAGTACAAATTCACGAGAACCTATATCGCGCAATAAGAGTTTTCAAGTGCATTGCAGTATATATACAGTTCTCAACTAGAACAGTTGAAGCTGCGGTTCCCCAGGTATGACACCTACCTGGCTGGAAGATCTTCCCATTGCTGGGGATGAGCATGATCACTAGCTCTGCCCATAGTTCATAACTTCATATCTTTATGTTTTTAATATTATGATTGTATAAATGCTACCGTCAATTTTGGAAGTTTGTTTTATTGAGAGTAACCCGGAAATAAAATCAGCACTAAAATTTTCGAACTGTTTAAAAATATTAATCATTACAATAATAATGAAACTATATTATTTTATAACCCCGGCTCTGAATGGGTAGTCGTTTTGATACCAACCCCTGTTTTGAGTGTTTGGTGCGAATAAACATATGCGCAGTTCGTCCACCACTATTCGCGCGTGCTGGCACCTGAGGGACTACCATGATGTGTTTAAGCAGAGCGTATTAAGAACTTTTTTGCTTTGACGTTTAATTTTACGCTACAAACATTTTATACGCTGCTAACGATCATATTTGGCCTCATTACTTTACTTACTTGGCACTCTGGTGTAGAGTGATACCGCGGCCGCCTCCCACCCTCACCTCGCCAGGAGTACTCACGCCGCGGTAGCAACAGGATAACACTAGCAGTTCGCACCAGCTGTTGATCAACAGGCAGATCTGATCGTCGATCTGAAATCGACAAAGAACATTATTTATTCAGTTTGGGTCCTCGACTTATGAACTAGTAAAAACCACCGGTTCGCAAACTAGTCTTCTGAGAAGACGTATAGGTTTGTTAATGTTTAAAGATTGACGACATTCTATTGCGTATTTGGTGCGGCTCGGAATGTATTGAACCGCCATTCAACCACAACCTGCTTCTGTATAAGTATCAACATCTTTGAATCAAGCTCCAGCGACAATGATGTTTAAACGTGGCAATGCCTATACTTGGTGCACTATTTTGGGTAACCTCAAACATGAGCGAAGTCGCAGGTACAATAATAATAACGATTTTAAAATAATAGTAGTTTTTAATGAATTTTCTATAATTTTCCATGTTCACTCTTACAACATAGCCAATGATTTAAGTGCTCAAGGTTCGGCGTTTACAATTACAGCTGATCAAACGAATTGGAATAAAAATACAAAACAGAACATATTTGGTGAATAAAATTAATGTTTACGTATTTGCGTAATAATTTTCAAGTTATCGTAATTGAAAAATATTAACAGGTGGCAATCGAGATTGGAATTCATACTGAGAGGGACGTAGATGCTTTGTAATTTTTAAATTACAATGAAAGTAACGATAATTAAACATATAATTACTTGTACGGCGTTTACCCTATTACTGGTGTTAATATTGATAGAGGTGCTCACAAATGCACCAAACAGGAGACCAAACCTCGTAGTACAGACTAAATTTGGCAAAGTCCAAGGAGTTTTGGCGGATGATGGCGAATATACTATGTTTTTGCGAGTGCCTTACGCTGTGGTTGATAAGGATAATCCTTTTGGGGTAAGTAAGGTTTTAATGTATCATTATCACACAGTGTGAATATGAACTTTACAAGCAGATTGAAATCATGGTACAAATCGATCCAACTGACACTCGCATTGACGCGTACATCTACGAGAAAATTAGCGGGATAGGCGTAATTACAGTAATTGGTGTCACGTTGAGGCCGATCGCGTATACGTCATTCACGTGTTTTCACAACGTTTTATCGATATTTATCATTACATTAAAACGAGAAATCTATATTATTTTAATACTGAATAAAAGAGTAAATTTTAAAAGTCTTTAACTTTGACAACTCTCACGCTCAATGGAGCAATCGTTCTAATTTCAGCAAATAAGCCTAAATTCCTTACTGCTAGTAAAACTTATATTTATAGTGTCCTTATTAAATGGGAATACTGTAAGTAAAAAAGTACTACTTGTAATGTACTAATATAGAGTACAATCTATTTCCTTTAGCTGTCAATCCCGAACCCCGTATTCAACGAAACGTTCAAAGCCCACGACGACGACAGCGCTATGTGCCCGCAATTGGAAGAATACAATAACACAATAGTCGGTACACTAGATTGCCTGTATCTGAATATCTTCGTGCCACACTCGGTTAAAAATCATCGTCTCCCCGTAATGCTTTTCATTTACGGCGGTCGTTTTGAACGGGGCTTTGCGAACAGATACATATTCGGGCCTAAGTTCTTTATGGAACAAGACATAATCTTCGTGATTATCAATTACCGAGTCGGACCTTACGGATTTTTGTGTCTTGACACGCCTGAAGTACCCGGCAACCAGGGTCTAAAGGACCAAATAACCGGCATGGAATGGGTTCGGCAGAATATACATGCTTTTGGCGGTGACTCCGACAGGATTACATTGTGCGGTTCAAGTAGTGGAGGCGCAAGCGCAGAAATTCACTTATTGTACGGACAAGAAAATTTACTTTTCAATAAAGTCATTCTTCAAAGTGGAATATATTTGAGATCAGAAATTTACAGAGGGGCTAATAAAACGGTTCCGTTCCTGTTGGCCAAAGATTTGGGATTCAAAACACGTAATTTAAGCAAAGCGCTTAGTTTTCTAGCGAAACAAAACACCAGTGACGTCATCAGATCATCAGTTAAACTCAAAGTAGTGTATGGTATTTGCGTGGAGAAGGAATTTGCAGGTGTGCAAAGATTCATAACGACGGATAATACTTTAGTAGCTCCGTCAAATGTCAAGAAGGTCTCGATGCTCATTCAACAAAGTAATAGTGAGAGGATGGTGGTGTATGCTAAGATAAATATGAATGATTCAATCCATCGGGATATATTCAAAAACAATTTGCGCTTAATGTTCAATGACTCCGAACCTGGATTTGAGGAATCTGCAGAGTACGTCAAACATTTTTACATCGGGGACAACAATGTATCGACCAGCGTTGGACCCCAGGTGATAGAATTCCTTTCAGATTTCCGCATGTATTACCTAACGAAGTGCGATATGGAAAAGTTTTTGAGAAACGGGGTTAAGAAATTGTACAGCGCGATGTTTTCATATTCCGGTAGGAGGAATTACTTAAAGAGATTGTATAATTTGACTGCTCCGGGAGCGTGCCACGCCGATGAACTCGGATACTTATTCGACATATCCTACATGAATGAGCCCATGTCTGACAAAGATAAAATCATTGTGGAGAGAATGACCACGCTATGGGCTAACTTTGTTAAGTACAGGTACGTGCATTGGTTTAAGATAAATCGTAACAGTATTTTTATTGAAATAACAATACATATATACTATACTCAGGTTGCGAGTATATCGTCTATAGAGCAGATGCTGAGTCTGTCGCCGTCTTAGGGGCAAATTCACCGATCGCTATAAAATCTTAGTTTAATGAGGCTAAGTTTCCGGTAATCTGGTTTACAGATCAGTGTTGATCTCGTTTAACGTCAAACTGATTTCACCAGCACCATTTTAACTGCGTTTACAAATGCCATAGATAAAACAAAAATTTCGCTTGGCGAGAGCCCTAAAATGTCGTAGCCGCGTTTCATTTTACGTCAAAATCTACGATCTCATACGTATTTCATGTATAGAAGTAATAACGAAACGTGTTTGATCGTTCATAGTGTTACAAGCTCAGAAAATGTTCTCTTATTGAATAGGTAATACGATAAAAAAATATTTAGAGTGAGGTATATATGTCATTTTATAAAAATGTAAAAGATATTATTCCATACATATTGTTTTACCTTTACTTTAATGTAAAAACTTATTTAATGTAATTATTTGTGACGAATTTTTTTTCACTATTGGCAATATTGTGTTTCTTCTTTGTACGAAAATTTTTACATCTTTCTTTATATAATTTTTATTTATAGCGTGTATAAATTTGTTTTTTCGTATTATCATTTACTCTTTATAAAGAATGGTTGCATCAATAATATACAAAGCATTTTTATGTTAGTTATTATTGTGACATTTACAACAAGTGACAGCGGCTAATCGCGTTTAAAGCCGTTAACTGGCCAAAATTGGGCGTTTAGAATGAAAACTAAGCTTAGCTTGATCCAAGTTATGTTGGTGCTGATGAAATGCAAAATGTGCCTCTAATCCAGATTAAGCTCTAAAACTGCGCTTCGTTGGAACTAAACGCGATTAGTTTCATCGGTGAATTTGGACCTTAGACACTATACATACGTCTTTGAATAACTTCTCAGACATATGCAGGTTTTCTCACGATGTTTTCCTTCACCGTAAAGCACGTCGTGTGAAATCTTTGCACGTAAGTTTTTGGGAAACTAGTTTTAACAGACGCCATTGGGTTTCGAACTTGCGTCGCTTACGTAGCAGGGGACTGCTCAAACCCCAAGGCGACCACGGATCTTCTATATAAGCATATTAAATCGTACCTGTACGCTACGATTTTGACTGAGCGTTCTATATCACTAGTATCTAGAAATATTCCTCTTGTTCAATCTATTTTTTCGTAGGTTCTCAAATCTTCATATTACGAAACATCGCCGAGGATAATCCGAGGAGGATTTGGGCTAGTCTTGGTTTAAACCGTGTTTTGTGATAAGGTCAAATGGTAGTAATGGTTCTGAAAATATTAATTAGGTCCGATGGGTTTGTTGTTTATAAGAGTCGTGAAGGACATATGGTATTATAATTCACCAGCATGGTATCGCTGGTTCAAATCGTAATCTTCACTCCGGCTATCACATTATTGATTATCATTCCAGTGACCCAACTCCAGAGACGAGTGAACTCCTCCCAGTGAAATGGCTGCCATACACCAATGAGTCCACTTACTACTTGAACATCGACTCCGAGCTAAGTTTGAAAACGAACCTCTTCCACAACAGGATGGCATTTTGGGAATTATTTAACAAAATACATAAAATTAAATTAGTGTAGTACTCATACCTTAAAGGGCCCATTGCAGGAAACGATTAAATCTCGTTGTATCCACTTGCAAGACTCGATTTAAGTTTAGCTAAGCCTACTTTGAAGTCTTTAGGGCTTATGGTGTTCACTATTAATTTATTCACTTATCCAGAGAAAAAAAGACAATTGCATTAAAAACAACACCGGTCCGACTGTCATCACACAGTGTGTTGCCAGTACTATGTTTCGAAGTTGAAGAGTGATCGAGCACGTTTAATTATTAAGTACAGAACACCGGATGCCACAGGGCGTAAATCTTAGTAACACAGCATTCTTTGTTAAATCCCAATTTGGTCTGTAGGTTTAAAAAGGCCACTTTGGGAGAATCATAATGCGATCCGAATATGATTCATCACGGAAATTACAAAATGGTCACTTAGGTGCAATCATACCTATTATGATGATTCACGAATGATTAATATTTCGCAATTCACCTGTTTCACACTTTCCTGTGAAGATTCCTGAAATGGTCCACAAAATATGATTTTTTTTTTGTGACTAGTGTCATCAAAAAAGATTGCTAGAGACTAACATCTATTATTGTAACCAATCGTGAATCATAATATGAATTGCACCTATGTGACCGTTTTGTTATTTCGATGATGGATCATATTTGGATCACATTATGATTCTCCCAAAGTGGCCTTTTTGGTATTACTGGCTTGAATTCAGATTTATAAAATCTAATGCCCAAGACGAGTATTTTACGTAACGAGTTTTGAAAGTTTTTAGGTCAAGTGGGCCTGTCACACTGTATAAATAACAACACACCATGAATAAATGGCGTCAACCGAAATATCTACTTCGATTCTATATATCAGTCGCACTTTACCACCTGATACAAAATTGTATATTATTTCATAACATATATTTACATATGAATGCAATAAAAAATTTAGTCCCTGAAAGCATCACAAATAACATGGGATAAGGGCAGGAAGATGATATTATTAAACAGGGAGCCTACTCGCTTTCTACAAAAAACGAAGTTCCAGCCGAAAGTTCGCGAAGTTCCTATCACGGTTCTTATTCGTGCTAAAATTCTTTGCCGTTTTTATATTCTAAGCTTACTTTAATGAAATTATAAATGAACGAAAACTTGAGTTTGATGAAAACAATCCGATACAGAAACTACGTTTGATTTTAGTTCGATTGGGAAGTTTGGTTTTCGGAGAAAGAGAATTGATACGCAGGGCCTATAAACAAAGTAAAGCCTCACGCTTCTCTAATAGAAACAATATAATATTAATGGAAATGACATATGACACGTTACCGGTTTATGGCGTTCGCATACATTTTATATCGTTAAAAGTGTGAGAGACATCTCTCTTTGTCTAGGCTTTACCTGGACCTCACCATAAGCTTTTATTGCTATCATTACCATCATAGTTCCACTGTGTGACAGTGCCAGGCTTAGATATGTCTTATAATGAGAGCTAAGAGCTATAATAGCAAGGTCATGGTAGGGCCCCAGGTCATGTAAGCCATAAGAAACTCACCGAAATGTTCTTGAACAGAGGTAGACTTTTGCACCATTTGACGATCTTGTATAGTCTATGGTCGGCAATGTTGCACAGGTCCGCGAGGAAGTCTGGCGAGGAGTTCTGCGCTGTGATCCCGCTGGCCGCGAGCAGAGGGTTCGCTGACGGACTGGCCGACTTGCCCAGTCGAGTCAGTTCCGACTCGTTGTACTGCCATAGGTGCTCTACGTCCATTATTTCCTGGCGATACATATTCTGTTACTAGTTTTCACTTGCGACTTCTTCCACTTTCTTCAAAGTATTTCTGCACTAAACCAGTTCAGCGGCTTAGCCGTGAAAAGGCAGCAACCAGACAGAAACACTGTCATTCTTTATATTAATATTTTTTATACAGGGTTTCGGAGAAAAAGGAACAGTTGTCTTTTAGAAGTTGTAGGGTTTTATGAATATATCACTATGTTGAAGTCGTAAAATATCTAGCTCCAACGATAACGTAGTTATAGGCTATGGTTGCTAAGAGCCGAAGAGATGCAATTGAATGAACTAGCAGGGTAATGGTTTCTAAAAATGTTTTATGGGATTATTTCAGGAAGTCAGAGTGGGAGAAAAAAAATAAAAACTTAGTTAGATTTCACGTGAATAACTCTACATTACCACTGATTTTTATGCGAAAATAAGGTCTTGATATGGTCAACTTTGAACGTCAATTACTCGAAAACGGAAGAAGATATTTTTGTCATTATAATTTTATTTGCATCCTAAAATTATACCCTATCACATATTTGAAAAGCTGTCCTATTTTCCCCGACCCTGTATATTTGGTCATGGATTTCCATTTCATTTCACCTTGTATTCTCATTTTGTCAAACTATTTTAGATGTAGATTTTGAATACAGAATATTTTCTTAACCGTTTGAGGTGATTCAATAATGTATTTGATGCAAGGTGATTCAACAATATCTTTGTAGCAACTTACCTGTAATAATGGAGGTATGTCGGGCGTCAGTCGGCTGTTACTAGACTCGCCTCTGCTTGTGTACGACCCGGGGCCGTTCACCTGTCGCACAAACACTAATACTTAAACAACTTATAACTTATTATGCCAGTATGTGAAAAATCAATACTGTTTGGTAAAAATCGGGAATTTTCACAGCTTTGCTAGATACTGGAAACTTGTCACCCCCTCTTTTCAGCGTTCTAGATTATTTGCTAAAATAATGTAGGCGTATTCACATGATAAATTCAGCGAACAATGGGTATCTATTATAATATTAATTATGGGGGCTTCTGAGAACATACCCGCAGCTGGTCGGTATACATATGAAGAAGGTTGCCATGCTTAGGGAGATGGTCCATCGAGCTGATACTTACACAAGTGAGACTGGAGGCGTGACGTAACGTCGCCGGCGTATGCGCAGCCAACAAAGAACCTGTGGAGGCCGCGCCGGACAGCGGGTATGAACACTGGTATGTAGACCGCCCGCCGCGAGTACGATCCTCCCTTATCGCTGTAATAAACATCACACACATACATACATATGCTTACGCCTTTATTCCCCGAAGGGGTAGGCAGTGGTGTTGTAATAAGAGCAGTCACTTTTCACAGACGATGATTAAGTGTCAACGTGACAGAGGTACCAAAATGATATGTCAAAGCAAGTTCTTAATACGCTCTACTGGGGGCCTACCATCACCAGTTTAGGTGATGGTAGGCCCCCAGTAGTTTCTGAGATTAACGCGTTCAAGCAAACAAACAATTCAGCTTTATATTCTTCTCAATCGTTACACTCTTGGCAGAACGGTCGTGGTCGTAATGTCAGAATTGGTGACATGCTGAACAAAACGGCGCCATTCATTTCGGACTGCTGCTTTACGAGAGCATTCGTTGATAGTAGGAACACCCATCACAGCCTTAATCTGGTCCGTCCATCTCATTGGTGATCTGCCACGCGCCCTAGTACCCTCGAATGTACCCTGCACCACCAGACGCTCTATGGATGCGTCTCCACGTCGCGACACATGTCCAAAGAAGTTGAGAATGCGAGATTGAACTGTGGACAGCTTTATATATTAACAAAAGTTACCTTCAAGTTTCATTCCACAATTAAGGCACTTGTCGAAGCGGCAAGCGGGACATTTCTTCCTAGTGGCCACAGTTACAGGACAGTTCCCACCGCGGAGACACATGTAGTTCTTGCGATTCTGAACCGTGCGCTTGAAGAATCCTTTACAGGACTCGCAGGAGAATATACCGTAATGAAAGCCGCTTATTTTGTCCCCGCATATAGGGCACGGGCTACGGGAAAGGAAAATATTATAGGACTACCCTCAATATCTGTTTGATTAATTTTTTTTTTAGAGTGTAAATATGATGTAATAAGTAGATGGTCAAATTAAGATTTCGCAAAATAGCGATCTGATTAATCACCAGGCTTAAGCCCGGTATGACACTATCTCCATCCCATTCTAGTTTCATGTGATAAACAGAGTTAGAACTACTAAAATATCGTGAATCTAATTCTTGGATCACCTTAGGCAACATTCATTTAAGAGAGATTGTAAAAATCTGTCACCGTATTGAAACTTATGGTTACGCTTCATAGTGGAACGTTCAGTAGTAAATACAGCCAAGTTGTAAAATAATCACGAACGAAGTACAAACTCAATTGAATGGTATTTTATCTGTAAACCTATTTTTATGATATCGAGATAAATTGTTTCCATATTATTCTATTCGAATCCCAGCTAATATTCCAATATTTAACCGACTTCAAAAAATTATGTTTCTCAATTTGACCGTCAATCTTAGCAATTTTTACGACTACATAAGTGCATACCTGTTAATGAGTTGATGTCGTGTGACCCCCTGGTGGTGATGCAGCCGATCATCGCCCTCGGGCTCCTCGTCGTGCGCCGGCGACGCGGGGAACACCGCCTCGCGATACACCACGTGGCCGTGTCGCGACTACACACATACATTTTCGTTAAACAAACAAACATCGCTATTTTCATTAAAGGTCTATTATACGGTATATAAGTATACTGGACTGCATATTTTTCATCTTTACAATTTCTATACAAAATTATATCGTTCTTCCAAACCACGTTATGGATATTTATAGCAGAAAAATTATAGATAGTAGAGACAAGTTGAAGTTTTGTAAGTCTTAAAAAATAGTACCCAAAGCGAGGTCGGTTCCATTTCTCTATTAAACATGTTTGCGCATATAAGTAGTACGTACTTAAGTACAGAAACGCCTGTATAGAATGGAGTTGAAGCTTACTGTATAAATCAAAGAACCAAAGTTTAATATAGTGATTTAATATATCCTCTTCCGGGCCTTAAACATTGTTGGGGTCGGCACTTGATTGAACCCGATGTGGTTGATCACCTGATTTTTATACGAAGCGACTGCCATCTGACCTTTTACGAGTAAAATCTGTGATCTGGGTTAAACCAGTTGTCAGACTATTTAGGCCTCCGACTGACCTGTGACGACTGCCAAAGATGATAAATTGGCAACCGGGACAGACGGCTTAACGTGCTCTCCGAGGCACGGAGGGAACCCGGGCGGTCACCCATTCAATTACTGGCTAGGGTTAAGGTTGCTTAACTTCGCTGATCAAATCCTATGCACCATAGCAACTGTGCCACGAGCTCCTCGCTTTAGTGATTTAATATAGTATCATACTAAGAATATATGGAACTGTAAGAAAACCTGTAACGTATATTTTTACTACAATCACATCTTCGAGCACCCGTAGGAGGAGGACCCATAAGACCCTAAGCCAAGTTAAACATTTCTAAGTCATGAATGTAACGGACAACATTTTGGAGATATACTCACTTGTACAGGGGAATGCGTCGGCGAAAACTCAGAGCTGTATGAGTAACAAGATGAGTGTGATGCGTCACTGTTGTTGCGGGAAAGAGACGGAGTGTAATGTCTGGATGCACGTGGACTTGCCGATGGACTGCTATACACACTGCAAAATAAAGGAAAAATGTGAAATTACTTATTATGTGACAATATTACTATTTAAAAGGTGCGTCGGCGTCTCTTTATGGTTATGTACACAGGTAAATAAGATTAAAGTGTCTGTTTGTAATTCCAAATTAACAACTGTTTACCAAATGCATGTGAAATTAATTACGGTACTTACATAAAAAACCCATTTTTTTTCTCTAGAAACGGCTAGACCGTTTTTAACGGGACTTTCACTGACTGATGATAAGTGGTAACATAGGGTACTGGCATTTAAAAAATAATTTAAACATTGAGGTGCCGCGGCCGACCCATGAAATTTTAGTCTACGCTGGTAAAATAGTAGAGTACAGCTAGTATTAAATAATTTTGCAAAATGTTGATACCTTTATTGTTTGAACTTTAACGAAAGTCACATGTAAAGTGTCGTGAATTTGAGCATATAAGAATCTATCATACCATCTGAATATGATGTCTTAGAACCTTATACAACAAATAAGTACAATACCTGTGTGTGTACATGGAGTGCACTGCCGAGTCCGTGCTCGCACTGGACTGGACTCTGGGCAGTCTTCCCAGCAGTGGAGAGCCGTGGAGGGCTCCGATCAGTTTGTCCATACCCACCGATGGCTCACATTTCAACTCTAAAACAAAAAAAAATATTATAAAAATACACTCGACTTGGCTACTACAATACCAATCCTCCAGATTAAAAAAAAATATAAAAGATAAAATATCTAGCTTATCTATCGTAGCGGACTTAGAAGAAACACACGCCAAGAAAAACAGAAATCCGTCTATTTACCTGACAATTGCGTTTCCTTTTTAATAGTAAGATTCTGTACTTCGCCCAGCCCCGTCTGGTGCATCATTGCAATATTGGTCGGGTCACTCAGTCCTAGCGACTTGGCACTGTTTGTTGGCGACGGCGGCCGGTGTGATAGCGTTGATGCGTCTGTTAACACTGATATCTGGAAATAGCAAGGTTTCATACTTTAATATTGATATCAAACTAATTAAATATGTATTAAGAATATAGTTTTTTTGATAGAATATTTTACAGTCTAGATAGTTATTACTATCTAGACCTTAGATTAAAATTTATGTTCAGATATTTCACACCACGTGCTTTACAGTAAAGGAAAACATCATGAGGCATATGTCTGAGAAGTAATTCGATGATGTATGTATAGTGTCTGAGACGGCGATAGACTCACCATCTGACACGGGGACACTTTATCAGCGAAAAGTCGGTGTTGTTATCACAACACCTCTGTCTACCCCTTCGGGGAATACAGGCGTGAGAATATGTATGTGTATATGAGACAGGTGCATATAATGTGTATAAGTCAGCCACTGTCACACAGTGGAACTATGATGGCAAAACTAGCTTATGGTAAGGTTCCAGCTTGTAAAATCCAATAGTGACATAGCATCAACGCTTACCCTATTCATGCTTAGACTCCTCTGATGCGGCTGCAGCGGCGCCGTGTACTTCAAGTCCAGGACTCGCTGGTCGTCAAGACTTTGGAAGCACTCGGGCCTTGGTTCTGTCTTAATGGACACATTCCGGAGCGTGTCTATAGAATCCCTGGATGATTGTAGGTCTAGCGAGTTGCTGTTTTCATCTGGAATAATGGAGAATTTTTCTACATACTACGTATACAATCACACATAATATTATGTACGATAATAATATATTTAAATGTGAATGTGAAAAAAGGAGTAAGTACTAGCTGTTACTCACGGTTTCACCCGCAGAGACTATATTTTTATTTCATGGGCGATTTTATTTCGCGAAACCAATTTTTAAAATCTGCCAGTGACAGTCCCAGCCGTTCCATTGATTAGCCGGAACAAACAGAAGGACGGGCAGAGAACATTTTTAAAAGTTTTGGTATGCGTGGGTTGAATAACCAATAAGTGTTTCTTCATAGTGATCGTCTAGACATTTAGTTTGCTGGTCAAACAATTGACTAATTACACTCAAGAGTTGCAGGTTTTACTATCAGACAAGACAAATATGCATAAAGGTGTAATAGTTGCTTATTGACAGGGAAAAGTAGTGCGGCTTACTTGACAAGCGTAAAATTTCTATTCGTATCGTCAACTTACCATTATTAACACTAGTGTCTATAACCATCTCAGAGTCTGACAGTTCTCCTTCCCAAGACATGGGTCGCTCTCTCTCTGCACTCTGAGAGTCGCATTGAGCACCGCTTAGTGATCGCATCTTCTTATTTCTCATGTTTACCTGGTAAATAATCAATGAAATTTGTATTGTTTAAATGTTTTTTGTTCATTTTCACATTCAGCAAATACTACTGTAGCGAAAACTACATTATTTTTACTAATTAATACCCGAGCGTATACGGGGTTAAGAGTTCCGGTAACTTCGGATATTTATGTTCCTGAAATTCGTATTTTCCTCATTTTGTATGGGAACGTTAAACCGGCCCTAGCGGCAAGTGTAGGAAGTTTTACGTTCCAATACAAAATTAAGAATATACGCAATCGATATAGTCAGCGTTAAAACCCATACTTGGGGAACAGGCATCTGATTAGCAGTGCAATTAGTTGTATCGTGGTAATTTCATTAAATAAGACAACCTACTTAGTTCACACGTCATTGCCGTTACCCTAGAATTAATATACATTGCTGAAATATTCTCAGTAGTTCGTTACCTCGTATTGATGTTGCGTGAAGTCAATTTTCGAGATCTCAGCATCAGTAGAATCTTCGTCGTGTGGCTCCGAAGAAACGCTGATGCGGACGCCACTCGAACTATACGAGAACTGGCCTGAAATCATTTACAAATTACAATACCTGTATTATCATTAGATTTTCACATATACCTATCGTATGAATAAATGTAAATAAAAATCATAATATTATAAAATCGGAGATAAAATAACGGTCCGTACAACTTGGCTGTTACACTACCGGGCGTTTGCTATTATTTTTTTTGCCGGCTGCTATACTTGGCACTTTTAACGTCTGTGGCTGACTCCTAGCCTTATTTTATGAAGATTGAACACCTTCAATACATCCCTTCACTTTTCGCAAGGGATCTGTGAATGCGTGAGGACAAAATAAATAAAACATTATGAACTTACACAAAATCGCGCCCGAATTTAAAAAAAAAAAAAAAAACTAAATAGATTATACATACACATACATATGCTCACGCCTGTATTCCCCGGAGGGGTAGGCAGAGGTGTTGTAATCACAACACCCACTTTTCACCGAAGATGATTAAGTGCCAATGTGACAGATGGTGAGTCCATCGCCGTCTCAGGCACTATACATACGTCTTTGAATTACTTCTCATAAATATGCAGGTTTCCTCACGATGTTTTCCTTCACCGTAAAGCACGTGGTGTGAAATCACTGTACATAAGGTTTTTTTTTAGAAAAACTCATTGGTACACGCACCGCTGGGATTCGAACTTACGCCGCGTGCGTAGCAGGCGACTGTTCTAACCCCGAGGCCACCACGGCTCTAACTATGACTAAATAGATTATATTTTCTGAATATCGTCATATTGGGTAGTATGAAATAGTTGAACTGAAATCAAATTACAAAGTCGGAAGGTGAATAACCTAACATGGGTCACTGTCTTACGAAAATTAAAACTGTAAAGTTTCCTAAATTGTCACGGTCCCCACTTTCCACCTAGGATGATTGATAGCCAACGTGACAGATGGTGAGTTCATCAACGCTGTCTCAGTCTATTACGTTTAGGTTGATATTTCCTCAAACGTAGGAAGGTTTCTAAATAGCGGTACTTATGGTTCGTGGTGTAAAATTCATTGGCACAGTACCCCTATCATGGGTTTCCCACCTTTTTGTAATCTATACTCGCTAGCGTCTCCGCCGAATATTAGTATGAGAAATTGTACAGCGTCTCCCAGCGGTGACGTGAAGAACTAAAATATCTCATACAAATAATTCGAGTGGCGCTAGCGAGTATAGTTTACGAAAAAGGTGGCAAACCCGTGATAGGGGTACAGTACATGAAGTTTATGGTTTTAACATAACGATATTGATTGCGTATTATCCTCATTTTTTATGGGAACGTAAATGTACCCCGCGAGTACCTGGGGTACTGGTTTCTCATTATCAGTTCAATTAGGTTTAGTGTTAATTTCACTGAATAAAACGATCTACGCTCACCTCAGCCTATGCCCTAAAATTCATATTCTTTGCTGAAAATATTTTCGTGAGTTCGGAATTCGCGTCTTTTCCATTACAGGTCCCTACTCAGGTCCGGCATCCACGGCTTTTAGCCAAACCAGTAGCATGTGCATGTATTTAATATTAACCCTACATAGTTATTAACGAAAACGTGAAATCATTTCGGAAATGATAACACAACACCGCGCAATGTATCGAATGAAATGGAATATACTTCCACCCTACTAATAAACTTCAACGGAATAATGCCTTCTATTTTATCGCATTTCATGTCCCCCGAAAATGCCAAAACACATAAAATCATTGAAACATGACCGGCTGTCCCCCTCGAGTGCGTCGACCTGTCGATATCATCACTATACAAATTGTTATTATATTATGAATCATACACATAATAACATAATATAACTACATTGTTACTATTAATTATAAAGCCACAATATGGCGTTTAATGATACACTCAAGGTCGCGTGTAATCCCGTCCACCCGTAGTGGTGTAAACGCGCGTACGTAGTAACCCAAGAAAGTTTATAAATTAATAAATAATAAATAAAATAAATATAAAAATAAAATAAATAATAAATAAATTTTTTTTGAGTACATCTGTTATTTGTGTGTCACATCACTAGCAATAGGTCAGATTGGCGGGAATGTATAAAAAAGATGGCGTCAGGGACTGATCATAAAAATTTAGCTATCAGTATTTTAACATTATAATATAACCACTTTAAGTTTCATACTATTATTTATTCCATACACCTACCAACACAACATTTGCGAATTTTCCACATTTTGTATGGGAACATAAAAGCGCCCTGGCGGCGAATGTACGAAGTTTTACGTTTCTATTCAAATGAGGAAAATACGCACTCAATATTGTCAACGTTAAAACATGTACAAACTAGAAAGCTTAACTTGAGGTACAGTAATCGATTATCGTCAGGCGGACAACGTTCATGTTAGCCTCTCGCTGCATAAAAATAAAAGCATCACAAAATGTTCGCATCACAACCCTACAATTGAAAGAACCTTCAACCGATAGGGTTGATCATCGTATCGATATTAGAAATCATAAATTATTCCGGAGACCGACATAAGTATTTGTTGAATTCAATTATAAGCTTTTAACACAAAACGTTTCGTTATGACCAGTCATGTAGATTTCTGTAATAGTAAGTCAAAAAAATCAATTAGACTGAACCATAATTTTGTAATACTTAAGTAATAACATAGATGTATTATTATACTATAATAATGTATATATCTGCTATAATAATAGTATAGATGAAACTGTTCCCCAATACATTTTACCGTAATATTAGTCTATCAAATATTTTCCACGGCGGAATGTCAACGGAATACACAAACAACCAATTATAAATGTCGCGACTAGTTTCATTGACCTTGGCTATTTTTCCATATTTAAGTTGAAACTAGTCGCTACTATCTTGGCCGGATGTCGCATAAGATATTATCTACACTATAAATAAGTTTTTGTGAATCCTTACCATTACTAGTCTCGGGTCCCGACATGCTGATTGTTGTGACAGAAACGTGCCCACCCTCCACCTTCACAGCGTCTCCTTCACTCGACATCGTTTCACCACTCACATCACCACTATATCGATATATTGTCCTATCGATAATCACCTCACTACACTATAAAGCACCATACACAAATGTGCGTTTCAGAAAAAGGCGAAATCCAAAAATATGGTGCGAAAATATTCCTCAAAAATTATTGTGTCTTTTTCTCATTTATACTACAAATATATTCCAAAAGTTATGTTCTTTGATCATCTTGCATCGCTTTTCATGTGTAAGGCATCGAGGAGGTTCAGTCTTGCGATAATTTTCGTTTCACATTGTTTCGTTCTCTTGGCAAAATTTCCGTGTCTGAAAGACCATGGAGTGTGTTTCGTAGCCTGGTTAAAATGGTGAGAGCTAAGGCCCAGTGATGAAACCGGCATCTTGGGCAATCTGTAACAAAAAAGAAATTTATCAGTCATGGAAAATCAAACTGTTAAAACACGAGGAAAATGTGAGTACGCACAGAGAGTAATCAAATTGAAAGGTTTTCCATGTCTGCAACGAATAAAAGCTTCAAAATTCACAGGTCAATAATTAATGAAGATTGAACTGTTCGCGCGGTTGTTGCCAGTGTTTGTGTACGGACGGACAGTCGCGTCGATCGCGGCCTTGCCTCGACCAGTGATGTGCGATAGCGCTATCGATAGCCGACCTACGTGTCATTGGCACTGTGTTTACGAGGGCGAAGCTCCCAGATAACGTCAGTCACCTCAATCAATTGACACTTTACATCGTCGTGGAAATAATTTGCGAACGGTATTATTATAGGTGTGCTTTTGTTACGTGTTGATTAAAATATTTATAGGCAAAGTTGTTATTTGAAAAAAATTTTAAGAAATCGCTTATTTCCAATATATATTTGGAAATTATTAACATTATAAATGTCGCTAATCATTAATTATAAAAAAAAACAACATGACCGAAGATAATTATGTGAATAATACAAAAACAGTATAGAAGTACCACCAACAAGTTCATCGTACGATGCTGGTTTGAATTCTGGCAACTGTCGCTACAACTTTCAAATCTTTTGTTTTCTCTAATCTGTCAGGCTATCGATAAGACACAGTCACTAGCTCTCAAACGGAGGAGGGGCGTGAGCGGCCTTCACGAAGCCGGTTGTGGCGACCGGCCGCCTGCCTTTCGCGCGGACTGCTGTTCTCAATACTCGTGTGAGATGAGTGTACAATATTGAGCAATATACTGCTTGGATATACATACTTGGAATTCAATTCAAGCATTTCCAAGAAGGATATAGTTGTAGCAACACCCGCTTCATCGTAGATCTACTATTGACACTGAGGGGGTCAACGTCTCTCAGACACAGAACTACACAATTAATTATCTTTGATTTCCAAACCTACCTCATTATAATTCACAGTAAATATAGAGGTCTGGAAAACCATTGGATCTTTGAACACACGGTTAGCAGTCAACTACAAACTCTACATAAAAAAGCAATGTCATTATTATATATATTTATTATAAGCTACATTAAGCCAATTAGGAATCTAGAAACAAAACGTTGAGAAAAATAAGAGGTGTCATTTACGTGTTTTACAGACATTTTTCAAAACAAATATACATTATTTTGACACTAAATGGAGCAAACGCTCCTATTTCAAAAAATAGTCCTAGATTACTTACTGCATGTAAAGCTTATATTTATTATATTGTGGTCATATTAAAAAGGTTGATATTATTAATCATATGAATGACGAGACGAGGAAAAAGTAAGGTTAGACAGTCGTCTGGCACGTCAATTAGCGTCCAATAGTCCCTTGCCCCCAGACATTCGTCAGTTATCGCTATCAGGCATGCAGACAAGCACAGTCGCCTTGGTAACTTTAATTGACAATTACACAATGTTGGCGACTTACATTCAGTACCTACTTGTGCTTGCAGATATGTTTTGTAATCACTATATTATTAACTGGTTTCTGTAAAACACAACCAGTACTTAAAGCTTTTAATGTTCTGCGTAAAAAAAATAAAAAAAAAATTTTTTCGAACTTGAGCCTCACTAATTTTTTTTTCAGTAAAAAGTACGTAATATTTTGTTAAAAAATAATAAATATTAATATCCTTTTAATGAATTAAATGCCTGGCCATCGACTATGACGTATATTCTATAACATTCTATTATTAAATCGAATGGGTACGATCGAACTGAAGTGCTGTCTCTGTCTAACAACATGTAAAACGCATACGTAAAAGTGAAACAGATGGATGCCGAATAAAAGGAGTTCATCCGCACGCGAGATGGCGTCATCGTGGCATTCGTGGCCTAGACAAGGCCGGCCGGTCATTTGTACGGTACGCCAGACGCCTTTGTTTGTCATTTATTTATGGATAAGTTAACAATGCCCAATCGCTTATATACATTTTGCGTATATAATACACTATTGCAATTAAATATGACATACACTTAATCTGGTTTTCATGTTATTAACAACGATATATAATCGCTCATCCAGCCCCACACTTGAACTCCTTATTTTGTGAGTATCACACAAATACATACATACATATGTTCACGCCTGTATTCCCCAAAGGGGTAGACAGACAGAGCTGTTGTAATAACAATACCCACTTTTCACCGAAGATGATTAAGTGACTATGTGACAGATGGTGAGTCTATCGCCGTTTCAAGCACTATACATACGTCTTTGAATTACTTCTCAGACATATGCAAATTTCCTCACGATGTTTTCCTGCACCGTAAAGCACGCGGTGTGAAATCACTGATCATTGGTACAGGCCCCGCTCAAACAAATATTATACTGTCTATCAAAAATTATTTCCAAAGTCGTAAGAAAAAACTGCTGGGTTAAAGATATGAATAATTCACAACCCTGAGACTATGTCCCGCATTATGAGACCATGGAGAGAGAGCAGGAGAGTGACCATGAGCTCTTATTGCAATGATATTTCAGTTGTGTGAGAGTGACAGATGTATGCACGTCAAATACATCTGTCTCATAATAAGAGTAAAACTATCATGGCAATAAGAGCTCATGGTAAGGCCCCAGGTCGTCGAGCGAATTGAAATGACACGAGGTCAATTAATTCTTCCTTCACATAAGAGAAAGCCAGAAATTCAGTAATAAGATTTATATTCACAAACAGACCAATCATGGAAGTTGGTCGGGAAAGTTCAACTAGTTGGTGGCCGCGACTCCGTCTGAGCAGGATTTGACAAGTCTTACAATATCTCTAACTATAGCCTACTAGCGCACGTCACCAAGATTCACCCGCGTAGTTCCCAGGCCCGTGGGAGTACTGGGATAACACTTAGCCTATGATACACAGGATGAATGTAGCTTTCCAATGGTGAAAAAAATATTGAAATCGACACATTAGTTTTTGAGTTTATTCATTACAAAGATACAAAACTTTCCTCTTTATTATATTAGTGTTATTCTGATGCTATATTATTGTAAAATTTCATTAACATCCAATCAGTAGTTTTTGTTTATAATATGCACAATGCTACACATTAATAGGCTTGGCCAGCAATGTCCTTGTGGTTATGTTATCGATAACCGTGAGACGAGGCGTCGACCGATAATTACCTTAAGGTCACAGCACTATCTCGGTGACGTAGACACCATACATTGCGATAGTGTTGGAAAGGTATAATAAAAGTTCGATAACAATTACATTTACATACATTATTTGGCAATACGCTTATTTTAAACAGGTAACGCGATTTTATTTTATTGTAGAGGAAGGCAGCTATATGTATGAGAGCTGAGGGAATGAAAGCAAGGGAAAGAATATCCATGGCGATTAGGACTGGTGTTCTACAATATCTACATCTACACTTCAACAGTACTATTATAAAAAGGAAAGATTTGTATTTTTGTGTGTATGTATGTAATGAATAATCTCAAACACTACTGTGACGATTTCAAAAATTCTTTCAACATTCGAAAGTCACATCATCAGCGAGTAACATAGGCTTCATTTTATCCCCGTACTTCCACGGTAACGGGAACTACGCGGGTGAAACCGCGTGACGTCCGCTAGTATTATAAATTTACAAATGAAGAGTCCTCTGCTATACTACTGCATCATGTAATTATGTGTGAATTCAAAATTAATTGTCTGATTGGCGTAGCTGGGGAGAATGTAGGTACTCCTCTACTTACTCCTCCCCCAAATCTATGTTTCCCTGAGGAGGTTAGGTGATCTGTATCGACTCTAGAACTGTCCGGTGCCATAGATTATTGGATACCAATCAAAAGATTATTAATCACACTTCACAGATCATTTGTATGGTAACTTAAAACTTCCTACACTCGCCGTTAGGGGCACTTTTACGTTCTCATACCTAACCAGGAAAATACGCAATCGATATCGTCAATATTTAAACTTACTTGGGGTAGGTACAGACATCCTCACACGGATGTAATCCGTCGAAAAAGAACTGGCAGCCGAAGGCGGGCACATGCCAGCTTGATGCCACCGTAACACGGGTCCGGGGCGTCGGGAACGGGTGCGACTGAGGCCTATCAGTCATATTGGACCCTGAGGTGAAACGGTGCGTCAGGTTTTCCGTCGCACCGACCTTAAGAGCAAGCTGCACAGGCATGGCAGACGAAGGCGAGGCCCAACAGGATCGCGGACGCTCATGCGACCAGAAACCGTGGCCCCTCAACAGCGCGGGAAGAGGAACACAAGTGGGTTTTATTCAGTAGAACTGTGACATAATCTGCTTGCCTCACCCGTGGCAAGCAGATATCTTAGGTGGATTCCCCACTATAAAAAAAAATTGGTACAGACAAGTCTTAAAAATATTAAGTTGTTACTTTTCGAGAGTGTAAAGCTAGCATAACTTCGAAACGTCAACGTAGCTCGTAGACATGACATGCGATATGCGAGTAGTGTTAATTAACAAAGGTATTGTCCATCCTTGACCCTATACGGAGGTCGTGTCCCCGAGTGCGACGCACCCCGTCACCCACGCCACGCTGAAATAGACGAGGTTAATACTCCTTACAATTTACTATCCTATGAACAAAGAACTACGCATTTCTACTATGTTTTAAGAAGCACGTGCTTACTTTAAAACAACCTGTCAAGTGCGAATCAAATTTGCGCAAAAAGTATTCCTTAATATTATCTATAAAACGAGCAAAACCTATCATATTTATTGTATGGGAGCCCCTTTTAATATTCATTTAATTTGATAAAAATAACATTTAAGCCAAATGAGAATGGTCAATTCATATTATGATTCTCGAATGATTCTAATAATTGTAGATGTTAGTCCCTAACTAACTTTTTATGATGCAATTTTTCACAAAAGCAATCGATATTTTGTAGACCATTTTAGGAATCTTCATAGGAAAGTGTGAAAACGTGAAATGCGTAATATAAATCATTGGTGAAACATAATATAAATTGCACCTTAGTGATCATTTTGTCATTTCGATGTTGAATCATATTCGGATCAATGTGATCCGAATATGATTCATGATTCTCCCAAAGTGGCCTTTTTAGCCCTAGTGTACTCAACTTGGCTGGAGCACTCCCGTGCGTGACCACTACTTTCAAGATTTTGAATAATATGTAAGAACTAGCTGTGCCCCGCGGTTTCAACTGCGTTACCATACCCTAAGATTTTTATTAAAAGTAGCCTAATCTTTCATCCCCTATTTTATCCCCTTGGGGGCAAAATTAATCAAAATCCTTAACGGATGCCTACGTCATAACATCTACCTGCATGGCAAATTTCAGCCCGATCCGTCCAGTGGTTTGGGCTGTGCGTTGATAGATCACTATGTCAGTCAAGTCAGTCACCTTTGAGTTATATATATTTAGATGCAGCCTCAATTAAGTACTTTATTTAGTGATATTAATTTCTACACAAATACAAAACAAACAAATAATATTATCAAACAAACGGGAACCAAATAAATAACACCAAAATGGCGTACTATAAAACATGAACATCAAACAGTAAACGGCGGAAAGATACGAGACAGTTACATGTTACATTTCAAGGAGAATTGCGAAATGTTTGTAACAATGTTGAGACACGTGTTCAGCCAAAATACAGGATAGACATCACATCAAAAATGCATATTCCAAGCATGATAACCTACAACTACGCTTCGTTTTTAATTCCAAAATAACAGCTTTTCACCTACATATTTATTAAAGGATACACGGTACTGATATGGAAAACCAATTTAAATTTTTTTTCTCTGTCTGTCCGTCTGTCTGACTATTTATGGATAAGTCAGGACTTTCACTGGTAGATAGGTAATTTTATTTAAAAATCGAGGACGTCACCCATGAAATTAAGTCTGCACGGGTGAAACCGCAGAGCTAGACTGCTAGTATAAAATATATTTGAAAAATCTGCCAATGATATGAAAAAAAAGGGGGATTTCGACATGCTTTACGATGAAGGAAAACATCGTGAGGAAACCTTACTTCTATATACATATATAGAACTAATTTAAAAACGTATGTATAGAACCTGAGACGGCGCTAGACTCACCATCTGTCACCACCATGTGTGAAAAGTGGGTGCTCTTGTTTCGACAGCTCTGCCTAACCCTTCGGGGAATACAGGTTTGAGCATATATGTATATGTTAAAAATCTGCATATCGATCAATCTCCCTATGAGTATATATCTTTGGTCTAATGGTGAAGGTACTGAAGGCCTAGTGCGAGAATTTCGAAACAGCGCCGTCTGTCGGCCTAAAGATGACACTATGTGAGCCATACAAATCTGCGTTGACTTGTGACGGCGATTTTAAAAGAAAACTCACACTAGGCACTCTGGATGATTGAATGAATGGAACGCACGAGAAACCATAGTTTTATAATATTGGTTCCTCAACGAAAAGGAGGACAGACATGGTAAAAACAAGCCCCCAACTTTCTGCCTAGAAAACCGCCTAAGGCATTCCAAATAAGCTTTAATGTATAAATGGTGACCACTTTCTATCTGCAATATCTATACAGATAACTAACATTTAATCTGTTTGTAACTTCATATAAATATCCGTGTCAGTCTGTCTGTCTCTGTCTGTTTGTTGTAACTTGTGTAATTTTTTCATAACTTGAGCTACTTTTATTAAAAAAATTATGGTTCCGCGGACCGCCAATGATATCACGTCTACGCGGGTAAAACCACGGCACCAGCTAGTTTTATACAAAATTTTGAGCCGGATACTACAAAAAGCTTTTAATAATAACACGATAAATAAAATATATTTTTTTGCGTGATGCGGAACTGCCTATACTGGCCCGTTACATTTCAATAGCAGGCCGATTGTTTTTTTACCGAAATATGTTGTGTTGTGAGCTAGACATTTATTTCTAGTCGAAACCTTGAAGGAATCAATCTAGGCCGTATGCGAAATAAAGACACTCCGTCTTCAACCTTGTAGGTTATATTAAAATATGACTCGCAAAAGAAAGTCGCAGCTATGTGTAGGCGTAACCTTAACTTGATTTATAGCGTCTAGGCAGATCAAGAGGATATTTTAGATAAATGTTTTTATTCTACAGGTGACATGCCGTCAAGAGTTTTGTGCACTCAACGAAATGAGTGGGGATTACAAGACACAAACGATTGTTACAGTGCATTCAAGGTCAGCGCTCATAGCTCGTGACGGCTGTACCTCTAAGCCTTCTTAGATCATTCCAAACGTTACGATGGTTACGAAACGATAGTTAGGTACCAACTTAATGGCCCCGTAGCCGTCTCAAGCACCATACATACTTATTTAATTTTTTTTCTCAACCATATGTTCCTCACGATGTTTTCCTCGTGGTACGTGTGACATTATCAAATCATGTTCTTAGAAAAACTCATTGGTACAGGCAGCTGAGATTGGAAGGCGAGTTGCCTTCATAACAGGTGACTATTCAAACCACTTGGCCATTTGTACGTTGCACAAACTTCGCATACAGACTAACTGGTACTGACGCGTCTAAAACATTATTTATTTATGTCAATTGACAGTTTACAGGCCACAGATACAAAAAGAGTTTATTTATCTATGGTCAAAACAATGAACCAGTTGTAACGATCTCTGACAGAAGTGATGACGGCTATTACATGTCGCCAGCAGGTGGGCTTTTGATGTCGGCTATAATTTTTCTATAAAAGTGTTAAGTGCGGCATAGGCCTTGCTCTAAATATTTCGCCTTTGTAATAAGGAAACTATTTGCAAGCTATACTAAAACTTCTCATCTAAATATCTATTCTTCTTTGCTGATTTGGGCTACAATGGTGGTATTTATCTTTGATTTCCTTTCGTTTGGAAGCTATCCATTTTACGGTGTTTTTTACAAACCTTGCCGATGGGGGAGGGACTTACCCCGTTATCTTATCTAAACAACTCACCTACAGACTCATAGTTTTATTATATTGTACGACGTATGTATACTTCTACTAAATACTTTTTCCCTACCCTTTACTCTACATCTTAGTTTTGTAATAATCGTTAATTCTGTTCTTATATAATATCTTTATACTGCGACATTCGTGGTCGGTCGGCGCAATGTTTTTATCTTTGCCCTGCGGTTTCATCTGGGTAGATGATCAGTTATCATCATCTGTAAGAAGTCAACCGTCTAATTATCACGGGTCCTGAGATACGGCCTGAATACGGAGTCTAAGTAATAGGGTCTAGGTTTACCCTTTGAGTAAAGGCCCACAACGAATTCTGCCAAACCCTCTGACAGCTGTCAGTTTGTCAGAATTATTTTGGGCTGCCAACACTAGATTACGAGTTCTTTACTCAGTTAATTATTAGGACCTAGGTTTCAGCAAAACGGCTTTAGCAAGCGCCCTGGTTGCCGGAGCGCAATTACATTAGTTAGTGAGAGCCAAGGTGTTCAACATTTACTTGTCGCCAGCGCCGGCGCAGCTATCGGATTAGCTAACTGTTCACATTATACCTATACTTGGAAACCGTTTTAGATCCAAATCAATGAGAGTTATATGTGATATTGGATTAGAACTTGTATTATGGTATTTCAACATAATTTTCAGTATCCTAAGCGTTGAAGTCGTCATTACATAAGATAGAGCTATTTGGCAATATTATTATGACCATAATAATTTGAATCATATTTAGGTTAAAGCTAATATAATTATGTATATTATTTGATTATTAAAAAAAATCAATAGATTTTGCATCGACTATCGAAAAACATTTTCCAGCGTCAGCGCTTCATCATGCAACTTTACTATATAGGTCTTCCTGATCCTGACTATAACTTTGAAATACATAGGAAATACGTACAATGCAAGTTACTATGCTTATGTTCTTAAAGTGGTTAGGAAAGATAGTACAACATAGCGGGACTCGAACCTCTGCAAACCGTGAAAGCTACTCGACACGATCTCATGTGCGATTTTTTATTTTTTCTCTTTTATTGCGGTTTAGGGGCCGCCCAATAATTTTTAAGAATTACTAAAATTCTTATAATTATGCTTATGTTATTAGATCGGCATTTTTATTTAATAACACGTCCTTTACCGCCTGTATTTCCCTATGTATTGAATAAATTACATCGAGTGACAAATTTATCGTTGCACAACAGCTCGTTATAACCAGGAACAATAGATTGCTTGTCTGCCCGTTTGTTTATCGTTAACTGGTCTGTAGCCAACTTGTCAATAGATACCGTACAAAATGAGCTAGACTCGCGAACTCTATACAATAGCAAATAGGCCGATTTCACATTACATTTAAGTAAATTTATTATCAGACATGTCTGTCTCTACCAATTGTTTTTTTAGCACGTTTTGCTTAATCATGACCATGAAAAATTGTCAAAGAATCTGTTTATGTCTGAGGAGAAGTTCAACTACTCATCTCGTGCCTGAGAGAGGACAATAATACTTATTTCTTTGCCCAGGGTCCTGAATATGTCGGTGAAAAGTTGAAAGGCTTTCCCATGACGGTCTACATTGATTTCGATTCGAATCTACAAAGTTTCGACTTTCTAAACGATCCTAAATTCATCAACATAGCTATTTTAATTGCCTGACAGCTCCTTCTTGAATAGCGTCTGGTTCTCCTGAGGTAACCATGAGGTCTCCGTCAACATCGTACATCGTGTTCCTACAGACACCGTCACGAGCTATGAGCGCTACATTGAATGCGCCGTGCCGTAATCATTTTATGAATCTGTCTGTATGGCGCGACGCGAATAAAAACATGCGCAGTCACCCCAACTATTTTCGCTGAGCGCTTATTACTCGTGGTGGCACCTGTCTGTACCTGCGTAAGTCTTGACAATTGCTAACATTAATTTAGGAAAAAGTAAATGATGATATTTAAAACGTATACGTGTGATAATGATCGTAGTCAGTAAATGACAAATAGTAATCATTGACGCATTTTCCGCGAAATATAGGTTGATATTTACTTTGTTTAATTTACCGACGTAGTCGCGTTTGGACAGCTGTTGTCTCGGTAAAGAAAACGTAAAAATATACAGCTACTTGCAATTTGTCTGTATTGTTTCACACGTTATAAATACGTATAATATAATTAAAATAAGGCAATTCGAATATAGGCTTGATGGTTGCAAAAGTTTTTTGGGTCAGGACCCACTGGGCCCCCAATACTCGTCGCCTAGAATAAAAGTTGTAGATTCGGCCCCTATATAGGTGCCCATGGTCCCCCTGGTATAAATGTAGCGTTATGACGGACATAATTATAGTCGAAAAACTTAGAAGCTACCTGTTTAAACTTCTGACGCCCTAGTACTTTAGATAGATCAGGGGACGAGTGGACACCTCAAAAATGTAAGGGGACATGTGGGCACACGGTGTGTTTTCCGAGGGACTAGTGGGTCTAGACCCGTTTTTTTTAATATAAAAACTTAAATGAATGCCAATAGTACCATAGGCGTATTATTTCCCGACTTCTGTGAAGGAAAACGGAGTGAGCCGTGGTGGCCTTGAGGTTTGAGCAGTCGCCTGCTACGCAAGCGACGCAAGTTCGAATCCCAGCGGGGCCTGAACCAATGAGTTTTTCTAAAAAAAATATGTACACACCACGAGATTTACGGTGAAGAAAAACGGTGAGGAAACCTGTATATTTCTGAGAAGTAATTCCATGACGTATGTAAAGTGTAACGTTGGCACTTAATCATCTTCAGTGAAAAGTGGGTGTTGTGAGTGACTGCAAAACGGAGTGTTATGGTTTAAACCGTTATGTATGTATGTATATAGTGTCGTAGAAGAGTTACACATAACTCCTTATTTTATAAATGACGCACCTCATTATTACTATCGCTTACTTATCACGCGCACCGAATATAGTATTTTCTTTATCTTATTTGAATTATACACATTTGTAGTTAATTTAAATTGATAACGTAAAACATTGTTTTAATATCTGCCTTTAAAACTGTGAAAAGTGTTTCAGTAATTTGTAGATCCGATGTTACTACCCTCGATCTCAGATCATCATCTCCCTAGCCTAGCATTATGCCGTACATTGTCGGTGTCGGCACTTTATTCAACTTTATGACTGATCAACTTATTTTTATATGCAGAGTACCATCTGACCTTCGTAACCCCTTTTACGAGGAAAATCGGTAATCTGGGTTAAACCAGTTTTCAGATTTCCTTAGGCCTCCGTCTGACCTATAAGAATTGCATATGCTCACGCCTGTATTCCCCGAAGGGGTAGGCAGAGGTGTTGTAATTACAACACCCACTTTTCACCGAAGATGATTAAATACCAACGTGACAGATGGTGAGTCCATCACCGCCTCAGACACTTTACATACGTCATTGAATTACTTCTCATAAATTTGCAGGTTTCCTCACGATGTTTTCCTTCACCGTAAAGCACGTGGTGTGAAATCATGGTATATAAGTTTTTTAGAAAACTCATTGGTACAGGCCCCGCTGGGATTCGAACTTGCGTCGCTTGCGTAGCAGGCGACTGCTCAAACACCGAGGCCACCACGGCTATAAGAATTACCAATTGCCAATTGTTTATAGAAAAATATTGCAAAGTCAACGTCCAAGTGGCATTTGCTCGAACCCAACTAGCAGGTGTAGTAAAAGCCCCCTAATATATCAATGACTCAACATTTAACTTTTATAATAAGTGTTTTTATTTCTCAAGTTTATTTTAAGCTGCATGCCAATGGTATTAGTATGTACTTGACACCTGTATTCGGCTTTTTGTAATCTTTTCAACTATAACAATATTTTACAAAAAAAATACCGACTCCACCCTTTCATTAAAACGATTTTCAAATACTTAATGAAAATAATCCACAAACGCACTAGTCATCAGTAAGATTTTCGAAGGTTCCCTCAATTTATCATCAGCATCACTTTTCGAATACAAAAATAATCATCAGTCATTTCATAAAAGACGAAGTTATCCGCGAACAAAAAAGCATAGATGAGAAGCTGCTTTTATGAAGTCGGTTTTCTCAACTCAAATTTATCCACAGACCAAGGGACGGGGTGACCTGTTTTTTTAAAGACTAGGTGGATTTCCCGATTAGATAGAATAATCGTTGCGCCATTTGACTATTGTGACATGACGTGTTAGCTTTTACCACCCATGCTTATCTCGTAGATGTCTGAGAAGTAATTCAAAGACGTATGTATAGTGCCTGAGACGGCGATACCCATCATAATCATGTTCGGTGAAGAGTGGGTGTTATTATAGTAATATAAATATGTCATCAATCAAATTGAATTCACAGATTATTTATAAAATCTATGGAAAAAAAAGTGTGATTCCTATTTCCCCAATAGGTACATAATATGCAAATGAACTTTACCAACTTGTAATATTCGCGTGTGGAATGCTGCTTGGTGTAGCTGGTTAGCTGCACTAAAATAAATAGTGGGTCAAAATATTAATTAATCATGTTATAGAATGAATCACATTGACAGCAACCTTGGGTCTGCAGTTGTGTAGAAAGGAAATTCCTTGCATATTAACATATTCCGTTACAGAACTTGACGGTAAGTACTTGGCCTCACTACTTGAGTGGATACCTCAGTTGAAACAAGGAAGGCATTATGTATGCTGTCAATACGAATTGTAACGAGTCGCACCTTCTAAAATTGTTTTGAACTATGAAATTAAACAAAAAATATTTTTTTTTATGTTGAGACAAACTTTTAATAGAGATTAATAAATAATTTTAATATTAGCTATCTGCCACTGAAAGTGCGGCAAAAACCGGTCCAGTCTAATATCCAAATATTAGACTGAACAAACAGATAGACAAACAGACAGACAGAGATTAAAAAAAATGGTTTTCTGTGTCATTAGCGTGTATACTTTCATAAGCATTTAGTCAAAAGGTGTAATTTTCGAAGGTTATTTATCTGTATAGATTTGATAAGTAGGTAACTTATAATGCTTAGTGCTTACGTACGATACTATTATATGTATAAATATATAACGGAGTTGAAAAGGTAGGTAAAAATAATATTAATTATGGTAATATGCATTTTTATCCGTTAAAATATTCAGTAATTAAAAGTACCTATTCCGAAAGTGAGTAAAAATAGCCTTAAGAACATGTTCTCAAGTATTTATTGTACGAAAAATCTGATAGCATTCCTGCATCGTAATGTCTCTGACTTGATGGCATTTAATCTGTTGCTGACATGGAATGTTAATTTCGTAAATATTAAACCAATATTATAATGAGACCCGATTTTAAGTTCTGTGGTTTCATCAGCTTAGACTTAATTTCATGGATGGCCCACGGAACCCTAATGTTATTTTTAAAATAAAACTAGCCTATGTTACTCCTTGTAACTTCAGCTACCCGTCACTGAAAGTCCCGTTAAAATCAGTCCAGCCGTTACCCGGAACAAACAGGCAGACAGACGGACACAAAAAAAATGGGACTTTGATATGCATTTAGAGAATTATACTATAACTCTTGACCGCGCGGCGCCAGTAATCAGCTTAAAAATAATTTCAATGAGCTAAATCTGTAATTGAAGTGTTGCTAGAATGAAATATCTTCGGCATTGTTTCCAAAAATATACAGAAAATAAAACAAAAGCCGAAGGTTGTTCTCGGCTTTCGAACAATAATTTCGCCGAGCGGAATCGCAGGCGCACTACATTGAGGGCACGCAGGACCGGTATCCACCCACCACTCCCACCAGTGGGACTGGGTGACACGGGGCCCTCGAGGGGCACGGGGGGGCGCGGGGAGTCCGATGGAGGGGGCATGGTAAATGGGGCGCCGCAGCTGCATTCCACGACCGCTGATATTGCTCAGGAAACCCATCTAGCTTTGCGAAGAAGTCTCCAAAGCCCAAAAATAGACGAAACGACCCACTCTGCTCCGTCAAAAAAATTACTTGACTCATCACGACAGTCTTCTGTGTTGAGTCACTAATAACGTACAGATTCAAACTTGCAAGCAAATATGGAATGCTTGAACGAATTTATCACTCTTCCAGTATGCATACACTATTTTTATGATTAGCCATCAGACAAATTCAGATAGCAAGGCCTTTAGCGATTTACGAAACCGCAAAGCAGTCAGACTGAAATATGGAAATGGTATTCAACGCATTTCCTAACATTCTAGACGGGAGACAAGCCATGAACTACTTACATACAGCTACATAACTTGTTTCACAATCATTACTTTATAGTCCTTAAGTTTCCAACAAAACTATTCACAAAAATTGCAGTTGCAACCCGAGCCTTACCTTAAGCTCTTAGTCATGAGTCATCATAGCCCCACTGTGTGACAGTGACATACTTATACACGTCATAAATATCTGTCTCATAATAAGCGTTAAACTAGCATGTCAATAAGACGTCATAGTAGGCCCCTGCACCTTTAAAGCGAGATCGCTAACAAAATTCAAAGATCACCTGTTGTACCAATTTATTAAACCATTCAACGCGCATGTTTCCAGTCGCTAAAGAAGGCCAAGTAGATATTTGTGAACGTAAAAAATATCCTTCGCAACAAATGCGTCTAGTCGGACCGGTCTAACCGTCACTGCGGCTGAGTTTTCCGGTGCCGAATTAAAACAATTTGATTGGCCCCAAAGATAGAAAAAACGCTCCGGAAATTGGCGTGTTGTGTGATCACATTTGCTTTACCGTTTAAATCAACGATCTTGATACTATTTAGATCTGAATTGGGACCGCACCGTTTAATGAACTGCCTAAGCATTTAGGTAAAAGGCCAAGATAAATTGACGGCAACGGATACTATGGAAAGGAGAGGCAAATAAGCGTGAGGGCAGTGTGCAGCAGGGCAATATACGAATACTTTTCAACATAGAAGCGAAATTTTGATTCCCAACCTCACATATCACTCAAACATGCCCTAACAATTCGATCCAGACATCACAAAAACATAGTTGTTCGGTGAGTCAAAGCAACCTACCTAACGCAAGTCGCAAGGCAAGACCTGTTCCAGTCCACACCAGAGATGTGACTCACCGCAATGGTTTCAGAGAATAACACCGAATTGAATTCGAGTCAAAAGGTTGCAAAATGTACGAACAAGGATACCTTGTGATTTGGACGCGTTACGGTGGTCTTGAAACGTGGGAACTGTTAATTCGGAGAAAGTTGCTGCATGAACAAAGGTGTCTCTTTGAGCTTGTGGCAATAATATTCGCTTTAAGTTATCTCTCTCTCTACCAAAAAAACTACTTGGGTTATTGGGTTAGGATAACTTACCGATGTAAGTTATCATTAACTGTACTTAAAACTAATTACAAGTAAAAAAACTTGGCCGAAATCGGAGTCCCTCGCAATCGTATCAAGAAGGCTGGCAGCATTGCCACGTTGAATTGCAATGCTGATTCTATGAGCGGGCTGGGTGCAATCTCTTTGAAAACATGATGAGCATCCGGACCTCAAGGTCTCAGAGTTTCAACCGCAAACGCAGAAAATATGTATCCTTAAATATGTTTGCATTAGCAAGCATATTTCCGGCGCTTGATGCACTCCTGCCACAGTAGTGACGAGGACATATATTAAACTTAATATTTCTGTTATTGAAGTACAAAAACAGTTTTGGTCACAGCTTCTTATGTTTTAAATAATAATTGTGTGTAGACTTCTTACGCAATGTTTTTAATAGCTTCCTGGTGCTTATTTACTCTCAAAGTATTATCTCCACTTTTATAAAAAAAGAGCTTTCAGACGATTTGACTGTACAAAGCTAAATTACTGAGCTGATTTTCATGCTTTGGAATTCGTTATTGACTGCTGACTAAGGATATGGACCTTGCGTCACAAAAATATTTGTGATGCGTGAATAGCGTAAACGACGGCTATGCATCCTATTACTAAATAGTGTTGTAACGTTGTGTGAGGTCAAACTAGACCCAAGCGAGATGTAACTCGAACACATAAAACTTCAAATGCCAAACGTTCACCTCACTTAGCCGCAGTGCGTTTTGTAATTATTTAAATTAACCGTTTTACATATTAAACGTTCACTGCACCGAGCTGGCCTGACATTGATTTTAAAGCGTCTCCAACAACCGGAGCTAGGGTTTCTTTATGATTCTTCGCTCGTCGTTCAGAGCGAATTTCTTATTCGTTTTAAATTTAAGTTCGAACGTGGTCTGCTGGAAAATTCTTTGACGCTTCTATGGCCAGAACCCACTTTACACGCACATTATTAACAGAACGAAAACTTGAGTTTGATGAAAACAAAGCGATACTGCAACTACGTTTGATTTTCGTTCGATTTCGATGTTTCTTTTTCGGAGTAAGATAGACCCCCAGAAATAGACAGTCCTAGGTAAGAATTACCAGAACAAACGACCCCAAATGATAGGAGGCTTGGAGAAGAGAGGCTTAGACTGTCTAAAATTTAAATTTAAATTTAATGACGCACGTAATCATAAGTCGTTTATTTTTACGCAGCATTTTCCTCCTTTTGCCGCAATTAATGGACCTCGTGACCTTAGCAGGGAAAGGTCAGTTATGTGGTAAATTACCACAATCAGACCGATTGATTAAGGACAATACAGACTCGCTTTATCAATTGATCAATTAATAGATTGTAAAGATCATAAGCATTAAAATCTAAGGCTAGCTGCTAAGAAAGGTGCATTAAAATATATCTTCTGTAGTTGAGCCATTTTTTACTGCTTCTCGATCTCAGAACGCTTTTGCTAGATTGGTATTCAGATGATTTTGTCAGGTCCATGATCCACAAGTTACCATCTATCTGGTAACCTTTAACTTTTCTCTTCATAGGCTACCTCTCTGCCGATAATCCGTAAAGAAATTAAAATTTAATTGAGTTTAAGGTCAATCAATTTTGGTTCCATAAATAATTTATGTGAAGTAGACATAGAATGTATAAAGAATTTGTTAGTGGACCACGTTTGGACGCAATTTCAGAACGAATAAGATTCGTGGCAGGACCTTCGCGAGCTTTCGGCCGAAACTTCGTATTTCGTTGAATAAGAGTAGGCCCTCTGGTGGAGCTACGTGTAATGCACTGATTAAAGAATCTAAGTGAATCTCTGACAAACAAATGGATTCACCATTATAATGCTTTTATTTATACAGAAACGAACAAATTTCTGGGCATTAAACAACATTTCAATGACCCTTTTGTAACCCTTTTTGATGTAAAGCTGCATCCAAAACCGTGACAAGTATGTAGACAAATGACGGTGTCATATAACGGTAGGAAGAGATCGTATCGTAGCGATACGGCGACATGGCGATCTATGTCGCCTGATGGAGAATATGTCGCGGAAACAGACACTAACTCGAATAGATTTTTTTTAATTTATATAAAATATTAAAAAAAAGTCTAGCATTACAGGATGATATATTGTTGCGTCGCCCTGTGGTACCGTAATTTTTCGAGAAGAAACTAATATTATCACAAATGCTGAAACATTCATGGCAACCCTAAGATTAATCGTCGACGAATGCCTAAACTAGCTAAGAATGTGTCAGATTACTCCTCACACAGCACCATGCAGAGAACACAATTTCCCAACTTAAGTACCTAAGCCTATGCACTTAAACCTACTTAACGATAACTTTAAGCACACACCCGTCAAATAACATGGCTTTAGCAAAGCTAGTTCGTAAATTAGATCTATTTATGATCATGTAAATGAATGTTTTATACCTATGTTTTATAGTTTATAGGTAGATAGATACCTTGCATATTTAATTACAGACACGTTTGCAAACTGCTCGCCAAGCTTTACCAATTTAGACACTATTACTACCAAATACGGTGTGTCTAAAATTCAAATTACCATAGCATAGCCTGTGGTCGGCCGCACGAGGTTATTATATCTTAATTTCCATACAACACGTCATGCCAGCTACTTATCAAGGCTACACGTATAACCGACAGATACAATACTAAATTACCTATAATACATTGTTATTGTATGCGTATAAGTCAAATACAAGGAGAAAATAACATCGCTAAGTAAGCATGAAACCTTCAAAACATACCTACCTACGTCCCTTTAGTACGACCGTTTGACCTCGATGACGTCATGCAACACAAAATGGAACGTTAAGTTTAAAAATGCTTTCGAACAAAAGATAACCATGCTAGGTTTTTTCATTCAAATTAAGAACGTAATTGTCCGCGAAAATTACAGAACCATTCTAGCACAGTATAAATATTAGTTTTAGGCCTATTTTTTGAAATAAGAACGTTTTGGCCATTTGAACGTGAGGGTTGTCAATCTTGAAGATTTTAAAGTTACTAGATTTTTCGTTACGAAGTTATGAAAAACGTCTGCGAAAGACGTGAATGACGTATAAGCGATCGTCCGCGTGACACATCTTACTGTCATTACGCCTATTCCGCTTATTTTCTCGTAGATGCGCGCGTCTATGTAAGTGTGTCATTTCGAACGATTTGTTCCTAGATTCATAAGTGCTTATAAAGTTCACATTTAAACTGTGACTAGCGTATAGCGATTAGTGAGCGAGACAAATAACGCGTGGTGAAAATCAATGTTAATGGCAGACGTTTTCTCCCTGTAGGTACCTATAGTAGGTAGGTAGTCAATGGAACGTGGTGGACTAATAGACGGCACATGAAGGTCCATGCTCCCTCGGCAGACGCGCGCTGACTCACACTTTAGTACTCGGTGCTCACACGGCCGCGCGCTTCCGCCTGATAGCAAGGTCACCGGCCGCAACGCACACAACAAACCACACTCACACAACGTTACGTGAAAGTAGTGAGAGTACAATCGCGTCCAACGTTTTTTAACATCACCTTTATTATTTTACACATTCGGCGCGAACAAAACTACATCGTCATCTCAAAACGAACTTGACCTTTGCCTATCTACGAATAGCAAAGCGTAATAACAAGGTAGTGCAATTGTGATAAGAAACATGATACGTTATCGCATTTTTCGACAAAACAAATGGCTCTGCAGAATATTCCTTGAGTTTGTATTACAAAGAAACAGGAAATAGTTTGATTTTAGTCTTTATTATCGCCTTATTAAATAAAATAATGGGGTAGAAGGATGAGACGACCTTACATTTCATACACAAAGAGACAGTAAACACAAAAAACGAAGTAGGTAAGTATATTCATTCTTCAAGGCCGTGCGTTTATTACAATATACAATGGAAATGATATTTATACCTACGTATGTAGAGCAGTGCGTCTAGTTTTCTATGAGCAAGTTCAATAATTCATTACAATACGTTCAATAAACATGCCGAATGCATCAGGAAAGGTCAGTAAAAACGGATATACCTAACACGGCAATACTTTTTTATTCTACGGCAAATTGGAATCGGAATTTAAATTTAGTAATTCATATGTGATGATGATTTGTCAGCCAAGAAATTTCATAGGGTATTTTAGTTATGGTTTTGCAAGAAACTTTAGCCCATATCAACTTGTGAGCTGCTAAACGACGATCTTTTACAAGAAATTAAATTAGGTACAGGGCCTGTAGACAATGTAATATTATCTTCTCTAATCGAAGCTATACCAAAATTATGGCAATGACACATGTCACGTGACTGATTTATGTAATTTCTATAATTTTTTAATCGTTTCTATTAGCCCTGATTTCGTTTAATTGACCTTAAAGTCCAGTATTTCCACAGGGAGATCACACCGTACTAACTGTGAATTTAATGTTTAATCATCTGTTAATCAGTTTCATTCCATCCGGTCAAATATTAGCAGACAATGAGCCAGATAATACATCATACACCGTTCATTATTATTGGGGTAGGATTTGTCTTTTTTTCAATAATAATTGTATTTACTCACGATATAACAGAAGGGTCCTGAAAGGGGTAATCTGAGGTGCTACAACACTCGTGAATGATGGTGAGTCCATCGCCATCGTTTGAGGAAATAATACCTAATCCTCATATCCATATCTCAGGAAATAAAAGTTGATGATTTGAACAAAATCGCTAAGATTTAACAACTTGCATGGGTACATTCATCATCATGAATTTAAGAGTAATAGCTCTTGTCGGTGTAACCGATGCATTTCTTTCCACTTGTCTCTGTCCAGTGCCATCTCTTTGACCTCCCTATACGTCATGACAGACACCTTTTCCTTAACTTGTCTCATATATGTTAGCCGTGGTCTTCCTCTCCCTCTCTTCATGGGTACATTAATGAGATGTAAATCTAACGGTACCTTATATTTACTTAAGCCACGATAGTGATCAGCAGTACAATTACCACCCACTGTTCTGTGACGAAATCATTAGTGGTGTCACAGAGTAAGTTAGGTCATTATTTATTCTGTGGTAATAGATAGTGTACACTGCGGCGACAGAGTGTAGCAGTCAAGGGAGTAATAGTTTTGTTCTATAAAACTCAATCACAGTACGTATAAATACTTTTACTTAGCAATTAAGTACTTTAAGGGGAGGGTTCGATGCCCCGGTCAAGATTTCCCAGTGATAGCCCGAAGTTTGTGTCCAGTTAATGGCAATAGGCTTACCCCTTAATAGGCTTAAACATAACTAGCGAAATGTGGAAACATTTTTCGCCAGCCCTTCGCTTTCTTCTTTGCATGTGTTCATGAGATTAATTACCTATTATGAATTAAGATTACTTTACATAATAGCGGTTAAGCAGTGGAACTGTTATTTTTTAACGTAATCGCAAAAAATCACAAATTTCTTTTTCTTAAAGTTTAATAAGCGTCAAAAAAGTTTCCCAGTGTAAAAGTTCCTAATTTAATGCCGTAAGCGTTTATAATTATAATCGTGGATAAAAACGATACTACAATTATAATTTTTATGAAAAGTTTATCAACATACTCGTTTATAACATAATCGGTTGTGAACACTTAAAACAGATGTAAGTGCTCATCTAGAACTATATTATTAGTGCGATATCGAGCGTCTATCTAACATCTTAAACTCGTAATAGTACCTACGGACACTGACATTGATATGCATTTTTTGTCGAGGAACTAACCTATTGATAGTAGGTTATATAGGTAGCTATTTAGGTTGTCTTGAGGCCCCGGTTACAAGTTAAGTGGCATTCGATGAACACGAATCAAGCAGCCACGAGGCAAACACATGCTCTGGGGCCCAAATTTAAATTCAAAACTTGGCAAAAAATAAGATGGAAAGCATTTTGAACACGGGGTAAGTAATTTTAATAGCAAAGAGACCGCAATAAAATGTCAAAGTGACAGTTAAATTTTTCAGGAAGCTCGGGCTAAGTGACTTCTTAGGGCATTTATTTCTCTAATAATAACCTATTTCGTTGATGAATGTTGTTCAGCTCGAACAAAGACGGGGCAGTCTAGTGCCCCCTTACCAATAAATAAATGTAAATTAAAATGTATGGGGGGAGGGGATGTATCGTTGTGGTAAGGAGACACAATTATTTCTAAACAAAACACAGTGTACCTTCTAAGGTGACAACAAAGCACACGGCTTGCTTGAAAGAAAGCGCTTACCTACCATGGAATAGGAGACTATAAACCAGCATAGTGTGTGTAAAGCATGCAAACTAATTTCAACACATATAATATTAATTGATATAAAAATTGGTTTGAATGACATTCTATAGTTTTACCTAGTTCACGATAGATCAAGTAGCACATAGGGTCAGTCATGACATTAAATTCAAATACCTACTTTTATTTTTTATTTGCTCTTTATGTATTGTATCCTAAAGTCTTGAGTAGTCCCTGTGTAGAACGAAAAGGACACATCGGATCTCCTATTAAAAATCCTAACTAGGTAATCGATGGCTGAGGTTTCCAGACTCCATAGCTTTGTGATACACTCCTTAAGTAGTAATTGAGCACCTTAAGCCCGATAGGTAGATGAAACGTTATAACTATGTAAATCCTAACTATCTATTTTGTGTGCGACAATTTAGTTTGACGACGTCTAAATAAGAGGGCCTTAAAATTTGCGTACCGTTCCTAACGAAAAAGTTGACCTATAGATCAATTTATTTTGATTTCAGTGCCGAGTGACACCCCTGGTCGACACCAGTACACTTTTTTCCAATCAATCTATCGTTAAATCCATCAATCTATTGTTAAAAACAAATAGCGGCGAACTTGCCCACAAAATCGGATGTCTCATCGCATTATTTCAATTCACCGTTATTTAGCTGAACGCAATAAGACATGAGACAAAGCTTTGCCAAATGCTTGAAATCAGTAATCGCCTATTCATAATTAAATAATGTTTGTTTCTTTAATCATCTACCAAAAAGGCTGGTTTAGGTAAGCAATAAACACGGTCATGATGAGGAATTATGAATGAACATACATAAATTAATAGGAATCCTATAGCCCGACGACACGTGGTTATCGTGTCCTAAAAACATGATAATAAAAAATCTAGTGTTCAAATTCATATTGAACAAATTGTGGAACTAGTAACATGTGAGGAAAAATTCATGATACTATATGTCTCACCTTCAAACATTATAAACCTTCGATAAGTATGTTTCGATAGGTCCGAGCATGAAATTTATTTTATTTAAAACTTTTATTGAAAAAATCACTTCATTATACCGTTATTTCGAAGCAAAATTTAAAATAAATGACAAGCGAACGACTTGTGTACGCGACGATAAAGTAAACATAAAATGAAAGGGGCGAGGGTCTCGAAGGACGGCGCGAGGGGCGGGGGTAGGCACCCTCCGCATCACGTGACGAGCGACCTTCAGGCGGCGCAACGACCTTGAGTGGCGCTCGCCCCGCGCGCGGGTCAGAGGTGAATGCACGCTGCGCCCGCCCCGCGCCCCCGCCCGCGCCGCCGCGGCACCAAAACCAACATAATGCCACTCACCTCGCTTCTAGCTACGACACCATGGCTTCGACGACCCGACAACCTCGGGGGCCGTTGCAGACTCCATCCCGGCCTCACGCACCCACCCGTCGCGAACAGGTACAAGCGCGACGCGGCACACCTTTCCCATAAAATACAACCGACAAGTTTATTGACATCGAGTCTCACCAACGATTGCGCAAAACTAACAATCTTTCGTAAAATATTACACAATCACAGTCTTCATTCGAATAAGAAAACATTTCTCATTTATTATCAAAAAGTCTATTCACACGAAATACTTTTAAACAAGAAAAACATTGAACACAATACACGAACGTAACGCTGTTATTGTGTCGTGTCCTCTCACCTCCGCAAAACAAAGCGGAATAAAATAAAGTCGAGCGCGCCACACGACCGAGCGAGCGATCGTGACATCTCGCGAGTAGTACAGCGTAGCGGCAAAACAAAAGGTAAGGTACGTTTTATCGACTCGACACCTGGCGGATACTAAACAAATTTTTTCATGGACACTATGAACATGGTATCTAAGTTTACTTTATGTGTTCACTAGATGGCGCATAATATTTAAGTAATGAGCAAGTAGAGATGTCATGAGCTTTAGTCGAGTCATCGACTCGTTTTCGTTTTTTTGAGTCATGTGATCGTGTTTCGAACTCAATCTTTCCAAGGAAGGCTGGAGTGTCAACTGTTTCATTCAATCACACATAAATATTAATAATAAAATATTTTACTTTAAGCAGGAATTCTAAAGCAATTTATGCGCCTCAATGTTTAACAGATTTCATTTAAACGTGTTTAAAATATAGCTTTGATTTTATAAATACTGGAACAAGTTGATGAAATTGTGGGTAAAAACTATTCAATATAATACTCCATTCCTAGGCTGAATGACTTTAAGTCATTACTGATATTTAAACCTGATATTTTCAGATTTTAGTGACTACAGGTTTTAAGGGTGACCGTAACGAACAAAATATCAATAACAGGTTTTGTATAAATTATGAAATATTGTTTAGGATTCAGTAGTTTGTGCTGCATCCACTGACTTCTAATATAATATAGATGAAGTCCGTTAAATTAGATATTGCCTCATAAAAAAGGATGATGTGAGAATCGACTAATATTTATGACACACGTGACGATTCTATTCGTTTTTTACATCCCTTTACTTGCACTTGACTGACAGACAAAGAAACTCACTCGTGACACTCGTCCGTCACTTCACTCAAATCGCTCACTCGTTTTAATTTCATTGTCGTTTTGATGTACCTACTTTGGGTTATATTATCAAATAAGAATTTGAATATCGTCATTATTACAGCAGTGTTAAAAGTTTTATTTGCAACCTTGTAACTAAACAGACTGAACTAATTGGATGAAGTGTTTCTTTTGAAGCAAATTCGTCTCAATTCCATTAGAAAATGAGTCATTTCATTAATTAAACAGGCAGCAGATTCGTGTATTCTCAAGGCTGTGGCAAATAAAGGCAGGTTTACTGTAATATGTGATTGATCATAATGGAGGATAATGAACGTGCTTACGGGAGAGCGCCCAACAAAAACACATTGTTGAAGATCGTGATTCTTGGCGATGGAGGTGTCGGGAAGTCTTGTCTGATGAGCAGGTTCATTTCTAACCATTTCGACGACCACAGCTTTCACACTATAGGCGTGGAGTTTATGAATAAAACTATAGAAGTTAATGGCAAACCATATACATTGCAAGTAAGTGTTCCAACCAACTTTTGTATAACTTTACAAAATGTATATTTAAATAAGCTTTCAATCTTATAAAGGCTTGTCAAACAATGAATCAATACTTATGTCCATAAGATGTTCTAAATAAGGATGTTTAAATTGACAATGTTATGATGAATTTTATGTGCATGTCCAGTTGATATGTGTGTGATGTCACAACAACCTTGATATGTCGGGTAATATTGGAGAATCAACAAAAAGCTATTGGCTACAAGGAAAGTGCATTATTAATATTTTATAGTGCATATGAGTGCTTAAGTGTAGTAATACTACCTACTATGAAGCATAGGATCTTGTGCTATCACAGAATGAAATTCCCCAATTGAAAGTAAACATTAAGGATTAAGGATCTTTCAAAACGCCTGGTTGACGTCTCTGGTGACCGTCGAGCTGGTTCTTACCTCGGTCAGAGGATTAGTTTAGTGATCCAGTGAGGTAACGTAGCCAGCCTACTGGGCACCATACCCGCAGACACTAATTTAAATTGTGTGTGTTTTATTTATAATTTTTATTTTTCTTTTTCTCATAGTTAATTGATAAATAAGAGTACAATAAAAGTGAACTTGAGTAAAAATTATCAACAATGTAAATTTTTAAGACACTGAGATAATGCTTTCACCATGGCTAATCTATACATCTATATCTATAGATCTATACACATTAATAAAACTTAAGTGCCTGTTTGTAATTCCAATATCAACCTTTTGGCTAAATGCATATGAAGGTATACATAGTACTGACAAAAAAAAATTTCTTTCTGTATTTCTGTCTGTCTGTTAAGGATAATCTCCAAAATGGCTGGACTGATTTTAACAGGACTTTCGCTGGCTTACAAGGAATAAGTTAGGCTAATATTAACAAAAAAATTTAATTAGGGTTCCGCGGGGTACCCATAAAATTAAGTATAGGCAGGTGAAACCATTGGACACATATTTGTATAATCTTACAATATATAAAAGTTTCCATAGATTTCATTTAAAATGTCCGTACTTAATCAAAGCCACACTTGAAACAGTAAAATATATAGTCATGAATCATCTCCTTCAATATGACATCAAAGATCATGCCAAGCACATGGATATGTTCAATTCAGTTTATGGAAAATTTTCTGTTTGCTCATTGCATTATACATTTTCATCAGGTTCTTCTATTTTAGTAAATGACCTTGGTCTTAAAGTCAAGGCTATCTTATCTAAAAGGATAACAGGCTATAAAGTTGTTTATACAATATACCTGTAATTATGATAAAAGGCTTATTCTAGTCCTTGAAGTTTGTTGTAATGTCAACATATAATAATGATCTACTACCGAATTTCGGTTACGGCGGCTAATCTCAACGAGGATCAGCCATGTGCGCAGGAGATATTATAGTGCACAAGTGTGTGCGCAAACACAGGTGCACTCTTTATACCCTCACTCTCATAGTTCCAAACGACCGGAGAGATCAGGCGTAGGAACAACGGCTTAACGTGCTTTCCGAGGCACTGGGGTGTAATCACCGCCAACTTCCAAACACCGGGCATTTAATAGTGAATTTCATGAAAGAAAACCCAATATAAATATTTGACCCGACCCGGGTATCGAACCCAGGACGTCGTGATCGGCAGGCGAACGTACTAACCACTAGACCAACGATTCAGTTAACATATATAAATGTACTTTAACTACCTTTTGATGTTCCATACATAATTTTTATGGCTATTATTTTGTAATCGTCTCAGTACCATTACTGCAGCTATTACGACCAACAGACATTGTAATGCCACATGTGTCATTACTAAATAGTGGATTATATATTATATAGAGAGCCGTGGTGGCCTTGAGGTTTGAGCAGTCGCCTGCTACGCAAGCGACGCAAGTTCAAATCCCAGCGGGGCCTATACCAATGAGTTTTTCTAAAAAACATGTACAGTGTTTTCACACCACGTGCTTTACGGTGAAGGAAAACATTGTGAGGAACCCTGCATATTTCTGAGAAGTAATACAATGACGTATGTAAAGTGTCTGAGACGGCGATGGACTCGCCATCTGTCACATTGGCACTTAATCATCTTCGGTGAAAAGTGGGTATTACAACACCTCTGCCTACCCCTTCGGGGAATACAGGCGTGAGCATACAGGCGGAATGTAATATTATGATGGAAGGTACGAAAGTAGAACAAATGGATGAAATTTGGGAAGTGTGCTTGCAAGAGATGGTAAATACGTTAGTGATATTGAAAGGAGAGTGTCTCCGGGAAACAGGGTAAATGGACTGCATGCCGTGATGAGTGGCCAAGTCAGTAACTAAACAAGGTTTTGGCAGAAGAAACATCAAAGTACAGTGAATGCAGTGGAAGTGTGTTTGTGTGTCTAACTATGTGTGGGGTCACCATTGTAGATCGTATGAAAAATTGTGTGATAAGAGGCAGTTGCAAGTTGAAGAATGATGTGGTGACCAGAATTGAAAAAAGTATATTGAGATGGCATAACGAAATAAATTAATAGAATGAATGTGAGCGGAGGTGTTGGTAGAAGGCATCGAAGGATGACCAAATTACTAGTATTTTTGAGAAAGGTCAGGTCAAATGTGGAGGAAGCGAAAGAAGTATGTAAAGATCGTAGCATGTGGCAAATGGTGCTCTGCCCTACTCCCATGTGATACAGGCGTGAGTTAGTTATAGTTTAAAAATACTTAAATAACACTTATGATAAATCTCTTCACATGATTTAAAAACTGTCATTTTCCAGGTATGGGATACAGCAGGGCAAGAGAGGTTCAAGTCCCTCCGTACTCCGTTCTACAGAGGGTCCGATATATGCATATTGGCATATGCTATAGATGACCGTAGCTCCTTTAACAACATCAAGATGTGGCTGAATGAGTTCCTGCATTACGCCGGCGTTAAAAATGGCATTGAAAAATTTCCATTCATGATTGTTGGGAACAAGGTACTGTGAAATTTATTTTATTTATTTATGGCTTACCTAATTAATTACAGCATATCTATGCTTCTATACTAATATTATAAGCAGGAAATATTTGTATGTTTGTAACAAATTGGCTGAAATACTGAATAGGTCTATTATCAGTGAGAAATATAGTATAGGTCTATTATCAGTGAGAAATATAGGCTATATTTTATTTCCGTACTTCCACGGGAACGGGAACGGGAACTTTCGTCCGCTATCTAAGGAAGTCGTGAGGAAAACTGTATATCGCACCCTCAGAACGATAGGGGCTCAACTCAAAATTTTGCAAAAACAAATTAAGATTATAGACAGACCTAAAACTTTAATTCAGCTCAAATTTTTTGAAAAAATCTGAAAAAACATATTTATCGATAAAACACAAACTAGAATTTACTATAAAAATAGTCTCACGCACTATACATAAGTCTTTGAATTACTTCTCAGACGTATGCAGGTTTCCTCACGATGTTTTCCTTCACCTTAAAGCACGTGGTGTGAAATCACTGCACATAAGGTTTTAGAAAAACTCATTGGTACAGGCCTTTAATTATGTTTTGCTTTAAGATTACATTTATTATTTTCAGTCAGATGTATCGTCCAAAGACCGTGAGGTGTCACATGATCAGCTGAAACATTGGTGTGACGAGAACAAAATTGGTACTTACATAGAAACGTCTGCTAAAAACGACAATAATGTTGTGGAAGCATTCTCAATGGCTGTGCAAAGGTATTAATCTATATCTATACAGATAAATGAAATTGAAGTGTCAGTTTTTATTTCCAAAACAACAACTTTTTAGTAAATGTATATGAAAGTATACACGGTACTGATAATGAAAAACCAATTTTTTTTTCTGTGTCTTCCTGTTTGTTTGTCACGGCTAATCTCTGAAACGGCTGAACCTATAAACGAGACTTTCATTGGCGGATAGCTGATGTTTCAAGGAGTAGCACTTGTATTTAGCAAATATATTGGTTGAGTTTGGTACGCTAACCAACAGATGGCCCAAGGGATAATTCTACGCTTGAGGTGTGATCACGAATAGCAGAGATTGCGGGGTCGAGTTTAACCTCGTCTTCGTATTTATCACTCAATTTAAACTTAGATATAATTTACTTTCCAGGTGGGTTGAGTTGGAACAAAAAGCTGAAAAGGAACTAGGTATGCTACACCACCCTGATACTGTAAAACTCCACGGTTCTGGGACAGCATCCACTATCCGTGCGACTTGCTGCTCTAGGTTCACAGACGGATGAGTCAAAATCTCTTGGCATATTATCTCGAACACGGGATAGTCCAAATTATCTGTCCTGCTCCCACATATATGTGTGAGAGTGAGATGACAACAGTAGTGTATGAACTATCTTGCCCGATATTAACTGGCAGTAGATAAGGTATGTTTTAGTGAATTATTTTCCATTAATATTTATATGGTTTATAATTAAAGCAACTCAGTTACATAGGCTCACAGCCTACCTCTTATATTTAATTAATATGGCAATGTTTTTTCCATGTTATTTATTACGTCAATGCTTGTACTTGTCGCGGTACGTAATTATTTAATCTATAATTATTTATTTCTCCTTGAATACTGTGAAACAGTAGGTAACCATTGTTACATTTAATCATTTATTTATTATAATCAGTTGCACATCTCCTAATTTCCCCAAAGTAATGTCTGATTCCATTAAAATATTAAAATTGTTTGTAAATACACATATGTTTCCAAGTGCAATAATAAATAGTAAGTACATGAAGCTTGTTGACCAAATTTCTTAAACGTCTATTTGTAAATATATTAAGTCTAGAATCTAGATACAAGATGGATTGCTGGATTGACTACTGCCGTACAGAAATTGTGCCTATTTGATTAGCGTCATTTTGGCGCTATTGTCTATAGCGAGATGTAGCGAGCGTCCACGGAACTAATGGATGTAGAAAGTACGGCAATATTTGGATGCTGATAAGCAATAATGTGTCAACCCACAAAAAGTCAAATTCAAAGGTTTTGATATATTTTGATAATGCATCACGTATTTAACATTCTAAAAAAGTGTTTCAAGTCATCTGAAACATAAAAGTACGTAAAAAATGGATTTATGTCATAAAACAAATCTTAAATCACGTATACAATCATCTTAAGACGCCATTTTCTCAAAACCAAGTTTATGCGGGTTGACACATTATTGCTTATCTGCATCCATTTAGCAACTAGCTTGTGCCACGCTGGTTCACCCTTCTTGTGTATAAATAAATTTAGCATAGGTTACTCCTTGCAACATCATCTATCTGTGAAAATCCCGCTAAAATCGGTCGAGCCATTTCGGAGATCACCCGGAACAGACAGACAATTTATCATCTTTGGCAATCGTTACAGGACTGTAAAATAGTCTGACAACTGGTTTAATCCAGATCACAGATTTTCCTCGTAAAAAGGGGTTGCGAAGGTCAGATGGCAGTCGCTTCGTATAAAAATCAGGTGATCAACTACATCGGGTTGAATCAAGTGCCGACCCCAACAATGTATGGGATAAGGCCAGGGAGATGATGACCCGGAAGAGAAAGACAGACCGACAAAAGGACGGACAGACAGAAAGACAGAGTTTAAAAAAAATGGTTATTCAATGTCAGTACCGTGTACCGTATACTTTCATATGCATTTACTGAAAAGCTGTTATTTGGGATTTACAAACAGACACTTAAATTTTATTTATCTGTATAGATGTGCTTAATAAACACATTCTGCGGCACGCAGTCTTTGGTTCAATCCCTACTGGTTTTAACCATCTGTTATATGCGTGTAGCAGCCCGGATAAATGCCCGGTTAGTGACTATAGGCTCGCCTCTTATTTCATGGGACTTTTTACATTGCTGGCGAAATATGTGTGTACTGTAAAGTACAATGAATAAATAAAATACCCAATGGATGTCTGTTCTCAATAAACGTCATATTTAGTTCCGGAGACGCTCGCTAGAGGCGCTTCTAATCGACATAAAAGTTTATTCAGGTTTTTGTACGGATTATCCAGAACAGCGTACTTATATAGAATTCAGTATGTATTGTTATTGAACTAAGAATAAAGAAAGGAGCCGTGGTGGCCTTGAGGTTCGAGCAGTCGCCTGCTACGCAAGCGACGCAAGTTCGAATCCCAGCGGGGCCTGTACCAATGAGTTTTTCTAAAAAAACTTATGTACAGTGATCTCACACCACGTGCTTTACGTTGAAGGAAAACATCGTGAGGTAACCTGCATATTTCTGAGAAGTAATTCAATGACGTATGTAAAGTGTCTGAGACGGCGATGGACTCACCATCTGTCACGTTGGCACTTAATAATCTTCGGTGAAAAGTGGGTGTTGTTATTACAACACCTCTGCCTACCCCTTCGTGAATACAGGCGTGAGCATATGTATGTATGTATGTAATATAGAATTTTAGTGGAAGCACGCTTTGAGTAGAATTTTAGATGTGTTATGATTTATGATTACTTAAAGGATGTATGTGTTGAGATGTTGATCAGTTAAAATTATATTTGTCTCTTTTACACTTTCAGTTAACATCACGCGTGAAAAAGACAAAACATTTTTCAACTGATCAATGTATGAACAATGTTTATAAGCAAGGGGTATTAGTTTTACAGGTCTTAAATACTAACCCCCTTATTGCAAAACATTGATTTAACAAAGTCTAGATGAAATGTATGTCGCTCCCTTTTTGAATGCGTATATGCGAATATAAATTCAAGTCTATCTTAGGCTATGTTTTGCAATGTTTTTTTTGTTGGTTTGAACAAATACGTGTATTGTATAAATATTTGTCCTGAATCCTGAGTATATAATTGTTTGTGATTTATATGCACTGGCTGCTTAGTAGAGAAAATTAGTTAGATAATTGGATGCTGATAAGCAATAATGTGTCAACCCACAAAAAGTCAAATTCAAAGGTTTTGATATATTTTGATAATGCATCACGTATTTAACATTCTAAAAAAGTGTTTCAAGTCATCTGAAACATAAAAGTACGTAAAAAATGGATTTATGTCATAAAACAAATCTTAAATCACGTATACAATCATCTTAAGACGCCATTTTCTCAAAACCAAGTTTATGCGGGTTGACACATTATTGCTTATCTGCATCCAATTATTCTATTAAAATGGGTACTTTAAAAAGATAGGATCTTCCAATTCTCTCTGCGATATAATGATCATAATATAATAAATATTTATACAGGATGTCGGGTAAATAGGACATCTGTTAAAATATGTGATAGGGTATAATTTTAGGAAGCAAATAAAATTATTATAACAAAAATATCTACTTCCGTTTTTGAGTAATTGACGTTCAAATTTGACCAAATCAAGACCTTATTTTCGCGGTAAATCTAACTATGTACGTTTTTATTTTTTTCTCCCACTCACAGTTCCTGATTTTCGCCTTAACTTAACAAGTTTACTTACCGCGTACGTAATGTATAATCACTTAAGGCCGCTAGCTCTTCGCCCTTAGCAACCATAGCCTATAACTACGTTATCGTTGGAACTACATATTTTGAGACTTCAACATAGTGATATATTCATAAAACCCTACAACTTCTAGAAGACAACTGTTCCTTTTTCTCTGACATCCTGTATATAGTTGTGTTTAACAGACACACTGGGCTGAATCAATTTTCGACCCCTAATTATAAGTATAAGGCCAGGGTGATGATAATGTAGTGTATTAAGGTATGAGGTATTAGAAAACGCCTGTAGAACTGAGGAAGAAATTCCTGCTCTTTGTTTCTTAGATTGTATCCAGAATTGTGTTGCAATATAAAAAAATTACGTTACCATCAAAATTATTGGTTGTGAGTACTTAAACTTGGTGGTTTACTTGAGATTTATCTTTATGTTATAAATTACTTAAATATGGTATTGTTTCGTTTTTGATATGACGATATCACGGGCTAAAAAGGCCACTTTGGGAGAATCTTAATGTAATCCGATTATGATTCATCATCGAAATGACAAAATGGCCACTTAGATGCAATTCAAATTATGATTCACGAATGATTACAATAATTGTACATGTTAGTCCCTAACCATTTTTTTATGATGCTATTTGTCACAGTCTGCATACCCCTTCGGGGAATACAGACGTGAGTATATGTATGTAAAATATACCTTGTTGTCGATGTGCAAATGTTAACTGGGCAAAGGATTATGGCAACTCTGTAAATGTAATGTTTATTAAATTTGTTACCAGTAACCAAAGAGGAGAAAAGTACCATAATTATTTGTTTGTTAATCAAATATTTCACATATTAATTGTTTAATGTTGTGATTGCGCCGATCCCAAATAACATGGGATAAGGGCAGGATGATGATGTTGAATTAAAGTTGTGAAATTCCCTGTAGGCCTAGACAATGTAACATTCTCTCGCGCTTACGCTAATAGGCACTGGTGTTAGAATTTATTTAGAAAGAGTACCGAAACTGGACGTAATGTTTTTTCCTATCACGGGTTTGCCACCGTTTTCGTAATCTATACTCGCTAACGTCTCAACCGAATATTAGTATGAGACATTGTGCAGCGTCTCCCAGCGGTGACGTGAAGAACTAAAATATCTCGTACAAATATTGCGAGTGACGCTAGCGTGTATAGATTACTAAAACGGTGGCAAACCCGTGATAGGGGTACAGATAAATAAAATTAGAGTGTCTGTTAATTACAAAATAATAAAAAAGAAAAAATTTGTTTTTTCTGTCTGCCTGTTTGTTCTGGCTAATCTCTGAATTGGCTGGACCGTTTTCAACGAGACATTTACTGGCAGATAGGTGATGTTACTTTTTTTAATGGGGTTCCGCGAAACACAGCTTGTGAACAATAACAAATAAAGAAGATAGTTAAGCCCAACAACGCCCTATTTTCGACGGTTCTCCTCCTGAACAGATCGATAATTCTATAAAATTAAGTTATAATATAATTTAGAATGCTAAACGAGAAGTATGTAAATCAATAATCTCAGCACAATATGTATCTTAATTAAACATTTATTGTCTTTGGTTTGCACATGTTACCGTAGGTTATTTATTAGTAAAATGGGCTGGGACTGAACATTTATTGCCTGTTTCACAATGTCTGAGGGCCTAGCGCGAGTTTCATTAAAATATCCGTAGCACGTCATCGCGCATAAACATAGCTTTATATGAGATCAAAATAGTGCCATCCGTAGGGCGTTAGATGGCGCTGTTTCGACCCTTGCGTTTACGTCAACGCGGTGACATATGACGGCGGCAGTGAAAAACTCGCACTTCTGGTAAAGACTGACTCACGCTGGACCGTGCCGGGCGGATTTAATGATGTGGGGTACAATAGCTTACCTTGTAGCGTGAGTGTGTCTATAACAAATATATGTTATAATAGCGGACCCGACAGACGTTATCCTGCATACTGTTTTATAAATCTCCAGGGCACCATCCAAACGCATACAAAGAAAAATCATTTGATTCAGTCCAGCCGTTAGGAGTTCAGTGGCGTTAGACATTAGAATTTATGTATAAAGATTAGTTAACCATGATACACGACATTTATTTATTTCTAAATTTTGAATGCTTTCCTACAAACAACAGGTACAAAGAGATTTTAAAATTTATAACGGAGTTTGAAAAGCCGCTTTTACCGTGAACCATTCCATATTGTGAGACGGGCCTTAAATTCCATCTCAGCCCTAATGATTGAAAGATAGGCTGGCCCTGTCTGATCTGATAGGGTGAAATGTTCGTATAATATTAGGTCCTGAGTTTGCATAAGTTGGCTTTAAGATGATGTTACAATTTTCTCGACAGTATGATTGAATTGTGTATAAGATATATTAAACTTTATCTCCAGTTGTATAAATTCAATATTTGAGTGTCATTCGCCATTGAAATTTGCAGATTTTGTATCATCTAATTACACTCAAATATCGATTTTAAAAGCTAAGATGTAGCCCATTTTAGGGTTCAGTTTCGTGTGTGCCTTTGTTTGTGACCACACCAGTTTACTGTGACCTCGCAATTGAATAGACTTTCCATTCAATTAGAGGTCGTGTATGTTGCGTTTGATAGCCTTGAGTACCATTGGGGCCATTTAAAGTACAGAGCGCCAAGTGCGAGTTTTGTCAGTAAACGATAACCGCAGAGGAATCCGCGTTTACTTGCGAGAAAAATCGTTCTTGGCACTCAGTATATTGTGCGAAATATACTTAGTATATACGCGTGTTCCATTCCAATGAAAATACAAATCGTTTCTCGTTATACCTCACTCACTTTGTTAATAGATAATTATGTATATTTTTATACTACACGGGTTGTTGTGTTTTCCATTTTTTAGAAGATGAACCCACGAAATCATGATAAATATACGGATACCTGATTCTGTACGCATTTATCAAAATGTGCACTATAAGTTTAGCATCGCCATCTTGTGAACTGAACAGAAATAATAATACAACAAATTTATTTATTTATTAATTTCTTCTTCTTTGTTTTAATTTCTGGTAATGGCTGGATACAGAATCAGGAACGTTTCTATTGTTAAGTTAAATGTCACTAAGTGCCTGGCTTGTTAGTTAGACAGAGGTAGCTATATTTCATAAGTGTTCATATTATTGTCAACTTCACCATCTGTAAAAAAAAATCACACGAATTAACTACGAAAATATGGCCGTGAAATGTAATTTCAAAACATTTAGGCACGAATTTTTAATTTTAATTCTTATCGACATGACGCTGCTGCGTTCTCTGTGAAAGAGGCACGTCCGTTCTATTACTATATGTTCATGCTTATGATTAGTCGACCAACATATCTGGCAACTGTATCAGACTGCCGATGTCTATTTGGACATGCAGATATTTTCAAAGTAATTTTCAAGCCATGTTTTCATAGTTCATAAAATTATATTGATGCGAAATTACAGTCGCGAACACTTAATTGATTTTCAAATTGGCAGTCTCAAGTTTTATTTGTTAATCATCTGATTAAATTAAAGAAATCTTAACAAAAGCATGTTTTGTTTTTTTTACAATTAAGTTTAATCGTGTTAGTTAAATAAAGTACCAGGATAGCAGAAATTTGAAGAGGTTATTTTAGTCATATTAAATACTGATTAATAGAAATACATTGAATTATATTGAAATGGGATATCCGGTCAAAAATCGATGAAATGTTAAGTTCAAGTCATGTTAAATAAATACTTTTAATGTTCGTTCGTTTAGTGCAAACGAAGATAAGTACCAGGATCGCAGAACGCTAGAGGAGGCTGTTTTAGTCATTTTAGTTAAAATACTTTAAATTTTAATTGGAAAAAGATATTATAAAGATAGAAAAAATATTTCTAATGGTTAGTTTTGGCGTATTCGTGTTGAAAAATACCAGGATTGTATAACATTTGAAGAGGTTGTTTTAGTCATATAAGATAATTTATACTTAACACTAGAAAATAAAACAAATAATAAGGGGATATCCGGTCATTAATTGAAGAAAGATGATTAAAACGAAAGTGCTACCCAATAAAGATTTAATAAATAAGTAGAAAACGTTTAACAAAATGTCTTTGGATAAAATATCTACGTAACACTCTGGGCATAGGTCTTTTGGCCCCAACACTTAGTATTGCCATTAGTTAAATTATAACAATTTACAATTTATTTCTTGAATCTAACAAAATGCTACAATCTGGATTCAAACAAAAAAATATAATATAATCATTCATCATTTTTAAACAGAAGTATTACAGTTGCCACCAAAATCATTTGGAAATTATTTTTATACCAAACAAATCTATAAGTAAAAGGCGTGGGTATACAGGATTATTTTGTGTGTTAATATTTTCGACAAGCCTACATTCAAAAATAAATGCCTCTCCTTTAGATTTTAGGGCATAGAGCTCATATTCATATTTCTTTTTTTGACTAGCAACTCAGCAATAACGTGTCAAACAAAGCTAGTTACATGACAGCTGAGTTTGACAGTGGGGCAAATAAAAATTGTAAAGGTAGATCTATTTTTTGTGACAGCCTCTGACTGCTTCCATTCCTTGGGACAATATTTTTTTTTACTCATCACTGATGATGACAGCGTAATTCGGTGCAACGCATTTCGCCGTCAACGCTAACGGTCCTTACACGAGTGTATAAGCTATAAAAATACATGAACCACGAGTATACCATGACCATTCTGAACTTGACTCAAAGGCATTTAAAAGATTCAAAGTCTTGGTTTTCGAAATGCGAAGCAGGTTTTAACTCGCTTTGTCTCTGGCTAATTCTTATAAATAAGTAATATGTTAATGTTTCTATGATATCTTTTGTATGTTTTACAAGCTGTATGTTTTCCAATTAAATACTGCTCACAGCGGTAGCTTGGAGCGAGATTTCCACGATGCTACACGCTGAGAGGTGCTTTGAGCGGCGGGAACAAAAAAATAGTGAACAGGCCGTGACGTCACGCCTTTAGCTTAAACTAGAGCAACTGTCATTGTATAAGTAGTACTGCAACCCAACCTGAGTGTACTAAGTAAGATATTTGAGACTACGCCTAGAAGTGTTGAATAAAATTCTATTCTACTCATAAATAGATTATAAAGCGTCATAACTTTTCTAGTTAGGAGTACATTATGATGCGGAAATTCTATACAATGGCACTAAAATAAGAATTAACTCAAATTAAGCAACATATGTTTGACAAATTTCGTTCAGATATTCAGGATTAATCATATAATGGCAGTCTGTAATATTGACTTGACAATGAGTGAGAAATTTTACAAACATATGCCACTATAGGAAAATGGTTGAGTACTCTAACAGATCCAGTTCACAGCGGTTTCCTGGCTTTGATCAACTCTTCGCTGACATCCCACAGTTTGGTCTCCACATCCTTATCAAAGTTATACTTGGATGTATACTCGGCACAGTCCCTGTAGAACTTGCCGGTTTTACCCTCGATGGAGTAGTCAGTCGCGCAGAACACTATAGTTTCTGAACCCTGGAATAAAGAAGAGGCTAAATAAATATATAGGGTGTCGGAGAAAAAGGAACAGTTGTCTTCAAGAAGTTACATACATACATACGCTCACGCCTGTATTCCCCGAAGGGGTAGGCAGAGGTGTTGTAATCACAACACCCACTTTTCACCGAAGATGATTAAGTGCCAACGTGACAGATGGTGAATCCATCGCTGTCGCAGATACTTTACATACTTCATTGAATTACTTCTCAGAAATATGCAGGTTTTCTCACGATGTTTTCCTTCACCGTAAAGCACGTGGTGTGAAATCACTGTACAAAAGTTTTTTAGAAATACTCATTGGTACAGGCCTCGCTGGGATTCGAACTTGCGTCGCTTGCGTAGCAGGCGACTGCTCAAACCTCAAGGCCACCACGGCTCTTCAAGAAGCTATAGGGTTTTATAAATATGTTGTAGTCGTAAAATATCTAGCTCCAACGATCGCGGCCTTAAGCGATTGAATGAACGCGCGGCCGCGTTTACTTACATTACGTACGCGGTAATTCAACTTGTTATATTAATAAGAAGGTTACTGGAAAAATGGTTTTATGGGATTATTTCAGGAACTATTAGTGGGAGAAAAAAAATAAAAACGTAGTAAGATTTCACGTGAATAACTCTACTTTTTTATGTGAAAATAAGGTCCTAATATGTCAACTTTTAACGTCAATTACGGGACACATTTTTTCCATTTATATTCTGCATATAAATTTAATTAGTCATCAAATAACTTACTTGTTTGGCTGATCTCATGAAGAGGAGCATTATTGGAGCCATAATGATGTAGTGGTACCATTTTATTGAGTATCTGAAAATACCAATTACATAATCATGTAGTTTATTACTTATATTTTTAACTCTCGACGCAAAAAGTGGGTAAAATCCTAAGATTAGATTTAGCAACCGGATTTTTTCACGTTTTAAGGTGCAACCTCATACAGCCGCCCGAAGCTCGTTTCCAGCGACAAATGTAATGTAAGTAGTCTGTTAATTGTAAAGCTATTCCATCAAGCGTTAGCTTTTCTAGATCGGGTACGCTCAGTTTTGGCCCATCTTGAATCACGAAAAATGCCACCATCGCAAAACGAGCAACGAGCGGCTGTATGACGTAGTTCCTTTCTGAGTCGTGGGAAATTTAAAATGAGGTCACGTGACCACATTTATCGCTGGAAACGAGCGTCGAGCGGCTGCATGAGGTTGCACCTTCAATGGTTGTCCATTTTTTAAATTGTGTCCCCTACCTCTCTTTCTCACTTTTATTAACACAAATGGTATATACCTGAACAGATTAGTGTAACAGAAGCCAGGACAGCAGGCGTTCACATCAATACCGGATCCTGTTAATTTATTCGCCAACGCTTTGGTGAAGTATGCATTCATCAACTTTGAATTGCAGTAGCCAGGGTTGTGCCGACCCCCTTTGCCTTTCTTCGCCGCTTCGATTTCAGCCCTTAAGTTCAGATCGACAAAGTCGATATTACCGCGCTCGTGGAGTGTTGATGACACTATTACAATTCTGTGGAATAAATGCGGTATTGAAATTGTAGTTTGTATTGCCAAATTATCATCTTTGGCAATCGTTACAGGTCATTTAGAGGCCTAAAAAAGTCTGACAGCTGGTTTAACCCAGATCACAGATTTTCCTCGTTTAAGGGGTTGCGAGGGTCTGATGGCAGACGCTTCGTATAAAAATCTAGTGATCAGCCACATCGGGTTGAGTCAAGTGCCGACCCCAACAATGTATGGTAGAAGGCCAGGGAGATGATGATTGAAATGAGTTTGTATGCGATAATGATAGGCAATGTGAACAGTCAGGCATGGAAGAGGAAAAATAAGATGAGAGACGGCGTTTCATTCAACATAAGGGACACTTGGAACACTTATTGAACTTCATTTCTCTTACGGTAACTTAGGCTTTAATATAATATATTATATAGTTCTTTAATATAATATATTATATATATTATAACTTCTTGAAGGCTAAGTACATTTGATATTGCGTAAGAAGTTATTATACAATGTATTTATTTTGGAAACATTTTTATTACTGTATGAATTGTTGTATTTACAGTAGTCTTATCAACATTTTTATCGTATTAATACTCAAAGTTGCATATTTAGAGCCACTCAAATACAGTTTGAATTGGTATATATCAAATTTTAGCTTAATGGGTGTTCCTGTGAATGGGAATAAATAATATTAGTATAGACTAACTGTGTATCTCAAAGACATATGTATAGAGTCTGAGACGGCGATAGACTTACCATCTCAATCATCTTCGGTGAAAAGTGGGTGTTGTTGTTACAACACCCCTGCATATATGTATAATATTAGTTTAATTAACTAATTGTAATTAGTTAACATTACCTGCTAGGCGTGGCTCTCTTCAACAGATCAAGTAACAAGTTAGTCAGGTAGAAATGTCCTAAATGGTTGACACCAAAATGTATTTCAAAGCCTTCTTTAGTCTTTTCGTCTTTATTCAAGGGCACCACCACACCGGCATTGTTGATCAACACATCAATCTTATGGAAGCCCGCCTTGATTACTTCCACAAAGTTTTCTATAGACTCAAATGATGCCAAATCCAGGTGCATTGGTATCTGAAATATTTTGTTACAAATTAATATGTACCAATGAAAATGAAAATGAAAATGATTTATTCAGTCTGGTAAGGCACTCGTGGAATTTACCACCGGTTCGAAAACTAGCCTTCTGAGCTTAGTTATACAGGATGTCGGTGAAAAAGGAACAGCTGTCTTCTTGAAGTTGTAAAATATCTAGCCCAAAGGATAACGTAGTTATAGGCTATGGTTGCTAAAGGCCGAAGAATGGGATTAAATTAATGCACAGCAGCTTTTATGTCCATATGCGGTCATTAAACTTGTTAAATGAAGGAGAAGGTTAATGGTTTCGAAAAATGGTTTTATAGGATTATTTCTGGAACTATTCGTGGGAGAAAAAAAATAAATACATTAGAAGGTATTTTTCTCATAATAATTTTATTTGCATCCTAAAATTATACCCTATCACATAATTTAGCAGCTGTCCTATTTTCACCAACAACCTGCATATATTTAATAGCTTAGTTGTATATATTTAATAGCATCTGCCTGTGACTTTGTCCTTGTGAAATAGTTACTTTGGGCTAGTGCTAATTTAACTTTAATTTAACTCTTGATTGATTTTAGAGTAATGATATATTGCCCATAGTCTTACTTGATAAATGGGCTATATATCAGTGAAATAATTTTTCAAATCAGACCCATAGTTCCTAAGACTAGCACTTTCAAGCAGCCAAACAAAAAACTCTTCAGCTGAGACGTTCTATCTCTTCACATTTTATATTAACGCAAGCCCAACGAGGTAATCACAAAGGTACTATAAAGAGTTCTGAGATGAAAAAACATATGTAAAAATACAATGTACAGTTGCAATGATTCCTTTTATTTGAAGTCAGTATAAAAGATACACAAATGTCAATTTCACAATCACTAACAACCTGTAGTTTCTATAATACTACTTTCCTTTACCAGATCATCAATGTTTGAAGATAACATGACATTTAACACTAACCCTACCCCCCAAACATTACGTAATATAAAGGAAAGTGATATAAATCCTAGATTATAGATTAACGTTGCGATTTACTTACCAATTCACCTCCTGTGGGCTGTTCCTCTCGGATTTCGGCGATGGCTAACTTTGCCTTCACAACGTCTCGGCAAGCGAAAATAACGCGGGCCTTTCTCCGCACCAGCGTCTTGGCCGTCTCCAGGCCGATCCCACTATTGGCTCCGGTGATCAAGAACGTCTTACCCCTCAGACAACTGTTGCTCGTGCACTTTGCCCAATTTCTTGACTTCCATTTACGCATTAAACCTAATGCGACTAATACAGAAATAGGCACTGCCGCGTAAATCATGTGCGTTTGTGATATAGACACCATTATTTATATTTTAAGCGTTTTTTCAATAGCAGGTTTCAAAATTTTATCAAATCGTACGCGTAATAAATAATAATTATCCGAATGAAACTATCTTCGTTAATGTTTCGTCACGCAGGTGTCAGTCAGGGAGTCGTCATTTCGTCAATGTCACTAGTGTCATTGGTCAAAGGTCAAAGACTTTATCGTTCAGAAAATAATATTGCTTAAGGTTAGTACCATACGAGATTTTTGTTTAAACATATTATCTTTGACTTCAATATTATATTTATATTTATGCTGTAGGTCTGTGTTTTTTCTTTCTACCCACAGACCTTCTTATTGTTTCTACCTACTATGTGACCGACACAGCAGCGATCATAATGTATTGTATAAAGTATAAAGATTAATAATGGCCCGCAATTTGCCTTATTATGAATCGACATTATCGAATAGAGCATTATTCCGATTTTACCTGTTTAGTTATATGATTTGTATTGGTAATTAGTCAGATTTGTACTTGTTTGCGTTTCAATTAGCATCAACATTTAAGTATATTCTTTGTTGAAACTCGTTACTTATTTCATAACATCCTTCTCTCGTATTTCAGTGACCGTTAAAAATTTACGATTGACCGACCGACTAGACAAGCCAATAAACTGGTTGATGAATCTAGACGATATACATATTTCATACAATTACACATGTTTTACAAGCTTTACGCTATATTAAGTCAACCACATAACACAAATTATTGTTCAATTAAAATCAATCGTTAGTTCCTCAGATCAGTTATATTTGGTGTTATGTAATACCTATTTTCTAAAAATGACTTATTGCTCAGTAAGTGCTTCGTTCTGTCTTCTTCGTAATTCAGATTTTCCAGCGACGAGGAGTCTGCCATTCTGCCGCTAATTTTCAGGGTTTGGTGCAATTTGTAAATAGCAAATCTTGCGTATCCAATTTCATCATCATTGCCATCGCTTTCTTCAACTAGAGGCAATTCAATCATTTTGTCTTGATAGCAGTGGGATCTAGTAATTAATTCTTCTGTAGGATTTAAAGATTCTTTGCTCCTGAGTAAACTATTACCCATACCGCAAACGTCGATTATATCTGACCATGAAAAAAATTCGTCTGAAGATGAAACAGAGGAATTTCTCATTTTTATATATTCTTCAGTTCTATTATTCGAGTCATTTTCCACGTCATGGTATAATTTGGAGAGACCAAAGATTGACTCACACCACGATTCTCGATGATCGAACTCGTCTGTAAATGTATCCAGGTTAAAACTGACTCTTCTTTTGGATTTCTTCAAAGTTGATGTGTTTGTCGAGTTTTGATTACCCACTGGCATTTTATTTTTCTCAAAATCGACATAATCTGGCAGATCTATTTCGTTCAGATCCTTATGTTGCTTAGGGATAGTTATCGAATTCATCAACGAACAATTACTATTGTTTGTTTCTGTTGCAGTTTTTTCAGAATTATTGTTAACAGGTTGAAAGTAATCGCTAATTTCATCATCACTGCTGTCACCTGTTAGATCTTCATTTACCTGCTGTGTTCTTGTAAGCTCGACTGAAGAAGTTAGCCATCTAGATCTATCGCTGTTTGCACTAAAGTTTACGGAACTAGCACTTCCATTAGAGTTGGTTGAGTTCCGCCTTTGTGCGTAGAATCTTTTGACATTAACTTTCGATTTCCACTCCCGGTGTTTCAATTTGAAACCATTCAATCCAATAGGATTTTCATCCTCCGATTCACTGCGAGGTATTTCTGGAAACTTTGCATAGTAGAAATCTCTCGATAGCGGTTTTGTGAACAAGTCTTGAGGTTTAATATCTTCAAAAGGTTCCATCTCTTCTGTGACCCAAATTGAGTCCAAGCAATACCAGAATCCATTTCTGTTCAACACTTCTTCTGTCGTTAGAAGCACAACGGACACCATATTTAAATTAACTGTAGGTAAGTAGTTAGCTCTTGGATGGGCCTGAATGTTGTAATGAAGAATTATCTTTTTGATCCTTGTTTATATACAAAGTGTTTTCAATTTAGTTTGTTTGTATGTAATTTAGTTGTGATGGCATTGTTTGTTTTTAACAAAGTATTTTCTCCTGTCAAATTAGGCTATCACTAGATAATGATCTAATGAATGAATGGGACTAATTGGACAAGGTATTATCTAATTGACTAGAAGTCTACCAACACTAAAACACAACTCACATCAACGTAGTTGCGATATTTAATACATCTCAATTAGACTGATGGTATTGGCTATCAAAATATTTTTAATGTCAAAACCCGGTTGGAGAGCCGTGGTGGCCTTGAGGTTTGAGCAGTCGCCTGCTACGCAAGCGGCGCAAGTTCGAATCCCAGCGGGGTCTGTACCAATGAGTTTTTCTAAAACACTTATATATAGTGATTTCACACCACGTGCTTTACGGTGAAGGAAAACATCGTGAGGAAACCTGCATATTTCTGAGAAGTAATTCAAAGACGTATGTTTAGTGTCTGAGACAGCGATGGACTCACCATCTGTCACGTTGGCACTTAATTATCTTCGGTGAAAAGTGGGTGTTGTTATTACAATACCTCTGCCTACCCCTTCGCGGAATACAGGCATGAGCATATATGCAAAACAGGTTTGCTTCACCTGAATCTGAGCCAGTAGTAGGTAGTGCTCTCGTAACCCAAGAGCTATTGATTACCTACCTACGTTCTCAAATACCTTTTCCTGAACAGACTTAATACATGAGTGCAGCATCTTATTATAAAGAAGTAGGCAAACTTAATATAATTCACAAGTGACTGACTGACTTTTTTTATACACAAACAGTGGGAGAGTTTGAGAGAACACAATAATTAGGTACTTTATATTATAATATCTGAACCATTAAATGATATTTCTGGACAGGCAATTAATAAAACACATTAATAATAGCTGGGCTGTTTATTTGAATTACATAAGGGACAACTAGAGAAATTCATATTCCAGACTATGTTAACAATCGATATGGCAACATTATGTATCATCATATAAAGGCATTTACACTTTTAATAGATTAGTTTAAAAGTCTAAATAATAATGTATTCATAAAATTTTAAGTATAGAATAGTAGAAAAATGGAAATGAGCGTAGATTAAAATTTTTCCATTTAATTTCTTTTATCATTGCAGGTTTAATTTATTTATGGTCTCTTTACATTGGATAAATTTACACAACATTAAAATAACGGATATTAAATAAGAACTTGGTTTACACATATTTCGTTCCATAAAGTATCTATTAAAACAATATAAGGTAACTTTATCGGTTAGCAAGAGGTAAAAAAGGTTTAGTAACAACAGTTCTTTGAAAATCAATCACAGAACGCATGTTGTTCATTTTCTTTGCAGTTTGTTATTACAATTAAATTTAATGGAATGATTTGTCATTTTTTTATTTAAAACATTAAGATTTTTATCTCGATAATGTAAATGAGGTTTCGTCTAGAAATCGGTTTTAAGTAGGTTGTTAAGTATATAATTTAATACAATAAAACAATTATAATAATCTATCTAAAAGACAAAAACTCTAGAAAAAGTCTTAGTTGTTCGCATGCTTGCTTAAAAGCCTTTATTTGTATAAAATTACTCCTAGTAAAGCAATCGTTCTCAACTTCTCCCTTCACAAAAAGCTTTCATGTGCCTTCGGCTTTTCGATTTAATTTATATAAATTGTACTTACATTCGAATTTAGAAATTAAACCTGGCCACAGAAATAAAACAGGAGGACTCCATTCTCTATGCTCATTCTAGCTATGAAGGATTAAATAATAATTCACCAGGCATTAAATTATTTTAGGTTATAATAATAATAAATATTATATTATCAACAAAATTCACAACATCATAATATAAGTAATTATTAATCTTATTGTATATAAAATAACGATTAGAGCACGTTATAATTTACTTTATTAAGAACGATAGGTAGGTAGGTAGATAATCGAAAAGATTGAGGTTTTATGGTCCACGCTTAATTTTTTCCACAGATGAGAAATATCCGTGGTTAAGTGAATATAGATAGCAGCAAAGACATAGACAATTATTATTATTTCATTTCGTAAGGCTGCTCTTTAAATCAAACATTTACTTAACGGGTAGGTCTTTTTAACTTTTTTGTTGTGTTAAGATGTTTAACAGAAAAAAATATTAAAGTACATTTACCACGCACAGTCTTAATACAAAAATAAAATAATTATATGAAAGGCTTATAAGGGCACATTTAACATTCATTTCAATTTCACATACGAGATTCAATCTGAGATTTAAAATTTAAATATACTGGAATATACAATGGCACAGAAATGTAGATTATTAATTTATGATGCATTCAATTACATTTCTGTTGCATCGGGCGATGTCGCGTCATTACCTAGTCTTTTGTATTCCTACCACTTTCATCGGCCAACCAGTGATGGCAGCGCTATTTAACTACGTTTTATAAATGTTCCTACATAGGAGTAGACAGTTGGTGTCGCGATCTATCTATGCCTACGTCGACTGTAGTTACTTTGCCGTCTACTGGTGTCCCACACTCCACCTCACTATCTGGCATTATTATGCACATAAAGGATTTCCCACTCGTCACGTCTTTTGGGTATATCGTCATTGGAATGAATCTGTCACTCGTTCCATCCACATACGCCCCTAGTCTTGAATAAACTTCAGGAAAGTGCTTTTTCATTAGTACTCCTCTACCTTCCAACTCGGTCATTATGTTCCTGAAACATATCTCTCTAAACTTATGCGCAGTGGCTGCGTTCTTTTCCCCCGATAAACCCATTTTGGAAGTGAGAATCAACGTTTCTCTGTCTTCAGGAGTGGATTTACTATCCTTTCTATGACGTCTCCTGTTCTGTTCCTGTATGGCAACAGTTACGGTTTTGCTGAGTCGCAATTTGGCACATCTCGACACCATCTGTCTCTCCCACTTAACGGCACCTTTCGTCGGCACTTCACTGATAACGCACACAGCCACGTACAATATCACCCTCGTTTCGGGATTATATGCTTTGCATAGTTTGACTACCTCTGTATACAACTCCACGCCCATCTCATTGGGCTGCAGAGCTGTCCATTTCACGAACTCTGGCTCGCTTAGGTACTGATAGCCATGGGTGGTGAACTTCTCAGCCGCTTCGGGACTTGTGAAGTAAACTTTGACGACGCCTCGCCCGTGAGCCAGGTATCCTTTGTGACCTATCGTGCTTATTTGATGCAAAGCATCGGCGTCTTCCTTGGCCGCTGATATGATCTGTCTGCAGAGCGCACTCGCTCGGGAGTGCAGACAGACTTTTCTGTGTTTCTCCCAGTGAGCTCGTCGGCATTCCTTGGAACAGTACATAGTAGTGCAGTTGTGGCACGTCTTGTAATGTCTTTTGGCATCGACTAGAGGGGCTCGGGAGAGGCACTTGGGATATTTGCATTTGACGAAAGCGTCATCGGTACTATTTTCTGTAAGGAGGGAAGCGAGGGAAGCCTTGGAGTCGTGGTGGGTGAGGGTGTCGTTGGGGCGGAGGGCGGCGGAGTCGAGACTGGTGCGGCGCGCTAGCGAGCCACTGGGCTGGGCGAAGGGCTCACTCCTCCGCCGGGAGTGGTCGCTGTGGGACGAGCGCGGCCGCCTCGACTCCTGCATCGCGCCAGGAGTATCAACTGTATCCTTGCCTGGAAACACCAACGAAGACGCTTATTGTAAACCTCTTTAAATTCTCACACAGTTAAAAACACAAAATCTTTTTAGATTATATTAAGATTCAGGACCATTATGACATTGTTCTGAGATATACAGAAAGCTAGCTAACACAACCATGCTACAAGGCAAGACAAGTCATGCTAAGGAGGATTGGAACAACTACCCACAGCAACTGGCGTAATCTACGTAAACATGATCGTTTATATTGTGTATTGAATATATTGTGAATGTGTTGGCTGAAAATAACCTTTAAAATAAATAGGAAGAACATACAAATAATTCAAATAAGAAGGTAGCGTTTTGATGTACCTATCTATATTTTCTAATGTTTCAGTATCTACTTAAGGTAAGGTAGGTAATAAAAAATTGGAACGGCTGGGACTTACATATCGTTCCTACCTGGTCGCTCGTGGTCGGGACTGGCAGTGAAGGAGCTTGGCCCCTCACTAGGGGTGCTGACGAACCTCGAGGCTGGGGAGACACTGCTGTGACCACTGCTCGCCAGCTGTTCGTAGCGAGGACTCTGGGAATGGAGGGCGGAACGACTTAAAACCTTTAAGGTTCTGACCAGTGTGGTCTAGTAGGTATACTTGGAAAAATAGGTGTCAACTCAATTTCAAACCCAATTCATCGAATATTTCATAACGGCTAGTGTCTTATGGGACGAGCGTTTAGAGATTTATATCAGAAAACGTAATCATTGTAAGGTCGATCTTGCGGATAGAAAGTTTCTTGTCTGCCTTTTAAGGGCTCAACCAATTTTATTGAAATTTTGAATAGTTATGGAAGACTTTAGCCCCGACGAGCTATTAAGAGTAGAAAAAAATTGGATGGACGATGTTGTGATTAATCACGCCATAAACTTTATGGTACTAAAACATCGGAAGCAAACTTTCGCAAGTCTTATGAGGGAAAATATTAACAGAACACGCGACCACTTTGCATTGGGTTCGAAGCGCTTGCGTGTTTACATTCAATTGCACTCATTGACATAACAAGGGTAGGTAGGGTAGTGTCACAACATTTGGGGTTAATTCTGTTACCTGCCCCAGTTCCGCAGGCACAATTTCTTCACATAGGTGACGTATGTAATACACTTACTCCACCAAAGTTCTGTTAAGTCTGGAAATACTTATTGGAACGGTACATACGTAGAGTTGCACAGTGCCCTCTTATAGTCTCGTATTGCTTCCACTATTTATATATCTTAAACGTTAAACTTTAGCAATTACTATGTAAGTGACTACAACCTACATATATTTTATAATTCTATGTAAGAAGAGACAACAGAGCACTACTTTTACGCCTAGGATCTTTAATTGGTTAGTATAACGTCATGTTTATTAATAAGAGGCTAGTATTTTAATTAAGAATAATATTAATGTGTACCTTGCCTCCCATATAATAATAAGGGCTTGAGGACTTCCTAGGACTTGGTTGGGGGGTGGGTATCCTCGCCGGTTGCGACGGCAGCCCCAATAATGAGTCCAGAACGTCTTCCAACGTCGTAGAGCCAGGAGATGGCCTCGAAGCTCCCAGGTTCAATGACCGTTGGGAGTCTTGCCAGTCTGCAGTGTTGCCAGGAGATAATTAGAAATAAAACATGCCGTACTTTTTCAGCTTTGATAAACATGATCTATATTTGCGTCTTGTGTTATGAGTGTAGATAAATAAAAACAAAGCTTCTGTTTTAGTTTCTAAAAGTTATTCACATTCGTAACTGTATTTATGAGGCAAAGCTTTTTTTGAAAGCTAATTGTCAGTAGTAGTTATTGACAAATTTCAATAGTAGCAAAAATGTGCAATCAAATACAGGCGTTATTGAAAGGTGTTAGAGTATAATTTGGTTCAATAGAAGATGTTATCCACTTTCCTATAATAAAACGTTTGGTTTTAAAATGTTAGGTAAGTATACGTACTTAAAAAGCGGTGATATATCAACGACACATAAATAAAAATAAAACAAAATAATATAAAATAAAAATGAATATATTCATTAATCATTATAATTAAAACGTAACTAAAAGTACAAAGATTGAAGTAAAATTGACGAAGACACACATGTTACATCCTTATATTTTTTATAGATTTAAAATAACATGAAAAGGTACCGAGATTCTATAAAAATACATCTATATTGTTATATACCTATATATTCCATAAAATTACATTTTTCTTTAGGTACTATATTGATTTTGGTTGGTATATAGAGAGCTATCTGAATTTATTTATTTCCCTTTACATAAACAACTTTCTTCTTAATTTCGAAGTGTTTAGTCGTCGACTAAAAACTAAATTCGTGACGGGTACTTCGGAATTTTCGGCAGTGCGAATTTGGAACGCATTTTTTAAATGTTTTTTTTTTCTAACCTAATCAGAACCTGTATAATTTACTTAGGGTCAAATCACTGTCCCAACATAAATTACGAGGTGATTAAAGTAGAAGGATCTTGAAATTCCATAGATTTCAGTCTCTGATGTCACTTTTCACCACCATTTAAATGGTTCTGATAACTGTTGCCATATGAAATATAAATATGATTATTGGTTCTGTTTGTGACTATTTAAAGCTTTGGACAATTACATCTGGTCAAATTATAAGAGATAAAATAATTAGCACCTCTTCTAAAATATAGCAACATAATATTTTATTTACAAAACTATATAATTACTTGCTAGCAATTAATCTAATTATACCTCTATAGGTTTGTGTGAAAATCAAACACAAAAACGATAATAATTTAGTCTGTACATTGATTGAAAATAATTAATAGAAAAATAACTGGAGTTCATTTCATGTGAGTTTGATTGATATTTGAATTTAAAATTATGGCAATGTTATTAAAACAAAAATATATTTACGTATGAAGCTTAACTATTATTGACTTCTTCACTGACGAATGTCAATGAAATTGTTGAAGGTTCCAAAATGGAAAATGAAAATAAACGTAGAAGATTTTGAAAGTAATATATTAATTACACAGCAGTGTTATTCCTTACTTAAGATCATTAATATATGCACAATTCATAATATTGCATTAATTATAATGTACCTTCTTTTTCTTATTGTATCTTGGCGTGATTTTGACCGGTGCTATTATTTGTCAGAAAATGTAACTTTTAATTTGTATTGGCAACACTTGGTAAAGTTTGTTTTTAAACAAATCAAAATGGCCGCCAAGTAAGACAAAAAGTAGCTGTGCTTTGTGTGACATACACGTAATTAAAAAGTATAAGCATACTAAAAGCAAGTGCTTTATGGTCACAATGCAAAATAATACACTTTTACAAAAATAATTGAAGTTGGGAGTCCAAAAATGGTGCATAAATGTCACAAAAATAAAAACATACATAATAATATTATTGTACAATAACATGGTCCTGAATCTTACACAGTCTATAAAGCTCTATTACACATGTTTCACAAAATGAATTAATTCAGTTTGTGAAACCGAACCAATTCATTTCACAAATTACTACGTACCTACATACATAGAACAGCACAAAAAATAACGCACAGAGTATTAAAACGTAACATTAAAATAACAAAGTGCCACTGCAGGTTTGGACTTGGAACAAGTTTAAATGCAATACTGCCTTTAGGGCTTGCTAGCCTCAATTTGAAAAATCAGTCTAAAAGCAGGCGTAATATTAGTGAGCGCTGCCTTACGACTATTTATTCTCATTATTGTTTGGCCGAGTGACAGTAAACGTCGTCTGTCAATGTCAGTAAATATTATGGCAATAACAGCTCATATATAGGGTATACACTGGTGGGTTTGCACGGGAATGTGTAGTGTTGCCATAGTCTAAGCCTGCAGTGTACACGGCTGTGGTCACGCTCGCTCACCGGGCGCCGCGCGGTGGTCCAGCCTCAAGGAAGATGGCGGCCGCGGGTGCGGGGGAGGCAGCGCTTCTGATACCACCAGAGGCGTCTGTGGGGATTCTACCGGCTTTGTACCTGACGATTAAAACGACAAAATTTTACAACAGTAAGGATTTTTTGCTTAGTAATAGAGCTGTTTCTAGTTGTACCTACACATTTCCCATACCATAAATATAGTAACTGCCTCGTTGGTCTAATGGTTAGTACGTTCGCCTGCCGATCACGTGATCCCGGGTTCGATTCCCGGGTCGGGTCAAAAATTTATATTGGGTTTTTCTGTCAAGAAATGCACAATAAAAATGCCCGGAGTTTGGAAGTTGGCGGTGTTTCCACCCCCGTGCCTCGGAAAGCACGTTAAGCCGTTGGTCCTACGCCTGATCTCTCACCGGTGGTGTCGGATTACCGTCCCATCGGACTTTGAGAGTGAGGTATAAAGAGTGCATCTGTGTTTGCGCACACACTTGTGCACTATAACATCTCCTGCGTACATGGCTGATCCTCGTTGAGATTAGCCGCCGTAGCCGAAATTCGGTAGGAGATCATTATTATATTATTATCATAAATATATTTTTTACGCGGTGAAGACGTCCCAGACATCCCACCTTGTTCATAGAATAGGAACTAATTGTCAAAAGGATTTCCTGTTTTTATCGAAGGTACCTTGCCATACCCACATAATTCCACAAACGGTACAAATTACGGGTAAAACCCTCTTTTTACCGGTAGGTTGTAGATCTGGTAGGCTACGATCCTTATCACAGTATGAGTTTTTCTGTAGGTACTGTTTGAGCATAGACAATGTATATTTATTTTCCTAAGTAAGCCCTGCATAATACAGTAACGGGGACTAGAAGCCGATTATTTGTCGACTTCTGCAAACTAAGTTAAAAAGATCTAACTTGGATTTTGTCCTTTTATTTTTTTAAGAATCAATTCAATAAGTATATAGAGTAGTTATTGTAACTCACCAACAAAAGAGCTCTCAAGCCAGTACAGCTTTTGACTCGAGCGCGGAGACGGCTGCCGGTCTATGTCACCGTTCGCCGGCTCCAAACCTGACACGTAATGGACGATCGCTGACGTCACTTCCTTTATCGATGTCTGGATCTCTTCCGAAGCCTTCGCTGACGCTGATTGCTGGAGGAGAGACGACGCTAGCCTGGATAGAGAAATATATTTAGGTAAATTAGTGGAATATAATGACGTCATAAATTCCGGTACTGAACTGCTAAAGGTTGATGGCAATGAAACGATTACATACGCCCTTCACTATAGAATATGCGCAGGCCCGGATTTAGGCTAGGGCAACCGGGGTTACAGCCCCGGAGCCTCCACAATTAATACTTAGGCAAAAAATCCTTTTAAATAACATAACATATTGAAAAAAAAATCCGGCACTGGATTTGAGTTGATAGATACAACTGCCACGTACTGAGATCCTTACTCAAATCCTTTCTTCCCTTCGTCTATAATGTTCTTCATATACTTCTGTCAGTTACTAGCGCTTACGAAATTCAAAGTAACTTGCGGCTAATCTCAATCTAACTTCACCTCGAACAAAAGCGTCGAAGTTAAACAAGGTTTTTTTTATTTGTGACGAAGGGGAAGTACGGGTCAATTAGAAAACCTCCTTTGTTTACGACGGTTAATACATTGAGAATTTGTCGATGATTCCAATTCGACCTTTGAAAATTTTGTTTTTCTTATTACCATATGAAGATTTATAAAATAAAAAAATATATATTCGCCATCTCAGAAGGGGTAAACAGAGGTCCACAACAACATCCACATTTCAGCGAATATGATTAAGTGCCAACGTGACCGAGAGTGAGTCCATCGCCGTCTCAGGCACTACACATAGGTACGTCTTTGAATTACTTCTCAGACATAGGTAGGTTCCTGACGATGTTTTCTTTCACTTTAAAGCACGTGGTGTGAAATCCCCGAACATAAGTTTTTAGAAAAAAACACATTGGTACAGGCCCCGCTGGGATTCGATCTTGAAAATGTTTATCTATGCGAAACACAAAATGTGCTGAAACATATTAAAATAAATATGTGTATACAAACAAATAAACGGACATGTTGTCTAGTCACATGATACGCTGATGCTTGCTTAACGACTTGGGGTATCGTATCCTCGTAAATTTCCGTCGAATCATCGCCCATTCATTCCATTTGGTAAGTGAGTATATGACTAGTCATACAGGTGAGTCAATAAATAATGGATATAAACTACTACGTAATAATATAATTTTATGATACGATGTTTTCATAATCATTCAGAGTGCAATAACCTGTGGAAATAAATGTCGTTATATCGTAGACTGAATAGAGTTTCCACTTTAGTTCCACTAGAGTTATTTAATGAGTTTTAAACCAATCGTATCCTGGGATCCACTTCTCTGGGATCTACGGGGTTAAGCTAATATCTTCTCCAAATTTCAGGTAAATCGATTCAAAAGAAAAGCTGCCAGAGAACAGACAGAAACTTATTATATACTAGCAGATGTCATGCGGGTTCACCCGCATAGTTCCCGTTCCGTGGGAATACGGGGATAAAATAAAGCCTGTGATGCTTGTTGATGATGTAGCTTTCCAAACACATGAAAATACAAATATTTCGCCTTTATAATATAGTGTAGATAGTGTATATATATATATACCCACAAAATGGCGCCTCACATCAGTGAGATATAAGAATAATATTTTTTTTTAATTCTATGACTTCGCTTCTCATCTGACATAGCATTAAAATGGATGAACAAGACGATGGAGGTCATACCAAGGACGTAGATATTTTGAATAAAACAATAAAAATAAATACTATATGTATTACATAATTATATAATCTCGGTGTTCAAATATATATTCTAGTAGTATATTAGTATTATATAGCAGTATATTACTCATATCGGTTCCTATGCTTACATAATATTCCTTTTTTCCAATTCTCAATACTGTCTGAACGACAGCTTATTTAGAGTTTTGTATTTCAGTTAAGTACTTATAATTCTTCTGTCATTGTTCGTAGTTAGAAATAAGTACTTATTACATTACACAGATTCTTCTTGAGCTGTTTTTAATTTGGAATAAGAAATATAATAGGTACCTTTCATGAGGTGTCCTCGGGGTGGTGTTCAGTCGCTCCTGACTCCTCCAGCCGAGGTAGGGCTGTCGCGCGCTGAACGACGACCTGGTGGATGGGGAGCAGAGAGGACTGGTGCCCCTGATACTGCTGCGCGTTGAGGAACACGGCGATGTCTGGGTGGAGACAAATTAATGGTTACTCCTTGACATATAAGCTATCTGCCAGTGAAATATTCATGAGATATAAATACTGTAACCCATAACATTGCATTTTTTTTTTAAAAGAGTAATTTTTGATTTTTTTGCCGGGTTCTTCTCAACAAAAGCAACCTTCCGAACCCGGTGGTAACATTTATAATCATGTATAATGTATTTTGTGTCCTTCTGACGATTTGAAAGTAAAGTACTTTGTAAGAAGTCTAATCAAATAAAGATATTTTGATTTTAGATTTTTTTAATTTTGAATGTCCCGTCAAAATCGGAGCCGGTTCGGGGATTAGTCGGAACAAACAGACAGATAGACTGAGATTTATTTTTCCAAGTTGTTTTTTTATGTGAGTACCGTATATACTTTCATGTGCATTAAGTGAAAAGATGTTAATGTTAAAATTACAAACAGATACTTCAATTTAATTTATCGCTATTGATTTTACATTATTACTAGCTGTGCCCGGTAAAACGTTGTATTGCCATATATTTTTTTGGGTGGTCACCCTTATCATTTAGCGGTATGAAAAATAGATGTTGGCCGATTCTCAGACCTACCCGATCTGCACACAAAATTTCATACGAATCGGTCCAGCCGTTTCGGAGGAGTATGGTAACTAACATCGTGACATGGAAATTGTATATATTAGATAATATGTATAGTAAACAACCAAGATGTAATCAGTGTAGATAGGTAAGACCGATACGTAGATACCTTATAGTTTAGTATATCTATAACTGCAGGCTCCGAGGTTTAATTTCATATGTCGGATACCTCATTGCGGATTCCGCTTCAGAGATATTATTACAGAATATGTAACCACCTCTACCCTTGATATCCTTGCACCCAAAGTATAAGGAGCTATGGTATATATTTTTCTTCTATTCTATTAAATAATTCAGGATGTTTTATAACTGTATACTTTTCTATAATATGTACCTGCGAGGATTGATAGCGACTTTATGAGCGCTCATTAGAAACAGTTACCTTCTATCCATTCTAATACTTAAATGCAAGAACCTATTATTGGCTTAATATAACGTACATGGGGCCTACCATCATCAGTTCAGACAAACTGAACATCATATGCCTAAGCTTTAAGAATGAGGTGTACTTACTTAAAGAGATACATACATATATGCTCACGCCTGTATTCCCCGAAGGGGTAGGCAGAGGTGTTGTAATCACAACACCCACTTTTCACCGCAAGATGATTAAGTGCCAACGTGACAGATGGTGAGTCCATCGCCGTCTCAGACACTTTACATACGTCATTGAATTACTTCTCAGAAATATGCAGGTTTCCTCACGATGTTTTCCTTCACCGTAAAGCACGTGGTGTGAAATCACTGTACATAAGTTTTTTAGAAAAACTCATTGGTACAGGCTCCGCTGGGATTCCAACTTGCGTCGCTTGCGTAGCAGGCGACTGCTCAAACCTCAAGGCCAACACGGTTTTTTTTTTAAAGAGAAGATAGAAATATAAACTCTAACAAGTAAGTAAACCCCTGGGCCTACCACCATGCGTTAAGCAAAGCGTTTTAAGAACTTCTGATCTTTGACGTTCCATTTTTGTACCGTAAATTCAAACTTCGAAGCTGAGAAGTTCTTAATACGTGCTGCTTAAACGATTATGGATGGCCCCAAGCTCTCGTTAATGCCAGATTATATCCTGAGATACAGGTCCCGGCACGAGGTAATGTTTATTCATTCGGTCATTCTATGAGTTTGTCTGTCTGTATCTAGCATTAATCAGCTCAAATTCAATCATAAAACAAACTGGGATCGAAATATATTAGTCTAGGATTACTGAATTTACAATCACTTTACGCAATCGTTCGAAAATAAACTTTGTCTAATCACGATAGAGCTGAAGGTTCAGTAAACATTAAAACTGAATAACACAAAGAAGTTGGTTTATATGAAGGCCGTGACTGTATTAAATCGGTGAATGAACCAATAAGCAGGGAAATTACATTGCTAAGAAGCCTGACAACTTGAAAGAACATCGGATAAAGCTTTTCAGAGCTTAACATAAGTACCATTATGACTGGTGCGGAATACGAGTGGTAAATTTTGAAGATAAAAATTTTACAGCTTCGTTCGACAATATATCGATTAGGGTTATTTTATTACAGACATTATGTATGAAATACAGGAGAAAGAGAGGACCGAAAATAGGGATTTATGGTTCTGAAATAGCTTGGATAAAATGAGTTGCTCAAAAAGCTAGAAAAAATCCTTCAAGGTCAAGTTATCTAAATATATATAACTCAAAGGTGACTAACTGACTGACATAGTGATCTATCAACGCATAGCCCAAACCACTGGACGGGTCGGGCTAAAATTTGACATGCAGGTAGATGATTTTGATTAATTCTACTACCCAATATAATACAATTAACTTCCGTAAGTGAGTTTACCGACGAGTACCGAGACCTACAGCATTTGTTTTTGCTAGAAGGATGTGTGATGTTAGTGAAGTTCACTAACACCTAGAAAAAAAGCAATGCACGAGTGATAGTGTTTCAAAGGGCTTTACACCGTGGTACTTTTAGATCCCCCTCCCATGGACTCGCCAGGAGGAACACCTTGGAGATTAATCTGTGCGAGTCAGCTATCCGACATAACGCTATAATGCTAGTGGCTGGCCATCTCAAGCTACGCAATTATTCGTAGTACTTATTTTTAGTTTTTAATTTTTTTTATATCGACTTTTGTGCACTGGAACTGTGTCTATGGGCTTATATATATTTTTTATGATTTATTATTTATTATATTAATAATAAATAGGTAACTAAAAACTAATTACAAGTAGAAAACTTGGCCCAAATCGGTGTCTCTCGGGATCGTGCCAAGAAGGCTGGCAGCATTGCCACGTTGAATAGCAATGCTGATTCTCTGAGCGAGAAAAGCCCCAGCCCGCTTGTCACGAGAAGCTTCTACCAGACGACGTGCAACCTCTTTGAAAAGTTGATGAGCATCTGGACCCCAAGGTCCCAGAGTTTCAACCGCAAACGCATTTATGATTTATATTGTATTACTCAAAGCTGTAAAATATTTTTTTAAAAGAGTAATGACTGAGTTTCTTGCCAGGTTCTTCTCAGTAAAAGCAACCTTCCGAACCTGGCGGTAGCATGTATAATCCTATGTAATCGTGTCTTTCTGACGATTTGAAAGTACTTTATAAAAAGTCTAATCGAATAAAGTTATTCTGAATTTTGAATTTAACTCTTACACTGCCCCCGCAGCGGTTGGTGTATCTAAAATTCTCCACGTTAAGCAAAATTCGTCTCCATACTATGCTCGACGACCGTGTACGTAGGTACGTAGGAAACTAGCTTAATACGCTTCAAGCAAACGTATATAAGGCCATTAAGCTGCGTTTCCACCAGAAATATGCGTCTTCAATATTTATTTTACATCTGTGCATTGTTTAGCTCACTAGAATATAATCGCCTGACTGTTTCCTTGTCTTGTCTATGAGCACGCTCTCTCTTCTCTTCTTGCCGCCATTACACGTACAACACAATTTTACTGACTTTATTTTGTGTCTTTTTTAATATAAAACGTTACTAGAAAACTGCATTTCAATTATATATCGCCCAATGCGAAAGACATATTTGTTTAAAGCCTTTGATAGTTTTTATGATACTCACTTGGTTGGAATTAAGCCGGCTGGTAGACCACCGTCCGAAGCTTGTGGTGTGGGGAGACAGTTGGGGCGGTGGGGGTTGGTTGGCTCCAAGGCTACCCAGCGAAGTGGTCTTCGAGTTGAGCCCGCCCCACCGCGCCGCTGACGAAGATGCGTCAGACAGACGCTTGCGCAGCAAGAACCCCTCCCGAGGTGTTGGGGCGTTTTTGTACCTGTGGGTAAGATAAAAAATAATATGAAATTTGTGGAAACTTATAATGAAAATTATTTATTTTTGGCAGAGGGTCCTGGTAAAGGAATTATGAACGTCGTTAACATTTATCAACGGCTTGGAAATAAGCATGTGTTGACTATTAAGTATGTACGCAATTTTTCAGTGCCAAATTCAATGTCCAACCAGATGGGTCATACGAACAACGCGGTTAAAAGTAACTGATAGGTAGATACAGAAATATTGTTAGTGAAATTGATCCTATTGAATCATTAATTTCGATTCAATTTAATTAAAGAAACCATTTTATTTAAATACAAAAGAACTCATTGAGGTCGACAGGAAAACATTTTACAATAAGTATGTTAGTACTACTGTAAAATCTATAAGTATATTATAAAGAGGAAAGATTTGCATGTAAGTATATGTGTAACTCAAAAAGTACTGGACCACTCTTGAAAATTCTTTGAGCAATGGCTAGCTACATCATTAGTTACTAACCTAGCCTAAATTTTATCTCCGTAATCCAACGTGAACGGGTACTACGCGGGTGAAACCGCTAGTATAATATAAAATGCATATATCGTTGATGGTGAAGCAAATTGACTTAATTTGGTAATCAACCAAATACTGTTGAAAAGTCTACATCAAAAATTTTGTAATAAACATTCATTTTCAACTTAAACTTCGGCTTGCGTGCAAGCCAGTCCCAATTTCGCCGTCACTCTAATTCATAAAGCAGCTACCTAAATGTTATTTTAACGTCACTAAGTTTTATTATAACTTTTCTGTTCCTCAATGTGAAATGAGGAGACTGGTGTCAACTTGTAGAACTATTATAGTATACAAGTAAACACGTAAGTTGGAGCTGCGGAAAGGTATTTGCACGCACCGTCTTGACGGCCCTTGAGACGTTCGAAAATCCCTCGTAATGATTCAATTATCTAACTTTAGAATCTAAAGAATGACATAGACAATATTTATTAAAATGTAGACTGTTGAAACGGATCCAGCTGTTTCAGAGATTAGCTGGAATAGACAGACCGAAAAAAAATTAACATTTTTTTTTTAGTTCAGTAACCCTATATATTTTTTAATGAAAAACGGTTAATTTGGAATTACAAACAGACATTTTAATTTTACTTATGGGTATAGAACATATATACACCTGCCTATCTATCTTTTCTCTACTTTTATATCTATAATGTTATATGTTGTTTGGAAAAAATCGCTCTAGCGATAAGTTCCTCTTGTTGTGTTGAACTTTTTGTTCGTATTTTTCTCTTTACTTATGGTGTTTGCAACAAAGAGTATTTGTATTGTATTATTTAACAAGGCTATTAGGTAATTCGTGACCGTTGATGCATAACGAGAGTATTTACTGTAATCCTATCAAGTCACGCTGGCCGCATGAGGTGCAATTAGGACATCGTTAATTGTAATCAAGTCTAGTCAACCGTTCATTAACGTGGGAGACTGGTGATCACTTCCTAGCTAAGCTTAATTAGCTCTGGAACAAGCATATTATGTTTATTCGGAGTATTAAACTACATACTATTGAAAGTTTTAAGCGTCCCGACGAAATTATCAAAAATAAAGCCGACTCCAGTCACCATTACCTAAGAAATTGCAAATCTATTCTTCTATACATCCAAACCTATACAGATAAATAAAAGTGTTTATCCCAAATAAATAGCTTTTCACTAAATGCATACGAAAGAATATAGAATACTGACATAAAAAACACCAAGCTGTAATTTTTTTCGCTGTCTGTCTGTCAGTATGTTCCGGCTAATCTCTAAAACGGGTGAACCGATTTTAGCGGGACTTCACTGGCAGATAGGTTAAGATTTAATGAGTAACTTAGGCTTACTTTTATTTAGAAAACATATGAGAGTTCCGCAAAACAAAGCATGAAATTAAAAATACGCGTTTGCATATTTACATATTTTATAAACATATTTTGCAAATCGGTTTATATGTAATAGCATTCTGGATCATAATTATGCCTAACAGTAAAAAAGACCGAATTGAGAACATTCTCATATTTTTGAAATCTGAAAACACGCGTAATCTGTCGCATGAAGTTAAAATTGCTGGTATTATGTTGAAAATCCAACCATGACAGGTAGAACGTGTATCTATGAATCTACGAAATAAAGTCGCGATTCATCACGATTTTAAAGACTAGATCAGATAAAAAATTACAGAAAGATTAAATGCTAAAATGGCAAGTCATTAGACTAAATCCAGTCTTAAAATAGAGCCTAGTCTAGAGAATGTCACTCGTGCTCGTGATTTATCGCACAGCTTTCCCGTTAGCCTTGACACGATTGGTCACAGAGCAGAAATGAGATTTGATCGACTCAAATTTTGACATGTTCGCAACAAAAAACAATTTTGAAGTTTGGACACTGTTCTCAACTCACTGTTCCGTGCTACTGTTTCATTAGATATCTACTAAGTTATATAAAATTCAGTATTTAACGTCGATACAAAATTAGGACGGTTTATTTGTCGGTCAACCTTCTCAGTAAGGATTATTTTCCAAATACAATACCAAAAGGTTAAATCTAACTGCGTGTTAATATTAAATCCCGGTCAAAAGTTATTCAAAAACCAACCCAAAGCGGATTGAATAGATAGACTATATCACGCAGACGAAGTTGCTAGCGATCATAATTAACTAGAGATGCAATGCAAAAAAACTATAAGTATAAAGTCTATGGATTAGAAACTAAATAAATATTACTAATTAGATAATAAAGGCTACGATAAGCTTTGATTGAACAATTCCCTGGTTTGTGAGTCAGATCGATCGATCAATTAGGAATAAGAAAGTTAAGAGTAAACAAAACAGGCATCCAAAAGATTGATTTATGAATATACTTATAAATCAACGAGGTAATTTTAGAATGGAATATCAGAATAAGGAAAGCACAATATCGGATACTTTACACCTACAGTGAAAATCGTGACTGATTGACATATAATTATCAACGCATAGTCTAAAGCGGTGCACCTAAAGACATACATTTGGATTGAATATTTGAATACAAGTGAATTGTACTAGGATACTATTCCCGTTTCACTGGGCTCAGAAGGGCAAGACGAGTATGAGCACCTATGTTTTGCGCGTACATCTGTGCACCTTAATATATCCAGGGTAGTTGACCGCTTCATCATCATCATCATCCACCGATAAATTGTTTTCCAAATTTCCACCCCTAAGAGGTTAGATATGGGGGTTGAAACTTTATATACGAAGACTGTTAAAGATATGAGGTATAATAAAAGTTGAAGATATTATGGAATAATTGCTCACCATTCGGGCACATTGAGTTTCTGCAACGACCTCTGCACCCTTAGCTCGTGCTCTGATAGCACACGATCTGAATTCTTTTGCAACTCGTTTTCAGGAGGCTGAAACAATGAACAACAAAAATTAAACATCGTATTCAACGATTGGTAAATTACAAACTTAAAAGTAATGATTGAAATGATTGAATGCATAACAGCTACGGAAATTGCTCCAAATTAGGTTCTGCAACCGATACCTTATAATTTTCAAAGTAAATATTTATCATTGACGACGAATCACTCATACAGTCAAACATTTTCAGTGTTTCGTGTGCTTTGTAAGTGACGAATGTAGTATATCTAATTTCGTCATTTTTCAGTTCCATGAGAGAAAAGTCAATATCTTTTTCATATTCACGTTTTGATTGGCTAACTATTACTTCTTTAGTTTCCTCCAAGTTGATTTCCTCTTTCTTGGGTACAGGATCGTCCTCTTTTCCAATTAAACCCAATTCCATAAGATCTTCAATGGGTGGAGGCGGAATGCTTTCTATAATTCGGTTAATAAAATCGCGAATTTTTCTATCATTGTCAGTTTTTTCTTCAATTATTTTTGATGGTTCTATGAAAGTAACCCTTTTCGGCTTCGAAGAATTACAGGAAAGAGTATTTTTCACGTTTCGTAAGCACGATCTCAGCTTTCCGGCGAGGAATCTTTTCATGTTAACTTTCGTTTGCCACTCATTGTGTTTCACTTGGAATCCTTTGAGGGTCAAACAGTTTTCTTCATCCGAATCGCTTCTCGGTATATTGGGATACATCCAGTAATATAAGTCCCTTGATGCGGGCTTTACGAATACATCTTCAGCCTGTACATCGTCAAAAGGTTCTAGATCCTCCGTGATCCAAATATTATCCAAACATTGCCAGAATGCATTTCTTTGTAGGATCTCTTCAGTTGTAGGAAAATATGGCAACATTATAAATGGGCACCTCCTAACTCAACTATTTCAGACAAACTACACTTTTCATAAAATTACTGGTTTTTAAACTAAAATCATAATTAGTTAATTATCAATCTCTTAATTAATGTTTACAAATCTCAGACAACAACACAATTCACTAATTAGAGCGAAATGACCTGCACTTTTAGTTTTATAAAACAGCGGAGATTGTGCCATTGTTTCTCATTTTTTTGTCTAATATCAGTTCTAGTTCTCAATCTCTAATCAGTGTGATAACATTTGAAACTGCTCAGTCTACCGTGACGAAATCCCTGCCTGAACAAATTAAATAACATCCAGTATTTGGGCTAATATTTTCATTACACATAACAATCAGCTAACGACCTGTTTGCGTTCGGTCATCATAACACAACTATTAACTAATCTCTGCACTTCCTAAAATAACTCATTTCTTCATTACATTTTCTACCGCTTAAACATCACATACTTACATATCGGAAAAATACGCAAGACGGTTCGTCGATTCGGAAAATTAGGGATAATTTCAAAGGTGGATTGAGTTTTTGATCCGTAAGTTTTATGAAAGGCTTTCGGGGTTTTGTGAGGGTTTAGTGGCTGGTATCAAGCATGTATTACACGTGGGAGTTATCTTTGGGGGCTAAACTCACCCTTACGTCAGACGAAGAGAGCAGCGCGCACGGTCCCAGGAGCCCTACGCTCTCCCAGCAAGTCATCTCCGCTAAGTACCGTTAGAACACACACGTCAACTATCTGCTGAGCTCGACACTCCAATACTGATTATACTATCGCATCGTAATGCACCAGTGACTTTGCAACACCGCGTTACGTAAGTTCCAGTATCGCACTCGATAACAAACTAAATTTTCCTCCTTAAAACAAATAAAGCGACTACACACAAAGCTACGAGAGCTCACGAGAGGAAGTGAAGGAAGCAAGCTAGAAATATCGAAGCGGAAAGCATTCGCCAATCAAATCAGAACAACGTTGCTTATTGAACGACAAAATCCAATTACGAGACTGAACCGGAGCGACCGCGGGGCTTCGGAGCTAAGGGTCGCTCTGCGGGCTGAGGCCGTGGGTCGAGGTGGGTCTGGCATGCGGGTTCCGTAGGACTGCAGGTACTGGGGCGCTCCGAGCGCTTTCGGACAGCCGACCGCGGCGCTGCCTCCCGCCACACTGAGGCGCGGCGCGTGTCCTTGGCCACCGCGCATGCTCACAACACACACCCTTACTATCAGCTTCTAAGGCTTTCACCATCTCAAGCATTCGTACCTTCTTCTGCGCTTTGTTTATTTCGGTGATTTAACAGGCGTCACTGAAACTCGTAGGTATGTAAGATATCGCGCCCATAAAGCTTATATGTAGCTTGTGAAGATTTTGAGTTTTAAGCTAGAAAGGCAAGCGGTGAAGCATCTTATCGGCGTCAAAGGCCAGCTGGAGTAAATTTCTTGAGAAGCAGTTCGAGTCGAGCATTGTTGTGTTAGGGTGTGGCATCGCGTGACATGTCGCCCCAAGCTCGGGCATCCGGCGATGTAATTTTACCTAATTAGGTTTATAGTAATGTCAAATTTATATCACATTGTCCACGATATCGAACGCTGTGGCGTGGGAAAAATCCATTTGGGAATACATGCCGTATTTGTACCAACGTTGTTTGGGGAAAATGGTCATTGACATCGCTACACATCAGACATTTATTGCTTTAGTATAAAACAAGCCCGATAAAATTGCTATCAGAGAAGATGAGGGTGCAATAACGTGACCTATAAAAGGGACAAAGCACGTTCCTGCTGTCAAAGGCAGCCGAGGGAATGTCGACGGACACGTGATAGGAGGCTTTGACGTCATAGCACAAACGGGAGCGTAATATTCAACAATATTATCATGAGATAAAAGGGAAAATATATTATTTATGTAGTCTTGGCGGTTTCTCTAAGGAATAGGGATACAACCCAAACCCGACTTATAGTATGTGACCGCCTTCTTGATCAAGTTGCAAAAGTTCAAATGGAACACGAGGTCCTGTTAACCCTACTATTTTCGCTGAGCGTTCAAAACTCGTGTCGGCATTCGATTCGGCATTCGTGCGAACCTATTTGTGTGGCTCGAACTGCGGTTACATGCCACGAAATTCAAACACAACTCCCTTCCAAACACGTATTAACACATTTTGAGGCACAATAATGTATGGTAGGTAATTCTTCTAAAGGTGCAACCTGATGTAAGCCGCTCGACGCTCGTTTCCAGCGACAAATGTAGTCACGTGATATGTAACGATACGTGATAGGAGCGGCTGTATGACGTAGTTCATTTTTGAATCGCGGGAAATTTATAATGGACTCAAAAAGGAACTACGACACGCAGCCGCTCCTATCCGTGACCACATTTGTCGCTGGAAACGAGCGTCGAGCGACTTACATCAGGTTGCACCTTAACTGTGCGCTTTCCTACTTACGCTTCAAGTTTGGGTCTACAGTAGGCCTAGACACAGTCCACCCAATAGCCAGGGTCTAAGAATATGGCTATGGTATCCCCCTGTCGTAAGAGGCGACTAAAAGGGGGCCGGAGGGCCTGCTGGCGGTGGTCGCGGTGGGAGCTTTGACCACCGAGCCGTGGGCGGGAGGGTGGCAGCGCGATGTGGCTCGCGCTGCCTACACAGCGAGGTCTCCAGCGGCAGCCATACAGCTGCTCCGGGGATGTGGCCCGGCAAAGTGTGGGGGGACACCGGTGCGATCTCTTAGAGTACCCGGAGTCCCCCTTGAGCACTGCGGATGGCCACCGGGGGGGTTGTAGTGCGGTAAGAATCCCACATACCCCGATCTGCCTCTCCCAGGGCGGACCTTTTGAAGGTTCACAGTAACAATACAAAATGTATGAAAATGTCATAAATCAGTCACGTGACATATGTCATTCGTATACAATTTGCATCGTTTCTATTAGCGAAGCGTGAGGATAATGTTACTTTGTCTAGGCCTACCTGAAGAGGTAGAGAGAAAGAAGTCACAATGTTTTCCTTGATTGTATGTTACGTAAACTAAATTAGAGTAAGTTTAGGTCGCAGCGACACGCGAGACAAACATTTTAGTCATCTTCAAAACATCGCGTGGCTTTCGTGACTTTCGTGAGCTTATTATTTCTATCTGACGACTAAATTATAACATGAAGACAAACATTTGGACCAACTTGGAACAAATATGTTGGTTTTAGCAGCTGCAATAATACACGAGCAGTCGCCCACCTCACTATAATGCGTCAAAAGGGATATTATGGTCGATATTTCACAATGCCTTTGCCATATTTAAATTAACTGCATTTATCTATACAGTAGCTGGCTTCGGGGTTCTGCGTATAATTGAACTGTCACGAGAACATATTTTCTTTAGGGTTATTAGGCCAAAATTTTTGCACAAATCGTCGGTTGGTGCTACAAATCAATTTAAAGATATATGAAAAAAATCCTTACCGTTCAAAAATGTAATGTTTTATATATTTTTGGGGTTGTTTTGTTTTTAGAATTTTATTTCACAGCAAAAATAAGCATTGTCTTTGTTCCACATATCATCCAATAAACATCGAACCTTTAATACGCCCTTAAATATTTGCACTTAACCATAAAAACAAAGTACAATTATAAGTAAAAAATTAAAAGTTTTTTTTTTTGATATTTTTAAATTGATATGCACCGCAATGTGGAAAAAGTCTACATTCTGTACAGCCTATGACACTCACAAATAAACGTTAACAACTGGTAAAATTATTTTCAAAATCAATTCAGCAGACATAGAGAATACCTTTTGCAACTTCAATAACCTAAAACTTAACTGATCCTAGTGTGGTTTTCAGATAAAATACCTACATACATATGCTCACGCCTGTATTCCCCAAAGGGGTAGGCAGAGGTGTTGTAATCACAACACCCACATTTCACCGAATATGATTAAGTGCCAACGTGACAGATGGTGTCCATCGTCGTCTCAGACACTTTACATACGTCATTGAATTTTCTCAGAAATATGCAGGTTTCCTCACGATGTTTTCCTTCAGGCTAGGAAAGTAGCCTTTCACTCTTACGACCTCCCCGAGGATCGTCTCCTCCGCGTAGTAATCCGCGGCATCCCCAAAGAGATAGACGAAAAGTCTATCTTGTGCGATCTTCAATCGCAAGACATCCCCGCCCTCGAGGTGCATCGCATGTACGGCGCCCGCAACAGTGCCATATACGACATGGTCTTTGTCGTATGTAAGCACTCTCCCGCCGCAAAAAGCATCTACAATATTAAGACCGTATGCCAATTATCTGGCTTAAAGGTCGAAGCCCCCAACAAACGCGGCCAAATCGGCCAATGTCACAAGTGCCAGTTATATGGCCACTCTTCCCGCAATTGCTTTGCCGTACCCAGGTGCGTTAAGTGCCTAGGTGACCACGGCACAAGCGATTGCCCCCGTCCCAAGGACATCTCACTCTGCACAGAGCCGCCTAGTTGCGTTCTGTGCGGTCAATCGGGCCACCCTGCGAACTATCGCGGCTGCCCAAAAGCCCCTCGTCCCCACCCCAAAATGGTAAAGCGAGTTCAAGCTCGCAACACCAGGGAAAACCTCCCTTCCTCTGCTCTCCCTGAGCGCCTTAGCCCTCAAAGACCTTCCCCCTGGAACGCACTGAACCATCAGCGCGCATTCCCCAAACTCGCTCCTCCGAGAGCTCCCCAATCTACGGCCATCCCTCCCTTAATGGCCATCCCCACCATGCAACCCCCTAAGCCAAAAGGCACACCTCCCACGGCAGCTCCACGCTCGCCTGCAGCCCCTCCGGCACCGACCCCTATGGGTCCCCCTCCTCAAGCCCCGGAAGCCAACGTGACTGGCGATAACATGGCTTTTCTGAGCCAGTTATTCCATGCGGTTGACATCCGTAGCTTGAACCAGATGGCCGAGCAACTCCGCGCTTCTCGCGGTAACATTGCCTCCGTCATGGCTACGATGAGCAAGTTCGCTCACGTTACTACAGCCCTCACCTCTTTCTTTGATACGGTCCAATAATGGAGAGACACAACCTAGGAGGAAAAATCAAACCCAGGTCCCTCAAGGTAGGGTTCTTTAATGCCAATGGCATTAACACCCAACGCGACGAGATCGCTACTTTCCTCCGAGAACATCAATTAGACATTTTTCTCCTCCAAGAGACCTTCCTCAAACCCTCCAACCGCGATCCCAAAATTGCGAACTATGAAATAGTTCGCAACGATAGAACCCATTCCGCCAAAGGAGGCACCCTCATCTATTACAAAAGATCTCTTTACTGCATTCCTATGGATCCCCCCAACCTCTCTCAAATCGAAACATCAATATGTCGGCTAGGCATGACTGGACATGAACCAATCATAATAGTTTCGGCTTACATCGCACCCAACAAACAAGGCGATATCGCTCCCGATATCGTAAAACTTCTTAGCTTAGGCAACTCTGTCATCGTGGCAGGAGACCTAAACGCCAAACATGAGTCGTGGAATAGCCGCACTCGAAATTCCAGAGGTAATCAACTCAATTACCTCAGTATCATTCATAACTTCGACGTTATAGCTCCCATGCACCCCACGCATTACCCAGCCATCATAGATCACCGTCCGGACGTTCTCGACTTGGCGATTCTAAAGAATATAAACCTTCGTTTAAATTCTATGGAATCAATAGACGAGCTTGATTCCGATCACCGTCCTGTTGTACTGAGTCTTACCCCCCGTACAGGTCCCCCTGACTCTAGTCAACCTACCCCCATGAAAACGGCAACTAACTGGAGGAAACTAGAGGAAAACCTCAAGTCTACTCCCTTGCCCTTCCCCGAACCGACCCCAACCTCCATTGTAGACACGGTAAACGCAATTGACTCCCTCACCAGTCACGTACAAACAGCAGTTAACAGCTGCTCCCGGCAGGTCCCAGCAATGGATGATCATCGCTGGAGGCTGCCGGACGATGTGCGTGAACTGGTGACGGAGAAAAACGCGGCTATCCGAGCTTACAGGACCTACCCCACAGCAGCCAACCGATCATTTATGAACCACTTACAAGCCAAAGTAAGAAGGCGCATGAATGAAATGAGGGAAGCCCGCTGGGATAACTTCTTGGCTAACCTTACCCCTAATCACCAGGCTTTCTGGCACTTGCAACGCAAGCTCAGAGTCAAAGAAGCCTGCAGCATCCCTCCTCTTAATCGTCCTGGCCGTAGTCCCGCCTTCGACGATGACGAAAAGACCGAATGCCTAGCCGACAATCTAGAATCCCAATGTTCTCCCAGCTCCCAACAAGTAGACATGGCCCATCTCACAAAGGTGGACGCCGAGGTCGAACGAAGGGTAGCTCAGCCCCCAATAGAGGACCCAGACAATCCAGTCCCAGTAGTTACAGTCGATGAGGTTCAATCTCTCATCAAGGATCTCAACCCTAGGAAGTCTCCTGGCTCCGACGGGATAACAAATAAAGTAGTCAAACTCTTTCCCCTCCACATCATTGTCTTCCTGACAGCCATTTTTAACGCTGCCCTTTCAAACAACATCTTCCCACAATCGTGGAAAGAAGCAGTTGTCATAGGGATACCAAAACCTGGTAAGCCCAAATCCGAATCCTCTAGTTACCGCCCCATCAGTCTCCTCAAAACTCTCGCGAAGATCTACGAAAGGTTGATCTTCAAAAGACTAAAGCACTTTGCTGAATCCCACAATCTCATCCCGAACGAGCAGTTTGGCTTCCGAACCAAGCACTCGTGTGTTCAACAGGTGCATCGCATCGTTGAACACATAAGTGAGGGATTCCAAGTCAAACAGCAAACGGGTGTCCTATTCTTCGATATAGCGAAAGCATTCGATAAAGTCTGGCACAATGGCTTATTATATAAGCTTTACCAAATCGGTGTGCCTGACAGACTCGTGCTCATCATACGAGACTTCTTATCGAATCGCACCTTCCGATATCGCATCGAGGGCTCATTATCTTCCCCTCGCCGCATTCGTGCTGGAGTCCCCCAAGGCTCCGTGCTCTCCCCACTCCTTTTCACGCTGTACACCAGCGATATCCCCAAAAGTCCCAGTGCCGATCTAGCTCTCTTCGCCGACGACACGGCTATCTACTATAGAGGCAGAGACCGTCATACGATCGCCAAACATCTCCAAACCGCAGCCAATGCCCTTGGCAAATGGTTCCGGAAATGGAGATTTGAAGTCAACCCAGATAAGAGCGCAGCTGTCCTCTTCTGCCGCTCTGGCGACCGATATCACGATCCTCCTCCATCTGTAACCATGTTCGGCCAACCGATTCCTTGGGAATCCACGGCCAAATACCTAGGCGTCATCCTCGACCAAAGGTTGTCCTTTGCATCCCACACAAAGAAAGTACGGTCACGTGCTTCCTTTGCCCTTGGTCGACTCCACTACCTACTAAATGCACGGAGTAAATTGTCACTTAAGTCTAAGTTGAGAATTTATCTCTCTTGCATCCGTCCCATTATGACATACGCCAGTGTTGTTTTCGCACACACGGGCAGCTCTAACATCCATAAAATGCAGGTCCTCCAAAACAAATTCTTGCGAAAGGCTGCGGGAGTCCCGTGGTACGTTCGCAATAGTCAACTCCATGTAGACTTCAAAATTCCCACCATAAAACAGTTTATGAAAAGCGCCTCTAAGCGTTTTTTCGAATCTGCTGAAAAACATCCCAATCCACTAATCGTATCGGCCGCCCGATATACCCCCTCCCAAATCTCCACCCGACGCCGTCCGAGGCATGTCCTTACTGACCCTGACGACGATATCACATTGCTTCAGCAAGCAATGTCTCAAAAGCACACACCAAACCGACCATTGTTCCGTCCTCGCCGGCGAGGCTCGTCGCGAACTCTACGTCATCGTCCCCCCCGTCCTCTGCTAGGGCCGGCGCGCGCCGAGCCACTAGCCTTAAACATGTCCCTAAATAATACCACTCAGATCCAGCTCCCTAGCTCATCCCCCAGCAACGCCCTAAGCCGAGGTCCGAACCCCGCACCGGGGTGCCCTTAGCTGTGTTGCTTAGTTTTTAAGTTTAAGCTCGGCTGGAGGCCCTTGGGTCTCGCCCTTTAGTCCGGTTAAGCAGTGGAGGTAACTCCCCCCTACCAACTGCGAGAGACCATGTCGGAAAAAAAAAAAAAAAAAAAAAAAAAAAGATGTTTTCCTTCACCGTAAAGCACGTGGTGTGAAATCACTGTACATAAGTTTTTTAGAAAAACTCATTGGTACAGGCCGCGCTGGGATTCGAACTTGCGTCGCTTGCGTAGCAGACGACTGCTCAAACCTCAAGGCCACCACGGCTCTCTAAATATAAAATACCTTTTTGTTTATTTTACTAGAAACAGCAGTGAAAGTGGAAGCGTGCTCAATGTATCCATTGTTTGTAAGGAATGTGTATAATGCATTAATAAGGTAGAACCTCCGTGAACTTTTAAATGTATGTGACCTGGTTAGTTCTTGTAGAAAAAAACATGTGTTGATTATTTAAAAAAAAATAGTTTCTAAGAGTCGTGGTGACCCGTGAGTCGCCCGCTACTCAAGCGACGCAAGTTCGAACCCCAGCGTCTGTTCCAATGAGTTTTTCTAAAAAACTTAAATGCAGTGATTTCACACCACGTGCTTTACGGTGAAGGAAAACATCGTCAGGAAATCTGCATATGTCTGAGAAGTAATTCAAATATGAATGTATAGTACCTGAGACTGCAATAGACTATATATACCATGTCACGTTTACACTTAATAATCTTCGGTGAAAAATCTTGGGTGTTGTTATTTCAACACCTCTGCCTACCCTTGCGGGGAACACAGGCGTTAGCATTTACATATAGTTTTAATTACCAGTGGAAATAAATCACATACTTGCCTTAATTTTCTCAAGTCTCAATTAGCAAGTTACAAATATACTAGGTCGGTTTTATTGAGTCACTTATGCAACAAGTGCTAACAGCATGTGTCACAAATGCCACGTCAAGTGTTAATAGGAGCAATTTGCATGTTCCTGCTGTAATTCTATCTAATTGCCATGGGACACTTTGTACGCAGCAAATTGCATTATCGATACACATTGTCTAAGGTAGGGTGATGTTAAAATATTTAAGATTTCAAAAGAACAGTTACTTTAAAAACAAACACTTTCGTTTGAAGGGAGGTAATCTCGGTGAATTGACAATATTAAAACGAACTGTCATATCAAACTACAAAAGAATCTAACCACTAGCGGCCTCTAGTGGACGATTGATGAGACTACTTCTAATACTAATTATTAGTTAACGTTAAAAGGATAAAAACGACACAGGTTTACATTTAATACTTATTATAACCTCTACTATACGTTAAGATCGAACCAAGAAATAAAAGCGCAATTATAGTTTTCCAGACACATTAATAAATTTCCCACATACGCGAACGGAACATAGCTATTATACTTATTAGTTTTCTGGTCTATCGATAGATGGCGTTAGTAACACGTTATACATTTAAGTCAAAATTCCTAGGGCTGTAGACAAAGCAACATAATCCTCACGCTTCTATGACATATGAAAATGACATAAACAAGTCACGTGACATAATATGTCATTGCCATACATTTGTATCGTTTTTATTAGCGCAAGCGTGAGCCTTACGATAGCGCGGCTCTGAAAAAAAAATCTGTATTTCTTATAATTTGCTTGACGCGAGGCCCGTGCAAGAGCGAAGCCCCGGGCGATTGCTCTGTGCGTCGGGCGATTACCCCCTTAGGTCGCCGCTGCCTACGGTAAATAGTGTGGTAGCAGTTTTTACTTCGAAATTTGCCTTCTGTATCTGGGTTTCAAACATTATGACTGACCCATATCGACGTTGTTGGACAAAGATAAGAATGGAAGTTCGTCCATTGTTGATCTCAGAGCAACTTGGGATTACCCTCATTTCGATATTTTATTGACCGTGTTCAGTGGGTCACTGTGCAACTTTGTTGGATATAGTTCATAGCTCATAGATACAGACAGATAAGAGAGTAGGTAATCGAAAATGTTGATAATTTCCTTCTGACATTTCAGTCTCTATACTGTATTTTGCATTTTTAGAAATAAATATGCTCACCTCATTCAACATTTCACCGAAAATCATTAAGTGCCAACGTGACAGACGTCTTTGAATTACTTCTCAGATATATGCAGGTTTCCACACGATGTTTCCCTTCACCATAAAACACGTGGGATAAAATTACTACACTTAAGTTTTTAGAAAAAATCACTTGTGCCGGCCGTTGCATTTGCATTTTGTGACTTGCTCCTTCGATTGTAGGTTTTTTATAATAATTTTCTCTAATGTTAAGTTCTTTTCAACTTCATACATTGAAACCTTATTTTTTGCCAAGCAATGTAAAATAATTGTCTTAAAACGAAATATTTTCTATAGAATTATAATAATATCTAAAAACAATCTCACATCCCACGTATATCGTAACTCATCTCATAACCGACCTTGGAAACCAAAGCTGCTGGCTAATGAACAACTTATAATTGACCTGCATATTACAACATGAAACCAACAAGAAACTGTCTAAATACTACCGCTAAGAATTTTGCGTTCAAAATTAAGTCATCCACCGCAGTGGTTTGTGAAATACCGCAAATGATATACCTACCTAGAGTTCCGAGCGTGTGACGTGATAAATTTTCAAGTTATCTGTAAGCTAGGTTTTATTATGACCTGGATAACGAGCGCGGCCGAGCAACTTGTGCAATCATTAAGAACGGAAAATGTTAGGGCGAAATTGTATTCACCTTGCAAACTTAAAAAAGACAGAAAATGAAAAATTATTATTATTAAAGAACAGAGTTACACAATTCACAGTTTATAATCAAATCAAATCAAATCAAAAAGTTTTATTCAATATAAGGGACACTTGGAACACTTATTGAACGTCATTTTTCTTACGTTAACTTAAGTAAATTTACTACCGTTTCCAAAAGTAAGCCTGTCAGGAGAAGAAACGGCGAAACAAACTCCCCGGTTTTTTTTTTTTTTACATGTGTCCCTTCTATATACATAGGGTTGCTTAAGTACATTTCAATGGAAGAGTGAGCAACTCATTGCCATACTTGGCTATCATCAATATACTCAGTTACACTGTAATATGCTTTTTCACAAAGTTTCTGTTTGATGCTTGCCTTAAAACTTAAAAATGGTAGTTCACACATTTTTAATGGTAGTTTATTGAAAAGGCGTATACTTTGCCCCACAAAAGAGTTACTAGTTTTGTGCAGTCTAGTCACAGGGACACGGAGTTTATCCCTCTTGCGTGTATAAATACACGCAAAAATTGTGCATATCACTATTTTTCTTAAAACTATCTATATTCTTTCTTACATATATCAAATTTTCAAATATGTATTGACATGCCACAGTCATTATCCCTATTTCTTTAAACTTCTCTCTGAGAGAATCTCTAGATTTGAGTTTATAGATTGCACGAACAGCCCGTTTCTGCAGCACAAAGATAGAACTGATGTCTGTAGCATTTCCCCATAAAAGGATGCCATAAGACATAACACTATGGAAATAACTAAAATAGACCAACCGAGCTGTGTTTATATCAGTTAGGTGTCTAATTTTCCTTACTGCGAATGCTGCAGAACTGAGTCTTTTCGACAATCCAGCTATATGGGGCCCCCATTGCAATTTATGATCCAATGTAACTCCAAGGAAAACTGTTGTTTCAACAAGGTCCAACACTTCGTCGTTGATAAGTACATTGGTTTGCACTTGTATCACATTTGGCATAGTGAACTTGACACATTTAGTTTTTTTACTATTGAGTACTAAGTTATTAGCGCTGAACCAATGTACTACGTCAGAGAGAGCATTATTCACATCGTCAAGGTTAGCTTTTTGCCGGTCTATCTTAAAAATCAGAGAAGTATCATCAGCAAATAATACAATATCGTGTTTATTGCTTACCATGTAAGGTAAATCATTAATATAAGTTAAAAAGAGAAACGGACCAAGAATTGAACCCTGTGGAACACCCATCTCTATTGGACACCCCGGAGATGTTACGCCATGTATATCGACTTTTTGTATTCTATTACTTAGATATGAAGATATAAGTTTTAGAGCCAGGTCTCTTACACCGTAGTGATCTAACTTCCTGATCAACGTTTCATGGTGCACACAATCAAAGGCTTTAGATAGATCACAGAATACACCTAGAGCATCCTGTGAAGCTTCCCAAGCTTCAAGAATTTTTCTAATGAGCTCGACACCTGCATCGGTAGTCGAGCGACCCTTTGTGAAACCGTATTGTTTAGTGTGCATCAAATTATGTTCATTAAAAAAGGCTAAAAGTTGATTAAGTATTAGTTTTTCAAAAATTTTACTGAAAATTGGCAGTATTGATATAGGTCTAAAGTTCGTAGGGTCGTTAATACTACCAGCTTTTAATAAAGGAATTATTTTACTATACTTCATTTGATCAGGAAATTCACCACTTTCAATACAAACATTAAATAATAAAGCTAGATCAGTAGCAACAATATCAATAATACTATTGAGTACTTTAACAGAAAGTCCCCATAAATCAGCTGAATTCTTCATATCTAGCGTTTCAAAAGTTTTGACAATGTCTCTGGGGGTAACAGTTTTAAACTTAAATGCAACGTTACATTTATCCACATGCATTTTTAAAATGGCTTCTGCTGCTGCGGGAGACGAATTTAAGGCTTTGGTTAATGAAACTGGTATATCAGCAAAGAATGTCTCAAAAGTAGTTGCCACATCAATATCAGTCTTAATTATATGATCATTAATTTTTAGAGTTATTGAGTCATTCTTAAGAGAAGTTTTTCCAGTTTCAGAATTAATAATGTCCCAAGTTGTTTTAGTTACATTGGAGGACTTCAAAATTTTATTTCTCACAGCAATAGACTTGGCGTCTGAACAAACCTTTTTAAATAATTTTGAGTAATTTTTAACATAATTTGTAAATTCCAAATTAAAATTAATAGATTTTTCTTGATAAAGTTCATACAGCCTTCGTCTACTTATGTGAATGCCTGGGGTAGCCCACTCACTAAACGACAAACGTTTTCCCAATAGAACCGTCTTCGGGGTAAATATGCGCTTATGTTCTGCGTGTACAATTTGAAAAAAAGAATTGTACATTGCATTACACGCAAGGTGGTTATTTATTAAAGGAAACTTACTTTGGACATTACCTCGAAAACGGCTCAAGCGATTTGCATTTATGGGAATATAAGTAACTCTTTTCTTGGGAGCTTTCACATTTTTCTTACTGAAAGTTATTAATTGGCCACAGTGGTCAGAGTCTAATTTACTTATGATTTCATTACTAGTGGGCCGAAAGTTTGTGAACACGTTATCAATGCAAGTTGCTGATGAACTTGTTATTCGTGTTGGCTCAGAAAATAAGTAAAATAAATTAGAGGAACTAAAAAGGCATTTTAATCGATTGCTCATGGATGAATTTTCTAAAATATTGACATTAAAGTCTCCACATATGATTATATTTTTACCTGAAGTACAGACTTTTACCAAAACTTCATCCATGATTTGTTCAAAATGCTCGAAAGCTCCACTAGGGGGTCGGTATACGCACACAACAATGTATTGCTCTAACTCTATACATGATAACTCAATAGTACTCTCCGCAGAAAGGTGCACAACATCCAGACGTTCTTTATATTTCATGCGTTTTTCTAAAATAATCATGGAGCCTCCTCGTATTGCAACCTTCCTGCTGAAGGCACTAGCAACCTGATGGTTACAGAAGTTGAACATGAACTGCTCGTCCCTAAGCCAATGTTCTGTTAAACATAATACATGAATATCATTACAGTCCATGAACAACTCCAATTCTAATTCTTTATTTAACATTCCTTGGATGTTCTGATGAACAAGTTTAATAAAGGAAGTAGCATTATTATTCATAAAATCGCCAGAGATTGTCTCTGTTGTCTTATAACTTAATTTAAAGTATTTGGAACATATTCCAAAGAATCATTACATATAATGTCCTTGTTTGCCTGCTCAATAGAAGCAGTCTTGTTAGCCAATGATTTGGCTGTGTTCAAATTAAATACGTGTATACAATAATGTAGCATGCTTGCTACTTGTCGTTTATATCTAAAGGAAAGATAAAATCTTTCACTTGTCACATTAAAATATGAAATAATTGAATTGTTATTTATGTCAATAAATGTAAAAAAAATATTATAATTGGTTATTGTTTGCATGCAACAATTCAAATTATATCTAATATTATTTTCCCTCTGTGACAATCCTCTGCTGTAGGGAAATGCAAATAATATTATATTTTTCGCACTAAGGCAACTCAGCGAATCCATTAATTTAATTAATTCATTTTTATTCATATTTCCCCTTCTCCCACATAAGATAGCTAAGGTTGAGCTGGTGCTGCATTGGTCGCTCAGGATGTTTGCCACAAGATGTTTAAAATCTGCACCAGGTATACAGTGGTTAGTACCATGACCAACACTGTGCGATAAGTGCAACCCCATATTTTGTCCCAATTCATCACTATACAATGTCAAGATATTATTATGTTGAACACAGTTATGGGAAGTACTGCTTGTGAAATGCTTGGTGGAGCTGTCATTCAGTACAGACTGACAAACAGGTGTTTGGACTTGTTGTAGATCCGAGTCGCAATCACATTTATTTGATAGTGATATAAAGCGGTCATAATTATATTTGGACATATCAACTACCTCAGTTAGTGCCATAATGTGCTCCTGAATTTCTTTGCGTGAGCACTCATATTTTGATGTCATTTTATCTAATGATATAGTTAATACTGAGATCTCTGCCTGCAGTCGCTGAATGTCAGCTTCATATTTTAAATAGCTATTTTCTAATTGTACCTTTGTAGTTTCCAGTTTATTTAGCAATGTACTATGATTTTTACAATATTTTAACTGTTTTTTATTTTGTTTGAGTAGATTGTTTGTTTTTTGAATATACCTACTTACTTTTATATATCTTTTTAATTTATTTTTAGAAACAATTTGTTGTTTTGGAATTAGTTCATGGAACAGTGTCTGGGTCTTACAATTTGACAAGTGCTGGTTGCATTGCTCTAGTGAAGCTATTGTATTATTGGCTTCTGCCAGTTTGTGTTTCAGTTCAGCGATGTGTCTCAGATTGTTCTCAAACTCATCACCGCACTGGTCAAACCCAGTCACTATCCCCTGGAGCTGATCCCTTAGTGTAATGGCATCCATATATTGCACATGTAACTCTGCCAATTCACTTTTTAATTTTCTATTAGTTTCTATTATATTAAGTACTTCCCTCTCATTGTCATATTGTATATAACATTAGTATACAAGGAGAAGGGCTTACATTATAATAAAAAATCTATATGATGGATACATATATACCAATTTCATAATACAGTGAGTTGGGTGTGGGGAAAGAGTAACTGTTACATGGAATTTCCAGGGGCCGACGCATGGCCCTCGCGGTTGAAGGGCGCGTCCGTGTTCCGACGCGCCCTCCCATAGTGTAAAAGCCGGGCACAGCCTGGTGTCAGACGGAGGGGCCTGACAGGCCAGTCGCCGGAGGGCACGGCGAAGCATGTGAAAACATATCACGTGCACCCCCCCACTTAGCGATCAGGAGGAACACCGTGGAGTTAGTCGGTGCGAGTCCGACATAACCCTCCCGCTGTCCCCGCAGCGGTTGGTGTATCCATAATGGATTCTCCACGATAAAAAACAAAAAAAGTGGTCCCCAAACTAGGCTGACCCTGTATCTTGGGGAACCAGATTAAAATATGCAAGTTAAGAATTAAATAGTGTTTAAAAAAAAAATAACAGTGATTTCTAATATGGAAAGTGTTTCAGTGTGAATGTGCAGAAAACACTAATAAAATTTTACTTATGGGTTAAACGCCTGGTTGTCATTTCTGGTGACCGTCAAGCTGGTTCTTACCTCAAATCAACTCAGTAATTACTCTTTTAAAAAAAAAATTACAGCTTTGAGTAATACAATATAAACAATATATAAAAGCCCATGGACACAGTTCCAGGGCACAAAAGTCAATATATATATTTTTTAAACTGATAATAAGTACTACGTATAATTGTGTAGCTTGAGATGACCAGCCCCCACTAGCAGCAACTGTTCACAAGTCAGCCATCGTCCTCCTCAACCATTATAGAGGGTAGTGAGCGACCCGTCATTCTGACGCCGCCGCAAGCAAAGGCATTTCGGTCAGAGGATCAGCTAAGCAATCCAGCGAGGTAACGCAGCCAGCTTCCTGGGCTCCATTCCCGCAGACACAAATTTAAATGTTTTGTTTTCTTTCTATTGTTGGTACTTAGGAGTATTTAGACCTTATGAGCAAAGGAATGAAACTTTCCATCATACTGACTTACTCGTATATCCCAAACTACTGTCCTACTACAAAGTATCAAAGGTACAATTCCCACCCTATATATCAAAATATTGACAGAACTTCAATCCGCAAACCGTAAATATGGAGTGCTTTATTTTTATCGCGGCCGTCCGCCACAACAATTTTCATTTCCTACGTTTGAATGCTTTGGCTGCACTCCAACATTATTACCTATGCACTTTATGTACCGTAGATATGTCGGTGACAGATTGTTCTGCGGTGGACAGAGTTTTTACTGTGGAAAGAGGTGAAATTAAGCCGTAGGTTTTGTTGTTATGGCACTCATTTGCAGAGGCGTGCATTGGATTTACAGAAGGGTAAGCAAAAATAATAATGAGGTAGGTACGTGAAGTACATACATACGAATGTGGCGCGTACTTTTTGGTGTAGAGACACACAAAAATAAACTCATACACACACGACCCAATTGTATTCCGTCATCACAAATGGTAAGCACTGCTTATCTGCTTATATGGAATGCACGCCCCTGCTCATTTGTAAGTAAAAATTTTCATAACAAAAAATACATGTTCAATAGTCAGTGTAAGCTTAGTCAGTATTGTAGGTCATTGATTCTTATAGGCCGCCACGAGTTAAGAGCGCTCAGCAAAAATACTGACAGCAGACTCGTAAAATGACTACCACTTGTACCGAGATACATTGATGAGTACGTTTTATGGCAACAATAGATATTTAATGTAGATGGAAACATTCTTATTTCAAGTTTATTTATTTACTAGCCGTGCCCCGCGGTTTCATCCGCGTAGACTTATTTTCATGGGTGGATTTTTTCTCGGAGCCCTAACTTAATAGAGTATCCTAAGTTACTCCTTGTAACATCAACTACCTGTCAGTGAAAGTCCCGTAGAAATCGTTCAAGACGTTTCAGAGTTTACCCGGAACAAACAGACAGACAAATAGACGGACAGAGATAATGTTAAAAATTTGTTTATTTATGTACTTACATTATATACTATCATATGCATTAAGAGAAAAGCTGTTATTTTGAAATTACAAACAGACACTTCATTTTTATTTATCTGTATGTATAGTTCGGAATATAGTATCCTATGTCCTTCTCGTGGTTCTAATCTACCTTCCCACCAATTTTCAGCCAAATCGGTTCAGCCGTTGTTGAGTTATAAATAGTGTAACTAACACGACTTTCTTTTATATATATAGATTTATGTTATTTCTTGTAGTACACCCATATTTCGCCAGTGATTTTACGCCCTATGTATTGCGGGTGTTGTTATCCCCGGTAAATACAGACTCCGGACTCCTACTGCGATGATTGATTGAAAAATTGATCTGAGGATCAAACTCAGGACCTCATGTTCCGCAGTAGCGTTTGCGACTAAAGTATGAAATTCAGTACTGACTCTTCCTCGACGCTTTTTACCCGACTAAGGCTAAGCAAAAAGGAGGGTTTTGAATTTGACCGGTATGTCCACGAACTCTTACAAAACAATACATTCTAATAGTATAATGGCATATGACCATATCCTCTGAACAATGTTTCATACTTTTGCGAGCGTTATTATTCAGTATTTGTTGGAGTTCTAGTTCCCCTTTTTTACAACTGTGGGGAGGGTTTAACGCAAAGGAGGGCAACACTGTGAGGAAGGGAGGTAGCTTGTAACTTGTAAAGTACATAGACTTAATGGTTTTATCAGCCACTAACTAGTAACACCTTATCTTTACACGGAGGGGAGCGAGCATCATAACAGCTCCCTTTATCACTCGCTAAGCTACTGAACTAGAAAATGTACGAGGTGTAATAAAAGGCCTCGTAAAGTCCATTGTTTCGCCATTTGGGCTCAAAGAAATTGAACGGTTCATTGTGAAAGCAAAGTCAAAGGGAACCGCAGTTGGTCCTAATAAAGGTAAATTATACAGCTTCCGCAGTTTTATGGATCGACATAAATGAAATTCCGCGGTAATAACCTTTGTATAGGAAGGTACGCCTCCTTAGATCTACTTAGGATGTAGCCATTAGTTTCGTACTGATTGAATACTTTACGAACGCCAGATTTTATTTTAGTTTTGTTAGCATATATGTGTGCTCATGTCATCCTAGAAGAGTCCCCGAAGTGGTAAGCAGAGGTGTTGTAACAACAACACCCACATTACATCGAATATGATTACGTGACAGACGGTGAGTCTATCGCCGTCTCATACATACGTAACATAGACTATTTTATCCCCGTACTCCCACGGGAACGGGAACTACGCAGGTGAAACTGCGTGACGTCGGCTAGTACTTTATACATCGAAGATTTTAGAATGGATAGACGTCAAAGAATGTTTTATGATGATTTGACTGAAGCAACTTCATAAGCCATATTTAAGGTTTTGCAAATTAAGTATTCAGCACTGGATGACGAAGAACCAAAAATAAACAACTTATGGCTTACGCCCTCGATGTAATCAGAGCTTAAATTCTCGCGGCGGTGATCAAAATAGGACTAGGTAGGATTATCGCGACATATTGCTTTAAGGGTGAAGACAAATTACTACTGTAAAATCGATTTGTTCAATAATCCCGTTAACACTTAAGCTTTAAATTCAAAATATTGTTCGTAAGGGCTGATAAAATTAGGTGCAACCGCAATGTTATCAGCCTTTTATAATCAGAAATCGGAGAATTGTTTGCTTGCAGTTATTACGCTGAAGAAAATCGTGTAAAACTTGCTTTGTGAAAATGAAAATGATTTTTTTAGTTTAGGCCACAGTTATGAATAATTTACCACTAGTTCGGAAACTCGCCTTCTGAGAAGAACCGGCACGAAACTCAGCAGGCATTATGTACATTTCAATACATTTCTATATTCCACAACGACCATACACGACTACCATTACCAATGTCCAAGCATGTTTCCTTGTTGTTTGTTTGAATATTCAAAGAAACAGTAACTGCAGGAACCGAAATTCTGAAAGGCGTTCTTTTTCTTTCTAACTTATAGCAAATGAAAAAGACAAAGCTATATAAACATAGCTACGTGTCATCAGTGACAATGAACTCGAAAGCGAGCTTGAAGATATCATAGAAGAAATTATCATGATTAAATGTTCAATTCACTGAACATAAAATAAATACGCTCACGGCATCCCAGAAAGATCCCCGAAGGGGTTAGCAGAGGAGCTGCAATAACAACACCAAATTTTCACCGAAGGAGTTAATTACCAACGTGGCAGATGGTGAGTCCGTCGCCGTCATAGCACGAAGTAGATATGTGTTTTAATTACTTCTCGGACTCAAGTAGGTTTCCTCACGTTCTTTTACCATAAAGCTCATTTTGTCTTTTAAAACTATTCAATATTAGGTTTGTATGTACAGGCCGTTGGGCTTCGAACTGGCGTCTCTTGCTTAACAGGCGAATACTCAAGCCACGGCCACCATAGCTCTAATTAAGACTCAGTCAACACATAATAGTACAATAACTTCGTACTATTCACGCACTATCAGCGCCTAATCCACAAGCATCCTGCCATCTGTCCAAGGCAATCTAGCTAAAGTGGTGTCGGGCGAAGCTAAATTGGATTAAATTGGCCGCCGTCTAGGGGAGTAATTTGTAAACCCCCCTTTAGTAACGATAACTGATGTGTTCAATGCTAGACAAGTGCATAATATTCAAAATAGATGCATTGTGTGAGCGGAGGCACATGGTCATATGTTAAGCAGATGTAAATTTAATGCTGCAGTTACTAATAATTTCCAGTAAACGTTTACATAATTACTTATAATGCGGATTGGTAACGTCGCAATGTATTGTTTTTCATCATCATTAATTTAAAAGTTCTCGTCTTCTTCTCTTGTTGGGGTTCTATCTTATGCAATTTTCCCTTTATTTTTCAATGTACAGTGATATCTCTGGTTATTGGTTAGGTACGTCATGACGCCATTTCTTTAATTTGACATGATATATTACAAATAAAACAAGGTCTTTCAGTTAAGTTGAATCATTTCTAGACGAAGGTATTGATCGTATAGAAATAATCGGCGACCGCGCGAAGCAGAAAAGTGGACTTGTTATTCTTTAAACTATGTTAAAACGGCTCCAACGGCCAGATTGCTATCTCCAAATTAACAATCATAAACGAAAGCACGCCAAAGGAATTCGTTCATAAAACCCATCTTATAAAATGCTCAGAATAGCTTTGAACAAAATATTTGCCTGAGGGTATTAAGATGAGATTATCATATACACATGTTTCCCGAATCAAAGATGTAGTACACGTTGATATAGCTAAAAAGAACGGGGATAAAGCGAATGAGGTCATTAAATCAAAGGGGAATGGCAGTTTCTGAACTGGGACACAAGATAATCGCATTGTAACGAAAAGCTCTCAAGGCCTTTATACTCAAAGAAAAAACTTGATGTTATTGTATTATACCTCTTTCTTGGGTTTCAAATAGACAAATGCACAAAAATAATTCCCGGGTGAAGTTTGCCGATCCCTCCTGCCTTCTCTAGTTAGAACCATGTAAATATAATCAGTGATAATCCTTTATTGGGACAATGGTACACAGGCGATAGCTTCATTATCAGATTTTAAACGGTAAACAAAGTTAAGAGTTTAAAGCTGTTATGTATGTGCTTAAATTTATCTTCAGTGGCCTTTTCTCTGCTCTTTAATAGCATTGGCACCACTGCGCGCATGCTCTCCAAATTCAGTCTTCTGCCAAAATATGGGAATATTGATTGCTTGTTTAAGACCGTTCAATACGGCATTTTGGATGTCCTCAATGAATTTCAGAATATTATTGAAAAGACTGAGGATATAAGATTTTATTATAACACTCGATAAGGTGAAGATAAAAACGTAAGAAGATTGTTTTGTTCCAAAAAGATCCGAATGTCGGACAGATTGGG